>CM022297.1:425500141-427900141 GCA_011799875.1 Thinopyrum elongatum
AGGGGTAAGGGGATTATAGGGATGCGGTGGGCCGGCCTGGCGGCCTGGACGGCCTGCTGGGCCGAGGCCCAGGGGGGGTTTGTTTTTTTGTTTTTTTTGTTTTAGCTTTTGTTTTAGCTTTTGTCTTTTTCTTTTATTCTTAATTCATATATCTCTGTTTAGTAAATAGTTAGGCCCCAAACCGAATTTTGTAAAAAGGGAGACCTAGTCCATAAATACCAGTGCTTTATTCCCTAACACCTAAAATTAGTTTGGGCAAAACATCATTTCATACTTAAATTAGATTTAATAAATGGTTATTAAATATTGTTTTTAGTCGCTGTTTGAAGATGTTTGAGTCACTTACCCAACTACAATGATGTTGGTTTCAATTTTAGAATTGTCTCTGATTTATTTGCTATTTAATGAGCAATTTAGTTTCTGATTTGAGCAACTTTTATTTTTCACTTTAATTTAATTTGAATTTGAGTTAGAAGTTGAAATGCATTATGGTGCAAATGATGATCATGCACTGTTAATCATGCTGACTTGGCATTGTCAAAAGGGTGATTATTGTAGTTAACCACTGGGGGTGTTACAAATCTCCTCTACTAACAAGAATTCTCGTCCCGAGAATTAAGAGGTAGAAGGAAAAAGTTCGGGGTATTCCGTACGAAGATTATCCTCGCGTTCCCAAATGGCTTCATCTTCAGTATGATTTGATCACTGAACTTTGAGGAACTTGGTAACTTTCTGGCGGGTTCGACGTTCAGCTTCATCGAGAATGCGGATCGGATGTTCCTTATATGAAAGATCATCTTGCATTTCGAGCATCTCGTGATCCACAGCTCGGTGCGGAGATTCCTTGAAGCATTTACGAAGTTGCGACACATGGAAGACATCGTGGATATGAGAGAATTGCGGCGGCAACTCCAATTTATATGCCACTTGACCACGTCTTGCAACAATGCGGAAAGGACCAATGTAGCGGGGAGCTAACTTGCCCTTGATTCCAAAACGGTGAGTGCCTTTCATAGGAGTGACACGAAGATAAGCTTGATCACCAGGTTGATAAGTCAAACCCCATCGTTTGCGATCATAGTTGCTCTTCTGGCGGTCCTGAGCCGCCTTGAGATTTTCCCGGACAATTCGGACTTGTTCTTCGGCGTGTTGAATAATATCTGGACCCACGAGCGGTCGTTCCCCAGTTTCTGACCAATTCAGAGGGGTTCGACACTTACGTCCATAGAGAACTTCAAAGGGGGCCATTTTCAAGCTGGCTTGATAGCTGTTGTTATAGGAGAACTCGGCATATGGAAGAGATTCTTCCCACTTCTTGCCGAAAGAAACAACACAAGCTCGTAGCATGTCTTCAAGCACTTGATTAACTCGTTCAACTTGGCCTTGGGATTGAGGATGATAAGCTGAACTCCAGGTAATATGAGTTCCCATAGCCTTTTGGAAACTTTCCCAAAAATGACCAGTGAATATGCTGCCACGGTCTGAACTGATCTCTTTCGGAATACCGTGGAGTGAAACAATTCTGGAGATATATAACTCTGCTAACTGACTAGCAGTGATCGTCTCCTTGACAGGCAGAAAGTGTGCAACTTTGGAGAGTTGGTCGACGACGACAAGAATAGCATCGTGACCCTTCTGTGACCTGGGAAGTCCTGTAACGAAATCCATCTGAACCTTATCCCATTTCCATAAAGGAATAGGAAGTGGTTGCAGAATTCCAGCAGGCTTCTGATGTTCTGCTTTAACGCGTCGACACACATCACATTCAGCAACATATCGAGCAATGTCTTGCTTCATTCTAGACCACCAGTACCTTTGACGGAGATCACGATACATCTTGGTGCTACCCGGATGAATAGACAGCGGGGTATCATGTGCCTCCTTCATGACTTTGTCAGTCATAAGCTCGAAGCGAGGTACCACAATGCGGTCTTTGAAATACAAGGTTCCATCTTCAGACAGCGAGAAATCCCTGTACTTTTCAAGGTGAAGACCTTTCTTCATCAGATCAACTTCAGCATCTTTAGCTTGTGCACTCTTAACAGCTTTCTCAAGGTCTGGTTCAACAACCAAGGTTTTTAAGTATCCTTGAGGAACTATCTCGATATTTAGCTTTCGAAGCTCTTCATACAGAAGGGGTTGCTGTAGCTGAACCTCAAGTTCGCAGCAATAGGATTTGCGGCTCAATGCATCAGCCATTACATTAGCTTTGCCAGGGGTATAAGAAATACCCAAATCATAGTCTGCAATGGTCTCCATCCATCTTTGCTGACGGAGATTCAGAGATGGCTGAGTGAACAAGTACTTCAGACTTTTATGATCCGTGTATATCTCGCAACGATTACCGAGAAGGTAATGTCGCCATAACTGCAATGCATAGATCACAGCAGCTAGTTCTAGATCATGTACCGGATAATTCTCTTCATGTGGGCGCAACTGACGAGAGCCATAAGCAATCACTTTACGCTCTTGCATTAGGACACAGCCTAATCCTTCACGGGATGCGTCACAATAAATCACGAAATCTTTGCGGGAATCTGGAGGAGCAAGTACTGGGGCAGACGTTAGCTTGTCTTTGAGTGTTTGAAAACTTTCCTGACATTTTTCTGTCCATTCAAACTTAACGCCTTTGTGAAGCAGATCAGTCAACGGCTTAGCAATCTTAGAAAAATTCTCAACAAACCGACGGCAATAGCTTGCGAGGCCGAGAAAACTTCTCATTTGCTTGACGTTCTTCGGAGGGGTCCAGTCAAGAATAGCCTGAACTCGTTCTGGGTTAACGGCAATGCCATCTTTCGAAATCACATGGCCGAGATATGTCACTTCAGACAGCCAGAATTCACATTTAGAATATTTGGCATACAGTTGGTGTTCTCGGAGCCTTTCCAGTACAAGACGGAGGTGTTCAGCATGTTCTTCCTTATTCTTTGAATAAACCAGAATATCATCTAGATATACCACGACGAACTTGTCGAGGTAATCCATGAAGATGTAATTCATCAGACGGGAAAATGTGGCTGGAGCATTGGTTAAGCCAAATGACATGACAGTGTACTCATAAGAGCCATAGCGAGTAACAAAAGCAGTCTTCGGAATATCCTCTTCACGAACACGGATCTGATGATAACCCAATCTCAAATCAAGCTTAGAGAATACTGAGGAACCAACAAGTTGATCATACAAATCATTGATCCGAGGAAGCGGATACTTGTTTTGAATTGTTGCTTGGTTGATTGGTCGATAATCCTGAACCAATCGGTTAGTTCCATCCTTCTTCTTAACGAAGAGTGAAGGTGCTCCCCAAGCAGAGGAACTGGGGCGGATGAAACCTTTCTTAAGTGACGTGTCGATTTCTTCCTTAAGTTCCAAAAGGTGATGCGGAGGCATCTTATAAGGACGCTTCGCGATAGGTGTTGTGCCAGGCTTCAAGTCGATGACAAACTCAACAGCTCTAGCAGGGGGTATTCCTGGAAGTTCTTCTGGAAATACATCTTGAAAATCACGAACAACTGGAACGTTCTCGATGCCTTCAAGAGGTGAAGCATTCAATGCATTCAGAACATATATTTGAGTCTCAGCATCCTGAGCTATTCGGGCTGAGTATTTGACTGTCTGGCCAGAAGGGTGTGTGAGTTGGACTGTCTTAGTAGCACAGTCAATCAAAGCATTATGGGCTGTCAACCAGTCCATACCGAGTATGATGTCTATGTCGGAAGGTCCAAGGGCAATAAGGGAAGCAGAGAACATCAACCCTTCAATTCTGATCTGATTGTTGTGACTTACCATCTCGGTTTGCCACCTGGAACGGGGAGTGATAATCTCTAATGGAGTGGCCAATGAGCTCATAGCTAACCCATGTATTTGTGCAAATTGCTGGGACACAAAGGAATGTGATGCCCCGGAATCAAAGAGAACAGAAGCTGCAACTGAATTAACTGGCAGAGTTCCCATCACGATTTTAGGTGACTCACGAGCTTCTCCCATTTTGACATGAGTGACCTGGCCACGACCCAAAGCAAGCGGCCTGGGCTTACGACTCCTGGAATGATGGGTTCGATGGCCCTTCGTACGACCACCAGGAGGACGTGGTGCATCCTGAGGAGAAGCCATAACATTAGGCGGTCCATCATGAACCGATAGCTGTCTCGGCGGTGAAGGCAGACGAGGTGCAACATATGACGGCCTTGGTGTTGGAGCAGGTCGGTGATGAACATTGTGTGGGATCCAGACTCGACGTTTCTGAACAGGCTGACCCGAGGATGAGCCAGCTTCATGAGTGCGCTTGAGCGACTCCTGGCATTCAGTCAGAGCTGTTTCAATTTGGAAAGATTTGCTGACAAGCGTTGCGAAGTCTGTGCAGTCAAGGACTGCAAGTGCGAGTTTTATGTCAGTACGGTGTCCTTCACGGAATTTATCCTGCTTGCGGGCGTCAGTGCAGACGTCATCTTCAGCATAGCGGGATAACTCGAGAAATTTCCTCTGATATCCATCGACAGTCATTGTGCCCTGTGAGAGTTTGCGGAACTCCCGTTTCTTCTGGTCCATCAGACCTTGAGGAATGTAGCATGCACAAAAAGCTGACTGAAATTCCTGCCAAGTGATTACAGTCTCTGCAGGCAACATACTTCTGTGGCTTTCCCACCATTGAGCAGCTGGACCCTTTAAGTGGAATGTCGCAAAGGTGACATAACTGTCAGGGGCAACATTAGCTGACTCCATCTCAAACAGGATGTCACGAAGCCAATCATCAGCATCCATAGGATTGGTGGAGTTGCGGAAAACGGACGGGTTGAGGCGAACAAATTCTGGCAGCGAGATCGGTCCAGGCTCCTGACGAGCCTCATTGCGTTCCAAACGTCTTACCAGACTCTCGTTGAGCTGACGATTCAATTCAAACTGCTGCATCATTGCGGCAATATAGGGTGGAGGTGGAGGATCATCAGCCATCCTGCCAATTCAACGGGGGCAGTTTAGCAAGTAAAACTGCAGGTGTATGCAGTTATTCATGAAGTAACACGCATAACAGAAGGAAGTGCAATAGATACTTCATCATATTCGCACCAGACATTCAAAGCCACACATAGCCTCGGTTAGCATCCGGCATTACGACAGTTGAAAAGGGAAGGGCTAGACATCTAGGCGGCGCGCAGGCACGCGGTATGGAAGTACACAACGAGACATAGCAAAGGCTAGATCCACGTCGGAGAAAACTGTTGGAGCGAGGAATCTGCACGTGACAACACAGGGTGCCCTCGATAAAAGGATCCTGTAAGCAGAACCTGGCCCACAATCTTGAAGCAAGGGGGGAATAGTTCAGAACTCCGGGTGGATGTGAGCACGAGAGCCTAATGCTGGAGTTAGTAAAATCATTTAACCCGAATAGAAGAGAGGTCAGAGTCCCAGAGTAAAGGTCGAGGAGTAAAAGATCCTAATACCACCCAATTGGCGACGTGGGCCCGTAAACCACACAGCCAAGTTAGTAAAACAGTTTTCGGTTACTAGACTCAACTTCGGCCAAGGAGTTGGAAAGGGGGGTTCCTACAGTCAGTCTGCTCTGATACCAACTTGTGACGCCCCCGGCCCGATCGTGCACTAATCATACACGCAAATGCACACGATCAAGCCTAAGGACTCACGGGAAGATATCACAACACAACTCTAAAACATAAATAAAGTCATACAAGCTTTATATTACAAGCCAGGGGCCTCGAGGGCTCGAATACATAAGCTTGCGAACAAGCGTCAGCGGAAGCATCAGATATCTGAGTACAGATATGAAATAGAAACAGAAAGGCCTTTAGAAGAATAATGTCCTCAATGCATCAGCCATTACATTAGCTTTGCCAGGGGTATAAGAAATACCCAAATCATAGTCTGCAATGGTCTCCATCCATCTTTGCTGACGGAGATTCAGAGATGGCTGAGTGAACAAGTACTTCAGACTTTTATGATCCGTGTATATCTCGCAACGATTACCGAGAAGGTAATGTCGCCATAACTGCAATGCATAGATCACAGCAGCTAGTTCTAGATCATGTACCGGATAATTCTCTTCATGTGGGCGCAACTGACGAGAGCCATAAGCAATCACTTTACGCTCTTGCATTAGGACACAGCCTAATCCTTCACGGGATGCGTCACAATAAATCACGAAATCTTTGCGGGAATCTGGAGGAGCAAGTACTGGGGCAGACGTTAGCTTGTCTTTGAGTGTTTGAAAACTTTCCTGACATTTTTCTGTCCATTCAAACTTAACGCCTTTGTGAAGCAGATCAGTCAACGGCTTAGCAATCTTAGAAAAATTCTCAACAAACCGACGGCAATAGCTTGCGAGGCCGAGAAAACTTCTCATTTGCTTGACGTTCTTCGGAGGGGTCCAGTCAAGAATAGCCTGAACTCGTTCTGGGTTAACGGCAATGCCATCTTTCGAAATCACATGGCCGAGATATGTCACTTCAGACAGCCAGAATTCACATTTAGAATATTTGGCATACAGTTGGTGTTCTCGGAGCTTTTCCAGTACAAGACGGAGGTGTTCAGCATGTTCTTCCTTATTCTTTGAATAAACCAGAATATCATCTAGATATACCACGACGAACTTGTCGAGGTAATCCATGAAGATGTAATTCATCAGACGGGAAAATGTGGCTGGAGCATTGGTTAAGCCAAATGACATGACAGTGTACTCATAAGAGCCATAGCGAGTAACAAAAGCAGTCTTCGGAATATCCTCTTCACGAACACGGATCTGATGATAACCCAATCTCAAATCAAGCTTAGAGAATACTGAGGAACCAACAAGTTGATCATACAAATCATTGATCCGAGGAAGCGGATACTTGTTCTGAATTGTTGCTTGGTTGATTGGTCGATAATCCTGAACCAATCGGTTAGTTCCATCCTTCTTCTTAACGAAGAGTGAAGGTGCTCCCCAAGCAGAGGAACTGGGGCGGATGAAACCTTTCTTAAGTGATGTGTCGATTTCTTCCTTAAGCTCAAGAAGGTGGTGCGGAGGCATCTTATAAGGACGCTTCGCAATAGGGGTTGTGCCAGGTTTCAAGTCGATGACAAATTCGACAGCTCTAGCAGGGGGTATTCCTGGAAGTTCTTCTGGAAATACATCTTGAAAATCACGAACAACTGGAACGTTCTCGATGCCTTCAAGAGGTGAAGCATTCAATGCATTCAGAACATAAATCTGAGCTTCGGCGTCCAGAACTGTTCGAGCTGAGTATCTGACTATCTGGCCAGAAGGGTGTGTGAGGCGGACTGTCTTAGTAGCACAGTCAATCAAAGCATTATGGGCTGTCAACCAGTCCATACCGAGTATGATGTCTATGTCGGAAGGTCCAAGGGCAATAAGGGAAGCAGAGAACATCAACCCTTCAATTCTGATCTGATTGTTGTGACTTACCATCTCGGTTTGCCACCTGGAACGGGGAGTGATAATCTCTAATGGAGTGGCCAATGAGCTCATAGCTAACCCATGTATTTGTGCAAATTGCTGGGACACAAAGGAATGTGATGCCCCGGAATCAAAGAGAACAGAAGCTGCAACTGAATTAACTGGTAGAGTTCCCATCACGATTTTAGGTGACTCACGAGCTTCTCCCATTTTGACATGAGTGACCTGGCCACGACCCAAAGCAAGCGGCCTGGGCTTACGACTCCTGGAATGATGGGTTCGATGGCCCTTCGTACGACCACCAGGAGGACGTGGTGCATCCTGAGGAGAAGCCATAACATTAGGCGGTCCATCATGAACCGATAGCTGTCTCGGCGGTGAAGGCAGACGAGGTGCAACATATGACGGCCTTGGTGTTGGAGCAGGTCGGTGATGAACATTGTGTGGGATCCAGACTCGACGTTTCTGAACAGGCTGACCCGAGGATGAGCCAGCTTCATGAGTGCGCTTGAGCGACTCCTGGCATTCAGTCAGAGCTGTTTCAATTTGGAAAGATTTGCTGACAAGCGTTGCGAAGTCTGTGCAGTCAAGGACTGCAAGTGCGAGTTTTATGTCAGTACGGAGTCCTTCACGGAATTTATCCTGCTTGCGGGCGTCAGTGCAGACGTCATCTTCAGCATAGCGGGATAACTCGAGAAATTTCCTCTGATATCCATCGACAGTCATTGTGCCCTGTGAGAGTTTGCGGAACTCCCGTTTCTTCTGGTCCATCAGACCTTGAGGAATGTAGCATGCACAAAAAGCTGACTGAAATTCCTGCCAAGTGATTACAGTCTCTGCAGGCAACATACTTCTGTGGCTTTCCCACCATTGAGCAGCTGGACCCTTTAAGTGGAATGTCGCAAAGGTGACATAACTGTCAGGGGCAACATTAGCTGACTCCATCTCAAACAGGATGTCACGAAGCCAATCATCAGCATCCATAGGATTGGTGGAGTTGCGGAAAACGGACGGGTTGAGGCGAACAAATTCTGGCAGCGAGATCGGTCCAGGCTCCTGACGAGCCTCATTGCGTTCCAAACGTCTTACCAGACTCTCGTTGAGCTGACGATTCAATTCAAACTGCTGCATCATTGCGGCAATATAGGGTGGAGGTGGAGGATCATCAGCCATCCTGCCAATTCAACGGGGGCAGTTTAGCAAGTAAAACTGCAGGTGTATGCAGTTATTCATGAAGTAACACGCATAACAGAAGGAAGTGCAATAGATACTTCATCATATTCGCACCAGACATTCAAAGCCACACATAGCCTCGGTTAGCATCCGGCATTACGACAGTTGAAAAGGGAAGGGCTAGACATCTAGGCGGCGCGCAGGCACGCGGTATGGAAGTACACAACGAGACATAGCAAAGGCTAGATCCACGTCGGAGAAAACTGTTGGAGCGAGGAATCTGCACGTGACAACACAGGGTGCCCTCGATAAAAGGATCCTGTAAGCAGAACCTGGCCCACAATCTTGAAGCAAGGGGGGAATAGTTCAGAACTCCGGGTGGATGTGAGCACGAGAGCCTAATGCTGGAGTTAGTAAAATCATTTAACCCGAATAGAAGAGAGGTCAGAGTCCCAGAGTAAAGGTCGAGGAGTAAAAGATCCTAATACCACCCAATTGGCGACGTGGGCCCGTAAACCACACAGCCAAGTTAGTAAAACAGTTTTCGGTTACTAGACTCAACTTCGGCCAAGGAGTTGGAAAGGGGGGTTCCTACAGTCAGTCTGCTCTGATACCAACTTGTGACGCCCCCGGCCCGATCGTGCACTAATCATACACGCAAATGCACACGATCAAGCCTAAGGACTCACGGGAAGATATCACAACACAACTCTAAAACATAAATAAAGTCATACAAGCTTTATATTACAAGCCAGGGGCCTCGAGGGCTCGAATACATAAGCTTGCGAACAAGCGTCAGCGGAAGCATCAGATATCTGAGTACAGATATGAAATAGAAACAGAAAGGCCTTTAGAAAGGCGGGGCAAAATAAAACATTACGATCGAAAGGCGAAGGCCTCCTGCCTGGGACCCTCCGATCCTACTCCTGGTCGTCAATCAACTCGTAGTAGTATCCATCTCTGGGCAGTAGTAGTAGCGATCGTCGGGGCATCTGTCTCAGGGGGCTCCGTCCTCTGGTCACGTCAAACTGATATGGGGAGAAAAAGGAAAACAAAGCAACCGTGAGTACTCAGAAGTACTCAGCAAGCAAGGATCTACACTACATATGCAACATTATCAAGGGGAGGCTGTATATGTGGACTGGGCTGCAGAAATGCCAGAATAGAGAGAAGGCCTAGTCCTATCGAAGACTAGCATCTTCAGCGGTCTTGCAGCAGTAGAAGAGAGTAGAACAGTACAATATAATGTAGTAGTAACATTAAGTCTCAACCTCACCCAGAGATCCTTTCTCGACTCCCTGCGAGAAAGCAATCCCAGAGCCATACAGTCATCAAACCTCGTCCTGAGATCCCTTCTCGACTCCCTGCGAGAAGCAATCCCAGAGCCATATATACAGGTCTCATCACAGGTATCCAGTTCTAAATTGTATCAATCAGGATACAACTCCGAGTGTCCTTTACCGTAGGACCGGCTATCGATAGAAGTGTTCTTCCCTGCAGAGGTGCACCAACTTACCCATCACGCTCGCTTAACTCCAGCCGGACACACTTTCCTGGGTCATGCCCGGCCTCGGCCAAACAACACATCGCAACCCTACCTAGAGCTCAGCAGAGAGGTCCCCGTCGGTCTACATCCTAAGCGCTCAGAGGTCTTGGGCCATCGCCCTGTGCACTCCGAGTCGTTGCGAGCAGGGTGAAGCCTGGCACCAGGAGGGCGCCGGTCCGTCCCGGCCGCAAGGCTGAACTAGACGTCTGACAGAGCTTTCGGCTGATGCTACGATGCAGAACGCCCATACTATGCCCACGTGATGGTTAGTTCTATCAGACCAGAGGCCTGCTCGGATCAAATATCCAAATCGCTAGGACTAGGGGCTTGCGGTAACGAGCAGAGACTCACGAAAGATGTGACCCCGTCGCCCCGTCTCGAGGACTTGCGGCAAGGGTTAAGAATGCCCGGCCGCGCCTCGTATTCACCACTCGGGCACCACACTGGCAACCCGCCTTCACATCACACGCGGGTACCCCTCAGGGTCGACCCGCCTTTCCAAGTAACATTGTAAAGTCCAAGTATCCGTGTGTCCATAACATCAGGGAATCCGAGGTATCACCCTCATTGAATTCCCACTCGATGTATCCGTCAAGGTGAACTAGGAGGAATCACCCTCATTGGGTCCACACTTGAGGTGTTGTACGACAGCGTCGTTATCGGAAGCGGTGAAGGAGGAATCACCCTCGATGACCACGACCGAATAACTACTCTACAGAGTTAACATCAGAAGTGCTACAAGAGGTTTCACCCTCGGCACTCGATAGTAACGCTGCAGTGTCGTTACAACTAAGGGGGGTGATGTGCGGTGTCGGGTCCTGGTCTTCAATCCCATTGATCGGGTCTTCTGACGATCCAGCGCGGCAGTCGGGATAAGTGGGGTCACTGATAGGTCTCTACCCAGCCTAGACTAAACAGTTTAGGATATGTAGGTAATTATCAACAGTAGGTTACAATGAACAGGCTATGCATCAGAATAGGTAAAGCAGCAGCAGCAGTAATTCTAATGCAAGCATGAGAAATTTAGAATGGGCGATATCTGTATGCTCAAGGGAGGGGCTTGCCTGGTTGCTCTGGCAAGAGAGAGAGATCGTCAACGGTGGCGTCGGGCTCCTGAGTTGCGTCGGTCTCGAGGACGACGTCGGTGTCAGGGTCTACCGAGAGAGAAGAGGGGGAGGAAACAGTATAAATATAGAGCAAACTTGAGCAACACAAGGTACGACATGATAATACGCAGTGCCGGGTGTATCCTAACGTATGGTTGCACGTCACCGAGGAAGGAGGAATCCATCCGGGAATGTTTTCCCGGTTCCGGACATTTGTCAGACAGATGACCGGAGAGGAACGGTTGCATGTTCGGATAGTTAGGGACATGTGGCGGACGAACGGACCGCGTATTCGAATTCGTCTCGTTGTTCTGAGCAACTTTCATGTATAAAGTTTTTCGATCTGAGCTACGGATTATTTTATATGATTTTCTAAAGTTTTTATTAATTTCTGGAATTTATTTAAATAGGTTGACTAAGTCAAATGGTCCAGTCAGCAGATCCAGTCAGCGTTGACTGGGTCAAGGTTGACCAGTCAACAGGGTCAAGGGGGACCCACATGTCATAGTCTACTAACACTAATTAACAGATTAATTAGACTAACTATTTAATTAGTTTAATTAAACAGAATTAATTAAGTTAATTATTCATTTAATTAACTAATTAATTAATACTTATTTATTTTTTAATTCCGTTTTAAACAGGGGCTGGGCCCCGTCGGTCATAGGGCCGGGGCGGACATGTCCGGGCCGTGTCTGTTCGGGCACCGGACACGTCCGGGCCAGCGCGCGCGCGTGCACCAGAGGCGAGGCCAAGGCCGGAGCAGCGGCGGCGAGGCCGGCCGGGCGGGGAGCAGAGGGGAGGCACAGCGAGCGCGGGCGAGTGGCCGGGGCAGGCGACGGAGCAGGGAAGAGAGGGGGCGGCAGCGGAGATGGCGAGGTCAAGGCGCTGCGAAGCAGCGGCACGGAGGCGGGTGCGGTCGCACGGCGGCGACGGCGAGTGACTCAGCGGGGCAGTGGCTACGCGAGCGGGACGGCGTCGAGCGGGAGTAGAGGGGGAAAGGGGAGCGGAGGCCGGGGTGTTCTCACCCTCCGTTCGTGCGAAGAGGGGGCGGCGAGGCTCGGGGAAGCGAGCCGGGAGGAGGTCGGGGACGGCGAGCGGCGCAGGGGAAGTGGCAGTCGGCGGGAGGAGACGGGGAGGCTGTCGGCGAGGGAGGGAGGCCGCCGGGCGGCGGCGAACGACGACGGGATCGGGCCGGGCGACGAGGCGAGGCCGTGGCTCAGGGGGCGTCGCAGAGAGATGAGGAGGGGCGAGGCGCGTCGAGGTGGTTCAGGGACGGCGAGCGGCGGCGGCCCGCACTGGCGCGCGAGCGGAGATGCCGGAGCAGCGGGAGGGGGCGGGGCGGCGCTGGGATCGGGCTCGATCCCGATCCACAGAGAGAGGGAGGGAGCGAGGGGAGGAGGGGGTCGGGTTCTGTAGTCGCACCGAGCAGCGTAGGGGCTTGGGCGAGGACAAGATAAGTGGGGAGGGGAGTGAGACTTAAAATCGCTGTGTTAAAGCTCCACACCTACGAAACTCTCTTAACTCAACTATTTAGCTACTTCGGCCGGTTTCAATTTGGCATGCATAGCTATTTTCTTAATTAGTGCGTAATACGACGCTATATTAGGAGGGCCGCGGTGTGAGAGGGGTAGTGAGGGAGGGAGGGGAGGCTTCTACCCTAGATTGTCACCCATGGTCTCCCTTTTTCGAATTTCCCATATCCCTTTACGGTACAGGATACCAATTTCCTCCGTTACCTCCGACATACCCTTGTACTCCGCCCTTGCCAACCGTAATTATATACCTGTACCTTGTGCTCGACCTTCGATCCATCTCTTAAATTCTCAAGCATCCCATATTCCCACTTAGCTAACCGTGGTACACTCAGCATTCATGTGCCTTTTCTCTGCTGCAATAGTTAACTTACTCATTTCCACGTGTCCTTTGTCCTGGGACCCAAGGCACGTTACGCGCTGTCCCTTTCGTTAATGTTCACAAGAGAGGGTTCCAATTAATATATTTGCAGGAGTTGGCCGTCTGGGGGGGAGGAGGGGGGGGGGGGGGGGAGAGGGACGGGGGGTGGGGGAGGTGCGGGGGGGGGGGGGAGGGGAGCGGTGGGGGTGGGGAGAGGAGTGGGGGGGGGAGGGATGCTTATTTTTGTTCCAGCCTAATTCTCTCCCACCAATGTAGATTATCTTACTATATCTCTGTACTTTAATCCCTTTCTTCTATGTGCTCCGTAGGGTTGCGGGGTGGGGGGGCCCGTATGTCCGCCTTCTGACCAACGCACTCCGTAAGCTAATTGTTCATCCATGTGCACGTCCGAGTATAGCGAGCTCCGTGGACGGGCTTGGGATCCGTAGTACTCTAAAAGTTTATTATTACTTTTTTATTTCTATTGAACAAATCTGGGTGTTGTGGGTAGGCGTGCTGTCGGTAAAGGGGATTTTTCTTCGGTTTATTTTTTTTTTTTTTTTATAGGGATGCGGTGGGCCGGCCTGGCGGCCTGGACGGCCTGCTGGGCCGAGGCCCGGGGGGGTTTGTTTTTTTTTTTTAGCTTTTGTTTTAGCTTTTGTCTTTTTCTTTTATTCTTAATTCATATATCTCTGTTTAGTAAATAGGTAGGCCCCAAACCGAATTTTGTAAAAAGGGAGACCTAGTCCATAAATACCAGTGCTTTATTCCCTAACACCTAAAATTAGTTTGGGCAAAACATCATTTCATACTTAAATTAGATTTAATAAATGGTTACTAAATATTGTTTTTAGTCGCTGTTTGAAGATGTTTGAGTCACTTACCCAACTACAATGATGTTGGTTTCAATTTTAGAATTGTCTCTGATTTATTTGCTATTTAATGAACAATTTAGTTTCTGATTTGAGCAACTTTTATTTTTCACTTTAATTTAATTTGAATTTGAGTTAGAAGTTGAAATGCATTATGGTGCAAATGATGATCATGCACTGTTAATCATGCTGACTTGGCATTGTCAAAAGGGTGATTACTGTAGTTAACCACTGGGGGTGTTACACTGAGGATCACATTTCATTTTAGCATTCAAAGTCTTTTCTTTATACTTGCATAATAATTTTTCCAGATCATCTCTATCCTTACAAGCAAGAATGTCTCTAGTTGTCTCCTCATCCATAACATAACCTTCCGGTACCTTTGGCAATTCATATCTAGGAGAACTAGGTGTAATAGGTGTTTCAAGATTTTCAGTTTCAAGCTCTTCATCAGTTTCAACAATCTCATTCTATCTTATTCTAGCAATTTGTTCATCAAGAAATTCACCTAGTGGCACATTATCATCAAGCAAGGTACTAGCATCATCATGAGTAGCATTCATAGCAGAAGTATCATCATCAATAACTTGCGACATATCATAATTGATAGCATGTGGTGGTGTTGCAAGTCTACTTATAACAGAAGGTGAATCTAAAGCGGAGCTGGATGGCAGTTCCTTACCTCCCCTCGTCTTAGAGGGAAAAATATTAGTCTTAGCATCCTTCAGATTCTTCATAGTGATAATTTGATAATAATCCCAAGTGACTCAACAAATATAGCTATGCTCCCCGGCAACGGTGCCAGAAAAAGGTCTTGATAACCCACAAGTATAGGGGATCGCAACAGTTTTCGAGGGTAGAGTATTCAACCCAAATTTATTGATTCAACACAAGGGGAGCCAAAGAATATTTGCAAGTATTAGCAGCTGAGTTGTCAATTCAACCACACCTGGAGATTAATTATCTGCAGCAAAGTGATCAGTAGCAAAGTAGTATGGTAGTTTTGATAGTAGTAGCAACAACAATAGTAATGGTAACAGTAATAGCAATGGTTTTGTAGCAAGTGCAAGAGTAACAATAGCAGTGGTAACTTAGCAAGAACAATATGAGAGAAATTCGTAGGCATTGGATCAGTGAATTCGTTGGATGATATTCATCATATAACAGTCATAACCTAGGGCGATACAGCACTATCTCTAGTTCATAAATATAATGTAGGCATGTATTCCGTAAATTGTCATACGTGCTTATGGAAAGAACTTGCATGACATCTTTTGTCCTACCCTTTCGTGGCAGCGGGGTCCTATTGGCAACTAAGGGATATTAAGGCCTCCTTTTAATAGATAACCGGAAAAAAGCATTAACACATAGTGAATACATGAACTCCTCAAACTACGGTCATCACCGGGAAGTGTCCCGACTATTATCACTCCGGGGTTGCCGGATCATAACACGTAGTAGGTGACTATAACTTGCAAGATCGGATCTAGAATATAGATATAATGGTGATAACATAAACGGTTCAGATCTGAAATCATGGCAACCGGGCCCAAAGTGACAAGCATTAAGCATGGCAAAGTCATAGCAACATCAATCTCAGAACATAATGGATACTAGGGATCAAGCCCTAACAAAACTAACTCGATTACATGATGAATCTCATCCAACTCCTCACCGACGAGTGAGCCTATGAAGGAATTACTCACTCCAGGTGGGGAGCATCATGGAATTGGCGATGGAGAAGGGTTGGTGATGACGAAGATCGAAGATCCCCCTCTCCGGAGCCCCAAACGGACTCCAGATCTGGCCTCCCGATGAAGAACAGGAGGTGGCGGCGGCTCCGTCTCGTGAAACATGATAATTCTTTCTCCCTGATTTTTTTCTCTGAAAATATGACTTTATAGCATCAGGGTTGGAGTCTGCGGGGCCACCAGGTGCGGACAACCCACCTGGGCGCGCCTGGAGGGGGGCGCCCTGGTGGGTTGTGCCCACCCAGGTGCCCCCTCCTGTGGTTCTTGGCTCCAAAAATTCTCTTTTATTATATAAAAAATCCTCGCAATGTTTCGTTCCAATCCGAGAACTTTTATTTCTGCACAAAAACAACACCATGGTAGTTCTGCTGAAAACAACGCTAGTCCGGGTTAGTTTCATTCAAATTGTGCAAATTAGAGTCCAAAGCAACAGAAAAAACGTTAGGAAAAGTAGATACGATGGAGATGTATCACTTAGCCGACATCTACACCATCAACACTTGATGTGTGCCTTTCCTAATATCCTGCTTTGCCACCTTGAGCATCCCATGCAATTCAGTGAGCTTCTTATCCATGCCGTGCATATGATAGTTTGAGATGAACGTCCCATAGCTAGGTGGGGAAGAACCCCGAACTGCATCAGTAGCCAACTCATCCAAGAGCGGGAAGCCCAACCAATCCAAAGCTTGAACGTATCCAATCATCTTGATCACATGCGGTCTCAGTGGATCACCTTCCTTCAGCTTGCACTCCATCAAGGATCACCAGACGTTGAACATTTTGGTCCTAGCCTGCACCCGAAACATGCTCTTGAGACTCTCGATCATATCGAAAGCCCCAACATCTTCGAAATGCTGCTGCAAATCGGGCTCCATACAAGCCAGCATGAGGCAACTGATCTCGTTTGATTCATCAACGAGTTTCTGGTAGGCATTCCTGGTTTGGCATTAGCATTATTGGCAGGTTCCTCTGGAAGTGGATCCCCTAGAACATGTTCCTTCTTATCGTGCTTGAGAACAATTCTCAAATTTCTATACCAGGTCGTAAAGTTTATTCCATTTAGTTTATCCTTTTCCAGAATTGATTTCAAAGCAAAGTTGGGTTGAGCAGGTGGTGCCATTGATCTGCAACAGAAAATATGCAATCACTAAGCAATGTGTTTATGTAGAGTAATTCTAGCCTAAACAGAAATACTCCCACTGAAGTCGGCATCCCTCCGCAAACTCTCAGTGATTCAGGATCCGACGAGCACATGCGACTAGTGAGCTTTAGCATCACTGCTGGCCAACATACCTATCCGGTAAGCAACTCCTTGCTAATTGTATCTCTATACAACTCCTATCAGTCGGGTAGGTATCTCATACCCCCGCTCCCAACCTTCTTTGCCACAAGGTCCAAAACTGTTTTGATAGCCTTGTCAAGTTAACCTGATGCAGTGCATGTCTGTGTCCGACACGAACCCTTCAGTTCAAGGACACCTAGTAGCACCTCAATTTTATGAGCCTACTACTAGACGTACTTGACGTGCGAAGGTGCAACATCGGGAATGGCAATTCGCTTGATATTAACAAGGGATCTTTCTACCATTTTAACATGCATAGAAACAAGAAGCAAAATAATCACAAATAAACATATATTGTGAAATAGTATGGCTCCTTCATGGACGTTCTTCCAGGTCGGCTCCGACTCCGATGACCATCTAGGAAATCCATCTTGTTCGTCATGCCAGGACGCCAAGCCACCAACTTGATCTCTGTCTTCCAACTACTACAACTAGTAATGAATTTTACAGAGAATCACAAGTCGACATGCAGGTCGTTATACATTATAATGACAGCTCTTTGGCTCCTGCCGGCTGACAAATCATGACACGCAGGCCATGTATAATTTACACACATGCATCACATACACATGATCCATACTATTCACATCAAACCTACAAAACAAAGTTACGCATAGAATCACATTCTACCGGTTTGAGTGATCGTGTACGAAATACAAGGTGCTACGCACATGTTTTCGGAAATCACAGATCCCATCTGTACTCCGATCACGTTGAATTTTCCGGAATGACCAATCTCATCGATCATTGTGAATCCGATTCGAATTTATGTTTCACTGTTAACCCTGATGGCTGATACCGACCAGTAGCGGTAGGGTGTGTCACAACTTCATCGATTACGATTGAAAGAAAACATAGCCCCATCGATCCCCATGTGCAGTTGATCTCATAAACCGTGCACATAGGCGATCTCATAAATGACGATAGATCTTATCTGCCGCCTCCACATATCTAATATGCATACGATCTGAATCCAAATCCTAAAGCAGAGGCTCTGATACCACTGTCGGGTTCTACGGCAGGGTGCGTCGACTGCAAATTAAAAATTCCTACCCGTAGAACATCCAGGAACATGCTACGAGAATGGATCACAGATCGTTACCACTAGACGCGTAGTGCTGTGCAGCGGAAGTAGTTGAGACAGCGCGTCTGGAGTCGTCTCATCCTCGTCTGATCTCCCGCGAACAACCGGTCGTTGGATCCCACGTACCGGTTCGCCGGAGCGGCGCAAGTGCACCGCCTCTAATGGTATTCACCTGTGCAGGAGGAACACCGTGTGGTGGACTACTAGATCCGATCACGCAGTCGGCGGCAAGTGGAGGTGGCTATTCGCAACACATGCAAAACCTAGTGACGGCGTCGAAGCGATCAACAAATGAGTGTGCCTCACCTCCACTTTATATAGGCATCCGTCGCAGGCTCAACACTTGGGCCTCACATGGATCCTAAAGCCCAAAGTCTGTTCGGCCTAAATCCGAGTCCGAGTAGGATCACATTTGACTGATGGAGTCGGTTCAGCCTCATAGGTTCCTTCCGTTAAGTGCGCGGCCCCTTAGGTTCAACTCAGCTTGGTCGCAGGTCGGATCACCTCCGACCTACATGGTTGGTAGCGGCCTCTAGCAAGGCATGCCGACCACCAAGTAGACAATGAAGCCGTTTGGCCAACCTATACAACATGTCACACTTCTGTTCCCTTTGCCACATGATATATGTTGTCGGGCTCAAGACGATCACTGTCATCCTTGTGCTAGCCGGACTTCTTTCTCGTTCCAGTGAATCTGACAAACACTTCGGATTATCTCATAATCCTCATCGCATGGCCATGCTTATCTAGGTCGGATCACACAAGGGGCCTAGAGTATTGATACATCTCCAACGTATCTCACTACAAAAAAAACACTTCCATGATGATACGTGTTTGTCATAGTAGGTCACATTTTCTGTCATGCATGTACATCCATGACGATTTTATGACAGAATCAAGATAGTCATACCTGTGCTGTCGTAGAAGTGTTCCATGACAATACTCAAATTATCATCACGGAAGTGTCCACTTCCATGACGATAAATGGCACGTCATGGAAGTGCTTTCGCCAAGGGTAACCGACATGTGGCATCCACCGTAACGGGTCGTCGTTAAGCTATCGGGTCCGATTTTGGATCTGGTAACCCGTTAACAACACCGACCAATGGCGATTTTCCACGTGTAAAATTCTCATTGGCCGGAAGAAACACGTGTCAGCTCCCCGTTTGGACAGATGGCATCCATACAATCGACGGGCCGTGCCTATGATACGTGGACACATGGCTGGGCCCAACAGTGGCCCATTTTGGTCAAAAGGCCAGCCCGTTTGACTTGGTCAATAGGGGCAGGTCGGCCCACAGAAAGCCTGTTAACGGCATGTTCGCATATAGCCCATTTACAGCCAGCTAACTCACTACCCATTATGGCCCATCCGAATTAGGCCCAGTAGCGTCATCTGGGCCGTCCAATATGATTCCAGCATGTCATAACTTCCGGCCCATGTAAGGCCCATGACGTCTTCTGGCCCATATGAGGCCCTTCGTATCTCTTGGCCCATTAAAGGCCTGTGGTGAAACTGGCCCATAATGAACAGTGTATCGCTTTATACCCGTTAATGGCCCATTATTTTATTGGGCCGTTTCCAGCCCGTGTTATCTTTCGGCCTTCTAAGGGCCCATTTATTCTTGGGCTCATTTGAAGCATTCGATTACTTACGGTCCATTACTGGCATGTTTCGCTTGTGGGCCAAATTCAGCCCGTGCTTAAAGTCGGCCCGTTTACGGCCCTTTAATCCGCTGGGCCATTTCAAAGCATCATCAAATACGTCCCATTAACGACCCGTTATGCCTGTAGATAGGATTAAGCTTGTTATACTCATCGGCCTATTAACGGCCCGTTATAGTCGGCCCATAAATCCTCTAGGCTGTTTACGGCCTATATTGCGGTCCGTTATTGGTCCATGTTTGTCCAATCAATCATACGGCCCGTAGAAGGCCCATTGACTCGACGGCCCGTAGAAGGCCCATGGTAACTACAGCAGATAGCAGGACCATGGTTATGTTGCCCATGATTATTGTGGCCCAGTTTTAAAAAATAGGTTATTGCGGCCACTAGCTAACCATGGAAAAAGAACTGCACTGACTACAACCAAACAAATAAACAAGACAAGGAAATAAATAAGCAAGCAACTTACGCTAGGCTATTACGACTATTACACGTATTACATCCATTGGGCCTCAAAGTTCGCCACCAGTGCAAATATGGGGAACAAAGCAGCATATTACATACACTGGTTGTCAAAGTTGGTGACCAGTGCAAATAAACGCCACAGCAAAAGAAGTCCAGAAGTGAAACCACTTCAGAAGAGCTCAAGAAACAATACCCTGGGTATCCACCATGCTGGCAAGACACTTAGCAAGCTTATTAGCTTTCTCTTGTTTGGCGCTTAAATCCTCCAGCGCTTGCTGTTGCCCCAGAAAGTATGCATCTGAATTCTGCAGGGACTTCCTCAGTCCTTCGGCTTCGTGTCGCAGCACATCTGGTTGATGTCTTTCAACTTGAAGTTGAGACTCAAGAAGCCAAACTGATTCAGGCAGCGAGTTCGAAGAGCTTGTGCCAACAGTAGTGGCCAGTAACTCGTACACTACATCAAGACAGGAATTTGGGGTTGTCTCACTATCTTCAAGATAGTTTTTATCAGCTTTCTTGGAGACCAACAGGGATGTCTCACTATCTTGAACCTTATCTGCATTACTTCCTTTACCATTGCATAACGGGGTACTCTTCTCCAATATTTTGTCTGCATTCTAAAAGAGAAACAAGCAGACACATCACAGGTTTACCATGTTGTATATGAAACTCATTTTGGTAAACCAGTTCAGTAGTACAGTGGACAGGATAACAGCATGAAACAAACATATATCTATGTACTATGGTCACTGTATGGTCTATATCATTCTAGTTTATGTTGCCAAATCAAGATAGAGATAGTTCAAATCATATATGTTTAAGACAAAGCAGCATAGATAGAATATAAGTGCGGGAAACTACACAATAGTAGCAACACTTGTAATGTGCATGACATGAGAACATAACTATTTATTCAATTGAAACTGAAATCAACAAAGAGCAAGTTACAACAGCAAACCAGTTAAAGAAACAGGTTTAGAACATACCTGTTGCGCCATTGGAGTTTCAATTGCATCCTTCAAATTTGAAATTAGTCGGTATGAGTAAATACAGTGATGCAAGAGGAAAGGAGTATGAACCATAGCTATGGAACCTGACCTGAGAACAATTCTTCTTCTGCTTTACGCATTGAGTTGGGGTTCGGAGTGGTGGTCCTCGTGCTTTGGGCACTGCAGTTGCCTTACTAACTGCTCGTGTTTGGGTGCTCTATGGTGGAGACGGTGCTATGTCAACTGGAACTGGGTTACTATCTGCTGGGGTTGGGGTTAGAAGGGGTGTAGCTGGTTCTTTGTCCAATTGGGTAGGGGTACAAATTGTGTGTGTCCGGGTTATGTGTGGTGGGGCTGGTTCTTGGGTAAGTAAAACCGTGGTTCTATCTGCATCGACGGGTAGCACTCTATTTTCTGAAGACCGTGTTTTTACTCCCATAGATACTGCCATCACCCCCTCCAATTCAAATGGCTAATAAACAAGAAAAGTAATTGAATGTATAGACATTGTATGTTAGACAGGTGCAATGGATAGTAGGGAATAAAACATGGCATGAAATAATTCAGATTTATGTTGTCTAACCAAACAGGATAGCATGACACAATTTCACATATATGATGGCTAACTAAACAGGATAGCATGACACAATTTGACATATATGATGGCTAACAAAACAGGATAGAATGACATAATTCAAATATGATGACTATGTAAACAGGATGACATGATATAACTATACGATGTGTCTATTAAAGTGGTTGGCATGCCATAATTCACATACATGCCGTCGATGGAAACATGATGGCATGATATAATTCACGGATAGAATGACATAATTCAAAATATGATGACTATGTAAACAGGATGAGATGATATAACTATATTATGTCTTTAGAAAATGGGTTGGCATGCCATAATTTAGATACATGCTGTCTATGTAAACATCATGGCATGATATAATTCAAATATATGATTGATATACTAAGCAAGTAAGCAGAGGGCAATCACATATATGATGTCTAAACTAAGCAGATGGCATTCAATATTGTGTATGATGTAAAAACTAAGCATTGCAAGACAACATATGCATGATATGAGTAATATAACCCTGCCAAGTTTGAGCATACACCTCAGGGGGAAAAAAGGACTGGCCATCTGTCTCTGAGTCCTCCTCTGAGGAGCTATCTGTAACTAGCAAGATATCCGCTTCAGCAGGTATCATTGTCTGCCTTGAAGACCTTGTTTTCACTCTAGATTTTTCCATCACCGATTCAAATGGAAGAGTAGTTGAATATACAAACATTGTTGACAAATGGAATACGTAATACAAAAAAAGGATGGCATGATATAATTCACATATATAATGCTTGGCTAAACAGCATGGCATTACATAATTCACATATATAATGCCTTGCAACAAGATAGCATTGCCTAATTCACATATATAATGTCTTGCAACAAGATGGCATTGCATAATTCACATATATGGTAATTAGACACTAAACAGGTGGCATTCACACAAAGCATGTCTAAACTAAGCAAATGACATAGCAATGCAATACACCATATGCACGATATGAGCAATATAACCCTACTAAGTTAGAGCATGCACCTCGGGGGGGGGGGGGATAGGACTAGTCATCTGTCTCTGAATCCTCCTCTGAGGAGCTATCCATAACCAGCAAGACATGCGCTTCATCAGAGAGCATTGTCTGCTCTGAAGACCTTGTTTTCACTCTAGATTTTTCCATGACCATGACGAATGGCTGATGCACAAGAAGAGTAATTAAATGTACTAACATTGTTGACAAATTTAATACAAAATAAAAAAAGGATGGCATGATATAATTCACATATAAGATGACTGGCTAACAAGGATGGCATTGCAAAATTCACATATATGATGCCTGGCTAAACAAGATGGCATTGCATAATTCACATATATGATATAGAAACTAAACAGATGGCTTTCACACAAAGTATGTCTAAACTAAGCAGATAACATATTTGATGTAAAAAGTAAGCAATGCAAGGCGCCATATGCATGATATGACCAACATCAGCATGCCAAGTTATAGCAAAAGACCTCAGGGGGTAAATAGGAGTGCTCTGCTCCCTCTGAATCCCCCTCTGAACAATTATCTTCCTCTTGATTACTGTGTGGAATGGGGGGAGGGGTGTTGCTTTTGCGCCCACCATGGAGCAACATCTGCATGAAATTTTATTGCCACGCAAGGCTCGTCTCTTTTGCTCTTCATGTTCAGTGCCATTGTGTACAATAACTGACATGCATAGGAATAAAACATAGTGATATTATGTAAGGAGTGCATGCAGAAATCCAGAGTGATGGTAGCAACCTGTGGATAGACCCAAAACCAATGATAGTATGCAGATAATAGCTTTAGTTAAAAATACAGATAATGGCTCCTTTAGTGTTTGTTTCCCACCCAACATGAAACTCATAGTAGACACCCGAGATTAACCAGATAGTAGACAGATAATATTGATTGCTTCCCCAATATATACCCCACAACCATTTAAAAACTCAAGTTTGAGCATTAATTTGGACCTGACTTGGGAGTCTAATCGGTGAACAGGACAACAAATTAGCATGTAATATTAAGCGATGCATAACGTAAGCAGACATGAAAGAGTGTGACCTCTCTTGCGGACCCGTGTAGTCCTCAAAGTCATCTGCTCAGTTGATGATGGTAATGTAGTTACCGTGGCTGCCGGCGGCAGGGAAGAAGATCTAAGGCGGTGAAAGTCTGTTTGGAGGGCATATCCCTGCTGTGGTGAACCCTTCCGTTGTTGGAGCAGCTGGGCTGGGGTGGACGACAACACGACAGGAGCGGGACAAACCACACAAGGTTTTCTTTGACACATATCTATAACAGAAGTAATTCTGTAAGGGCTTGTTTGAATTGTAGGATTCTAACAATGCAGGGATAGGAAATACACAGGAATAGGATAGGAATGCATGTGCAAAATAGAAAATTTAAAAACATAGGATTTCTATCAATCTGGGTGTTTGGTTCACAAGAATTCCTATGGTTTTTCTTTGAACGAGACACTAAAGGAACAAATCCTACAGTTTTCCTTTGCTCCATTCCTTTGAACCAAATGCATGAATAGTAGTACCATAGGAAACTTTCCAGTTCCTATGTTTTTCCTTCATTTTTCCTTTCAAGCACTGGCGATTCTAGTTGGCAGGCTTGAACAGGCAAAAGGCTACACTCCAAAAATGTTTTTGTGCTACTTCTACTACTTTGGACCTAGGCCACTGCCCAACTAGCTCAACTCCCAGGCCCATCGGCACATGCACAACTCAAACGTGCAGAAATAAATAATGATGGCTTTCAAGAGAGTCCATCACGGATAGCTAAGTTGACTGGTACCTCACTTCTTGTCATATAGTAGGAGAAACTAATCGTATTTCATGTTACTACGCGTGCTCTGTGGACAATATATATAACATGTAGAGTAAAAAAGCGATGCAACAAGTGTACAACCTCTTTGGCGAAGCCATGTCAATCTCAGCATCATTGGGTTGGTCGCCGAGGACGCTGCGACTGATGTGGCTGTCGGGCGAGGGGAAGAAGATCTAAGGCATCTGGAGATGGAGCCGAGCGTACTGCTCCGCTGTGATGGAGGGTTTCGTTGTTGGAGCAGCTCCGATGAGTTGTACGACGGCGAGGCTGAAGCAGGACAAGAGAGACAACGTTAGCCTGAGTGGAATTCTAATAGCATCTCTAATAGATGATGTAAAATACATAACCAAAAAGTGCTAGATGTGTAATACATCAGTCGCTCATATCTGAACTTAACTGTCGAAACTGAATTTAACTGTTGAAACTGAATATTACCATCGAAACTGAATTTTGCTGCGAAACTGAATTTAAATGTCGAAACTGAACACACTAGTAGTAGAAAAGCAGTGCACTAATAGTTTTGGCCGCTTGAGCACTAGTGACAGAGTAGCAGTGATCTAAATTGGTAGCCACTACAACAGGGAACGTACTACCAAAGAGCAGCCGGGGCAGCTGGTCCTACAGCAACAGCGCCCAGAGCAGCAGCGTGTGAGAGAGCCTGGGCAGCTGGTCGTGTAGCAGCATCCCGGGTAGCAGCAATAGGAGCTCGAGCGAGAGCCGGAGCTGCTTCTCGTGCAGAAGCAGCGCGAGCAAGAGTAGAGCAGCAGCGCAAGGAAGAGCAAGAGCAAGAGCAGCAGCGCGAGCAAGAGCATGAGCAGACCAGGCAGGGGACCGAGAGAAAGAGCAGAGCAGCAGCGCGAGCGAGAGCCGAAGCAGCAGCAGCAGGTCCAACGAGAGCCGGAGCAGCAGCACGAACTCCAACTGATGTGGACATCGCCACCGAGGGAGCGACGCCATGGAGGAAGTGGCCGGCGACGCCGCCGTAGATGGAGCCACGCCATGGCGGCTCGGGATCGAGCGCAGACA
Source organism: Thinopyrum elongatum (assembly GCA_011799875.1). NCBI lineage: Eukaryota > Viridiplantae > Streptophyta > Magnoliopsida > Poales > Poaceae > Thinopyrum > Thinopyrum elongatum. The sequence continues at coordinate 425,525,894 of CM022297.1, forward strand.
GCACCCTGAGATCGAATCAAGAAGAAAATGTAGCGATTAGTGTAGAACCTCTTTGGTGGCGCCGATTAGGCCTTAGATTCATTCGAGGAATCGGTGATGGTGCTGCTCTTCCGGTGGTGCAGGTGAAGATGGCGTTGTGGGAATGGAGGTAGCACGATAGACAAGGCGAACATCGAGGCAGCTCCTTGGAGGTGGAGGATAGGGTGGCTGAACTGGCGTGACAATGAGATTGACGGCCGATCCTCATCCGGTGCGGTGGATGAGGGACGTCGAGATGTTGCAGTGGACGATGTCATCGGGGAAGAGGCTCCGGCTGGGTGGTAGACGAAGGAGGGTGTGGGGCTTTGCGGGTTTTCGCGGCCTCGGTGTACGAATGGGGGGCGGAGGGGATGGGAGGGGGAACCATGGCTTAGGGACGCGCTTGTCTGAAATGTGGGGTAAGTTACGAAAGTACCCCCACCGATTTGAACTAGGCGGTTCTTTCGGTTCAAGGGTATCAAGGGAATTTCGCGTGTCAGGATTTCGCTGGAGGTGGGAGTTTTCGCGCGCGTTGTAATTTTGGGATAGCAAGGCGCGGGTTGAGATGGAGGGAGTTTTCGGACCACAACGAGACAAAGTGATATCTTAAAATTTCGGGATAACAAGGCGCGGGTTGAAGAGGCGGGAGTTTCGCAGCACAATAGACAGAGATGCTAGCTTGAAATTTCGTCATAACAATGCGCGACTTGAAATTTTGGGAGAAGAAGCTTAACGTGTACAAAAAAAGAAAACAAAATACAATTTGCACCCCACTACAGAGAGCCATGTCCCATTTTACTATATTACTACAAATGCCATTCAAAAACAACAACAACAAACAAAAAAAAATTGGGAGAACAAGCTTAACGTGTACAGTACCAAATCAATTTGCACTTCCCGCAACAATAAAAAAACAATTCGTAATGTCTAGCATATGGACTAAATTTGATTACACTTTCCCTGTTTGAATGGGATTGTACTCGGGTTAGTTATACAACCATCTAAATATTATCTTCACAACACATGACATGAATATAGGAGTAGTAAATTCCCATATAAATATGAACTACATGTTACATACGATCTCGAATTCAAATATATGTATCCATTTTATGTTGAATTCAAATCATAGTACATGTATGCTCTCGCTAGATGTTTGGATCTAAACCATGTATGATACTATGTACAATGTGTTTAACACGCACAACACACACACACACACACACACACACAAACGCACGCCCCCCCACACCATTTAAACATGAGCTGCGAAAGCCACCCATTATCTCCAATTTGAATAGTGTGTCCATGCATGGATGCAATGTGGCCAAACGATGCCTGCCATCGGTATCTCAAATTCAAATCATTTTGACCTTGTTCAATGTGTATATAGTATAGCATGCTCGTTTCAAGACCACACCACACATATCTCAATTATATTCATGCATGCATGGGTTTCAAACATCATTATCTCTTATTCAAATATTTGAATTCAACTTTACATTGATTATGACCTCACCAAGTCTTTTACACCCACACAGTTGTCTTCTCATTATAGTTGTACCACTAACTTTCTCTCGTGCATGCATGCACACACACACTACCACTCGACATTATCCATTGCACACACACAATCTTTTTCTTTAGGTTGGTCTCCCATGCATGCACACACACACCTCCCCCTCTTCATCACTTCGGGCATTCTTTATCTCTCACATGCATGCGCAACGATCAATGTTCCTCTATGTTTGTATATATATAGGTAGGTCTTTCCCAGTTTTCCACACAAACCGATCGATCTATATCTCTAGTCAGGTCTCACCCTCTTTCCCACATACACATCGATCAATCTACCTCTCTATATAGGACTACATACATATCTAATACACACACATTATCTATCCATTGTCTCCCTCTCATCATCCATGCCTTCCGCTTCATCTCTCAGACGCGCATAGTGGCGAAGACAGGGGGCAGCAAGGGCCCTGGCCCCCTAACATCACTATATTGAGGCTAATATGATTGTGAGTGATCGGTAGATCAATTGCTGGTAAAATGGTCTAGGTTGATGAATTGGCCCTCCCCGTCAAGGATAAGCAACGCTTGGCCCCCTAGCTCATTTAATTTTCATGGCTCCGCCACTGCGCGCAACCGCGCACGTTCTCGCCCCCTCTCTTTAAATATCGATCTCGCACTTGTACACTCCTTCCCAGTCTCCCTCCACTTGGCCCCTCGCACCATCTTCTAGCACCCTCGATATCCCAATGCGTGTACGCTCGTAGAGCTCTTCCCTCTATCTGTCTTTATCGATATCTCGCGCAGTCGAACCCTCCCCTCCCTTCTCGTATATCACCCCATCCCCAAGCACATGCATGCATGTATATAGGCCTCTCTTTCACACAAATTGCATTGTCACGTATTCCCTCACCATGTCCTAGTATCTCTAACACACGAACTACGTGTGTCGCGGGAAACCGCGGCCACCTATGGGACCAGGAGGCCCCTTGCTGGTTCGGCAGGGGGGCATCGCATTGCACAAAGAGCAGACGAGCGTGTGGCAGCATGACAGAGATCACACAGGCATTTTTACCCAGGTTCGGGCCGCCGTGAGGCATAAAACCCTACTCTTGCTTTGGTGGATTGATGGTGGAAAGGTGGTGATGGAGCGTAGTACACTTGCCCGGCAAGGGTTGCCTTAGGGCGGCAGTGGCTAAGCGCGTATGGGGGTCTGAGTTATCCAACCTTCTAACCCTCTCTACGGTTGCCATGGGCCTCCTTTTATAGATTAAGGGGTCACCACAATGGCAAAACAGTCATTATGCACTGATAAGATAGCAAACAGTGCTATGATACCTAACCCAGCGGGCTGACAGGGCGCATTAAATGCGCCGCTCATCGTCACATCATTGGTTGCCCGACAAGGCTTGCCGGGCTATCTCGCCAGCTCCACGCCTGCTCGCTTGACACGTCGCAGGACGGGTGTCATCTGCAGGTGTTTCCTGTAGGGAGAGGCTGCCATGTGGTGAATGGCTGCCACTTAGTCACTCCGCGGTTCGACACCGCACTGATTGATGACGTGGGTCATGGTGGAGTAGTTGGTGAGGTGGTTTTGCCTCCATGTGCCTCGGCAGGCCCTGCCGAGACGTCTTGGATGTCGTCTTCCGGGGGTGGCCTTGCCCCTTGCCGAGCTTGCCTGCCCGGCAAAGGAGGCCCTTCTCCTGATGGTGCCTTCCTTCTTTGGCTAGATCTTGGTCCCTCTGATCTGCATGTTAGTCCTTTGACCCTCTTAGTCCCTTGTATTCTGACTTGGGTTGGTGCTTCAATCTCGTCCCTGTGCCTGTGCACAGTCTGGGCAACAGACCCAGGGTTTGTTGCACCGACAGAAGCCCCCGGGCCTACCCCGAACACGCTGCCGAGCGTCGTCGTGGTAGGGCCTAATAAGTGCACAGGCGGGGTCGCTGAAGAGGCTGGTCTCTTGAGGTCTTCTTTGCTTCTTGATTAGCCTTGATTCCAGGCCAGTTTCCGGTTTCTCTGCGCGTCGTGCGCAATGCTGTGGAAGAACTTTGATCGTGGCCTGCGGGTTCTCCTCGCCCCACGATCACGGGGCAGAAACTGCGATCTCACTTGCCTCCCGTTTCGCACGCACCTGCCATGTGTTTCGCATGCATTGGGTGTGGTAGGTGGTGGATGTGGACGGCACGGGGAGGAGTGCCATGGCTGAAAACCGAGCGCTGATGGTTGGCGTAGAGGGTCGGCCTTGATCCTCAGAGCTCCCGAAGGTGCAGCGAGGCCGTATTGGAGGAGCGGGGCGGCCATTTCCCGTATGAGGAGCCAGCCCCCTGCCTCGTCCCCCTATAAAAAGGGGCAGGGGCGGTGCCTCTCTGCACACACTTCTTCTTCTTCTCTGCAACTTTTCCCTTCTAGCCATGGTGAGGGGGCGAGGGCACGGCGGTGCCCCAGCGGCGGCGACGAGGGCTTCTACTCGACAGCGCATCCCTCCTCCTTCGAATGCTATGGTGACGGAACCCGCCGTGATGGGAGGAGGGAGGGGACGAGGTCGAGGTCGCCGTGGTGCTCGAGGAGGAGAAGGGCGGGGCGGCGCCTTGGCTACGCCCCTGCCGGCGGCTCCTCCCCCGATGGAAGGCCACATCGGGGGCCAACCTCGAGAGTTCATCATCAGGCTGTACAAGCCCCTGTGTGGTCATCTACGCCTTCCAACTCCCTTTGCGCGGGAGATGGAGCTCGAGCAACCGCGCGCTCTGAGGTTGCACATGAGGGGCTGTGGGAACGACAGCATGTGGGTTGATGTCGATTTCCCTGCCCCTCATGTTATGTGCCTTCGCCGTGGCTGGAATACTTTTGCCCGTGCCCATGCCTTCTCGGAGGGGCACGTTCTCTAGTTCAAATTAATGGAGAGTGGCCTGCTCTCCGTCAAGATCTTCGAGCGCTCGGGAGGTCGCTTAGGGTGCTGCGCGGAGAGCTCGACTGACGACGAAAGCTCCTCCTCGAGCGGAAGTGACGAGGAGGACAGTGACGGCGATGACGACGGTAGCGGGCGGGGGAGCGACGACTCTGACTCCGGCTGAACGCCGCCCGCACCATCTTCATCAGGCGTCAGCACCATCATCTGCTTCCGCATCTCCTTCCCGGCAGTGCGATTTGCCGGGGAGTTGGATACAAAGGTGGGGATGGTGCTCCCGGGCTCCTCCAGCAGTCCTCCAGCTGGACCCCGGCAGGCTTCCTCTTTGTGCTGCAGCTCCGTTAGCCCTGCCATGTCCTGCTGGCCCTGGTGGCGGCGGTCGACGGGTCGCCTCCGCCGTGCTCTCCATCGACGCGTTCCTCGGTGCTCCCGCTCCTGTCAGGCTACCTCTCCCGGAGCTCGAGGGGGGCGGGCTGGGCTCCCGCCCAGGCACTCCTTTTGCCCTCCTCGCCTTCGACGGTCGTGCCTAGGAGGTGAGGGACAAGAAAGGGCATCACGGGGCCCTTATCTTTTTTCAATCTTAAATCTGCAGGCACTTGCCAAATTTTAATTCAAATAATGTAATCTCTCGAGTCCATGTTTTTGTTCTGTAATGCTTGTACTTGTATCAGCATATTAATGAAAAAGATGAACCTTGCCGGGAACCTGTGCATGTGTATGTCCATGCAGAGGCGAGATGCGTCTTTAGTGTTAATAAATGAGTTTTCCCAGGCAGGCTATCCTGCCGGCACCTTTTCTGTCTGCCGGAGAGCAGTTTCTACCGGGCAACAGGCAAAGGGGCCAGCCCCCCGCCAACTTCTTTTTACCAAAGGCCACTACGACCATCCTGTCCGACGCAACGTTCGAGTCAGGGATGGGAGCACCTAAGTCTCAAAAGAGTGGCGGGGTTTTCTTATGCACAAGTTATAACTTACAGAACACTAATGGATAGGAGGTAGAACTTATCTGTTTGGCTTGCCGGGGATCACAGTGCCAGGCAATCTTCTCAACTCCTTGTCAAGGCCAAGTTCACGGCAGGAACCTGCAGCTTCATGCGGATGAGAATGAATGCAGGATGCTATCCTATCTATATGCATATGCAAATGCTCATGAAATGCTTATGCAGTGATCTTGGAATGCTCATGCATGCATGCAATCTTGGTCGGGGGCCCCCCACAGCGCTTCTTTATTTTCTCTTGCACAGGGTCATCGCCCTGGCTTTGTACAAGGGGTTACATGCAGCTGAGGCAAGGCCTGTACAAAAGGGTGGCTGTCGGGCAGGGCCGACAGCCGCGCCTTACGGGTAGAACTTGCGGAGATGCTCAATATTCCATGAGTTTTGCAACTAAATGCCATCTCCTGTCTCCAGATGGACTGCGCCAGGTCTGGTGACTCGTACTACCCGGTAAGGGCCTTCCCACTTCGGTGACAACTTGTTTGTACCCTTGGCGGACTGAACACGCCTAAGGACAAGGTCACCTTCCTCAAAACACCGGGCGTGAACCCTGCGGCTATGATAGCGACGCAGGGCTTGCTGATACCGTGCAGCATGCATAGCAGCCCGGAGACGGTTCTCCTCGAGTAGCACAGCGTTGTCACGCCGGTGCTGATCTTGCGCTACTTCATCGTAGGCAAGCACTCGAGGCGACCCGTAAATGAGTTCCGTGGGGATAACTGCTTCTGCCCTATAGACCAGGGAGAAGGGAGTCTGCCCGGTAGCTCGGTTTGGTGTCGTTCTGAGGCACCAGAGAACTACCGGCAGCTCCTCGATCCACCGCCTGCCGTGCTTCTGCAGCGTATCAAAGGTTCTCATCTTGAGTCCACACAGCACTTCAGCATTCGCCCTCTCAGCTTGCCCATTACTCTGGGGGTGTGCCATAGAGGCAAATGAGATCTTGCATCCGAGGGCATGAACATATTGCATGAAGGTGTGGCTCGTGAACTGGGTGCCGTTGTCGGTAATGATCCTTGCCAGAACTCCAAAACGACACACCAATTCTTTCAAGAACTTGATAGCTGACTGAGCAGTCACCTTTCTCACGACAGTCACTTCCGGCCACTTTGTAAACTTGTCGATAGCAACGAACAAGAATTCAAAGCCCCCGATTGCTCGGGGGAAGGGGCCGAGGATATCGCGCCCCCAGACCGAAAATGGCCATGATAGAGGGATTGTTTGAAGAGCTTGGGCAGGCAGGTGGGTTTTCTTGGAATGAAGCTGGCAAACTTCACATTTAGTGACTAGCTCGACCGCATCTTGGAGGGTTGTGCGCCAATAGAATCCTTGCCGGAATGCTTTCCCAACTAGTGCCCTTGATCCAATGTGGGAGCCGCACATGCCTTTGTGTATCTCAGCCAGCAGTTCCTTTCCTTCTTCTCGGCAGACACACTTTAATTTCACACCATTGGGCCTCCTTCTGTACAGAGTGTCATCGACAAACTGATACATACTGGCCCTCCGGGCTACTTTTTCAGCTTCGTCTTGGTTGCTGGGAAGCTCTCCGGTTTGGAGGAAGTGGACAATGTGCCTTGCCCAAGTTGGAGCCTGGGGCTCGGCAACGAGGACTAGCGGCACCTCCTCTGCTGCTGGAGCACATGCCTCGTTCACGGGGTCCATGGGCCCGGCTGGAGGGTGTGGTCCGACAGACTGCAAGGAGTTGTTTCCGGCAGGGTCTCTGCCAGGAGCGGACGGCTCTACCGGGAGAGGCTTACCGGAGTCCAACTTTCTCCTTTTTCGGGCCATTGTTGCTAGGGATACGGAGGGCTGAGTGAGATGGAGAACAAAAGTCCCTGGTTCCACAGGGAGCTTCTGCGCAGCACACTTTGACAGATGATCAGCTATGCTATTTTCCGCACGGGGTACGTGCTCTGTTTGCAATCCGTCAAAGTGCTCCTCCAATCTCCTCACTTCCTCGACGTATGCCTCCATCAATGGACTTTGGTAATCCTTGTTAACTTGTCTCACCACAAGCGGTGAATCTCCTCGAATGATCAGCTTCTTAATTCCCAATTCAGCTGCAATCCTGAGCCCGGCAAGGAGCCCTTCATATTCTGTTGTATTGTTGGTTGCTTCTTCCCGGGCAAAATGCATTTGGACGACGTACCTCAAGTGCTCCCCGGAGGGGGCAACAAGAAGCACGCCAGCTCCTGCACCTTGTAGGGAAAAGGCACCATCAAAATACATAAATCCATTCTTGGGGCGATTCCTTGCCGGGGATAGCTGTCTCCGTCACTTCTTCATCAGGGGTTGGCATCCATTCTGCAATAAACTCTGCCAATGCCCTGCTCTGAATAGTTGACGTGCTTTCAAACTTCAAACCAAAACTGGATAACTCCAAAGCCCACTCCACTATTTTGCCGGTAGCCTCAGGGTTTCGGAGTATCCGTTGCAACGGGAAACGAGCGACAACCATGATCTCACGGGCTTGGAAGTAGTGGCGCAGTTTCCTTGAGGCCATGATGAGACCAAAAATCAACTTTTGCACGCCAGAGTACCTCGATCTAGCCCCCTGTAATAAGGAGCTGACGAAGTACACCGGGCGCCGCACCACTTTCTTCCTTGCCGCGTCCTTGGGGTTGCTCTCGTTGCCGTGCTCATTGCTGCCCTGATCCTTCTCTGACTCTGCCGGTCTCTGATCACTCTCTGCTTCATCCACTTCTCGCTGCGCTACCAAAGCTGCACTGACTACTTGGTTGGTTGCTGCTAGGTACAGCAGCAACGGCTCCTGGGGTTTGGGAGCGACCAAGGTAGGCATGAAGGACAAGTAGGCCTTCAACTCTTGCAAAGCTGCATCTGCTTCCGGGGTCCACTTCATGGGTCTTGCCTTCTTCAAAATTTTGAAGAACGGCAGGGCGCGCTCGGCAGACTTGGAGATGAATCTGCTTAGCGCGGCAACGCATCCTGTCAGACACCTCACATCCTTAACTGTCCTTGGTGCTTGGATCTACTCGATAGCCTTGATCTTGTCGGGATTGGCTTCGATCCCGCGATGGGATACTAAGAACCCAAGCAACTTACCGAAGGGAACACCAAATACACACTTCTCTGGGTTGAGCTTCAAATTGATTTTGCGCAGATTAGCAAACGTCTCCTCCAAATCTTGAATAAGGGTGGCCCTATACCTGGTCTTGACCACAATAGCATCCATATAGGCTTCTATATTTTTGTGCAACTGTGGCTCAAAACCAATCTGGACTGCCCTTGCAAAAGTGGACCCGGCACTCTTTAATCCGAATGGCATGCAGACAAAACAGTACGTACCACATGGAGTGATGAATGACGTCTTCTCTTCATCTTCCTTGGACATGAAGATCTGGTGATACCCAGAATACGCATCCAGAAAGGAGAGCAAATCACAACCTGAAGTGGAATCCACAATCTGATCAATACGCAGCAAGGGAAACGGGTCCTTCGGGCAAGCCATGTTGAGATCTGTGAAATCTATGCAAAGCCTCCACTTCCCGTTAGCCTTCCGGACTACCACTGGGTTTGCCAACCACATGGGATGCAGTACTCCTCTGACCAATCCAGCTTCCTCTAGTCTCTTGATCTCTTCTACAATGAACTGCTACCTCTCCAAGGTCTGCTTCCGGACTTTCTGCTTGACAGGTCGGGCATGTGGGTAGACAGCAAGGTGGTGCTCGATTACCTCCCTGGGAACACCGGGGATATCAGATGGTTGCCAAGCAAACACATCGATATTCGCTCGCAGGAAGGCAACGAGCGTGCTTTCCTATTTGTCATCGAGGGTGGCGCTGATAGTGAAAGTACCATCAACGCCAGCCAGCCCTGCCGGGACCTTCTTCACTTGGGGTGCAGTGACCTTGGATGTCTTGCCATTGGAACACTCCGGCATGTCTTCAACGGGTGCCGTGCACCCGGTGGGGGCACGCTTCCCGGACTCTTTGACGGAGTCCCTGCAATCCCTCTTCTTTCCTTTGCTTTCCTTAGCGGGAGCTGCTGCTGCCGCTGCCTCTGCTGCGACCGCATCCCGGTACATCTTGTCCACACAAATGATTGCATCCTTCTCATCTGATGGGATGGTGATGACTCCCAGTGGCCCAGGCATCTTCAAGGTGTTGTAGGCATAGTGAGATGCTGCCATGAACTTAGCCAGGGCCGGGCGTCCAAGAATCCCATTGTTTGGCAGGGGAAGATCAACCACATCAAACACAATCCTCTCAGTCCGGTAGTTCAGTTCTCCCCCAAACGTTACCGGCAACGTGATCTTTCCCTTAGGATGGCTCCTACCGGGATTAACTCCTTGAAACATGCCGGTAACCTCCAGCTCTTCCTCTGCTATCTGAAGCTTGCTGATAACTTCTGGGGAAATCAGATTCAACCCGGCCCTGCCATCCACCAACATCTTCGTGACCTTGAGGTTGCAGATTGTTGGGGAGACCAACAATGGCAAACACCCCACCGCAGTGGTACGGCTAGGATGATCCTCCTCGTCAAAGATGATGGGCGTACGGGACCACTTGAGCGGCTTCCGGGCCTCGGGCGCTGGCTCCACGGCATTGACTTCTCGTGCCCACCGCTTGAGTTGGCGGTGAGAGGTGTGCAGAGATGCACCCCCGTTAATTCACAGGGCGTCGGTGGCCTTCTGAAACTCTTGCTCACTGGTTTCCTCTTCATCCCCTCCATCACTCTCATCATCACAGGCTTCCTTCTCTCGACCTCTGGCGGCTTTTCCTTGGTTTTGAAAGGGTTTGCCGGGGCAATTTATTTCACCACCTCGGCCCTTGCCGCCAGCAACATTCTGACCCTTTTCCTTGTCACGCTTCTCATACTCTGCTTTCTATCTTTTGACAAGTTGCTCAACCTGATAACACTCTTGAAGGTCGTGGCCCTTGGTCTGATGAATCTTGCAATACGGCCCATCACCTTTCCCGGCTTTCTCGGCAGCAGCGGCTTCCCGGCAGTCAGCGCACATGGCAGCTTCCTTGCCAGGGGCCTCAACTTTGGCCATCTTGCCAGTACTAGGCGTACCCGATCCTTCAACAGTCATTACTGCCTTATCCCTTCGCTTCTTACTGCGCTTCTTGCTCTTCTTCTGACTGGTTGATTCATCCTCATCCTCTGAATCAATATTGGTGAAATCTTCCTCTCCGGGCAACTTTCTTCCCTCCTCCATCCGAGCACACTTATCCACCAATGTGTAGAGCTCCTTCACAGTCTTGGGCAACCGTACGTTCATCTTCGAACGAATTCGGCGGTTGCACACATTGGACTGGAAGGCGGCTATCACGGCTGCCGGATGGATATTTGGGATATTTCTATGAACTTTGCTGAATCTTTGTAAATACTTACGGAGGGTCTCTCCTTCCTTCTGTTGGAGAAGTTGCAAGTCGCTGGGTTAGCCCGGCTCTTGGTGGCCACCGGTGAAGGCACTGATGAACTCATGGCACAGGTCTGCCCATGATGAAATGGAGTTCTCTGGTAGGTGCATCAGCCAAGACCTCACATTGGACTTAAGGGCCAAAGGAAAGTAGTTGGCGAACACCTTCTCATCTCTTCCCCCGGCAGCCTGAACAGCGATGGTGTAGATGCTCAGGAACTCTGCCGGGTTCAGCCTCCCATCGTACTTCTCCGGTATCTCTGGCTTGAACGTGCGAACAGACGGCCAACGGACTTGCCACAGCTCACGGGTAAAGGCACGGCAGCCAACCTTGAAAGGTAGGCACCCGCCAATACCGAGCGCGGGCTCGTCGACGCCGGGGCCATCGCACCCATCGGTCCGGCGGAGGTCATCTCGGCGTTGCTTGACAACGGCGCGCGTGTCTCCTCTCCGCCTATCCTCCGGGGCTCGTCGTTGGCCTGGACGCGCTCGAGGGTCAGAAGAGGCCATCGAGACATCGTCGGGGTCTTGATTCTGTTGCGCTCGCGCTGGCTGCCGTGGTGGGGACTGCATCGTGGGTACGACCCCTTCTGTACGGTCAGTAGCATGAGCCGTTGCTGTCGCTTGGGGTGGCCGTGGCGGGCCAGCTCGCCGTGAGCCCCTAGCTTCGGCGAAACCGAGCAGACTTTGGATGGTGGCACGCCATTCGTCGATTTGCTCGGCCGCTGACAGAAACCTCAGCAGCAGCTGAGCCCGCGCCATGGCCTCCGAGGCTGTACTTGGCATGGGTGATGATGAAGTCGATCGCACCGTCGCTCGGCTCCTGATGGTGCCAGTGGCGGCAGCACTGCGCCCCCGCTTCCGCGGGGCGACCACCTGGATGGCAGGGTGGTGCGGCGAAGGCGCTCGAGGGCCAGTGGCTCCGTCGGGTGCAGTGGCTTGGTCGACCCGCCTCGGCGGAGGTGCACGGGCGGCGACCACACCCGTGGTGGGAGCGGTCGGAGGGCGGCGATTCGCCCCGGCCTGAGTGACGTTGCTGTGGCTGTGCCCATCGGCGGGCGGAAGGGGCGCAGATGGAGTAACCCCTTCACTCGGACCTTGTGGAGCATGGCCGTCGGGATGTTGCTGATGCTGCTCTCCTCCGATGTCTCCTGCTCCTGCGTCGGCCGCGGGGGAAGTGGTGATGGAGCCGCCTGCTCCGACCACATCCCCAGCAGCATCCGCGTCCTCGCATGTCTCCGCACCCCCCGCAGCGTTAGAGGCCGCGGGCGGCGGAGCATTCGAGGTGGAAGGATGAGCCGAAGAACCGGGTTTCTTCTTTGGCACCATGGTCGATGGCGTCGTCGATGATGTTGATGGTGATGAAGGTGACGCGCTACACACGCCTTCAGGTTCGCACAAGTGGTCCCCCTACCTGGCACGCCAAAGATGTTGCGGGAAACCGCGGCCACCTATGGGACCAGGAGGCCCCTTGCGGGTTCGGCAGGGGGCGTCGCGTTGCACAAAGAGCAGACGAGCGTGTGGCAGCACGGCAGAGATCACACAGGAATTTTTACCCAGGTTCGGGCCACCGTGAGGCGTAAAACCCTACTCCTGCTTTGGTGGATTGATGGGGGGAAGATGGTGATGGAGCATAGTACACTTGCCCGGCAAGGGTTGCCTTAGGGCGGCAGTGGCTAAGCGCGTATGGGGGTCTGAGTTATCCAACCTTCTAACCCTCTCTACGGTTGCCATGGGCCTCCTTTTATAGATTAAGGGGTCACCACAATGGCAAAACAGTCATTATGCACTGATAAGATAGCAAACAGTGCTATCATACTTAACTCTGCGGGCTGACAGGGCGCATTAAATGCGCCACTCATCGTCACATCGTTGGTTGCCTGGCAAGGCTTGCCGGGCTATCTCGCCAGCTCCACGCCTACTCGCTTGACACGTCGCAGGACGGGTGTCATCTGCAGGTGTTTCCTGTAGGGAGAGGCTGCCATGTGGTGAATGGCTGCCACTTAGTCACTCCGCGGTTCAACACCGCACTGATTGACGACGTGGGTCGTGGTGGAGTAGTTGGTGAGGTGGTTTTGCCTCCGTGTGCCCCGGCAGGCCCTGCCGGGACGTCTTGGACATCGTCTTCCGGGGGTGGCCTTGCCCCTTGCCGAGCTTGCCTGCCCGGCAAAGGAGGCCCTTCTCCTGATGGTGCCTTGCTTCTTTGGCTTGATCTTGGTCCCTCTGATCTGCATGTTAGTCCTTTGAACCTCTTAGTCCCTTGTATTCTGACTTGGGTTGGTGCTTCAATCTCATCCCCGTGCCTGTGCACAGTCTGGGCAACAGACCCAGGGTTTGTTGCACCGATAACGTGTACGAAAGAGAAGAGGTGCACACATGGACTCTCCCACATAAAAACGCGCGGGTGCACGGTGGAGCACATTTGTACAAAAAATGTGCGTGTAGAAACGCTTTAGCTGATGCGCCACTAGTCTATATCTATACCTCTATATCTATATCTATACCCCTATATTGTGTGAGAATAACTTTGAAAGATGGTCGTTGGATGAAGCCAATCCGACGGTGCAGAAATGGCAAATCCGAGCACTACTTGCCGTTGGATATCATCTACATTACACCAGATTCTGCCACATGTACAATCTAGAAGACTCCATGGTTGAACTTAAGCATAATGCACAAACCTCAAAACACAAGCACTTCTCCTTTGTTCTAGAATCTTCCATATCATAATTGCCCAAACTTTTTTTTCTAAATGAATTGGCATTATTTGTTTTTACTTTATGCTGTACAATGCACAATTCCATGAATCTTAAAATATTTTTTTATAAAACTAATTGATTTTGAATGAGATGAACTACAAGAATTAAACGAACATCTACATCATGCATATATGACTCAAAACTTACATGCTGTAGTATGGTATTTATTCATAATTTGGTTTCCAAATCTCATGCCTGCAATGCACGTGTACCTTACTAGTACTTTCAGTATGTGCAAAACACGTAAATTAGAATTCCAATGGCACGCTACACAGTGTCTCTCCCTTTTTCAGTTAATATATTATGATTAAAATGATGTGGGGGATATCCATGAGCCACGTGGCACATGTGGAGGTGTTGTCGCGACCTTCTTGTGTGGATTGATCATAGTGATGTGCTGCTGGTTCCAGAAGAATGTACTTGTCCTCTCTCACGCACACTGGTGGAGTACGTGCATGAAGCGAAGATGTGCACGCACACACTCATTCCCTCGCACGCACACGCGGGTACGCGGTGGAACACATTTTTGTACGAAGATCCACCCCATTGATAATTTGACACGTGTAAAGTCATTCACTTAATGGATGGTCAATTAATACAACGCATGCAAATTGAGTGGACGCGAGGGAGTTGTTGAGAATGACAATACTACTCCACTGCATGCATGCGACTAGTTAAATCATTGTTTGCTACATCCATTGGTCTCCTTCGTATTTTGTGCTAATTTTTGACCATAATTTAAGTAACACAATATTAATGCATGTCATAAAAAGTAATATCATCAAAAACTATGTTCAAATGCGAATCCAATCATATAATTTTTGGTGACACGCATTAACATTTTCTTAGTTAAATTCCTGGTCAAAATTTTGCACAAAATACAAAGGGGGCCAATAAACCAGAACGCAGGCAACATGATCAATTTTTGCCTGGGTTACTATTGGTGGCCTTTGTATTTAAATATGGACGGAGTGGAGTAGTACTATCTTTATCTTAGCCTCGTAGGGCTCTCCCAGCGCCTACGCTCGCCTCCCCGCCTCGCCCACCGGATCCCCCCATGGATAATCCCTTAGATCCTAGAATCTCGCGGGCTGCCCTCTCGCTGTGGCCCGCAGCACTGCCGCCTTTGAGCGAAACCCACATGTGTTTGAGAGGGGATACATTGCTCTAGAATCACATATCGGTGGCGCCGGAGGACATGCCAGGGCTGCGTTCCAGGTGGTGGGCAGCAAGGGTAAATCAGATCGAGGAAGCGTCGCATCGATTGGAGACAAGTTCGAAGGATCTGCACCTGGCGAAGCACAAGGCGGAGGCGCAAGTTGATCTCAGGGGAGAGATGCTGAGGGATGTCAACATCTGGCAGCGTTACGTTGATTTCGAGCTAGGGCTAATGGCAGAGATCATATTCACGGAGTCGACTGTGGAGGAAAGAAAGCGCATGCCTGCGGGATGGGATGAGCAGCCGGTGCAACTGTTCAAATGGGCGGTAGGAGAAGCCAAATCTCGGAGCCAGCTGCGGCGGCGGTGCTAAGGATGCATCGTAGGCGAGGTGAGCTGCCCTCCTTCCCCGCCAGTGATGCAGTAACCTACTCGGTTGCTGCTGGTGTGAACTTGTGGCGCCATGGCAGTTTACAACTGTGACAATCACTCCATCTATATGTATTGTATTTCTGTGAAAATACTTGGTCGTTTGGAAAAAGATGGTAGTTTATTTATCATGAGACTTTGAATGCTTGGTCGTGACAATCACCCGAAGCCACAACCACAAGTCTCCATCGCGTAATACTTGACAGTCGGTCGCACCAACAGACGGTCAGTCGGACCCGCGTCTCATCGAAGGGACACGCATCGGCTTGGTCTGACATGTACGACCAGGTACATCACTGACACGTGCGACTGCATTTGAGCAGTACTTGAAATTTGTGTTCACGGAAACTCATCGGGAGCCGTTTCGGGCTTCGAAACCAAAACCATCAATAAATCTTTAGCTTGTTCCCATCACATTCCAAAGTAGTAGTACTACTACCATGCTATAATCAAGTGCAAACCTATTCACACCTATCAAACCTGAACATGTTCCCACTATGCAGGTTTTAGTACTAGTACTACTAGGTTATAAAAAGGGGAACTACCTAGCCGAAAATTAGTCTACCTTCCTCCTCATAAGTCTTTCTTGTTCGTCCTTCCTTGCCATGGCCGGTGTGCAAAGCTCTAGGTCGAGAACTACTAGTAAGAAGGGAGCGGCGACCAAGGCCGCGGAAAAAAAGAGAGGGCTTGCCGCCTCATGGGGGGCTCGAAAGATCTCTCACGGGCAGGCGAGGGCTCCCAGGAGCGCACTAGCCGCGGAGGCGAACATGCCGAGCTGGCGGTGCTGGAGTCGTTATCCATCAACGACATGCCCGCTCGGCTTGGTAAGCAGAAAGAGTTGACCGACAGCTTGGTGAAGCAGCTGAAGGAGAGCCTCGACGACATGCCCGCTCAGCTCAATAAGCAGGAGGAGTTGACTGTCGGCTTGGTGGAGCTGTTGAAGGAGAGCATTGCCTCGGGTAAGAAGGCGACCGGCAAAATCCTGCAACTTCAGGATGACAAGGCGAAGCTCCGCCATGAGCTCGACCCACTAAAGGAGGAGAATGCCGGTTGGAAGAAGCTGCATGAGAAGAGGAGTTCCTCGGTGAAGATGCTGAACGCCCTCGTCATGGAACAGAAAGAGGAGTTGGCGAAGCTCCACATCGAGCACCCAGCTACTGTCAAGCAACGTAATGCGGCCGTGGAAGAGATGATGAACGCTCGCCTAGAGAAATCCCGCGTCATGGACATAATGAAGAAGATGGCGGAGGAGCGGCTCGAGGAGATGGAGGTCCTGGAGGCGATGAAGAAGCAGTTAGGACTGTGCGGCCAGCAACCCTTCATGAAGTAGAGAGCAGCGTCCCAGACTTGTGTCTGCGTCTTCCTTCTTTTTTTTGGGGGGGGGGGGGTTAATCTTCCTTCTTATTTTGCTCCTGTGTTTCTTCTTTTGCTTTGGGTGTTTCGCCGCATGTGTCACGTTCTCTGTGAGGCACGAATATAACAATGTAGTAATGATGAACGGCGCCGTGGGATCGATGACAAGAAAATTAGATAATTTTTTATTGCCATATCGCACTGGGCTGCCGTGTTTCGAACTCCTCCATCATAGTAGTACTCCAGTGGAAAACTAGAGTATACCGCACGGTTCTTTGCTCCTCCTCAGGTCATCGGCAACAATTATACGAGCAGTCAAATCACAAGGCCCCACCTTCCAGCAGTAATGAGCCATCAAATCACAAAGGCCCTCGCCTCTCATCAAACCAACCAGGCGAGATTGCCCCACCCTCTAGCCTTTTAAATGTACTATAGTACTAGTAGTATGGATCGCGCCATGGAGCAAAACTAACAAGGTGAAATTAAAGAAAAAAGGTGGAACATATACAGAGCGCTCGTCGCCAAATTATGCATAGTACTATTAAAAAAGCTAGTACGTGCTTAGATGGGGTGCTAAAGTCTATTAAAGAAATTAGCATACATATTTAATTCTTTGACAACTAAACTCCTTCATGCTTTGGGTAAACTTCTCTTATTTAAATTTTTTTTAGAATTACGTATCTCATTTAGGTGTTTTGCGTATGTGGCATGCTTAGAGTGTGATTAATAGTATAGCCAACTGTTGGCTATATGATATTGGCCATATCATATATAGTACGTATATAATGTGAAGAAACGAGTGGTAGTACTACCAACTACAAGATGAACTATAAGAAATACTAGTATGTACGTACTGAAGAGTTAAAGTAACTAGAAAGAACATAACATAGTTCTGCTCGGGGCTCAGCACAACACACCCCCTGAAATAAAACTAAGCACCTTGAAATTAAACTAAGCAACTAATCCGGTAGGCACTGCATTAGAACCACCATGAGCAACGACACTGCCACCTTACTCGGACTCCTCGTCCACGTCCTCGACTTCGTCCTTGTCCCTCTTCCTCTTCGCTGATACTTCTTTGCTCGAACCGCACACTAGGCTCTGGCTTTTCATCCAACCCTTGTAGATATTGAAACAAAGGTAGGCATACATTGCAGCGTACTAGATGTGGTCTTTATCTATTAAATTGCACTCCCATGCAAGATGAAACTTGTGGTGAGGTTTTGTCAGTTTCTTGTACGAAGGATCAACCATGGCTCCTGCCAGGGTTAGCATTGAAGGCTGACGAGAGGACACCAGCCTATTCTTCTAGAGGTCGAAGGGATGGCCTACAACGAGGCCTATCCGACCCAGGACTTCCTCGTCGTTATGAAAATCTACAGTAATGAATTTGACTTAGTCGTCCGCGAGGAAGTTCTTAAAATCCTCGCACTTAATGTCGGTATGGCATATGTGGTAGACCAAGAACAAGTTATGCACGCAAACCTGGATCACGGAGGGCTTCTTATTCTCTTCCTCCTTTAGATTCTTCTCTTTTCCCAGGACTGTGGTGTACTCAACATCTAGCCCAGCGACCCACTCATGACCATCTGACTTTTTGAACATGTGTTTGAAGCGAGCAAGGCATCCTTTCACTGTCGCTGAAGAACAGGTGTAGATGATGTGGAACTAATCGCCGGTGATGGTTCTAACCTTGTACTCACCGCCGATCATGGAGATTTGGGACACCATGGATTTTGGAGCAGTGTTAGGATTAGTCGAACTACTGTAATGTGAAAGGACAGGATGACTAGGAGCGAACTACCGTAATGTTAAAGGACGGCTGGGGACGAGTAGGAACGAACTGCTAGCGGTTTTTTGATTGTAAAAATGCTGAGTGGGGCATGTGAACGGCCGGGTAGTGGCTTGCCCGGTGGATAAATGGCTTCATGCACAGTACTATGTGGGCCCAATTAGATGTCATGTCTGTTGGGAAATGTTGCATGGAAAACAATTTTTTTTCTATGCACACGCAAGATCTATCAAGGAGATGCATAGAACGAGAGGGGAGAGTGTGTCTACGTACCCTCGTACACCATAAACGGAAGCGTTTCACAATGCAGTTGATGTAGTCAAACTTTCTTCGCGATGCAACTGATCTAGTACCAAACGTACGACACCTCCGCGTTCAGCACACATTCAGCTCGGTGACGTCCTCTGCCTTCTTGATCCAGCAAGATGGCGAGGTAGTAGATGAGTTCAATCAGCACGACGGCGTGGTGACGGTGATGGTGAAGTGATCTCCGCAGGGCTTCGCCTAAGCACTCCGAAAATATGACCGGGGGTGTAAACGGTGGAGGGGGCGCCGCACACCGCTAACCATTGATCTCAGGTCTGCTAGGCGCCCCCCTCCCACATATATATAGGTGAGAGGGGGAGGGACGGCAGCCTGGCACACCACATAGGTGGCCGGCCGGCCCTAGGCCTCCTGCCCTGGCCGCGCCCCCCTGCCATGTTTGGACAAGGGGAAAGGAAAGAGGGGGGAGAGGGAAGGAAGTGGGAGTCCAACTCCACACTTTCCTTTCCTCCTCCCCTTTCCTTTCCCTCCCCTTAGGCTGGCCATATAGAGGGTGCACCAGCCCCTTGTGGGCTGGTGTGTTCCCTCACTTGGCCCATAAGGCCCATATCTTTGTCGGCGATGCCCGAAACTCCTTCCGGTGACCCGATAAGTACCCGGTACCCTCCAAAACACTTCCGGTGTCCGAATACCATCGTCCTATATATCAATCTTTACCTCTCAACCATTTTGAGACTCCTCGTCATGACCGTGATCTCATCCGGGACTCTGAACAACATTCGGTCACCAAATCACATAACTCATATAACACTATATCATCAACGAACGTTAAGCGTGCGGACCCTACGGGTTCGAGAACTATGTAGACATGACCGAGACACCTCTCCGGTCAATAACCAATAGCGGAACCTGGATGCCCATATTGGCTCCTACATATTCTACGAAGATCTTTATTGATCGAACCGTTATGACAACATACGTAATTCCCTTTGTCCATCGGTATGTTACTTGCCTGAGATTCGATCGTCGGTATCTCTATACCCAGTTCAATCTCATTACCGGCAAGTCTCTTTACTTGTTCCATAATACATTACCTTGTGACTAACTCCTTAGTCGTTTGCTTGCAAGCTTATGATGTGTATTACCGAGAGGGCCCAGAGATACCTCTCCGATACTCGGAGTGACAAATCCTAATCTCGATCTATGCCAACTCAACAAACATCTTCGGAGATACCTGTAGAGCATATTTATGATCACCCAGTTATGTTGTGACGTTTGATAGCACACAAGGTATTCCTCCGGTATTTGGGAGTTGCATAATCTCATAGTCGAAGGAATATGTATTTGACATGAAGAAAGCGATAGCAATAAACTGAACGATCATTATGCTAAGCTAACGGATTGGTCTTGTCCATCACATCATTCTCCTAATGATGTGATCCCATTATCAAATGATAACACATGTCTATGGTTAGGAAACCTTAACCATCTTTGATCAACAAGCTAGTCTAGTAGAGGCTTACTAGGGACACGGTATTTGTTTATGTATTCACACATGTATTTAAGTTTCCGATCAATACAATTATAGCATGAATAATAAACCTTTATCATGAATAAGGAAATATAAAATAACAACTTTATTATTGCCTCTAGGGAATATTTCCTTCAGTGTCTACTAGACACCTTATTAAATGGCTTCATGCATCTGCGTGTTCGCACGTCAAGCGTCGGGAAAATTACAGGTGATACGAAGCTTTCCATGCTCCCATGATATGGGCTTCCGAGAGCCCTTGGATCTGAGATCGAACAGTAGCATGGCGTGATTCTAGACCTATGGGTGAATATCCTATCATGGAGGGTTATTCTGCAAATTTTCAGCAACTTAGTATGCGACCGTTCGATCTTAGATCCAAGGGCTGCCAGCAACCCGTATCATGGTCACGCCTACCATGACCGTCGCCTCGCTCGCGCGGTCGCGGCCTTGGAGATTTCAGACAGCTATAAATGAGCATTTTTTGCCTACTTCGCATGCATGAAACTACTTCCTCCGTCCTGGTGCGTTAGGCTATCTGATGTTGGCATGGCACATGTATACCATGGAGGGGATCGGGGGAGACTCACCCCGGTTGTAGCGCCGTAGTAATAATGATAATGGCAAGTCAAATCACAGGGCCCAACCTGTCCAGCAGTAACGAGCCGTCAAATCACACATCCCTACGTTTGCAGCAGTAAGTTCAATCTGCTACTCCCTCATCTTGTCGCCCCTCTATCGAACTGACTAGGTGGAACTTCCCCGCCTACCGTGTGGGAAAAGCCCCACCCTCGACTTTTAAATATAATTTTGTGTCCATGGATTGCGCCATGGAGCAAAGCCATAAGAAAATAGTGGTACACACATATATAGCACGCCCGTGGCATTCGCGTCGCACCCCAGATGGTCGGACGATCTGGCACGCTGCTCATCGAATGGAATGCGCGTCATATTGCGTTTGCACACACATGTGGGACCGTAATTGAGAACCGACCATAGGCACACTCCCCCGTCCCCGCAAGTCGGCTGGGTTAATAGAAGAGAGAGACGAGCGATAGTACTGGAGCAGTGTTGTACACACGTCGGTGCCTGGACGATACCTGCACGACATGGGAGATCAGTTCATCCATGCATGTGACCAGACTCCAGTAGACAGCTGGATTGGCTATCATCTACATATCATGCAGGCTGTGTTGTACAGGGCTGTAGTTCTGATGAGAAATCTAAAAAAAGGTTTCTTGTCATATCCCAATATTAGGTGTCATGTGCTTCAGATCACTGCGAGGGTTAAACAACGACAACCGCGTTTCTCCAAGGCGCTGGTCATTGGGGGCACATGCACGAAGACTACTCGGCTACCATCTAGGTCAAGTCGGCTATGTTAATTAGGACATTTATCGATTGACCCCTTTTCTACGAGTTTGTCTTTAATTTGAGCTTTGATCCTCATCTAGTTTGTCCATCGGGATTCATGTTGTCTCCTTGGGGCAGTGAGGTTATGGTTTCTTGTAATGTGGCTTTTTTCGTGTGATATGTTAATCCGGTGCTTCAGATCAAAATGATGACAACTGCGCCTCCGGGGAACATGCATGAAGACTTCTCGACAGTCATTGACAAGGTCAAGCCGGCTCCGGTAGAAAAAAGAAAACTCCTCCACTATATAGGCAGGAGCCTCCGCGCTTGCTTTCTAGTGTTGCTCTCTTCACACTCTCTTGTCCTCTCCAGATCTAAACATGACAGCGGTGGCCACACTCTCTCTGCTCACCGCTGGTCACAGATCCGTCTGGATCCCCTCCACCGGGGAAGGTGAGAAGATGCAACGTTCACGCAGTCGTCCTCGGCGACGGCTCTGACCCACTACCGGCATGTCCCGATCAGTGTGCCTTATCATTCTCTCCCACGCAGCGCCGGATAGGGAGGGCCTCCGACCCCTTCTTCCTCGCTGCCGTACTGTGGGCAGATCCGGTCTCCCGCCGCCCACCTAGCGACATCCCAGCGACCCTCAGGTATAACTTCCTTCAAAACCGGCCTTGCTCTACTGGCCCAGCTCCTCACATCGCTGCATTTGTATCTTTTACAACTTCATAGGCCCCCTCGTAGATAGGATCGATCGTCTGTTCGAAAGCCACCTAAATGTTTACTGTTAAGAGGTAAAACTACTTCATCCAGTCGAATCTAGTAGTACTACTTTATGCAGTCGAATCTAGTACTACTTGGTTCAAACATGTTAGAAAGGGGGTGGGGGTGGGGGAAGATTTGTTACCTTAATCTAGGACTTGGTCGAAAGAGGAAATAATGGGGGCGAAAAGTAGCAGAGACTGGCTATCCAACTGGTCTCTTGGTCTAATAGGGAAATAAAGGGAAACACAGTACAAACTCGATATAAATCGATCTATTGGTTGAAAAAGGAAAGAATGTGGGGACTGGGGGACAAGTCAACAGAGTATGTCCAGCACTAGATTTGCTAGCCTCACACAGTAAAGGGTGGCTATACCGAACAAAAATGGGACCAACCCAGATATCCTGTTTGGATGTTTGTTGCCCCGAGCCCCTCTTATGTAATGCCACTGGTAAAATGTAGCAGTCCCACTGTTAAAGTAAGGAAAAGTTAAACCAATGTTGTTTTCAATGTAATGCCTCCAGTAATATGAATCAATGACACTGTTTTTCATGTCCTGCTAAATTTCCAATTAAGATAAGTTGCTTCTTTTCGTTAGAAATGCAACTGTCCTGGTCCGCCTACTCTCCCGTGCCCAAATACCAACTCTTTAGCAGCTGTTAATGTAATGTTGCTGGTAAAATGAAGCAATGGCACCATTAAAGTAATGTCATATTTAATGGTTGTCATAGTTAATCCTAATTCCCACACTAATATCTAGCAATGCTGCTGCTTTAGAAATTGCTACTGTCCTTTTAGGATCGCCATTCTGATAAGGAACATGCTTCTTTTCATTTGATGTATGTTTCGCCACTTGTTAGTCACCCTCCTTTCCACCTTTTTGTGCAAACAAAGATATACATTTCATGCTTGATCTTAGTTGAACTGCACAAAATGATATCCAAATTATAGTTGAACATTCCACGAGCTTCACGACCAACCTTGATGTTGCTCAATTTTATTGCAACTAATGAAGAAGAAGCTGCTAGCTCATGGGACCAAGTACTTGCTAACTGCATGATGCAAACATTGCTTCATTTTAGGTGAACTGCACAAAAAGGTCCCATGAATTGAATCATCCATGTTGGCGACTGGTGTCATTCCTTCTACGATGGCGTTGACTACAGATATGGTTCCCATCACGAAGTATGTTCCTTTTTGGTCCGACCATTTGCCAAAGATCCTGCATGTTGACTCTGGTCTTGTGCTACTGTTTTGGCACTGCCATGATAAAGCAGTAATGTTATTATTTTGCATCTTAATCTAGTGGCACTATTAATTTGAGGCAATGTTTTATCGCCACTAGTGCCACTGATTTTTTTATATCAAAAGAGGGGGTTTCCTCCGATTTCATTGAAGAAACCCAACCATAGAGAACCATTATCCGACAACATCTCAGTGTAAACGGGCAGTTATGCAACTACTACTAGAACAGACTGAGTACTAGTAGGAAACAAGTTTGCCACATAAGCTAGGCAGGTAGGGGGACGCAGCCCCAACTCGACCAAGTTTGGATTACAACCCAAAAGCTACCACAGAAACATCAGGGGGGAAGATAGGGACTGAAAGAGCCAGCTTCAGCATCCCAGTCTAAGCACCCCCGGCCTCCATCCTTGCGACGCACGGTACACCTCACTTGCCACCTACTCGACCCTAGTGCCACTGATAAATTGAAGTAATAATGCAGTTAAAATAGAGCTACTGTCCTCTCTATCATTTCATTTCCAATGTAGATAAAGAAAGTGCTTCTCTTTGTTAGTATATGTTTCATCAACTAGTCCCATTGTTAATGTTTAAGTGTTTCTACAAACTGGGGTGCTTAATTTTAGTTGATCTGCACAAAAATAGAGATTGGAATGTCTCAAGGCCCCTCATTGTACTACCGCTGTACACTGATGTTCATCACTGGCAGAAGGTGTATCGGGGAGAATTGGGTCAATTTCCAGTATGAGGCGTCGCAGGGCCCATCTCGCCCTCGTAGCATGGCATACTGTGATACTATCACAATCTTTTCCCATTAAGAAAATGAAGTTTCTTCTATTTATTAGTGTATGTTTCATCAACTAGTGCCACTATAATGTAATCATGCTTTTTCATTATCTGTGCAAACAGGGTTATTCAGCTACATTTTGGTGGAACTGCACAAATGTACGGATGGAACAAGCATATATGCAAAGTGCGACGTGCCAATATCTAACATAAGCGTGGCTTGGAAAAGCACAGATGATCGGATGGTTCCTCAAGTTCTTGCTGACCCGCTGCAGAATATTTTAATCCGCCGGTGTTTCGCTTGCACTTTACTTTTTTTTAGGGGACACTTTTACTTGTTTCAGTGTTGCAGCAAATCCTCTAATCAAATAGGAGTAGCTTATATTGGCACTTTTCTAGGGAGTACCCTTTTCTGAAAGAAGCACCAATCTTTTTTATTTATTTGTACACATTGTCACTACTTTGTTTTTGGTCCAGAGCTATTTTAGGGTGATTGGTGTAGTACTCGGAGACTCGGAGTACTACCCGGTACTTACCCATATGATCTTCATTAGCCGTCGCACTGATTGTAAGCATGAGCAGATGGAAGATTATGTTAGTGCGAAGCTTACCTTAAACCCTACCATCGCCATTGAAATGAGGCGAGTGGCGAGGGAACCGTGGAGAACGGCGGGGAAGCAATGTCGTGCCATCCGACCTCCTCTTGCGGTGGGAGAACGAATACTCCTGTGGCTCTGGCTGGCACTGCACCCTCACGAACAGCACACCATACTCGATCAATTTGTTATCCTCTGGATGCTCGACCTTCGACCTGTACGCCCACCACCTCTGCCTGACTTTCGCCTTGGGCGAATCTTTCTGCTCCATCGCCTAGAGGAGATACTCGATGAACTCGATGGACTGCGGCATGACTGACGCCGGGGAGTACATCGCTGCCCTCATCCCCGCCGTCTTGTTCTTTCTCATACATTGCCACATCGCCCTCATCGTCCTCGAAATCTCCCACTCGTTGTCAAACCAATTAAGGATCTCCTTCAACCTGGCTAACTTCGCCTGGTCGCCGCCGGCGATCTTCCCGATTTGCTGATGCATCCCCTCCATAGATGTGCTTCTAAGATGTCTAGTGCTGGCTTTGGAAGATGGGAGGAGAGACGGTGGTCTTGCAATGGAGAAGAGGGAGAGGCGAGACGGTGGTTTTGCAATGGAGAAGATGGAGAGGAGAGGGGGTGGTTTTGCAATGGAGAAGAGGGAGAGGCGAGACGATGGTTTTGGAATGGAGAAGATGGAGAGGAGAGGGGGTGGTTTTGCAATGGAGAAGAGGGAGAGGAGCATGCTGCAGCGATTTAGGATTGGACGAGAGGGCCGGCGCGTTGTGACTGGATCAAAATCAAAATCAACTTACCCTTCAATTAAGAAAGCGACCCATATTAACTAGTCTCCCTTGTGTTCTGGGTCATAGTTTGACCATGATTTTAACAAATAAAATATATGTTATACATTGAAAAATAATATAATTTGAAAGTACATTCAGATACGAACCAAACGATACAATTTTTGATGACATGCATTCACATTTTGCTTGTCAAATACAGTACGTGGTCACACTTTGACCCAAAATACGCAAAACAAAAAAAATACTTCCAAGACCAGCGCCGCTCCTCTCCTCTTAAACCACCGCCGCTCCTCTCCTGTTCCAATCCAAAACTAGCGCCGCTCCTCTCCTCTTCCATTTCAAAACCACCACCGCTCCTCTCCTGTTCCAATCCAAAACCAACGCCGCTCCTCTCCTCTTCCATTTCAAAACCACCGTCGCTCCTCTCCCGTTCTAATCCAAAACTAGTGCTATTGCTCTCCTCTTCCATTCAAAAACCACCGCCGGCGAGTGAAGGTGCTGTGAAGAAGTAGATCGATGGAGGAGTACAACCGATACGTGTGGATCGCAGGCGGCGACCCTGTGAAGGTAGCTAGGATGTTGGAGATACAGTCTTGGTTTGACAACCCGGAGCAATTAGCAACGACGGCGACAGCGATGGCCAAATATCTGGAACAGAGTGAAAAGGCGGCGATACTCCCAGAGGGAGTCGCGCGGGAGTACATAGAGCTGCTCCTCTGGGCCATGGAGCAAACAGATTCACCGGATCCAATCGTGAGGCACCGGTGGTGGGAGTATCGATCCAAGATGGAGCATCCACCAGAGATTGAAGGATCAAGCATCGACACGGTGCCGTTTGGGAGGGTGCCGTGGCAGAGCGAGCCGGTAGAGTCTTCGTCGACCGAACCCAACTGTAAGAGGAGAAAAGTAGTTGGCGCGACGACACTTCCCCGCCATCCTCTCCCTCGCCGTTCACCTGGTCCCGCGGGACGGCTGTCTGCCGCCGAGGAATAGGAGGAGACCCCCCTCCCCCAATAGTCTGAGGAGGAGCTTAGGGTTGTCAGTATTTGCAGGTTGTGAATTGTGTTTTGTATTTTGAGAGTACTTTCAGATATGAATGTCTTTTGAATTTCAGATTTGCAGTATTGAGCGTATGAAGTATTTTATGAATTCTAGAGATCTATTTTTAGCACTTTAAAAAATGTAGTTTCATATAGAAGTGCAGACAATGTGATTCTCTGAGAAGAAACTACAAGTTTTGGTTAAGAAACTGCAAGTTTCAGAGGCAGAGCATTTATATTAACTCGCCCTTTTCAAACAGGGATAACATCATGTTGGAAGTTTTATTCATGGTCGAAAATGGAACTACCAGCCAGTTAACATCATGCTGATCAACACTCATGCATAGCACATCTTCATATGATGCACATTCAAAAAGGTATGCTATTTTTAAAATGCCCACAAAATGTTGAGTGTGTGAAAAACAGAGAAACCGAGGGACGAAGTTTTGGCAAGTGTTGAAGGTGGTATGCGTAGATGACAATGGGCACCCACATGTCAGAGGCAGAGGCAAAAATTTGGGGATATTTACACTGCATCAGGTGGAATCGAACCCGGGCGGAGCAGCGGTTGGGGAGTGGAACTTGACCACTGGGCTACTCCAGTACTTTCTCTAGAAATTAGGCACAACATCTACCACTACTGTAGCACGTCTTCTCCGGCTCCGACGCGTTCTCGTCCGGGGCCTGGACGTCATCCTCCGCCTTTGTGCGCTCGCCGCAGCGCCGCTATCTGCTGTTGTAAACATGCTCAACAAACAAGAGGAATCTGGAGAGGGCTATACAAGGAGAGGTGGACAGTCGGGACCCATCAGGTCCATGGCCGTACGCAAGCAAGTGCCTCATTGAAAAAATAATTCCTCCTAATGCTATACTGACGTTGGGGCCGACGGGTTTGTCAACGTAGTTACTAAAGGAGATAAATTTACAACGAAGCCAGTCTCATCGGGGAGATGGCAGGTATCATTTATTATCAGTGGGCCAACAAGTATCAGCTGGGTTGTGGGCTGCCCAGTCTAGGCTTTCTTTTTTAACATGCGCAGCCCACGACATGCCGGTTTGTATTTTTTTTAGGGCCGTCATGTATCGACCGGCCTATGGCCCTCCCATACTAGGTTTTATTTTTTCTTAAATATCCGCAGCCCAACTTATGTATTTTTTTTGAAGAAAACGCAGAGGTCTGTTCAATTTTTTTATAAAAGAATAGGAACGCCAGGTCTAACTTATGTTTCCCTTCTAACTATGTTATATATATTTATATGTTATTATATATTATTGTTATTGTCATCATATATTTAACACATACTTATAGCGTTGTTTGTGTACATACCGGTCGATCGGTCTGTCTGCCACGATGAACCATGACCGAGTAAGGAGCGGTAGCAGTTCAGGCAGTCCCGTCTAAATCATGTACACATACGACAACTACGCTGCAAAAAAGACGGCCACGTATGTACATACGG
The DNA here is from genome assembly GCA_011799875.1 of Thinopyrum elongatum. Classification (NCBI taxonomy): domain Eukaryota; kingdom Viridiplantae; phylum Streptophyta; class Magnoliopsida; order Poales; family Poaceae; genus Thinopyrum; species Thinopyrum elongatum. The sequence continues at coordinate 425,554,035 of CM022297.1, forward strand.
GCGTGGTCTCGAACGCGTACAGCGGCGGCGTCCTGTTCATCGGCAGCCAACCGGCTGGGTCGGAATGGAGGAAAGAGCGTCGTGTTCATCGGGAGGCAACCAACTGGGTCGGAATACGTCGTGTTCATCGGGAGCCAACCGGCTTGGACGGAACAGCCGAAACAGGGCCAGACATACCGCAGAACGGAGGAAACGGCCTTCTGTTCGACCGCCTACGGTCAAAACGGGGTCCTGTTGATCGAGAAGGGTGTGGTGTACCACAAAATGGAGGAAACGGACTTGTGTTCGAGCTCCTATGGTCGAAACGGGGTGCTGTTGATTGGGAGGGGTGTGGCGTACCGTAAAACGGAGGAAACAGACTTGTGTTAGAGTGCCTACGGTCGAAACGGGCTGCCGTTGATCGGGAGGGGTGTGGCGTACCGCAAAATGGGACTCCACGGGCTACTGTTCATCAACCGCGTCTTCCTCCTGCCTCCACCAGCTACTGTTCATCCAGCCTCCACCGGCTACTCTTCAACCAGCCCTCCACGGGATCCTGTTCATCCACCCCCAACCGGCTCGGGTGTGGCGGCCTCCTCGGGGTCCTCTTCATCCAACGGCAACGGCCTACTACCACGGGGTCCTGTTCATCCAACCCCCACCGGGAACTGTTCATTCAACCCCCAACAACGGTCACTGTTCATCAAAAGGCAGCTGGTTCGATCAGCTTCAGTTAGCAGCAGTAGCGAAGGAATCGCTCGGGTTCAGTTAACAGCCAAGGGATTGATCGCTCGGGTTCTGTAACGTAGCTAGTGCAATCGCTTGGGTTTAGTAAGTGAACGCCTCGCTCGGGTTCAGTTAGAGCCCAACGTCTCGCACACACGCGCGTACGTGTACGAGAGAAACGCGCAAACCTCCGTGCATCGCTAGGCGCCGACCACCCACCGTAACCGGGAACACCCCAAAATTTTCCTCGCCCTCGCTTCTACCATGATTTTTCTGTCATGGACGGCCCAAAGAATGTCATGCAGGTGCGTCCCTGGCCCGCCCAGGACGAAAAACCCATTTTCTGTCATGATTTTTTGTCATAGAAGTAGGGGCCCACCACATCTATGATGATGCATGGTTTTATCACAATAATCATCATAGAAGTGTCATAAGCATGACAGAAAAAAAATCATTCGGGCCAAAAATGTCACGGATTTGTCTTTTTTTGTAGTTTCTATAATTTTTGATTGTTCCATGCTGTTATATTATCATTCTTGGATGTTGTACAATCATTTTATAGCAACTTTATATCATTTTTTGGGACTAACCTATTGACATAGTGCCCAGTGCCAGTTGCTATTTTTTACTTCGCAGAATATCAGTACCAAACGAAGTCCAAATGCCATTAAACTTTTTGGAGATTTTTTTGGACCAGAAGACAACTTGGGAGCCAAAGAAGCACCTGGGGGAGGTCCGTGGGGACCACAACCCACCAGGGCGCGCTAGAGGCCCCTGGCACGCCCTAATGGGTTGTGGGGCCCATGGGGGTTTCCTCCACCGCCTCTTCACTCTATAGATCCCTCGAAATTCCAGAAACCCTAGGGGAGCAGACGAAACACAATTCCAGCCACCGCAAGTTCCAGAACCACGAGATCCAATCTACACCATCACGGAGGGGTTCATCATCCTCATTGGTTCCTCTCCGATGATGCATGACTAGTCCACCGTAGCTAGATGGCTTTCTCTCTCTCTTTGATTCTCAATACAATGGTCTCTTGAAGATCTATTTGATGTAATGACTTTTTGCGGTGTGTTTGTTGGGATCCGACGAAGTTTGAGTTTGTGATCAGATCTATATCCATGAAAGTTATTTGAGTTCTTTGATCTCTTTTATGCATGATTACCTATAGCCTCGTATTTCTTCTTTGAATCTTTTGTTTAGTTAGGCCAACTAGATCGATTTTTCTTGCCATGGGAAGAGGTGCTTTGTGATGTGTTTGATCTTGCGGTGTCTTCTCCCAGTGACAGAAGGGGCAACGAGGCACGCATGTATCGTTGCTTTCAAGGATAACAAGATGGGGTCTATTCCTACATGAATAGATCTTGTCTACATCATGTCACCGTTCTTATTGCGTTACTCCGTTTGTCCATGAACTTAATACACTAGATGCATGCTGGATAGCGGTCGATGTGTGGAGTGATAGTAGTAGATGCAGAATCATTTCGGTCTACTAATCTTGGACATGATGCCTATATAATGATCATTGCTTGGATATCGTCATAATTATTCGATCTTCTATCAATTGCCCGACAGTAATTTGTTTACCCACCGTATGCTATTTTCTCGAGAGAAGCCACTAGTGAAATCTACGGCCCTCGGGTCTATCTTTCATCATATTGCTTTCCGATCTATTTTTATTCACTTTTGTTTTCAGATCTATTATTCCAAAAACCCAAAAATACCTTGTTGCACCTTTTCTTTCTTTATTTCATTTTGTGTTTTACTCAGATCTATTTATCCAAAATCATACAAATCAATCTATCTTTTGCCCGAGGAGGGACTGACAACCTCTCTTACCCGTCGGGTTGCAACTATTTGTTCTTGGTGTGCAGGTACCGTTTACATAGCTTGGCCTGACCTCCTACTGGATTGATACCTTGGTTTCATAACTGAGGGAAATACCTACTGTAGCTGTACTGCATCATCCCTTCCTCTTTGGGGAAATACCGACGCAGTTTCAAACCGCATCAAGTATATCTCTCCTAATCGAAGGGGCAAATCCCATCTTGCTCGACCATGTCTCGCAGCATGGGTCTAGACAAGCCCGAAACCCACCTTTGTAACTACCCAGTTACGGAGTAGCGTTTGGTTGGCCCAAAGCAAGTCTGTCACCATCCCGAGTACATGTCACCATCCCGAGTACATGCGCTAGTTCAGGTCTTAGGACATAGAACGTATTTTGTACTAGAGACTTACAGATGACATATCGCCGCCTCTCAAAGTCAGGTCTGTCCGACTCGGACCTTATCTCGACTCAGAACCGACTACATCGAATCCGACTAGATCCTTCCGAGTCCATATTATTCGGTTAGCATCCAATACTCCATGTCTAGTGAGACCGAGCCATCCACCGTGTCATATGCTAGTCTAGTCGGCTGTGCATCCACACAGTCCCTTCGACTAGGTACCTTTTAGGACAGTCATCATACAATGCATAGTCCCAAAATCAAGTCACGTACTTGCTGATACACATCATTGTTAATGTCTAAGGACTATCTTTATTTATAAACACAGAGGAAATATCTTCATACATGATTGCCTCTAGGGCATATCTCCAACACTTGGGAAGTGGGCAACTAGCTCCACCAGCTAAGCCAGATGCCTTGACAGATGATCAGGGGGCCCTGAAGCACACTGCAGATTCTGAACCAGAAATCCGACTTCACTGAGTGGTTACAACTTAGAACTCAGAAAGCTATAGACATGAACATGGAAGCTGACATCTCCGCTGATGATGTCATGCAAGCCGGCGGCTTCATCACCAAAGGCGACATCGGCAGCCTCCTACCGACAGCGAAGGACACAACTGACTTTGAGGCCTCTCTGTGGGATGCGCCGTGACTTCTGAGGCAAGAAGGAGCAACCGTCCAGCCCCAGGCTGGGTTACAGAGCATGTGAAGCTGGCGGTAGAAGCAAGCCGTGACACATGCCACGACAATGATCTACTTCCTTGCGCAAGTTTAGCTTAAAAAAGACAAAGCACATTGGCCACATGTTTCTGTAGTGTTTTTGAATTTCCAGCTTCGTAAATCTCTGCCTCCTCAGTGGGTAACAATAACGTTAATGGTCATGTTATGCAGTGCTGGATGAATATGAGTTTTACTGAATCACATGAGTGATTTTCGGTTTTCTTTGGCTTAGATTCTGAAGGACTGCCAAAGTATGGTTTTATTTGTTGTTGGGTTGCCTACATTTCCAGTTTATGATGTTGTCGCTTTGTCGGACTTGTCTTTTTTTTAGAACAAGGAAATCAGTAAAGAAAATGTCGAATCCTTTATTGAAATAGCGGCAGTACTTTATGATGTTTCACTAAATAAGGATAGTTGCACATGTTTGCTGAGAAGCTAAAAACAAATCTACTCTAGCGAGATGAGTGCTTTGAGGTCTTTTACTCCAACCTCAAATTCGAGACTTCATCTTAATCATGCCCAAGCCGAGAATTGGAAGGTATTTAGGGGGATTTTAACTGGGAGGTTCATTGACGCGAACAGACCCTCTACAGATGGCAGACAGTTCCAACGACATCGCTGATCGTACAGATGACGCATTGCTTGAATCAACATGGATATGAGCACTAGTGGCATCGTAGCTCATTGGAGGAACCAAAAACATTGAAATTGCCACATGTGTAGCATATGAATCTCTTCCAAATGTCTCTTGTTGCACGATACAGCTTTATTGACTCATGTACACATTCTCAACTTCAACTCGTGTTCCCAGTGCATCCCATGCATAGCACATATCATCATCCTAGTAGACCAAGCTAGTGCCACTTCTCTATCCACCTGGTGGCAGCAATAAAAACAAGTGGAACCTTACATTTTTGTGGTGCAGTTTCGAGTGTTCAGCTTCTATATATGCTGGTGCAAAGGAGGGATTCGAAATAGTATTTATGGCCCCGATATTTTTGATTTTACAACTCAACAACTACCATCTATCCAATTATTTAACTTTACACGCACAATTGTTATAGGAGCTACCAATGCCAGTGATATGTTTTCTTCAGATAACTAGCAAATTGTTTTTATGGGCCTAGTGTGTTATTCATGTACCTCTTCACAGATGTTTGTCCAATTATTTAACCCCATAGGTACAGTTTTTATAAGAAGTACCAATCCGAGTCACGTGCAAATTGTATTTTATGGACCCAGGGTGCTGTTGACTTTCCTCCTCAACGGCTGTATGATCAATTATTTAACTTAAACAGTACACTTGACATAAGATTTTTACTGACATACTTTATTTAGATAACTATGCGGCGCTACATGTCATCTAATTATAGTTATGAATAGGGCAGTGATAGGAGCCGGACGGCTGGCCCAAAATTGGGCCGGTCGCACCCTGCCCGTTCGATGATTCCACTCCAACCGTTCAGATCTTATCCACCTCCTTTGTACCCAACCTCCCACACCTCATAGCACATCCAGAAAAGGAGAGAGCGTAGTCGTTGCGTGTGTCACATCTCCTCTGTCGGGCTGCTCCTTCGTGAGACGCGATGATCGTGTTCGTAGGCGTCCTCGGTCCCGGCAGCACCAATGCACTGTCGCTTGCCATGTGACGCCCCCAACTCTATCGTGCACTAATCATACACGCAAACATGCACGATCAAGCACAGGGACTCACGGGAAGATATCACAACACAACTCTAACACAAATAAACGGAGATCCACAATATTACAGACCAGGGATCACGAAGATCCGAATACATAAGTCAGTCATACAAATATAATCTGAGTACAGACTTAGTTAGACAAGTTTTGCCTTAAGAAGACTAGCACAAACAACGACTCTAGATCGAAAGGCGAAGGCCTCCTGCCTGGGAGCCTTCGATCCTACTCCTGGTCAGTTGGCTCGATCTAGTAGTACATGCCGTCGGGACCCTCCTGGTAGTAAGCTCCTGTGGTGGCATCTGGCTCTGGGGCTCCATCATCTGATGTATCATCAAAGTGGGGTATGGGGAAAAGAAGTAACAAAGCAACCGTGAGTACTCATCCGAAGTACTCAGCAAGCAAGGATCTATACTAAATATGCAACATTATCAAAGGAGAAAAGGCTGTATATGTGGACTGGGCTGCAGAAATGCCAGAATAGAGAGAAGGCCTAGTCCTATCGAAGACTAGCATCTTCAAGCATCTTCACGAAGTCGCCATCTTACAGCATTAGAAGAGAGTAGAATAGCATTTTATTAAGCAAACATGTTGAAACAAGCCTAGAGATCCTTCCTCGACTCCCAGCGAGAAAGCGATCCCGAAGCTTCAATTAAGTAACAAGTATCCAGTTCAAGTAGTAGATCGGGATATACAAACTGAGCGTCCTTTACCGTAGGACCAGCTATCGATAGATTATTCATCCCTGCAGGGGTGCACTACTGTTACCCAACACGCTCGATCAACTCTGGCCGGACACACTTGCTGGTAATGCCCGGCCACGGTAGATCAACACAAAGCAGCGCCCTACCTAGGCTCAGCAGAGAGGTCAGCACGCCGGACTAACCTATGCACCTAGAGGTCTTGGGCCATCGCCCTGGGCACCCTGCGCGTTGTGTGGCTGGCCGGGGTGCAGGCGCGACACTGAACTCGTCAGTGAAGTATCCAGCCCATTCCCGACAATCAGCCCGCACGGTGAACCGTGACGTCTGAGGAGCTTTCGGGAGAAACGTACGACGTAGAGGGCCCCATAAACCATAATCCCGCGTGGTGGTAGTGCGTATAGGGCACGTCGACCCACTCAGATCAAACACCCAAATCCAATAGGCTCATTTAGTAACACGCGGAGACGATCAGAGTTTCTGAAGCTCCGCCACAATATCACACTCGAGTGCCCTTCCGGCTCACCCGACATCATAGATCCCCTGCGGGTACCCATCAGGGTCGACCCGCCTGTAACAAAGGTCAAAGTAACCATGTGGTCATAACATCAAGGGGAACCCGAGGAATCACCCTCGGCGGATTCCACTCGACGAAATCATCAGGGTGAACGTATGAGGTATCACCCTCGAGGTTCACACTGAGGGGGTTGCACGACAGAGTCGTATCGAAAGTGGAGAAGGAGGAATCACCCTCGATGACCACGACCGAACAGCTACACTGCAGAGTGTTCATCACGAGTGCGTTACGAGGTATCACCCTCGGCACTCGATAGTAACTATGCAGAGTCGTACAACTAAGGGGGTAAGGTGATGTGTCGGTCTCTGGTCGACGATCACATTGATCGAGTCGTCGATGATCAAGCAGGGGCAACAAGGGTAAGGGGGTGGGGGTTACTGATGGTTCACTACCAACCTATACTAAGCAGTTTAACATAGGCAGGTAAGGTAACATTAAACAGGTTACAAAAGCAGGCTATGCATCTGAATAGGAACAAACATTAACAGTAGAAAAATCTAATGCAAGCAGGAGAAATGGAATGGGCGATATCTGGATGCTTAAGGGGGGGGGGCTTGCCTGGTTGCTCTGGCAAGAGAGAGGGATCGTCAACGGGCTGCTCGTCTGGAGCATAGTCATAGCCGGCTGCAACGTCGTCGGTCTCGGCATCTATCGAGAGAGAAGGAGGGGGAGAGAAATAATAAATTCACAGTAATAATGAAAATAATATGTATGACATGCCTAAATGATTTGCCGGGGTGTTCTACTTCCTAACTAAATGAGTTAGTTAATTTAGGAATTTATCCGGATTTATTTAATTAAAGTTGGGCACTATTCATTTATCGAAATTAGTCTAAAAGTTCCATGTTCATCCAGCTAGAGGCATTTGGCAGGAATACGGAGGGCGTATTCGGGTTCGTATCGAAATTCTGAGCAACCTTCATATATAAATTATTTTCATCGGAGTTACGGTTTATTTTATATGATTTTCTAAAGTTTAAATCATTTTCTGAATTTAATTATTTATTTAAATTCGAATTATCCAGAATAGTGAATGATGATGTCAGCATGACCTAGGTGTGACGTCAGCAGGTCAACAGGGGCTGACCACGGTCAAACCTGACATGTGGGGCCCACATGTCATACACAGTGGCCTTAACAGAGGGGTTAAAATTAACTAATTGGGTTAATTAGTGAATGGGCCCCAGTAGTCAGCGTCTGTTAGTTTAACTAATTAACTTAATTAACTAATTAGTAGTTTATTTATTTATTTATATCCGTTTTTTAGGTGGGGCCCGCATGTCAGTGAGATAGGGGCGGCCACGTCAGCAGTTGACCTGGTCAACAGGTCAACTGGGGCCCAGGGGTCAGTGGCACTGGGCCGGGCCCATCCAGGCCAGGTCAGCGCTGGCCGGCGACGCGCCGGAGTTAGCTCTGGCGAGCCAAACGCGGCGGCGCACGTCGGGCTCGGCTCGGGTTTTGCACACAGGGGGCTATTCGCGGCGCGGTTGCTTGCGTTCGACACGGCTCGGCGTCACGCGTCGAACGGTGGCGGTGCGGGGGGCTGGGGAGGCCGGAGTCGAGCGGCACGAGCTCGCCGGCGGCGGGGTGGTTCGGGCGTGCGACGGAGACGGGGCTAGGGTGCGAGTTCGGGCAATCCAGAGAGCGGGGCGAGGCCTACGTGCACGCGCGAGCAAGACGGGTGCGAGCAAATGACCAAAAGGTCGCCGGAACGACGCCGGCGATGAGGTCCGCGGCGGTGGGCTCGGGCTACGGTGGAGCGAGTGCTACGGACGATTAGAGGGGGCAGGGAAGGGCGCGTTCGGCGCAGGGGCTCACCGGCGTTGCAGAGAAGGCCGGGGGAAGATCGGAGGAGCTCGGGGCGGCGCGAATCGAAGCGACGATCGTCGGCGGCCATAGGGGAAGAAGGCGAAGCAGGCCGGCGATGCACAGCTCCCCGGGCTCGGGCTTGTGGTCGAGAAGGATGGGCTCGTCGTGGCGGAGCTTCTGGACAGGCTACGGAGGCGAGAGGTGGGCTGTGGCCGCGGCTAGCCGGCGTCCATGGCGGCGCCGGCGTTCGGCTGCGATGGGGGAGCGAGGAAGAGGGCGAGTGGAGTAGCTAGGGTTCATCCGCGGGGTTGGGGATGGGTGCTTATAGGCGTCCGCGGCGCATGGGTGGCCGCTGTCGATCGGGGACGAGGGGGGCCGGTGCGCGCGCTCGTGCGCGTTCGACAGCGAGGGCGAGGAGCAGTGCAGGAGGTGGGGGACGGCGCCATGTGGGCTGGGCCGGCACTGTAGCAGTATGCTCAAGTGCACAGTAGAGCTTTAGGCCTTTTTCTATTTTCTCTTTTCTGTTTCTTTTCTTTTCTGTTTTGCAATTTGTTTGGGCACTAAACGTTTTTTTGTAAAATATGAGACCTAGCCCATAATTCACAGTGTAATATACCCTAACACCAAAAACTAGTTTGGGCAAAACATAATTTCATATTTAATTTAGATTAAATAAAAGGCTATTTAATATTGTTTTCAGCCACTGTTAGAGGAGGTTTGACTCACTTAATTAACTTATTAAATGCTGGATACAGTTTTAGAATTGCCTCTAGAACATTTGCTATTTATTAAACATTTTAGTTTCTGTGTTTGAACAACTTTTATTTTCCACTTTAATTTAATTTGAATTTGAGTTAGGAGTTGAAATGCAATATGATGCAAATGATGATTAGGCACTGTTAATCTAGCTGGCTTGTCATTATCAAAAGTGATCACTGTGGCTAATGACATGGGGTGTTACAATTCTCCTCATCTATCAAGAATTCTCGTCTCGAGAATTAAGAGGAAGACTGAAAGAAAGCGGGGTATTCTTCGCGAAGACGATCCTCGCGTTCCCAAGTGGCTTCATCTTTAGAATGATTCGACCACTGAACTTTGAGGAATTTGATTGACTTTTGACGAGTCTGGCGTTCAGCTTGATCAAGAATACGGATGGGATATTCTGGATAAGACAGATCTTCCCGTAATTCAAGCATTTCGTGATCCACAACTGGAATAGGATCCTTGAAGCAGCGATGGAGTTGGGATATATGAAAGACATCATGCACTTGAGAAAGATTTGGTGGCAATTGCAATTGATATGCCACTTCGCCTCGACGGGCAAGAATACGGAACGGGCCAATGTAGCGAGGAGCTAACTTGCCTTTGATTCCGAACCGATGAGTGCCTTTCAATGGGGTGACTCGGAGGTAAGCTTGCTCGCCAGGTTGATAGACCATTTCCTGGTGCTTTCGGTCATAGTTGCTCTTCTGACGAGACTGAGCAGTTTTCAGATGTTCATGGACGATGCGGACTTGTTCTTCTACTTGCTGAACAATGTCCGGTCCGACGAGTGAGCGTTCCCCAGTTTCTGACCAATTCAGAGGGGTTCGACACTTACGTCCGTAAAGAACTTCAAATGGTGCCATCTTCAAACTAGCTTGATAGCTATTGTTGTAAGAGAATTCGGCATACGGAAGAGATTCCTCCCATTTCTTACCAAAGGATATGATGCAAGCTCGAAGCATATCTTTGAGCACTTGATTAACTCATTCGACTTGACCCTGTGACTGAGGGTGAAAAGCGGTACTGAACGACAGGTGAGTTCCCATAGCTTCTTGGAAACTATTCCAGAATCTTGAGGTAAAGAGGCTACCACGATCAGAACTAATCTCCAACGGAACACCGTAGAGTGACACAATTCGGGAAACATACAAGTCTGCTAACTGACTAGCAGTGATTGTCTCCTTAACTGGCAGAAAGTGATCAACCTTTGAGAACCGGTCAATGATGACAAAAATAGCATCATGACCCTTCTGAGATCTGGGAAAACCAGTAATGAAATCCATTTGGACCTTGTCCCATTTCCATTCAGGAATATCAAGTGGTTGCAGAGTTCCAGCAGGCCTTTGATGTTCTGCTTTAATACGGTGGCAAACGTCACACTCAGAAACATAACGAGCAATGTCTTGCTTCATATTAGGCCACCAGTATCTCTGACAAATGTCACGGTACATCTTTGTGCTACCAGGATGAATTGACAGAGGAGTGTCATGAGCTTCTTTCATAACATGTTCCCTCTCATCCTTGAACTTGGGTACGAAGAGACGGTGTTGGAAAAATAGGATCCCATCCTTATCAAGATGGAATTCCGACGGCTTTCCTTTTTCGAGGTATCGCTTAATCCTTTCAACTTCAGAGTCATACTTTTGTATAACTTTAATGCTGTGCTCCAAATCTGGTTCGACAACCAGGGTATTGAGATAACCCTGTGGAACAATATGGAGGTTCAATTTGCGAAGCTCTTCATAAAGGAGAGGTTGTGCTTCCTGAACCATAAGATTGTTGCAATAAGCCTGACGACTCAAAGCATCGGCCATTACATTAGCCTTGCCAGGGGTGTATGAGATATTCATATCATAATCGGCAATTGTTTCGAGCCATCTTTGTTGACGAAGGTTCAGATCTGGTTGGGTATATAAATACTTCAAACTTTGATGATCCGTGTATATCTCACAATGATTACCAAGAAGGTAATGTCGCCATAGCTCCAGAGCATAAATAACCGCAGAAAGTTCAAGATCATGCACGGGATAATTTTCTTCATTAGGACGCAATTGTCGAGAGGCATAAGCAATGACTTTACGCTCTTGCATTAGGACACAGCCTAATCCTTGACGAGATGCATCACAATATATCACGAAATCCTTTTGGGAATCCGGGGGTGCTAGCACTAGGGCAGATGTTAACTTATCTTTCAGTGTCTGAAAGCTTTCTTGACATTTTTCTGTCCACTCAAATTTAACACCTTTGTGGAGCAGATTCGTCAATGGTTTTGCAATCTTGGAAAAATTCTCAATGAATCGACGGCAATAACTAGCGAGTCCGAGAAAACTTCTGACTTGCTTAACATTCTTCGGGGGAGTCCAATCAAGAATGGCTTGAACTCGTTCCGGGTTAACAGCAATTCTATCATTGGAAATCACATGACCAAGATAGGTCACTTCAGATAACCAGAACTCACACTTGGAGAATTTAGCATACAACTTGTGTTCTCGAAGCCTCTCCAGAACAAGGCGAATATGTTCGGCATGTTCTTATTCATTCTTGGAATATATAAGGATATCATCCAAATAAACCACGACGAATTTGTCGAGGTAATCCATGAATATAAAATTCATCAGACGGGAGAACGTAGCTGGAGCATTCGTTAGGCCAAATGACATGAAGGTGTATTCATAGGAGCCATAACAAGTGACGAATGCAGTCTTGGGAATATCCTCTTCACGGACACGGATCTGGTGATAACCCAACCTCAAGTCGAGTTTAGAGAACACCGATGATCCAGCAAGTTGATCATATAAGTCATTGATCCGGGGAAGCGGATACTTATTCTGAATGGTTGCCTGGTTGATAGGACGGTAATCTTGAACCAACCTATTCGTACCATCTTTCTTCTTGACAAAGAGAGACGGTGCTTCCCAGGCAGAGGAACTAGGACGGATGAAGCCCATCTTAAGTGATTTGTCAATTTCTTCCTTAAGCTCGAGAAGGTAGTGCGGAGGCATCTTATAAGGACGCTTCACAATAGGGACAGTGCCAGGATTCAAGTCAATGACAAACTCGACAGCTCTAGCCGGGGGTATTCCTGGAAGTTCTTCTGGAAAAACGTCCGGAAAATCTCAAACGACAGGAACGTTCTCGATCCCTTCCAGAGGTGAGGCGTTCAAAGCATTCAGAACATATATCTGAGCTTCAGCGTCCCGTGTAATGCGGGCGGTATAGTTCACTATCTCATCGGAGGGGTGAAGAAGTTGTATAACTTTAGTGGCACAATTGATCGAAGCAATGTGAGCTTTCAACCAATCCATTCCGAGTATGAGGTCTATGGTGGAAGACTTCAGGATAATGGGCGAAACAAGGAATTCCAATCCCTTAATTTCAACGTGAACATTGTGTGCCATCATAGTGGTTTGACACTGGCCTCCAGGGGTGCGGATAACTACTGGCAGGTTCATCTTTTGAAATGCAATGTCATGCAATAATGCAAATGCTTCTGACATGAATGAATGAGATGCTCCTGAATCAAATAATACAGAAGCGGGTACTGAGTTAACGAGAAGGGTACCCATCACAATAGCAGGTTGATCCTGAACTTCTTCAATATCAATGTTGTAAGCGTGTCCACGACCATGTGTAGTAGACCCAGTATTATAGTTGCGGGCCTGATTCTTGCCACGACCATTGCCACGGCCAGTACGAGGAAAAGCCACCTGATTCTGAGTCTGGCGGCAGTCTCTAGCATGGTGACCTGGTTTGCGGCACTTGAAGCACAGACCATCTTCAGGACGAAGAGGAGCATTTTGCTAAATAGCTTGAGCTCTTGGCTGCCTCGGTGGTGGAGGAGGCAGACGTGGTGCAGCATAGTTGTTCTTTGGCGCAAGGGCATTTGGACAGAACACGTTGTTGGGAATCCAGACTCGACGCTTTTGTGCTGGCTACCACAGGTCCCAGGATCGAAACCTGGCTCAGATACCAACTTGTGACGCCCCCGACTCAATCGTGCACTAATCATACACGCAAACATGCACGATCAAGCACAGGGACTCACGGGAAGATATCACAACATAACTCTAACACAAATAAACAGAGATCCACAATATTACAGACCAGGGATCACGAAGATCCGAATACATAAGTCAGTCATACAAATATAATTTGAGTACAGACTTAGTTAGACAAGTTTTGCCTTAAGAAGACTAGCACAAACAACGACTCTATATCGAAAGGCGAAGGACTCCTGCCTGGGAGCCTCCGATCCTAGTCCTGGTCGGCTGGCTCGATCCAGTAGTACGTGCCGTCGGGACCCTCCTGGTAGTAAACTCCTGTGGTGGCATCTGGCTTCGGGGCTCCATCGCCTGATGTATCATCAAAGTGGGGTATGGGGAAAAGAAGTAACAAAGCAACCATGAGTACTCATCCGAAGTACTCAGCAAGCAAGGATCTATACTACATATGCAACATTATCAAAGGAGAAAAGGCTGTATATGTGGACTGGGCTGCAGAAATGCCAGAATAGAGAGAAGGCCTAGTCCTATCGAAGACTAGGATCTTCAAGCATCTTCACGAAGTCACCATCTTACAGCATTAGAAGAGAGTAAAATAGCATTTTATTAAGCAAACATGTTGAACCAATCCTAGAGATCCTTCCTCGACTCCCAGCGAGAAAGCGATCCCGAAGCTTCAATTAAGTAACAAGTATCCAGTTCAAGTAGTAGATCGGGATATACAAACTGAGCGTCCTTTACCGTAGAACCGGCTATCGATAGATTATTCATCCCTACAGGGGTGCACTACTGTTACCCAACACGCTCGATCAACTATGGCCGGACACAATTGCTGGGTAATGCCCGGCCTCGGTAGATCAACACGAAGTAGCGCCCTACCTAGGCTCAGCAGAGAGGTCAGCACGCCGGACTAACCTATGCACCCAGAGGTCTTGGGCCATCGCCCTAGGCACCGTGCGTGTTGCGTGGCTGGCCGGGGTGCAGGCGCGACACTGAACTCGTCAGTGAAGTATCCAGCCCATTCCCGACAATCAGCCCGCACGATGAACCGTGACGTCTGAGGAGCTTTCGGGAGAAACGTCAGACGTAGAGGGCCCCATAAACCATAATCCCGCGTGGTGGTAGTGCGTATAGGGCACGTCGACCCACTCAGATCAAACACCCAAATCCAATAGGCTCATTTAGTAACACGCGGAGACGATCACAGTTTCTGAAGCTCCGCCACAATATCACACTCGAGTGCCCTTCCGGCACACCCGACATCATAGATCCCCTGCGGGTACCCATCAGGGTCGACCTGCCTGTAACAAAGGTCAAAGTAACCGTGTGGTCATAACATCAAGGGGAAACCAGAGGAATCACCCTCGGCGGATTCCACTCGATGAAATCATCAGGGTGAACATATGAGGTATCACCCTCGAGGTTCACACTGAGGGGTTGCACGACAGAGTCGTATCGGAAGTGGAGAAGGAGGAATCACCCTCGATGACCACGACCGAACAGCTACACTGCAGAGTGTTCATCACGAGTGCGTTACGAGGTATCACCCTCGGCACTCGATAGTAACTATGCAGAGTCGTACAACTAAGGGGGGTGAGGTGATGTGTCGGTCTCTGGTCGACGATCACATTGATCGAGTCGTCGATGATCAAGCAGGGGCAACAAGGGTAAGGGGGTGGGGGTCACTGATGGTTCACTACCAACCTATATTAAGCAGTTTAACATAGGCAGGTAAGGTAACATTAAACAGGTTACAAAAGCAGGCTATGCATCAGAATAGGAACAAACATTAACAGTAGCAAAATCTAATGCAAGCAAGAGAAATGGAATGGGCGATATCTGGATGCTCAAGGGGGGGCTTGCCTGGTTGCTCTGGCAAGAGAGAGGGATCGTCAACGGGCTGCTCGTCTGGAGCGTAGTCGTACCCGGCTGCAACGTCGTCGGTCTCGGCGTCTATCGAGAGAGAAGGAGGGGGAGAGAAATAATAAATTCACAGCAATAATGCAAACAATATGTATGACATGCCTAAATGATTTGCCGGGGTGTTCTACTGCCTAACTAAATGAGTTAGTTAATTTAGGAATTTATCCGGATTTATTTAATTAAAGTTGGGCACTATTCATTTATCGAAATCAGTCTAAAAGTTCCATGTTCATCTAGCTAGAGGCATCTGACAGGAATACGGAGGGCATATTCGGGTTCGTATCGAAATTCTGAGCAACTTTCATATATAAATTATTTTCATCGAAGTTACGGTTTATTTTATATGATTTTCTAAAGTTTTAATCATTTTCTGAATTTAATTATTTATTTAAATTCGAATTATCCAGAATAGTGAATGATGATGTCAGCATGACCTAGGTGTGATGTCAGCAGGTCAACAGGGGCTGACCAGGGTCAAACCTGACATGTGGGGCCCACATGTCATACATAGTGGCCTTAACAGAGGGGTTAAAATTAACTAATTGGGTTAATTTGTGGGTGGGCCCCAGTAGTCAGCGTCTATTAGTTTAACTAATTAACTTAATTAACTAATTAGCAGTTTATTTATTTATTTAAATTCGTTTATTAGGTGGGGCCTGCATGTCTGTGAGACAGGGGCGGCCACGTCAGCAGTTGACCTGGTCAACAGGTCAACTGGGCCCAGGGGTCAGTGGCACTGGGCGAGGCCCACCCAGGCCAGGTCAGCGCTGGCCGGCGACGCGCCGGAGTTAGCTCCGGCGAGCCAAACGCGGCGGCGCACGTCGGGCTCGGCTCGGGTTTTGCACACAGGGGGCTATTCGCGGCGCGGTTGCTTGCGTTCGATGCGGCTCGGCGTCGCGCGTCGAACGGTGGCGGTGCGGGGGGCTAGGGAGGCCGGAGTCGAGCGGCACGAGCTCGCCGGCGGCGGGGTGGTTCGGGCGTGCGACGGAGACGGGGCTGCGGTGCGAGTTCGAGCAATCCAGAGAGCGGGGCGAGGCCTACGTGCACGCGCGAGCAAGACGGGTGCGAGCAAATGACCAAAAGGTCACCGGAATGATGCTGGCAACGAGGTCCGCGACGGTGGGCTCGGGCTATGGTGGAGCGAGCGCTACGGGTGGCTAGAGGGGGCAGGGGAGGGCGCGTTCGGCGCAGGGGCTCACCGGCGTTGCAGAGAAGGCCCGGGGAAGAACGGAGGAGCTCGGGGCGGCGCGAATCGAAGCGGCGATCGTCGGCGGCCGTAGGGGAAGAAGGCGAAGCAGGCCGGCGATGCAGAGCTCCCGGGGCTCGGGCTTGTGGTCGAGGAGGACGGGCTCGTCGTGGCGGAGCTTCTGGACAGGCTACGGAGGCGAGAGGTGGGCTGTGGCCGCGGCTAGCCGGCGTCCATGGCGGCGGCGGCGTTCGGCTGCGACGGGGGGGCGAGGGAGAGGGCGAGTGGAGTAGCTAGGGTTCGTCCGTGGGGTTGGGGACGGGCGCTTATAGGCGTCCGCGGCGCGTGGGTGGCCGCTGTCGATCGGGGATGAGGAGGGGCCGGTGCGCGCGCGCGTTCGACAGCGAGGGCGAGGAGCAGTGCGGGAGGTGGGGGACGGCGCTAGGTGGGCTGGCCCGGCACTGTAGCAGTAGGCTCAAGTGCACAGTAGAGCTTTAGGCCTTTTTCTATTTTCTCTTTTCTGTTTCTTTTCTTTTCTGTTTTGCAATTTGTTTGGGCACTAAACGGTTTTTGTAAAATATGAAACCTAGCCCATAATTCACAGTGTAATATACCCTAACACCAAAAACTAGTTTGGGCAAAACATAATTTCATATTTAATTTAGATTAAATAAAAGGCTATTTAATATTGTTTTCAGCCACTGTTAGAGGAGGTTTGAGTCACTTAATTAACTTATTAAATGCTGGTTACAATTTTAGAATTGCCTCTAGAACATTTGCTATTTATTGAACATTTTAGTTTCTGTGTTTGAACAACTTTTATTTTCCACTTTAATTTAATTTGAATTTGAGTTAGGAGTTGAAATGCAATATGATGCAAATGATGATTAGGCACTGTTATTTTAGCTGACTTGTCATTATCAAAAGTGATCACTGTGGCTAATGACATGGGGTTTTACATGCCACCCCCTCGTCTCATGGCCGCTAGGATTTCAACGTGCCCGCTGCTATGTGTGAAGTTCTGCTGCGACTGCAGCTCTAACACTGTTCCAGCGCACGGTCTATGTGGTTGTAGCAAAATCTCTCACGTCACTGGCACCGGTTCGCCACCATTGTCGACTAGCACCGCCATGATCCAGCAAACAATCTCAATAACAAAACTTTCAATGGTCGGTTGAAGCAAAACAATCAGCCGGTTCCAGTCAACAATAACATCGGTTGCAGCAAAAAACACGGGAAGCAAATCCAAAAGGAGAAGTTGATGTAGCAAAATAAATAGCAAGTTCTAGCAAAACAAAAAGCTGGTTCCAGCAAAAGAACATGTGAGCGGTGACAGGCGTCCGGTTCCATAAAAAATCATAGGAAGCAAAATCCCATAAGAAGGAATTGATAAAGCTGGTTCCAGCAAGAAACCCATGTCGGCAGTGAGAGGGGCCTCCAGTTGTAGCAAAACTCAAAGGAAGCAAATTCCACAAAAAGAAGTCGATGTAGCAAAAACACTAGCAAGTTCCAGCAAAACATAAAGCTGGATCCAGCAAAACCCACATTGGCAGTGAGAGGTGCATCCGGTTCAAGCACAAGTGAACGCTGGTTCCAACTCCGCCAGTGTGGATTGCAGCAAAAACCATCCTGTCGGCGGAGGCAGGACACGAGACTAGTACTCCTGTGATTCCAACACCGCCGTCCCGTCGCGTGTTCCCCCGTCAACCGCCCATATGCATCACCATTGTTTTTTCTGCATCAAAACATGCAACCACCTACAAAGTTTGAGCATATTTGATGTCACAAAGTTTCACAATTTTTTTTTTCATTTTTTTGAATGTATTGTTCATAGAGGGCGTCCCTACACCCGGGAGTTGAAAAACCAGTCTAATTGATGAAGTTATTTTTATTCGTCTTGCCAAGTTTAAAATGTAATGAAATGATCTAGTGAAGCTTTATTAGCAAACATCTGACATGATCATATCGATCGGCTTATAATTTTAGCCAATACTTGTACAGCACAAAATAGAGCATAGCTACAGGCTTCTTTCTTAAGAAGCGGTAGTCTAAAAAAAATTGTTGCTTTCAAGTTTCAGAGCTAATTAGTTGTTTTGAACATCCAAACTCTGGAATGACCTGATTCGATGATTCAACATATGATCTGCACAATGAATATCATTAAGGAATAAAAATCTGGAAACAAAAAGTTCAGATTCCTACTTGGGTTGTTTGTCCGCAGGCTGATTACTTCAATATGCAAGATGTTGGATTGACTAAGTATGGGATGTTAAATCAACAATATGGGTGAATATTTGAATGTGAAAATATTATGCTGGTCTTGCTGAGTATCTAAGCAGAAGCATATTCCCATAACTTGAAAGCGAAGCCCAAAAGAAATCCTGACATACTAAAATGATGACACCAAAGAACCAAACTACTTGTTTCTTTGTAATCTTCTTTTCTCGGCAGAAAGAATGGCTAAAAGAGTCTAATCTGTTGCTAAGGTATCATATCTCAGGTATGGACAATTAAGACTCCATATATTGAAAGTGTTACTCTACATATCAAGAACTTAATTAGCTTGAGAAAATGAATAGTTGGGAATCCTGTTGTAAGTACTGATGAGCTGTAAATGTGAGATCAAGACAAAGACATCACATAAGTTGTTCAAACCAAAACAAGGGAATGCTACTAAAATTGCTCCCCGTCATTGCTGCCATGATCTGGTCATCAAGAAAACCGCTGCCACCTCTTCTTGCATCGTGTAGTCACTGCAGCCCGCCATATCTCTCTCGCGGGCTCGCCGCGCCACATACCACCTTCGCATGCCCGTTACTAGTTAAGCACGTCTCCATGTCGATACGAACTGCTGCCGCTTCCAGCAGCCTGCCGATTGATGCGACTACCAACGATCACCCGTCTCATTTGTCAGGAATGGTGGTGCTCTCGTGGAAGGGTTGAGGAGGGGATCTAGGCGCAGTTGCGGCGGCGATGGAGGTAGCTCGAATAGCCTAAGCCTACGCTTACATTGAGCCTTCAAGATAAGCACCCAACAGGGAGGCAGGACGGCAGAAGTCTTTCTATTGCTCTCTGCATGCACTCTGCTTGGTCAGTCAGTCCGCGTCTGCTCTCTTTGATTCGTAGTTTCTTTGGGGAATCGATCACGGCAGTGTGGGGGTGCAGGCCCCAGCAGCAGCAGCTGATTTGTGCTCTGTTCTGAGATAAAGAAAAGGGAGTCAATTTAATCTCGGTGATAGTAGAAGTAGCAAGTTGTGGTGAAAGATGTAAAGGAAAGTTATAAGGTTAGATCTCTAGCAATGTCATGTTTGACCATTTTTGCACATGTCCGAGCAAAGAAGAGAGCACTTTGTTTCTGACTGAACTGGGGGCCCGGATGAGAACACTGTCTTATATTATGGGACGGAGGGAGTAGAGTGCTTAACGGTGATACTTTGTGCCATGGATGGGTGTTATAATCATTCCATGAACTCTGCAGCAGCTTTGCCTGCACTTTCCTTTGTTGCATATAATCAGGAATCTCGATAGCTTGGCCAGGAGGAGGGTACTTTATTTGCATCTTGTATACTAATATACATACACTTAAAAAGGTAAAGAATTGGACCATGATAGTACCATGCATAGTGTGGCGTCTTGGCATGGAGGTTTCATTCAAATCTAGTAGCGTATCATTGCAGGCATGGATGGGAAGAACTTGCACAGTGGGCAACTAGCTCAACAATTTAAGCCAGATGCCTGATAGATGATCAGGGGGCCTGAAGCACACTACAGATTCTGACACGGAAAATCCGACTCTAGTGAGTGGTCAGACAGCTATAGATATGAGCATGCATGGAAGCTGCCATCTCCTTTGATGATTTTATGCGAGCCTGCGGCTTCGGCGCCAAAGACAACATTGGCAGCCTCCTACCAACGGCGATGGACGCGACTGACGTTGAAGCCTCTCTGTGGGATGCCCGTGACTTTGAAGGCGAGAAGGAACAGCCGTCGCGTGCCGGGCTGGGTTACAGAGCATCCGAACCTGACGGCAGGAGCAATCTGTCGGGCGTGCCGCGACAGTAATCCGGTTCCTTGTTCAACTTTAGCTTCAAAAATACAAATCATGTTGGCCATATGCTTGTGTAATGTTTCTGAATTTCAGCTTCTTCGGTCTCTGCCTCCTCAGTGGGTAACAATAACGTTAATGTTCCTGTTATGCAGTGTTGAATGAATATAAGTTTATGAATCACATGAGTGGTTTTCGGTTTTCTTTGTGTTGGATTGTGGAGGACTGCCAAAGCACGATTTTATTTGGTGTTGGGTTTCCTACGTTTCCAGTATATGCTGTTCTCGCTTGGTCAGGACCTGCCTTTCTTTCAGAACCAGGAAATCAATAAACAAACCATGCAATCCTTCATTGGAAATAGCGGCAGTAGATTTACAACGCTTCACTGAATAAGGAGAGCTGCACATACTTGCTGAGATGCTGAAAAAAAGGTCTACTACCAATCAGTGCTCCTGGGTCTATTGCTCTAGAGACACCCCAGGACCTCAGCTTAATCCTTCTCAAGCCATGTTCTGTTAATATCCTCCCAACAGGAATGGAGGGCATTTAGGGGGATTTTAAATAGAAAGAGCGTCGAAGCAAACAGACCCTCGAGAGATGGAAGGCACTCCCAAGTCCCAATTCATTCGCACAAACGCTGCATTGCTGGAATCTATGTATGGATGTGCACTAGTGCTATTGTTGCTCGTTGGAGGAACAAAAATGGTTGAAGCTGCCATGCGTGTAGCAGAAAAATCCCTGTCAAATGTCTCCTCTGGTGTAACGCGGGTGGATTGGCTCATGTACATATTCTCAACTTCAACTCGTGTTCCCAGTGCATCCCATGCGTAGCACCGATCATCATTCTAGTAGACCAACCTAGTGCCACTTCTCTATCCACCTGATGGCAGCAACAAAATGATGTGGAACCTTACATTTTTGTGATGCAGTTTTCCGTGTTCAGCTTCTATATATGCTGGTACAAAGGAGGGATTCGAAAAAATATTTATGGCCCATGTTAGATAAAACGAGAATAAACGAGACACGAGAGACACGGATTTTTACGTGGAAACCCTTGCGGGAGAAAATCACGGACGCACGAAGATGCAATCACTATGAGGAGGAGTATTACAAGCACGAGACGACATACCATCTTAGGTGCGACTACATGGGGTATATATGAGGGGCAACACATAAGAGTCCTTGTAGGAAAAGTAAACGAGTTGTACTCGTACGCGTCGGTACCAACGCAAAGGCCCACACTGTATGTACTATGTCTAGTCCAATACGGTAGAATTTGGATCACAATTTAACAATCTCCACCTTGAGCCAAATTCCCTCTAGTAGTCAAAGAAAGTGAATAACTCCATCCAAATCAGCATAAACACCTTGTGCGTCAAAGTCCATAGGACTAGTGAGAAATACCAACTAAGCCTGAGAAAAGCTCAAACTTATTGGTAGGAACTGGCTTTGTCATCATATCAGCAGGATTATCATGAGTACTTATCTTGCATACCTTTAAATTGCCTTCAGCAACAACATCTCGAATATAATGAAATCTGACATCAATGTGCTTTGTCCTCTCATGATACATTGGATTCTTTGTAAGATATATGGCACTTTGACTGTCACTAAATATGGTAGGGCAAGATGAATCTCCACAAAGCTCAATGTACAAACCTCTCAACCAGATAACTTCTTTGCATGCCTCAGAAATAGCCATATACTCGGCATCAGTAGTGGAACATGCCACAATGGACTGCAAAGTTGCTCTCCAACTCACAGCACAACCACCAATGGTGAAAACATAACCTGTGAGTGATCTTCTCTTATCCAAATCACCAGCAAAATCAGAATCAACCGAACCAATAAGTCCATCTCCAGTTTTCCCAAACTATAAATAAGCATTAGAAGTACCTCGCAGGTATCTGAAAATCCACTGAACTGCTTTCCAATGCTCTTTTCTAGGATTAGCCATGTATCTACTGACAACACTCAATGCATATGATAAATCAGGACGAGAACAAACCATGGCATACATAAGTGAACCAACTGCACTTGAATAGGGAACTCTAGACATGTACTCAATATCTGCATCTGACTTAGGACATAAAGCTGATGATAATTTGAAGTGTGCAGCTAACGGAGTACTCACCGGCTTGGCATTATGCATATTAAAACGGTGAAGAACTTTATCAATATATCCCTTCTGACTTAGATACACTTTTCCAGATGGTCTATCTCTGGATATTTCCATGCCAAGTATTTTCTTTGCTGCACCCAAATTTTTCATCTCAAATTCATTACTCAATTGCTTCTTTAGTTCATCAATATCTGACATACTCTTTGCAGCAATAAGCATATCATCAACATAAAGGAGCAAATAAATAGTTGAACCATTGACAGTTTTCAAATAAACACAAATATCATAATTAGCCCTTTTGAAACCTTGAGAGACCATAAAAGTGTCAAATCTCTTGTACCACTGTCTAGGGGATTGCTTCAATCCATAAAGAGATTTCTTTAACTTACAGACAAGCTTTTCTTTTCCAGGAATAACAAAACCTTCAGGTTGTTCCATATAAATATCCTCTTCTAATTCTCCATGTAAGAATGCAGTTTTAACATCCAATTGCTCAAGCTCAAAATCATTCATGGCAACAATACTGAGTAAAGTGTGAATAGAGCTATGCTTCACAACAGGAGAAAAGACTTCGTTATAGTCAATACCTGGAATCTGACTCTAACCTTTAGCAATTAACCTTGCTTTATATCTTGTCTCATCATTAGGAGAAACACCTTCTTTCCTATTGAAAACCCACTTACAACGAATAGGTTTCTTCTCTCTAGGTAAGTTTACTAAATCCCAAGTGCCATTCTTTTCAAGTGATTCCATCTCATCATGCATAGCGGTCATCCATTTATTACTATCACCAGAAATAATAGCCTCGGAATATGAAGAAGGCTCAGCATTGCCTTCAATTTCTTCTGCAATAAACTCCCTCTGGGTATATTTCCTTATTCCAAGCCCTTGGAATCCAGGCGATAGAACCAGAGAGGGCCTCTCCTTTTTGGATGCGAGGGAAGAAGTAATGGCGAAAAAGAGCAGAATTGGGAATCACGCCAACAAAGTTTTCACAGAGATGGGCAAAGATGGACATGCAAAGTACTGCATTCGGCGTGAAATCGAGAAGACGAAAGCCGTATGTGTACATGATATCATTGAAGAAGTTGGAAAAGGGGGGACAGAGCCCGCAATAGAAATATGCAGTGAAGAAAGGGTATCTGTCCGATCCACCTTTGGAGCAAGCACCTGGGATTACGCGTGTGGCGGGGTGAGCTTGCGTCTCTTTCACCCACATGCACTGATATCGCCCCTTCAGAGCTTCCGCATCGAGCGACTGAGGGAAGACGATGAGCCTCTTCCGCATCTTCACCAGTTCGCTCTCCGGAACGTCGGCTTTCGCCTCCTTGCCCTTGCCTTTGCTGGCCTTGGGTGGCATGGCGGCTGTGAGGACGGAAGCTGGGGGTGGAGTGAGCGTGGAAGCAACGGGCGGAAGAGGAAAAGGCTTCGCTCTGAGCTCGAGAGGAGGAAGGTGATGGCGATGGCCAGATTGAAAAGAAGAGGGGGGGGGGTAAATAGGCTTGTGCCTCTGCGGCTTCTCCTTTTTATGGGGAAGGAGCGGGGCCGCCTCTTTTAGTCCCCAATGTGAATGTGCCTCTATAGGCGCGAGGCAGTTGCAGCCTTTTTGGCACGCTTCCCATGTCGCGCGCTCGGTGCGTGTAGTCGGGGGGCATAGTAAAACGAGATATTTACGAGCGGTTAATTCCCTGCCACGCGTGCCCGTGCACTGTTTGGGCCTAGCCCAACAATGCCTCGCACTCGTGTATGGCCTAGGCCCGGGGGCTCCTGTCGGTGTACTAAGTATTGGGTCACTAGTACCCTGTACTTGTGCACGGGCAGTTGTAGCCATCCTCGCGGCAAGGCTTGCCGGGAACAGCTCGAGGTAGATTCAAGCCATCAAGGAAATCATCAAGTCGGAGATCCAAGGATCAGCAGATAAGCAAAGCTGGAATCCGAAGGCCAGCTTCCCCGGCAAGATCCTTGCCGGGATGGCCTGTGGAGCCCGGCAAGGCTTAGCGCCCGGCAAGGCTTGGCGCCCGGCAAGGCTTGGTGCCCGGCAAGACTCGGCGCCTGGCGAGATTCTATCGCTGTGCCACCGCTTCGGCACAGTAACAAGTCTGACATTCTGGGTCCTTCTCTAGATGCGTGGCAACGCGCCAGTGGAGGAGAGCTTAAGCGGTGCTGATGGGATGGCCCCTTTTTCCATCCCCAAGAAAGTGAGGACACCTAAACGGACACCTCACGGTGCATTAAATGCGTTTGTCCTAATCCGTCAGGGGTTAGGTATGATACCCTGTAGCTACTTTACACCTCAATGTATGTACATTTTGCCACTGTGGAGACCCCTTTGAGCATATAAAAGGAGGCCCAAGGCAACGGCTACAGAGGAGGAGAACTTCTGGCCCATTCTGCATGCGTAGCTGCTCTTTGAACGTACTGTTCATTGCAAGCGCTCCTGGAGCCTGGGCTCAAGAACATTAATAAGAACACAAAGCAGGAGTAGGGTTTTACGCAGATAAGCGGCCCGAACCTGGGTAAAAACTTCCCGCGTCGATCGTTGGTTCTGCTTTTTGCGTATACCTCTCCCCCCGCCGAATCGTAAAGGGATCTCTCGGGATTCCATAGGTGTCGTGCCCCGACATCTTTGGCGCGCCAGGTAGGGGGATTGAAGGTTGTGTGAACCTGATCTAGTGATCGGCGCCTTAGTTTCTTCATCATCTTCATCATCATGCCGCCCAAGAAGAAGAGCGCTGCGACGGGTCAACCGTCCATGTCCGTTTTGCCTACGCCTTCGCGTACGGGCGACGGCGTGGGTGCAGAAGGAAGAGGATTAGAACCCCCACGGCGTTCTGGGGATTCGAGCCAGGCGAGCGGCATCGTTCGCAGTGGCAGTGGTAACCTGCACGCCGCTGGATCTGGAGATGGCGTTGTGTTGCCTACGGGTGGCACAACGAACTCGAGAGATCGGAAGGCGCCTGCTGGAGCTCCCGCGCCAGCGCAAGCCTCACGACCTACCCAGGTCGTGCATGATGAGCAACGTCATGGCGCTGGTGGTTCAGGGCGTCCCCATGAAAAGGTTTCTGCGCATCGATCCCAAGATGCGTGGGACCAGCATGCACACCGAGCTGCTAGCGGAGGTGGCGCGCGGTCGCGTGACCGTATTGGTGCTCCTTCTAACATGGTTAGGAGTCAGAGCACCTCATGTACCTCTCACCTGTCGCCGCCGCCTACGCCAGCAGAAGCCTTGGCACGTGCACAGCTGCTCCTCGATTTTCCTCCTGCTCCGGAGAAGATGGAGGAGTGGCGAGCTACTATCCAGAGCCTTATCGGCTTCGCCAACAAAGATGGGCCGCAAGAGGCAGGGCCCTCACAGCGGAGGCCCATCGATCCGGTGCGAGCCGATGTAGAGAAAACCGGAGGTGGTGCAACCACGGTGCACTCCCCTCCACGGCACCAGCGGCGGCCGACAACCCAGCAAGTCGACCGCCATGAAGAAGTTTCCACGGCATCATCCGATCCACGGATGCGCCGTGATCAGCGTCAAGTTCTCCAGGAACGAGGCAAGGAGGACACTCGAACTACCATCGAGCAGCGACGGGAAGCGCGCTATCAGTCTGATAAGCGCGTGGGGCCGGCTGTCGACGAGCCTGCGCCAGGGGACGTAGGAGATTTGCCTTATGAGGTAGGGACTCCAGCGTTTACCCGTGAGCTGCGGCAAGTCCGGTGGCCCAATTCCCGAACCTTCAAGCCGGAGGTCCCGGAGAAATATGATGGTAAGACCCATCCCTCGGAGTTCCTGAGCATCTACACCATTGCGGTGCAGGCTGCCGGGGGCCGAGATGACAAGATACTTGCCAACTACTTCCCGTTGGTGCTCAAACCCAACGTCAGGTCGTGGTTGATGCATCTGCCGAAGAATTCTATTTCTTCCTGGTCAGATCTGTGCCATCAGCTTGTTGGCGCCTTTGTTGGAGGCCACCAAGCTCCTGGCCAAGAGAGCGATTTGCACATCATCCCTCAGAAGGAGGGCGAGTCCCTGCGCAAGTTTATCCAGAGATTCAGCCGGGTGCAGTATAATATTCCTGACGTGCACCCTGTCGCTGTCGTTAGCGCGTTCCACCAGAACGTGCGTAACCGCAAAATGCGGGAAGAGCTGGCAATGAACAAAGTCAGGAGTATTGCCGAGCTTTACGCTTTGGCCGACAAATGTGCTCGAGCTGAAGAGGGGAGGAAACTCCCTGGTGAGGCTGTTGGCGCGGGGGGCGAATCAGAAGATGAAGACGCCGCGGCCCCGTCAAGGAAAGGCCGGTGGCGAAACAGGAAGCGCGGAGGCAAGGCCGTGCTTGCTGTCGAGGAATCCAACAACCCCGGCGCCGCCAAGAAGGCCAAGGTTGGTGACCCCGGCAAGGATCTTGCCGGGTGCCCTTCCTGTCAGGCCTTGGCGGCTGCCGACAAGTCGGAGAACTCCGGCAAGCAGTATTGCAAGATCCATCGCACCAAGGGCCACGATCTCCAGAACTGCCGGCAAGTTGAGCAGCCTGCCGAGAAGCAGAGGGCCGAATATGAGAGGCGGGATAAGGAGAAGGCCCAAGATGGTGTTGATGGGTCCGGCAAGAAGCGCGGTGGCCGAGGGGGGCGCCGCGGCAAGGCCAAACAGCAAAAGGATCGGCCCACTCGGGGCCGAGACAAAGAAGAAGATGATGATGAGGAGGATGATGAATCCAGTGAGCAAGAATTCCAGAAGGCTACGGAGGCCATGTGTATCGATGGAGGTGCCTCGCTGCATTCTTCCCACCGCCAACTCAAACAGTGGGTGCGGGAAGTCAATGCGGCAGAGCCATCCCCAGATGCATGTAGGCCCCTGAAGTGGTCCAGCACGCCTATCATTTTCGACGCCGAGGATCACCCTGATCGCACAACTGCGGTCGGATGCTTGCCATTGTTGGTCTCGCCAACGATTCGCAACCTCAAGGTGACGAAAATGTTAGTTGACGGCGGGGCCGGCCTAAACTTAATCTCACCGGATGTGCTCAGAAAGCTCCAGATTCCCGATGAGGACCTCGAAGAAACGGGTACGTTTCAAGGGGTCAATCCAGGAAGAACCCAGCCTAAGGGCAAGATTACGCTGCCGGTAACATTTGGTAGTGAGCTCAACTTCAGGACCGAGAAGGTGGTGTTTGATGTCGCCAAGATCCCCATGTCATACAATGGGATCCTTGGTCGGCCAGCGCTGGCTAAGTTTATGGCGGCATCACACTACGCGTACAATGTCTTGAAGATGCCTGGGCCATTGGGCGTCATCACTATCCATTCTGATAAGAAGGATGCGCTCATCTGTGCCGACCAACTTTACCGGGAAGCAGTTGCAGCCATCAAGGCACCTGCTCCTGCCGCTGGAACTCCCGGGGGGGAGAAGAAGACCGGCAGGAACCTTGGCGTGAACTCCGGCAAGCGCACCTCCTCGGAGTGCTGCGCTTCCGTCGAGGACGTACCAGAGAGTTCCACCGGCAAGAACAAGAAGTCCAAGGCTGCTCCGCCGGAGACCAAGAAGGTGCATGTCAGAGAGGACGGAACGGGGGGAACTTTCACCATAAGTTCCACCCTAGATGACAAATAGGAAAGCGCGCTCGTTGCTTTCTTGCGGGCGAATGTCGACGTGTTTGCATGGCAACCGTCTGACATCCCCGGTGTTCCCAGGAAGGTAATTGAGCACCACCTTGCTGTCTATCCTCATGCGCGGCCCGTCAAGCAAAGGGTCAGGAAGCAAGCCTTGGAGCGGCAAGAATTCATTGCCGAAGAAATCAGAAAGCTGGAGGCGGTAGGACTGGTCAAAGGAGTGCTTCATCCAACCTGGTTGGCCAATCCGGTTGTAGTGCGGAAAGCGAATGGGAAATGGAGGCTTTGTATCGATTATACAGATATCAATAAAGCTTGTCCAAAAGATCCCTTTCCCTTGCCGCGCATCGACCAGATTGTGGATGCCACCGCTGGTTGTGATCTCCTGTCCTTCCTTGATGCCTATTCAGGGTATCATCAGATTTTTATGGCAAAAGAAGATGAAGAGAAGACCGCATTTATCACCCCATGTGGTACGTATTGTTTTATACGAATGCCTTTCGGGTTGAAAAGTGCTGGTTCAACATTTGCCAGAGCAATCCAGATTGGTTTTGAGCCTCAACTCCATAGAAATATGGAGGCGTATATGGATGATATAGTGGTCAAAACCAAGGACAAAGCAACGCTCATTCAGGATTTAGAAGAAACATTTGCAAACTTGCGCAAGATCAACTTGAAGCTCAATCCTGAGAAGTGCATGTTCGGTGTCCCTTCCGGCAAGCTCCTTGGATTTTTTGTATCTTGCCGGGGAATCGAAGCGAACCCCGACAAGATCAAAGCTATTGAGCAAATTAAAGCACCGAGACGCGTCAACGATGTGCGTCGTCTTGCCGGCTATGTTGCTGCTCTAAGCAGGTTTATTTCCAAATCTGCTGAGCGCGCCCTGCCCTTCTTCAAAATTTTGAAGAAGGCAGGTTCGATGAAATGGACTCCGGAGGTGGAGGCTGCACTGCAAGATTTGAAGAAATACCTTTCCTCTCCGCCGACGCTAGTCGCGCCTAAACCACAAGAGCTGTTGCTGCTGTATCTGGCAGCAACAAATCAAGTGGTTAGCGCTGCGCTAGTGGCGCAGAGAGAAGCTGATGAGGAAGCAACACCAGCGGCAGGACCGCCAGATGGCGTGGCAAGATCTTCCCCAGCAAGGGTTGATCCCGGCAAGACAGGATCTGCGCAAACAGAAGAACCCGTGCAGAAGAAGAAGGTGGTGCAGCGCCCAGTTTATTTTGTTAGCTCTCTTTTACAAGGAGCTAGGTCAAGATATTCTGGTGTGCAGAAGTTGCTTTTCGGCCTCCTTATGGCCTCAAGGAAGCTGCGCCATTACTTTCAGGCACATGAAATCACCGTCGTCACTCGCTTTCCGTTGCAACGGATTTTGCAAAATCCAGAAGCAACCGGCAGAATCGTGGAGTAGGCGTTGGAGTTGTCCAGTTTTGGCCTCAAGTTTGAAAGCACTTCGACGATCCAGAGCAGGGCCTTGGCAAAGTTCATTGCAGAATAGACCCCAACGCCAGACGAAGAGGTTCAAGAAACGACTCTTCCCGGCAAGGAAGTCGATCAGCAATGGGTTATGTACTTTGACGGGGCTTTCTCGCTGCAAGGCGTCAGTGCTGGCGTGCTGCTTGTCGCACCCACCGGAGAGCACCTCAAGTATGTGGTCCAAATGCACTTTCCCCGGGAGAGTTCGACCAACAACACTGCGGAATACGAGGGTTTGCTTGCCGGTCTCAGGATCGCGGCAGACCTTGGTATCAAAAAGCTCGTCATCAAAGGCGATTCACAACTTGTCGTCAGGCAAGTTAACAAGAGTTATCAAAGTCCATTGATGCAAGCCTACGTAGATGAAGTGAGGAAAATGGAAGAACGTTTTGACGGTCTGCAGATGGAACACGTTCCTCGTGCCGAGAACAGTGTTGCTGACGACCTGTCAAAGCGTGCCGCTCTCAAGTTGCCTGTGGAACCAGGAACTTTTGTGCTCCAATTGACTCAACCACCCATGGCGCCATCGATGCGGCAAGAAAAGAGAAGAAAGTTGAACTCTGGCCAGTACTTCCCGGCAGAGCTCCCCGGAGCCGCCGGCAAGGAAGTTGCCGGGATCGACATGCCTGCCGGGGAACAACAGGCTCCGGCAGGGCCTCAGGCCCTTGCTATCGAGACGAACATTCCCCTAGTAGAGGAGATGCCTTTAGTCCTAGCTGTCGAGCCTCAGGCTCCAGCATGGGTGCAGCACATTGTCCATTTCCTTCAGATAGGTGAACTCCCTGAGGAACAGGAAGAAGCAGAGAGAGTAGCCCGTCGGTCTGTTATGTACAAGTTCGTCGATGACGTCCTGTACAGAAAGAGGCCAAACGGTGTGAAATTGAAGTGCATTCCTCGGGAGAATGGACTAGAGCTGTTGGCGGAGATACATGGGGGCATATGTGGCTCTCACATAGGGTCAACAGCGCTTGCCGGGAAAGCATTCCGGCAAGGTTTCTTTTGGCCCACTGCTCTCCAGGATGCGACTGCACTAGTAACCAAGTGTGAAGCGTGCCAGTTTCATTCGAAGAAATTACATCAACCAGCTCAAGCTCTTCAGACAATCCCTCTCTCCTGGCCATTTTTGGTCTGGGGGCTCGACATACTGGGCCCTTTCCCCCGTGCTACCGGGGGCTTTGAGTACTTGTACGTTGCTATCGACAAGTTTACAAAGTGGACGGAGGTGGAAGCAGTGAGGAAGGTGACAGCACAATCGGCCATCAAGTTCTTCAAGGGAATTGTTTGTCGTTTTGGTGTGCCCAACAGGATCATCACCGACAATGGCATGCAGTTCACGAGTCGCACCTTCATGCAGTACGTCCAAGACCTTGGCGGCAAGATTTGTTTTGCCTCTGTTGCTCACCCGAGAAGCAACGGCCAAGCGGAGAGGGCCAATGCTGAAGTGTTGCGTGGTCTCAGGACCAGAACCTTTGACAGGTTGAAAAAGTGCGGAAGACGCTGGATTGATGAGTTGCCGGCGGTTCTTTGGTCAATCAGAATGACACCAAATCGAGCCACCGGCCAGACGCCCTTCGCTCTGGTCTACGGAGCAGAAGCAGTTCTCCCCATGGAACTCATATACGGATCTCCTCGAGTGCTCGCTTATGATGAGCTTGAGCAAGAGCAACTGCGGCAAGATGACGCTGTGCTCCTTGAGGAGAATCGTCTTCAGGCTGCTGTGCGAGCTGCATGCTACCAGCAAGCTTTGCGCCGCTATCATAGCCGCAAAGTTCATGCCCGAAGCCTTGAGGAAGGCGACCTTGTTCTTCGGCGGATTCAGTCCGCCAAGAATTCAAACAAGTTGACGCCAAAGTGGGAAGGCCCTTATCGGGTAGTACGAGTCACCAGGCCCGGCGCTGTCCGCCTGGAGACCGAAGATGGCATTCCAGTGAGCAATTCCTGGAATATCGAGCATCTTCGCAAATTCTACCCATAAGGCGCGGTTGCCGGGGGCCCCCGGCAACCTCCCTTTTGTACAAGTCTTGCTGGCAAGGCATGTGATCCTTTGTACAAAGCCAGGCGCAGACCCTGAGCACAGATGAATAAATTCAAGTGTTCTACATTCCCTTATTGATTCCGATGTTCATATTTATATATATGCATGTTTGTCTAAGATGTTGTATGACACCTACTCCCGGTAAGTTCTAACGAACCGCCAAGGTTTCATGTCTTTATTTTCTCTTCTTTCTTTTTCTCAAAAGATAGAAGGATTCCTCGCGTGCACATTTCCCGGGGGGAAGGGAGATATGAATACCAGTTGGCGACGTTCGGAATCGACGCTTGCCAGAGGAAGGACAGTGATAGAAAGCTAAGTCCTAAAAACTCAGAGCAAGTTTTTCTTTTATTACAAGGTTATTTCCTTGGACGATTCCGACTCTTGTATGGAAAATCTGCATGCGAAGGAACCCTTGTTGTAATCGGTCGCGCCCTTATTTAGTTTCGAGCCCGCTCAGCGATTTAAGTGGCTGCACTGAGAACACCAAGGAGTCTTGCCGGCCGCTGCGCCTCCAGCAGGCTGCTGAAGTCCTGCACCTAGCGCTCGCGGCAGGTTGCGCGTCGGCAAGTTTTTCAGTAAGCGTAGGGTGAACTCCATACATAAGGGAATCAGACAAGGAAAATAGCAAGCATAAACCTAAACATAGGCAAATTATATTACATCCATGAGTTGCCGCAATTCTAACTTGAGACTTAATTGTCTTTTACATGGAATGACGACGGCAAGAAAAAGGGAAGCACTCAATCCCTGCGCTGGCCTTCGATCCTTTTGATGGAGTCCACCTTCTCAAGGATAGGCGCGATGCGCTCTTCAAGCGCCTCGACATTCGCGTCCCTTGGCAGATGGCCGAGCGCGTTGGAGAGGTCGATGCCGGGATTGTTGTGCACCACCTTGATGAGCACCTTGCGGAGGACGGCCCGGCAAAGCCGGCGAGTCTCGTTGGCCAATTGGGTCGCCCGGCTAGACTGGAGCACCCTCAAGGCATTGATGATGCTTTCAAAGAACATCGTCAACCTGGCACTTGGAGATATTCTTTCCTCGGAAGAATACTTGAAGTTCGACAGGCCCATGGTTGACAGTTCTGCGGTAAGCTTCTCCGTGGTGGCGATGAGACGTCCAGTCCAGATCTCCACTCCCTTCTCGTACTCGGTTTGGGCGGCGGCGGCGCTCTTGAGCAGGTTCCTCTCTCCTTGGAGATCCTTGAGTAGAGCCTTCTCATGGGCCCTGCCGTTCTCGAGAGACTTCTGCAGCATGGTCAGCTTCAACTCCAGAACCGCAATGTTATCAGCCGCAGAGGAGAGCTGCTTGGTTTTGTCAGACAGGGCAACTTACATCTCCGCCAAGGAGTGGAGGGTTTTTTCCCTGTCGCCCTTGAGCGTTGAGAGCTCCTTGCCGTGCTCTTCGAGATCTGTTTCCAGCCTCTTCACCTTGTCTCTCAGCTCATTCTTGGCGGCCTCTGCAGCCTCGGCAGCATCGACGGCCTCCTTGAGCTTGCCGGCGTGACTTGCAGTCAGAGCTTCGAGCGCCTCCTTATGTTTTTGCTCCAGCTCCTGGGTCCGCCGCGCGACAAGATTCTCGATATCTTCGTATTTGCTGTGAAGCTTAGCGGTGAGCGCCTACTCACGTGCGGTGAGATCTTCCTCATGAGCATCAAGAGCAACGTGGCGCCCCATCAGGAGGGCATCTTCGGCAGCAATCCTTTGAGCAGCTTCATCATGCGCCTTCTCCATATCGGATTGCTTCAGAAGGATCTCAGTCCACTGCTGGCTCACTTGTTCCCGGCCGGCAACCAACTCTTGGAGGGCCTCGGCGTGCCAGATCTGCATTTGTGCGACGCACCTTTGAAAATCTGCTTCGGCCGCCTCGACAACTGCCATTCTGGAGTCCGCTTTGTCTTTCCAGGTGCGATGGAGAGCCTGGAGCTTGCGGAAATTCTCGCCCATGGCCTGAAGGAGCTGATCCTATTCAGATTTGCCGCTGCTAGTGCTGGGGTCGTCAACAACTTCGAGCCCGGCAGCAGCAATGATTTCTTCAAAAACTTCTCCTTCGGCTGGTGCCCCAGTGCTTGCCGTCCCCGGCAAGTTGACAAACAGGTTCTCGCCAACCTTGAGGTATTTGCTGGATGAGGGGCCTTCGGATGTTGATGGCTGGTCTTCAGTGGCTGCCTCACCAGTGGCAGGGGGCTCTGTGGCCGGTGCAGCGCCTGGCGCTCCTGCGGCAGGAATGCCGTCAGTGCGATCCTCAGCCTCCCTGTCGCCCCCTTCAGTAGGTTCTTCGGCGGGTTCCTCTTGTGCAGTCTTGGCGGCCTCCCCGTCAAGAGCACCACCAGCCTCGACAGTGTCATCCTTGGTGGCTTCGCTGGCAGCGATCCTGTCTGCTTCGGCAGCAGTGTCCCTGGCGGTCTCCTCGATGACAACGTCGACGTCCATGTGTTCCATCACAGGGAACTCTGAAGGACGAAGGAGGAAAACAGAATAAGATCGAGGTTGAAGTTTGAAGTGACTAAAGACAGAGAGATAAGGGAAAAAGAGTAACAAGCAATCTGAGGCAATCGAGTACCTGTGTCGGGCTGTCGGGAGGTGGCTTCGCCCCTCCCGGCAACTCCGGTTGCCGGGGGTGGGTTGCCGGAGTCCGTGCCTGCCGGCTCCTCCTCAATTAGGATGGGCTCGTCGGCAGGATCTCTTGCCGGGGACGTGCTTGTGGGCGGAGCGGTCGATGAAGGAGGCACAATGGGGATGTCTTCCGACAGCTCTCCTTGTTGCCGTTCTTCTCCTGCGAACCCAAAGATATCAGCAGCAAGAATGAAAGCCTCGGCACCCTCCAGGGGAAAAAGAACAGTGAACTTACGCCGGGGGCTGTGCTGGGGGCTGCGCTGGGGGCTGCGTTGAAGACTGGACTCCGGGCTAACAACGACGGTTTCTGGCAAGCTCGTGGAGCCTGCCGGGGGCTCGTCACCCGGAGAAGTCCTTGACCTCTTCGCCATCCTCTCCAGCAATGTTTCTGTGTCACTGCAGAGACCATACGAGCAACTTAGTAAGATTGATCCAGGATTGGAATATAAAGGCTGCGGCAAAGTACTCACTCTTCTCCCTCTCGCTCCGGACTAAAGCCGGAGATGTCGAAGTCGACCTCCGCTGCGATGTTTGAGTGGGGAGGCAGAGGAGTCCTAGGCCGCTTGGCGGTGGCAGGCGCCGGGGCAGTTTCCGGTGCGGTAGTACAAGAGCCTCCTGCCGCCCCAGCAGTGGCCGCTGGTGTGGGTCTCGCGCGCCGCGCAGGCTGTTGACGAGAGCCCCCTGCCGCGGTCCAGTCTCGCCGCTCGAAGAAGGCTGGCTTGCCGGGATGCCAGATGCAGCCTTCCGAAGAACACGCTTCGTCTTCCTCGGGGGTGGGAGCTCTTCTCGCGTTTCTTCTTCGGCCGTGTCCTCGCCGGACGAGCTCTCGGCGGCTGCGCTGCTCTGTTCCCCGGCAACTTTGTCTTCCCCGGCAGGCTTTACTTCCACTACCACCTCTGCGTCACTGGCTTCCCACTCTGTGAAGCCGACGCTGCCGGCCTCCGCGGCAAGATTTGCCTCCTCCACCCTAGTAGCAATGTAAGCTACTTCTTGATCGGTGGTGGCTCAGATGAAATCTGACTCTTGCCGGACAGGCCTCTCCGTCAAGCTGTCAAAAAACTTCTGCGCTTCCTCCTCGGTTGGCTCGGCCCAGGTCGGGTCAAGACCGTGGGCGTTGAACATCGGCAGGAAGGCAATGATTAACCCCAGGGCAGAATTGTTGCACAAGGGAACAATCCTTGCCGGCAGCCGGTGCTTGTCTTCGCGCTGGAATAATTTCTGACGGAGAGCGCCAAGCTGCATAGCGGTCAGATTGTTGTTCAGCCCGGGGCGCAATCTCATGATATCTGCCGCGTTCTTGTATTCCCAAGCTGGCCTTCCCCTGTTCTGCAGAGGGGCGATGCGGCGGCGGAGAAAGTCGAAGCCGATCATCTCCATCGTCAGCCCGGTAGCCTTCAGGCGAAGGATCCTGGTGGTGGCGATTGTGAGCCTCTCGTCCTCCGCAGCGGGATCACTCCAATCCTTGCCGCGGACCACCTTCTGTTGCCGGGGATGACAAAATGGATGGGGATCTGCTTCCTGGATCCAGCACCATTCAGCTCGCCACTCGTCCCACTTTTCGCGATAAACTCCCTCTGGGTATATTTCCTTATTCCAAGCCCTTGGAATCCAGGCAATAGAACCAGAGAGGGCCTCTCCTTTTTGGATGCGAGGGAAGAAGTAATGGCGAAAAAGAGCAGAATTGGGAATCACGCCAACAAAGTTTTCACATAGATGGGCAAAGATGGACATGCAAAGTACTGCATTCGGCGTGAAATTGAGAAGACAAAAGCCGTATGTGTACATGATATCATTGAAGAAGTCGGAAAAGGGGGGACAGAGCCCGCAATAGAAATATGTAGTGAAGAAAGGGTATCTGTCCGATCCACCTTTGGAGCAAGCACCTGGGATTACGCGTGTGGCGGGGTGAGCTTGCATCTCTTTCGCCCACATGCACTGGTATCGCCCCTTCAGAGCTTCCGCATCGAGCGATGGAGGGAAGACGACGAGCCTCTTCCGCATCTTCGCCAGTTCGCTCTCTGGAACGTCGGCTTTCGCCTCCTTTCACTTGCCTTTGCTGGCCTTGGGCGGCATGGCGGCTGTGAGGACAGAAGCTGGGGGTGGAGTGAGCGTGGATGCAACGGGCGGAAGAGGAAAAGGCTTCGCTCTGAGCTCGAGAGGAGGAAGGCGATGGCGATGGCCAGATTGAAAAGAAGAGGGGGGTAAATAGGCTTGTGCCTCTGTGGCTTCTCCTTTTTATGGGGAAGGAGCGGGGCCGCCTCTTTTATTCCCCAATGTGAATGCGCCTCTATAGGCGCGAGGCAGTTGCAGCCTTTTTGGCACGCTTCCCATGTCGCGCGCTCAGTGCGTGTAGTGGGGGGCACAGTAAAACGAGATATTTACGAGCGGTTAATTCCCTGCCACGCGTGCCCGTGCACTGTTTGGGCCTAGCCCAACAACGCCTCGCACTCGTGTATGGCCTAGGCCCGGGGGCTCCTGTCGGTGTACTAAGTATTGGGTCACTAGTACCCCGTACTTGTGCATGGGCAGTTGTAGCCATCCTCGCGGCAAGGCTTGCCAGGAACAGCTCGAGGTCGATTCAAGCCATCAAGGAAATCATCAAGTCGGAGATCCAAGGATCATCAGATAAGCAAAGCTGGAATCCGAAGGCCAGCTTCCCTGGCAAGATCCTTGCCGGGATGGCCTGTGGAGCCTGGTAAGGCTTAGCGCCCGGCAAGGCTTGACGCCCGGCAAGGCTTGGCGCCCGGCAAGACTCGGCGCCTGGCGAGATTCTACCGCTGTGCCACCGCTTCGGCACAGTAACAAGTCTGACATTCTGGGTCCTTCTCTGGATGCGTGGCAACGCGCCAGTGGAGGAGAGCTTAAGTGGTGCTGATGGGATGGCCCCTTTTTCCATCCCCAAGAAAGTGAGGACACCTAAACGGACACCTCACGGTGCATTAAATGCGTTTGTCCTAATCCGTCAGGGGTTAGGTATGATACCCTGTAGCTACTTTACACCTCAATGTATGTACATTTTGCCACTGTGGAGACCCCTTTGAGCATATAAAAGGAGGCCCAAGGCAACGGCTACAGAGGAGGAGAACTTCTGGCCCATTCTGCATGCGTAGCTGCTCTTTGAACGTACTGTTCATTGCAAGCGCTCCTGGAGCCTGGGCTCAAGAACATTAATAAGAACACAAAGCAGGAGTACGGTTTTACGCGGATAAGCGGCCCGAACCTGGGTAAAAACTTCCCGCGTCAATCGTTGGTTCTGCTCTTTGCGTATACCTCTCCCCCCTTCCGAATCGTAAAGGGATCTCTCGGGATCCCATAGGTGTCGTGCCTCGACAGGAACATTTGTAGATGAAACATCATGTAACATCACAGATTCATTAAAGATAACATTTCTGCTAATAACCACCTTCTGGGTTTCAGGATTCCACAATTTAAAACCTTTAACACCAGACTTATAACCAAGAAAGATGCACTTAACAGCCCTAGGCTCCAATTTTCCATTATCAACATGAGCATAAGCAGTGCAACCAAAACCTCTCAACTGTGAATAATCAGCAGGTGAACTAGACCATACCTCAATTGGAGTTTTCTTATTAAGAGCAATAGATGGTGAACGGTTAATGAGATAACAAGCAGTGGAAGCAGCCTCAGCCCAAAAACGCCTATGCAAACCTGCATTGGACAACATGCAACGGGCTCTGGAAATAATGGTCCTGTTCATACGCTCAGCAACACCATTTTGTTGAGGAGTATAATGAACGGTGTAATGTCTGACAATGCCTTCAGACTTGCAATAATTCTTAAATTGCTTAGAACAGAATTCCATACCATTATCAGTGCAAAGTATTTTTACCTTCCTTTCAGTTTGTCTTTCAATCATAATCTTCCACTCCTTAAATGCTGAGAATGCTTCATATTTATGCTTCAAGAAATAAGGCCAAACTTTTCTCGAATAATCATCAATAATTGTCAGCATGTAACTGGCACCACCTAGTGACTTTCTGCGAGATGGTCCCCATAAATCAGAATGCACATAATCAAGAATACCTTCGGTTGTATGAGTCGAAGTGTTAAACTTCACCCTCTTGTGCTTGCCGAAGATACAATGCTCACAAAATTTCAATTTACCAGGTTCATATCCATCAAGAAGACCTCTCTTATTTAACTCTGCCAAACCAAGTTCATTCATATGTCCAAGACGCATATGCCAAAGGTTAGCAGCATCACAATCAGAATTCTTTGAAATAACTGGAGTAGCGTTACCTGAAACGGTAGAACCTCGAAGGTAATAAAGACCATTGGTCGAACTTAAGTCACCTTTCATCACAATAAGGGAACCTTTGGTGACCTTCAAAACACTATCTCCACCTGAATACTTGTACCCCTTTGCATCAAGGGCACTAACAGAGATAAGATTTCTCTTCATCTTCGGAATATACCGAACATCTGTCAAAGTTCTGATTTTGCCATCAAACATCTTGATTCGAATAGAACCTATGCCTTCAATCTTGCATGGTGAATTATCAAAACCCAAAACGGAACCAGCAGAAGTAGTAGAATCAAAAGTATTAAACCAATCTCTATGTGGACACATATGAAAAGTGCATGCAGTGTCAAGTACCCACTCATCATTAGTCTCAGCACATCCAGCAATAACGACAAGAGCATCATCGGAATTGTCATCACGAGCAACATTAGCAGAATTTTCACCTTGTTTGTTACCTTTCCTCTTTTCCTTGTTCTGCAACTTGAAACATTCAGAGATGTCATGCCCGTCTCTCTTGCAATATCTGCAATGCTTCTTGTCTCTGGATTGCGACCGGCCCCTGTGACCGTTCTTACTTTTGCCCCTGTTTCCATTATTTGAGTTCTTCTCCTTTGTCCTGCCACGAACAGATAATCCCTCGGCTTGGGATGAACTCGAACCATCATGAGGCACCATTAATTTCATTTTCTCCTTGGAGTTCAAAGCTTCATAAACTTCATTAAACATGAGAGTATCACGGTTGTATAATATGGTGTCTCTAAAATTGGTATAAGAACTTGGCAGTGAACAAAGTAGCATTAAAGCAGTATCTTCCTCTTCATACTTAACATCCATTGCAGCAAGATCGGATATAATCTCCTTAAATTCTAAAATATGATTCAAAACATTACCTCCCTCGGGTAACCTGTGCAGGAATAATTTTTGCTTCAAATGCATCTTGCTGGTGAGATCTTTTGTCATGCAAATCCCTTCCAGCTTTAACCATAGAGCGGCGGCAGTTTTCTCGCTCAAAACTTCCTGCAAAATATTATTATGCAAATGGAGTTGAATTTGTGACAAAGCCTTATGATCAATTCTTTTCTCCTCATCGGTCCAGTCCTAAATTCTATTCTTTCAAAAAACTATCCAGTGCTTCATGGTAGTCGGACTGTGCCAATAACGTCCGCATCTTGACTTGCCATAGGGTAAACCTTGTGTCATGGTCCAGCAGCGAAAGATCATACTTCATGGATTCCATGAGTCGATAAAACTATGTACACAAAGTAGTACAAGTCGTAGTAAAATAATTCTTGAAGAATTAATTTATGGAGCAAACAGAACAGAGTAAATAGCACCTGGATATTGTGTAGGCAGTGCACTTAGAGCAAGTATAATAGAGACTAGTCAGCAGGCTATAAGAGCTTCCATGTCAGCAAAATCATACGTGGAGGAAAGAGAAGTGAGGAGAGAGGACCAAGCCGGCGCTTCATGTGTCGCCGGGCGATAGCACAGGCAACGAGAAAAAGCAGCCTGCATGCAGCCCATGCGAGCTCTATGGCGGGCGTTCAGCTCCTGGCACCCAATCCTGTGACTTCTCTTTGCCTTCCACAGCATGCATGCATTAAATGTATAGCTAATATTACAGCCATTCTATTATATGAGCTTTTTTAAATACGGGCTATAGATGACGTGGCTCTACTAT
This sequence comes from Thinopyrum elongatum, assembly GCA_011799875.1. Taxonomy (NCBI): domain Eukaryota; kingdom Viridiplantae; phylum Streptophyta; class Magnoliopsida; order Poales; family Poaceae; genus Thinopyrum; species Thinopyrum elongatum. Next base: position 425,594,185 of record CM022297.1, read on the forward strand.
AGAGCCAGCGGCAGGCTTTACTATTAATCTTGCTCTTAGTAGACGAACGAAGAACAAAGACTAGCAGTACTAGCCTCACGTAGAGTAGTACTAGTACTAGGTACTGTAGCCTCGTAATCTCACGTGAGTAGGAGCAGCAGCAGCTTCGGTAGGCTTGGACGTGGAGCAGCAGACAAAACAAATCGCAGATAAATTAGCTTCTGTCTTCACGTGAGAAGTACTGGTACTGCTTGGATCAATTGATGTGAAGCAACGGCAGCAACAGCGCAGCGGATTGATGTTGCCTCGGGACTCCAGATGCCTCGGTACGCGAGCGGAGCAAAGCAATCAGGCGGATCAGCTTCACGGGAAATAATAAACCACCGCTTCCAGAGTTCGCGTCGGTCTCGGCTTCTCGCGGCGGTGCTCCAGAATCGATCTGGCTTCGGATCGCCAGATCGCGTCGGCGGCGGCGCAAAGGACGCCGCAACCCTAATCTCCCGTCTCAAATCTCGTATCTTCAATTTGGCTCTGTATATCACTTGTTAAATAAAACGATAATAAACGAGACACGAGAGACACGGATTTTTACGTGGAAACCCTTGCGAGAGAAAACCACGGACGCACGAAGGCGCAATCACTATGAGGAGGAGTATTACAAGCACGAGATGACAGACCGTCTTAGGTGCGACTACATGGGGTATATATGAGGGGCAACACATAAGAGTCCTTGTAGGACAAGTAAACGAGTTGTACTCGTACGCGTCAGTACCAACGCAAATGCCCACACCGTATGTACTACGTCTAGTCCAATACGGTAGAATTTGGATCACAATTTAACAGCCCAGATACTGTTGATTTTACCACTCACCAGCCGTCTGTCCAACTATTTAACTCCATGAATACAGTTTCTACCAATCCCAGTGACATGTTTTATTCATATAACTAGCAACCCAATGTGTTATTGGTTTACCTCTTCACTCACGTTTGTCCAATTGTGTAACTCCATCTGTACAGTTGTTATAAGAGCTACAATCCTAGTGGCGTGCAAATTGTATTTAATGGACCCGGGGTGTTGATATTTTCCTCCTCACTGGTTGTATGATCGAGCAAGGGAAAGTAGGAGGCGGAGGTCACTGGAGCAGTTGATTTGTGCTCTGTTCTGAGATAAAGCAAAGGAAGTCAATTTAATCTCGGCGCTAGTAGAAGTAAAGTTTTGATGAAAGATGTAAAGGAAAATTATAAGGCTAGATCTCTAGCAATGTCATGTTTGACCATTTTTGCACACGTCCGAGCAAAGAAGAGACCACTTTGTTTCTGACTGAACTGGGGGCCCGGATGAGAACGTTGTTCGTTTGGAACTTCGGTTGAGGCAACTGGAACACAATGAATTAGAGAGTGCTTAACGGTGATACTTTGTGCCATGGATGGGTGTTATAATCATTCCATGAACTCTGTAACAGCTTTGCATGCACGATAGCTTGCCCAGGAGGAGTGTACTTTATTTGCATCTTGTCTACTAAATACCCTTAAAAAGGTCAAGAACTGGACCATGATATTACCATGCATAGTGTGGTGTCTTGGCATGGAGGTTTCATTCAAATCTAGTGGTGAATCATTGCAGGCATGGATTTGAAGAACTTGGGTAGTGAGCAACTAGCTCAACCAGCTAAGCCAGATGCATTGACAGATGATCAGGGGGGCTGAAGCACGCTGCAGATTCTGACACCAGAAATCTGACTTCAATGAATGGTCAGAAAGCAGTAGATATGAACATGGAAGCTGCCATATCCGCTGATGATGTCATATGAGCCGACGGCTTCGGCGCCAAAGAAGACATCAGCAAGCTCCTACCGACGGTGATGGACGCGACTGACTTTGAAGGCGAGAAGGAGCAGCCATCGCGCCCCGGGCTGGGTTACAGAGCATCCGATGCTGAGAGTGGAAGCAAGCCATCAGACGTGCCGAGACAGTGATCCACTTCCTTGTGCAACTTTATATTAGCTTCAAAAACACAAATCACATTGGCCATATATTTATGTAGCGTTTCTGAATTTCCAGCTTCTTAAATCTCTGCATCCTCAGTGGGTAACAGTAACGTTAATGTTCCTGTTGCGCAGTGCTGATGAATATGAGTTTCACTGAATCACATGAGTGATTTTCAGTTTTCTTTGCGTTGGATTGTGGAGGACTACCAAAGTATGATTTTATTTGGTGTTGGGCTGCCTGCGTTTCCAGTTTATGATGTTGTCGCTTGGTCAGGACTTGCCTTTCTTTCGGAACCGGGAAATCAATAAACAAACTGTGCAATCCTTTACTAAAATAGCAGTAGTAACTTTACGATGTCGCTGGCGATGTCAGTGCTCCGAGGTCTATTACTCTAGCAACACCCCAAATCCGGGAAGGTATTTAGGGGGATTTTAACTATGAAGTGTATCGCACCGAACAGACCCTCGAGAGATAGCAGGCACGTCCAACGCCTTCGCACAGACGCCGCATTGCTCGAATCAATGTGAAGATGAGCAACAGTGCAATCGCAGTTTGTTGGAGGAATAAAAAACATTGAAGTTGTCACATGTGTAGCAGATGAATCTCTGGAAAATTTCTCATGTGGCACAACACAGCTTCCTTGGCTCATGTACACATTCTCAACTTCAATTCGTGTTCCTGGTGCATCCCATGCATAACACTGATCATCATCCTAGTGGACCAAGCTGGCTTGACTTTTCTATCCACCTGGTGGAGCAACAAAAAGATGTCGAACCTTACATTTTTGTTGTGCAATTTTGAGTTTCCAGCTTCTATATATGCTGGTGCAAAGGAGGGATTCGAAATAGTATTTATGGCCCAAATATTGCTGATTTTATGACTTACCAGCCATCTGTCCAATTATTTAACTCCATGTGTACAAGTGTTATAAGAGCTACCAATCCCAGTGACATGTTTTCTTCAGATAACTAGCAAATCGTATTTATGGGCCCAGGGTGTTATTGATGTGGCTCTTCACTGACGTTTGTCCAATTATTTAACTCCATGGGTACAGTGGTTGTAAGAGCTACCTATCCCAGTCACGTTCAAATTGTATTTTATGGACCCGGGGTGTTTGTTGATTTTCCTCCTCACCAGCTGTATGATCAAGAATTTAACTTAATCAGTACGGTTGATGTAAGAGCTACTGATCTTACTGACATATTTTATTCAGATAACTAGCATTGTGCTACATGTAATCTAATTGTAGCTATGAGTATTAATTTTAAGGATCCTGTAGCTATACAAAAACTGGTTATATCACATTGCAATTATGAATAATCGACAATGCTGGATGATGTTTATGTGTAGTTCTACTAAAGTTGGTTGTGGCATATCTTGTTAAAATTTAGGAATGTCTATTGGACACGGTATATAGAGCAATCAGAAACGGTTGTGACATGTTTTGATGTAGTTATGATCATTTGTCAGCTATTTGGTTTGTCACAGTAATGATAATTTATCGGTTTACACACATGAGGTTTATTGACTGTGCCCTACTATGAAAAGAGATCATCAATTATTTTGATGTTATAATTGTTGCTTTCACTTTCCCTTTAATCTACTCCCTCCGTCCCATAATATAAGGGTAGTGTCAAAAACACTCTTATATTATGGGACGGAGGGAGTAGATAGCTTACCAAGGCGGCCGGCCATATTCATTGTGTCGTTCCCCATATGATGGGAGGGGGAGGTGTCTCCATCTTGCAATACGCGGATGACACCGCTATTTTGATGGAGGGATCCAGCCAGGACATCATAAATCTCAAGTTCCTCCTACTGTGCTTCCAACAAATGTCTGGGCTCACGATCGACTTTGCAAAGAGCGAGGTGATGGTACTCGGATATCGTCCCGAGGAGGCCCAGCGCATTCCAGACCGCCTAAACTGCACCATAGGGTCCTTCCCCACTTCCTACCTGGGGATCCCCATTAGTGACTCACGACTATCTGTCGCGGACCTTCTACCGATGGTAAGTTACAACATCGGGTGGAACCCTGGCAGGGGCGCTGGCTCTCAAAAGCAGCACGCACCGTGTTGATTAACTCGTCACTATCTAGTCTACTCATGTTCATCATGAGCTTCTATTGTCTCCATGAGATTGCAAAATTCCAGTCGCCCTTCTTCTAGGCTAGTGAGGGGAATAAGAAGAAGTACTACTTGGTCAACTAGGCGGATATCTGTCGCCCCAAGGACCAGGGTGGGTTGGGAATCATGTCGTCCAAACGCATGAATATCGCCCTGCTTTTGAAGTGGCTTTGGCATATTGCAAATAACGAGGGTGGGCTCTGGCTTGATATTATCAAAGCGAAATACCTTCGGGGTCAACCCCTTTCCTTCTGCCAATGATCTGGAGGGCCCCAGTTCTGGTAATTGGTCATCCAACTCCTACCTGTCCTCTGCATTGGATCGTCCATTTTGGTTGGCTCAGGATCCTCGACCCTTTTCTGGTTTGATCGATGGATCTCGGACCAACCTCTGGCGGCCCGGTTCCCTGGCCTTTTCGCCATCTGCACGGCTCCTAGAGTATCGTTGGAGGACGCCCTTATTGACTTAGGCAGCCTCGCCTTTTGGCGGGCATTCGGGCCTATGGAACAAGCTGCTTGGGAGGAGTTGTTATAATGTATCGCCCTACATCCCCCCTAGCCTAGAGCCTGATCGGATCTCTTGGCGCCTTGAGCGGCCGGGGCGATTTTTGACCAAGTCCCTCTACCACGCCAGTGCTGCGACCACCGGACTAGAGCCACTGTCCTTGCGATGGTCGATCCGACTGCCGCTGAAGATCAAGATCTTCTTATATATGGCAGTGGATCCATGACTCTTTGGACGATCCGTAATAAGCTTGTGATTGAGCATGCACCGCTTCGCGGTCTACTGATGCACTTTACAAACTTTGTGGTTTCTTACAGCTCTGGAAACCGCTTAGTCGTCGCCAGGAGCATGCCTGCATCGACTCCATCACCGCCAGCCTCCGCTCCATCGCGCTTCGCTTGTCGCTGCCGCTCCCACCTCCGCCACCCGAGCCTGCTTAGTCGCCTCCTTTCTGGATGTGCGGAATGTATGTTGCCTTTCTTTTGAGTTTTTAGGGCTTGTGGAGTTGTGCCCTCAGAACCATGTGTACTTTGTGTATACTCTGTATTGTATTGGGTGGCGTGTGATGTGTTTTGCTTCTGTACTTAACCTTGTCTTTGGCGGTTTGCTTTATCTATAAAGCGGGGTGAAAGTCTTTTTTGTAAGGAGAGAAGGGGCAGCCGTCGCGTCCCGGGCTGGCTTACAGAGCAATTGAAGTTGACGGTGGAAGCAAACCGTCGGATGTGCTACCATGGTGATCCTGGTTCATTGCGTAACGTTTGCTTCAGAGAAAGAAAGCACGCCACCCATGTTTCTGTAGCGGTTCTTTAGATTTTTAGCTTATACGGTTTTGTTATTTTGGTGCTGGATGCAACTGAGTTTGCGAATGCATGAGTCATCGATTATGGAGGTCTGTGAAAATACGGTTCTATTTACTGTTGTGTTGCCCACTGTTTTTTTTTGTTGCCCCCTGTTTGTAGTGTATGTTGTTATTGTGGTCAGGACTCAGTTTTTCTTTCAGAACCAGCGGATTCACCTACCTAAGCAACTATTGCAAACAATATTTATTCAAATGCGGCAAAAGCTTTTCCATATTTTATTTTATAAGGAGAGTTGTAAATAGTTATGAGAAGCAGCAAGAAGTCTACACGCACAAGCTCGGAATTTTTCACACTTTTGCTCTGGCTGCACCCAAGTTTGGAAGATGAGAGGTACTATTCTCATTCACCATCTCCCTTGAGACTAGCACCATCGCAGCCCTCCGACCATCTTCGTACAGAGGCTGCATTGCTTAACCGCCATTGTCGAAATGGGCATAAGTGTTATCTCGGCTCTTTGAAAGAACAAGAAACGTTCCAATCGCATTTCCTTTGTTTTCCATTTAACTAGTCCTTGTTGGACTAGCTCGTGTATGCACTCTCAACATGAATTTGTGTTTCTGGTGCATCCCATTCTGATGTCGTCCTCATAGACCAAGCTAATATCACTTCTCTATCCACCTAGTGGCAGCAACAAAAAAAGATGGGCAATCTTACATTTTGCGCCAAGTGTTGTTGATTTTACTACCTGACCAGCCGCCTGTCCAATTAATTAACTCCATGAGAGTACAGTTACTACAAAAGCTGCCAATCCTAGTGAAATATTTTATTTACATGGCTAGCACGGTGCTCCGTGTAATATATGTTTATGAACTTCAATCGTAAGGATCCCGTACAAGATCAACAACGGCAGATGATGTTTATGTGTAGTTAAAAAATATTGTTTGTCATATGCCTAATTACAAATTTGAATATTTGTTCAATGCGCTAATAATTAGTTGTGATATGTTCATATGAAGTTATGATCATTTGTCAGGAATGAATTGCAAAAACCCACCACATTTGGGGCATCATTTGCAGAAAACCACGAGGTCACTAATCATTTGCCAAAAACACCACACATTCATTAAACTTTTTGCAGTATGCACTGATTGGGCGATTTGCTGCGTTTGAGCATGTTTCCGACAGCTGGGGCCCGATTTCCCCTTACATGGCATAACGGCCGGGAGACGGCACCGTCTGGTCAAAACGACTTGGTCGGCTCGTGTCGGACAGACCTGAAAGTGCTAGTTATCGGCTAGAGGGGGGTGAATAGGTGATTTTTATGAAAGTCTTTGAAAGAAGCAATGTCTTCGAAGACAGACAACCAAATAACACCTATATGATATGCAGCAGAAGATAAACTACACTAGTCAAGCCATAGCCAAAGAAATAGTATAGAGTAAGCACGAAGACAAATAGCAGGTAGCTAGATGGGATCGAAATAGGAAGATAATATGAAGCCAAATATGCAATCAGAAAGAATGTCTTCACGCAATGAAATCAAACAGAGCAGGCAAGCAAAGGAGGGAGGGGATAGAACCAGTTGCTTGGTGAAGACAAGGATTTGGTAGACCAGTTCCAGTTGCTGTGACAACTGTACGTCTGGTTAGGGAGGCTGAGATGGAACTTAGAAAACCACGTCTTCACCTTATTCCCCTTGAGCTAAGGTCACTTAGTCCTCGTCCAATCACTCAGGTAAGTCTTCAAGGTAGACTTCCAAACCTTCATAGACTTCGTTCATCGGCGATCCACAATGACTCTTGGATCCTCAGAACGCGACGCCTAACCGACTGAAATATCACAGTCTTCAAGTGTAATAAGTCGTCAGATCACGCGGACAGAAAGACTTCAGTGATGCCAACACTCTTTGGGCTTTGGGTGTTTTGGGATTTGTCCTCGCAAGGTTTCTCTCTCAAAGGCTTCGGAGCTGGGTTGCTCTCAAACGACAAAAGCCGTACTCTTAACTCGGAGCAGCCACCAATTTTTGGCGTAGGGGGTGGGCTATTTATAGCCAGGAGGCAACTCGACATGATATATCTCAAATGATCTTGGGTCACTAAGGAACCAACACGTGCCCAATGCTCAGATTTCAAACACACGCGGCAGCTAGACTTGGGCAACAAGTAAAGCTGACTTATCCAACTCAGGATAAGATTTTCTCTCATTTGTCTTCGCTCGAAGACATAGGATTTGGGTTGAGCATCACGTCGGTTTTCTGACTTTGTTCACTTGGACTCCACTTGACAGTTCGGTGGTTCCTATGACTCAAGAAAGAAGAAAATGAAACTACGAAAGAAACTACATCTTCACACTCCATTATCTTCAAACGAATGTCTTCACACGTCATTATCTTCGACGAGAATGTCTTCGCGAACCATCATTGTCTTCATACATTTTTAGGGGTCATCTTCGATGAGTAAACCGAATCAATAGGGACTTGTACCTGTGTTCTTCTGTGAATCTCACAAACACATTATTCCCTTAACCATGTTTGTCGTCAATACTCCAAAACCAACTAGGGGTGGCACTAGATGCACTTACAAGACCGACCACGCCGCCCCACTCCACACTTCTCGCTCGCTCCTCTATTTATCTCTCGCACTCGCAACCTCCCTCGGCCTCCTCTCCTCTCTGCTCGCCGCCGGCTGCCATGGTGTCTTGGAGCGACAGCGAGAGCAGTGAAGACTCTGACGTGTAGTTTATCTCTTCCTACGACTCCCCTATTAAGGTCAGTTGGTTCGAACAGGACTAGATTTAGGGTTTCGATTTGGGCATTTGGGATTTAGGGTTTGTGTGGCTTCAGCTCAATTTGAGCCCGTTATTTTGGGTTACCCAGATCCCAGCTACAATTGATGACCCGTTGTACATTGGTGCTGCTGATGATTTGAGGGTGATGTGCGAGCATGGCAAGCCAGGGAAGAAATGTGGTGCATTCAAGGGGATAAGCACTGGGAGGAGGTTCATTGCTTGTGCCCTAGAAGTAAGTTAGCAAATTAGTTTCAAATTATCAGTTTACCTCTCCTGTGCAGTGTAGCAATTCTGTTCTAGAGTTTACTGTACATTGTTCATAGGGACTGCTCATTGTTCATAGATACTGTTCATTGTTCATAGTCACTGTTCATGTTAGGGATGAACATGATCACAATAATTGTTGTTTAGTTTTGTTAATTGACTTGATCTAACTGAATCCGCGCCTTAACTGTAACTTTAATTAACTGAATCTGTAACCTGTGACAGCATGTTTGAACTATTTTTTTTGTATTGCAGGGAGTTAATAATTGTGGATTAGTGTAGTCGGTAGATGAGGAGTGGCCAGATCATTTGCAGAATGTTCTCCACAAACTGTGGCTTATGTATGAGGATAACAACCATGCCAATAGGATTGCATGCCTGGAACTTTCATGTATTGTGCACAATCTAACACCACAGAAAAATCAGTTGCAGGAGACTTATGAGAAGCTTGTTACAGATGTGAACAACCTCTTGGATTCCCAGGATAATCTGTCACAAGTAAATGATCAGAATGATGCTAAGAGCAGCATGGAAAAGGATGCTGAGATCAAAATATTGAAGGTAGTTGTTGACCAGTTGAAGTTCATTCATGTTGCTCAAGGCAATGTCATTAGAAATTTAAAGTTCAATCATCTGAAAGAGATGGAAAAGATGAGCTTTGATAAGAGGACTTTGGAGTTTAGCTTTGCTGAGCTGAAGAAAGAGAAGGAGAAGCTGGATTGTTACATTGCTGAGTTGATTAAAGAGAAAGAGAAGTTGAGCATTGAGAAGAGTACTTTGCAGTGTTGTGTTGCTGACCTGAAGAAAGCAGGTGAAAATAACAAGAGGAAGCCAAAGGAGATCAAGGGTATTTGTGCTGAAGAATAAATTGTGTCGTCATATGACCATGTGGGTCATTGTCTTTAGTTACTAGCTTTGAACTATGGCTTGTAATGTGTTAAGTTTGAATCTATTGAACTAAGTTACATTTGTAGCATTGAACTATGGCTTGTAATGTGTTAGTTTGAATCTGTTGAACTAAGTTACTAGCTTTGAACTATGGCATGTAATGTGTTAAGTTTGGATCCTTTAATGAAGGTCTGTTTGTAGTGTTATTTTATTTTTGGTTTGTGATGAATTGTGTGTGATGAAATTTGTGTTTGAAGCCCTAGTTGTTGCATTTAGGGGCTAGTCAACGCCGAGCTACCCCAACTGACCCACTTGCTTCATTTAGGGGTTGGTCGATGTCGAGCCACCCTAAATGACCCACTTACTTCAATTAGGGGTTGTCGACGCCGAGCAACCCTAAGTGACCCATTTGCTTCATTTAGGGGTTGATTAACGTCGAGCCACTCTAAATGACACACTTGCTTCATTTAGGAGTTGGTCGAAGCCGAGCCACCCTAAGTGGCCCACTTGCTTCATTTAGGGGTTGGTCGACGCCGAGCCACCCTAAGTGACCCGGTTGCTTCATTTAGGGGTTGGTCGACGCCGAGCCACCCTAAATGACAAAGTTACTTCATTTAGGGGTTGGTCGAAGCTGAGCCACCCTAAGTGACCCCCTTGCTTCATTTAGGGGTTGTGAAAGTGCGTTATATCGACTAGAGGGGGGTGAATAGGCGATTTTTACAAATTCGTCACTGAGGAATTTCAAGGTGAGGAAATTCCTAAGCAACGAACTACTTAGCAGCGGAATAAGTACTCAGATGCAAACATAACATGGCATAAGTACAGTCATCATGATGAAATGAAATAGGCACAGAGTACAGGTAGCGTGAAACACAGGATAAGCAGGCTGAAGACTAAGTGACTGAAGAATTGGGAGTGAGGAAATTTAGAAAGTCTTCAGTTAAAGTCTTCAAACAGTAACAATCAAGTTCATCAACACATGAATGAGGAAATGAAATGGTGAGGAAATAGAACCAGTAGCTTGGTGAAGACGATGATTTGGTAGACCAGCTCCAACTGCTGTGACAGTTGTACGTCTGGTTGGAGCGGCTAGGTATTTAAACCTGAGGACACACAGTCCTGGACACACAGTCCTCACCGTATTCTCCTTCAGCTAAGGTCACACAGACCTCGCCCAATCACTCATGGTAAGTCTTGACAAGTGACTTCCAAACCTTCACAGACTCGGTCACTCGGCGATCCACAATTCCTCTTGGATGCTCTAGACCATGACGCCTAACCGTCTGGAGGATGCACAGTCCTCAAAGGTAACAATTGTCGGTTCCACACAGGAACAATCTCTTCAGTGATGCTCAATCACGTTGGGTTTGTAGGTGTTTGGTTTTTGGGTTTTTGGGTTTTTCCTCACTTGATGATTTTCGCTCAAAGTCCTCAGAGGATGGGATGCTCTAAATGACAAGTGTCAATCTATCTCTCGGAGCAGCCAACCAGCTAGTGGTTGTAGGGGGCGGCTATTTATAGCCTAGGGAGCAGCCCGACATGATAAGACATAAATGCCCTTCAATGATATGACCATAAGGTGGATAGGATATTTTGGACAGCTGGCGCATAGCACAACAACGGTCGGAAATTTGAGCTCTCAAATTCCTCAGGGCTATCATGTTCCTCACTTGTAGGCAATCCGCACTGGCGAATTCCTAACTCCTCAGTCAGAACAAATTCCTCAGAGAACAGAAGAACTTCGTCTTTGTCACTGAAGAAATTGACTGAACTGTATGAGATTTCCAATGGCTTCACTCGAAAGGATTGGGTAGGTGTAGGATTTTGAGATGAGCATCAATTGGAAACTTTTCCTTAGTTTTACCTCGACCCCCTTTAACAGTACGGTGTTTCCTATGACTCAATAAGAAGAAAATGAAACTACGAAAACAAAAGTCTTCACGCTTCATAATCCTCGCATGAATATCAAGTCTTCAAGGTCACACCAATTTCTTCACTTTCAAAGTCTTCAAGAAAACCAAAGTCTTCAACTAAAGACATTCATTTTTAGGGGTCGATTTTCATCGTAAATATCAAACTCCTCATAGACTTATACAACCTGTGTACACTCACAAACGCATTAGTCCCTTAACCTATAAGTCTTCAATACACCAAAATCACTAAGGGGCACTAGATGCACTTACAATCTCCCCCTTTTTGTTGATTGATGACAAATAGGTTAAGTTTTCAACAGGGATAAAACATATGAAGTGTAAATACTGATATTGAGGAATTTGATTGCAAGATATAGAAGAACTCCCCCTGAAGATGTGCATATTTGAGGAATTTGCTTTGAATAGCAAATGTACATTGTAGAGTAATATCATGGAGATATCCTCCTATATCTTGTAATTCATACACGCATTTAACATATGATATGAAGAATTTGAAATGCATGATGAAATATGGTGTCTGACGAAATTCAACATGCGTGCATTAAGGTACTTGAGGAAATAAGCATGCAGAAAGCAGTTCAAAAGTATCAGACCACCATAGGACTTAAGTTTACAACTCATCAGAGCAAACACCTCAGAAAAGCAAGAGTTGTAACTTAACAGAAATATAGCCCATATATAAGACCCGCTTGAAGACTAACTCAAATTTCTCCCCCTTTGTCATCGAATGACCAAAAGGGACGAAAAATGAGGACTAATGCCCCTGAAGAATATCATCATGATGTCGATGGAGGAGCGCCAGCGTTGTTGGGGTCGTCCGTTGAGGTAGGGCCTGCCGCGGTGTCGTTCAAGTCTTCAGCTTCATCCGTCTCGCGCGATGAAGAATATGAACTGGCAACAAGCTGAGGAACTTTGACCTTCTTGAATTTCTTCGAAGGTGGCTGAGACCAGTCAAAGTCCTGTTGGAAGCCCATCTCATTGAGATCTTCAACACTACAAAGATTCGACAGAATAGCCCAAGTGCGGTCAAAGGCTTCATGCAAGTAGTAGTGATTCTTCTTCACAGTATTTTGAGTGACTGTCATGTTCTGAAGAATTGCACCAAACTGACGCTTGACCCACTTGTGATTTCGATCAACTTTCTGATGAAGACTAAGGAGAAGTTCACGATCAGTCATCACACGCGGAGCTGTGGCTTGAGGATTTTGTTTTGAAGCTTTGGCGGCAGAATCTTGTGTTGCAGAGTCATCATTGGTGGAATATGAAGTAGCTTTGTGAAACTGTCCATCCAATGGACGAGTGTCTTCATCTATAACAGCAGCCTTGCCCTTCTCATCAGCTGAGGAAATAGTCCGTTTGAGGACTTCAATAGGGGGCAAATAGCTGAGATGATTTTGAAAGTCAGCCTTATAATGAATTGAAGACCTTGACCTGATGAACTTCATGATCCAGGGAGCATAAGGCTTCAACTCAAAAGGTGACAGAGCAACATTGGCCAAAATCCTCATGAAGAAATCGTGGTAGTTGATAGGAATACCATGAATGATATTGAACAGTAGATTCTTCATAATGCCAACAATCTCTTCGTCATCAGAGTTGTGGCCCTTGATTGGACTGAGGGTTTTGGTCAATATGCGATAAATCGTCCTTGGCACATAGAGCAATTCCTTGACAAGGAATTTGGTCCCTGGAGCTTGGCCTGTCTTCAAAGGCTTCATCAGCACTTGCATCAGATGATCGGATAGTTTAGGTTCAACATAGAGGAGCCTTGCACCTTCAGTGGGAGGACTGACTGGGACGGCATGAAGCAATTCAGAGGCCGGTGCTTTGAAATGAGTATTATCGGTCATCCAGTCCAATACCCATGAATTGACATCATCAACATTTCCAGTAATATGTAGCGTGGCGAAGAATTGAAGAATGAGTTCTTCATTCCAATCGCAGATGTCGGTGCAGAAGTTGAGTAACCCAGCATCATGAAGAACACTAAGGACTGGGGTGAAGCACGGCAGCAATTCCATATCCACATGAGGAATTTGCTCATGGTCAAAGATCTTGTCCTTATCAAACAACAGCGAGGAATAGAAGTTCATCTGGCTAGCAGTCCAGAAGCGCTTGCGACGAAGTCGAGCAGAGTCATAGGGATTGTAGTCAGTGAAGAATATGTGCTCATTGAAGAAATCTACAGCATTGAACTTCTGCTTCTTGGAGTGAGGGTTCTGTGGCTTGGGCTGAAGATTAACAGTTGAAGTCTTCACAGCCTCTTGAGGTATAGCCACTGGAGCCACAGGCTGAGGAATTTCAGGAGCAAAGGCATCAGCAGCAGCCTTGGCCTCCATTTCTTCAGAAACATGTACATCAGCACTAGTGGCTGGAACTTCTTCAGTTTGAGCAGGGGACTGAGGAATTTGTTGCAGTGGAGTCGTCAGTGGTGAATTGGGATAATGACTTTCCCAGTAGTCATCATTTAGAATTGGTGTAGTACACCCAATGTCCACATCTTCATCTTCATCTTCATCTTCATCATCAATTTCCTCAACGCTTGCCTCTTCAGTTGTGAACTGAGGCATGGGCGATGATACCAACGGAGTTGAAGTGATATTGTCCACTTCAATTTCTTCATCTAACTGCTCTGTCGAAGCAGCAGAAGGATCTTCTTCATCAGATTCACTTGGAATTGCATATTCCTCACCAAAGGGAATAATCTCCTTTGATGGCATGCTTGATATTGGAACAGCATCTATAGGATTTGTATAAGAGCTCGTCAAAGTCTTCACTTTCTTTGGAGCTGAAGACTCTGCGGAGGCAGATGCTTTCCTTTTCTTCATAGCTGCTCGCTCCGCAGCCTTGGTTTTCTTCGCTTCTGTTGTAGAAGGAAGGTTGATGCTTGTCATCGGTGCAGGAGGAGCAGAGGAAATTGGTTGAAATCCTTCAGGCACTACTGATGCAGTTGCCCTGGCATTTTCTTCAGAGACTGGAATTTCTTCATCAGCCCTGGTGCTTTCATTTTCTTCAACAGTCTGATTTTCATCAGCTGTGCTTGCATGTTCTTCAGTAGGCTAAGCAGATGTTTCAGTCGGAGGAAATTTGGGTTGCGATGAAGCTGCAACATTTGGAGTGAATCCCTTTGCCATTCTGACGAATCTGACTTTGGCACCTAGCCAATCTGCACGATATGCATCAAATTCATCACTGAGTGCTTCGATCTCAGCCTGTATATTCACAAGTTCTTCAGGAGACATATTCACAACATGCTTCTTCAGAAAGCGCTCCTTCTTGTATTGAGCTTTCTTGACTTGCCTGGCCTTCTCAAATTTCCATTTTTCTTCGGCTATGAAGGCCGTCAACATGTGGCTCTGGCCAGGAGTGAGGTTCAATTCAGGCAAAGGAGTATTTGGATCCTTGTGCCATAGATCGATGAAATCAAGGATCTTCCTTGGATCCAGCATGAGGGGCACATCACTGCCTTTGGCACTAGCGGCCCTTTGTTGTCGATCTCTGATGATCTCAGCTAATTCTTCATCATCAGCTTCGTCTTCGCTTGACGGAACCTGAAAGGCGACCTGCTTCTTGTGAGGACTTAGCCTTGTGCCTCGTCCAGCAGTGGCCTTTTTCTTCAGCAAGGTCAGAGCTGTTGAAGACTGAGGTGGAGCTAAGGAACTTGCAGAGGCTCCTGAAGCAATTGAGATTCCAGTAGTCCTTTGGCACGTGGCAAGATGCACAGGTGCTGAGGACTTTGCAGGAGTAGCTGAGGATTTTGCAACTGAGGGAGTTGGAGCTGCTTTTGAAGAAGTTGTTTGAGGATCAGGCCATGAGGGCTTTGAAGAGCTTGGTCGTGAGGGCATTGCAGCTGAGGATCTTGTCTTGACAGCTGGTTTCTTTGTCATAGCCTTCTTAGGCTTGCTAGCAGAGGCCTCAGCAGCGGCAGTAGCAGAATCTTCGTTGAATTTCTTCACTGCCTCTTTAGCCATTTTGGCCAGCTTGGCTTGACGCTTAGCCCACTCCTGAGGAAATTCATCACCTCTTCTGATGCTTGTGGGATCAGCTTCTTGGCTTGGAGCCAATGGAGGTCTTGGACATGGAGGGTTAACAGCGAATTTCTTCATGTACTTTGGAGTCACATATCGATACTCCCTCCATTCTCTTGCCCATCTCCTCTCAATCTTCTGAATGCGCACTTTGCGCTGATTTTTGTTCTCCTTGCCATGAGTTGCTTCATCAGGAGTACAATATTCATCATAGATGTCTTCAGGGATCTCAAAAGCAGTATTTGTCTCTGGCCTCTTTCCTCCCTTCTTAGGTCTCTTCCCATCAGCCATTTTCTTCACTTGAGGATTTTGAACAATCGAATTTTCTGATGAGGTATGCAATTTTTCTTCAAGGAACGCTGCAAATGAGTTAAGTTGATGAGAACCTAGTGATTCAGTAGCGGACATGTGTACCTGTGAACAGAATATAGGTGCGAAGAATTTGGAGAGGTCATATGCGTTCTCAGAAGTTTTTCAAAAGTATCAAGTTTGAGGAATTTGACCAGGGGTGTCTTGAGGAATTTCACTAAGCGTTCTTTGACTTAGGTTCCAGAGTCGTATAGGTTGAAAATCCACACAATTGAGGAATCTTGAAGAAAAACGTTGCTTAGAGAAACAGATCCAGAACAGAAGCAAGTTGGTGTTTAAGAACATGAAAGTTGAAGAATAAACACCTTTTGAAGATTTTGTGGAAATCATCAAAATCAACAAGGGCAGTAAAAATAGATTTTATTTACCCTTGACGAAGAACACGATGAACTGAGAGTAGTAGTGGAGAAGCTCGTCTGTTCAGATCTTCCACGCCCTAACTTGGCGATGGAAAACAGCTACGGCGGCGACGGAGTGAAGATTTCCGCGGCCGGCGTGAGTATGACGGCGACGAGGTCGAGGCAGTTGTGACGACCCCGGCTTAATCGTGCACTAATCATACACGCAAAGGCGCACGATAAAGCCTAAGGACTCACTTGAAGATATCACAACACAACTCTAAAACATAAAATAAAGTCATACAAGCTTAATATTACAAGCCAGGGCCTCGAGGGCTCGAATACATAGCTCGATGGCATGCAAGCGTCAGCGGAAGCATTAGATATCTGGGTACAGATATATTACATAGAGAGAATTAGGCCTTCACAGAGGCGGGGTAAAATAAAATACTACGATCGAAAGGCGTAGGCCTCCTGCCCTGGACCCTCCGATCCTACTCCTGGTCGTCGAACGGCTCCTCGTAGTAGTAGTACTCGCCAGGCGGGTAGTAGTACTGGTCGTCGGCTGGGGCGTCTGACTCAGGGGCTCCGCCATCTGGTGGCATCAAATGGAATATGGGGGAAAAAGAAAATAAAGCAAACGTGAGTACTCATCCGAAGTACTCAGCAAGCAAGGATCTACACTACATATGCATCATTGTCAAAGGAATGGCTGTATATGTGGACTGGGCTGCAGAAATGCCAGAATAGAGGGGGAAAGCCTAGTCCTATCGAAGACTAGCATCTTCAACAATCTTCAGCAGTCTTTCAGCATGAGAAGAGAGCAGATTACATAAAGTAAAGTAGTAGTAGTAGTATCATCAACCTCGACCTGAGATCCTTTCTCGACTCCCTGCGAGAAAGCAATCCCAGAGCCGTACTATCCAGTTCTCATCACATGTTCTAGTTGTACCGATCGGGATACAACTCCGAGTGTCCGTTACCGTAGGACAGGCTATCGATAGAAGTTTCTTCCCTGCAGGGGTGCACCAAGTTACCCACCACACTCGCTTAACTCTGGCCGGACACACTTTTCTGGGTCATGCCCGGCCTCGGCTAAGCAACACGCCGCAACCCGACCAAATACCTAACAGAGAGGCCAGCACACCGAACTAACCTATGCCCCCAGGGGTCTTGGGCCATCGCCCCGGGAACTCCTGCACGTTACGTGCACCGCCGGTGAGCAGACCTAGCAACCCCTTATACAAGCGCGGTTGCGTTCCCAGTCCAACCCAGCGTGTGCCGCATCAGTCGCTGACGTCCATTAAGCTTCGGCTGAAGTATACGACGCAGAACGCCCATACTATGCCCACGTGATGGTTAGTGCTATCGGGCCAGAGGCCCCTCGGATCAAATATCCAAATCGTAGTGGATTAGGAGCGCGCGGAAACGAGCAGAGACTCACGATGGATGTGACCCCGTCGCCCCGTCTCGAGGACTTGCGGCAAGGGCTAAGAATGCCCAGCCACGCCTCGTAGTTATCTCGCGGGCACCATCCAGGTCAACCCGACTCCACATCACTTCGCGTTAAGCTCGCGCGGGTACCCCTCAGGGCTGACCCGTCTTTAGTATCGTGGTTCATAGTCAAGTCATAATATCCAAGGTAACTGTGTGTCTGACACCGAAGGGAACCCTGAGGAATCACCCTCGATGGAGTTCCCGCTCGATGTTATCATCAAGGTGAACGAAGGAGGAATCACCCTCGAGGTCCACACTTGAGAGGTTACGCGACGATGTCGTTATCGGGGGTGGTGTAGGAGGAATCACCCTCGCTTACCACGACCGATTAACTAACCTACAAGGTTATCATCACAAGTGCTGACGAGGTATCACCCTCGGCACTTGACGGTAACCCAGCAGTGTCGACAACTAAGGGGTAGTGATGTGCGGTGCTAGGGTCTGGTCTTCAATCCCGATGATCAGGTCTTCTGATGTCCAGCAGGGCAGTCGGGATCAAGTGGGGGTCTCTGTCGTGTCTCTACCCAGCCTATACTAAGCAGTCTAGGATAACCAGTAAGGTAACAAAGCAGGGTACAATAATCAGGCTATGCAGCAGATAGAGGAAAACAGTAGCAGTAGCAGTTCTAATGCAAGCATAAGAGAGAAGGGAATAGGCGATATAGGCATGCTCAAAATGGGGGTGCTTGCCTGTTTGCTCGGGGGCAAGGGCAAGGTCTTCAGTAGTATCGTCGGGGACGTAGTCGTACTCCTGTCCGGCGTCTGCCTCGGGAGCTACGTCAACGTCGGGGTCTACCGAGAGAGAAGAGGGGAAAGAAACAGGTAAACATAATGCAAACAAATGCAATACGGTGCGTGTGATGCTATGATGCAGTGCAGGGTTGCCTAATTATGCATCTAAGTCATTTTAATTATTTTTAGAATTAATCTAGGATTTATTATCCGATGGGTGTGCACTATTCATCTATCGGATTCGGGTCCGGAGTTACGAGTCCTTCTACGTAGGGGGGGTGAATAGGCGATTGAAAGTGCGTTATATCGACTAGAGGGGGGGTGAATAGGCGATTTTTACAAATTCGTCACTGAGGAATTTCAAGGTGAGGAAATTCCTAAGCAACGAACTACTTAGCAGCGGAATAAGTACTCAGATGCAAACATAACATGGCATAAGTACAGTCATCATGATGAAATGAAATAGGCACAGAGTACAGGTAGCATGAAACACAGGATAAGCAGGCTGAAGACTAAGTGACTGAAGAATTGGGATTGAGAAAATTTAGAAAGTCTTCAGTCAAAGTCTTCAAATAGTAACAATCAAGTTCATCAACACATGAATGAGGAAATGAAATGGTTGAGGAAATAGAACCAGTAGCTTGGTGAAGACGATTTGGTAGACCAGTTCCAACTGCTATGACAGTTGTACGTCTGGTTGGAGCGGCTAGGTATTTAAACCTGAGGACACATAGTCCTCCCCGTATTCTCCTTGAGCTAAGGTCACACAGACCTCGCCCAATCACTCGTGGTAAGTCTTGACAGGTGACTTCCAAACCTTCACAGACTCGGTCACTCGGCGATCCACAATTCCTCTTGGATGCTTTAGACCATGATGCCTAACTGTCTGGAGGATGCACAGTCCTCAAAGGTAACAAGCGTCGGTTCCACACAGGATGAACCTGGCCTAGAAGCAGCAGCAGTAGATGCAGTTGGCCTAGAAGCAACAGTAGTAGAAGTACTTGCTACCTTTGTTGCTCTCCTAGTTGCAGCAGGAGCTGATGGAGCTACCCAAGGTGCTGGTGGAGCTGTACTTCTTGCCGTGGGTGCTGCTGGAGCTGGCCTTGGGGCTGATGGAGCTCTTGGTGCTACAGAAGCAGATGGAGCTGACCTTGTGACTTTTGGAGCTCTTGGTACTGCATCAACTCTTCTGTTTTCCTGTAGTGACAACATACAAAGATTAGAACATAGTACAAGAAATGTTAGCGTAAACTGTTTTTTTTTTGGAAGTTTGGACAATTAACCTGGTGTTGGCTCCTTCTCATTGCAAGGGCTGGCTTAAGATTTTTGTGGCAGTTAGTGTACCTATACCCACTCAAATTGCAATTACTACTAGTGATTGATACCATCCTAGAAGTATCCTTGGGAGCTGGCTTCTCAAACTGATTCTTTCTCCTCTTTGTCTGCTTCTTTCTTGGCCTGTCTTTGAAAATAGGTGGCTCTATGTCAGGGGTCCCAGTCTTTGGCCATAGATCAGACCCGGGCACAGGGTAGACAATTGTATTGTAGGCTTGTTGATACATTGGTTTCTTGAAGAAACCATTAACAAAATCTTCTGGATGTAGTTTAGCCTTGTTAATTGCTAAAACACCATGATTGCAAGGAACCCCAGTCATGTCCCATTTTCTACACCCACATGTATGATCTTTCAGATTTATTGCATATGTGCTTTCTCCACTTGTAACCTGGTATAGATCAGGTCCAGCCTTGATTGACTGATAGAATCTGGAATGATGTTTAGCTTCTTCCAGCTTTTCATTATATGTTGGCCATATATGCCACTTAGCTGTCTCAGTCTTGGTCCTATAGGCATTGAACTTAACTATCAATTTTGTTCTGATGCCATCAACCATGCTTTTAATTAGTTGTCCTCTCACATCAAGTATCATTTTGTTGAATACTTCACTTATATTGTTGACAACCAAGTCAGTTTTACAATTTGTGTCCATGGCATGTCTAGCCCATGTATGCTTGGGTATCTTACTAAGCCATTTCCAAGCTGCTTGACACTCTTTTTTCATGCCATCCATTGCTTGATCATATCCATGCTCGGTATATGAATAACTAGCTTGATCCATGTATTTCTTTAACTCTTCACCTCTGAAGCCAGCTGTTTGAAAGTTCTGATAAATATGTCTAAGGCAGAATCTTTGAGGGCAATTTGGGAAGACATTGGTTATTGCTTTAAGAAGACCCTGTGTAAGTAACTAATGTTTAAATATGATGGCACAAGACACTATTTGTAACTACTAAGCATTGTCTAATTTGCAATTGTACTACATATAGAGTGATGATGTATGAGTTACCTTTTGTCTATCAGATATGATAGTGTAGTAGCCATACTTCGGTGACTCACCACAAATAGCATACTTAAGCTGTGTTAGAAACCATGACCAGCTGGCAGTGTCTTCCTTGTCAGCAATTGCAAATACAATGGGAAAGATGTTGTTATTACCATCTCTACCAGTTGCAGCCAATATTTGCTGCCCTGTGGTCAACTTAATGAAGCAGCCATCAACACCTACAGCATCACATATTACATTAGTACCAGGACAACATAAATGATTGTGTTTAGACAAATTAATGTAAGTACCTATGAAGGGTCTACAGCCATTTAGGAAACCCTCTTTGCAAGCATTCAGGCACATGAACAAGCCATGGAATCTAGGATTTATACTAGGATGGGCCTTCAATTGCTTTGTTGTAACAATACATTTACTTCCTGGATTGGTATCCAACACAGCTTGGAGGTAATCCCTTATCCTTGTGTATTGTTCCCTCTGATCTCCTTGGACAACACTCTTAGCTGCTTTCCTTGCTCTGTAGGACATGTGAATGGACACTTCTATTCCATGTTTATTCTTCAAATTGGCTATTATTGTCTGGACTGGTGTGTTTATATGTGCCCTCAACTGTTCCTCACACTCATGTGCCAACCACCTTGCAGTCACTTTGGTGCTCTCTCCTACAACAGCACAATTGTGGTACAAGTCCATGTTCTTCAAGCAAAATGTTTTCTCATGTGCAATTTGAGAAGCAGCAATGAAAAAAGGACAGTCTTCTGTACAGCAAACTGCAATAACTCTATCTGAGCAGTTTCTATGAAAAGAGTAGTTCCTGTTTTGTGAGATGTGAAATGTAAGAAGTGCCCTCCTGAATCTAGGAAATAAAGTTTCTTCACAAATTATTCTCGTGGGTTCTCCCTCTTATCATCATACCAAACCCTAGGCTTCTGCTTTCTGGCCCTGCTCTTCCTACCATTTGGTTGCCTAAATGTTGGAAGCTGAGCACCATCATTATCATCCTGACTTAAGTCACCTAGGTTGCTCTCCTCATCAGATGAAGGTATCCAATCTTGATCTATGATTTGACCCAGATTTCCATGTGATCTGGTTGTTGGCCCCTTCCTCTGACTTCCTCCTGTGTTGCTGCTTCCTCCTGCACTACTTCCTCCTACAATGCTTCCTCCTCTCCTTGCTCTTCCTGTCCTGCCTCCTCCTCTCCTGCTTCATCCTCCCCCTCCTCCTCATCTGGTTCATAAATCTCTTCTACATCAGTGTCTCCTTCAAAATGATTGAGAGGATTAGCTCTATGCCTCTTCATTGCCTCCAGCCTAGCTATTATGTCATCATCTGCTAAAAGTTCATTCTCACTATCACTGTCAGTTAACTCTTCAGCAAGCAGCTCTGGGAGTTTTCTTTTTGCTACCTTGTACTTATCCTTTTATTTCTTATTGGTCCTAAACTTCGGAATCTCTTCATTCCTTTTCTGCTCCATCATCTACTCAATCTTCTCTTGCTCTTGGTCTATCTCCATGAAATACTCATGCCTCTCATTACCATAGTCCAATGCAAACTCTGGTACACTTGGACCCTTAAGCTTCAACAAACATGAACTCTCCTCGGTGTTCATGACCTGAACTGGCTGTGGTTGGGGCTTCACTGGACTGGGGAAAATAACTCATGAAGTATCTACCTCATAGACAAGTGGTACACCTAATTCAGACAAAGGGACCTGCTCTTCATAAACATGACCAATGTTCAGATCAGTTGGTGTTGGTGCATCACTTCTCATAACTCTAATGTTAACCACATTATTTCCTTTACTAGTTATGTCATCCAACATTTCTTCCACCTTGTCAACATCAGTTAATCTCTTCCATTTCTGACACCCCAACTCCTGGATCTCTGACATAATACATAAAATCTCTTGAACTAAAGCCTTCTACCTCTATTAGTGCAATCAGATTCCAGTAGGTTATGTCTGATAAGCAAATTGTTCTTTCAAAATTATCTCTATCCAAGAAATGAACCCCACTTCCCATTCTTCATCATCCAACCTAGTTCATTTAACAGTGTTGTTAAAATTCAGATAAAACTAGTGTTCAACAGTACATGTACATATGTTTAGATAAAACTAGTGTTAAACATTCAGTTAAAAATTCAGATAAAATTCAGTTACAAGTGAGTACTGAGCCATTCTGTTAAATTTGGTCCAATTGTTGTTATAGTTAAGTTAAAAAGTACTTTACAGTTAAAATTCAGTTAACATGACTGAATAATTCAGGACAAGGTACTTTGCAGTTCACAACCAAGAATTACTTACAATAATCCTAACTCTAAATCCAGTAGTAAAATGCTACAATCCTAAACATAAACCCAATACCTAGAACATAATCCCCAACTCTTGAACAGTTAAACCCTAACCCTAGAATCCAAATCGGGGAAAAGAGAAAGGAGGGAGAGAGGATGGATGGCTTACACCACACCGCCAAAGGAGGATGCAAAGTGTTGGCTGCCCGTCGGATTTTCCTTCACCGCCTGGGCGAATGCCCTAGCCGTTGCGTACTCCGGGGATTGGGGAGGAGGCAACGCCTGCGAAGGATTCGAGCTCCCGCAGAACTTCGGTGGATCTCCATCACCACCACCCGGAGCATCGCCAGCGGAAGCGCCGCTGCCGCCAGGTTTCGCCTTCACCATGTAAGGGAGCCTGAGGGAGAGGAGCGAGCGAGAAGTGTGGAGTGGGGCAGCGTGGTCGGTCTGTCCGACGTGAGCCGACCAAGTCGTTTCGACCAGACGGCGCCGTCTCCCGGCCGTTATGCCACGTAAGGGGAAATCGGGCCCCAGCTGTCGGAAACGCGCTCAAATGCAGCAAATCGCCCAATCAGTGCATACTGCAGAAAGTTTACTGGATGCGCAGTGTTATTTGCAAATAATTAGTGACCTCGTGGTTTTCTGCAAACGATGACCCAAATGTGGTGGTTTTTTGCAATTCACTCCATTTGTCAGCTACCGGTTTGTCCATAATTGTAATAATTTATAAGTTTATCCATGAAGATTTGCTGATTGTGGTCTACTAGAAATAGTGGTCTAGCAATTACTGATTCGATGATATAGTGGTACCATGAACTCAAAGTTGCTTACTAGCTCTGTCTACACTTTCCCTTGTTGTAAGTGGTCAAAAAATTGGCCTGTTTTGAAGCTCAATTGAAGGCGATGAAACCATATCCTCTCGCCCACATGCCGTCCCCCACGCGGGCGGAGCCGCCACCCCCCGGTCTCTAGCCCCCTTCCTCTCCCTCCCCCTCCCCCCCCTCCGGCGCCGTTGCCGCCAGTGCAAAGCCGTTGGTGGTGACTGGCGGTGGGGGCACTTTCCTCTTCCGCACGGATGCGGGCGGAGCGGTGTGGCCTGCCCGTCGGAGGCGTCAGGCGCGCGCGGGGCCTGGCGGCGCTGCATTGGTAGCTCCAGCCAGCGGAGTGCAGCGGCACGACGGCTCTTGGCAATGGCGGCCGCGCAACGCGGCAGCTGTGTGCCCATGGTTGCGCCCTTGGCCCGGATCTGGGCTTCGGGGGGCTACGGGCGGCTCAGGTGGGCCTCCGCCGGTCCTCTTCAGCGCTGTATGGTTCTCTGGGGGTGGATGGTGGTTGCGGAGCAGAGGGCTTCGGGTGGTCGCGTGCCCGGCCGGACTGTTGCTCCGGCGGCTGGTGGGCGGGCGGCGCGAGGAGGCATCTCCGGTGAGCTCCCTTGGCTGCTGTTGTGGGTCGATTTGGTGTCCCTCGTCGGTTAGCGCATGATTGCTGGTGGCCTCGTGGGGATGTGACCGGCTGTCATGGTGGAGTGACACAGGGGGTGTTCGGTAGGGAGCTCCGTAGGAGGGATGGGTGGCCTCGATGCGATCACGTCAACTGTCGCTGGCACAGGGGTTTGTCGGTCCGGATGCGTCCACTCTCCTTCTCTCCCTTTCCTCGACCGCGGGCGGGTTGGCGCAGGTCTGCTGATGTTCGGGGCAGAGCGTCTGCTGGTGGCTCCATCGGTTGGGGGTTGCCAATTGGGCCAAAGTCGTGGCCTTTGTGTGGTCTCCGGGTTGTCTGGTTGCAGGGCGGCGGCCCTGGCGGCGGGAGGCACGGTGTTCGTGGGCGGAGCACGTGTCTCGGGTGCATGCGGGCAACCATGCATGGCCACACGGGTGGCATTGCTGTTGGTGGTCGATGTACGACATGGTGGTTTGGTGGAGATGGATGAGTGTTGCGGTGCATTACCTGCGCGGTTCTATGGCCGGCCGACGGTGGCGGCGTCCGCGGGTGTCTTTCCCTTCCTGAAGGCTCTATCGCGGCTGCTCCCGTCTCCTCCAGTTTACTCTGGGTGAAAACTTGATCTTCTGGATCGGACGGTGGCGGCACTCCGTTGTCGTGCCCTTCTTGGAGGCACCGCTCCCATTGAAAGATTTGAGACCGTTGACCACTTCCAAGACGGTGTTCTTAAGCATTAGGATTTTCGCCCAACACGCGCCCAATGGGAGCGATGTCGTCGCCTAGTTGGGCTAAGGCTTAAGCATTTTTTTTCTTTTCTAATTTTGGTTTTTAGTTAATTCATTTTTCTCCTTTTTGAACATTATTATTATTTTCAAAACTTGTTCAAACTTTTGAAAAAAGATTGGAATACCAAACGGTGTTCTTATTTTCAAATATTGTTTACAATTTAAAAAATTCTCTAGATTTAAAAAAATATCATATTTTTGAATATTTTAAATTATTCATAATTTGTTTT
The DNA here is from genome assembly GCA_011799875.1 of Thinopyrum elongatum. Lineage (NCBI taxonomy): Eukaryota > Viridiplantae > Streptophyta > Magnoliopsida > Poales > Poaceae > Thinopyrum > Thinopyrum elongatum. The sequence continues at coordinate 425,619,506 of CM022297.1, forward strand.
GGACTAAGTGTTCAACTTTGTAAAATTTCCATATGCATTTAGTTATTGATAATGACAGAAATTGCAAACAACAAAAGCATTAAAATTAGGAAAAAAAACTACATGCTTATGGATGCACCCGACTTGGAGGTTTTTTTGGACGATGGATAAATGACCCAAACTTCTTGCATTACCCTAGCACGGACATATGAGGCATCCATGCCTGGTTTGGATGTGACACGTCTGACCATTTATCGGTCCTTTTTGATCGAGAAAACTCCAGAAAATGCAAAACTTGTCAAAAATCGAAACAACTTGGCATAATGCCTTGAATTGGTCATAGAAGCTGGTGGAAAAAAATTGGGGCCATTCGATGGATGTCGAAACCCAACGTGCTTTCAAATGGACCCTTTTGGTCTATCCGAATACTCTTCGTTGAACATGGTCTATTTTTAGACATGCTTGAAATGACCCCGACTTTTGCAAGCAGGTGAGCATACCCATGGTAGGCATTTCATGCTTGAACGACTTTCAACACCGTATGCAAGTTGCGACATGTCTGCAATTTATCGGTCTTTTTTAACCAAGAAAATGTAAAACTTGTCGAAAACTCAAATAACTTGGCTTGGTGCATTAAATTGGTCATACAAGGCCATGAAAAAAAATTGAAGACATTTAAGGAATGTCGAGAAACTAGGTCCTCCCAAACAGACCCTTCTTGCCTACCTGAACACTCTTCGTAGAACATAGTGTTTTTTGGAAATCTAGGACTGATCCCATCTTTTGCAAGCAGGTGGGGATGTTCATGTTAGGCATCCATGCCTGATTTGAATGACTTCCGGCACCGTATACACATTGCAACACGTTCGACCATTTATCGGCCTTTTTTTAATCGAGAAAACTCCAGAAAATACAAAACTTGTCAAAAATTAGGGCCATTTGACGGATGTCGAAAAAAAAGTGGTCTCAAATGGAGCCTTCTAGCCTATCCGGACACTATACATTGGACATCATGTTTTTTACATCCTTAAAAACGATCCCAAGTTTTGTCACCAAGTGGGCATGGACATGGCAGACATCCATGCCAGATTTGAACCACTTTCAACATCGTATGCACGTTGCGACATGTCCGGCCATTTATTAGTCTTTTTTTGCCGAGAAAAACTCCAGAAAATGGAAAAACTTGTCAAAACGCAAATAACTTGGCATGGTGCTTTGAATTAGTCATACAAGGCCATGAAAATAATTGGGGCCATTTCAAGGATATCAAGAAACAACATGCTCTTAGAGGAGCATTCTGTCCTATCTGGACCCCTCCGTTGAACATGATCTATTTTTGAACATTCTTCAAATGACCCCAACCTTTGGAGCGGGTTGGCATGCCCATGATAGACATCCATGCCAGGTTTGAACTATTTTCAACACCGTATGCAAGTTGCGACACGTCCCGCCATTTATCGGCCTTTTTTCACCGAGAAAACTCCAGAAAATGCAAAATTTGTTGAAAACCGAAACAACTTGGCATGGTGTCTTGAAATGGTCATAGAAGTCATTGAAAAATTGGGCTCATTTGAGGAATGCCGAAAAACAACGTGCTTTCAAAATTTTGTTCGCTCTTTTTAAATAATGTTCTTATTTTAGAATTCTGAGCAATTTTGAAAGACACAAATATTTTTTTAAAATTTTTGTACAACTTGCTAAAATATGAATATTTGTATTTTATGTTTTTAAAAACAATTTTTTTTAAATCTTGAACAAATTTTAAATGCTCGAGCATTTGTTGAAAAGGAAAAAGAAACGAAAAAGGAAAAATGAAAATATGAAAAAGAAACAAATAGTGAATAGAAAAAAGAAAAAGAAATAGTGGGAAAAATGCTGGTTCGCTACAGTAAACCGGGCGCTGATGGATAGTTCTTATAGTTCGTGTTTCCTAGTTAGATACTGAAGCCCATCAGCTCGTGTGGCTAGCGGCCAGTGGTTAGCAGCAGGAGTTACAACGTTCGATACCTCACACTGCCGTTCTTTCTTCGATGATTTTGTCCCTGTTCTAGGGCGCGACAATGAGTTGGTCCAGTCGGGCGGCCTCCTATGCGTGGCACAGTCTATTTGACGCTACTTCCCTAACATACAAAATTTCCTATTTATCGCATGCTGCGATAAATAGTCGGGCAATCGCACACACGATCGCAGAATGGGCCGGCCCATCTGAGTATTTGTGCAACCGGTATTGTGAATCTTCTGGAAGGTTCCTGGCTGGTTTTGTGAGCCTTCCAGAAGGTTCCTAAACTTTTTTCTTATTTATTTTGGTTTTCGTTTGGTTACTATTTTTCGCTCTTTTGTTTCCTTTTTTATTTTCTGTTTCTTTTTGAAAAATCATAAATTTAAAAAATGTTCAACATATTCAAAATGTGCTCCAAATTTTCGAAGATTATTTGTATTTTCGAAAATTCTCTCATTTTGAAAAGTCCACAGATTCAAAGAATGTTTGTGTATGAAAAACAATTCATGGATTTCGAAAAATGTTCACGTTTTCAGATTTTACTTTGGAATTTTGTAAAATGTTTCTTTTTCAAAAATTGTTCACAGAACCTAAAAGAAATTCTGTATTGTAAAAAATGATCACAATTTTCAGTGAAACATTCAAAAATTTCGGCCTATTAAAAAAAGCTTCGGTTTTCTGTGTTCATATAGCTTCTGCGGTTGGCTTTGATCACATGTGGGAGACTGGTAGTTTGGTTAGCAGCACTCATTCACCAAGGCGATGGTCGCGAGTTCGAATCCCCCGCTCGGCGATGCATATTTTTGGGACTTTTACGCCTGCTCTGTATCGAACCCTGTTAGTGGGCCGGCCCAGTAGTGCTACCTCTCCCGTAAAGCGTATACGTCCCCGTAGATGATCCATCGTACATACATCCATCATACATACAAAAGTTGGTATAATGTGTGAAATGTCCCTATTGCCCTTTATATGTTTTGTGAGGGGGGTTGTACCGAAGCGGGACTCTTGGTTTTATAGTGTGTATAATGTGTGAAATGTCCCTATTGCCCTTTATATGTTTTGTGAGGGGGGTTGTACCGAAGCGGGACTCTTGGTTTTATAGTGTGGTATCTTGCCTTGAAGTATTCGCATCTAGTAGCATATCACTGCAAGTATGGATGGGAAGAACTTGGGCAGTGATCAGGGCACCCGAGGGGCACTGCAGATTCTGAAACCGCAAATGCGAGTCTGGTGACAATGTCGGTGACGGTCTCTTCTGAATTTGATGCCTCATTGCGGGACACCCGTGACTTCGAAGATGATAAGGAGCAGCCGTCGTGCCCCAGGCTGAGTTACAGAGCATCCGAAGATGACGCTGGAAGCAAGTCATCGGACGGGCCGCAACAATGATCGAGCTTCCTTTTGCAACTTTTGCTTAGGAGAAACAAAGCACGCCATCCAAGTTTCTATAGTTTCTAGGTTCAATAAACTCTGTATTTCTGTGGTAACATCCTCTCGTTTCAGGGCTGGATGAACATAAGTTTATGAATGCATTAGTGATATATGTTCAGTTTTTCCATTATTTGTTGGATTACAGAGGTATGGTTTTATTCGTTGTCGTGTTTCCTGGTGGTTTCTGGTATCCGCTGCTAGCCAGCTATTGCTTGGTCAGGACCTCGACTTTTCTTTCAGCACGAGATAATTCGCCTGCCAGAAAAAGCGAACGAACCATAAACAATGTTCTCTTAGAGTTATCTTAATTAATGTCTTTTGCAAAGGCCGAAACCCAAGTGTGGGACGCTAGCTTTGACCCACTGCTCAGTAGGATGCGAGGCACGATGCTAACGACCTCTAGGACTCATGCATTATGCTCATCCAATATATCTCGAAGCAGAGAAATAACACGTGTGCCAGTGACCTTCCTCTGTACTCGCTTGTCAAGGGTGATGGTGCATGGGTTGATCTGGTGTATGTATTTGGTCCCCGAGAAAACTAATATGCTGTATTGCTCGATCACCAGTTTGAAAATGAGCAATGTTGTCACAAGATATCAGAGGAGCTGAAGGCACGTTCTTCGCCATGACTGCAGCAGGGAAAGTTTGTTAGCCAACTCTAGTACCAAAGGTTCGTTGGATCAGCTCGCATACATGCTCTCAACTTGAACTCATGTTCCCAGTGCATCTCATGCCTAGGGCTCATCCTTGTAGGCCAAGCTATAGCGCCACCTCTGTATAGTACCAATGGCAACACTAAAAGAGATGGGCAAGCTGGCACTTTTACTGTGTAGCCGTAAGTGTTCAGCTTCTGTTACTTATTGGGAGAGTGTAGAGTGATTCAACATTGTGTTTATGGTTCCGTGTTGTTGATTTTACCACCTCACCGGCCGCCTGTCCAATTACTTAACTCCTCAGGGACAACTAGTATAATGACAGATTTTTTTTTTTATAACTACATGGTGCTGTGTATAATCTATATGCAGTTATGAACATGATTAACAAAAGACTTGATGATACTTAGGTGTGGTTATAAGAACTATGATATATGTAATTACAATTATGAAGATCTATCAGCTATGACATATTTAAGACAACTATGAAGATATATCGGTTATCATTAGACTGGGTACAGTTATAATTATCCCTTATCTGTTTACTGTAAATTATGATGATTCACCAACTTATGTAAAGAAATATTAACTGGGTGTGGTCTACTATAAAAAGAGAGCCCAACAATTTTTATTTGAACTCCAATAGCTGCCCCTTCTGCTTGCTAAAGGAGACTACTGGTCACATGTTGCTGAGCTGCCCTTCTGTTTTTCCGATATGGGCAAATCTGCAGTGCCTATGCTCGAACGAGGATGTGAGCTTCCCGCACAATGGGCTAATGATCTCTTTAACAAGGTCAGATACACGGTTCTTATTGCTAAACCAGATGAGAAGTCTGCCCCCCCCCCCCCCCCCCCCCCCCCTCCTCCTCTTATCTAGCATATAATAGGAAACGTGTTGATTAATTTAGGTTGAAGAACCCAGATGGTTGCCGCACATAATTGCTTGGAAGTTAGAATCTATGCCAATAATTACGGGTCACATCAATATCTAACGATGCCCACCCGCAAGATCGGTGGACACTGGCTTAATGTGCAGAAGATCTTGCTAAATCAAAACCGTAAATTCATTGCGTATCATAGCTGATCCGATGTATTTTGAATGATATGTCTTCCTTGTCGAGTCTGCTTAATAAATAGTGAGATTTCTTTTTCTTTCTTTGCCCCCTTCCCATGAACTACAACATAAGATCAAAACTCATTGATTGACAAGATAAACAAACGTCCTTACTTGTTGGTCAGACGATAAAGGGCCACGTCACTATGCCACTCCTTTTATATGAGACCAACAGGTGAAGCAACTTTGATATGTATGTCTCTTTCATTTGCTATGGATAGAACATACGAGGAGGGGTTGATCGGCGGTGATGGGCAGCGTCGATGATTTAGTGACAACAAATGATGGAAATGAGATACATCGGAAACGTGCGCCAGAGCGCATGGACTATGACTAGCTACCCAAACAGATAAACGAGCGGTGTGGCTGTGTACCCACGTACCAACTTGTACTATCTTCTAGTACCAACTTGCTGCGGCACTATTATGTGCACGTTATGCGTAGGCACGTAGTTGTGGCGGCTAGCAGGAAAATTGACCGCTAGCCGCGAGATCGAAGCAGGTGCACTACCGATCGGTGGATGGTGCTGTGGGAGCTAGCCTAGCTAACGACGAGCACGCAGAGGCTGTAGGCGAGAGACTCCGTGTTAGGGCATATTTCTCTCTTAGTGGTTTTGATGATTGATGACAATATGCTTTGCGGACTAACCATGTGCGTTTAGCTTTCAGAGATTATCAGATGGCACGAGACGGTTTATTTCCCTTCTGTGGTTAAGAGAGAGGACGGTTATTTTCCGACGATTTCTCTTTGGTGGATTTGAGTCGTAGGAAATCCGTATTATCAAGAGGAGGTCCGCTTTTGAAAAGGTCTGGGTGGAATCAACACGTACACATTCACGTTGCACCCCTCTTTCCTTCCTGGCACTTGGAGCTTTCTCCTCCTTTGCTTGTGCTTTTTAGAGTCAGCTAAGCGGTAGTACCACGCAAGTTCAACAAACTAAACCAGATGCAGTGAGGGCTGATCAATGGGTGCTAAAAGCACACTGTAGATTTTGACACCAGAAACATGAGTCACGTGAATGTCCATGAATATGTGGATATGATACCGGAATCTTCCTTCTCCCGTTCTGGCTTTGTTGTTATTTTAGTTTCAGTCCGTGTGCTTTGAACTTTGTAGCTACCCTTGGTTTCTATTAATGAAAATAGAAGAGAAAACTCTCTTTTCATAACAAAAATCTCCCCTGAGGATGTCGTGCGAGCATGTCGATTTGCTGCTAAAGATGACATTGGCAGACTCCTCCCGATATTCATCAACTCCACTGGTTTCGAGGCCTCATATAGAAGTGTTGAAGCAAAGAAGAAGCTTAAATAATGGGTTCAAGAGGGCGTGAAATTGCCAAATTGGCATATCAATACTCTATCAATATAGTTTTGTAAGGTATATGTGTGGAAGTGTACAATGACACATGCAACTTAATATTTAATATTATCAAAATTAACACCAAATGAGTGTTTTTTAAGGGAACACCAGATCAGTCGTGATGCGAAGAAGACACATAAATAAAGAGTTCAAGGGTAACACTAAGTTTTATCTTGCAAGGATATGATGGGATTTATGACATTATTGCCCTACTTGTGATTGCTTCCAGCCAAACCCATCGCAGAAATTAATGTACATATTGGCATCAACAACAGGATCACACACCTAGGCCATACTTTCGAAAAATGGCTTTATTGTACATTTTTCAAGTGCTGAGAGAAATTAGTACTCTTACGTTCATTTTATAGACATTTTATCAGTGGGTTTTCTTCACTCGAGTAGATAGTATTTGCTCTAAATAGTTGGAGCACAGACTTTCCATACACTTTGGCAAAGATCTCGAAGCTTTGTTTAACATGTTCGGTCCCCGCCCCCTCCCCCAAGTCTCAACCCTGCTACCACAGCTTAGGGCCTCCTCCATGCCACCTCCTTGGCTCTCTTCCCCTCTCCCTTCCTCTGGTCTCTTCGATGGTCAGAGGGGGAACCCGCCTCACCATAGATATAAATTCTAGTAGGTCCTAGTTGCTCTAGGTTTTGGCTCCCTAGTAGCATCGACAAGGTGGTGGCAATGATAATGCATTGGAATAAGGTCCCTCCGGCCTCTCTCTACCTCGACGACGTCCGATCCAGCTCCGACGAAAGAGTCAGTGATAGTAGGTTTTGCTAGATATGATGGTTCACTTTGGATCTTGTCACTTGGTGTGCCAATCAGGAGAAAGAGTTTGCTGTTTTTTTATGTGGAGACGTCGACCTCTTCATTGGGTTTGTTCTATGGTAATGTCCGATTTCTCCAACCCTCTGGTTTGGCGATGAAGGATTGCAAGCATGCGCTGTTTGCGGTGATCACCCAACCCATGTTGTTTCAGTGGTTTCTAGATCTCATTGTGAGCGATGAGTGGTTATTGCAGTATTCAAAGCCTTGTATGATAAGTATGTTTGCACGTGTCTATCACTAACTTCCTTTTCAGTGCAATTCTGAAACTCCGACGGGTGGCGAACAATCATTGGAAGAACACGTACAAAGAGTTCTTCGGTGTAAATTAATTTTTCAGAGATCGTTAAGTGTCAAATTGTCCTTGTTTTGTATTGGCTACTGTTTCCCTTGATGAATGTCATATATCAGATACTCTTTTGGGTGTCTTTCTCAATGAAAAAAACATCCAGCGTATGTGTTCCCCTATACGAGTAGTACACCAAGTGTAACAGTTTGCTCACAAAATATCTTATGCCCTGCTTTATTAATAATGTTCAGTACAAAAAAGGTAAAACTAAGGCGAATGGGGCGAACAACACAGGTAAGCTCAAACGAAAAACAAAGACAAGTAGCAGCAAGCAAGCTAAACAGACGTCAGGCCACCTCCTATAGACTACTCCCTCCGTTCCTAAATATAAGTCTTTGTAGAGATTCCACTATAAACCACATACGGATGTATATAGATGCATTTTAGAGTGTAGATTCACTCATTTTGCTACGTATGTGGTCCATAGTGGAATCTCTCCAAAGACTTATATTTAGGAACGGAGGGAGTATTATTTAGTGCATCAAACTCGTCCTGTCCTTGCTTCTAGTGAACGGCCACCATTGCTGGGTAAGATATAAAGACGAAGGTGCGATCGAAGTGAGCATGCCCTATCTCATGGTTTGTTACATGTAGACATGGAGCCACCACGTATGTGTAACCATATTTACTATTAAACTATTTGCTACGAAAAAGGCACTACAAGTTTGTTTTGTTGGTGACACTGATCAATTAAGAGATGATGTGTATTATGATTTAATTTTTATAATAAAATTATGATTGTGTACGTCCTATGATGCACAAGTCCGGCATATTCCCCCCTATTATCTAGAGTATAATATGAAATGATGTATTCTGGTTAATTTAGGTTGAGGAACTCAAAGCCGCATGGTCTAGGAGGAAAGGTTGCGGCACACAATTGCTTGGAAGTTAGAACCTATGCCAATAATTACGGGTCACATTTACGTTGAATGATGTCCACACGCAAGATCGGTGGACACTGGCATAATTTGTAGAAGATCTTGCCGAATCAAAACCGCAAATTCATTGTGTATCATAGATGATCCTATATAGTTTGAATGATATGTCTTCTTGTTATGTGTGCTTAATAAATAGTGACATTTCTTTTGTATCTTGTCTTTGGGGTTTGTTTGGCTGTGCCCCCAGCCGGACCTTGTTTATTTGCTGTTCGTACCCTGAACTTGTACTTTCATGTTGTTGGATGCTTGGCGGTTGTACTTTATAATATAAAGTGGGGGAATCCTTTTTCGTAACTTCAAAACTCAATAATTGACAAGATAAACAACCGTCCTTGCTTGTTGGTGAGATGGTGAAGTGTCAGGTCACTACGCCGCTCCTTTTATATGAGACCAACAGGTGAAGCAACTTCGGCATGTATGTCTCCTTCATTTGCTACGGATAGAACATACGGGGAGGGGTTGATCGACGGTGATGGGCAACATCAATGATTTAGTGACAACAAATGATGGGAATGAGATACATCGGAAACATGCACCAGAGTGCATGGTCGACGATTAGCTACCCAAACAGAGAAACGAGCGGCGTGGTTGTGTACCCACGTACCAACTTGTGTTTTCTTGGAGTAATGACTTGTTGCGGTACCACTATGTGCCCATACGAGTAGGCACGTAGATGTGGTGGTTGGCAGGAAAATTGACCGCTTGCCGCGAGATTGGAGGAATGGAGGTGCACTACCAATCGACGAATGGGGCTGTGGGAGCTAACCTAGCTAACAACAACCCCCGAACCCCACAAGTATGCGTGGGGCGCTAGCTAGGCGTCAAGATGAACGGGTGCTCTGCTGCGATGTGTCTGCAGTAGGGCAGGCATTATAGAACTCGAGCTGGCACGAATCAACGCCGCTCTTACTATTAGTTCGTACTAGTACCATAGTAATTCAAAATGCACCACCTGCTGGGTTCCAAACACAATACAAACAAATGAACCCGAAATTAGCTCACAGTCTTGTTACATACATACAAAGTTACTTGCAGCAGTGAGTGTTTTTTTTTTTTACATAAACTTGCAATAGTGAGTTATCAAAGTGCATGTCATACATGCCTACCCTACTACTGCACCAGCTGTGACCGCCGTGAAAAGCTAGCGCCGGGAACACCGGTGTAGAGAGAAGTTCCGGTTCTTGGAGTGTCGTGGCGATAGTGGTATACTTCCAATGCATGGTAGCACTACCAAAATATTATCTACAATGTTAAAAACTGTTAGCATGCAGCTAATGTATATCCCCATAACAACAAATACTTTTATGTCATTCCATCAATTTTGAAATTCAAATTTAGACTAGACCAAGGATTTGGCTACTGATTATAAAAAAATACCGTGTATGACCGGAATTGCTATTTACTGGATGCGTGATTCAAATAAAATTTGAATTTAGATTTCTTTTTTTGGATAATAGTAATGTGAACCAGGGAACTGCCTCGTAGCAGTTCTAGCCCAACGAAGAGTTCGCTATATCCTTTTGCATGAGGTCCCTAGTTCTAGTCTTGTCTCGTTGCACAGATTGAGGTGGCCACCAAAAAGTCTTCGTTAGAGTTTCATCTCTGCACATCCGATGGCTGACTTCGACGATGAGATGCAAACTATGGACGATGGCTTGACGCAGAGGATGGTTGCAAAGTGGCGATAGTCGCATCGCATGTAGCTGCTGGGATCGTGGAAAAATGATGGCGACAACACATGAGTTACTTCGATTGGTGCTACTTGAACACCCGGTCTCAATCCTCGAGTTGAAAGCCTAGGTCTGACCCGAATTGGTTATACCTGACAATGACGATGTTTTTGCGTCGTTACCTTGCTAAAGGCATTGTTCGGATGTGCTCGGACTGGTTCTTCTAGGTGATGGCGATGCTTGAGCGTTGCTCCCTTCCTGAAGGCGTTGCTAGATGCGCCCCCTGCCTTGTGGCTGCCTCGTGGATCTTCTGGTCCTCCCCCGAAGCTTCGAGGCTCTCTTATGTTCCCGAAAAAATTGTCAAAAAATTTCTTCGTGTTTGGACCTTCGTAGGTATCGATTTTCTGTAAAACCAAAAACAAGCAGAAAAGAACAACTGGCACTGGGCACTGATTTAATATGTTAGTCAAGAAAAATAAGATAAAATGATAGCCAAAATATGTAAGAATGATAATATAACTGCATCTAATAAAAAAAATATATAGATACGTTTGAGACGTATCACAAACATGCTAGCGTTATCTACGGATGGCTCCTTCTTGGTGTCGGATGGCACGGTGGCAGCCAACACGGTCCATAGGAGGCATGATGGGAGTGTGATCTTTGCAACTTACTGATTGTTCTTTAAATGCAATGATGCCCTAGAGGCAGCGATATATACATGCAATAATGCAAGGAATGTTACTCAAGTATCCAATAGACAGACCTCCCCGTTTTGGTTCAATTGGAATCGTCCGTTGCTTTGTCCATCTTTGCTGGTGATGGCATGGATCGCTTGGCATACAAACATCTCGCTGCGGAGATTAAGTCTTTGATGGCTGACAGGGAATATATTCCTCAGAAGTTTTGATAGGAACAAAACAGAGTTGCGGATCATATTGCAAGTTATAATCGTACCGAATTTAGCATTGTTGTTTGTTGTTGTGTTGGTCTTCATTGGCTGGTCTCCGCAAAGTAGGATGAAAATCCTTGTCCAAGTCATCTTCGTCTGGACATGACAATAATGACGTGAGGACATTTATCCCTTCTTGAAGGCATTGCTGCAGAAATCGACTTAGTCATAGGTGTTTATTTCATATCTTGTAGGAGTAATTGTTTGGATGTGGTTGCTTTTGTTATGTACTCTTTCAATAATTAATAACAATGATTGTGTGCATCACTTGATGCAGAGGCGGGGGTTTAACCTCCTTTTCAAAAAAAAAAAAAACTTCGAGGCCTCCCTTGTATAGATTTTTTTTGCTCTGGATTGTAACTCTATAATAATGAAATAAAAATCACACATTCCCTTGCAGAAAAAAAAGATGGACAACACTGGCTTCATGTGCAGAAGATCTTACTGGTAGAAATCGGAAATTATGTTTTGTACATAGCTCCGATATATTTTTCAAAATGATATGTCTTCATGTTGCGCCTGCTAAATAAACAATGTTAATTCTTTTGATCTTTGCCCCCTTCCTACGAAGTACAACGCAACTTGGAAATTCATGAATTGATGACATAAACAATCATCCTTGCCTGTTGGTGAGACAGTAAAGTGCAACGTGACTACGCCAGTCCTTTTATACGAGACCAATACGTGAAGCAACTTTGATATGTATGTCTCCTTCATTTTCCATGCATAGAACATGCGACGAGGGGTTGATCGCTAATGACGAGAAGAGTCGATGATTTAGTGGCGACAGATGTTGGGAATGAGATACATTGGAAATGTGTGGCAGAGAAAATTCTGAAGGACTACCTACCCAACCAGATAAACAAGGGGCGTCCTAGTCTAACCAAGTACCAGTCCATTTCATGCTGGAGCAACGACTTGTTGCGATACCATGATGAGTTCATATGTATCTGTGGCAGTTGTTACCACAGTTGACCGCTTGCTGCAAGGTTGGAGGTGAAGCGTCGACTCCTGGGGCTGTGTGAGCTAACATCACAGTTCAACTTGAGTACTGGGGGTGGGCTGTAGGCAAGAAACCAAGAAGTATGGGGCCAGCTAGGCATCAAGACTCGGATCTGTCTACCGTAGAACTAGCCGAGAGAATAAACTAGGAGCGGTCCTGGCCAGTGCGGAACTCCAGCAGTCGCAAATCAACACTGCACCGTGACCAGTAATAACATCTTAACCATCGAGCTATGAATTGGTGGTCGCGTGTAAAGTCTTGATGTTTGTATCGCCCCATGCCAGGAATCAATAGCATCTCTCTTTATCAAAAATAAAATAAAAATAGAATGTGGTGAAAAAATTAGATCGGCAAGTGATAAATTTGCTCCTTTTGTTTATGTACCTTTATTTGAGATTCAACTAGAAGAAAAGATGCCCGTTTGGGGATGTTAAAAAAAACAGAGCAAGTTTTGGAAGCAGATGTCATCTTTTTCACGAGGCGAAAAGATACACCGGGTATTAATGTTCCATGGATGCAGTGGCGGAGCTTGACTGCAATGTCAGGAGGGGCAGAAGCAAAGTATACATGTTTGTAAGGGCTAATGAGAATACTTTGTTTTAATTATGCCTCCCTAAAAAAATTTCCTTCAGAAATTTGTGTTGGGCTGGGGGGCCACAGCCCCCTCAGCTATACACATAGCTCCGCCATTGCATGGATGCATCTATATAACAACCTTCTATATCTAGGCCTTCATAAAACTATGGAAGAAGACAGCTAGAGAGACCTACGGTGTAATTTTATCTTTCAGAGTTCGCTAACCGTAAATTGTCCTTGTTTTGTATTGGCTACTGTTTGCCTTAATAAATATCATATATCACTCTCTTTTGGGCCTTTCTCAATAGAAACATCCAACTTATGCATTCACCTATACGACTAGCATATTATGAGTGTTAGAACCAATATTCATAGTGTAATAGTGAAAATAACGATCACACCGCTTTATAAATAAAGCCAAAGTACCAAAATAAACAAGGTTCAGTACAAGAAAGGTAATACAAATGTCAATGGAGCAACAACACAGATAAGCCCAAAGAAAAAACAGTCATAAGTAGCAGCTAGGGATGGCAGTTTTTCTCATGGGTATGGGTAACTGCGGGTACCCTACCCGATAACAACGGGCATGGACAGGATTTGATGAGATTTTGTACCCGTGGGTAATGGTATCCATACCCATAAAATATATGGGTAGGGCATGGGTATAACATTGCGCCAATGTATAACACAATGGATACTAAGAAACAAATTAATAAATGAAAATAACTTCTATGACATGTTGGGACAACATCCAACTACAGGTCAGCCCTAAAACCTTATTCCCTAAACCAGTCATAACTCATAGACCCGCAACAACTAGCCCGCCAGTGCTCATACATCTTATGTGATTCCTTAAAATGATGAAATCTCGACTCCTCGCCAGCAGACTCTTGTCAAACTCTCAATCCAGCTATCCCCAGTTCCCACCACCACCTCCCACTATGTCAGACTTCCCCCAACCTTCCCGTACTCCCTTGCTGCCTCAAAGAGACCACCCATCAGAGGAGGCCACGTCGGTGTAGACTGCTTACCCATAATCACATGAATTTTAGATTCCTTTCTCTATATTTTTTCAAAATAATATTGCTATATATTGTACCCATTAGATACCCATTGGGTACATTATACCCGATGGGTATTGGCATGAGTCTCAAGTTGTGCCCATGGGTATTGAAGTGGGTGGGCATAGAAGGTATCTGTGGGTATGGTTTTGGGAAGAATGGGATTGTACCCACCAATACCCTGCCAATTGTCATCCTAGCAGCAAGCAGGACAAATAAATGACACTAGACTTGAGGTCACGTCATGTTGACCATTGCTTAGGGCATCAAGCTTGTCCCTATCCTTGCATCTAGTGAGGGCCGCCATTGCTGGGTAGGATATAAAGTTCAAGGTACGATAGAAGTGAGCAGGCTCTACCTCAAGGTTGGTTACATGTAGACATAAAGTCACCGCGTATGTGTACAAGACAAATTTATTATCAAACTATTGGCTATGAAAAATGTATTGCAGGTTTGTTTGGTTGATGAAATTTATCAATTAAGAGAAACGGCTATTATGGCTGTTATTTTTAAAATAAAATAGTGATTGTGTGTGTTCTACAATGCAGAAGTTGACACATTTCTCTATTATCTAAATATTTTATTAAACAATGTATGGTTATTTGTTGTTTTGATTTATTTGGGATGAAGGATACTCAGAACCACATGGTCTGCGGTTCTTACAAGAGGAGGTACGGTTGCGGCACATGGTTGGTTTTTTTATAATGGACATTTTTAATTAACTCATAATGAAGCATCAACGGATACAAAGACAATGAGTAGACACCTGGCCCCTGCACGACTAAGATGCACACAGTCAACATCGAGACACACACGCAGATAATCGTGCTGGATAAGAGCAAAGTCATTCAAGATCAAAGTTATGCCAAGACGGAGGAAACGAATAAGAAAAAAACATATGTGAGGTCAATAATTTCAGGTTGTGGCTACGTTGAATGAGGTCCACCCACAATATCGGCCGACATTAGCTTCATGTGTAGAAGATCTTGTTGAACCAAAATTGGAAATTCAGTGTTGTACGTAGCTGATCTGATATGTTTCTGAATGACATGCCTTCATGTTGTGCCTGCTAAATAAATAGCGAGATTTCTTTCTGCTTTTCCACTTCCTATGAGGTACATCAGAACCTCGAAATTAATTAATCAGTGAGATAAACAATCATCCTTGCTTGTTCGTGAGACAGTAAAGTGCTAGGTCTACGCCACTCCTTTTATATGAGATCAATATGTGAAGCAACTTTAACATGTATGTCTCCTTCATTTGCTGAGGAGGGGTTGATCAACGGTGATGGGCATCACCGATGATTTAGTAGCGGCAAATGTTGGGAATGAGATACATCAAAAATTTGCGTCGGAGAGGATCATCGACTGCATGTTGCGTGCCTACTTTGACTGGTTCTCCTTTGTGTTTTCCTCGAGTACCTACTTGTTGCAATACCACTATGCGCTTTTACATTCTGATAGTGGGTAACAGGCTTGACTGCTTGCCCCCATTGATCACTATGTTGGTTCACTTTGGATCTTGTTAGTTGGTGTGTCAATCAGGAGAAGTAGTTGGCTAGTTCTTTATGTGGCGACTTCAACGTTATTTCTTTGGTTTGCTCTGCGGCAAAGTATGGTTTCTCCACCGGTTTGGCGATGAAGGATTGCAATCATGCTTTTTTTGCATTGATTGCTCAACCAATGTTCTTTCAGTGGGTTTTAATTCTAATTGCTAACGAAGAGTGGTTATTTTTGGATTTAAAGCCTTATATGGCGAGTGCGTTTGTAGGTGCCTTCCACTTACTGGCTTCTTAGTTCAATTTCAAACTTCGTTGGGTGGTGAACAATCATTGGAAGAAGACGACCACAGAGGTTTTCCGTGTAAATATTATTGGAGGTTGTTAGTTGTGAAGTTTTCCTTGTCTTGTACCGGCTACAACTTTACTTTATAAATATCATATATTAGATACTCTTTTGGGTGTATTTTTCAATACAAACATCCAACTTATGCATTCACCTATACGACAAGTACACTATGAGTGTCACACCCAATACACATAGTTACGCAGAAAAAGGTCTATTGCCCTGGTTTATAAATAAAGGCAAAGTATTAGCACAAACAAGAATTGGTACAAAAAGGGTAAAACAAAGGTCAATGAGGAAAACAACACAAATAAGCCCAAAGAAAAAATAAATATAAGTAGCAGCAAGCAAGCTAAACAGACGGTGTTGGGCCACCTCCTGCGGACCGTTGCTCAGGGGGCATCAAGCTCGTCCCTATCCTTGTGTCTAGTGAGCCGCCACCATTGATGGGTAGGATATGAAGTTGGAGGTATGATAGAAGTGAGCAGGTTCTACCTCAATGTTGGTTACATGTTGTCATGATTCCACCGCATACGTGTAAATTATTTACTATCAAACTTGTGGCTACGGAAAACGTACTACAAGTTTGTTTGGTTGATGAAATTAATTAGTTAAGAGATAATGGATTTTATTTGAATAATAAATTTATGACCGTGTGCATCATATAATGCAGAATTCGAACACATTTTTTCTACTATCTAAACTATTATAGGAAACATTGTATGTTGATTTTTTTGTTTTGATTTATTTGGTCTGGAGGACTCGGAGCCATATGGTCTGCGAGTTTTCAATTCTTAGGAGGGGATGCACACAATTATTTGGGAGTTGGAATCTATGTCAACAGTTATAGGTCATATCTATGTTGGATGAAGTCCACTGGCAAGAACAACAGACACCGGTTTTCTTTTTAAACGGAGACAAAAATTTTGTCTCATCGATTAATTAAGAAGAAGATAATTGCCCAGTTAATTAATAGAAAACCGAGCGAAAACCGATATATATAGACCACGTATGGACTACTCACTAAGAAAAAAACTTCATGACCTCACGGTCAACCTGACAAACATACATAACACGCAACAACCACGATCACTCACTTCTACACCACAGAGAAACCCCCAACAAATCCAAGGTTGAAGATAACGGACACCACCAAATCCTCGGAGACACTGGCTTCATGTGTTGAAGATCTTGCTGAATCAAAACTGGAAATTCAATTTTGTACTTAGCTGATCCGATATATTTTGAATGATATGTCTTTTTATTGCGTCTGCTTGGAGCATCTACAGCCGGACGCGTCACGGGCACTGATCGTGCATCCCTCAAATAATGTAATCCACATCCGGACACCTTAATTATCATATCTCAAATCCATACAGACTCATGCAACTACGTCGATGCACACACATCGTCCGGCTACTCCATCACTACTAACTAAACATGCCATCGGACTACCAAAATTTGGCATGTTTGGCTATGATGGAGTTCATCCACGGCTGCCCTTGCGCTTCCCGGCGCCTTTGCCGTCCTTCTCGCGGAAGTACCGATCGAAGACGCAGCACGGATCGAGCCGGATCTGCTCGTCGACGGAGCTGTCCTCGTCGTCGTTGTCCTCCTTCTCCAACCCACACGGGATGACACCACAGTCGACGGATCCGGACTGATCGGAGTCCAATCCGCTGCCTGCCATGTCGCAGAAGGCCGGAAACCGCCGGAGGTGAGCTCGGGTGGCGAAGGAGAGTGGAGTGAAGTGGCTAGGGTTTGCTCCGGCGAGCGGATGGGGATAAATATATGTGGGGTCGGGTGTGTCAGCATGGGCCGGGTCCGACGTGGCGGGCGTGCCCGGGTGCCTCCATATCCACCTCATATTTTGGCTGGATATGAGGGGTGCCGTTCAGCCCGGGCTTTTGAGGCTCGTTTGAGGCGTCTGTCTGTGTAAAAAAAAAGTGATCGGACAGTGACTGGGCGGTCCGTCTGGACGTTTGAGGAGGGTTTGAGGCGCCCGAGTATAGATGCTCTTAATAAATAGCGAGATTTATTTTTTATCTCTTTCCCTCCTACAAAGTAAAAGGTAACTTCAAAATTCATTGACTGTCGAGATAAACTATCGTACCTACTTGTTGGTGAGACAGTAAAGCGCCTGGGCCACTACACCACTCATTTTATATTCTTTGATAAAGGGTGAACTTTATTGATTCAAAGTGAAGCATCAAATGGATACAAACATATTGAGTACACATCCGGTCTCTGCATGGTTAGGATGCACACATCTAACATCAATACACACAAACATGTGGGTAAATAGCAAAGTCATATAAGACCAAAGCAATGCCTAAGCGAGAAAAAAGAAAATACCCCAATGCAACTAAATCCTCGATCGACAAACTACAGCTATGATCATATCCGCACCAACCATCTCATGACATCACAAGGACAACAAGGTTCTTCAACGGCAATGCCTTCAGTTAGGGAGCGATGTTCAAGCGCCGTCATCACCGGATCCAACCACCAAAGGTCATATTCTAGATTTTCACCCTAAAGAACCATATGAGCATATGCGAGCAATGCCTTCAACAAGGTAACGACGCAAAAAATATCGCCATTGCCAGGTATAACCAACTTGGCAGACCTAGATTTTCACCCCGGAGCTCGTCGAAGTCAATCATGTGTTGTCGCCGCCACTTTTCCACGATCCCGGCAACTTCATGTGGGGGGCTAGAGAACCGACCGCCGCCGTTGCACAACCATATCTCTGCGTCAAGCCGTCGTCCGTAGATTGCATCTCACCGCCGAAGGAAACCACTGAATCTGGAGAGAGAAACCCTCACGAAGATCTTTCGATGGCCACCACAATCCGCGACAGGGTGCCTGTAGTCCAAAGTGGTCACCCGTTGCCACCATAGCAGCCGGAGATGGCGAAGTCAGATCCGACAAATCAACCAGTCCAGGCCACCATCGGCGCAGACGCGGCCACCGCAACACAACCATGGAGACCGCCGGCGGCGCCAAAAGCCCTAGCCACAAGTGCCGCTCCAGTCCGTGCCCACATAGAGCTGGTGTTGGCTGCGGCGCGAGCCACGCATGGGCAGCGAGATCCAGTCGCGGAGGGGAAGACGAGGAGGAGGATGGGCTAGACCTGGGCCGTTCTTGATTTGACCGGCTCTCCACGCCGCGAACTGCAGCAGTTTGGACGCCAGGAGGCCAACCATGCCGATCCCATGCACCACAATCATGGCCTACACGGGCCATTGAATGGCGACCGCGCAGCCACGGCCGGGCATGCCGCCAACGCCATCTGCAGAGCCCCAGCGCCGCCCTGCTCGAGATCCGGGGAACGACATGCCAACCGAGCCCGTGAGGATCCAGATCGAGCCCACGCAGACGCCGACGACCACGCGCCCCATCAGGCACCACGCACGCCGAAGATCACCTCCACCGGCCCAAGCAAGGACGCCGCCCTGCACCACCTGCAGCCGCAGCCGCCGCGTCGCAACAGCCCTACGCGAAGCGCCCCGCCGCTACCGTCCCGGGAGCCTGCGCAGGCTTCGCCAGCTGACCCCTCTGGTGGCGGCGACGCGAGGGGAGGGGAGGAAGGAGCCTGGGGCGCCGGCGACGAGAGGTTTCCCCGTGTCGCCAAGGGCGACGCGAGACCACACGTGAAGCAACTTTGACATGTATATCACCTCCTTTTTGCTATGGAATAGAACACGTGAGGTGGGGTTGCCGATGGTAATGCATTGGCAGCATCGATGATTTAGAGGAAGACAAATGTTAGGAATAAGGTACATTAGAAACTTAAGCCAAAGAAAATGACGATGGTCTAGCAACCCAAACAGTTAAACAAGCGGTGTCCCTGTGTAGCCCAGTACTGATATGTTCTCAACTGGAGTACCGACTTGCTGCGAGACCACTACGTGCTCGTACGTAGCTACGATAATTGGTAGCAAGGTTGATCGCTTGCCGCGAGGATGGACATGAACCGTCGACTCATGCGCACGGCTGTGTGCGAACTGACATAGCAGCTGAGCTGGAGGACTTGGTGGCGGAAACCACGAAGTATCGGGCCAGCTAGGCACCAAGACTGCCATAGTACTGGCGGAGACAATAAACCAGGAGCGATCACGGCCACGGCGAAACTGAAAGCTTTTTTTTAGAAAAGGAGGAAGACCCCAGCCTTTGCATCTGGACGATGCATGCAGCCACTTTATTAATTATTCACAAAGACTTTACAAAGTGACATGACTAAGTCTGAAGTCACCGTCTTTGCAACATCTGTCGCTACTTCTATTCAGTTGATGAAAGGATGCTGATAGTCCGAGCCTAATACCAAACAGACATCGCAGCAAAGCCTAACATCTAAGACCGGAGGCCCCAACTAAGCCACTTGCCGGGTATAGGGCACATACCGGTCCGGCGCACTCTCAGAGGCCGCCGCCCGCCAACTGCCCCCGATCCATCTTGAGAGTTGTACTGACGCATCGACCTTGCTTGGCCTATCTGCCGTCGACGCCAGACAACGTCACCATCCTGCGCTCGTCCATAATCACACGCCCAGCGGCGAGACCCTGCTGCTCCATGCCGCTGAGACCCGCCGTTGTCGACGTGCCAGATGCCACGCCGCTCCTCCTTCGCGAACACCACCTGCTGCCACTGGTCCCATCCCATCCGCCTACAGTTTCTCTGCACTCCCAACCGAGCCCCAAGGCCCTTGACGACACCTTCAGGAAGGTCACGACGCGAACAGCGCCGCCGCCGCCAGATCTGAAGAGGATTGAAGGTTTTCACCCGGGCAGGGGATCAGGATGGGTAGTTTGGGACCTCAGCTGCGCCTCCATGAAGGAAAGCGGCGCCCTTGGGCGTCGCCGCTGCCGGGCCGACCAGACCGGCCAAGGTTTCCCCCGGACCCCAAGTACACCACCAGGGCTCACCATCACCGGAGCCAACAGACGCAAGCCACCGGGATGTCGAGAGAAGCAGCAAAACAGAGGGGAACCTCCAGATCTGACGCAATAGAGCACCGCGCCGTAGCCGGACTCCACCAGCGACCCGCCGCCCGCGCGGCCGAGCACACTGGCCAGTGTCTCCTACGGACGTCGCCAGCCGCCGGACGCCGCCGCCTCGCCGACAAGGCCGCCGCCCAGGAACCACAGGCCTCCGATGCGATCTGGTCCGCAGGCCGACGAGATCGATCCGAGCGCCGAGTTCCCCGCCGCCACCTTCCCCGGCGCCCGCGCGGGCTTTCCCGGCGGCCGTCTCCGGTGGCGGCGAGGAGGGAAGGGGGGCTGAAGGGGTGGCTGGGCGGTGGATCCCTAATCGCCCCCGAGTCACCCCAGGGGCGACGCGAGGGCCGTAGTCTGTTCCCAGGGGTGAAACTGAAGCTGCCGCAAATCAACACTGCTCTGTGGCCGGTAATATCATCCTAACCATCGAGCTATGACTTCGTAGGTAATTCCCATGGTTCACTTAATCCTCACTAGGATTACAAAGTGTCACCTTAAATGGTGATCGGATGAAAAGTGTTGATGTTTGTATCACCCCACGTCAAGAGTCAATAACATCTATATCTATATCTATATCTATATCTATATCTATACCTACTAATAAAGCAAGATGCGTTTCTCCAATTTTTTCATCCGTTCACCCATATTATTATTTTTAAAATTTTGAGGATTCTTTTTATATCTGAGGTGGTACTAAAAAATTTGTATGTGCTGAATTTCGTTTGTGGGCCTCCTTGTAGCTCTTCTTTTTCCGTGCATCCCCACATGGGCCAAACTGGTCCGTTTCAGAGAAGCAGCGAAAAAATAGTAGCCAACTAGAAAAACAAATGATCGAGTGAGGTTCGAACTCACAACCTCCCGTGACACAGAGGTGTCCCCAACCAAACGAGCTATGCCTGATTGTTATAAATAGTCCCACCTCGGTTCTTTATATCAAATTTCACCAATTTAAATATGCTTGTAAGTTGTCTAAAATATCAGCAAGCCACGTTGAGAATCAATAAACAGACGGAAAGAAGATGAAGACTCGATAGAAGGAGAAAACATGCACCCATAATTTGATGAGAGAAGAATGCGGGATCGTACTTTCCATCTCTATTAGAGATTTAGTGAGAGAAGAAAGTGGGGGAGGCTCGTGCTGGCACGCTAGGCATAATTAAAGCGGGATTTGGTTTAGTGAGATATGAGAGAAGAAAGCGAGGGATCCTTGCGTGCATTGCCTTGGGACGAGGCTGGACAGAAGGAAAAATCTCATGGGTCACGACGTGGCCGGAGCCTAATGACGTTCGTGCGGCTGCACTCGAGGCCGCGGCCCACGTCCAGTTCAGTCCATGCATAGGACTCGGCATGAATGGCGGCACACAAGCACGCGTTCCGCACAGCACCACCGCTCGACAGCGTACAACCGAGGGAAGATTGACGAATATACGATGATTTTTAATTTTTTTTTGTCTGCAAAATAGTGTAACGAATTGAAACCATTGGATGTTTAATGTGCGGTGCGGAGCATGGATGGAATCAAAAGACGGGTGAAGGCAAGCCTGGTCCATGTCCTTGGGTGATTAAGTGGAAACTTTTTTTTGGGTAATTAAGTGGAAACTAAAGACAAGGATTTGATGAGGCACACATTGACGCATCAAAGAGAAGGCTCGCTTGGGACAATGGTAATAAGGAGAAAAACAAATAGCAGTTTAGAAAAACAAAAATAGTATTTAGCGCATTATAAAAAATTAAAAATACATAAATGTTTATGTGCGAACAAATTACATTTTTTTAAATAACCTGATTGATCAAACGTTCGATGGTGCAAATGGAATACATGACACTCAAAGAACGAAAATACATGAATGTTTTTTGTGCGACCAAATTACATCTTTTTTCAAAAAAAAACCTGATTAATCAAGCGCCGTTGTTGCAACCCGAATTCAAGACCCTGCAAATGTTGCTGCAAGCGGGATGCGACACTCCAAGACCGAATGTCCTATGCATCTACCGGAAGCATGCCAATCCAACGTCAGCTGCCACTATCTTTTGGAGAAGTTTCCTTACCATCGGAGTTAGTAAGGATCATTTCGTGATTAATAAGCAATTGATATACATTTCTTCTACACCTCGGCGTGAGACTCCCTGCCATGGCACAATATGATGCAATCATACCACGCCGGTGACTGTTTTGATGAACCCGCCAATTTCTCCCCGTTACAATGCATGGGCCTTTTGCTAGTCTCTCTTTATCGAAAAAAGAACTATAAAGTGTGTGGTCAAAATTTACGGCCGCTAAACCATAAAGCTCCTGGTTTATGATACTTGGCGGGACTTGCAACCATGGATATCTGCCACGGCGCTCTTTCCTGTGCCACACGCATCTGTTACCTACCCCACGCGATGCATGCGGCATATGTGGCGGAGGGGATGAGCGTGGCGGGAAAAGTGAAATGGCAGTTACCTCCCTGTGAACAAAAGTCATTCACGGGCCATTGCAGAGGTAACCCCACCGCGTTTGGCGTCACACGACATGCGGGAAAACCGGAAACTAACTCAAGCACAGGTTAATGAAGAAGCAAGGAAAATATCAAGAAGAGAGTCACCACAAGCGCCCTGCCTGTGTACCTGATAGGGCCTACCCCAATGGTGCTCGGCAGCACGTTCGGGCCAAGCCCGGGGGCTCCTATCGGTGCAACAAACCTTCGCGTATGTTGCCCGGACTGTACACAGGCGCAATAGCGAAGATACAACAACACCAAGCCCCCGAGACGAAACCAAGCCAGAGAGATAGCTCTTTGAGTAATCAAAGGACGGATCAAGAAGAGCAAGACAAGCCAAGGGAACAAGATGTCACTAAGGAAAGACCTCCCTTGCCGGGCAGGCGAGCCTGGTCAGGTCGAGGCCGCACCAAGAACAAGTCCCAAGATTCCCCCGGCAGGCTTGCCGGGGCCGCTAAGGGCGAATCTCCCCGCCAAGACTCCACCGCACAGCGACGCAAGTCACTTATCAGTGTGGTGTCGAGCCCCCAAGTGATTAAGTGGCTGTCATTTGGCACGTGACAGCCATTTGGAAGGGAGGTTCCCTCTATATGACACCCGTCCAGAGGCGTGTCATGCAGACAGGTGGAAGATGGTTAAGCGGCGCGGCAGGCTTGCCGGGCTGCATCCACAGCGTGACACCTAGCAGTGCATTTAATGTACTTTGTCCTAACTGCCAGATTTAGGTATGATAGCACTGTTGGCTATCTAATCAGTAGATAATGACTGTTTTGCTACTGTGGTAACCCCTTAGCCTATAAAAGGAGGGCCATGGCAACCTAATAAAGGATTCGGACCCTTGTACACACCATACGCGCGTAGCTGCTCCCCCAAGGCGACCTTGTCGGGCCCGAGTGCAGCGCGGCTACCACGGTCCTCTCTTCAATCCACCAAAGCAATAGTAGGGTTTTACGCTTCACAGCGGCCCGAACTTGGGTAAAAACCACGAGCGTCACCTCTGCCATGCTGTCCCATGGCTTCCGCTCTTTGTGCAACGTGATCTCCCCCCTGCCGAACCACAAGGGGCTGATGGCCCCATAGGTGATCGTGTTCCACCACGACAATTATACTGAAGATGAAGGAAAAAGCCAGTTGCAGGTGTTCATCCAGGAGTTATGTGTAAGTAATGTTATTCATGGCAAATACTTTACTTTGTCCCATACATTCTACCTCCATGTTGGTTATAATACAGCAAATGTTCCCATTTTTCTCTATAGAGAAGGACCAATTTGGAAACTCAGGATGAGGTAACCTGTGCTAATACCTCTGCTATCTTCAAGAATGCTTGGTGGCAGTATCGGAATTACCTGAAGAAAACGTACTTCATTGGCAAAGAAACTCATCAAATTCCCTTACTTTCTCCTGAGACACATTTACGGCACAATGACTGGGAACGCCTTGTTCTGTACTGGTCCCGAACCAAGAAGGTGGTAAGGTCTATGAGCTTATTTTTTATTTTGAAGTACTATATGCCTGCGTCTTACTGTACGCTGTTCGTGTAAAAAAAGTACTTAAACCTGAAGAAGAACTGTTCTCATTTAAGATTCCATTGCTATGGTGCATACTGCTTTGCTCTTGTATCACTGTATTTACTCATACAAACTTATTTTTAAATTGAAGGATCCAATCGAAACTCCAATGGCACAACAGGTATGTTTAAACATGTTTCTTTAACAGGTTTGCTCTTCTAAATTGCTCTGTTGATTTCAATTTCAATTGTGTATACAGTTGACTTCTCATATCATGCACATTACTAGCATCACAACAGAGCCAATAGTATTGTTGTACATGTATACCCGTGTTACCCATCTGAAATCTTGTTGTGCCGTGTAGTTTCCCACACTTGTATTCTTTCAATGCTGCTTTGTCTTGAACTGATATGATTTGATCCGTCTCTCTATTTTGATTTGGCAAGACAATGCAGTGACCATAGGACATATATATATGTTTGTTTGATGCTTTTATTATGTACTTACTACTCCCTCCGTCCGGAAATACTTGTCGAAGGAATGGATGTATCTAGACATATTTTAGTTCTAGATACATCCATTTTTATGCATTTCTCCGACAAGTATTTTCGGACGGAGGGAGTACTTGGCAATAGAAGACTTGGTAGTTTAATCCTTTCCACCTTACTATTGAACTGGTTCACCGAAATGAGTTTCATATACTACATGCTAAACCTATTATGTGTATGCTTGTTTATTCTTTTAGAATGCTGACAGAATATTTGGGAAGAGTACCTTATTAAGCAATGGTAAAGGAAGTAATGCAGATAAGGTTCAGGATAGTGGGACATCCTTGTTGGTCTCCAACAAAGTTGATAAAACAACCAAGGAAAACTATCTTGAAGACAGTGAGACAAGCCCAAAGTCCTGTCTTGATGTAGTGTTCGAGTTACTGGCCACTACCGCTGGCACAAGCTCTTCGAACTCACAGTCTGAATCAGTTCGGTTTCTTGAGTCTCAAATACAAGTTGAAAGCCATCGATCAGTTGTGTTGCGACAAGAAGCCAAAGGACTGAGGAAGTCCCTAGAGAATTCAGATGCATACTTTCTGGTGCAACAGCAAGCGTTGGAGGATTTTAGCGCCAAACAGGAGAAAGCTAATAAGCTTGCTAAGCTTATTGCCAGCATGGTGGATACCCAGGATAACGTTTCTTGAGCTCTTGTGAAGTTGTTTCAGTTATGGACGTGTTTTGCTGCCGCTCGTTTATTTGCACTGGTGGCCAATTTAGACGCCCAGTGTATGTAATATGCTGCTTTGTTCCCTATATTTGCACTGGTGGCGAACTTTGATGCCCAGTGGATGTAATATGTGTAATAGTCGTAATAGCCTAGCGTAAGTTGCTTGCTTATTTATTTCTTTATTTGTCTTGTTTATTTGTTTGGTTGTAGTCACTGCAGTTCTTTTTTCGCGGTTTGCTAGTGGCAACAATAAATTATTTTTTAAACTAGGCCGTAATAACCACAGACCGTTACGTAGTGACCATGGGCCTCCTATGGGCCATAGGATCTATGGGCCTCCTACGGGCCGTAGGATCAATGGGCCTTGTGCGGGCGTTAGAATCAATGAGCCTTCTATGGGCCATACTATTCATCGACCAATAAAGGACCGCAATATGGGCCGTAAACAGGCTAGAGTGGAAATTGTCTGTTTATGGCCCGATCATAACGGTCATTAATAGCCGATATGTATAACGGGCTTAAACGGGCCGTATTTGATGACGCTAAGAAAATAGCCCAACGGATTAGCGGGCCACAAACGGGCCGACTGTAACCACGGGCTGAATTTGGCCCGCAAGCGGAACAGGCCAGTAATGGACCGGGAGTAATCGAATGCTGAAAATGAGCCCAAGAATAAATGGGCCCTTAGAAGGCCGAAAGATCACACGGGCTGGAAAGGGCCCAATGGAATAATGGGCAGTTAATGGGTATAAAGCGATACACTGTTCATTATGGGCAGTGTCACCACGGGCCGTTAATGGGCCAAGAGTTACATAGGGCCTCATATGGGCCGAAAGACGTCATGGGCCATACATGGGCCGGAAGTTACAACGGGCTGGAATCATATTGGACGGCTCAGATGCCGTTACTGGGCCTAATTCGGATAGGCCATAACGGCCATGAGTTAGCGGGCTGTAAATGGGCTATATGTGAACAGGCCGTTAACAGGCTTCGGTGGGCCGGCCCACTACCTTTGACCAAGTCAAACGGGCCGGCCTTTTCACCCAAATGGGCCACTATTGGGTTGTGCCACGTGTCGACGTATCATAGGCGCCTCCCGTCCAATGAGTGGACGACATCTGTCCCAATGCTGAGCAGACAGGTGGATACTCCGGCGAATCAGAATTTTACACGTGGAAAATCCCCATTGGTCCGGGCTGTTAACGGGTTATTGGATCCAAACCGGAACCCGATAGCTTAACGGCGACCCGTTACGGTGGATGCCACATGTCGGTTACCCTTGACGAAAGGACTTCCATGACACGCCATTTATCGTCATGGAAGTGGACACTTCCGTGATGATAATTTTGGTATTGTCATGGAACACTTCTACGATAGCACAGGTATGACTATCTTGATTCTGTCATAAAATCGTCATGGATGTACATGCATGATAGAAAATGTGACCTACTGTGACAAACACGTATCATCACGGAAGTGTATTTTTTTTGTAGTGTATGCTCATTACCATTGATATAAAAAGTGACTTTGCTTTTGTTGCAATCAATAACAGCCCCTGCAGTATTCAAAAAGGGTCTACCAAGGATAATCGACATGTTGTCGTCCTCGGGCATCTCAAGTATAACAAAGTCTGTTAAGATAGTAACATTTGCAACAACAACGGGCACATCCTCACAAATACCGATAGGTATGGCGGTTGATTTGTCAGCCATTTGCAAAGATATTTCAGTAGGTGTGAGTTTATTCAAATCAAGTCTTTTATATAAAGACAAAGGCATAACACTAATACTAGCTCCTAAATCACATAAAATAGTTTTGACATAATTTCTTTTAATAGATTAAGGTATAGTTGGTATTCCTAGATCTCCAAGTTTTTTAGGTACTCCATTCTTAAAAGAGTAATTAGCAAGCATGGTGGAGATTTTAGCTTCAGGTATCTTTCTTTTATTAGTGACAATTTCTTTCATATATATAGCATAAGGGGCCATCTTTAAAATATCAGTCAAACGAGTACGCAAAAAGATTGGCCTAAGCATTTCAGCAAAGTGTTTGAATTCTTCATCATCTTTTTTCTTAGATGATTTAGGTAGAAAGGGCACGGGTTTCTGAACCCATGGTTCTCTTTCTTTACCATGTTTTCTAGCAACAAAGTCTGTCTTATCATAACATTTATTTTTAGGTTGTGGGTTATCAAGATCAACTGCAGGCTCTATCTCAACATCATTATCTGGTTCCTTATCATTGTCTGGTTGAGCATCTACATGAACATCATCATTATCATTTTCATTATCACTAGATGAATGTTCATTACCAGATTGAGTTTTAGCATCTGAGATAGAGACATCATTATTATCTTTAGAAGGTTTTTCTATCTCAGGTTCACTAGAGGTTGCTACTTCTTGAGCTTGCGTTGATTTTTTTCCTTGAAGAGGAAAGGGTGATGCAGCAAAGTAGAGATAAGTATTTCCCTCAGTTAAGAACCAAGGTATTAATCTAGTAGGAGGCACAAGCAAGTCTCCAATGTATGCACCTGCACAAACTAACAAACACTTGCACACAACACGAAAAAGGGGTTGTCAATCCCTTCACGGTCACGAACAAGAGTGAGATCTAATAGAGATAGGTATAAAAGATAAATAAAATAGCAAACTAAAGTAAATATAAATAAATTGCAGCAAAGTATTTTTGGGTTTTTTGGTTTATAGATCTGAAAATATATGATGGAAAATAGACCCGGGGGCCATAGATTTCACTAGAGGCTTCTCCCTTCAAGATAGCATACGGTGGGTAAATAAATTACTGTTGAGCAATTGATAGAAAAGCGCAAAGTTGTGATGATATCTAAGGTAATGATCATGAATATAGGCATCACGTTCGTGACAAGTAGACTGACTCCTGCCTGCATCTACTACTATTACTCCACACATCGATCGCTATCCAGCATGCATCTAGAGTATTAAGTTCATAAGAACGGAGTAACACCTTAAGCAAGATGACATGATGTAGAGGGATTAACTCAAGCAATATGATATAAACCCCATCTTTTTATCCTTGATGGCAAAAATACAATACGTGCCTCGCTACCCCTTCTGTCACTGGGCGAGGACACCGCAAGATTGAACCCAAAACTAAGCACCTCTCCCATTGCAAGAAAAACCAATCTAGTTGGCCAAACCAAACCGATAGTTCAAAGAGAAATACAAAGATATCTTAATCATGCATAAAAGAGTTCAGAGAAGACTCAAATAATATTCATAGATAATCTGATCATAAATCCACAATTCATCGGATCTCAACAAACGCACCGCAAAAAAGTATTACATCGAATAGAACTCCAAGAACATCAAGGAGAACTTTGTATTGAAGATCAAAGAGAGAGAAGAAGCCATCTAGCTACTAGCTATGGACCTGTAGGTCTGTGGTAAACTACTTACGCATCATCGGAAGGGCAGCAAGGTTGATGTAGAGTCCCTCCGTGATCGAATCCCCCTCCGGTAGATCACCGGAAAAGGCCCCAAGATGGGATCTCACGGGAAGAGAGGCTTGCGGCGGCGGAAATGTATTTTTGTGGACGCGTCTGATGTTTGGGGAATATTTTTGAATTTATAGAGGTGGAATTTGGGTTGGAGGACACCCGAGGGGCCCAAAAGCCTTCAGGGCGCCCCCCTGATACGTCTCCAACGTATCTATAATTTTTTATTATTCCATGCTGTTATATTATCATTCTTTGATGTTTTACAATCATTTTATAGCAACTTTATATCATTTTTTGGGACTAACCTATTGACATAGTGCCCAGTGCCAGTTGCTGTTTTTTGCTTGTTTTTTACTTCACAGGAAATCAATACCAAACGGAATCCAAACGCAGCGAAACTTTTTGGTGATTTTTTCTGGACCAGAAGACACAAGTTGGGCCAAGAAAGTACCTAAGGGGGGCTCCGAGGGGAGCACAACCCAATAGGGCGCGCCTGGGGGCCCAGGCGCGCCCAGGTGAGTTGTGCCCAGCTCGGCCACCTCTTGCACCGCCTCTTTGCTCTATAAATACCCCAATATTCCAGAAACCCTAGGGGAGTCGACGAAAATCAATTCCATCCGCTGCAAGTTCCAGAAACCACAGATCCAATCTAGGCACCATCACAGAGGGGTTCATCATCCTCATTGGTGCCTCTCCGATGATGTGTGAGTAGTTCATTGTAGACCTACGGGTTCGTAGGTAGTAGCTAGATGGCTTCCTCTCTCTCTTTTGATTCTCAATACAATGGTCTCTTGGAGATCTATTTGATGTAACTCTTTTTGCGGTGTGTTTGTTGGGATCCGATGAACTTTGAGTTTATGATCAGATCTATGTTTTTATCCATGAAAGTTATTTGAGTCTTTTGATCTCTTATATGCATGATTACTTATAGCCTCGTATTTCTTCTTCGAATCTTTGGTTTAGTTAGGCCAACTAGATCGATTTTTCTTGCCATGGGAAGAGGTGCTTTGTGATGGGTTCGATCTTACGGTGCTTGATCCCAGTGACAGAAGGGGAACCGACACGTATGTATCGTTGCTATTAAGGATAACAAGATGGGGTCTATTTCTACATAAATAGATCTTCTATACATCATGTCATCGTTCTTATTGCATTACTCCGTTTCTCCATGAACTTAATACACTAGATGCATGCTGGATAGCGGTCGATGTGTGGAGTAATAGTAGTAGATGCAGGCAGGAGTCGGTCTACTAATGTTGGACGTGATGCCTATGTAATGATCATTGCCTGGATATCATCATAATTATTTGAAGTTCTATCAATTGCCCAACAGTAATTTGTTTACCCACCGTATGCTATTTTTCTTGAGAGAAGCCACTAGTGAAATCTACGGCCCCCGGGTCTATTTTCTCATCATATATTTTCAGATCTATTTTGCTATTTGCCTTTTTATTTATTTGCCACTTTTATTTTCAGATCTATATTTCTAAAAATCCAAAAATATTTTGCTGCACTTTAATTTATTCGCGATCTATTTATCCAATCTACTACAATTTATCTCCCGTCAACTTGCCAATTTCTGGCGCCGTTACCCGAAAGGGATTGACAACCCCTTTAACACGTTGGTTTGCAAGTATTTGTTCTTTGTGTGCAGGTGTTGTTTACGTAGTGTTGCTTGGTTCTCCTACTGGTTCGATAACCTTGGTCTTATCACTGAGGGAAATACCTACCGTTGATGTGCTGCATCATCCCTTCCTCTTTGCGGAAATACCGACGTAGTTCAAGCCAACATCAAAAGGAATTTCTGGCGCCGTTGCCGGGGAGACATCAAAAGGAATTTCTGGCGCCGTTGCCGGGGAGACATCATCAACATCTACCAGGTTCCTAATCACAAATCTCTTCTCCTTGCAATTTACATTATTTGCCATTTGCCTCTCATTTTCATCTCCCCCACTTCACCAATTTGCCATTTTATTCGCCCCTCTTTTTCATTCACCTTTTTCTCGTCAGATCTCATGTTTTCTTGTGTTGCCATGTGCCTTCTATTTGCGTGCATCTTCGCTTGCTAAAAATCTATTGTTATGGATCCTCATCCACTTGCTAATCTTTTCAAAAGATGCAATTATGATGAACCAATTGCTAGTGAATTGAGTTCACAAGATTATCTTTATGAAGGTTTGCTTGAGATTTATGAATCTGAAAATAGTGATGAAGTGTTAAACAAAGAAATTGATGAAGTGATTCATGATAGCTCCTTGAATGAAAAGCATGATCACAATGATTTTACTATAAATTAGATTAATGCCAATTGTGTCAGTGATATGCAAAACCCCAAGCTTGGGGATGCTTGTTTTGATATGTCTACTACTTATTGCAATGATCATGATTGGGGTGATAATGTTTCTTATGATCTTGAAAATTTATTTAAGCCTCATGATGATTATGATATTGATAATAATGTTTGCAATAATATTGAAAGTGGGTTTGGAAGAGCGTCAACTTTAGGTAAAAATATTCTCACATATTTGGAGAGTGTTCAATCTTATGAAATTTTTGATAAAAGTGGGCTTGGAGAGGTCATGACTTTATTTGATAATAATCCCACTATTTCGGAAGAGTGTTAACTTTGCATGCATGTGGGTCACGAAAAGAAAATTTTATTTGATAGCTATATTATCAAATTTGATTATGATCCTACATGTAATTATTATGAGAAAGTAAAATATGGTTGTAGAAATTTTCATGTTACTAAATTACCTCTCGTCATGTTGAGATTGCTATTGTTTCTTTGTCCTTCCTTGCAAATGCTAGGTTATTTTTGTCTTGATAATTTGTTACCTCACAAAATGCCTATGCACAGGAAGTATGTTAGACTTAAATGTGTTTGTCACATATTTTATGATGCTCTCTTTGTGTTTCAATTATTATCTTTCTTGTGAGCATCAATAAAATTTATGCCTAGCTAAGGGCATAAAACGATAGCGATTGTTGGGAGGCAGCCCAATGAATAAAATTTTATTTTTGTCATTTTCTTTCTGTTCTTGTGTGTTTGCTCAATTATGCTACTGTTATAATTGTGTTTTTTGTGTTTTAATTAGTGTTTGTGCCAAGCAAAGCCTTTGGGATAGCTTTGGCGATAGTTGATTTGATCTTGTTGGAAAACAGAAAATTTTGCGTCCAGTAAAATAATTTTAAAAATTCACAGGAGCGACGAAAAATTCTGAAGTTTTTACAAAAGATTTATACACAAATTGCCTATGTTTTCCTAATTTTTCAGAATTTTTGGAGTTACATAAGTATGAGAACAATTCGTATCTTTACAGCCTGTTCTGTTTTTGATAGATTCTGTTTGCTTTGCATTGTGTGCTTATTTTGATGAATCTATGGTTTGTATTGGAGGTTATAAGCCATGGTAAAGTTAGAATACAGTAGATATAATGCAAGAACAAAATTTGAATGGGTTTTCTAGAGTACTTAAAGTAAAGATTGGTTTTCTTATACTAACGGATCTCACGAAGGTTTTGTTGAGTTTTGTGTGATTGAAGTTTTCAAGTTTTGGGTGACATTACGATGGATGAAGGAATAAGGAGTAAGAAGAGCCTAAGCTTGGGGATGCCCCATGGCACCCAAAGCCATTATCCAAAGAGAAGCAACCAACTAAGCTTGGGGATGCCCGAGTGGCATCCCCTCTTTCTTCTAACGACCATCGGTATTTTACTTGGAGCTATATTTTTATTCGTCACATATCATGAGTTTTGCTTGGAGCGTCTTGTATGATATGAGTCTTTGCTTGTTTTGCTTTTTATTCTAAGTCATGAATCCTTTCTGGACACACCTATTTGAGGGAGCCAAAATTATGCTATGACTTGTTAGAATTGCTCTCTATGCTTCACTTAAATCTTTATGAGCTATGGAATTGCTCTAGTGCTTCACTTATATCTTTTTTAGCATGGTGTGCTTTAGTATTTTTGAAGAAATGCTCTCATGCTTCACTTAGATTTATTTGAGAGTTAGTAATTTTTTTTAGAAATTCTCTCTTCCTTCACTTAAATTATTTTGTGAGAAGAAAATTTTATGCTCATGTTCTTCACTTAGATTTGTTTGAGCTATCAAAAGCAACTTATGAAATTAGTCCCAAAGTGATAGATATCCAAGAGGGATATAATAAAAACTTTCATGAAGATCATTGGACAAAATAAACTTGATTCCTTGTAATGGTTTTGCGATATGATGATATAATATGTGAGTCATGTTAATGAGTAATTATGGCTTAGTAATAATATTGATGTTAAGGTTTGTGATTCCCTATGCAAGCACGAAGTCAATAGCTATGCAATGAAATTATATCCTACTTGTGGTGCATTATTCGGTGTTAGTTATGCTGAATGCTCACTTATGAGATTTTTCGTTTCTTGGTTGGATGCTTCTCAATCTTTTGCTAGCCTTCATTTGCACTAAGTATGATCACTACTTGTGCATCCAAACTCCTTAAACCAGTTTTGCCATATGAGTCCACTATACCTACCTATATGCGGTATTTCCGTGCCGTTCTAAGTAAATTTGTATGTGCCATCTCTAATTTCTAAATAAATTTCTCTTTTGTGTGCTCGTACCGCTGATGAAACGGTAGGGGGTGGCTGATATATTTCCAAGCTAGATGTGTTATTCTCAAGATGAGTGTTTATTCACTTGTCATTGCACGAGAGTACGATAAAGGTGTCGGAGTAAATGACCACGGGTAGCCCCATCAGCTCCCTTTGGTATTTCAGGACATCGGGGCAGGCTGCGCCCCTCGAACATCAAGGACAAAGGGCCGCCTTCTTGAGGCCGGCTGGTCCAAGCAGCCGGTTGCCAGGAGGCGGCGGAGTCCACAAGACGGCCATGAAGTGGGCCGACTCCTAGCAGGCGGCCTCCTGGGAAGCCGAGTCCTAGCAGGCGGCCCCTCGCGCCCTCAAAGTCAGCGCCAACATAAACATGATGAGACAGGGCATGGCTACAGTACAGGCCTGCCACCCTCGAATCCAGAGCAGAACGTGGCCACAGTACAGCATACCAAGCAGGCGTCCTGCGCCCAGCGCGGGACTATTGCCATGCCGCTCATGACATCATCCATGGCAGAGGAAGCCATGCTCCCGCGACGGGCGGCCAGTACGGCCCGCAGGCGGCGGGCCCTACCTGTCCGTGACAAGCCAGAAGGCGGCGAGCCCAGACTAGTCGGCTCAGTGGGAGGTCGGCTCCTGGCAGGTGGCCCTCCCCCTTCCTTGAAGTTTGTGCGCCATTAATCAGAAGAGACGGGGAGTGGCTACAGTGAAACGCCCGCCAGGCGGCGGAACTTTAGCCACGCTCTCCCCGACCAAGCATGCATCATCAGTGGCACGGCTACAGTGCTACGCAGCCGACAGGACCCGCAAGCGGAGGGGCCCAGCTTGTCGGCCGAGTACGAGACCGCCGGGGGGACCCACCAGGCGGCGGGCCCCTGCAGTCGGCGGAGAAGCCGGCGACCAGAGACACTGACGGCCGGGTCCTACGCCCGGCCGGATTACCATTGTATCCCTGGGGGGTAGGCCTATATAAACCCCCCAGGTCACCCCATGCAAGGGGTTGGCAGTTGGCACCTTGGCAGACGCCTCGTCGAGCACCCACACACACACACGCAGAGAGAGTGGAGTAGAGCTAGCCTTGCCCTTCTTCCTCCTCTAGCCAAACAGCTCGAGGAGCAAGCTTGTAGCTACCTGTGAAGTAGTGATCATGCGGAGACCCCGCAGAGCAGGACTAGGGGTGTTATCTCCTAGGAGAGCCCCGAACTTGGGTAAGATCCGCAAGCGTACGCGGTCTCGCTCACTCCCGCTTCTAGAGCCCGACGACGTACTTTTGTCCCCATCCACGATAAGCCACCCCCTGGCATATGTCGCACGATATCCCTGACATTTGGCGCCCACCGTGGGCAGGGTGCACCGTCGTCCGGAAACACGTTCTGGACGGGAACCCTCTTCCTCCCTGGCGTGCGCAGCCAGCCCGGCACGCCCGACGGCGTTTGCGCCGACACGCTACACGGCGTGGAAGTTGTTTGCACCACAAGCAGCCCCGCTGATCTCATCGGCGGGATCCGCCTCTTCGACGAGCCCACACTCGACGCGGGCGCAGCTAGCTCCGAGAGCTGCCTCGTCGATCTCCTCGGCAAGCTTCACATTGCCGACGAGCCGGTCTCCGACCCGGAATCTGTTGGCTCCACCGACCTGCTCGTCGACATGGTCATTGACGCCGACGTCGCGCTTCCTGATGCCTTCCCCGATGACGTGGTGATCTTCGATGACCCACTTCCCGCTGCAGACGGCAGCGCCAGCACCCGCACCGTCACTGAGGTGCTGGTCATCAGCCACGACGGAACCTCCGACCAGGCCGGCCGGGACCCGTTGCAGGTGGCAATGCGGGACCTGTCCGCTCCCGTAGCGCCCGGTGCGAGCGGTGAAACACTGGAAGCATGCCGTATCGCACTTCTCGACAGCGCCAACAAGTTGGCGGCCATGAGACGCCTCACCGAGGCTTACCACCGCGAGATCGACCGCGCCGTCTGCGGCACGCCGGCTGCTGGCGAACCCAGCCGCGTGGGCACGGTCTGGCAGCACGGCGCCGCCATCGCCAGCATGTTGGGGGCCGACCGCCCGGTCTACGCCACGCCCATGGAGAACTTGCGCCCCGCCCAGGCAGCGGCAGATGAGCTGGACCGCTTGGAGGGCGACGAGCGTCGCTGCATGATGGAGCGCGTCCAGCAGCTCATCGACGCGGCCGCCGCGCAGCAAGAAGCTGGCCGCCGCATGGTGGAACCCGGCCTACAGGGTGGGAACCTTCCCCCTCGCCGAGAGCACGGTGCGACCTCCCGGACGCCGACAGCCGGTGCCCGCGACCAAGAGCCGGTTGCTAGCCGCAGCCGCACCCGCATCTCCATCGAGCGCGACCAAGACGGCCGCCCACGAGCAGTGGAACGGCGGGACGGTCGTCCGCCTCTCCCGCGCAGGGAGAGGAGCTCCTCCCCGCCGCCTGTTGAGGATCCGACTCTCGGAGGCCGGCTGGGCCCCCGCGAAGGAGTCGGAGAGAACGACGCCCGCAACCGGATCGACCGCTTGGCTCGGTCCCTGGCGTTGGAAGAAGAAGATGCAATCGGCCCGCCTTGTTTCGGCCCCCGCATTCGCGACGAGCCCTTCCCCAAAGGGTTCTCGCTCCCTCGGGACACTCCTAAGTACAACGGCTCTGTGAAGCCGGAAGATTGGCTGGTCGACTACTCCACTGCCGTCAACATAGCGAACGGCAACAAGCGTGTCGTCGTGAAGTATGTTCCGCTCATGCTCCAGGGCACGGCCCGGACATGGCTGAACAGCCTCAAGCCCTACAGCGTCAATAGCTGGCTAGACTTCACCGAAGTTTTCATCCGCAACTTCACCAGCACCTACAAGCGGCCACCCAAGCCTCGCCAGCTCTCCCTGTGCATCCAAGGCCCGATCGAGTCCACCCGCGAATACTTAACGCGGTGGGCCGAGCTGCGCAACTCCTGCGAAGGGGTGCATGAGGTGCAAGCCATAGAATACTTCACTGCTGGGTGCCGGGAGGGCACCCTACTCAAGCACCGACTCCTCTGCGACGAGCCGGCCACCCTCGACGAGCTGCTAATCATAGCAGACAAGTACGCCACTGCTGACTCCTCCATGAAGTCGGAGCTCTGAGTGGACGCATCAGGAAAGATGCTCCCTCCGGCCCCTCATACACCGGCTGGTGATTCCAGTCGGCGCCAACAGTCAAACGACAATAAGCGCAAGACCCTGCAGCCGGCTACTACCAGCCGGCAGGTGGTGACAGTCGAAGACCAGCAGCCCGGCCCCAAACGCCAGAAGGGCGGCAAGCCTGCCTGGTTGCCCACCTTCTCGTTCGAGCAAACCCTCGACGCTCCCTGCAAGTTCCACAGCGGCGCGAAGCCGTCCAACCACACCACCCGGAAGTGCCACTGGCTCACCCGCATCGCCAGAGGCGAAGGACTGCCTCTGCCGCCTGCTGGCCCGCCACCTCCGCCTCCCCAGCAGCCGGCGGTCCGACCAGTCGGCGCGATCCAAGATGAGTTTCCTGAAGAACATGGAGCTTACGTTGTCTTCACCAGCGTGACTGACAACAAGCACAGCCGGCGTCAATAGTGCCAAGAAGTGAATACTATCGCCTCTGAAGCCCCAGAGTTCATGCACTGGTCGGAGAAGCCGATCAGTTGGACCGAGCTGACCACCCGGAGGTGATGCCTTTTCCGGGTTCCTATGCCCTGGTGCTGAATGCCACCTTTGCAACAAAGAGGCGAGCTGCTCGTTTCTCCCGAATTCTAATAGACGGCGGAAGCAGCATCAACATCCTCTACCGCGACACCATGGAGAAGTTGTGCATCAAAGAGAAACAGCTCCAGCCCAGCCGGACTGTCTTCCATGGCATTGTGCCTGGCCTGTCCTGCTCACCAATCGGCAAGATCAAGATAGATGTCCTCTTCGGAGACAAGGATCACTTCCGCCGAGAGCCAATCTGGTTTGAGGTGGTCGACCTTGAGAGCCCCTACCACGCGTTGCTTGGCCGGCCTGCTCTGGCCAAGTTCATGGCAGTCCCCCACTACGCCTACCTCAAGATGAAGATGCCGGGCACCAAGGGCATTATCACCATAGCCGGTGACTACCAGAAGTCTGCCGCCTGTGCCACTGCCAGCAGTCGGCTGGCCGAGTCCCTTGTGATTGCTGCCGAGAGACGACTCCTTGACCGGGTTGTGTCCATGGCCGGCGAGCAGCTGGACCTGTCGCCAGATCCCAAGGGGCCAGAAGCTCAGGGCTCTTTCCAACCGGCCAAAGAAACCAAGAAGATACCCTTGGACCCGGAGCACCCGGAGAGGTTCGCTGTCATAGGAGCCCGCCTCGATAGCAAATAGGAAAGCGAGCTCGTCGATTTCCTCTGTGAGAATCGGGACATCTTTGCGTGGTCCCCAAAGGACATGCCGGGTGTACTGATGGATTTCGTCGAGCACAAGCTACATGTCAGAGCAGATGCAAAACCAGTCAGGCAACCCCTCCGCCACCTGTCAGAGGAGAAGAGAGGAATTGTTGGTGAAGAGATAGCCCGGCTTCTAGCAGCCGGCTTCATTATGGAGGTATTCTTCCCAGAGTGGCTTGCCAACCCAGTCCTTGTACTAAAGAAGAACAACAAATGGCGCATGTGTATTGACTACACCAGCCTCAACAAAGCTTGCCCGAAAGATCCGTCGCCTTGCCTCGGATTGACCAAGTGATAGATTCCACAGCCGGATGCGAGCTGTTGAGTTTTTTGGATGCCTACTCGGGGTACCACTAGATCAAGTTAAGCCCGGCCGACCGCCTGAAGACCGCCTTCATCACACCATTCATTGCCTTCTTCTACCTGACCATGACGTTCGGCTTGAGAAATGCCGGCGCCACATTTCAGTGTTGCATGCAGAAGTGCCTCCTCAAGCAACTCGGCAGAAATGCCCATGTTTATGTAGACGATATTGTGGTGAAGACGGAGAAGCGCAGTACCCTCCTGGAAGATCTCAAGGAAACCTTTGATAACCTGTGCCGTTTTCAAATCAAGCTCAACCTAGAAAAGTGTGCCTTTGGAGTACCAGCCGGCCAGCTCCTCGGCTTCCTTGTCTCAGAGCGCGGCATAGAGTGCAACTCTGTCAAGATCAAGGCCATCGAGAGGATGGAGAGGCCCACCCGACTGCGAGACATTCAGAAGTTCACCGGCTGCTTGGCATCCATCAGCCGCTTCATCAGTCGGCTGGGCGAGAAGGCTCTTCCACTATACCATTTGATGAAGAAAACCACTCATTTTGAGTGGAACGACAAGGCGGACGAGGCTTTCCTCCAACTCAAGAAGATGTTGACCACGCCGCCCGTCCTGGCCGCTCCAGCTGCCAAGGAGCCCATGCTTCTCTACATCGCCGCCACCAGCCGGGTGGTCAGTACAGTTATGGTGGTAGAGCGCCGAGAGGACGGCAAGGCACAGCCGGTCCAGAGGCCCGTCTATTACTTGAGTGAGGTGCTGTCAGCTTCCAAGCAGAACTACCCCCACTACCAAAAGTTATGCTATGGCGTGCATTTTGCCGCCAAGAAGCTCAAGCCATACTTTCAAGAGCATCCCATCACGGTCGTCTGCACCGCCCCGCTTGCGGAGATCATAGGCAGCAGAGACGCGTCGGGCCGAGTGGCCAAGTGGGCCATCGAGCTGGCCCCCTACACCATCTTCTACCAGCCTCGCACCGCCATCAAGTCCCAAGCACTGGCCGACTTCCTCGTCGACTGGGCCGAGACCCAGTACCTACCGCCAGCTCCAGACTCCACTCATTGGCAGATGCACTTTGATGGCTCGAAGATGCGCACCGGTTTGGGAGCCGGCGTTGTCCTCGCCTCTCCCAAAGGCGACAAGCTCAGATACACGCTGCAAATCCACTTTGCCGCCTCCAACAACGTGGCCAAGTACGAGGCGCTAGTACACGGACTCCAGCTGGCCAAGGAGATTGGCATCCGCCGGATTCTATGCTACGGCGATTCGGACTTGGTGGTCCAACAGTCGTCTGGCGACTGGGACGCCAAGGATGCAAATATGGCGAGCTACCGCTTCCTTGTCCAGCAGATCAACGGAAATTTTGATGGGTGCGAGTTCCTTCACGTGCCACGGGCCGACAATGAGCAAGCAGATGCCCTGGCACGGATCGGCTCCACCAGGCAAGCCATACCAACCGGCGTGTCCCTTCAGTGCCTCCGCAAGCCGTCTATCAAGCCTTCCCCGGAATCAGAATCCATCTTCGTGCCGGCGGCTCCCGAAGCAGTCGGATCCGAGTCAGAGGCTGCAGCAGCTGGCCCGGGGACTTCGGCAAGTGGCACGAGGACTGCAGCAGTCGCGCCTGGCCCGGGGACTTCGCAACCCGGCCCGGGCGCTGCAGCAGCCGGCCCGGGGAGTTCGGCAGGCGGCACGGGGACTGCAGCAGTCGCACCCGGCCCGGGGGCTGCGGCAGCCGGCCCGAGGACTTCACCAAGCGGCTCGGGGACTGTGGCAGTCGCACCCGGCCCAGGGACTCCACAACCTGGCCCGGGGGCTGCAGCGGCCATCCCGGGGACTTCAACAACGCAGCAAGACGCGGCCGACTCCCCCCCGCCACCTCCCAACCCAACCGCCCTAGTTTCAGTGGCCGTAATGGCAGTGGATGAAGTCGAAGCACCATCATGGGCGCAGCCCATCCTCAACTTTCTGGTAAGCGGAGAGCTGCAGTTGATGAGATCTCGGCCCGACAGGTGCAATGCCGGGCAGGAGCTTACACGATAGTAAACAGAGAGCTTGTCAGGCGCAGCGTGACCGACGTTTTCCAACGCTGCGTCGAACCAGAGAAAGGCAAGGCAATCCTCAGAGACATACACCAAGGCGAGTGCGGCCACCACGCGGCCTCCAGATCCCTTGTCGCCAAAGCTTTCAGCCATGGTTTCTTCTGGCCGACTGCTTTGGAGGACGCCAAGGATCTGGTCAAGAAATGCAAGGGGTGCCAAAAATTCAGCTCCAAGCAACATCTGCCGGCTTCTGCACTCAAGACCATCCCCCTTACCTGGCCCTTTGCCGTCTGGGGTTTGGACATGGTGGGCCCATTCAAGACAGCACGTGGTGGCATGACCCATCTGCTTGTCGCCATGGACAAATTCACCAAGTGGATTGAAGCAAAACCAATCAAGAAACTAAATGGTCCGACCGCTGTGACCTTCATTACAGATATCACCGTCCGGTACGGTGTACCACACAGCATCATCACCGACAATGGCACTAACTTTGCCAAAGGCGCCTTGGCCCGTTTCTACACAACGCAAGGCATCCGACTGGACTTAGTGTCCGTTGCCCATCCGCAGTCAAACTGCCAAGTAGAACGAGCAAACGGCCTCATCTTATCCGGCATCAAACCCCGACTGGTTGAGCCACTGGAGAGCTCGGCCGGCTGCTGGATCGACGAGTTGCCGGCCGTCCTCTGGAGCCTCCGCACCACTCCGAACAGATCAACCGGTTTCACTCCC
Source organism: Thinopyrum elongatum (assembly GCA_011799875.1). Lineage (NCBI taxonomy): Eukaryota > Viridiplantae > Streptophyta > Magnoliopsida > Poales > Poaceae > Thinopyrum > Thinopyrum elongatum. Next base: position 425,661,038 of record CM022297.1, read on the forward strand.
TTCTTCCTCGTGTACGGGGCCGAGGCCGTCATCCCAACTGACATCGAGTTCGACTCGCCTCGCGTCACCATGTACACGGAGGCGGAGGCGAAGGAAGCACGTGAAGACGGCGTCGATCTACTGGAAGAGGGCCGACTGTTAGCACTCAGCCGGTCCGCCATCTACCAACAGAGCCTGCGCCGCTACCACAGTCGGAAGGTCAAGCCATGATCCTTCCAAGAGGGAGACCTTGTGCTCCGGCTGATCCAGCGAGCAGCCGGCTAGCACAAGCTCTCGGCCCCTTGGGAGGGCCCCTTCATCATCAGCAAAGCCTTGGGCAACGACTCCTATTACCTCATCGACGTGCAGAAGCCCAGGGCGCGCAAAAGGGATGATTCTGGCAAGGAAATAGAGCGCCCATGGAACGCAAATCTCCTCCGAAGATTTTACAGTTAAATGCAGTATGTACCACGCTACCTTTTGTACTAAGGGCAAAGGCACCGGGTCCCTCGAGGAGCACTCGGGGGCTACCTTTCTTATCTGTATGATAAGTTTCATGCCTGTGAGTATGTTATTTCATTCCTCCACCCGGCACCGGGTCCGACCAGTCGGCCCGAGGGCTTGCCGCCTTGTACTATGTTGGCTCTACCTGCAGTCGGACAAGTAGTGTGCTGGCATCCAAGCCCACCCTCGCCATAAGCCGCAGCTCACGGAGTGACTGTCTGGCAGGCAAGAGTCAAAGGCAGGAAATGGTGCTCACATGAAAAATGGCTAAGGACGAAAGCACCCACATAGGCCAAGTCGGCTCCTTGCCTAGCCGTCCGGTTGCTGAGCAGCCGGCCGGCTGGCTTCTCACTTAAATTGCTATGTTCTAAGCGGCCAAAGTACTTGTCTTCCCAAAATGGCCAAGTACTTGACCCGGCCAACAGACCGAAGAATGGCTGTCTGGCCGGCAAAGCGGCAGCCAAGGGAAAGCGGCAAAGGAAAAAGCCAAAAGAACAGAAAGCAAGACAAGTCAGAGCTCGGCGAAGCACATCTTGTGCGAAAATTAAATCACATAGCTAGAGGCCCTCGGCCAGCATTCAACAAAGTTTGAATACACCCCCAGCGGGTGGAACTGCGCGAATTTAACAAAGTTTGTTCTAAAGATTACCAAAGCAGGAAAAGATAAGATAAGTTGGCAGCCTAGGCCAAAGGAGCAACAGGCGAGTCTGGCAGGTTGGTGGAGTCGGCAGCGCCAGCTGGTGGAGTGGCCGTCTGGCGAGTCTCGGCTTGGTCGCCTCCAGCAGCAGTCGGTGCACTCGCACGTGGCTCGTTGCTTGAAGCCCGATCAAGCTGAGGCTGGGCGTCTGCTCCGCCCTCCGGTGCGTCGCCTTCACCATCCTCATCTTCCTCGTCCTCGCCTTCATCGCTTGAGGCGATTTGTTCCGCCGAGTCCTCGCCGTCATCCGGGTTCAGCCTGAACCAGTTCATCGGCACCTCGGCACCCTCCTCGTCCAGCTCGGGGAAGAAGACGCTGGTGTCGGTGTACTCGACGATCGCCACCGCACGATGGGTGAGCGCAGGCCCCGCTGCCACCAACTCTTCCATGGCCTCCTGCCGGAACGTGGCCAATTGGGCTAGGTTCGGCCTAGGATACCACGCCTTGACGAACTCCAAGGCTCTTCGAGCGCCTGCCCGAGTGGAGGAACCCTTCCAAGCCTCGAAGCGGATGATTGCCGCCTCCAACCAGTCGGCGGTCCGACTGGGGGTGCGTGGAGCTTGGCCACCTGGCCAGAGGGCGGAAACCAGCTGAGACCCGGCACGTTGAAGGCGGCGGAGCAGACGGTGAATCGGCTGCAAACGCGTCCTGACGGCCAGAAGCTGCTCGTTCATGTTCCGAGGCGCGTCGGGCGGGATCTCCACTCCCTCCTACGCTGGTCGCGCCACGCCTTGATGGCCTAGTTGACGGCGACGGCGTGGCCAGGAAAGAAGTCTACGCAAAGAAAAACAAAGACCAGAAGCCGGCTCCCGATGAAGTCGGCAGCTATTCCAAAGAAAGAAATTTACCGTCGATCATGTCCTCAATCTCGCCATAGCCAGCGGTGAGGATCGCCTCCTTCTTGGCCCACTTTGAGCGTTCGACCTCAAACTCGGCCTGAAGGGCGCATTCCGCCTCCTTGAGCTCCTGGAGCTCCGCCTTGTGCTGGTCCGCCTGGTCCGCCAACTTCTTGGCCAGACGGTCGCGCTCCAGGGCCGCCTTACGGCGCTCCTCCTCCTTGATGCGCAGCTCGGTCAGGACTTCGCCCAGATGCTGCAGCAATGTGGCGTTGGCTCCTGCAAAAATGAGAAAGAGAGGACAATCAACAAAGATGACCAAAAAAGAAAAGTGGTTGCCAGAAGATCCGGCCCGACTGCTCAGCAGTCGGCCCGAATCTCGGGGGCTACACCCAGCGGGTGCGCTGACGCGCCCCCGTGAGGAAGTAGACAGAATGCTTACGCCGGCTTTCGGTGAGGTCGGCGGTCCACTTAGCCAACTCCTGGACCTGGGAGTTGAAGGCGGCAGCGCGGATGTTGTGGTAGTCCTGCAACAAAGACAAAAGAAGAGAAAACAAGTTAGCACTCGGAACCTACCTTAAAGTTCCGAGCCGCCTGCTCAACAGCCGGCCTGGAACTCGGGGGCTACACCCAGTGGGTGCGCTGGCGCGCCCCCACGGAAGACTGCAAGAATCAAAAAACAAAGCAAATAAGCATACTCGAATGGCCATTCGCGTCGCCAAGAACGCCTTCGTACACTGCTGGAGGGCGGCGCCTTGGGCCTGAATGTCCTGCGCGGCCTTGTTCAGCATGCACGTCCCGCCCCCAGGCATCCATCCTGGTGGGGCGGCACTGGTAGGCCTCTACGTCTGGGGTCGACGAGCTCGCGGCCCCGATCTCCTGCGCCCGCGGCGCCGAGGCCGCCTTCATCGCACGCCGGCGCACCGAAGGGCGGACCACGGGAGTCGCCCCCACCACCAACTCGCCACTAACCGGCGGCACCGGTGGCACGTCAGGCCGATTGCCTCGGGCCCCGGCAGTCGGCGCTTGCGGGGGCACCTCCGCCTCCGAGATGATGGCGTCGCCTCCTCTCCTCTGCACGACCGGCTGGTGATCACGGCTCCTCCAGTCGGCACTGGGATCTCTGGCGCTGGCGGCGCCGCGCGAAACGGAATGACAAGTCACGGGGTCCGGCCGCACGCGGTTTCTTCCGCTTGCGCCCTAGCGGCCGCGTCCGCCTGAGCCTTGGCGGCGGCGTCCGCTTGAGCCTTGGCCGCCGCATCCATGTCCGCCCGCGCTGCCTCGGCCGCCTCCGCCTCCTGCCTTTGCGCCTCCTCCCGCTCCTCGCGTGCCTCCCGCACGTTCCTCTCCATCGCCGCCCGGAGGTCGGCGAGCGGGTTCACGCGGCGGGTATTGGCGGAACCTTCCACCTCCCCGATCACGGAAGCAGCGGCAGACCGCTCAAGAGTGAGTGGGGCCCTGATTCAAGCAAGACAAGAGAAAACTCAGAAAAAGTTTGCAAGGAAGAAGAAAGGAAAACACAACCAAGCACTTACGTGGACACCATCAGGGGCTGCTTCGGGGCCCTCTGGAACTGGGTTGCTCTTGCGGTGGCCTCTTGCCGCCTGGTCGCGGCGGCCGCGTTCTTGGACTTCTTCGGCCGGCTGCCGAACAGCAACGAGCCAGCTCGGCGCTTTTGCGGGCCGCCTGGTGCGGTCGGCGTGGCTGAGGAGCTCGCGCCCGCCCTGTCGGTACCGTGCGGGCAGTGCGGCTCGTTTTCCTCCTCATCGTCATCCGGCCAGTCCTCAAGGCCGCCTCCTCCCCCGGAGCCGCCTGCTCCACCGCCGCCACCTGTGGCGTCGTCCTCCTCCATGGCGGCCACCCCCAAGTCGGGGTCTTCCACGTCGCTCCTCGTTCGGTCCGGCATGTACTGCAGACCTGGATCCAGAGCACCGGCGGCCGACTAGGCCGGGAGGACCTGCACCATGGCCGACTGGTCAGGCGGCAGAACAAGAACTCGGACCAGCAAAGAGAAAAGAATTACAAGACTCATCGCAGGCGGCGGATGTGCGCGGTCGTACGGCCGCATGCCGAACTGCCAGTCCACCTCCGACAGCTTGCAGGTGGAGATATAGTTGACCAGCCGGACCACCTCCACGTCCGGCAGGTCCCGTGTGCACATCCGGCACGGGTCCTGGTGCCCACTGATGCAGCTGATGATGTGAGGCCGAGCTTGGAGGGGGAGCACCCGGCGCGTCACGAAGGCAGCCAGCAAGTCCGAGCCCTTCAGGCCCTCCGACTCCATCATCGCCTGAAGTCGGGCAAGGGCGGCGGAGGAGGCGGCCGACAGGGAACTCGGCTTGTACTGCCAGTTGGCGCGCGGCTCGGCTGGCGGGCCGGCTGCGTAGGCCGGCAAGTTGACGTAGTCGCTTGTCGGGTGGATGCTCTTGACGTAGAAATAGGATTTCTGCCACAGCTTGGCCAACTGCAGTAGGGAGATGGGCGGGAAGCGGTTCCCGGTGCCCGGACACCGCACCGCCACGCAGGCTCCGCATTGAGCCGCCTGGCCCTTGGCGGCGGTGCCAAGTTTGAGGTCGAAGCACTCCCCCCAGAGTTCGAGGGTGGGAAGAGTGCCGAGGTACCCTTCGCACATGGTGACAAAGGCAGCCAGCAGAACCACCGTGTTTGGCATCCTTAATGCTTGTCAGTTTGGGCCCGGGTGCCATGATTTCAGATCTAAACTGTTTATGTTATCACCATTATATCTATGTTCTAGATCCGATCTTGCAAGTCATATTCACCTATTATGTGTTATGATCCGTAAACCCCGGTGTGACAGTAATCGGGATACTTTCCGGTGATGACCGTAGTTTGAGGAGTTCATGTATTCACTATGTGTTAATGCTTTGTTCTGGTTCTCTATTAAAAGGGGGCCTTAATATCCCTTAGTTTCCTTATGGACCCCGCTGCCACGGGAGGGTAGGACAAAAGATGTCATGCAAGTTATTTCCATAAGCACGTATGAGTATTTACGGAATACATGCCTACATTATATTTATGAACTGGAGCTAGTGCCGTATCGCCCTAGGTTATGACTGTTATATGATGAATATCATCCAACGAATTCACCGATCCAATGCCTATGAGTTTCTAGATATTGTTCTTGCTAAGTTACTACTGCTGCTGTTACTGTGACAATTGCTACAAAATCATTGCTATCATTGTTAATGTTACTGTTACTATCATCACTGCTATCAAAACTATCATATTACTGTGCTACTGATCATATTGCTGCAGATAATTAATCTCCAGCTGTGGTTGAATTTACAACTCAGCTGCTAATACTTACAAGTATTCTCTGGCTCTCCTTGTGTCAAATCTATAAATTTGGGTTGAATACTCTACCCTCGAAAACTGTTGCGATCCCCTATACTTGTGGATTATCACGTATGAGAGGTATGCAAAGTCCTATCATTTTTCTTTTTCTTTTTCTTTTTAGAAGGACAAGGTGCATCAACATTAATTCTTTGACAGTCTTGTTCAATTCTTTTAGGGTATCCCTCAGGGTAAAGTGGTTCCTGAGTCATTTTGCCTCCTAGTGTAGCTACTCTAACAGCATAATCATTCATATTATTATTCATTTCACTAAGCAATTATCTTTCAGATTTAGCAACTTGTTCTAGCTGAGTTTGAACCATAGAGGCATGTTTTCCTACACCTCTAACATCATTAGTGATTCTAAATAACAAGTCACTCAAGCGAGCAATCATATCAGGATTTTGTTTCAGTTGTTTCATAACATTTGTATTGAAGTGATCTTGCTTTCTAATGTAATTATCAAATTCATATAGGCATTGACTAGGATGTTTATTGTAAGGGATGTCACCTTCATCAAACTTTAATAAATAATTTACCTCTACCACCTGTGGTGGTGTGTCAAGTCCATGTATTTCTTCAATAGGTGGTAAATTCTTAACATCTTCAGCTTTAATACCTTTTTCCTTCATACATTTCTTTGCCTCTTGCATATCTTCAGGACTGAGAATAAGATACCCCTCTTCTTCGAAGTAGGTTTAGGCGGTGGTTTAGGAAGGGTCCAATCATTATAATTCTTCAATATATTATTCAATAATTCCTCGGCTTGTTCAACAGTCCGTTCCCTGAAAACACAACCAGCACAACTATCTAGAAAGTCCCTAGAAGCATCGCTTAGTCCATTATAGAAGATATCAAGTATTTCATTTTTCTAAAGAGGATGATCAGGCAAAGCATTAAGAAATTGGAGAAGCCTCCCCCAAGCTTGTGGTGGACTCTCTTCTTCAATTTGCACAAAGTTAAATATTTCCTGTAAGGCAGCTTATTTCTTATGAGCAGGAAAATATTTTTCAGAGAAGTAATAAATCATATCCTGGGGACTACGCACACAACCAGGAGCACGAGTATTGTACCATCTCTTAGCATCACCCTTTAATGAGAACGGAAATAATTTCAGGATATAGTAATAGCGAATTTTCTCATCATGAGCAAATAGGGTGGCTATATCATTTAGTTTAGTAAGATGTGCCAAAACAGTTTCAGTTTCATAGCCATGGAAAGGATCAGATTCAACCAGAGTAATTACCTCTGGGTCGACAGAGAATTCATAATCCTTATCGGTAACAAAGATAGGTGAAGTAGCAAACTTAGGATCACATTTCATTCTAGCATTCACGGATTTTTCCTTCAACTTGCATAATAATTTCTTAAGATCATCACTATCCTTGTAAGCTTGAAAGTATCTAGCTACCTCCTCGTCCATAACATAATCCTCAGGTATCTTAGGCAATTCAAATCTAAGAGAGCTAGGTCTAATAGGTGTTTCATAGTTTTCAATTTCAAAGACTTCATCAGTTTTAGTGATTTCATCAGGTTCAGCATTCTCAATATCTTTAGCTCTAGCAATTTGTTCATCAAGAAATTCACCTAGTGGCACATTATCATCAAGCAAGGTACTAGCATAATCATAGGCATCATTCATAACAGAAATAGCATCATCAATAACTTGCGACATATCAGGATTAATAGCATGTGGTGGTGTTGCAAGTCTACTCAAAACAGAAGGTGAATCAAGTGCAGAGTGTGATGGCAAATCCTTACCTCCCCTCGTCTTAGAGGGAATGATCTTGGTTTTGGTATCCTTCATATTCTTCATAGTAATAAATAGATAATAATCCCAAGTGACTCAACAAATATAGCTATGCTCTCCGGCAATGGCTCCAGAAAGAAGGTCTTGATAACCCACAAGTATAGGGGATCGCAATAGTTCTCGAGGGTAGAGTATTCAACCCAAATTTATAGATTCGACACAAGGGGAGCCAAAGAATATTTGTAAGTATTAGCAGTTGAGTTGTCAATTCAACCACACCTGGAGAATAAATATCTGCAGCAAAGTGATCAGTAGCACAGTAATATGATAGTATGATAGCAGTAGTAACGGTAACAGTGATAGCTAATGACCCACAAGTATAGGGGATCAATCATAGTTCTTTCGATAAGTAAGAGTGTCGAACCCAACGAGGAGCAGAAGTAAATGACAACTGGCTTTCAGCAAGGTATTTTCTGCAAGCACTGAAATAGTCGGTACACTACAAAAAAAATACACTTCCGTGATGATACGTGTTTGTCACAGTAGGTCGCGTTTTCTGTCATGCATGTACATTCATGACGATTTTATGACAGAATCAAGATAGTTATACCTGTGATGTCGTAGAAGTGTTCCATGACAATACCAAAATTATCATCACGGAAGTGTCCACTTCCATGACGATAAATGGTGCGTCATGGAAGTGTTTTCGTCAAGGGTGACCGACATGTGGCATCCACTGTAACGGGTCGCCTTTAAGCTATCAGATTCTAGTTTGGATCCGATAACCCATTAACAGCCCAGACCAATGGGGATTTTCCACATGTAAAATTCTGATACGCCGGAGGATCCACGTGTCAGCTCAGCCTTGGGACGGATGTCATCCAGCCAATGGACGGGACATGCCTATGATAAGTCAACACGTGGCTCGGCCCAACAAAGGCCCATTCAGGTGAAAAGTCCGGCCCGTTTGACTTGGTCAAAAGGTAGCGGGCCGGCCCACGGAAAGCCTGTTAACAACCTGTTCGCATATAGCCCATTTATAGCCTGCTAACTCACGACCTGTTATGGCCTATCCGAATTGGGCCTAGTAGCGTCATCTGGGCCGTCCAATATGATTCTAGCCCATTGTAACTTCCGGCCCATGTATGGCCCGTGACGTCTTTCGGCCCACACGAGGCCCTTCGTAACTCTGGGCCCATTAAAGGCCCGTGGTGAAACTGGCCTACAATGAACAGTGTATCGCTTTACACCCATTAACGACCCATTATTCCGTTGGGCCGTTTCCAGCCCGTGTTACCTTTCGGCCTTCTAAGGGCCCATTTATTCTTGGTCTCATTTCCAGCATTTGGTTACTTACGGTCCATTACTGGCCTGTTCTGCTTGTGGGCCAAATTCAGCCCGTGGTTACAGTCGGCCCGTTTATGGCCCGTTAACCCGTTGGGCTGTTTCCATAGCATCATCAAATACGGCCCATTAACGACCCGTGATGCCTGTCGATAGAATTAAGCCCATTATACATTTCGGCCGATTAACGGCCCGTTATGGTCGGGCCATAAACACACGATTTCCACTCTAGCCCGTTTACGGCCCATTTTGCAGATCGTTATAGTACGGCCCATGTTTGGCCAATCGATCAGGCAGCCCATAGAAGGCCCATTGATTATACGGCCCGTCGAAGGCCCATGGATTCTTCGGCCCGTAGGAGGCCCATGGTCACTGCAGCAGGTAGCAGGACCATGGTTACAACGGTCCGTATGTTGCCCATGGTTATTGTGGCCTAATTATAAAAAATAGGTTATTGTGGCCACTAGAAAAACGCGGAATAAGAACTGCAGTGACTACAAGCAAACAACTAAACAACACAATAAGGAAATAAATAAGCAAGCAACTAACACTAGGCTATTACGGCTATTATACATATTACATCCACTGGGCATCAAAGTTCGCCACCAGTGCAAATATAGGGAACAAAGCAGCATATCACATACATTGGTTGTCAAAGTTGGCGAACAGTGCAAATAAACGCCGCAGCAAAACAAGTCCAAAACTGAAACCACTTCAGAAGAGCTCAAGAAACAATATCCTGGGTACCCAACCTGCTGGCAAGATGCTTAGCAAGCTTATTAACTTTCTCTTGTTTGGTGGTTAAATCCTCCAGCGCTTGTTGTTGCACCAGAAAGTATGCATCTGAATTCTGCAAGGACTTCCTCAGTCCTTCGGCTTCCTGTCGCAGCACATCTGATCGATGTCTTTCAACTTGACGTTGAGACTCAAGAAGCCAAACTGATTCCGGCAGAGAGTTCGAAGAGCTTGTGCCAGCAGTAGTGGCTAGTAACTCGAACATTACATCAAGATAGGACTTTGGGGTTGTCTCACAGTCTTCAAGATAGTTTTTATCATCTTTCTTGGAGACCAACAGGGATGTCTCACTATCTTGAACCTTATCTGCATTACTTCCTTTACCACTGCATAACGGGGTACTCTTCTCCAATATTTTGTCCGCATTCTAAAAGAGAAACAAGCAGCCACATCATAGGTTTACCATGTTGTATATGAAACTCATTTTGGTAAACCAGTTCAGCAGTAAGGTGGATAGAATAACAGCATGAAACAAACATATATCTATGTACTATGGTCACTGGATGGTCTATATCATTCTAGTGTATGTTGTCAAATCAAGATAGAGACAGTTCAAATCATATTTGTTTAAGAGAAAGCAGCATAGACAGAATATAAGTGCGGGAAACCACATAGCATGACATGAGAACATAACTGTTTATTCAATTGAAACTGAAATCAACATAGAGCAAGTTACAATAGCAAACCAGTTAAAGAAATAGGTTTAAATCATACCTGTTGCGCCATTGGAGTTTCAATTGCATCCTTCAAATTTGAAATTAGTTGGTATAAGTAAATACAGTAATGCAAGAGCAAAGGAGTATGAGCCATAGCTACGGAACCTGACCTGAGAACAATTCTTCTTTTGCTTTAAGCGTTGAGTTGGGGTTCGGAGTGGTGGTCCTCGTGCTTTGGGCTTTGCAGTTGCCTTACTAATTGCTCGTGTTTGGGTGCTCTGTGGTGGAGACGGTGTTGTGCCAACTGGAACTGGGTTACTATCTGCTGGGGTTGGGGTTAGAAGAGGTGTAGTTGGTTGTTTGTCGAACTGGGTAGGGGTACAATCTGCAAGAATCTGGGTTATGTGTGGTGGGGCTGGTTCTTGGGCAAGTACAACCATAGTTCTATCTGCATCGATGGGTAGCACTATCTTTTCTGAAGACCGTGTTTTTACTCCCTTAGATACTGCCATCACCCCCTCCAATTCAAATGGCTGATAAACAAGAAAAGTAATTGAATGTACAGACATTGTATGATAGACAGGTGCAATGGATAGTGGGAAATAAAACAGGGCATGAAATAATTCACATTTATGTTGTCTAATCAAACAGCATAGCATGACACAATTTCAAATATATGATGGCTAACTAAACAGGATAATATGACACAATTTCACATATATGATGGCTAACTAAACAGGATAGAATGACATAATTCAAAATATGATGACTATGTAAACAGGATGACATGATATAACTATATGATATATCTATTAAAGTGGTTGGCATGCTCTAATTCACATACATGCCGTCTATGGAAACCAGATGGCATGATATAATTCACGGATAGAATGACAAATTCAAAATATGATGACTATGTAAACAGGATGAGATGATATAACTAATATGATGTCTTTATTAAATGGGATGGGATGGCATAATTCAGATACATGCTGTCTATGTAAACATGATGGCATGATATCATTCAAATACTGTATATGATTTATGTACTAAGCAAGTAAGCCGATGGCAATCACATATATGATGTCTAAACTAAGCAGATGGCATTCAATATTTTGTATATGATGTAAAAACTAAGCAATGCAAGACAACATACGCATGATATGAGTAATATAACCCTGCCAAGTTTGAGCATACACCTCAGGGGGAAAATAGGACTGGTCATCTGTCTGTGAATCCTCCTCTGAGGAGCTATCAGTAACCCGCAAGATATCTGCTTCAGAAGGTAGCACTGTCTGCTCTGAAGACATTGTTTTCACTCCAGATTTTTCCATCGCCAATTCAAATGGCTGATGCACAGGAAGAGTAGTTGAATAAAAGAACATTGTCGACAAATGGAATACGTGATACAAAAGAAGGATGTCATGATATAATTCACATATATGATGCTTGGCTAAACAGCATGGCATTGCATCATTCACATACATAATGCCTTGCAACAAGATAGCATTGCATAATTCACATATATAATGCCTTGCAACAAGATGGCATTGCATAATTCACATATATATGGTAATTAGACACTAAATAGGTGGCATTCACACAAAGAATGTCTAAACTAAGAAAATGACATAGCATGGCAAGACACCATATGCACGATATGAGCAAGATAACCATGCCAAGTTAAGAGCATACACCTCGGGGGGGGGGGGATAGGATTGGTCATCTGTCTCTGAATCCTCCTCTGAGGAGCTATCCGTAACCAGCAAGATTTGCGCTTCATGAGATAGCATTGTCTGCTCTGAAGACCTTGTTTTCACTCCAGATTTTTCCATCACCGTGTTAAATGGCTGATGCACAGGAAGAGTAGTTGAATGTGCTTACATTGTTGACAAATGTACTATGTAATGAAAAAAAAGGATGGCATGATATAATTCACATATAAGATGACTGGCTAAGCAGGATGGCATTGCAAAATTCACATATATGATGCCGGGCCAAACAAGATGGTATTGCATAATTCACATATATGTTATAGAAAGTAAACAGATGGCATTCACACAAAGCATGTCTAAACTAAGCAGATGACATTTTTAATGTATAAAGTAAGCAATGCAAGGCGCCATATGCATGATATGACCAACATCAGCATGGCAAGTTAGAGCAAAGACCTCAGGGGGTAAAGAGGAGTGGTCTACTCCCTCTGAATCCCCCTCTGAACAGTTATCTTCCTTTTGATTACAATCTGGAATGGGGGGAGGGGGGCTGCCTTTGCGCCCACCATGGAGCGACGTCTGCATGAAATTTTATTGCCATGCAAGGCTCGTCTCTTTTGCTCTACATGTTCAGTACCATTGTGTACAATAACTGACATGCATAGGAATAAAAAATAGTGAGATTATGTAAGGAGTGCATGCAAAAATCTAGAGTGATGGTAGCAACCTGTGGACAGACCCAAAACCAGTGATAGCAGGCAGATAATAGCTACCGTTAAAAAATACAGATAATGGCTCTTTTACTGTTTGTTTCCCACCCAACATGAAATTCATAGTAGACACCTGAGATTAACCAGGTAGTAAACATATAATATTCGTTGCTGCGCCGATATGTACCCCGCAACCATTTAACAACATAAGTTTGAGCATTAGTTTGGAGCTGACTCGGAGTCTAACAGGTGAAGAGGACGATAAAGTAGCAGGTAATATTAAGCGATGCATAACGTAAGCAGACACGAAAGGGTGCGACCTCTCTTGCGGACCCGTGTAGTCCTCAAGGTCATCTGCTCAGTTGATGATGGTAATACAGTTGTGGTGGCTGCCAGCAGCGTGGAAGAAGATCTGAGGTGGCAAAAGACAGTCTGGAGGGCGAATCCCTGCTGTGCTGGACCCTTCCGTTGTTGGAGCAGCTGAGCTGGGGTGGACGACGGCGCGGCAGGAGCGGAACAAACCACACAAGGTTTTCTTCGAAACCTATCTGTAATAGAAGTAATTCTGTAAGGGCTCATTTGAATTGGAGGATTCTAACAACGCGGGGATAGGAAATACACAGGAATAGGATAGGAATGCACGTGCAAAACAGAGCATTTTCAAATACAGGATTTCTGTCAATCTGGGTGTTTGGTTCACAGGAATGCAAAGAAGCATGGTCAAATTAAGTCAAACCACAAGAAAATGTACAGTTATAATGCTATCATGCTACTATCACTTAGTCTTGTTCTTCATGAATAAGAATTTAAAAAGGAGGGCCAAGTGGATATTAAAATTCCTATGGTTTTTCTTTGAAAGAGACACTAAAGGAACAAATAATACTTTGGACCCAGGCCACTGCCCTACTAGCTAAACTCCCAGGCCCATCTACACATGCACAACTCCAACGCGCAGAAATAAATAATGATGGCTTTCGAGAGAGTCCATCACGGATAGCTAACTTGCCTAATACCCACTGCTTGTCATATAGGAGAAACTAATCGTATTCCTCATTACTACGCGTGCTAAGTGGACAATATATATAACCTGTAAAGTAAAAAAACAATGCAACAAGTGTACAACCTCTATGGCGAAGCCATGTCGATCCCAGCATCATTGGGTTGGTAGCTAAGGATGCTGGGGCTGATGTGGCAGTCCGAGGAAGGGAAGAAGATCTTAGGCGTCTGGAGGTGGAGTCAAGGGTACTGCTCCACTGTGATGGAGGGTTTCGTCGTTGGAGTAGCTCCGGTGAGGTGTACAACGGCGAGGCTGAAGCAGGACAAGAGAGACAATGTTAACCTGAAATGGTATTCTAATAGCATCTGCAATAGATGATGTAAATAAAATACATCACCAAAAAGTGCTAGATGTAAAATACATCAGCCGCTCATCTCTGAACTTAACTGCCGAAACTGAATTTAACTGTTGAAACTGAATTTTGCTGTCGAAACTGAACGCACTAGTAGCAGAAAAGCAGTGCACTAATAGTTTTGGCCACTCGAGCACTAGTGGCACAGGAGCAGTGATCTAAATCGGTAGCCGCTCCAGCAGGGAACGTACTACCAGAGAGCAGCCGGGGCAGCTGGTCCTGCAGCAGCAGCAGCGCCCGGAGCAGCAGCGCGTGCGAGAGCCGGGGTAGCTGGTCATGTAGCAGCATCTCGGGTAGCAGCAGCAGGGACTCGAGCAAGAGCCGGAGCTACTGCTCGTGCAGCAGTAGCGCGAGCAAGAGTAGAGCAGCAGCGCAAGCAAGAGCAAGAGCAAGAGCAGCTACGGGAGCTAGAGCAAGAGGAGACGAGGCAGGGGACCAAGAGCAAGAGCAAAGCAGCAGCGCGAGCGAGGGCCGAAGCAGCAGCAGCACGGCCAGCGAGAGCCGGAGCAGCAGCAGATCCTACTGATGTGGATGTCACCGCCGAGGGATCGACGGCATGGAGGAAGTGGCCGGCGACACCGCCGTAAATGGATCCGCACCATGGCGGCTCCGGACTGAGCACCAGCAGCACCGTGAGATCAAATCAAGAAGAAAATGCAACGATTACTGTAGAACCTCTTTGGTGGCGCTGATTAGGCCTGAGCTTCATCCTAGGAATCAATGATGGATCTGCTCTTCCGGTGGTGCAGGTGAAGATGGTGCTATGGGAATGTACGTGGCGCGATAGACGAGGTGAACGTCAGGGCAGCTCCTTGGAGGTGGAGGACGGGGTTGCTGAACCGACGGGACGACGAGATCGACGACGGATCCTCATCCGGTGTGGTGGATGAGGGACGTCGAGCTGTTGCGGTGGACGATGTCGTCGGGGAAGACGCTCCGGCTGGGTGGCAGACGGAGGAGGGTGTGGGGCTTCGCGGGTTTTCGCGGCCTCGATGTACGAATCGGGGGCGGAGGGGATGGGAGGGGGAACCATGGCTTAGGGACGCTCTTGTCCGAAATGTGGGGTAAGTTACCAAAGTAGCCCCACCGATTTGAACTAGGTGGTTCTTTTGGTTTAGGGGTATCACGGGAATTTTGCTTCTCGGGATTTCACAGGAGGTGGGAGTTTTCACGCGTGTTGTAATTTTGGGATAGCAAGGCGCGGGTTGAGATGGAGGGAATTTTAGGAGCACAACGAGACAAAGAGATATCTTAAAATTTCGGGATAACAAGGCGCGGGTTGAAATTTCCGGACAAGCCTGATACATCTCCAACGTATCTATAATTTATGAAGTATTCATGCCATGTTTACAACAATTTTATATGGTTTTGGTATGATTTGCATGGAACTGACCCGAACTGACGTTGTTTTCAACAGAACTACCGTGGTGTTGTTTTTTGTGCAGAAATGAAAGTTCTCCAAATGAGCTGAAACTTTTTGACGATTTTTTTTAGAACAAAAGAGACCCCCAAAGCTTCATGGAAGGACCAGAAGGTGAAGGAGTAGGGCACAAGACACCGGCGCGCGCTAGGAGGCCCAGGCGCGCCCCGGTGGGTTGTGCTCACCTCGAGGCCCATCTTAGCGTGAAACCAACGCCAAAAATTCCTATAAATAGAGAAACCATCAGGGGTAACCCTAGATCAGAAGTTCCGCCGCCGCAAGCCTCTGTAGCCATGAAAAACCAATCTAGACCCCGTTCCGGCACTCCGCTGGAGGGGGAAATCATCACCGGTGGCCATCTTCATCATTCCGACGGCCACCATGATGAGGAGGGAGTAGTCCACCCTCGGGGTTGAGGGTTTGTACCGGTAGCTATGTGTTTAATCTCTCTCTCTCTCGTGTTCTTGAGATGGCACGATCTTGATGTATCACGGGCTTTGTTAATATAGTTGGATCATATGGTGTTTCTCCCTCTCTATCTTGTTGTGATGAATTGAGTTTTCCCTTTGAGATTTTGTTTTATCGGATTGAATACTTTTATGGATTTGAGAACACTTGATGTATGTCTTGCTATGAATACCCGTGGTGACAATGGGGTATCATATTGATTCACTTGATATGTGTTTTGGCACTCAACTCGCGGATTCCTCAGGTGATACTTGGGTAATCTATGCATAGGGGTTGATGCACGTTCTCGTCTTTGTTTCTCCGGTAGAATCTTGGGGCACTCTTTGAGGTTCTTTGTGTTGGATTGAGTATTATAAATCTGAAATTGTTTGATGCACATCGCATAATCAACTCACGGATACTCGCGGTGACATTGGAGTATCTAGGTGACATTAGAGTTGGTTGATGTGTATCATATGGTGTTATTTTAGTATGAACTCTTGGTTAGATCGATCGGAAAGAATAGCTTGGTGTTATTTTAGTACGAACTCTATAATAGATTGATCGGAAAGAATAGCTTTAAGGTGGTTTTGTACCCTACAAACAATTTCTTCTTATGTTCTCCGCTAAATAAGAACTTTGGAGTGATTCTTCATCGCACGTTGAGGGATGGTTATATGATCTAGTTAGATTAGCATTGTTGAGAGATTACACTAGCGAAAGTACGGACCCTGGGCCTTGTTTTCAAGCATTGCAATACCATTTGTGCTCCATTTTATCAATTGCTACCTTGCTGTTTTTTATTGTTCCTATCACAAAAATCAATATCTACTATCATTACTACCCTTTTATTACCATCTCTTCGCCGAACTAGTGCACCTATACAAATTACCATTGTATTTGGTGTGTTGGAGACACAAGAGACTTTTTGTTATTTGGTTGTAGGGTTGTTTGAGAGAGACCATCTTCATCCTACACCTCCCACGGATTGATAAACCTTAGGTCATCCACTTGAGGGAAAATTGCTACTGTCCTACAAAACTCTGACTTGGAGGCCCAACACGAGTCTACAAGAATAAAGTTGCATAGTAGACATCAAGCTCTTTTCTGGCGCCGTTGCCAGAGAGGTGAGTGCTTGAAGGTATATCTTTAGATCTTGCAATTGAATCTTTTAGTTTCTTGTTTTATCACTAGTTTGGTTTATAAAAATAAAACTACAAAAAAAATGGAATTGAGGTTGCATCATATTATTCATCTCTATAATGTCTTTCGTGAAAATGATGGAAAGGAAAATTGTGCTCAATTGATAGAAGAAGAATTCTATAAAATGTTTGACAAAAAATCTTTCAATGATGAGCATGATTGCAATGTTGTTCATATGAATTCTTTGAATATCCATGATGCTAATGATATGCAAAGCTACAAGCTTGGGGATGCTATGTTTGATGAAGATGATATTTTTAGTCCCCCAAGTTTTGATGTGCAAATTTGTTATAATGGTAGCATGCCTCCTATTTATGATGATTATATTGATGAAAGTGGGTTTGGAAGAGTGTCAACTCTAGGTACTAATGATCCCACTATTTTGGAGGGTGTTGAATCTTATTGTGATAATTATGAAAGTGGATTTGGAGAGGTCATGACTTTATTTAGTGATGAATCCACTATTTTGGAAGAGGTTTCAATTGATTATGACAACAAAGTTGCTAGCTATGATGATTATGGTGATGACATGTGTGCTATAAAGAATAATGATAACCATTAAACTTGTCATCATAATTTTAATGTTCAATTTGATTATGTCAGTCAAGTAGCACATGATAGTTATTTTGTTGAATTTGCTCCCACTACTATTTGTCGGGGAACACAGACAGGGGTATATGTTTTCCCCTGATTGTGCACGGACGGCAAGCCAACAGGCTCGAAGACAAGATTACAAGACCAAGATCATACCAAACAAGGAGGATCAATTCCTTTGAAGGATCCAAGTGCAAGTCAAGAAGGCCATGGTGAGCCAGAGGAACGAGGCATCACCAAGGGAAGGACCTACCTTGTCGGGCAGGCGAGCCTGGCAGGGTTGGGTTTTGCCCTGGAAGCAAGCTCCCAGATCATCCCGGCAAGCCTGCCGGGGCTGGCGGAGGCAAGCCACTCCATCGCTCCACCTCACAAGCGACGCAAGTCATTAATCAAAGCGGTGTCGAGCTCCAAGGTGACTAAGTGGCTGCTTTCTGCCACATGGCAGCCACTTTCTACAGCAAACACCTCCATATGACACCCGTCCTGAGACGTGTCAAGCGAGCAAGCGCAAAGCTGGCAAAACAGCCCGGCAGGGCCTGCCGGGCGAGCTGTGATGTGACACTGAGCGGCGCATTTAATGTGCTCTGTCAGCCTGCAGAGTTAGATACCATAACACTATTAGCTATCTAATCAGTACACAAAGACTGATTTGCCACTGTGGTGACCCCTTAATCTATAAAAGGAGGCCCATGGCGACCGGAGAAAGGGTTGAACCCTCGCATATCCATACGCGCGTAGCCACTCTCGCCACCAGAGCGACCTTGCCGGGCGAGTGTGCTACATTCAACACCATTATCCACCATCAATCCACCAAAGCAGGAGTACAGTTTTACGCCTCACGGCAGCCCAAACCTGGGTAAAGACTACCTGTGTGATCTCTGTCGTGCTGCATGACGCTTCTCCGCTCTTTGTGCAACGTGCCCATCCCCCCGCCGAACCAAAAGGGGCTCATGGCCCCATAGGTGGCCGTGGTTTCCCACGACATCTTTGGCGCGCCAGGTAGGGGGATCACTTGCGCAAACCTGAGGGCGTTGGCAGCTCGTCGTGTCCATTGTAGCCCAGCCGAAGCTTTTGGTGTCGGTGGTGCTCATGAAGATATGAAGACAAAGCGGGAGAGCGGGGTTGTCCCCGCACCTGCTTTGTTCGTCATCTCGTCCCACCGCGGTCGCAGCCGCGGAGAAGATCGGCGCTGACAGTGGAATGCTCCCCCCAGGCGACCTAGGCGACGCGACCACCGCTCGGGCGCCGTCCGGGGGGAAGGGCCAAGGCGCGTGGGAATGAGGCTCCTCTTTCCATCTCTCTCCCTCTTCGGCAATCGAGCTGCTCTGACCCTGGCATCGTCAATGTCGATGAGTACCACGCGATACTATGTTTAGCATTTACCCTGCTTAGGGAAATCCTGAGTAAAACGCTGGTACGAATCCATTGATCGATGCCCCGGCAAGTATGCTCCGGCAAGGCCGACCGCACTAGCGGGACTCTTGTGCCAGCTGCTATCGGATTGTTCGAAAAGAGCGGAGGAGAGAGAGGGGCCGGGAAAGCCCGGCACCATATCCTGCCGCCTGCCAGACACGCTTGACGTATGTTGGTCCCTGTCGGGAACCAGAGAGTTATTCGCTGGCCTCCGTCTTTTCGGGTATTGCGAGCATGCCAAATGCACGCAACTGGAAAGGATGGGGAGGAGCAAGAACAAAAGCTAAGTCCAAGCAATCATTTCCTTTTGATGAATTCTAGATTTTTGCATCCGTTTATCCCTCGGTTTTAGTAAGTGTTCGTACAATGAAATCCTTCATGTGATGGAACCTTGGCTAGTTCTTTGCCTGCACCCTCGTTCTGTCCCGAGCCTTGCTCATAGAATGAACGGCTGTGTCAAGAGCTACCAAGGAAAAACTTGCCAGGACGCATCCATGCCAAGATGAATGTTAAGGGTCAGACCCTTACGACAATCGCGGCAATATGATACCAGCAAGCAACCAGAACATGCATAGGGACTAATCGTACGAACACGAACATATAAGCTCAGAGGGATAAACGTGCATTTAAGATTAAGCAGGGGACATCAGTTCCACGCAAACGTAAACAGTACAACATCTAAACACAAAGCATACATTATGTTTTGTTACAGGATAGCACGATGATAAGAATAGCTCAGAGTCAAGCCCAGCGACTGCGTGAAGCCGTTGGGACATGAAGGGCCCTGGTGGCCAGAGGGGCAGCTTTCTCTTTGGTAGCTAGAACATCAGCACCCACCGGCGGCTCCTTAAATCCGTCGGCAAGGTCGAGGTCTGGATGACGGCAGGCGATGTTGCTCAGGACCATGAGGAGGGCGTCGTGTGCAAGCTTCCGAGACTCGGTCGCGACGCGCTTGGCCCTCCCCTCTTCATGCACCTTCAGCTTTTCGATCAGCTCGTTGAAGAAAACTCCCAGCTTGGCACTAGGGACCTCCTGCCTGTTTATCGAGAAAGCTGGCCCGTCCATGCCCATTGCTACGGTCTAGGCAGCAAGGCACATAGCAATGTCAATCATGCTCCTGATCCAGAGGTTCACCTGCTCAGATTGGTTCGTCAGCTTGTCCTCTGCATCCTTCCGGAGGCGCTGGGCGGTGTCTAGATCTTTGGACAACTATTGCTTGCGGGCTCTGTTGGACTCTGCCGTGCTTTCCAAGGTGCCGATCCTGGCCTTCAGATCCGTGATGGCGCCATTGGCGGTTTCAAGGCCGTGGGTCCTGGAGGAAAGCTGCGACTGCATATCGCTCAGAAGGACCTCTGCCTTTCGCGCTTCCTCCTTGAGAGCCTCCATCTCCTTGGTGCTCCCGGCAAGCTCCTCGGTAAGCTTAGTCACCTGTCGATCAAGGTCAGTCCTGGCAGCGGATGCGGCA
This sequence comes from Thinopyrum elongatum, assembly GCA_011799875.1. Taxonomy (NCBI): domain Eukaryota; kingdom Viridiplantae; phylum Streptophyta; class Magnoliopsida; order Poales; family Poaceae; genus Thinopyrum; species Thinopyrum elongatum. The sequence continues at coordinate 425,681,329 of CM022297.1, forward strand.
GCAAGATCATCAGTGAGTTTTTTCAGTCAAATAGCAGAATCAGTTGTGAGGACGTCCAGGGCAGCTTTGTGCTTATCCTCCAACTCCTTTGTGCGTTGCTGCACGAGGGCTTCCAGGTCATCATCTTTGGCGCGAAGGGTGGCTCCAAGCTTCTCCTCCCGGAGAGAAATCTCTTGCTCTCTGGCGTCCAGGCGTGCCTTGCAATCCGCCAGGCACGCTTCATGGGCTATGACGTCTTCCCTCGTCATCAGGATCGCCTCCTGCTGCCTCATAAGTGCCTGGAACTGCTTGCCGTGCCATTCGCGTAGCTCCAGGCACTTGTCCTTCAGCTTCTGGTCCACTTTGTTGGCGGACACGCGTTGCTCTTTGAGCGCCTACCACTTCTGGCCGTGTCGGGCCTGCATTTCTTTGATGCCCGCTGCCACGGACTCCAGGAAGGACAAATCCATTGCAACGGCAACAGAATCGCCCGATTCTTCAACCCCTTGGTGCAGCGATGCCAGGATTCGCTGGAGCTCTTCATCAAGCTCCGCGTTCATCGATGCCGACGGGCCGGGGGCTCCAATCCCGGGCTGCACCAACACCAGCGCCAACTGGCTTGAGGGGGATGGTGAGGTCCCCACCATGGGCCCAAAAGAGGGAAGGGGATCCATGGTTCAGAGGGGAATCTTCCCCTTGACCACCACTCCCACCTCTGGGGCACTTTCAGAAGTATGTTCTGCCACCGCCAAAGGATCTTGAACACTCCCGGTAATGGAGCCCTGTCCCTCCGCGGTGGCGATCTCGGCGGCCTCGTCCGCGGCAGCTCTCCCTATGTTGGCCACCTCTTCCAGCAGTTCTGGCTCTTCGGCCTGGAGGACTGCGGATGAAAGGACAAGCGAATGGCAAAAAAAAACGCAGAAGTTTTAGATTACCGGGATGAAGGGAGAGGGGATACATAAGAGAAAGAAGGAGAAGAGTGGAAGTTAAGTACTCGGAGAAGCTTGCCGGGCAGGGGCCTCAGCTTCACCGGAAGCATTAGTTGCCGGGCCATGAACTCCACCCCCTGCCGCGGTAGCCATGGCGACGCTCTGTGCGGGCTCATCCAGGGAGGGTCTCGCCAGGGGTCCTTTGGCTGGGTCAACGGGAGGAACGTACCCACCCAAGGAGGGCTCATCATGTGTCGTCTTGCCGCCTCCTCCAGCTGGATGGGTGGGAAGTTCCTCTCCGTTGCCCCCAGCAGAAGGAACCAGCCCTCCACTTTCAGGCCGGGGGCTGGGCTGGGGGCTCGGTGCGGGATCCTCCGTATGGCTTCCCACCAAATCCCAGCTCTCCACAGTCTTCGGCGACCCAGCACGCCGGAGCCTCTTCGACCGATGGATGAGGGTTTCCATTTCCTCCTCCTCCTCCCTGCCAACGACAGCAAAACAAAAGGTCAGCCAGCAAAGACAATCAAATATACTAAAGTTATCATGGAGAGGGAAATCTTCCTTACTCCTCATCAATGAGCATGGAGCTCAAATCAAATTCCATGGGCGGCGGGGATGCTCTGCCTCCCTTCTGGGATGGAGGGGCGGAGCTTTCCGGCAGCCCCAAACCCTACTGGAGCACTGGGGGCTCTGATGAAGACGAGCTCTGTGAAGAGCTCGAGCAGAATGAGAGCTGGAATTGCCCTCCATATCCACCGATTGCTTGGCGGGAGAAGCTTTGATCCCGGCAAGGCGAGGAGACTGGCGGCACACCACGTCTGGCTTGGTTTTTCTGGTGGTGGTCTTCTTCACCTTCTTGGTGGCAGGCGCTGGATTTGGGACCGCCGTTCCACGGTTAGTAGCACGCCTGCGGGGGACGCTGATCCAAAATCGGCTCGGGGGCTTGAGGACCAGCCGCGAGCCACTCCGCTTCGGGCTCCACTGCCTCAGCAGCCTCCTCCTCCTTTTGGAGCTCTGCTACCACAGTAGCTAGAGCCTCAAGCCCGGAAAACTCGTCCCCGGCAACCTCTTCCGTGGCCTGCGCCTCGCTACCACCATGAGAGGAACTCTCATCCTCATCTTTTCCCTTCCCGACCTTTGCAGCCCTTGCCATTGCAGCAATTCGGGCAGCTTTGTCCTCCTCAATCCTCCTCTTGATAAACGCTGCCTCCACGGTGGAGGTGTGTTTGTACACGTTGGTCTCCACCCTGACAGCCCTCTCCGCCAGGGCGTTAGACCATTCAAGTTCTTCGTGAAGAGTGGGCAACCGCCAATAACTTGCCACCCCATGAGTGTTGCAATCCGGCATCCACTTCAAGATCTGGTCCCGGGCCGAATTGACATTCAAAGGGATAACGGTTGCCGGGAGCTTGAACAGCTCGAAGCGGCCAAACAGCTGGTCACACAACCAGGCATGGCCATAAACAGACAAGTTATTGGCCAAACCTGGAAGCAGTCTCATCCTGTCTCCAGCATCACCATACAACCAGGCGGGTCTGTCCCTCTTCTGCAGTGGCGAGATGCGACGAAGGAGAAAATCTGCCCCCACGTACTCAATGGTTAGTCCTGCAGCCTTCAGGCGAGTGATCCTGTTTATTGCCGGGCGAAGCCTATCATTGGTGAGGCCGAATGCGCTCCATTCCTTGCTGCGCTCGACACACACTGTCCGTGCTTCGCAGAACTCTGGGGCTTCCACATCCTGAATCCAGCACCAGTCTCCTCTCCACTCATCCCACCTCTCACGCTGCAGACCAGGGATATAATCCCAGGACTTCCTTGCCCCCCCGTGTCATCCAGCTGATGTTCACAGAGCGATGAGTTTTGTTCTCCACCCGTGGGACAAAGTAATGCCTGAACAAATCAACATTGGGGGCGACTCTAACAAAATTCTCACACAAATGAGCAAAGATGGCCATGGTCGCCATTGCATTTGGCGTGAAGTCCAGGAGGTGGAATCCATAAATCGTCATCATCACCTCAAGGAAATCAGAAAAAGGGGGGCAGAGGCCGTAGATGAAATATGCACAGAAGAATCGGTATGAATTTGGCGGATCTTCTTCCCCCTTTGCCAAAACATTGGGCGTGCCGTGCCCTTTCGGGACTTCCCTCCCCCAAAGGTACCTGTACCTTGCCTCCAGAACCGGGCCGTCCAGGTTCGACGGAAAGAAGATGACGTCTCCTCTCTGCTTCCTGTCCAGCTCCGCTGCCCTCTTGCTTCCCTCGGCGACCACCTCCTTCGCCGTGGCCGTTTGCTTCCCTTTTGCTGCAGTTTTCTTCCCCATTTCCGCGGACGCCGGTGCGAATGGGGGAAGGAATCAGGTGGGGGAATGGCGACGGGCGGGGGGGAGAAAGGAGGGGCGGTTGTTTGGCTTGCGGAGGAAGATGATGGGAGGGCAGGACAGGCGACAAGTGAACCGTGCCGTTCCGCGTTTTCCTATCTTAAGGGGAAAAGGCGTGGAGCGGGGACGCGACGCTCCAGAAGTTACCGTTTTATATTAACTACAATAGTCCCATGACCCCACGACTCGCAGTAATTGCGCAAAGTGGACGTTGGATTGACTGGTCATCATGACGAACCATGATGCGAGCAGCCCTTTTTAGCCACGTGTCCGTGCACTGGTTTGGGGCCTAACCCAACGTGCCCAGCGACACGTATGGCTTAGGCCCGGGGGCTTATGTCGGGGAACACAGACAGGGCTATATGTTTTCCCCTGACTGTGCACGGACGGCAAGCCAACGGGCTCGAAGATAAGATTACAAGACCAAGATCATACCAAATGAGGAGGATCAATTCCTTTGAAGGATCCAAGTGCAAGTCAAGAAGGCCAAGGGAAGCCAGAGGAACGAGGCATCGCCAAGGGAAGGACCTACCTTGCCGGGCAGGCGAGCCTGGCAGGGTTGGGTTTTGCCCCGGAAGCAAGCTCCCAGATCGTCCCGGCAAGCCTGCCGGGGCTGGCGGAGGCAAGCCACTCCATCGCTCCACCTCACAAGCGACGCAAGTCATTAATCAAAGCGGTGTTGAGCTCCAAGGTGACTAAGTGGCTGATTTCTGCCACATGGCAGCCACTTTCTACAGAAAACACCTCCATATGACACCCGTCCTGAGACGTGTCAAGCGAGCAAGCGCAAAGCTGGCAAAACAGCCCGGCAGGGCCTGCCGGGCGAGCTGTGATGTGACACTGAGCGGCGCATTTAATGTGCTCTGTCATCCTGCAGAGTTAGATACCATAGCACTGTTAGCTATCTAATCAGTACGCAAAAGACTGATCTGCCACTGTGGTGACCCCTTAATCTATAAAAGGAGGCCCATGGTGACCTGGGAAAGGGTTGAACCCTCGCATATCCATACGCGCGTAGCCACTCTCGCCACCAGAGCGACCTTGCCAGGCGAGTGTGCTACGTTCACCACCATTATCCACCATCAATCCACCAAAGCAGGAGTAGGGTTTTACGCCTCACGGCGGCCCGAACCTGGGTAAAGACTGCCCGTGTGATCTCTGCCATGCTGCACGACGCTTCTCCGCTCTTTGTGCAACGTGCCCATCCCCCCGCCGAACCAAAAGGGGCTCATGGCCCCATAGGTGGCCGTGGTTTCCCACGACACTATTGATGAGAATAAATTTGCTTGTGTGGAGAGTAAGAAAATTTCTATGCTTGTGGATCATGAAAAGAGTGCTTTATGTGATAGTTATATTGTTGAATTCATTCCTGATGCTACTGAAAATTATTATGAGAGAGGAACATATGCTTCTACATATCTCAATAATATCAAGTTTCCTCTCTTTATGTTGAAAGTTTTGAAGTTGCATTTGTTTTGCCTTCCTATGCTAGTTGATTCTTGTTCCCATAAATTGTTTGCTCACAAAATCCCTATGCATAGGAAGTGGGTTAGACTTAAATGTGCTAGTCATATGCTTCATGATGCTCTCTTTGTGTTTCAATTCTTATCTTTTATGTGAGCATCATTGAAATCATCATGCCTAGCTAAAAAGGCATTAAAGAAAAGCGCTTGTTGGGAGACAACCCAACATTTATCCCTACTGTTTTTGTGCGTTCACATGATTAGGCTACTGTATCAATCATGTTTTATAGCTTTTGTTTCAATAAAGTACCAAGTAAAGCCTTTGGGATAGTGTGGATGATAGTTGACTTGATTCTGTGCAAAAACAGAAACTTCTGCGTCCAGTACAGAAATTCCTGTATTTTACTGGAACGTGGAACAATTATGAATATTTTACATTTTATGGGTATACAAATTTTCCACGTTTTCCTAATTTTTCAGAATTTTTTGAGTTACAGAAGTATGACCTTAATTCAGATCTTTACGTACTGTTCTGTTTTTGACAGATTCTGTTTTCAATGCATAATTTGCTTGTTTTCTAGTTTCTATGGCTTATATTGCTTAATATAAATTATGAAAATTGTAGAGTACAGTAGGCATTGTGTGAGAAAAATTATGAATCTTGTCTTTGACAGTACCAAAGTGAATGATTTGTCTTTATCATACTAACCCATCTCACGAAGTTCCGTTAAGTTTTGTGTGATTGAAGTTTTCAAGTTTTGGGTGAGATATCGATATGAGGAAAATAAGGAGTGACAAGACCCTAAGCTTGGGGATGCCCAAGGCACCCCCAAGGCAATATTCAAGGAAGATCCAAGCAACTAAGCTTGGGGATGCCCCGGAAGGCATCTCCTCTTTCGTCTTCAACATTATCGGTAACCTCACTTGGAGCTATATTTTCATTCGTCACATGATATGAGTTTTGCTTGGAAAGTCATTTTATTTTATTAGGATTTGCTTGCTGTTATTTATAATAATATTTTGCATATTTTATTTCAATAAAAATGTCAAGTATAACCTTTGTCATGCTTATTTTGCAAGTATATGAGTTGCTGTTTCAAAACAGAAAGTTTATCGCTGTTGCAAAAATTCTCCAGAAAAGTCAGAATGTGATAAAATGTTGAAACTTTTTGCACAATAAGGTCTGATAAATTTTCTACAGTATGGTAAATGTTCAGAATTTTTGGAGTTATGGAAGTATGAGTACAATTGCACTCTTTACAGACTGTCCTGTTTATACAGATTGCTGTTATGTTCGCATTGTTTGCATATGTTTGCTTGTTTAATGATTCTATTTGAGGATAGGAGTATTAAATATGCAGAGGCATTTTAGTATGCAATGTTGAATAATAATTTTAGTGATTTGCTACAGTAGAGAATGATAAGGTTTTTGCATTGATTTATACTAACTTATCTCACGAGTTCTTGTTGAGTTTTGTGTGGATGAAGTTTTTAAGATTTAGGAAACCATGATATAAAAGGAATTAAGGAGACACAAAAGCTCAAGCTTGGGGATGCCCAAGGCACCCCAAGTTAATAATCCAAGAAGTCTCAAGCATCTAAACTTGGGGATGCCCCGGTAGGCATCCCACCTTTCTTCATCAACAATTATCGGTTAGCCTCTGTTGAGCATAAGTTTTTGCTTCTTCACATGATGTGTGCTATTCTTAGAATGTCATTTTATTTTATTTTCTTGCTGTTTTAATAAAATACTTAGATCTGAAAGTTTTTAAATAAGAAAGCGTCCTCACTTAGCTACCCCTTTACTCAACTACTCGCTTGATCTTCACTTATATCTTTTTGGAGTAGTTTGTTATTTACTCTTGATTATTACAGTAGCCTAATCATGTGAACACACAAAAACAGTAGGGGTAAATGTTGGGTTGTCTCCCAACGAGCAATTTTCTTTAATGCCTTTTTAGCTAGGCATGATGATTTCAATGATGCTCATCGGCAAAAAAAAAAGATTTCAATGATGCTCACTTAAAGATAAGAATTGAAACACAAAGAGAGCATCATGAAGCATATGACTAGCACATTTAAGTCTAACCCACTTCCTATGCATAGTTATGTCTCTCCCTTCCTCCGACACACAACAATTGATCTACCGATCTAGTTAGGTCTGCTTACCAAACACATGGTCTCCATTCATCATCCATGCATGCCTCCCGACACATCTATCACGCACACGCACACACAGAAACACATCCCCACTCTTCTTGATATTGCAGTTGTACCCTCAGTTTGTCTAGTAGGCCTCTCCCACCATCTCCGAGAAGCAACTCCACCACCCCTCCGGCACTCTACCTCTCTCTCTCTATCTCTCCCAACCTATTTCCCGTCCTTCACTTATGTATGGATGTCGACCGATCTCCCTCAAGACATGGCTAGGTCTCTCCTTCTCAACACATATATGAGTCGATCTACCTCTCTAGTTAGGTCTCTGCCTCCCCCCCCCCCACACACACCGATACATCGAGCACTCTAGTCATGTCTCCCCGCCACACACAAACTTGCCCTCTCCCCTCTAATGTTCTGGTAGGTTAGTCGCCCTATATCTTTGACATGCACACACACAATTTCAATGGCTCTCTTCATCGATCTCACACCCACACACTTGATCCTCTATTCGACTGTATCGATATGTATGACCCCTCCCTCTCTTCTCATGGATCGCCCCCTCTATATATGATATAGATAGGCCTCTATTTCACACACATTGCATGTGTCACATTTTTGTTTGAGACATCATCGACACATATTCCCACAAATACATTCACAAAATCACCCCCCATAACAAAAAACACTCACGAACACACACGGCATCTCTCTAGGTTTGTATCTCTCTCACACACACCCACGGAGGTGGGGGACGTGCACGAAGAGAAGAGGCACACGCACGGCGCACGTACTCCCGTCTCTTTCCCAACCACACCCGCGCTGGTACACGGTGGAGCTCATTTCTGTACGAAAAGGCAGCCCACGTGGTAATTTGACACGTGTACTGGTTGTCCACTTGATGGAGGATCGTGTACCGCGGGTGACCAAACAAATTGCGACTTGACGTGTTATTTAAAAAAAGAGGGAAACCATGTGGGGCCTACCTTAGAGGCAAGGCTCTATATACTGGAGATGCTCTGTACTACTTTTGATGTGTCCCGTCAACTCGCAGAATAAGGAGAAGCTTGCTTAGTACGCCCTCTCCCCCGCCCACGGGCGCGGTGGCTCGCAGAGTCACAGGACGAGGAGAAGATTGCTTACTACGCCTACGCCCGCTGCCTCACCCACACGCGTGGTGGCTCGCAGGACGAGGAGACAATTTTACTACTCCCTCCGTTAGACGTATATATACTCCTCGTCCCTACCTTGTTTAGAGAGATTATCATATTGTTTGAAATATATGTCTTTTAGCAGATTTCAATATGAACTACTAGTACATACTCCAAACACTGATGTATATAGACGTATTTTAGATTGTAGATTCACTCATTTTGCTCTGTATGTAGTCCATATTGAAACGGACGTAGTAGTACGCACTCTCCCTCGCCCCTCGCCCCTCGACCCTCGCCCACGTGGTGGACGTGAAGCAATTCATTCGGTCTCAGATAGCTAGAACCATATACTGTAGTGCCATCATTGCTTGACTTCCCGAAGAGGCGAAGAGCCAAGCGCAAGGTTATAATATTTTTTAGATGCCAAGCGCAAGGTTTATAGGAGAACGAGTAGTAGTAGTACTAGTAGTACATAGTGTATGAGGAAGAAGCGACAAGAATGTATGTTTTGCGTGACAGTCTCTTCTTACAGAACGTGCTAGACCTAGTGGACCTCATTGTTGCAATGGGAGTATCATAGATGGCACGATTCAGAGTGGTGGGCAGCGGGAATAATATTCAGAGCTGCTTAGTCTTAAACCCCATGAAGAAGTCCCATCGAAAGGAATTGCCATCCTCTACACGTGCTCCTATGTTAAATGAGTAAATGAGACAAAAATAGAAAGAGACAAAGTAAAAAAATCACCAGCCTTAGAGCCAGCCCTATTGTATCAGTGAATGATATTTCTACGTCGTGATTGACATGGCTATCTTATTAACCATGCTGCGGAGGTAGCAGCGGATTTTTTATTTATTTGCAGAGGTAGTAGCGGATGGATATTCAACAAGGAGTGAAATGATGGCTGCTTCCTCGGTTAAACATAGAGAAAGGTGGGCCTCGTGATTTGACGGCTCATTAGTCATTATTACTGCCTATACTCTTTGCCCATATAATAACCGCGTGGTAGAGTAGTTGGCTATACTTTTAATAACCATGCTCAAAAAGAAGAGGTGCACGCACCCACGCACGTACTAGTAGCACTCTTTGCGTCTTCCCCAACCACACACGTGACAGGGTGGAGCTCATTTCTGTACGATGATGCAGCCCACATGATAATTTGACGCGTCTAGTAGCACTTAATGGAGGGTCGGGAACCACGCATGAACGGTGCCGCATTATTTAGAAATAAAGTTTTTTTTCTTCAGTGGCATGTACGCAGTATAAATAGGTTCATATGGAGAGAAAAAGAAACCGCTACACTATATATACATCGCCAGGAGCCTACATGGTTGCTTGCTGGGGTTGCCCTCTTCACACACTCTCGCACAAAATAACTGTGGCCACATCTCTAACATCCGGGTAGGTCACATCCGCCGGGGGAAGGGGTGGATGCTTTGTGTAGATGCGATCGCCGTCACCGACAGCGAAAACCCACTATCGGCGCGTCCTGATCAGGGGTCCCCGCCGTTCTCTCTCACAAAGCCGGTGCAGTTGCCTTCGCCCCTTGCTCACTGCCGCGACGTGGGAAGTTGCCGCCTCCCGCCGCCCTCCTCTAAGCTAGCTACATCCCGACATCCCTCAAGTACAACTTCCTTTACAGCCGGCTTCCACCACTGCCCCAGCTGCCCACATCGCTCCATGTGGGTATTTCTCTACTTCTTTGCCCTGCACATACCTCTACTGGCTTCTACTATATTTGTGATGAGTTTATGTCTCATAAAAACTAGTCCCACTAGTCTTATTCTAATCACACTTCAATTTCTTTGCCATAGGGATGCTCAGCTCGATTTTAGTGAAACTGCACAAAATGATCCGATGGTCAAAGGGTTGGAAACTTCATTCCTTCGGAAGGTTCAACCTCACTAGCAAATTAAAGCCTGGTTAGGGTTTAGGGTTCAAGGCCTAGGGACTGCATGGATCATTTTTTTCTTTAGTTGTCTCTGTTCCAAAGTAAGTGTCAACTTTAGTACAACTTTGTACTAAAGTTGGCAAAGTTGGCATAAAGTTGAGACACTTATTTTGGAACGGAGGGCATATTGGCTATGATCTGTAAATCATTGAGATGCAACAGCATGCATGTTAGTCTCCTTTGTATTTGATGGAATATTGCAACGGAGCAACCTTGGATGCAAGATACATGAAACAGAAGCTGAAAGCTACATAGCATTGTACATTTTTCGCTGCTTTCATGTTTTCGCTGAGCTGCCATGTTTTCGCTAATTTTGCACTCCTCCATTGTAAGAGTGGAGAAAATTGTAAAGATTGGACACGCTCTACCTCCTTTCACCGAAACGTGGGACATCCAGCATCCGGTGCACGTGTCATGCACCAAAGTGAAGTGTATAGTACAAGTGAGACTCAGCACCGTCGTACCACCATAGTAATAATGACCAATGGGCCGTCAAATCACATAGACCCGGCAGTAAGTTGGACGGACGAAGCAACCATCACTCTTCGTTGAATCCGCTTCTCCCTTCAACGCATGCGCCAGTGAGAGGTCGCGTCTGCTCTGCCCGGGCATGAATGCGGCACCGATTCTCCGGAGCGGCGCTGACTGTTTCGGGCTGGAAGCGCGAGCGGGCGATGGAGGGGCCTTGGGTGGGCCAGGCTGGTCATCAGGAGCGGGAGTGGCAGCTGTCCCGACCGGACGCCCAAAAACGAGAGGATGCACCGACTCTCGCGGCTTCGTAGTTAGTACGTAGTACTACACACCATCTCTCTTTAGGTCGATGTGTCGCTCTCTCTAAGAGCAAGTACAATAGTGGGCTATTAGCTTGCTTACATGGCATTTTTGCCTATGTGGAGGAGAGAGACAAGGAAAAAGTAAAGGAGTGGGCTCTCATGCAAGAGCTAGGCTCTACGCGTGCTCCTAGGCAAAGGCATTTAATGAGAGGAAAGAGATAGAGAGAAAGTGAAAAAATATATGAGCTTATAGCCAACCTTATAGCCCACTCTATTGTATGACCAATTAATAATGTTAACTCTTACTCCCTCCGTCCGATGAAAAGTGTACATCTAGAAATTTTAGGTCAAATTATGGAGTGGAGTAAAAAATGCATTGGGAAGATGCAAGCCACCATCTCTCTCCTCTTTAATCACCCAACCCCCAATGAACTAAGTGCATGAAGAAATTAAGAAGACTATGTATAGAATGGTATTGGTCTTGATTACCGTGTGATGAGAGAAAATACTTTAAAGTGCATTGGGAAGATAGAAGTACACTCTTTTGTGGACAAATTTTAAACCCAAACGTACACTCTTCACCGGACGGAGGGAGTAGTGACATGGCATGTCCATATAGCCAGCAGTTGGCTATACTATTAACCATGCTCTAACACACACACGCTGTTAAAAAACACACACGCACACACAGGTTCATAGAATAGGAATATCGTGGGAGTGGCTAGCCACAGGAAGTGAGATAAATGGAATACGTACAAGAACAGAAGAGGTACACGCATGTTCGTCGGAGACACAGTCGCTGCCTTGCACTATAGCGTTTAGAACACATAAAAAAAGAAGCCAATAATATTTATTTTTTGTTGGCATGTATTAGCAGTTTACTACTTCCTGGCTAATCTCATTTTCTTCGTTTTACCATATTATTACATTCTTATTTTCACTTCTTTCCACCACATGCTCACATTCCAAGGTGCATTATATTGATGCATGCAAGGATTAAAAGAAACCAACCAGTGCATGTAACCATTCCTACTCATTTAGTGGTCGTCCATGAAAATATTGTAATTAATGCAGAGATTAAAGTTTGAGTAATTTTGTAAACTATGAGACGGAGTACATTTCTCCACTTATCATCTGCCTTGGTTGATGAGATTTCAAATTTAAGACCTATAAACCAGAAAGGAGGGAGTAGTTAAAAAAAATTGGTCAAACTTTGAAAAAAATATATGACGTGGCCTAAAACCTGGACGGAGGTAGTAGTACGAGATACGGTGGCACACTGACTTAGGCCGAATACAAGTGCCCGCTCATTATTGGAAGAGAGCAAAGTGTACATACAAAGTAACTAAAATTGAATTTCTTGAAAATATTTAAAATTGGAGGATGGTGCAGCCCACCTTTCCGATATTTTGACCGTGTGTGGTTCAGTTGTTGTTCACTTCGGAGGGTCATGTACCACACGTGAACGATAGTAAGCGCGACCAGGAGGCGTGCAACGTTAATTGCTAGTTGACTCCTTCAAGCGTTAAATTTTCTTCACGTATTAGCATTACCCTAGTATTTTTCTTCACTACGTTAAATAAAGAGTTCCGTTTCATGCATAATTTATAACGATTTTTATGGAGAGAAAAAGAAAACCACTCCAACTATATACGCTGCAGCCTCGGCGCTTGTTTTCTAGGGTTTGCTCTCTTCACACTCTCTCTCCACTATATACATACACGCTGGAGCCTCAGCGCTTGTAGTTGCTCTCTTCACACTCTCTCACCATCTCCAGATCTAAACAAGACTGCGTTAGCCTCTCTCTCTCTCACTCCCCTCACTGCTGGTCAAAGAGCCGGCAGGATCCCATCTGCCGGGGAAGGAAAGGAGGCTTAATGCTGTCGCCGTTGGCGAGGGAGGGAATCCACTACCGGCGCAGCTATTCTCTTTCACCCAGCGGTGGCGCGGGAGGGCGTCCGACCCCTTCTTCCTCGCTGCCGTACATAGTGTGGGCAGATCGGCCTCCGGCCGCCCACTGAGCCACACCCCGAGAACCTTAAGGTATAATTTACTTAATCCACATGCATTGCTCTAGCTGCATGTGGATTTTTTTCCGCTTCTGCACTCGAATCTAGGTGTTGGATCATTCAGGAAAGTAGTGGGGAAAGTTGTATAGCATGAATCTAGGACGTGGTTCAAAGAGGAAAGGAAGGGGGGAAGTAGTACAGACTGGCTATCCAGCACCTATGTTGGTTGTCGTGGAATTGTCATGGCAGATGCCCCAGCATGAGGACTTAGGTGTGGAGCCATCGTCACGTAGTTAGCTTGAAGGGGTTAAATAGGACAAAGGACACGGAGAGTTTTACCCAGGTTCGGCCCCTCTCAACGAGGTAAAGGCCTACTCCTGCTTTAGGTTGTATTGCTTAGGTTTCGATTACTAGGGAGCGAATACGCTTGACCTAGTTCTTGACTTATGGTTTCTTGCCTTAACCTGCCGCCGGGTCACCCCTTTATATACACAGGTTGATGCCCGGCGGCTTATAGAGTCCCGGCCAGCTCATACAGAATGTGTCCGGCCCGGTGACCAATACTAAACTTTCCTTAACATACAAGTTAAACATATGGCGGTTTATGCCCGTGGGCCTCAAGTCGCCTCCGGGTCTTGGGCCTTCAGTAAGCTTGCTACATGAACCACCATCTTCAGCATCTTCTTGGGCCTTCTCATCATGAACCGCCAGTGGTATGACCCGGCCATTCCTGGGCGGGTTATACCCAATAGTTATATCCCCAACATTAGGCCCCAGGTTGATGTGAACTTGTTCATATCAATCTTCAATACTTGACTTAGAAAAAAATCCTTCATCGTCAGTCCTTATGAAATATTATAACCCGCCATGACGCCTGCTCACAGAATTGTGCTAACCCACCATGACATCATCTCGCATTAATATCGCACGAGGCCCAAATCTCAATATGCCTTCACTTTTAATGAACCTCTGAAAATCGAGGCATCTGTGCTGTCGCATAATCATTTTTCAGCCTCCTCGATTCCCGCGCATGCCATCTATCCACTGCCTTATAAATAGGGACATGGGTCCTTTTCATCCCCCCTTGCCTCCTCGTCTTCACCCTCTTCCTTGCAACGCCACACGCGCCCGAGCTCCGCCGCCGTCGACCTCGCGAGCTGCCTCAACTCAGGCCGCTGCATCGACCTGAACGCACCAGAGCACCGCCGCGCGCCACCGCTGTCCAACAGCCCCGGTAAGCTCTCCTCTTTTCCTCATCGCAGATCTCCATTCGGGTTTGCTCGAGTTCATCAAAGTTCATCTCCGTTCATCTTTGTTCCTCCCTAGATCATGTAGTTTTTGATCTAAGTATAGTACCAATCTTGTGCGGTAGTAGTTTAGCACTCGTTTTTAATATCTGAACGCCTCCCCTCCATAGGAGATCTCATCTAAGCACGTGAACTGTCCTGCTGCCGCCACTTTAGGTTTAGAATTTTTCTTCATTATCTGAACTGCTGTAGATCCAAAATTATAACACCGATCTGTGAAAACTGTTTGTCCAACACTTACAATCCTTCACTCATAGATCTAAAAACTGATAGCTATGTAGGCAGCTTAATTGATAAACCATAACCCGCCAGGTACCATTAGTCCCCTCTTAAGCCGCCAATAGATTGCTCTGCATCTCAACACTATCCTCCGTCTTAACACACTGCATGTTTATAGTTTTTACCTTTGAACCAATGACCGGCTTAACAACATAATCTTAAACAGGCAATATTTTCTTTTCAGACCTTCACCATCAACAATGACTAAGACCTTCACTTCATGCAACTGGGTCACGTCCCGAGTTACCGAGGAAGTCTTGAACAATTTTGTTCAGACTGGCGTCTTAGCCAAAAAAGATGACATCCACTGGAGGGTCCCAGGCACTAAAAATCCTCCTGAGCCCAGGGAAGGCGAAATAATCATTTTTACTGATCATATGATCCGGGGGTTTACCCCGCCCGGTTCAAAATTCTTCCGAGACGTGCTACACTTTTTCCAGCTCCATCCTCAAGATATTGGGCCCAATTCTGTCTCCAACATCTGCAACTTCCAAGTTTTTTGCGAAGCTTATCTTCAACAAGAGCCCAGTGTCGAACTGTTTAGGGAATTCTATTACTTGAACCGGCAGACTGAATTCACAGACGGACCCAGCTTGGAGCTAGGCGGAGTTTCAATTCAGAAGCGGAAAGAAGCCACCTTCCCATATGCCAAACCGCCCAGTCATCCTAAAGACTGGAACCAGACTTGGTTTTATTGCCAAGATACATCTCCAGAGGGTGAAAATCCCTTGCCGGGCAACCGTGAACACCGGCTTAGCAACACACATCCACTCCCAGAACGGATCAGCACAAAGGAACGGGCCAAGTATGCGCCCATATTTTCAAAGATTAGAGCCTTCATGGCTAACGGCTTAACCGGCATCGACCTTGTTCGGTGCTGGGTCGACTGGAGAATTCTGCCGTTAAGCCGCCGCCCCGGTTTAATGTGCGAGTACACCGGCGACTTAAAAGATGCACAACGCCACTGCGAGATCCAATTGACTGATGAAGATATCAATGAATCGACCAAGGCTTTATTGAATGAAAGCTTGGCAGCTTGCAGCAAAACCGGACTCAATCCTTTCTGCACTCTCAACAAACCGCCAGCTGTAAGTTTTGTACATAATTTTTCAGTTGAGTCATGTTTTCCTAAAAACTGTCCTCTTATACTCATCTGACTTCCACAGGCCAATTCTCCTTTCTGGAAGAAGAAGCTGCAGGACAAACTGGCCAAGAAGACCCGGACAAAGACCAAGGCTAACAAAAAACCTACCAAGAAGAAGACCGACCCCTCCGAGTTACCTAACTTTGATGATGATGATGATGATGATGAGTCGGAGGTAGAACTTGATTCTCTTGGCTCATTTTTTTGTACATCTCATTGACAACGATTATTATCAGGATGACGCGGAAGCCAACCGTGCGGGTGATGAAGAGGTAATTGTTCTTTCCTCCTGCTCAGAACCTCTGCCAAAACAGAAATCTCGACAAGCAAGCCGAAAAGTAAGGTTTTCTCATCCTTTAGCTCATTTGGATCCCAACTTTATTTTGAAGAAAGCAGCAACATGAAGCTCGCCGCACAACCCAAAACAGCGGAGGCGGGATCCTTTCCTCCGGCTTACCGAACAAACCAGCCCCTCGCAAACGTCGTCCAGAGGTCTCACCAATTTCTGACTTAGCTTATCCCAAGGCTGGTCTTTTTCGACCTCTTAATCCTTCCGACTCAAATTATCAGGGAACATCTCATTCCTCCTCTGGCGATTCAACGGGAACTCACATCCCAGCCTTCAAGACTGTGCCTGGGTAATGTTAAATCTCTGCTTTCCATCATATACTCAATTGCTGTGTTAACCTCGTCTTGTGCTGCATTTACAGAGCTATGGCAAAGCCCAGCAAGAAGTTGATGGTGACAAAAACGACCGAAAATCCTTCTGAACCGGAGAAACAGTCAGCAGAAACTTCCCTCCATGCCACTGAAGCCACCGTTGATGAACCGCTACTGGAAGAACACAACATCACCATAGATCATATGGATGTTGACCCAGCCACCACCAAGCCGCCAAGTTCCATCAAGCCTACTGAAGAAAAGGCAGATGATGTTGTCATTACTGGGCTTGGTTATACAGCGCGAGGCAATCCCACTGTCTTGTCAAAACACAGTGCCAAGGAAGAAATATCTGTTGCTGACAAAGGCAAGTGGTCAGTGAATTTAGAGAGCTATGCTCACTATAGTGCTCAAGAGATCCACTCTGGGTACTTGAACCGTCTGCACACAAGCCGTGATTTCGAGGTCGGCTTAGTAAATCTCATGAAGGAATGTTTTGAGGTAAACGCTAGCCTTCTTCATATAAACATACTTTATCAGCGGCCAAGTTTACTGGACATGATAGAATTGAATGTACTGTAGACTTTAGATAGCCTTATAGATCAAAGCAAGTAGCCCCCAAGGGCCAGCTTACACTTTCAAGATAAGCCGGGACTTCAAATAGTAAAGATTCAATTTTGCACCTGTAGCCCCCAAGGGCCGGCTTAAACTGTTAAGATTAGCCGAGTCTCATTACCATAGTTGTCAATAAAATCCAAGTATATAGCCCCCATGAATCGGCTATAGCCACAATAGTGTAGCCGAGTCATCATGAAATTGTCTTTGAAAAGAGCAATGTGCATTAGCCCCCAAGTGCCAAGTGAAATACTTGTATTGTGCTTGGGACTTTAAACAAAATGATTGTAATAGCAACTGTCGTTTGCATACTGCAGGCTGAACTCAATGCAAAAGAATCCCAAGTCGCCGACCTTCAAGAAAATATCAAGTCTCAACAATCTGAAACTGCCAAGGCCAAATCAGAACTGACAACCGCCTTGGAAGAAATGGAGAAGTTGAAAAAGGACTTCAAGGCTGACAGGACAAACTGGGAGTCTGACAAAGCAGCTCTGTTGAAAAGAGTAGAAGAAGCAGAGGCGGCCCTTAAGCCGGTGACTGAAGAGCTTTCCGGTTTAAAACATCAAATTAACACCATGACCGCCGCTGTCTTTGGTAAGTAACATTATTCCAATCTATTACCATACATGTAGTTGAATAATCATTCATCCGACTTATCAATTTGTTTGGTAATGCAGTCTCCAGAATCGCCCATCTTGGTGCAGACATGCGCATGAAGCTGAAAGCCGCCTATACTCTTATCGAGCAATTGTATACTGGCGCGCAACGAGCTATCTCTGCAGCTTCTCATAAAAAACAACCACCAACTCTTATCAAAGACACGCTGGAAAAGCTGTATGTATTGCCCCAAAGAGTGGAGGATCTAAAGCTATCAGCTGCTAGAGCCGGTGCCATCACTACGCTAACCCGGGCCAATGCGTGGCAAGCAGATCTGGACCCACAAGACTTGGCCAATGGCTGCCCAAGCGTAAAGGAGGACGGGTCTCCCTTCAGTACTGAGGACTTTGCGGTGATAGCAAGAGAAATGCGCCCTCTAGCAAGCAAACTGGCTGAAGATATGGACCTATCTCATTACCAGGTGGCTTATAATGCTGATAACAAGAAAGTGAAGGCGCCGGTTCACGACTCCCAGCAGCTTATTCCGCCAATCCGTAAGCACACCTTTGCTCCTGATATTGACCCGTCAACACTTATTGATGACGAAGTTGTGTTCAAAGCTTTGACTGGGATCAATTGGGCCACCTCTGACTTCGAGTCAACGGGTGACGAAGAAGAAGATGAACCGGTGCAAGATGACCCGGAATCCTCTACTCGCCAAGGTCAAGAACATTTATCCAAGGGCCGGCTTATTATCTGCCAGTTGGACTACCTTATGCCTCAAAACACTTACTCTTTTGGGCCGTCCAGTGCCTTGTAATAGGCTAGTTTGAAAACAATGATCTGCCATGCCATCGTGCATGTTGATTTGCATAACACTTATGAGCCGTTTTGATCTTATCTGATGATCCACCATTTATGCTCGTAATCATTGTCATCTTTGTTGATCATGTTGTCTTAAACCCTGCATACAAACAGAGAACAAGTGCCTTGCCGATTTACCCCAAGGCGGGTCATAACACCCCATATGAAAACCACTGGTGACTGCATCGTCCGTAACCAGGGCCGGTTTATCAAAACTTCATATAATCATAACAAAGCAAATATCATACCTGTGATATTTATTCATACTGCCGGCTTACAACGCCGCATGTAGTAAGGGTAACAGCCCAAAGCTTTAGAGCGCAGTGCTTTGTGTAATTTTATTCATACTGCCGGCTTACAACACCATAGACAGCAAAGGGTAACATCCCAAAAACTTAAGAGTATAGAACTCCAAGCATATAATCACCACACACTGGCGACTTATCGTCCAAAGCCAGGCCGGGTTATCAAAGCACCGGATATTTTCAAATATGAATCATAAGATCAAGGTAACATGGCCCGAATCAACTTTCAACCATATATCAATATGGTATAAACAGAAATCACCAAAAAGATTCAAAGTCAATATAAACCAGAAAACCAAGGCATTCAAAGGCTGCCAAGCCTCAACATCAAGTGCTATTCAAGGGCTGCACAACCACTGAGTTACTCCTTAATTCAAACCTGTAAGCTGTCATAGCCAAAAAGATTCAAAGTCAATATAAACCAGAAAACCAAGGCATTCAAAGGCTGCCAAGCCTCAACATCAAGTGCTATTCAAGGGCTGCACAGCCACTGAGTTACTCCTTAATTCAAACCTGTAAGCCGGGCCTCACATGACAAATCGCCGTTTTAACTTTGACAAGTTCAGGGTCTTTACAAGATTAATTGTCAAGAGTACGGCGAGTCATTCCGGGATTACCTGGTCGGAGTGGCAGGCATACAAAGACAGGATAACCCGGATTTTTGGTGAATACACATGGCGTCCAAGCCCATTACAAGGGTCAACAAAGCTCTGTTCATTTAACAAGGAGCCCCCAAGTAATATTCCGACCCAGGCGTACAAGCCGGACCAATAGGGTAGTCATAGCTATGCTCAATGAGCAGGAAGCCCCCCAAATATTTTGCAATCAAGGCGTACAAGCCGGATCAAAAGGGTAATCATAGCTATGCTCAATGAGCAGGAAGGCCCCCAGTGACCTTATGAAGTGACAATAAAGACTCAGATTCTCAGAAATGAAACGACAGAGGCCCTGAATCATCATGGATGCCGGCTTTATTATACTAATCATAATATATACATTAGCAAAAGTATGTACATCACAAGAGCCGGTGGTTCAGGTGTAATAAGGCCAAAGATGAGCAATATTCCACGGCCGGTGGGTCTCCTCCTCCGACGTGCGTGAGTCCTTGTGGCCTCGAACATCGATAAGGTAGTATGACCCGTTGTTCAGATTTTTACTGACCACAAAGGGCCCTTCCCAAGGTGGGGATAGCTTGTGCATATCAGTTTGATCCTGGAT
Source organism: Thinopyrum elongatum (assembly GCA_011799875.1). NCBI lineage: Eukaryota > Viridiplantae > Streptophyta > Magnoliopsida > Poales > Poaceae > Thinopyrum > Thinopyrum elongatum. Next base: position 425,701,109 of record CM022297.1, read on the forward strand.
GAGTCGGAGCACCAAATCTCCTTGAAAAGTCCTGGTTTTAACCCGGTGGCTGTGATAACGAGGTACTACCTGCTCAACTGAGTTCACCGCCCGCTTATGGATTTTCTGATCCCGTTTGCACAGACTTGTGGTGAATACATGATATTGACCACTATTCAATTGCTATGGATTGCTTTGATAACTAGACTGCTGCTGCTGATTTCCTTGTCCAGATTGTTGAGTAAAACCGCCTTGATTGCCTTGGCCCTGGAAACCAGAACTTGAACCACCACCTCCAAATCCAGGTTCATGAGGGCCGGATCCTGAACCGCCATGCGGGCCATGATTATTCTGGAAAAAATTAGAGTTTCTATATTCCCTCATGATGAAGCAATCCTTCCACAGATGACTGGCCGGCTTTTCCTGGGTTCCGTGCTTTGGGCAAGGCTGATTCATCATGGCCTCAAGGTTGAACTTCAGCCCTCCAAACCGGGGCGCTGATGTTTTCCCCTTACGACGCTGGTTATTACTCTGTGCATTGGTGTTAGCCACAAAGTCTAAACCGCCGTCAGCCTTGCGCTTACCATTGCCACCTTGACCCGTCGTGTTATGCTGTCCCTTTGTATTGCCACTCTTTTTCCCTTTACCAGCTTTCTCCTCATCAGACTCAGGGTCTTTAGTGCTACCAGAGTCGGCATATTTGACGAGAACCGCCATGAGCTCCCCCATATCATTGCAATTGCGCTTAAGCCGCCCCAATTTCTGCTTAAGGGGAAGAAAACGGCAATTCTTCTCCAACATCAGGACTGCTGAACCGACGTTGATACTGTTCGACGAGTGTATAACAGCTGAGATCCGGCGCACCCAATTGGTTGTTGACTCACGTTCACCTTGGACGCAAGAGTCCAAATCCAGAATCGACATAGGCTGCTTGCACGTGTCTTTAATTTTTTGGATAAAATGCACTTTCAACTCTGCCCATGATCAGATGGAGTTAGCGGGCAGCCCTTTTAACCAAGTACGAGCTGGCCCATCCAACATCATGGTGAAATACTTGGCACAAGCAGCATCACTAACATCCAACATCTCCATAGCCATCTCATAGCTTTCAATCCAAGCCTCCGGGGGTTGATCCGCCGTGTAGTTAGGCACCTTATAGGGGCCCTTGAAATCCTTAGGCAAGCGCTTGTTGCGTAGAGTCGGCACTAAACATGGCACGCCCAAGGTTCTAGAAGTCACCCCTGTCTCCACAGACGCTGACGGATAAACCGGAGGTTGCTATTGAGCCGCCAACTGAGCCGCCAGCTCAGCCTCACGCCACACCCTGCCCTGGTCCACTAAAGCCTGAGCATCATTACCAGCACGTGGTTGGTCAGGCCTACAAGGCTGATTGCGGTGCCGCTCACTGCTCGATACAGCCAGTTCATCAATGTGTCTGCTATAACTCCGACTTGGACGCGGGGTCGAGTGAATCCGTTCACGACTGTATCAATAAGCCGCCTGTTGAGCCACAGCCGTCTGAAGAAGTTCTCCGGCTCGCCGTATTTCCATCGCCGCTGGCGACTCATCCTGAACTGGGAGAGCTGCCAATCTAGTAGCCACAACTATCATGTTATCCAGAGGATTAGAGTAATGAACCCGGGGCATCGAAACATGCTGAGGAGGGGTCAGATTCAAACGTGTGGGGTCTGCAGCACGTGGCTGAACCGGTGCTCCAGCCGCCGGCGCCTCAACGGCCCGATCCACCACAGGTGGGTTACTGGTTCCTGCCCCAGGCGTGTTGAAAAGGTTTCTCGCATCGTAAACCAGGGGTAAACGACTCACATGCCTTCTGTTAAAGACAGCGTTTGATGCGTCCCGGTCCAAGCTCAAGCGAAAATTTTCTGCTTGAAGCCGTTCTGCCTCCCTCTCCAAGGCAGCTCGCTCCGTCGCCATCCGGGTGTTCTCAGTGTTTAGATCCTCCTTTGCTTGAGCTATTTCATCACGTAACTTTGCAACGTCCACATTATGTTGCGTTTGGTTTGCCGGGGTCACCTCCACCGTCAACAATGTTGCCAGAGCCTCCAACAGTTCAGATAAAACTTGAGCTGGCGGGCGCACAGGGCCTCTTGCCCTAGCTGCCGTTGCCGTCGCTGAACCGGAGATCATTGCCGCCGCAGTTGAAGAATTCTGCCCTGGCTATGTACCGGCCATGAAGATTGTAACCCGGTTTGGCAGCTCATAGGGGTTCGGAATACTGTCGCCATCGGAACAGCCCCCAAGCCCACCATCCTGAACTTGATACATGGAGTTGGTCTCACCGGTTGAGGACTCATCGCCTGAATAGACGGCCGTCTCACCACCGGACACAGATCCTCCTTCCAGATCTACTCCTTGAGTAAAGCCAACAAAGACAAGCTTCGGGGCGGCTTGAACCTTGGCGGGTCGCACGCGCTGAGCTGTCTCGACGATGTCGGCGCAGGTGTCCGGCTCAGCTTCCGACTCACCAATCTTGCCGATGAAGACATGAATTCCGCCGAAGGGGACCCGGTACCCGTACTCGATTGAGCCGACCTCGGGGCCCTAGCCCGCGTCGTCGATGTAGAGCTTGCCGCGACGACTTTTAGTCATCCGGCCCACAGCGTATCCCTTGAGCCCTGTGAAGCTGCCCTTCAAGAACTCGAAACCACCGTGCGCTGGCCCCAAAGTGGGCGCCAACTGTCGTGGAATTGTCACGGCAGATGCCCCAGCATGAGGACTTAGGTGTGGAGCCATCGTCACGTAGTTAGCTTGAAGGGGTTAAATGGGACAAAGGACACAGAGAGTTTTACCCAGGTTCGGCCCCTCTCAACAAGGTAAAGGCCTACTCCTGCTTTAGGTTGTATTGCTTAGGTTTCGATTACTAGGGAGCGAATAGGCTTGACCTAGTTCTCGACTTATGGTTTCTTGCCTTAACCTGCCGCCGGGTCACCCCTTTATATACACAGGTTGATGCCCGGCGGCTTATAGAGTCCCGGCCGGCTCATACACAATGTGTCCGGCCCGGTGACCAATACTAAACTTTCCTTAACATACAAGTTAAACATATGGCGGTTTATGCCCGTGGGCCTCAAGTCACCTCCGGGTCTTGGGCCTTCAGTAAGCTTGCTACATGAACCGCCATCTTCAGCACCTTCTTGGGCCTTCTCATCATGAACCTCCAGTGGTATGACCCGGCCTCTCCTGGGCGGGTTATACCCAATAGTTATATCCCCAACATTGGTCAAAAAGGGAAAACAATGACAAACGCAGTACGCACATTTGTAACGAACTGATCTTTCTATGGGTGGGGGACAAGGCTGTAGAGTTTGAGCAGGACTAGATTTGCTGCCCTCACATCGGGAAAGGTGTCTAAAGATAACAAAACTGGGACCAACACAAATATGCTCCTTGGTTGTTTGTTCTTTGTTGCAACAGACTGAGCATCACCCCTTTATACATCGGTAGATGCACATGGTGCTGGTGCATCCACTGTCCCGTACAACTCTTTAGCTGTTGTTAATCTAATAATGCCGCTGGAAAATTGAAGCAATGCCACAGTTAAAAGCAAATTACATGCTTAACAAATTTTATTGTTAATATAATCTCTCTATTAATATGAATCAATGCCACTGTTTCAGAAATGCTACTGTCTTGCTTTCTTTCCCATTTAGATAAGTAAGATGCTTCTTTTTGTGGGCTTCTGTATCATCCACCGTTATTGACCAGTAATTGTTTCTTTTGCACCTCTGTGTAAACAAAGTTATCTACTTCACCTTGTTGCTATTGCGACCTTTTGTTGCACCGCACAAAACACTTTTGCTTTAAGAGTGTTTTATGCAGTTCAACCAAAATGTCACACCGACAATGTTGCTCGATTGCTTGATCTTAGTGGAATTGCACAAGAGCAGATCTGACTTCCTATCTGTGTTGACAAATTTGTTTCAGATCTTCTTCTTGTGAGTTGTTTGAATTCTGCGTCATGAGAGGTCAGTAATGGCCTTCTTCCACATGATTGTGTAGTGTGCTTTCATATGTTCTACTACTTATACGGTAATGTTGCTTGATTTTAGGAACTCCACAAAAGGAGACCAGACTTCCAATCTGTATGTGCACCGTAATATCCCATTGAGGTAAGATAATGACATTTCACAACTGTTGGTGTCGGAGTAATGGGCCACGAGTAGCCTAACCCGAGTCCCTGAGCTGTTCAAGACGTTGGGCCGGCTACGCCCATGAACGACCAAGATGAAGCGCCGCCTTCTGACGGCCGGCTGTCCTGAGCGGCCGGCTGCCCGAGGACGGCCGAGCTCCAGAAGACGGCATCAAGACAGGCCAACTCCTCCCAGGCGGCCTCCAGAGAGGCCGGCTCCTGGCGGTTGGCCCACGGAGCCCTCAGAGTTTGTGCCTACATTAAAAGAGACGAGACAGGGTGAGGCTACAGTGAAGCCCATCCCCCTGTATCCAGGGCAGGACATGGCCACGGTGCTCCGTACGGGCGGAGATCTCCGCCCGGCGCGGCACTGTCGCCACTCCGCCCTTGACGTCACCCCTGACAGGCAGAACCCTGTTTCCACGATGGCCTGTCAGTACGGCTTGCAGGCGGCGGGCCCTACCAGACAGTGAGAACCCAGAGGACGGCGGGAGTCTGACCAGCCAGACCTGAGGGAGGCCGGCCTCAAGCAGGCGGCCATCACCTTCCTCGGGGTCCGCGTGCCATCAACCAGATGGGACACGGAGTGGCTACAGTGGTCTCCCGCCAGCGGATGGGACGGTAGCCACGCTCCCCTGACCACGCCTGCGTCACCAACGTCACGGCCACGTACCGGACCAGTCGGCTGGGCCCACCCGGCGGCGGGCCCTAGCTGCCGGCGGAGAAGCCGGCGGCCAGAGACACCGACGACCGGGCCCTACGCCTGACCAGATTACCAATGTACCCTTGGAGGGGGGTAGGCCTATATAAGCCCCCCCAGGGCACCCATGCAAGAGGGGGAGAGACCAGTTAGACCTAGACTCACTCAGAGAGAGGAAAGAGCCGACCCTGCTTTCTTCTACCTCTGGCATACAGCTCGAGGAGCACCATTGTACTCACTAGTGCCTTAGTGATCATGCGGAGACCCCGCAGAGCAGGACTAGGGGTGTTATCTCCCCGGAGAGCCCCGAACCTGGGTAAAGCGCGCTGGCGATCGTGTCTACGCCACATCCCGCTTCCAGGCACCGGCGACGTTCTACTAGCTCCCACCATGATAAGCCATCCCTTGGCATATGTCGCACCCAACACCCGACATTTGGCGCCCACCGTGGGGCTAGGTGCACCGTCGTCCGGAGATCTGTTCTGGACAAGAACCTTGTTCCTTCCCGGCGAGCGCAGCCAACCCAGCACGCCAGACGGTGTCTACGCCGACGCGCTGCGCGGCGCGGAGGTCGTCTGCGCGGCAAGTTGCCTCGCCGATCTTGTTGGCGGGATCCGCCTTCCCGATGAGCCCGTATCTGACGCAGGCACGGATGACCCCGAGAGCCGCCTCGTCGACCTCCTCGACCAGCTCCACGTCGGCAGCGAGCCTGCTGCGGACTTGGAGTCGGTTGGTTCCTCCGACCTGATGCTTGTCGATTCCGACACGGCGTTGCTCGACACATTCCCCGCCAGCGTGGTGGTCTACGACGAGCCGCTCCCTCATTGGACGGTGGTGGAGGCGCCGTCACGGAGGTGCTTGTCATCGGGCATGGCGAGCACTCTGGCGGAAGTGGCCAGGACCCGCTGCAGGCGGCAATGCGGGACCTGTCCGCGCCCGTAGCACCCGGTGCGGATGGTGAAACGCTAGAAGCGTGCCGTGTCGTGCTCCTCGACAGCGCCAACAAGTTGGCGGCCATGAGACGCCTCACCGAGGCTTACCACCGCGAGGTCGACCGCGTCGTCTGTGGCACGCCGGCTGCCGGCGAGCCTAGCCGCGCGAGCACGGTCCGACAGTGTGGTGCGGCCATCGCCAGCATGTTGGGGGCCGACCGCCCAGTCTATGCCATGCCAATGGAGAGCTGAACCACCTAGAGGGCGATGAGCGGCGCTGCATGACGGAGCGCGTCCAACAGCTTATCGATGCGGCCACCGCGCAGCAAGAAGCTGGCCGCCGCATGATGGAACCCGGCTTACCGGCCGGGAACCTTCCCCCTCGCTGAGAGCACGGCGCGACCTCCCGGACACCGACAAACGGCACCCACAACGAAAAAGACCCAGAGCCGGCTGCTAGCCGCAGCCGCACCCGCATCTCTATTGAGCGCGACCAAGACGGCCGCCCACGAGCAGTGGAATGGCGGGATGGTCGTCCGCCTCCCCCGCGCCGGGAAAGGCGCGCCTCCCTGCCGCCTGTCGACCACCCGACACTCGGCAACCGCCTTGGCCGCCGAGAAGGAGTCGGGCAGAACGATGCCCGCCACCGAATCGACCGCCTCAACCGGTCCCTGGCGCTAGAAGAAGAAGACGCATTGGGTCCGCCTTGCTTTGGCCCCCGCATCCGTGACGAGCCCTTCCCCAAAGGGTTCACTCTCCCAAGAGATACGCCCAAGTACAACGGCTCTGTGAAGCCAGAAGATTGGCTAGTCGACTACTCCACAGCCGTCAGCATAGCGAACGGCAACAAGCATGTCGCCGTGAAGTATGTTCCACTCATGCTCCAGGGCACGGCCCGGACGTGGCTGAACAGCCTCAAGCCCTACAGCGTTAACAGCTGGCTGGACTTCACCGAAGTTTTCATCCGCAACTTCACCAGCACCTACAAGCGGCCTCCCAAGCGTCGCCAGCTCTCTCTGTGCGTCCAAGGCTCGAGCGAGTCCACCCATGAGTATTTGACGTGGTGGGCCGAGCTACGCAACTCCTGCGAGGGGGTTCATGAGGTGCAAGCCATCGAATACTTCACCGCCGGGTGTCGAGAGGGCACCCTGCTCAAGCATCGGCTCCTCTGCGACGAGCCGGCCACCCTCGACGAGTTGCTGATCATAGCGGACAAGTACGCCACGGCCGACTCCTCCATTAAGGCAGAGATTCAAGTTGATGCATCCGGCAAAGTGGCTCCTCAAGCTCCTCGAGCCCCGGCTGGTGACTCCAGTCGACGGCAGCAGCAAAACTACAACAAGCGCAAGGCGCCACAACCAGCTTCTACGAACCGGCAGGTGGCGACAGTCGAAGACCAGCAGCCGGAAGGGCAGCCTCCTCCCAAGCGCCAGAAGGGCGGCAAGCCCAACTAGTTGCCCGCCTTCTCATACAAGCAGACTCTCGACGCACCTTGCAAGTTTCACAGCGGCGCGAATCCATCCAACCACGCCACTCGGAAGTGCCACTGGCTCACCAGGATTGCCAAGGGTGACGGACTCCTGCCTCCTCCGCCTGCCGGCCCGCTGCCTCCTCCTCCCCAACAGCCGGCGGTTCGGCCAGTCGAAGCGATCCAAGACGAGTTCCCTGAAGAGCACGGAGCCTATGTCGTCTTCACCAGCGTGACTGACGACAGGCGCAGCCAACGTCAGCAGCACCGGGAAGTGAGCGCTGTCACTTCTAAAGCTCCGGAATTCATGCACTGGTCGGAGAGGCCGATCAGTTGGAGCCGATCTGACCACCCGGAGGTGATGCCCGCACCGGGCTCTTATGCCCGGGTGCTGGATGCCACCTTCGCAACAGAAAGGCGGGCTGCTCGTTTCTCCCGAGTTCTGATAGATGGCGGCAGCAGCATCAACATCCTCTACCGTGACACCATGGAGAAGTTGGACATCAAAGAGAAACAGCTCCAGCCCAGCCGGACTGTCTTCCATGGCATTGTGACTGGCCTGTCCTGCTCGCCGATCGGCAAGATCAAGATAGACGTCCTTTTCGGGGAAAAGGATCACTTCCGCCGAGAGCCAATCTGGTTCGAGGTGGTTGATCTTGAAAGCCCCTACCACACGTTGCTTGGCCGGCCCGCCCTGGCCAAGTTCATGGCGGTCCCCCACTACGCCTACCTCAAGATGAAGATGCCGAGCACCAAGGGCATTATCACCGTAGCTGGCAACTACCAGAAGTCTATCGCCTGTGCCACTGCTAGCAGCCGGCTGGCCGAGTCCCTTGTGATTGCTGCCGAGAAACGGCTCCTTGACCGGGTTGTGGCAATGGCAGGCAGGCAGCCGGAAATGTCGCCACAACCTAAGGAGTCAGAAGCTGAGGGCTCGTTCAAGCCGGCCAAGGAAACAAAGAAGATACCCCTGGACCCGGAGCACCCGGAGAAGTATGCTGTCATTGGTGCAAACCTTGACAGCAAATAGGAAGGCGAGCTCGTCGATTTCCTCCGTGAGAATCGGGACATCTTTGCATGGTCCCCTAAAGACATGCCAGGTGTTCCGACAGATTTCGCCGAGCACAAGCTACATGTCCGACCTGGTGCCAAGCCAGTCAGGCAGCCCTTGCGCCACCTGTCAGAAGAAAAGAGAGGAGTCGTTGGAGAAGAAATAGCCCGGCTTCTGGCAGCAGGCTTCATTATGGAAGTGTTCTTCCCAGAATGGTTATCCAACCCCGTCCTTGTGCTGAAAAAGAATAAAAAGTGGCGCATGTGTATTGATTATACCAGCCTCAACAAAGCTTGCCCCAAAGATCCATTTGCTCTACCAAGAATTGACCAAGTGATAGACTCCACAGCCGGATGCGAGCTGTTGAGTTTTTTGGATGCATACTCAGGGTACCACCAGATCAAACTATGCCCGGCCGACAGGCTGAAGACTGCCTTCATCACACCGTTCGGAGCCTTCTGCTACCTGACCATGACGTTCGGCTTGAGAAATGCCGGCGCCACGTTTCAGCGTTGCATGCAGAAGTGTCTCCTGAAGCAACTCGGCAAGAACGCCCATGTCTATGTGGACGACGTTGTGGTGAAGACAGAGAAGCGTGGCACCCTGCTGGAGGACCTTAAGGAAACCTTTGAAAACTTGCGACGATTTCAAATCAAGCTCAACCCGGAGAAATGTGTCTTTGGAGTGCCAGCCGACCAGCTTCTTGGCTTCCTGGTCTCAGAGCGCGGCATCGAGTGCAACCCTGCGAAGATCAAAGCCATCGACAAGATGGAGGCACCCACCCGACTGCTGGATGTGCAAAAATTCACCGGCTGCTTGGCATCCATCAGCCGTTTCATCAGTCGGCTGGGCGAGAAGGCTCTTCCCCTGTACCAACTCATGAAGAAAGCCACTTTTTTCGAGTGGAATGACAAGGCGGACGAAGCTTTTCTCCAGCTCAAAAAGATGTTGACCAATCCGCCTGTCCTGGCAGCTCCGACCGCCAAAGAGCCAATGCTTCTCTACATCGCCGCCACCAGCCGGGTGGTTAGCACAGTCATAGTTGTGGAACGCAAAGAAGACGGCAAAACATTGCCAGTCCAGAGGCCGGTGTATTACCTGAGTGAAGTATTGTCCGCCTCCAAGCAGAACTACCCTCACTATCAGAAGATGTGCTATGGCGTGCATTTCGCCGCCAAGAAGCTGAAGCCATACTTTCAGGAACATCCAATCATGGTTGTTTGCACCGCCCCGCTTGTGGAGATCATAGGCAGCAGAGATGCATCGGGCCGAGTGGCCAAGTGGGCCATCGAGCTGGCCCCCTACACCATCTCCTACCAGCCTCGCACCGCCATCAAATCCCAGGCGCTGGCCGACTTCTTCGTCGACTGGGCCGAGACCCAGTACCTGCCGCAAGCTCCAGACTCCACCCATTAGCGAATGCACTTCGATGGCTCGAAGATGCGCACCGGTCTAGGAGCCGGCATCGTCCTCACCTCTCCTAAAGGCGACAAGCTCAGATACACGCTGCAAATCCACTTCGCCGCCTCCAACAACGTCGCCGAGTACGAAGCACTCTTACACGGGCTCCGGCTTGCCTAGGAACTCGGCATTCGCCGGATCCTGTGCTACGGTGACTCCGACTTGGTGGTCCAACAGTCGTCAGGCGACTGGGACGCCAAGGATGCAAACATGGCGAGCTACCGCTTCCTCGCCCAGCAACTCAGTGGATACTTTGAAGGGTGCGAGTTCCTCCATGTGCCAAGAAACGACAACGAGCAAGCCGATGCCTTGGCACGGATCGGCTCCACCCGGCAAGCAATACCAGCCGGTGTCGCCCTACAACGCCTCCTCAAGCCGTCACCAGAATCAGACTCCATCTTCGTGCCAACTCCCTCCAAGGGAGACGGATTCGACTGGAGGACCCCTGCAGCAGTCGCACCCGGCCCGGGGACTCCACAACCCGGCCTGGGGGCTGCGGCAGTCGGCCCGGGAACTTCACCCAGCGACCTGGGGACTGCAGCAGTCGCACCCGGCCCGGGGACTCCCCAACCCGGCCCGAGGGCTGCAGCAGTCGGCCCGGGGACTTCAACAACGCAGCAAGACGCCGTTGGCTCCACCCTGCCACCTCCCAACCCAACCACCCTAGTAGCAGTGGCCGTGATGACGGTGGATGAAGTCGAAGCACCATCATGGGCGCAGCCCATCCTCAACTTTCTGGTAAACAAGGAGTTGCCGACCGATGAAATCTCGGCCCAACAAGTGCAACATCGGGCAGCAGCATACACCGTTGTTAACAGAGAACTTGTGAGGCGTAGTGTCAATGGTGTATACCAGCGCTGCGTGGAGCCGGAGAAAGGCCAAGCAATCCTCAAAGATATCCACCAAGGCGAGTGTGGTCACCACGCAGCTTCAAGATCTCTTGTTGCCAAAGCTTTCCGCCACGGTTTTTTCTGGCCAACTGCTCTAGAAGACGCCAAAGACTTGGTCCATAAATGTAAGGGGTGCCAGAAGTTCCGCTCCAAGCCACATTTGCCGGCTTCGGCACTCAAGACCATCCCCATCGCCTGGCCCTTTGCCGTCTGGGGGCTGGACATGGTCGGACCATTCAAGATAGCCCGCGGCGGCATGACTCATCTACTTGTCACCGTGGACAAGTTCACCAAGTGGATAGAAGCCAAACCAATCAAGAAGATGAATGGTCCAACTGCTGTGACTTTCATCGTAGATATCACCACCCGGTATGGCATACCACACAGCATCATCACCGACAACGGCACAAACTTCGCCAAGGGTGCCTTGGCTCGCTTTTGCGTGATGCAGGGCATCCGACTGGACTTAGTGTCCGTCGCTCATCCGCAGTCAAACGGCCAGGTGGAGCGAGCAAACAGCCTCATCTTGTCCGGCATCAAGCCCCGGCTGGTCGAGCCTCTGGAGTGATCGGCCGGCTGTTGGCTCGATGAGCTGCCGGCCGTCCTCTGGAGCCTGCGTACAACTCCAAACAAGTCAACCGGCTTCACGCCCTTCTTCCTCGTCTATGGTGCCGAAGCCGTCATCCCGACGGACATAGAATTCGACTCCCCTCGAGTCACCATGTACACTGAGGAGGAGGCAAAAGAAGCACGAGAAGACGGCGTCGATCTGCTGGAAGAGGACCAGCTGTTGGCACTCAGCCGGTCCACCATCTACCAGCAGAGTCTGCGCCGATACTACAATCGAAAGGTCAAGCCAAGATCTTTCCAAGAGGGAGACCTTGTGCTCCGGCTGATCCAGCGAACAGCCGGCCAGCACAAGCTCTCGGCACCTTGGGAAGGCCCCTTCATCATCAGCAAAGTTTTGGGCAACGACTCCTACTACCTGATCGATGCTCAGAAGCCCAGAGCACGCAAGAGAGACGACTCTGGCAAGGAGACAGAGCGGCCGTGGAATGCAAACCTCCTTCGAAAATTTTACAGTTGACACAGTATGTACCACGCTACCTTTTGTATTAAGTACGGAGACTCCGGGTCCCCCGAGAAGAACTCGGGGACTACCCTCTTTTATCTGCGTAATGAATATTACGCCTATGAATGTGTCATTTCTTTATTTCGCCTGGCACCGGGTTCGACCAGTCGGCCCGGGGGGCTCGCCGCCTTGTACTATGTGGCGCTTCCTGCAGCCGGACAAGTAGTGCGGTGGCACCTCAACTTTCTCCTACCAAAACCACAGCTCACAGAGCGACTGTCCGGTGGGCAGGGGTTAAAGGCAGAAAAGGTGTCCGCATGAAAAATGGCTAAGGACCCAAAGCACGCACATAGTTCAGGCCGGCTTCCGCCTCATCGACCGGCTGCGGAGCAGCCGGGCGGCCGGCTTCTACTTATCTTACTAACGCTCTAGTTGGCTAAGTACTTGCTCTCCCGAAAGTAGCTAAGTACTTGACCCAGCCGCAGTCCGCAGAGCGGCTGTTTGGCTGGCAAGACAGCAGCCAAGGGAGGGCGGCAAAGGAAAAAAAGCCAAGGAGCGGTAGGCAAGAAAAGTCAGATCTCGGCGAGAGCGCAGCTTATGTAGGAGAGCATCTACATATCAATAGGCCCTTGGCCAGCAATCAACAGAGTTTGAAATACACCCCGTGGGTGGAATTGTGCGAATTTAACAAAGTTTCTCGAGACTGATAAAACAGGAAAAATAAAGGACAAGTCGGCGGCCTAGGGAGCAGCAGAGGGGTCCGACTGGTTGGCGGAGTCGGTAGTGCTGGTTGGTGGAGCGGACGGCTGGTCAGTCCCTGCTTGGTCGTCTCCAGCAGCAGTCAGCGCATTCGAGCGCGGCTCGTTGATTGAGGCACGATCAAGCGGAGACTGGTCGTCCGCCCCGACCTCCGGCATATCTTCTTCGCTCTCCCCGTCTTCCTCGCCTTCCCCCTCGTCGCTGGAGTCGATCATCTCGGCCGAGTCTTCGTCGTCCTCCGGGTTCAGCCCGAACCACTCCGGCGGCGCCTCGGCACCATCCTCAGACAGCTCGAGAACAAAGATGTCGGTGTTGTTGTACTCGGCGATCGCCGCTGCCCGTCTAACAAGATCGCGCTCCACCGCCACCAGCTCCTCTTGGGCCTCCTGCCGAAACGTAGTCAACTGGGCTAGATTTAGCCCAGGGTACCACGCCTTGATGAATTCCAAGGCCCGGCGCGCGCCAGCTCGGGCTGAGGAACCCTTCCAAGCTTCAAGTCGGCCAGCCGCCACCTCCAGCCAGTCGGCAGTACGACTGGGAGTGCGCGGAGCCGGCATGTTCGGCCAAAGGGCGGAGATCGCTTGGGCCCCGACACGCTGAAGACGGCGTAGCATCCGATGAGCCGGCCGAAGACGGGCCTGGATGCTGAGAAGCCGTTCGCTAAGGGTCCGGGGGGCATCCACGGCGATCGTCGCACCTTCCGCCCTTCGCCCTTCGCGATCGGCCTCGATGGCCTGATTGGCAGCACCAGAGTGACCAGGGAAGAAGTCTGCTCAAACAGAAAGCAAAAAAGCAAAAAGCCAAAATTAGAAGCAAGAAGCCGGCCTGATCAGAAGCCGGCAGCTCGAAGAAAGAATAAAGAAGGAAGCTCACCATCAACCATGTCTTCAATCTTGCCGAAAATGGCAGTCAGCATCACCTCCTTATCAGTCCAGGCGGAGCGTTCGGTCTCGAACTCAGCAAGGAGACTGGCTTCCCTGTCCTCCGCCTCCCTCTGGGTCTTCTTGAGAAGCTCCGCCTGTTCTGCCAGTTGTGTGACCAGCCGGTCATGCTCTTCGGCCAGCTTGCTGCAATCTGCCTCTTTGACGCGCAGCGCGGCGTTGGCTTCACCCAGCTGCTGCTGTAGGGTGGCGGTGGCCCCTGCAAGAAGGGAGAAAGAAAAAGATACCAACAGTCAGCAGGAAAGAAGCACAGTTGTCAGGGAGATCCGGCCCGACTGCTCAGCAGTCGGCCCGAATCTCGGGGACTACAGCCCGCGGGTGCGCCAGCGCGCCCCCGCACAAAAAGAAAACAAAGACTTACGCCGGCTTTCCGACAGGTCGGCGGTCCGTTGAGTTAACTCCTGGACGTTGGAGTTGAAGATGGTGGCACGGAGGTTGTGATAATCCTACAATGAAGACATCAGATGATGTTAGTACTCGGAGCTTGCCAATTAAAGTTCCGGGCCGCCTGCTCAACAGCCGGCCCGAAACTTGGGGACTATACCCAGTGGGTGCGCCAGCGCGCCCCCACGAGAGAAGTATAAAAGTTAAAGATGAAGAAGCGAGAAGCATACCCGGACGGCCGCTCGCGACTCCAAGAACGCATTATTACAATGCCTAAGAGCGTCGGCCTCGACTCGGAACTTGGCCAGGACGTCCAGGATCGCCCGGTTCAGAGGGCCCGTCCCGCCTACCCGCACCCAACCAGCGGGCGCGGCGCTTGTCGCCTCGGCGTCCGGGATCGAAGAGCTCGCGGTGCCGACTTCCTGCGGGTGTGGTGCCGAGGCCGCCTTCGCAGGCCGGCGGCGCGTTGGTATGCGAACCTCGGGAGTCGGGCCTGTTCCCACCTCGCCTTCGGTTGGCGGCGCTGGCGGGTCAGCCAGCCGCGTGTCCCGCGCTCCCCCTGACAACGATGATGGAGGCACGATCATGTCCGGCATGACGACATCGCCGCCCTCCCTCTCCATCATCGGGTGCTCATCGCCGGCATCCCCTGTCGGCGCCACGTACTCTGGTGGTGGTGGCGCGGAGCTCAGGGGGACGACGAATAACGCCGACTGGCGGCGCGCGGCTTTTTCGGCCTGATCCTTCGCCGCGGCGGCAGCTTCGGCCTCCGCCGGCTTCTCCAACGCGGCGGTTTCCGCCTTGTCCGCCCCCGCCTTCTCCCTACGGGCGACCTCCAGCTCCTCGCGCGCCTCCCGCGTGTTCCGATCCTGCGCCTCCCGGAGGTCGGCGGCCAGATCGATTCGCCGGGTGGTGGTGGAAGTCTCCGCCGACCCAATGATGGACACGGCGTCGGACCGCTCGAGAGAAAGCGGAGATCTACGTTGCGCAAGACAAAGAGAAATTAGAAGAATATTGGCATAAAGGAAGGGAAAAGTACGTGAGGAAGTCGGTACTCACGCGGAAACCATCCGCGTCTCCTTCACTGCCTTGCGGAAGCGGACGGCCTTCGCGGCCGCCTCGTCCCACCTGGTCACCGCTACCGAGCCCTTGGGCCTCTTCGGACGGCTGCCGAACTGGCTCGGCGTGGCCCGGCGCTTCTGCACCCCGCCTCGGGCAACCGACGCAGCAGACGAGCCCGCGCCCTGCTGATCGGGCCCCGGCTGGCGGCACGGGGCGGCCTCTTCCGCGTCGTCGTCTGGCCAGTCCTCGAGGCCGGCCCTGAGCCCCGAGCCGCCTGCCTCGCCGCCCCCTCCCACGGCATCGTCGTCCAAGGCGGCCGCCCCCAAGTCGGGGTCGTCCACATCGCTCTCCGCCCGGTCGGGGAGAAATCGACGCTCCGGCCCCGCGGCACCGGCCGCCGGCTGGAGGAGGGGGCTCTGTTCGAAAAGCCGATTGATCGAGTCGGCCAAACAGAACTCGGCAACGGAAAAAGGGAAGGGGAGGAAACTTACCATAGGCGGGGGGTCGGCGCGTGAGTACGGCTCCTTCCCGAACCGCCACTCCTCCGTGAGCTTGCAGTTCGCAAGATAGTTCACCATATGAGCCACCTCAGCGTGAGGCATCTCCTTGGAGCACAGCCAGCTTGGGTCCCGATGCCCACTCATCTGACAGATCATATGAGGGCGGTCCTGGAGCGGGAGCACCCGCCGTGCCACGAAGGCGGCCAACAAGTCAGGCCCGGTCAGGCTCTCCGACTGTGTCAGCACACGGAGCCACGCGATGGCGGCGGCTCCAGAGGGCGATAGCGTCCTGGCCCGATACGACCAGGTGGGCCGCCTCCTCGCCGGCGGGCCGGCTACGTAAGCCGGCAGGTTGACCCAGTCGCCCTCCACGAAGACGCTCTTCACGTAGAAGTACGACCGCTGCCACATCTTCACCGACTGGATCAGCGTGATGGCAGGAAATGGATTGTCGGCTGCCGGTCTCCGCACCGCAATGAAGGCGCCGCACTGAGCCGGCACGCCCGCGGTGACGGTACCGAGCTTGGTGTAGAAGAATTCCCCCCAGAGCTCGATGGTGGGGAGCACGCCGAGGAAACCTTCACACAGAGTGACGAAGGCAGACAGCAGCACCATCGTGTTCAGGGTGAGGTGGTGTGGCTGGAGGTCGTAGAATTCGAGGAAGGCCCGGAAGAAGCCGCTCGCCGGCAGGCCAAGGCCGCGCAGGCAGTGTGAGCGGAAGACGACCTGCTCGCCCTCCTCCGGCGCCGGTGAAATCTCCCACTCCGGCGCGAGGCGGACCTTCACGTAATCCTTGCCGGGCAGCCGCCGTGTCTGGCGAAGGAACTCGATGTGATCTTCGTGGACGATGGAGCCATCCCAGGCACCGGAGCGCGCCATGGAGGTGAGCTTGACGGAGAAAGCGCGGCAACGAGCTACGGCGGCGCCTTGGCTGGACGTGGAGATGCGACAGCAGCAGAGGAGGAAGAAGATGAGAATGGGGGAGCAGGGCACGCGTGCTCTGCCGCTCCCCCTCCTCCCCCTACTTATAACCCCCGGGCTACGAAGCTGAGGGGGCGTGGCGTGGGGTCATGGGATTAACTGCGCCCGCAACCCCACGACCCCGCGTTTATTTCACAAAGTTACTACGCCGTTACTCCCTCGGGAATCGTAACCGCTCGCCTCGGCCGCGGTGGATCCGCCTGCGCGCCGAGGCCCGGTAGTGGCGGGCCCGGCCTGCTGTCACGTCCCATCGTGAGCGTGGGCTGGCAGGCAGGCCCAGCTCGCTAGCGCCATGTGGCGTACTTACAGCAGGCGGCAGGCCTAGAAGCTTGGCAAGCACGCCACTTGGTTCCCTTCCTGATGTTTCGAAAACAACACCCATAGCCGCCCAGGCGCGTCCGACCCCCCGACCAGGCGGCGCGCCGGGGGTCGGATTCAAGAAGAGCACACTGAGAAGGAAACTGCTGAGGCTTCTCGACTAATCGGCCGCGACGCCTCATCAGCTTCGGGGACTACTGTCGGAGTAATGGGCCACGGGTAGCCTAACCCGAGTCCCTGAGCTGTTCAAGACGTTGGGCCGGCTACGCCCACGAACGACCAAGATGAAGCGCCACCTTCTGACGGCCGGCTGTCCCGAGCGGCCGGCTGCCCGAGGACGGCCGAGCTCCAGAAGACGGCATCAAGACAGGCCGACTCCTCCCAGGCGGCCTCCAGAGAGGCCGGCTCCTGGCGGTTGGCCCACGGCGCCCTCAGAGTTTGTGCCTACATTAAAAGAGACGAGACAGGGTGAGGCTACAGTGAAGCCCATCCCCCCTGTATCCAGGGCAGGACATGGCCACGGTGCTCCGTACGGGCGGAGATCTCCGCCCGGCGCGGCACTGTCACCACTCCGCCCTTGACGTCACCCCTGACAGGCAGAACCCTGTTTCCACGATGGCCTGTCAGTACGGCCTGCAGGCGGCGGCCCTACCAGACAGTGAGAACCTAGAGGACGGCGGGAGTCTGACCAGCCGGACCTGAGGGAGGCCGGCCTCAAGCAGGCGGCCATCACCTTCCTCGGGGTCCGCGTGCCATCAACCAGATGGGACACGGAGTGGCTACAGTTGTCTCCCGCTAGCGGATGGGACGGTAGCCACGCTCCCCTGACCACGCCTGCGTCACCAACGTCACGGCCACGTATCGGACCAGTCAGCGGGGCCCACCCGGCGGTGGGCCCCAGCTGTCGACGGAGAAGCCGGTGGCCAGAGACACCGATGACCGGGCCCTACGCCCGACCAGATTACCAATGTACCCTTGGAGGGGGGTAGGCCTATATAAGCCCCCCCAGGGCACCCATGCAAGAGGGGGAGAGACCAGTTAGACCTAGACTCACTCAGAGAGAGGAAAGAGCCGACCCTGCTTTCTTCTACCTCTGGCATACAGCTCGAGGAGCACCATTGTACTCACTAGTGCCTTAGTGATCATGCGGAGACCCCGCAGAGCAGGACTAGGGGTGTTATCTCCCCGGAGAGCCCCGAACCTGGGTAAAGCACGCTGGCGATCGTGTCTACGCCACATCCCGCTTCCAGGCACCGGCGACGTTCTACTAGCTCCCACCATGATAAGCCATCCCTTGGCATATGTCGCACCCAACACCCGACAGTTGCCTGTATTTTGCTACTGTCATCAGAAAAGTAATGTTGTTGTTTAGTGCTATACTTATGCTCCCTAATTGACATGCCAAATCTTACATTGAAGGCGAAGCTTGTCTGTTATTGAACCAAGTGATGAAGGGGAAGAACAAGCGGAAGAAGGATAAAAATCAACTCCTGGTGCTGTAATGAAGCACTGGAACTGTGATGACACAAGTAATGATATAGTTTTGCATCTTTATTTATTGCTATGGCTGGAACGAGCAATTGTTTTGCCACTGTGATTTGATGCCACTCTTAATGTAATATGTAATTATCTCTACTTGTGCAAATAGGGATCTTGTTTGAAGATAACATATATTTTAGTGGAACTGCACAAGAAGATGTTGGAAACATTAAACTAATCGAGGAGTTTATAGTAAGCATGGCAACCACAGTAGATAATAACGGATGGTTCCGGAGAAGTGCTTCATCTGCATGCTCTACACAATAAGCCTCCTGACAAATGTTGGTACCGGCCCATGGATTTCATCCATATGATTGAGCTTTGTCATCTCTATTGGTGTTGTGCTACTGTTTAGCTACTCTCATGAGAAAGTGGTATTGTTTCACATGTTAATCTAAGGCTGCTAATAAATTGATGCACCGGATTGCCACCGTTTTAGCCACTGATAAAATTAAGTAATAATACAGTTCAAGTTGAGCAGCTGTGTTTGGTATCATATCATTTCCTATGAGGATAATGAGGAGATGCATCTCTTTGTGACTATACATTTCATCAGTTACTCCCTTTGTTAATGTAATGGTTGTTTTAAATATTTCCTTTCCTTTTTTTCGAGCAAACAGGGATGCTAGTATTTAGTTGTTCTCTTGTCTTTGCACAACAGGATCATCGTCCTCTGAAGAAGAATATGGAGTACGTGAAGTGCCTAGTTCTGATTATGCCAGGATGAAGAAGCCCAGTCTATCTTCTCATCAGAAGGAGCAGTTGAAGGATGGTTACATTACTCCCCACAAGACCAAACTAACTTCATCTTAGAAGGACTCACAGATTTCCATCTTTTTTGCTGTGATGGGTAGGTACAATGTTGTTCTAGGATTCTTTCTGGTGAGTTCCATTTTTTTAAATGTGTGCTCTACATGGACCATGTAGGTGCCTGTTTAAACTGTAAATTCATAATACAGTTTGCTTTACTAATCATTTTTTTTTGTATTTATGCAAATAGGGGTGCTCAGCTTGATTTCAATGGGAACTACACAAAATGTTCTGATGGTTCGTGCCCATTATACTTCATCATGCACAATACATCGAATGTTCTCGAATCATTCATTTCCACCTCCAGCCAGAAAATTAGCTACAAGAAAGGAGGTGCCGATATGTTCAAGGCATTGCAACATATAAAGGCGAAATCATACAAGCTATGTGTGAATTTGGTTGATTTTGGTGGAACTGCGCAAAAAGAATAGCTGCTTTATTTAGCACGAGGTGCCATGTCAATGTCCGAACTGATGGGAAACCCCACCCATTCCACAATCGTAGGAATTTGATATTTTGCAATGGGAAAACCTTGTCAAAGTTTGCTCATTGATGTACGCAAAAAGACACGCATTTGATATTTTGGAATGGGACAACCTTGTCAAATTTTGCTCATTGATGTTAGCAAGAAGACATGCGTTTGATATTTTCGAATGGGACGCCCTTTGCTGTCAGCAGCATCGATCGATTTTTCTTTACTCTTTAGTTGTGAAGTACTACCTCCATCCTGGTTTATTGGTCCCCATTGTAATATGTGCCAAATTTTCACCATAAATTTAACTAACAAAATCTTAATGCATGTCACTAAAAATTATATCATTGAAAATTATGTTCAAATACGAATCCAATGATATAATTTTTGGTAACATGCACTAACATTTTGTCAGTTAATTTTTTGGTCAAAATTTAGCACAAATTACAGAGGGGACTAATAAACCAGGACGGAGGTAGTAAATATTGGCTCTGACATGTGAATCACTGAGATGCATAATCATCAATTGTTTTGAATGTTCTTTATGAATTGCCAGGCCTGTGAGTTTGATTGCAATGTACAGGCACGCTAAAAAGCTGCTCAAACTTTTTGTACATGTGAAACTGCTACAAACGAGGTGATCACCGTGCGTCCTAGGAATAATGCTAGTACGTATTGTTTTGCATGTTCATCCAATGCCAGCAATACAAGAATTCGAACAAATCGAACTAAATTCATTCATACACGGTCGGATTTTATAGAAACATGCCGGATTTCATTACATTTCATACATTCTTCAAATAAAAAGGGGTGCGCTGGAGGTATAATTAATTAACCTAATCTATGATCTCCGGCGCCCATTTCCCGTGTCCGACTAAGCCGAACAGAAGCTTATTCTCCAGCACAGCTCTCCAACTCCACATCGCCGCCAAGAAGCTAATTGGCCGTCAGTGTTCAACCCGCCAAGCTTGGCTTCAACCGAAGGGTAGTAGCGGTGGCCTTACTTGGACCCGAGCGGCGGCGACCTACCGTGTTCTACTCTTCCTCGTTTCTGTGTGGCGCGGCCTCGTTGGCAGCGGAGCGGGGCCTCGACGGAGCCGGCGATGTCCTCTGTCTCGTTGCCGGCGGGGCGGTGCCTCGGCGGAGTGGGGGAAATCCTCCCCCTCGTTGCCGGCAGGGCGGGGCCTCGATGGAGCCGGTGATGTCCTCTGCCTCATTGTTGGTGGAGCGGGGCCTCGGCGAAGCAGGGCCTCGCCCAAGCCGGCGAAGTCCTCCACCTCGGTGTCGGCGGGGCGGGGCCTCGGTGGAGCCGGCAGTGTCCTCTGCCTCGTTGTTGGCGGAGCAGGGCCTCGTCGAAGCCGGCGAAGTCCTCCGCCTCAGTGCCGGCGGGGCGGGGCCTCGGCGGAGCCGGCATTGTCCTCCGCCTCGTCGTCGGTCTCACCAAACAGCGCCTTGCCCGCTTCATCGCCCTCTTTGTAGGCGGCCGCAACCTCCGCCACCCGCATGCGGTACTGCCAGCGCGCGAGGCGGCTCTCGCGGGTGGAGCGGTATGACTTGAGCAGCGCCTCCTACTCCCCCCGCTCCCCGGCGATCTGCTCCTCCGCCTGCAGGTGCTCCTGGAGGACATGGTGGTTGTAGGGGGTGTCGGCCTGTGCCTTCCGGAACTGCTCCTCATGCTTCTGCCTCACCATGTCCATGTATTGGGCACGGTCCTCGCTGATGGTCATGGTGCAATGCACCGGCGAGGATGGCGCGAAGGAGGGGGTTGGCACCGGATCGTCGACTACCACATTCTCCATTGGGACATCGTCGTCCTCCGGCTGCCTGCTGGCCAGCCAGTCGGTAGCAATGGCTGCCATCTCCTTCTTGTCCGTCGTTTGCCCATCCCGAAGAGCGCTGGAGCGCGAGGAAGCCATGGTGGGAGTGGTGTGGACAGGAGAAAGGGAACGGTGGCGGATGACTGCAGCTATGGCCGGCGCAACAGTTTATATAGCAATGGTGGGCGGCGGAGGGACGGACGGGTGGCGCCAGAGTAGCCGCCTCAGCAACCGCGTATCATTAATGTAGGCGGCAAACGGACGGACAGACGGCACTTGTGTCGTTTGAACGCAGAGCAATCGCCTGCACCGGGAAGCGGCGTGGGTGGCGCTGACCATTTCGGGCAGAAAGCGCGCGCAGGCAAGGGAGGCATTCTGGGTGGGCCAGGGCGGTCAGACTCATGCTTGGCAGTGGGACGGTCCAGCAACTGGACATGCTGGCTTGCCAGTGAGCTCGCCGAGCTGAGCGACCACAATCAGACGATGGATGTCGCTTCCGACCAGGAGCCGGCGCCATCGCCCAAGCCGGTTCATGCCGTGTTCACCATAGAGCAGGTGTGACCGCACTTCGACGCCCTAATGGCGGAAGAGCTACCAGCGTAGGAGGACATGTGCTGCAACCTCCGTCTCCTCAACAAGCACCATCTTGCGGAAGGACGAATCACCGGCAAACAAGCGAACGACAATGCCATCGCGGACATGTGGCCCTATGATCCTGGCTTCCTGAATGAGCAGCGGGCGCTGTATCAGACCATCTGTAGGGCCCATGGGGCCCTCTCCATCGTCCTTCAAGTTGTTGCGCTTGCCGTGGCGCCGCCGTCTCGCGTTGTCAACATAGTCATCGAACATGAGGAATGAGGAGATGACATAACTTGGAGAGGACGACAGTGGGGACCCACCAGGGCCATAGCCGCACGTACGCAAGTGCCTCCTTATTATATACAACTATAATTTTTTTTGCTTCCTCCTGGTTTCCTGACATCACGGTCCCACACCATTGTCAACCTATATAGTCAATAAACGAGAGAATTGCACAAGGAGCGGCCGACAACTGGGACCCAGCAGCTCGAGCAGTATTTGTGTTTTTGAGGTTTGAGCTGAGTTTTTCTTGAGCGATGTTTTTGTTGTTGTTCAGAAGAGAACAGGGTATCAACTGGGCGGGCTGTGGCCCGTCTAACCCAGGGTATTATTTTATGTCGACCAAATATCCAGCCCAGATATTAAATTTTATCAAGCTGAAAATGGCTAGCCCAGCTATACCTTTTTTTTTTAGGAATACTCAGCCCAGGTCAACTTGTTATTCTCCGCCCCGCTGGGCTGCAAATCTTTCCTAGGAGGGATGCATTAGGCTTAACAAGAAAATGGGCTTTAAGAAATAATAAATGGGATGTAATTATAAAAACTGGGCTGTAACTATAAAAAAATGCACCAGACACGTAATTAGTTTAAAAAAATATTATTATTGGATTTTGAAAATTTTAATTTCATTACTTGTTGTGCGCGCAATATTTCGTTGGATTTTTACGTAATACAAATTTATTTTGAAATTATATTTAATCTGACTAGAAATTTTGGGATAAAAATATTTCGGATCCCATCAAAATGTGGGAAATTTTATTGAATTCTGTTTTGAGCGGTTGGTTGAAATTATTAATCGTTGTCCTAGCTAGAAAATGGGCTGTAATTTTAACAAATTGTAAATGGGCTATAGTAAATTCCATTAGAATTCAAAAATGGATTGTACATTCTTACAAATCGCAAATGAGCTATATGTTCTCTACCACACACTTGTGGGCATACTAAGTTGACGCGTACGCAAGGTTTGTCAACTTATAGTCAACACACGGTTCTAGCAACAGTGGCCGTTGGGTATCCATCCAACGGATGTCATGCTTCTTCTTCAATCTCGGATATTCTTGCTTCAGCCGCCCAAACCACCGCCGGCTGTACCGCCTGCTACCACCTCCCGTGGCCGGCTGTGCTGCCGCGCAGGACTCACCGGCCCAACCTACTCCCATCGCCGTCCAGGCCATTCCTCTACTCACCAACACCTCCTGTTATTCTCCGGCGACGGCAGTCTCACACCGCAGCCGAACCAGTGAACCCTCGTACTCCCCTCCGCATGGGCATCCACCTGCCTCGTCTTCCTTGGCTCCGCGTCATTCCCATCCTAGGCCTCGCCGTCGTCCACCGCCTGGGTGCTGTCCGCGCGGCGTGGTCAACGTGGTCAACGAACGACAGCCATCAAAAGAGGACTCTATGTGGTGAGGCTGACAGATGGACCACCAGCTACATCTTTGCACGCAAGGAATTGCGTCCATATTACGGGCAAAAAAAAATGATTCTTCACCTTGACAGCTAGGACCCACGAGCTATATCTTCGCACGCAAGAAAGTGCGTCCTTATCCTCCCTGACAGCTGGGACCCACCCGGTCGAAGCGTACGTACCATTTTCTGTCTGGTCGCGAACCTGTACGTACATACTGGTCGATCGGTCTCTCTGCAATGATGAACCTTGGCCGAGCAAGCAGCGGCACGTGTAGTAGTAGAGCCTCCGACGTAGCAGTTCAGGCAGTCCATTCTAAACCTTGTACACGTACGTACAGCCACATACGGGTGGGGTCTCGAACGCCTAGCTACTCGCGCATACGTACGGCCAGGGCACGTGTAAATGGAGAGGCCATGGATGGCAGCAACGGCGTCCTGTTCATCGGAAGCTAACTGGTTGGGTCGGAACAGAGAAAACGCGTCGTGTTCATCGGGAGGCAACAGAATGCATCGTGTTCATCGAGAGCCAACCAGCTTGGACGAAACAGCCGAAACAGGGTCTGCCGTACCGTAGTACGGAGGAAACGGCCTTCTGTTCGACCAGCTACGTTCGAAACGGGATCCTGTTCATCGGGAGGGGTGTGGCGTACCACAAAACGGAGGAAACGTACTTGTGTTGGAGCGCTACGGTCGAAACGGGGGTCTTGTTCATCGGGAGGGGTGTGGCGTACCGCAAAACAGGACTCCACATGCTACTATTCACCCACCGTCGACTTCCTTCAGCCTCCACCTTCACTGTTCATCCACCGCGCTTCCTCCTGCCTCCACCAGCCACTGTTCATCCACGGGATACTGTTCATCTAGCCCTCCACCGACTACTGTTCAACCAGCCCTCCACGGGGTCCTGTTCATCCACCCCCAACCAGCTTGGCTGTGGCGGCCTCCTCTCGGGGTCCTGTTCATCCAGCGGCAACGGCCTACTACCACGGGGGTCCTGTTCATCCAACCCCCCACATTCACTGTTCATCCAACCCCAACCACGTACGTCTCGACTCGTTCAACCAACCCCCACTTTCACTGTTCATCAAGAGGCAGCAGGTTCGATCAGCTTCAGTAAGCAGCAGCAGCGATCGATCGCTCGGGTTCAGTTAGCAGCAGTAGCGAAGGAATCGCTCGGCTTCAGTTAACAGCCAAGGGATCGATCGCTCGGGTTCAGTAACGTAGCTAGTGCAATCGCTCGGGTTCAGTAAGCGAATGCCTCGCTCGGGTTCAGTTAGAGCCCAACACCTCGCACACACGCACGTACGTGTACAAGAGAAACGTGCAAACCTCCGTGCATCGCTCGGCCCCGACCACCCACCGTAACCGAGAACTCCCCAAAATTTTCCTCACCCTCGCTTCTACCACGATTTTTTCCGTCATGGACGGCCCAAAGAATGTCATGCAGGTGCGTCTCCTGCCCGCCCAGAACGAAAAGCCCATTTTCTGTCATGATTTTTTGTCATAGAAGTAGGAGCCCACCACATCTATGATGATACAGGGTTTTGTCACAATTATCGTCATAGAAGTGTCATAAGCATGACAGAAAAAATTCGTTTGGGCCAAAATGTCACGGATGTGTCTTTTTTTTTGTAGTGGTAACAAGTAGTTTGATAGCAAGATAATTTGTAACGGACAAGTAACGGTAACGGCAAATAAAGTGCAGCAAGGTAGCCCAATCCTTTTGTGGCAAAGGACAGGCCAAAACAGTCTCTTATGATAAGCAAACCATTCTTGAGGGTGCACGGGAATTTCACCATGTCACTTTCATCATGTTAGTTTAATTCGTGTTCGCTACTTTGATAATTTGATATGTGGGTGGACTGGTGCTTAGGTGTTGTTCTTACTTGAACAAACCTCCTACTTATGATTAACCCCCTCGCAAGCATCCGCAACTACGAGAAAAGTATTAAGATAAAATCTAACCATAGCATTAAACTTTTGGATCCAAATCGGTCCCTTACGAAGTAGCGCATAAACTAGGGTTTAAGCTTCTGTCACTCTAGCAACCCATCATCTAATAACTACTCCACAATGCATTCCCTTAGGCCCAAATATGGTGAAGTGCCATGTAGTCGACGTTCACATGACACCACTAAGGAATCACAACATACATATCATCAAAATATCGAACACATATCAAGCTCACAGGATTACTTGCAACATGACTTCTCCCGTGATCTCAAGAACAAAAGTAACTACTCACAAATGATAATCATGCTCAAGATCAGAGGGGTATTAAATAGCATAATGGATCTGAACATATAATCTTCCACCAAATAAACCATATAGTAATCAACTACAAGATGTAATCAACAATACTAGTCACCCATAGGTACCAATCTGAGGTTCCGGTACAAAGATTGAATACAAGAGATGAACTAGGATTTGAGAGGAGATGGTGATGTTGAAGATGTTGATGGAGATTGCCCTCCCAAAGATGAGAGAGTTGTTGGTGATGACGATGGCGATGATTTCCCCCTCTGGGAGGGAAGTTCCCTCGGCAGAATCGCTCCGCGGGAGGGCAAAAGTGCTCCTGCCCAAGTTCCACCTCGAGACGGCGGCGCTTCGTCCCGAAAGTCCCCTCCTGATTTTTTCTAGGTCAAAATGACCTATATACCAGAAGATGGGCACCGGAGGTGGGCTGGGCTGAGCACAACCCACCAGGGCGCGCCTGGGGGGCCTGGCGCGCCCTGGTGTCTTGTGCTCACCA
Source organism: Thinopyrum elongatum (assembly GCA_011799875.1). NCBI lineage: Eukaryota > Viridiplantae > Streptophyta > Magnoliopsida > Poales > Poaceae > Thinopyrum > Thinopyrum elongatum. Next base: position 425,727,415 of record CM022297.1, read on the forward strand.
GGTGGCCCCCCTCCCATAGTTATTTGCTCCAGTATTTTTTATATATTCCAAAATAATTCTCCGTAAATTTTCAGCTCATTTGGAGATGTGTAGAATAGGTAACTCTGACGTAGGTTTTTCAGGCCCAGAATTCCAGCTGCCGGCATTCTCCCTCTTTGTGTAAACCTTGCATATTATGAGAGAATAGGCATTAGAATTACTCCAAAAAGCATTATTATGCATAAAAACATTATAAATAACAGTAGGAAAACATGATGCAAAATGGACATATCAACTCCCCCAAGCTTAGACCTCGCTGTCCTCAAGCGAAAAACCAAAATCGAAAAACATGCCCACATGCTTAGAGAGAGAGGTGTCGATAAAAACAAAATACGGACATAGAAGCATCATGTTTATTATTATAACAGCAAAGAACTTTAACATAAACTTTATCACACAACTTTTATCATATAACTTCTTATGAACAAGTAACAATTCATCACAACATTGAAGTATAAAGCGTAAACCTTATTGGAAACCAACAAACTATGTTCTCAGTCAACTTTGCAACTACAATTCATCATATTTTCAGGAAGGGTCACATGTCGGAGCCTTTAGGCAAGTCCACATACTCAACCATCATTTAACCTTCTATGATTGCTAACACTCACAGCATAACCATGAACAAAAAGTTTTAACCGGACACATAGAAAGATAGGGGCTTATAGTTTCGCCTCCCAACCGATGACAACTTACTTGAAGGATCTTACTCAATCCATAGGTAGGTATGGTGGACTCTCAAAATAAGATTTTGGGTTTAAGGGTTTTTGGATGCACAAGTAGTATCTCTACTTAGTGCAGAGTTTTTGGCTAGCAAAGATATTGAGCAAGCACCACATGTTGAAGGATCTATGGCAATATAACTTCTATGTGAATACGAACAAACATGAATAATTACATTGTCTTCCTTATCCAACGTCAACAATTTTGACACATAATATTTAATGGGGGCTCACAATCATAAAAGATGTCCATGATAGTGTATTTGCATGTGAATCTTCTCTTCCCTTATTAATTCTTTCATGAATTGCATCATTGACCAATGCTATGTTTGTCAATCTCCAATAAATTTTACCACTTATAATTTTCCTTATGTGATGTCATTACTTACCATAAGATTAGCATATGATCTTTTTCATTTATTTTACTTTCTATTTCTTGGAACAAAAGAGTAAAGAAACAAAACTCAAACTACTCTTTATTATATATCTCGCACACGATTACATAGATAGGTAGATCATTAAGCAAGCACTCGAAAAGAAAGGATCGAACTAAACTTTTATTCAACTAAATCATACGATAACTAAAGATTGAACTAAAATAGATAAAGGCAAAGATAGTGGTGGTGATACGATACCGGGGCACCTCGCCCAAGCTTGGCACAAGCCAAGGGGAGTGCCCATACCATGAACTCAAGTCTCCTTTGTTGGGGAAGATGATGATGGTGGTGGTGATGAGGTAGTAAGTTTGTCCATCTTGCGTTGAAGGCTAAAGTTGTTTTCCCTCAGATCCTCATTCTCCAGCTCGAGCTTTAATATCTTCTTGCATCACGCTTCCTTTCTTTCCTACAGGAAACAAGGAGGGATAGGTTCGGCTTCATCCTCCTCATCTGTGAACCACACATAGGTAACGTATCCTTGAAGATATTTGGGTCCAGAGGCTGGTAAGAAATAGGGCACTCTTCCTTCGAATCTTGAGATGACATATTTTCAGATCTACCAGAAAAACAGCATGAAAGAAGAACAAAAGATTTCTTCGTGATACGGTGGTCAATGCGTTCGGGGGGGGGGGGTATATAAAGATTGTTTATCTTGTGAAACAACCAAACGAGAGGAAAACATAGTCGGGAAGGTTCCCGACATGGGCACAACCCACCTGGGCGCGCCAGGCAAGGCAGGCGCGCCCTGGTGTCTTGTGCCCTCCTCGGTTGCCTTCTTATTTTCCTAATTTTTAAAATATTCCAAAACTAACAAAAAATATTTTTGTGGATTCCGTTTACTTACCGTATCACGTACCTCCTCTTTTTCAGGATTCTGGAGTGTTCCAAAAGGTTTCTTTTATGTGTTCCTCCGGTGTCATGGTTTGAATAATATTGCTTTCAACATTAATAGGCGTACCTGAGATATATTGTTTAATTCTTTGCCCATTGACCACCTTCGGGTTAGTACCTTCAGCACTATTAATCTTGATAGCTCCAGAGCGATAAACTTCCTCGATAATATATGGCCCTTCCCATTTAGAGAGAAGTTTTCCTGCAAAGAATCTAAAACGGGAGTTGTACAAAAGAACATATTGTCCAACTTTGAATTCCCACTTTTGGATTCTTTTGTCAAGCCATCTTTTAACCTTTTCTTTAAATAATTTGGCATTTTCATAAGCTTGGGTTCTCCATTCATCTAGTGAGCTAATATCAAATAACCTCATTTCACCGGCAAGTTTGAAATCATAGTTGAGTTCTTTAATTGCCCAATAAGCTTTATGTTCTAAATCTAGAGGCAAATGAAAAGCTTTTCCATAAACCATTTTATAAGGAGACATACCCATAGGATTTTTATATGCTATTCTGTAGGCCCAAAGTGCATCATCCAATTTCTTAGACCAATTCTTTCGGGACCTATTAAGAGTTTTTTGTAATATTAATTCTATTTCTCTATTTCTAAGTTCAACTAGACCACTAGATTGAGGATGATAGGGTGATGCAATTCTATGGTTAACATCATATTTAGCAAGCATTTTACGGAAAGCACCATGAATAAAGTGTGAACCACCATCAGTCATTAAATATCTAGGGACTTCAAACCTACTAGTTGGAATAGCTTCTACCCACTTAGTAACATAATCAACAACAACCAAAATATGTGTATACCCATTAGAGGAAGGAAATGGTCCCATATAATGAAAACCCCAAACATCAAATGGTTCAACAACAAGTGAATAATTCATAGGCATTTCTTGATGCTTACTAATATTACCAATTCTTTGACATTCATCACAAGATAAAATAAACTTACGGGCATCCTTGAAGAGAGTAGGCCAATAAAAACCAGATTGCAATACCTTATGAGCAGTTCTATCTCCCGCATGATGCCCTCCATAGGCTTCGGAGTGACATTTCCATAGGATTTGTTCCTGTTCATGCTCAGGTACACAACGTCTAATAATACCATCTACTCCTTCTTTATAAAGTTGTGGGTCATCCCAAAAGTAATGTCTTAAATCATAGAAGAATATTTTCTTTTGTTGGTAAGTAAAACTAGGTGGTATGTATTTAGCAACAATATAATTAGCATAATCAGCATACCAAGGAGTATTATGAGAAACATTTATTGCAGCTAGTTGTTCATCAGGAAAGCTATCATCAATAGGTAGTGGGTCATCAAGAATATTCTCTAACCTAGACAAGTTATCAGCTATGGGGTTCTCAGCTCCTTTTCTATCAGTGATATGTAAATCAAATTCTTGTAGCAAGAGAACCCACCTAATGAGTCTAGGTTTAGCATCTTTCTTTTCCATAAGATATTTAATAGCAGTATGATCAGTGTGAACAATTACTTTGGAATCAATATTGTAAGATGTGAATTTGTCACAAGCAAACACAACTGCTAAAAATTCTTTTTCAGTAGTAGCATAATTTCTAAGGGCACTATCCAGAGTTTTGCTAGCATAATGAATAACATTCAATTTCTTATCAACTCTTTGTCCTAGAACAGCACCAACAACATAATCACTAGCATCACACATAATTTCAAAAGGCAAGTTCCAATCAGGTGGTTGAACAATAGGTGTAGAAGTTAAGGCTTTCTTAATTGTTTCAAAGGCTTCTACACAATCATCATCAAAAACAAATGGAACATCCTTTTGTAAAAGATTTGTAAGAGGCCTAGAAATTTTAGAGAAGTATTTAATAAATCTCCTATAGAAACCAACATGACCAAGGAAACTACAAATACCTTTTAATATCTTTAGGACATGGCATTTTCTCAATTGCATCAACTTTAGCTTTATCCACCACAATACCTCGTTCAGAAATTTTATGCCCCAAGACAATACCTTCATTAACCATAAAGTGGCACTTCTCCCAATTCAAGACAAGATTAGTTTGCTCACATCTCTGCAAAACTCGATCAAGGTTGCTCAAGCAATCATCAAAAGAAGTTCCACAAACAAAAAATCATCCATGAAAACCTCAACAATCTTTTCACAAAAATCAGAGAATATAGCAGTCATACATCTTTGAAAGGTAGCAGGTGCATTGCATAAACCAAAAGGCATACGTCTATAAGCATAAGTTCCAAATGGGCAAGTAAAGGTGGTTTTCTCTTGATCAGGTTGTGAAACAGGTATTTGAGAAAAACCAGAATATCCATACAGAAAACAAAAGTGTGTGTGCTTATATAATCTTTCCAACATTTGATCAATAAAAGGCAAAGGGTAATGATCTTTTCTAGTTGCTTTATTTAACTTCCTGAAATTAGTTACCATTCTATTGCCAGTAAAAATTCTTTGTGGAATAAGTTCGTTTTTATCATTAGGTACAACGGTAATACATCCATTCTTAGGGACACAATGAACGGGACTTACCCATCTACTATCAGCCATGGGATAGATTATACCTGCTTCCAGAAGTTTTAGTATTTTAGTTCTTACCACTTCCTTCATCTTAGGATTCAAACATCGTTGATGATCAACAACGGGTTTAGCATCAGGTTCCATATTAATCTTGTGCTGACAGAGAGTGGGACTAATGCCATTAAGATCATCAAGAGTATATCCAATGGCAGCATGGTGCTTCTTCAGAATTTTCAATAATCTTTCTTCTTCATGTTCTGAAAGGTTAGCACTAATAATAACAGGATATATCTTTTTCTCATCAAGATAAGCATATTTCAAAGTGTCTGGCAATTGTTTTAATTCAAACACGGGATCACCTTTAGGTGGAGGAGGACCTCCTAGAGTTTTAATAGGCAAATTTTGTTTGAGCAGGGGTCGTTGTTCGAAGAATTTTTTATCTATTTCATTTCTTTCATGTATATGCATATCATTTTCATGGTCTAGCAAATATTGTTCTAGTGCATCAATAGGGGGCACGGCAATAGAAGCAAGACCAATTGTTTCATCCTTAATAGGTAATTCTTTCTTAAGAGGTTGTCTACTAAACTTGGAGAAATTAAACTCATGAGACTCATTATCAAAGCTAACACCGATGGTTTGTTTTTCACAATCTATTTTAGTATTCACGGTGTTCAAGAAAGGTCTACCAAAGATAATGGGACAAAAATCGTCTTGTGGGGAACCAAGAACTAGAAAATCAGTAGGGTATTTTATTTTCCCACACAAGACTTCAACATCTCTAACAATCCCAAGTGGTGTGATGGTGTCTCTATTAGCAAGTTTAATAGTAACATCTATGTCTTCTATTTCAGCGGGTGCTATGTCATTCATAATTTCTTGGTATAAGGTAAAAGGAATAGCACTCACGCTAGCACCTAAGTCACATAAACCATGATAACAATGATCTCCTATTTTAACTGAGAAAACAGGCATGCCAACAACAGGTCTAAGTGTATCTTTTTCATCGGGTTTGGCAATTCTAGCAGCATCATCACAGAAGTAAATAACATGTCCATCAATATTTTCTACCAGGAGATCTTTAACCATAGCAACACTAGGTTCTCCTTTAATTTGTTCAGCAGGTTTAGGTGCTCTAATATTACTTTTGCGAACCACAGTTGAAACCTTAGCATGTTCCTTTATCCTAACAGGGAAAGGTCATTTTTCAATATAAGCAGTAGGCACAACTGGATCAACTTTGTAAATAATAGCTTCATCTTTAACTATGACCGGTTCCTTAATTTCTTATTTAATAGGGGGATGATATTTAAACCACTTCTCTTTAGGGAGATCAACATGAGTAGCAAATGATTCACAAAAAGAGCCTACTATCTCAGAGTCAAGTCCATATTTAGTGCTAAACTTCTGAAAAGCATCGGTATTCATAAAAGATTTAACACAATCAAACTCAAGCTTAATACCTGACTCGTTACCTTCATCGAGTTCCGAATCTTCAGAGTTGCATTTAATTCTTTCTAAAAGATCCCACCTGAATTCAATAGTCTTCTTCATAAAAGAACCAGTACAAGAAGTATCGAGCATGGATCGATCATCATGAGAAAGCCGAGCATAAAAATTCTGAATAATAATTTCTCTAGAGAGCTCATGATTGGGGCATGAATATAACATTGACTTAAGCCTCCCCCAAGCTAGAGCGATACTTTCTCCTTCACGAGGCCAAAAATTATATATATAATTCCGATCACGATGAACTAGATGCATAGGATAAAAATTTTGGTGAAATTTTAATTTCATTCGATTCCAGTTCCAAGATCCAATATCATCGCATAGCCTATACCATGGCAATGCTTTCCCCTTCAAAGATAAAGGGAAAACCTTCTTCTTAGCTTCATCTCTGGATAAACCTGCAAGCTTAAATAATCCATAAATTTCATCCACATATATCAAGTGCATATCAAGATGTTCAGTTCCATCTCCTACATAAGGATTAGCTAACAGTTGTTCTATCATACCCGAAGGAATTTCATAACCAATATTTTCAGTAGGTGTAGTAGGTTCAGTGTCGTGGTGGAACACGATCACCTATGGGGCCGTCGGCCCCTTATGGTTCGGCAAGGGGGAAGATCACGCTACACAAAGAGCAGAGGCCATGAAACAACACGACGGTGGTGACGCTGGTGGTTTTTACCCAGGTTCAGGCCGCTGGGAAGCGTAAAACCCTACTCCTGCTTTGGTGGATTGGATGGAGGAACACGATGAACACGCAGCGCTCAAGCCCGACAAGGTGGTCTCGGGGAGATTAGCTACGCGCGTACAAGTGTGCAAGGGTCCGAATCCTTTGCTAGTTAGCTTTGGACCTCCTTTTATAGCTTAAGGGGTGACCACAGTGGCAAAGTAGTCTTTATCTGGTGATTAGATAGCTAATAGTGCTATCATACCTAACTCTGGCAGTTTAGGACAAAGTGCATTAAATGCACTGCTAGGTGTCATGCTGAGGGCGAAAACCGGCAAGCCTGCTGTGCCGCTTAACCCTCTTCTGCTTATCTGCTTGACACACCTCTGGACGGGTGTCATATGAGGATAATCTGTCTTCCATGGGCTGCCACATGCTTAGTAGAAGCCACTTAATCACTTGGAGGCTCGACACCGCATTAATAGGTGATTTGCGTTGCGGTGCGGTGGAGCGGTGGCACCTTGGCGGGGAGATTGGCCCTTGGCGGACCCGGCAAGCCTGCCGGGGAAATCTTGGATTTGTCCTTGGGGCGGCCTCGACCTCGCCAGGCCCTCGTGCCCAGTAAGGGAGCCCTTCCCAAGGTGATGCCTTGTTGTCTTGCTTATCTTGGTCTTCTTGATCCGCTCTTTGATATCATGAAGAGCGGTACTTCTCGCTTGGTGTTGTTTCTGTAACTTGGCACAGGACATGCAATGCCATCACCCCTGTGTATAACTCTAGGCAAACAAACGCAAATGTTTGTTGCACCGACAGGAGCCCCCGGGCCTGGCCCATACATGTCACCTGGCATCGTTGGGGTAGGCCCCCAACAAATACACAGGCGTACACTTTGGCTGAACCGCAATGGGACTAATGTCCTTCTTGATATCTTCCTTGCTTCTTCATTAACCTGTGATTGAACCCATTTCCGGTTTTCCCGCGAGTCATGCAGAACGATGTGGGGTTACCCATGTAATGGCTCACGGGCTGCCCATGTTCACGGGGAGGTAACTGCCATTTTACTCACCCACTACGCCTATCGTTTCCGCCATGTACGCTGCATGCATTGCGCAGGGTTGGTGGCGGACGCGTAGGGTGCGGGAACGAGTGCCATGGCAGAAAGCTAGGCGCCGTGGATAGGCGCAGATGGGCGATCGTTGATTCTGGACGCCGTGAGCGATGCGGGGAGGCAGGATTGGTGGAGCAGGGCGGTTCCCTCCCAGGTGGTGAGGAGCCAGCTCCTGGCCAAGTTTCCCTATAAAAGGGGACGTGGGCAAGGGGCTCACCCACACACATCGCCTCCTCCCTCCCTGATATCTTTCTTCCACTATGGTGAGGGGAAGAGGACGTGGTTGACCTCCAGTGGTGGCGACGAGGGTGTCTTCTCGGCAGCGCCTCCCTCCCCCTGCTGGGGATGCAGGGGCAGAGTCCAGCGCACAAGGTGGTGCCGTTGGACGTGGGCATGGTCGTCGTGGCGCTCGCGGCCGAGGAGGGCGTGGGGGTGCCCTGGTCGCCCCTCCCCCGGTCGCCGCGGCTCCAATGGAAGGCCATGCTGGGGATCAGCCGTTGGAGTTCATTGCCAAGCTGTGCGGGCCACTACGCAGCCATCTTCGGCTTCCCACCCCGTTTGCAAGGGTGATGGAGGAAGAACAACCGCCTGGATTGACGCTGCACATGAGGGGCTCCTGTAACGGCAGCATGCGGGCGAATGTAGAGTTCCCCACACCTCATGTCATGCTTCTCCGGCCTGGCTAGAAAACCTTCGCTCGTGCCCATAGCTTGGTGGCGGGGCACGTTCTCCATTTCAAGGTAATGGAGGCCAATCTGCTCTCCATCAAAGTCTTCGAGCATTCGGGTGCTCGTTTAGGGTGCTGCACGAAGAGCTCGACCGACGATGAAAGCTCCTCCTCGAGCGACAGCGACGAAGAGGATAGTGACGACGATGATGATGGCAGCGATCGGGAGGTCGATGGCTCGGACTCTAGTTGAACGCCGGACGCACCGTCGGCAAGGCGTCGGCGGCACCATCATCTGCACCTGGGTCTTCTTCCCCTGGCAGAGCGATTTGCCGGGGTGTTAGGTGTGGACGTCTCCACCTTCTCCAGCTGGACCCCGGCAGGCTTCTCCATGGACTCCGGCTTCATCTTCCCTGTCATGTGCCCTGCCGCGTTCTGCTGGTCCTGGCGGTGGTGACCAGGGCATCGCCTACCGCTCTCTCCGTCCGTCGTCTTCGCCCCCGCCCCTCTCGATCTTGTCATACTACGTCCCGCGGGCCCTAACGGGGTCAGGCTAGGCTTCTGCCCAGGTATTCCTTTTGCCCTCTTCGCCTCCCACTATAGCCCCTAGGAGGAGAGGGACAAGAAAGGCATTACGGGGCACTTATCTTTTTTAGTCTAAAATATGTAGGCACTTGCCAAACATTATCTTAAGAAATATAATCTTTTCAGCTATATTTGTACTCTGTAAGGCTTGTACTTGTCTATCCGTGCATTAATGAAAAAAAGACATGCTTGCCGGGCGCTTGTGCATGTATCATACTCATGCAGAGGAGTGGCTCCTCCATACTTTCGAGTAAACAAAGTTTCCGGCAACGTATCTTGTCGGTCCCTTGTGACACCCAGGTTTTTGACTACTTTTTCTTTTCAAAATCTTTTTGGTTTTATTTGCATTTTGGTTGGTTTTCAGTTGACTTTGGACTTATGAATCCTTGAACCTCTTTCCCTAGTGACCCAAAACCCTCATCACCTTGCTAAAACTTTTCCACATATCTTTTGGAACAAATTCTAGTTTTTACCTTTTCCCAATAATTTATTTTCTTCCTTGAGATACTATGTCATCACTAAGGGTTGTGAAGCTACCTATAGTTCTGATGATCAGAAGGATCCCAAACTCCTGTCACACCTTCTTATCATCAAATAATCTCATAATCTTCAAAAACATTCCATAGTCCAATACAAAATTTTGGCCAGAATAATTATTTTCTTCTGGTCAGAATTGGTAAATTGTGAAGCAACCTCTATTCTCCTAGCTCAGAAAACTCCCAAATAAATTCCCTGAGATACTAGGGAACCTATCTAGCCACCATAATAAAAAATATCACTTTGGCCAAAATAACTTTTTAGCAACAAGGCCCTGCCAAGTTGCTGCCTTTTTGGGACCTCTGTGAAGGAAGTACTAGCTAGAGGTATCCTATGGCCATGAAATTTTTATGGCATCTTCTACACATGAAATGAGTCCCACACACCAAAATTCAGCTTCAGAGGTTCAACCATATGAGTGAACCAAGCTCATTTAGTTTCTGGACCAGTAAGCTGGTTTACACATGAACTATATTCAAAACTGGTCCAAACTCTCTCAAATTTGGTCAGCTTGTAGTCCCTCCAAGGTAGAACACACCACACATCTCCACTGGCTTCATCTCTAGCTAACCTCCTCTCTGGATCTCTCTCAAGATTACTGTCAGGACCTGTAGTTGAAGCTATCTTTCGATTCAGAGTGAACCTAGCCAAACCAGAGGCACAGGGGGGCTAAGTGGTCGAAGGAGAAGCTACTGGACAAGGTGCGCTGGACCTGCGTGGCCTCCAGGTGCCAGCCACCTTGGTGAGCACGACGCTGGCATGCCAGAGCGCGCGCTCTGTGCCGCGCCCGCATCTGATGCAACGACTCCGATTGCCCCGCGTCGCCGTACCTTGTCCGAGCATGCCGACATCGTCGATGCCGTCCACGTAACCCTCTCCTGCAGCTTCCCCTCGCCAAAATCCTCCCTGACGGCCGCCACGCACTCTGGCACTGTGGCGCCCGTGCGGCCACTATGGCTCTGCGGCTCGTCGTCTTGCTCCACTAGCCACCACCGACCGCCATTACTCCTCCTGTCCTCTCCCGTCTCGTCGCCCGCTACCAGCCAGCCAACGCGGCGTCCTGGCGCCGGCGACGTGTCCCGCACCTTGCCGTTTCCAAAGAGCTCGCCCGAGCTCTGCTCCGGCCTATAAAAGGCCATGGCCAGCCCCTCCGAGCTCCTCACCCCACTCCCTCCACCACAAATCACCCTCCAGAGCGCTGAGCCATGGCCGAAAGGCCCTCTGGCCTCAAACCTCACCGGAGTTCCGCCGCCAGAAGAGCTCCGCCACCAAGCACCTTCCACCCCACCCAGCCTCACCCGACCTCACCCACAAGTCCAGTGAGCTTCCCTGGTCCTCCTCGACCTCTTGCCCAGCCCAATCCTCGCCGGATTCACTATCGTCGATGAGCCCCGAAAGCCGCCGCCGCCGGATAGGAAGGGGGCGACGCCGTTCGGCCGTCCCTGGAGGAGCTGCTGGTACAGGGAGGACCGGCGTAGCACGCTCGACCCATCCCCACAGTCGCCCGACTCCGCCGCCGTCTCTATCGTCGGTGAGCGTTGCCGGTGAGCCGCCCGTCTCTGCTTTCTCTCCCTCTCTCTCTGTTTAAACCAGCCGACCCCACCTGTCAGCCACCCAGCGAGCACGCGCCGAAGCGGTAAGTGGAGGCGCCTTTCCACTTTACGCCTTCGACGTGGCCCGCTGTCAGTATTTCTTTTTCTATTTAATTATCCAGTTTGACCAGGAACTTTGACCAGCTGTAACTTTTTATCTATAAGTCTAATGTTTGCTTGAACTACGTAGGTATTTCCCCAAAGAGGAAGGGATGATGCAGCACAGCAATGGTAGGTATTTCCCTCAGTGATGAGACCAAGGTTATCGAACCAGTAGGAGAACCACGCAACACCACGTAAACAGCTCCTGCACACAAAGAACAAATACTTGCAACCTGACATGTTAAAGGGGTTGTCAATCCCTTTCGGGTAACGGTGCCAGAAATTGCCAAGTTGGCAGGATAAAATTTTAGTAGATTGAAAGATGCGAATAAAAGCAAATAAAATTCAGCGAGGTATTTTTGGGTTTTTGGATTAATAGATCTGAAAATAAAAGTTGCAAATAAATAAAAGAGCGAATAGCAAAATAGAATTTCAAGGCAAATATATTAAAGACGAGACCCGGGGGCCGTAGTTTTCACTAGTGGCTTCTCTCGAGAAAAATAGCAAATGGTGGGTAAACAAATTACTGTTGGGCAATTGATAAAACTTCAAATAATCATGACGATATCCAGGCAATGATCATTATATAGGCATCACGTCCAAGATTAGTAGACCTACGGGTCCGTAGTTAGTAGCTAGATGGCTTTCTCTCTATCGTTTGATTCTCAATACAATGGTCTCTTGGAGATCTGTTTGATGTAACTCTTTTTGCGGTGTGTTTGTTGGGATCCGATGAACTTTGAGTTTATGATCAGATCTATGTTTTTATCCATGAAAGTTATTTGAGTCTTGTTTGATCTCTTATATGCATGATTTCTTATAGCCTCGTATTTCTTCTCTGATATTTGGGTTTTCTTTGGCCAACTTGATCTATTTATCTTGCAATGGGAAGAGGTGCTTTGTGATGGGTTCGATCTTACGGTGCTTGATCCCAGTGACAGAAGGGGAAACAACACGTATGTATCGTTGCTATTAAGGATAACAAGATGGGGTCTATTTCTACATAAATAGACCTTGTTTACATCATGTCATCGTTCTTATTGCATTACTCCATTTTTTCATGAACTTAATACACTAGATGCATGTTGGATAGCGGTGCGGGAGGCCCCCGAGGTGGGCACAACTCACCTGGGCGCGCCTAGGCCTCCAGGCGCACCCTGGTGGATTGTGCTCCCCTCGGAGCACCCCCAGGTGCTTCTTGGGCCCACAGGATGTCTTCTGGTCCAAAAAAAATCCACAAAAAGTTTTGTTGCGTTTGGACTCCGTTTGGTATTGATTTCTTGCGATGTAAAAAACATGCAGAAAACAGCAACTAGCACTGGGCACTATGTCAATAGGTTAGTACCAAAAAATGATATATAATGATTATAAAATGATTGTAAAACATCCAAGAATGATAATATAACAACATGGAACAATAAAAAATTATAGATACGTTAGAGACGTATCAGCATCCCCAAGCTTAATTCCTGCTCGTCCTTGAGTAGGTAAATGACAAAAAACAGAATTTTTGATGTGGAATGTTGCCTAACATGTTCATCACATATTCTTTTCTTAATAGCATGGACATGTGGACTTTTATATGGGTCAAAGCAATAGTCTAGTTTTGACATGATAACTTAAATACTCAAGCATATCAACAAGCAACCATGCCTTTCAAAATATCAACTCTAAAGCAAGTTATCCCTAGCCCGTCATGCTCAATCATTGATCTATTCATGAAACACACTCGAATATTAGCTACACCCAATGCTCAAGTACGATCATAGTGCCCCTTAGTTGGTGCTTTGTAAGAGAAGATGGAGACTCAAATTAAAAATAAAAATTGCATAAATTAAAAGAAAGGCCCTTTGCGGAGGGAAGTAGGGATTTGTAGAGGTGCCAGAGCTCAAAGCTTGCCTGGCGCTTGTGCATGTATCATACTCATGCAGAGGAGTGGCTCCTCCATACTTTCGAGTAAACAAAGTTTCCGGCAACGTATCTTGTCGGTCCCTTGTGACACCCAGGTTTTTGACTACTTTTTCTTTTCAAAATCTTTTTGGTTTTATTTGCATTTTGGTTGGTTTTCAGTTGACTTTGGACTTATGAATCCTTGAACCTCTTTCCCTAGTGACCCAAAACCCTCATCACCTTGCTAAAACTTTTCCACATATCTTTTGGAACAAATTCCAGTTTTTACCTTTTCCCAATAATTTATTTTCTTCCTTGAGATACTATGTCATCACTAAGGGTTGTGAAGCTACCTATAGTTCATATGATCAGAAGGATCCCAAACTCCTGTCACACCTTCTTATCATCAAATAATCTCATAATCTTCAAAAACATTCCATAGTCCAATACAAAATTTTGGCCAGAATAATTATTTTCTTTCTGGTCAGAATTGGTAAATTGTGAAGCAACCTCTATTCTCCTAGCTCAGAAAACTCCCAAATAAATTCCCTGAGATACTAGGGAACCTATCTAGCCACCATAATAAAAAATATCACTTTGGCCAAAATAACTTTTTAGCAACAAGGCCCTGCCAAGTTGCTGCCTTTTTGGGACCTCCGTGAAGGAAGTACTAGCTAGAGGTATCCTATGGCCATGAAATTTTTATGGCATCTTCTACACATGAAATGAGTCCCACACACCAAAATTCAGCTTCAGAGGTTCAACCATATGAGTGAACCAAGCTCATTTAGTTTCTGGACCAGTAAGGTGGTTTACACATGAACTATATTCAAAACTGGTCCAAACTCTCTCAAATTTGGTCAGCTTGTAGTCCCTCCAAGGTAGAACACACCACACATCTCCACTGGCTTCATCTCTAGCTAACCTCCTCTCTGGATCTCTCTCAAGATTACTGTCAGGAACTGTAGTTGAAGCTATCTTTTGATTCAGAGTGAACCTAGCCAAACCAGAGGCACAGGGGGGCTAAGTGGTCGAAGGAGAAGCTACTGGACAAGGTGCGCTGGAGCTGCGTGGCCTCCAGGTGCCAGCCACCTTGGTGAGCACGACGCTGGCATGCCAGAGCGCGCGCTCTGTGCCATGCCCGCATCTGATGCAACGACTCCGATTGCCCTGCGTCATCGTACCTTGTCCGAGCATGCCGACATCATCGATGCCGTCCACGTAACCCTCTCCCGCAGCTTCCCCTCGCCAAAATCCTCCCCGACGGCCGCCACGCACTCTGCCACTGTGGCGCCCGTGCGGCCACTGTGGCTCTGCGGCTCGTCGTCTTGCTCCACTAGCCGCCACCGACCGCCATTACTCCTCCTGTCCTCTCCCGTCTCGTCGCCCGCTACCAGCCAGCCAGCGCGGCGTCCTGGCGCCGGCGACATGTCCCGCACCTTGCCGTTTCCAAAGAGCTCGTCCGAGCTCCGCTCCGGCCTATAAAAGGCCATGGCCAGCCCCTCCGAGCTCCTCACCCCACTCCCTCCACCACAAATCACCCTCTAGAGCGCCGAGCCACGGCCGAAAGGCCCTCTGGCCTCGAACCTCACAGGAGTTCCGCCGCCAGAAGAGCTCCGCCACCAAGCACCTTCCACCCCACCCAGCCTCACCCGACCTCACCCACAAGTCCAGTGAGCTTCCCTGGTCCTCCTCGACCTCTTGCCCAGCCCAATCCTCGCCGGATTCACTATCGTCGATGAGCCCCGAAAGCCGCCGCCGCCGGATAGGAAGGGGGCGACGCCGTTCGGCCATCCCCGGAGGAGCTGCTGGTATAGGGAGGACCGGCGTAGCACGCTCGACCCATCCCCACAGTCGCCCGACTCCGTCGCCGTCTCTATCATAGGTGAGCGTTGCCGGTGAGCCGCCCGTCTCTGCTTTCTCTCCCTCTCTCTCTGTTTAAACCAGCCGACCCCACCTGTCAGCCACCCAGCGAGCACGCGCCGAAGCGGTAAGTGGAGGCGCCTTTCCACTTTACGCCTTCGACGTGGCCCGCTGTCAGTATTTCTTTTTCTATTTAATTATCCAGTTTGACCAGGAACTTTGACCAGCTGTAACTTTTTATCTATAAGTCTAATGTTTGCTTGAACTACGTCGGTATTTCCCCAAAGAGGAAGGGATGATGCAGCACAGCAATGGTAGGTATTTCCCTCAGTGGTGAGACCAAGGTTATCGAACCAGTAGGAGAACCACGCAACACCACGTAAACAGCTCCTGCACACAAAGAACAAATACTTGCAACCTGACGTGTTAAAGGGGTTGTCAATCCCTTTCGGGTAACGGTGCCAGAAATTGCCAAGTTGACAGGATAAAAATTTAGTAAATTGAAAGATGCGAATAAAAGCAAATAAAATTCAGCGAGGTATTTTTGGGTTTTTGGATTAATAGATCTGAAAATAAAAGTTGCAAATAAATAAAAGAGCGAATAGCAAAATAGAATTTGAAGGCAAATATATTAAAGACGAGACCCGGGGGCCGTAGTTTTCACTAGTGGCTTCTCTCGAGAAAAATAGCAAATGGTGGGCAAACAAATTACTGTTGGGCAATTGATAGAACTTCAAATAATCATGACAATATCCAGGCAATGATCATTATATAGGCATCACGTCCAAGATTAGTAGACCTACGGGTCCGTAGTTAGTAGCTAGATGGCTTTCTCTCTATCGTTTGATTCTCAATACAATGGTCTCTTGGAGATCTGTTTGATGTAACTCTTTTTGCGGTGTGTTTGTTGGGATCCGATGAACTTTGAGTTTATGATCAGATCTATGTTTTTATCCATGAAAGTTATTTGAGTCTTGTTTGATCTCTTATATGCATGATTGCTTATAGCCTCGTATTTCTTCTCCGATATTTGGGTTTTCTTAGGCCAACTTGATCTATTTATCTTGCAATGGGAAGAGGTGCTTTGTGATGGGTTCGATCTTACGGTGCTTGATCCCAGTGACAGAAGGGGAAACAACACGTATGTATCGTTGCTATTAAGGATAACAAGATGGGGTCTATTTCTACATAAATAGATCTTGTTTACATCATGTCATCATTCTTATTGCATTACTCCATTTTTTCATGAACTTAATACGCTAGATGCATGCTGGATAGCGGTGCGGGAGGCCCCCGAGGTGGGCACAACTCACCTGGGCGCGCCTGGGCCTCCAGGCGCACCCTGGTGGGTTGTGCTCCCCTCGGAGCACCCCTAGGTGCTTCTTCGGCCCACAGGATGTCTTCTGGTCCAAAAAAAATCCACAAAAAGTTTTGTTGTGTTTGGACTCCGTTTGGTATTGATTTCCTGCGATGTAAAAAACATGCAGAAAACAGCAACTAGCACTGGGCACTATGTCAATAGGTTAGTACCAAAAAATGATATATAATGATTATAAAATGATTGTAAAACATCCAAGAATGATAATATAACAGCATGGAACAATAAAAAATTATAGATACGTTGGAGACGTATCAGCATCCCCAAGCTTAATTCCTGCTCGTCCTCGAGTCGGTAAATGACAAAAAACAGAATTTTTGATGTGGAATGTTGCCTAACATGTTCATCACATATTCTTTTCTTAATAGCATGGACATGTGGACTTTTATATGGTTCAAAGCAATAGTCTAGTTTTGACATGATAACTTAAATACTCAAGCATATCAACAAGCAACCATGCCTTTCAAAATATCAACTCTAAAGCAAGTTATCCCTAGCCCGTCATGCTCAATCATTGATCTATTCATGAAACACACTCAAATATTAGCTACACCCAATGCTCAAGTACGATCATAGTGCCCCTTAGTTGGTGCTTTGTAAGAGAAGATGGAGACTCAAATTAAAAATAAAAATTGCATAAAGTAAAAGAAAGGCCCTTCGCGGAGGGAAGTAGGGATTTGTAGAGGTGCCAGAGCTCAAAGCTTGCCTGGCGCTTGTGCATGTATCATACTCATGCAGAGGAGTGGCTCCTCCATACTTTCGAGTAAGCAAAGTTTCCGGCAACATATCTTGTCGGTCCCTTGTGACACCCAGGTTTTTGACTACTTTTTCTTTTCAAAATCTTTTTGGTTTTATTTGCATTTTGGTTGGTTTTCAGTTGACTTTGGACTTATGAATCCTTGAACCTCTTTCCCTAGTGACCCAAAACCCTCATCACCTTGCTAAAACTTTTCCACATATCTTTTGGAACAAATTCCAGTTTTTACCTTTTCCCAATAATTTATTTTCTTCCTTGAGATACTATGTCATCACAAAGGGTTGTGAAGCTACCTATAGTTCTAATGATCAGAAGGATCCCAAACTCGTGTCACACCTTCTTATCATCAAATAATCTCATAATCTTCAAAAACATTCCATAGTCCAATACAAAATTTTGGCCAGAATAATTATTTTCTTTCTGGTCAGAATTGGTAAATTGTGAAGCAACCTCTATTCTCCTAGCTCAGAAAACTCCCAAATAAATTGCCTGAGATACTAGGGAACCTATCTAGCCACCATAATAAAAAATATCACTTTGGCCAAAATAACTTTTTAGCAACAAGGCCCTGCCAAGTTGCTGCCTTTTTGGGACCTCTGTGAAGGAAGTACTAGCTAGAGGTATCCTATGGCCATGAAATTTTTATGGCATCTTCTACACATGAAATGAGTCCCACACACCAAAATTCAGCTTCAGAGGTTCAACCATATGAGTGAACCAAGCTCATTTAGTTTCTGGACCAGTAAGGTGGTTTACACATGAACTATATTCAAAACAGGTCCAAACTCTCTCAAATTTGGTCAGCTTGTAGTCCCTCCAAGGTAGAACACACCACACATCTCCACTGGCTTCATCTCTAGCTAACCTCCTCTCTGGATCTCTCTCAAGATTACTGTCAGGAACTGTAGTTGAAGCTATCTTTTGATTCAGAGTGAACCTAGCCAAACCAGAGGCACAGGGGGGCTAAGTGGTCGAAGGAGAAGCTACTGGACAAGGTGCGCTGGACCTGCGTGGCCTCCAGGTGCCAGCCACCTTGGTGAGCACGACGCTGGCATGCCAGAGCGCGCGCTCTATGCCGCGCCCGCATCTGATGCAACGACTCCGATTGCCCCGCGTCGCCGTACCTTGTCCGAGCATGCCGACATCGTCGATGCCGTCCACGTAACCCTCTCCCGCAGCTTCCCTCGCCAAAATCCTCCCCGACGGCCGCCACACACTCTGGCACTGTGGCGCCCGTGCGGCCACTGTGGCTCTGCGGCTCGTCGTCTTGCTCCACTAGCCGCCACCGACCGCCATTACTCCTCCTGTCCTCTCCCGTCTCGTCGCCCGCTACCAGCCAGCCAGCGCGGCGACCTGGCGCCGGCGACGTGTCCCGCACCTTGCCGTTTCCAAAGAGCTCGCCCGAGCTCTGCTCCGGCCTATAAAAGGCCATGGCCAGCCCCTCCGAGCTCCTCACCCCACTCCCTCCACCACAAATCACCCTCCAGAGCGCCGAGCCACGGCCGAAAGGCCCTCTGGCCTCGTACCTCACCGGAGTTCCGCCGCCAGAAGAGCTCCGCCACCAAGCACCTTCCACCCCACCCAGCCTCACCCGACCTCACCCACAAGTCCAGTGAGCTTCCCTGGTCCTCCTCGACCTCTTGCCCAGCCCAATCCTCGCCGGATTCACTATCGTCGATGAGCCCCGAAAGCCGCCGCCGCCGGATAGGAAGGGGGCGACGCCGTTCGGCCGTCCCCGGAGGAGCTGCTGGTACAGGGAGGACCGGCGTAGCACGCTCGACCCATCCCCACAGTCGCCCGACTCCGCCGCCGTCTCTATCGTCGGTGAGCGTTGCCGGTGAGCCGCCCATCTCTGCTTTCTCTCCCTCTCTCTCTGTTTAAACCAGCCGACCCCACCTGTCAGCCACCCTGCGAGCACGCGCCGAAGCGGTAAGTGGAGGCGCCTTTCCACTTTACGCCTTCGACGTGGCCCGCTGTCAGTATTTCTTTTTCTATTTAATTATCCAGTTTGACCAGGAACTTTGACCAGCTGTAACTTTTTATCTATAAGTCTAATGTTTGCTTGAACTACGTCGGTATTTCCCCAAAGAGGAAGGGATGATGCAGCACAGCAATGGTAGGTATTTCCCTCAGTGATGAGACCAAGGTTATCGAACCAGTAGGAGAACCACGCAACACCACGTAAACAGCTCCTGCACACAAAGAACAAATACTTGCAACCTGACGTGTTAAAGGGGTTGTCAATCCCTTTCGGGTAACGGTGCCAGAAATTGCCAATTTGACAGGACAAAATTTTAGTAGATTGAAAGATGCGAATAAAAGCAAATAAAATTCAGCGAGGTATTTTTGGGTTTTTGGATTAATAGATCTGAAAATAAAAGTTGCAAATAAATAAAAGAGCGAATAGCAAAATAGAATTTGAAGGCAAATATATTAAAGACGAGACCCGGGGGCCGTAGTTTTCACTAGTGGCTTCTCTCGAGAAAAATAGCAAATGGTGGGTAAACAAATTACTGTTGGGCAATTGATAGAACTTCAAATAATCATGACGATATCCAGGCAATGATCATTATATAGGCATCACGTCCAAGATTAGTAGACCTACGGGTCCGTAGTTAGTAGCTAGATGGCTTTCTCTCTATCGTTTGATTCTCAATACAATGGTCTCTTGGAGATCTGTTTGATGTAACTCTTTTTGCGGTGTGTTTGTTGGGATCCGATGAACTTTGAGTTTATGATCAGATCTATGTTTTTATCCATGAAAGTTATTTGAGTCTTGTTTGATCTCTTATATGCATGATTGCTTATAGCCTCATATTTCTTCTCCGATATTTGGGTTTTCTTTGGCCAACTTGATCTATTTATCTTGCAATGGGAAGAGGTGCTTTGTGATGGGTTCGATCTTACGGTGCTTGATCCCAGTGACAGAAGGGGAAACAACACGTATGTATCGTTGCTATTAAGGATAACAAGATGGGGTCTATTTCTACATAAATAGATCTTGTTTACATCATGTCATCGTTCTTATTGCATTACTCCATTTTTTCATGAACTTAATACACTAGATGCATGCTGGATAGCGGTGCGGGAGGCCCCCGAGGTGGGCACAACTCACCTGGGCGCGCCTGGGCCTCCAGGCACAACCTGGTGGGTTGTGCTCCCCTCAGAGCACGCCCAGGTGCTTCTTCGGCCCACAGGATGTCTTCTGGTCCAAAAAAAATCCACAAAAAGTTTTGTTGCGTTTGGACTCCGTTTGGTATTGATTTCCTGCGATGTAAAAAACATGCAGAAAACAGCAACTAGCACTGGGCACTATGTCAATAGGTTAGTACCAAAAAATGATATATAATGATTATAAAATGATTGTGAAACATCCAAGAATGATAATATAACAGCATGGAACAATAAAAAATTATAGATACGTTGGAGACGTATCAGCATCCCCAAGCTTAATTCCTGCTCGTCCTCGAGTAGGTAAATGACAAAAAACAGAATTTTTGATGTGGAATGTTGCCTAACATGTTCATCACATATTCTTTTCTTAATAGCATGGACATGTGGACATTTATATGGTTCAAAGCAATAGTCTAGTTTTGACATGATAACTTAAATACTCAAGCATATCAACAAGCAACCATGCCTTTCAAAATATCAACTCTAAAGCAAGTTATCCCTAGCCCGTCATGCTCAATCATTGATCTATTCATGAAACACACTCGAATATTAGCTACACCCAATGCTCAAGTACGATCATAGTGCCCCTTAGTTGGTGCTTTGTAAGAGAAGATGGAGACTCAAATTAAAAATAAAAATTGCATAAAGTAAAAGAAAGGCCCTTCGCGGAGGGAAGTAGGGATTTGTAGAGGTGCCAGAGCTCAAAGCTTGCCTGGTGCTTGTGCACGTATCATACTCATGCAGAGGAGTGGCTCCTCCATACTTTCGAGTAAACAAAGTTTCCGGCAACGTATCTTGTCGGTCCCTTGTGACACCCAGGTTTTTGACTACTTTTTCTTTTCAAAATCTTTTTGGTTTTATTTGCATTTTGGTTGGTTTTCAGTTGACTTTGGACTTATGAATCCTTGAACCTCTTTCCCTAGTGACCCAAAACCCTCATCACCTTGCTAAAACTTTTCCACATATCTTTTGGAACAAATTCCAGTTTTTACCTTTTCCCAATAATTTATTTTCTTCCTTGAGATACTATGTCATCACTAAGGGTTGTGAAGCTACCTATAGTTCTGATGATCAGAAGGATCCCAAACTCCTGTCACACCTTCTTATCATCAAATAATCTCATAATCTTCAAAAACATTCCATAGTCCAATACAAAATTTTGGCCAGAATAATTATTTTCTTTCTGGTCAGAATTGGTAAATTGTGAAGCAACCTCTATTCTCCTAGCTCAGAAAACTCCCAAATAAATTCCCTGAGATACTAGGGAACCTATCTAGCCACCATAATAAAAAAATATCACTTTGGCCAAAATAACTTTTTAGCAACAAGGCCCTGCCAAGTTGCTGCCTTTTTGGGACCTCTGTGAAGGAAGTACTAGCTAGAGGTATCCTATGGCCATGAAATTTTTATGGCATCTTCTACACATGAAATGAGTCCCACACACCAAAATTCAGCTTCAGAGGTTCAACCATATGAGTGAACCAAGCTCATTTAGTTTCTGGACCAGTAAGGTGGTTTACACATGAACTATATTCAAAACTGGTCCAAACTCTCTCAAATTTGGTCAGCTTGTAGTCCCTCCAAGGTAGAACACACCACACATCTCCACTGGCTTCATCTCTAGCTAACCTCCTCTCTGGATCTCTCTCAAGATTACTGTCAGGAACTGTAGTTGAAGCTATCTTTCGATTCAGAGTGAACCTAGCTAAACCAGAGGCACAGGGGGGCTAAGTGGTCGAAGGAGAAGCTACTGGACAAGGTGCGCTGGACCTGCGTGGCCTCCAGGTGCCAGCCACCTTGGTGAGCACGACGCTGGCATGCCAGTGCGCGTGCTCTGTGCCGCGCCCGCATCTGATGCAACGACTCCGATTGCCCCGCGTCGCCATACCTTGTCCGAGCATGCCGACATCGTCGATGCCGTCCACGTAACCCTCTCCCGCAGCTTGCCCTCGCCAAAATCCTCCCCGACGGCCGCCACGCACTCTGGCACTGTGGCGCCCGTGCGGCCACTGTGGCTCTGCGGCTCGTCGTCTTGCTCCACTAGCCGCCACCAACCGCCATTACTCCTCATGTCCTCTCCCATCTCGTCGCCCGCTACCAGCTAGCCAGCGCGGCGTCCTGGCGCCGGCGACGTGTCCCGCACCTTGCCGTTTCCAAAGAGCTCGCCCGAGCTCTGCTCCGGCCTATAAAAGGCCATGGCCAGCCCCTTCGAGCTCCTCACCCCACTCCCTCCACCACAAATCACCCTCCAGAGCGCCGAGCCACGGCCGAAAGGCCCTCTGGCCTCGAACCTCACCGGAGTTCCGCCGCCAGAAGAGCTCCGCCACCAAGCACCTTCCACCCCACCCAGCCTCACCCGACCTCACCCACAAGTCCAGTGAGCTTCCCTGGTCCTCCTCGACCTCTTGCCCAGCCCAATCCTTGCCGGATTCACTATCGTCGATGAGCCCCGAAAGCCGCCGCCGCCGGATAGGAAGGGGGCGACGCCGTTCGGCCGTCCCCGGAGGAGCTGCTGGTACAGGGAGGACCGGCGTAGCACGCTCGACCCATCCCCACAGTCGCCCGACTCCGCCGCCGTCTCTATCGTCGGTGAGCGTTGCCGGTGAGCCACCCGTCTCTGCTTTCTCTCCCTCTCTCTCTGTTTAAACCAACCGACCCCACCTGTCAGCCACCCAGCGAGCACGCGCCGAAGCGGTAAGTGGAGGCGCCTTTCCACTTTACGCCTTCGACGTGGCCCGCTGTCAGTATTTCTTTTTCTATTTAATTATCCAGTTTGACTAGGAACTTTGACCAGCTGTAACTTTTTATCTATAAGTCTAATGTTTGCTTGAACTACGTCGGTATTTCCCCAAAGAGGAAGGGATGATGCAGCACAGCAATGGTAGGTATTTCCCTCAGTGATGAGACCAAGGTTATCGAACCAGTAGGAGAACCACGCAACACCACGTAAACAGCTCCTGCACACAAAGAACAAATACTTGCAACCTGACGTGTTAAAGGGGTTGTCAATCCCTTTCGGGTAATGGTGCCAGAAATTGCCAAGTTGACAGGATAAAATTTTAGTAGATTGAAAGATGCGAATAAAAGCAAATAAAATTCAA
Organism: Thinopyrum elongatum; assembly: GCA_011799875.1. NCBI lineage: Eukaryota > Viridiplantae > Streptophyta > Magnoliopsida > Poales > Poaceae > Thinopyrum > Thinopyrum elongatum. The sequence continues at coordinate 425,750,953 of CM022297.1, forward strand.
CGAGGTATTTTTGGGTTTTTGGATTAATAGATCTGAAAATAAAAGTTGCTAATAAATAAAAGAGCGAATAGCAAAATAGAATTTGAAGGCAAATATATTAAAGACGAGACCCGGGGGCCGTAGTTTTCACTAGTGGCTTCTCTCGAGAAAAATAGCAAATGGTGGGTAAACAAATTACTGTTGAGCAATTGATAGAACTTCAAATAATCATGACGATATCCAGGCAATGATCATTATATAGGCATCACGTCCAAGATTAGTAGACCTACGGGTCCGTAGTTAGTAGCTAGATGGCTTTCTCTCTATCGTTTGATTCTCAATACAATGGTCTCTTGGAGATCTGTTTGATGTAACTCTTTTTGCGGTGTGTTTGTTGGGATCCGATGAACTTTGAGTTTATGATCAGATCTATGTTTTTATCCATGAAAGTTATTTGAGTCTTGTTTGATCTCTTATATGCATGATTGCTTATAGCCTCGTATTTCTTCTCCGATATTTGGGTTTTCTTTGGCCAACTTGATCTATTTATCTTGCAATGGAAAGAGGTGCTTTGTGATGGGTTCGATCTTACGGTGCTTGATCCCAGTGACAGAAGGGGAAACAACACGTATGTATCGTTGCTATTAAGGATAACAAGATGGGGTCTATTTCTACATAAATAGATCTTGTTTACATCATGTCATCGTTCTTATTGCATTACTCCATTTTTTCATGAACTTAATACACTAGATGCATGCTGGATAGCGGTGCGGGAGGCCCCCGAGGTGGGCACAACTCACCTGGGTGCGCCTGGGCCTCCAGGCGCACCCTGGTGGGTTGTGCTCCCCTCGGAGCACCCCCAGGTGCTTCTTCGGCCCACAGGATGTCTTCTGGTACAAAAAAATCCACAAAAAGTTTTGTTGCGTTTGGACTCCGTTTCGTATTTATTTCCTGCGATGTAAAAAACATGCAGAAAACAGCAACTAGCACTGGGCACTATGTCAATAGGTTAGTACCAAAAAATGATATATAATGATTATAAAATGATTGTAAAACATCCAAGAATGATAATATAACAGCATGGAACAATAAAAAATTATAGATACGTTGGAGACGTATCAGCATCCCCAAGCTTAATTCCTGCTCGTCCTCGAGTAGGTAAATGACAAAAAACAGAATTTTTGATGTGGAATGTTGCCTAACATGTTCATCACATATTCTTTTCTTAATAGCATGGACATGTGGACTTTTATATGGTTCAAAGCAATAGTCTAGTTTTGACATGATAACTTAAATACTCAAGCATATCAACAAGCAACCATGCCTTTCAAAATATCAACTCTAAAGCAAGTTATCCCTAGCCCGTCATGCTCAATCATTGATCTATTCATGAAACACACTCGAATATTAGCTACACCCAATGCTCAAGTACGATCATAGTGCCCCTTAGTTGGTGCTATGTAAGAGAAGATGGAGACTCAAATTAAAAATAAAAACTGCATAAAGTAAAAGAAAGGCCCTTCGCGGAGGGAAGTAGGGATTTGTAGAGGTGCCAGAGCTCAAAGCTTAAATTGAGAGATAAAAACATTTTGAGAGGCATACTTTTCCCACCAACGAAAATGACTTAGAGCTCCCAACACTTTCCATGCTAGATATATCATAGGCGGTTCCCAAACAGAAAATAAAGTTTATTCCTTTTTCCACCATTTCTTTCACTTTCCATGGCTAGCCGTATCCACGGGTGCCCTCCATACCAACACTTTCCAGGGAATTTATTATTTGACAACATAAAGTAAATTCATTTTTCATTTCGGGACTGGGCATCCCTAATACCTTTGCCGTACTCTCGTGCAATGACAAGTGGATAAACACTCATCGTGAGAATAACACATCTAGCATGGAAAATATCGGCCACCCCTCACCGCCTCGCGAGCGGTACAAGCACACAAAAGAGAAATTTATTTTGAAAATTAGAGATGGCACATACAAATTTGCTTAGAACGGCACGGAAATACCGCATATAGGTAGGTATAGTGGACTCATATGGCAAAACTGGTTTAAAGGGTTTTGGATGCACAAGTAGTGATCATACTTAGTGCAAATGAAGGCTAGTAAAAAGATTGAGAAGCGCCCAACCAAGAAACGAATAATCTCATAAGCAAGCATTAAGCATAAGTAACACCGAATAATGCACCATAAGTAAGATATAATTTCATTGCATAACTATTGACTTTCGTACTTGCATAGGGAATCACAAACCTTAACACCAATATTCTTACTAAAGCACAATTACTCATCAACATGGCTTACATATTATATCGTCATATCTAAAAACTATTACAAATAACCAAGTTTATTTTGTCCAATGATCTTCAAGAAAGTTTTTATTATATCCTTCTTGGATATCTATCACTTTGGGACTAGTTTCATATGTTGCTTTTAATAAGCTCAAACAAATATAAGTGAAGAACATGAGCATAATATTTCTTTCTCTCAAATTAATCTAAGTGAAGCAAGAGAGAATTTCTTCAAAATTTTACTAACTCCCAAATATATCTAAGTGAAGCATGAGAGCATTTCTTCAAAAATAACAGAGCACACCATGCTCAAAAAGATATAAGTGAAGCACTAGAGCAATTCCAAGGCTCTAAAAATTTAAGTGAAGCATAGGAGCAAGCATAGCATAGTTTTTGGCTCTCTCAAAAAGGTGTCTCCAGCAAGGATTCAAGACTTAAAATAAAAAGCAAAACAAGAAAAGACTCAAATCATACAAGACGCTCCAAGTGAAACTCATAATATGTGACGAATAAAAATATAGTTCCAAGTAAAATACCGATGGTCGTTAGAAGAAAGAGGGGATGCCACTCGGGGGCATCCCCAAGCTTAGTTGCTTGATAATTCTTGAATATTATCTTGGGGTGCCTCGGGCATCCCCAATCTTAGCCTTTTGCTAATCCTTATTCCTTCATCCATCGTAATATCACCCAAAACATGAAAACTTCAATCACACAAAACTCAACAAAACCTTCGTGAGATCCGTTAGTGTAAGAAAACAAATCACTACTTTAAGTACTGTTGAAAACCCATTCATATTTTATTTTTGCATTATATCTACTGTATTTCAACTTTTCTATGGCAAAAAATCTTCAAAGAAAACCATAGAATCATCAAAACAAGCACACAACGCAAAGAAAACAGAATCTGTCAAAAACAGAACAGTCTGTAGCAATCTGAGAACTTCAAATACTTCTGTAACTCCAAAAATTCTGAAAAATTAGGAAAACATGAGATATTTGTTTATTAATCATCTGCAAAAATAATCAACTCAAAAGAACTCTTGTGTCAAAAATAAGAATTCTTTTCCTGAGCGCAAAAGTTTCTGTTTTTCCGCAAGATCAAATCGACTATCCCCCAAATCAACCCAAAGGCTTTGGTTGGCACAAACACTAATTTAAACCACAAAAACACATCTAATCAGAGGCATAATTGGGTATTTTATTGAAAACAGCAAGAAAACCAAAAGGCAAAAAGATACAAGTTGGGTTGCCTCCCAACGAGCGCTATCGTTTTACGCCCCTAGCTAGGCATAACGCAAAAGATCTACGTGTTGTCAACTTTGTTCTCCAACTCCTCAATCAAACACTTAGAATTCTTCAAGTATTTAGCATATAAATTCTCAACAACAATACTTCTAGGCACGAGATTGAAAAATTCATTCTTGCAAAAAGGGTCTCTTATCACTTCAATAAAATCGGGATGGATACTAATCATCTTAAGATCTCCTTTATCATTACTAGAAGTTGCACCCTTGTTTTTAGTAACTTGGGTAGTCTTGCCAAATTTTACGGGAGTTTTGGTGGAAGCAAAAGCCGTACTTAGATTACTAAAGATTTCTTCCAGTTTATCAATCCTAGACGGGCTTTCTTCAATTCTTTCATGAATTACAGTCCCCTTTTCTTTCAACGACTTAAAAACTTCTCCCGCTTTTGAGCCAATTTTAGTAGCAAAATTATGCATCTTTTTATCTAAGTTTTCAATATGTTCCTCGGTAAGCATTTTCTTTTTGATAGCATCTAGTCTTTCCATAACATGCTCAAGAGTCAAGGTTGTTTCATTAATCATAAGTGGTGGAGAACCCACTAAATTTCCCATAGCATTAAAAGCATCAAGAGAGGGGCACATCAAGAAATTTCCACCGGTAATCGTATCAAGGACGAATCTATACCAAGTGGTGATGCCCACATAAAAACAGCAAAGAAGAACAATGATAGATTGCTTACGGATAGATCTATTATGAGCATTGCAAATCCTATACGAAGCATCTTTTAAATTATCCCCTCCCCTTTGTTTAAAGTTAAGAACCTCGTTCTCGGGGGTGTACGCAATAGAGTAAGAACTATCCATAACGATAAAAAGTAGTCAACAAGATTGCACACAAAAAACATATCTGACGAGAATACGGCGAACGAAAAAGAGGGCGAATAAAACGGAAAATTTTTGTGAAGTGGGGGAGAGGAAAACGAAATGCAAATGGCAAAAAATGTAAATTGCAAGGAGATCAGATTTGTGATTAGGAACCTGGTTGATGTTGATGATGTCTCCCCGGCAACGGCGCCAGAAACTCCTCTTGATGTTTGCTTGAACTACGTCGGTATTTCCCCAAAGAGGAAGGGATGATGCAGCACAGCAACGGTAGGTATTTCCCTCAGTGATGAGACCAAGGTTATTGAACCAGTAGGAGAACCACGCAACACCATGTAAACAGCTCCTGCACACAAAGAACAAATACTTGCAACCCGACGTGTTAAAGGGGTTGTCAATCCGTTTCGGGTAACGGTGCCAGAAATTGCCAAGTTGACGGGATAAAATTGTAGTAGATTGAAAGATGCAAATAAAAGCAAATAAAATTCAGTGAGGTATTTTTGGGTTTTTGGATTAATAGATCTGAAAATAAAAGTTGCAAATAAATAAAAGAGCGAATAGCAAAACCCAAATATCGGAGAAGAAATACGAGGCTATAAGCAATCATGCATATAAGAGATCAAAGAAGAATAAAATAACTTTCATGGATGAAAACATATATCTGATCATAAACTCAAAGTTTATCGGATCCCAACAAACACACCGCAAAAAGAGTTACATCAAATAGATCTCCAAGAGACCATTGTATTGAGATTCAAACGAGGGAGAGAAAGCCATCTAGCTACTAACTACGGACCCGTAGGTCTACAATGAACTACTCATGCATCATCGGAGAGGCACCAATGAGGATGATGAACCCCTCCGTGATGGTGTCTCGATTGGATCAGGTGGTTCTGGAACTTGCGGCGGCTGGAATTGATTTTCGTCGACTCCCCTAGGGTTTCTGGAATATTGGGGTATTTATAGAGCAAAGAGGCGGTGCGGGAGGCCCCCGAGGTGGGCACAACCCACCTAGGCGCGCCTGGGCCTCCAGGCGCGCCATGGTGGGTTGTGCTCCCCTCGGAGCACCCCCCCCCCAGGTGCTTCTCCGGCCCACTGGATGTCTTCTGGTCCAAAAAAAATCCACAAAAAGTCTCGCTGCGTTTGGACTCCGTTTGGTATTGATTTTCTGCGATGTAAAAAACATGCAGAAAACAGCAACTGGCACTGGGCACTATGTCAATAGGTTAGTACCAAAAAATGATATAAAATGATTGTAAAACATCCAAGAATGATAATATAACAGCGTGGAACAATAAAAAATTATAGATACATTGGAGACGTATCAAAGTCCAAATTGACTGATTCTTTTTTGCATTTGGTTTGTATTGATCTCCTCTAATTTCTGGTAAAGTTTGGTATTTTTCTCATACTCACAGAATTTCTGGTGGACAAAACAGTGTTATGTGACATTTTAAATTGCTGTTTAAAAATATTTTCAGAAGGAAACTTTGGTGCTTTTGAAGACCAGGTGTTTTTGGGCAACCCAACAGAGCAAGGCAAGCCAGGACATCCATTTTATGAAGCATTTCAATAGCATTGCATATTCATATGAATTACTTTCATTTACTTGCTATATGATAATTCATAGTAAATTAATTTAAATGCCTAGTTGCTGCCATCTCAAATTATTGTGATGAACCACTATGCTCGCTAAATGAACCTAGTCGGTTGATCTTGAGTCACCTGTCCGGGCTTATTCGTGCAACCACATTTGCCGGTATGGGATAGCCTTGACTTGGTCTGGCTCTGTGCTCTTTCACCAGTACCTCCATATAGGGAGGGTTATGCGTGCGTGCTACCCTGATCAGGTAGACGGCGATAACCCTATGAGCCCAGTTGAGTATTGTGCCGGCGTCCCCGTTTGGGATAGTTTAGTTTGGCCACGACGGTGGCAGGTGTCATGAGGTGACACAGGGGCCACCCAGGGCTTGACTCCGGGGGAGGATGATTGCCGGTGGTATGATGGGAGGGTCACGGGTCAGGCGGGTTTCGTTGAAGTAACTCCAGTCCACCCGAATGGGAGCATGTACTAAGTACGAGGCCAGATACTCCATGGTGTGGGTAAAGTGCGCAACCTCTGTAGAGTGTAAAATCTATTCGAATAGCTGCCTCCACGGTATTGGACAGCCCATCCAGACCTCACTAGATGGTTAACCGTAAAAGTGATAATAATGATGGAAGAGCTCATCACTGGAAGTACTCGGTGACTTATGAGTATTCCGAGGGTTATGGGACAACCCGGAAGAGAGTAAGTTAGTAACCGTTGATAATAAGTGAATCACTTAAGAAGTTAACATGTTGATTGCCATGATATTGTTTGCTGCATTACTTGGTTGTCGTGAGCTTGTGAGTATATTCAAAGTACTCACCTGGCGTATCATGTCAGATGTAGGAGAAGCCGAGGACGGAGGTCCCGATGGTTCATGCTACGCTAACTAGGCTGTGTCCCAGCAGTGTCCATGTGGATGGAGTTTCCGCTATGTTCCGCTACGCCGTAGAGTTCCCCTAGTAGTCTCGAGGCCCGCTATGTTTCATAAATAATGTAGATATTGTCATAGCACCAGGTGTGCCTTTGGCCTCGCTATCGATGTAAAATATGAGCTTGTACCCGAAGTTTATCAATAAAGATCAGTTCTATTCTGTTCCAAGATGTTGAGTGTTTCCAGAAGACATGATCTCTAGGTTGGAAACATAGGTAAACCGGTTCTCTTAGCCGGGGTGCCACATCCCTCTCCTTGTTGCCGCAAGGCTCGGCTCGGTGAGCCTGGGAGCGCGGAAGAGATTCGGCCCCTTGCCAACCCTTTTCACAAATGCCACTGCAACCAATTTGACTGAAGTAATCCTCAAATCAAAAGATGGGAGCACAAATGTTTGAGGGTGACAAGGTTTTTCTACGCACAAGTTTTCCTCACAGATGTACAATATGGATCTCTTAAAGGAAACTTATCTGCTTTGGGTTGTCGGTGGCCGATATGCAAACTTGTTCTTTCTTCTCTTCCCTAGGATTTTATCCACGGCAGGGGCCCTGTGGTTAGCACAGGGAAAGAAAAACAGCAGCATATGACCCTCTCTCAATGACCATGGCAATATCATGCTAAAATAAACATGCATGCAAGTTTTAGGCGCCGGCGCTTCATTTTATTATTTTTGCATAGGGTCTACGCCTGGCTTTGTACAAAGGGTTACATGCGCATCGGCAAGGCTTGTACAAAAGGTGGCTGCCGGGGTTGAGCAGCCGCGCCTTATGGGTAGAACTTGCGATAATGCTCAATATTCCATGAGTTTTGCACCTTAATGCCATCTTCAGTCTCCAAACGGACAGCGCCAGGTTTGGTGACTCATACTACCCGGTAAGGGCCTTCCCACTTCAGCGACAACTTGTTGGAACCCTTGGGGGATTGAACATGCGTAAGGACAAGGTCGCCTTCCTCAAGGCTCCGGGCATGAATCCTGCGGCTATGATCGCAGCGCAAGGCTTGCTGGTAGCGTGCAGCACGCACAATGGCCCGGAGATGATCTTCCTCGAGGAGCACGTCATCGTCATTCCGGTGCTACTCTTGCTCTACTTCATCATAGGCAAGTACTTGAGGTGACCCGTATATGAGTTCTATGGGGAGCACTGCTTCCGCCCCATAGACTAGGGAGAAGGGAGTCTGGCCAGTGGCTCGATTCGGTGTCATACGGAGGGACCAAAGAACCACCGGCAGCTCGTCGATCCAGCGTCTAACGCACTTCTGCAACTTATCAAAATTTCTCGTCTTGAGCCCGCGAAGCACTTCAGCATTCATCCTCTCGACTTGTTCGTTGCTCTGGGGATGAGCAACAGAAGCAAAAGAGACCTTGCTCCCAAGGTTTTGGACGTATTGCATGAAGGCGTGGCTTGTGAATTGGGTGCCATTATCAGTGATTACTCTGGCAGGTACTCCAAAACGGCACACCAATCCCTTCAAGAACTTGATAGCTGACTGTGCGGTTACCTTCCCCACTGGCTCCACTTCTGGCCACTTTGTAAACTTGTCAATTGCAACGTACAAGAATTCAAAGCCCCCGGTAGCGCGGGGGAAGGGGCCCAAGATGTCGAGCCCCTAGACCGAAAATGGCCAGGATAAAGGGATCATCTGGAGAGCTTGAGCTGGTTGATGAATGTTCTTGCAGTGGAACTGGCAGGCTTCACATCTGGTAACTAGCTCAGTCGCATCTTGGAGGGTCGTGGGCCAGTAGAAACCTTGTCAGAAAGCTTTTCCAACCAAGGCCCTTGATCCATGATACGTCCATTTTGCATCATGTTTTCCTACTGTTATTTATAATGTTTTTATGCATAATAATGCTTTTGGGAGTAATTCTAATGCCTTTTCTCTCATAATATGCAAGGTTTACACAAAGAGGGAAAATATCGACAGCTGGAATTCTGGACCTGGAAAAGCTACGTTAGAGTTACCTATTCTGCACATCTTCAAATAAGCTAAAACTTCACGGAGATTTTTTATGGAATATTTAAGAAATATTGGAGCAAATAACTACCAGAGGGGGCCCACACAACCCACCTGGGCGTGCCAGGGAGCCCAGGCGCGCCCTGGTGGGTTGCGCCCTCCTCGGCCCACCTCCGGTGCCCCTCTTCTAGTATATAAGTCATTTTGACCTAGAAAAAATAAGTGGAGGACTTTCGGGACGAAGTGCCGCCTTCTCGAGGTGGAACTTGGGCAGGAGCACTTTTGCCCTCTAGCGAAGCGATTTCATCGGGGGAACTTCCCTCCCGGAGGGGGAAATCATCGTCATCACCAACAACTATCCCATCTTTGGGAGGGCCATCTCCATCAACATCTTCAACAGCACCATCTCCTCTCAAACCCTAGTTCATCTCTTGTGTTCAATCTTTGTATCGGAACCTTAGATTGGTACTTGTGGGTGACTAGTAGTGTTGACTACATCTTGTAGTTGATTACTATATGGTTTATTTGGTGGAAGATTATATGTTCAGATCCATTATGCTATTTAATACCCCTCTGATCTTGAGCATGATTATTATTTGTGAGTAGTTACTTTTGTTCTTGAGGTCACGGGAGAAGTCATGTTGCAAGTAATCATGTGAACTTGATATGTGTTCGATATTTTGATGATATGTATGTTGTGATTCCCTTAGTGGTGTCATGTGAACGTCGACTACATGGCACTTCACCATATTTGGGCCTAAGGGAATGCATTGTGGAGTAGTAATTAGATGATGGGTTGCTAGAGTGACAGAAGCTTAAACCCTAGTTTATGCGCTATTCCGTAAGGGACCGATTTGGATCCAAAAGTTTAATGCTATGGTTAGATTTTATCTTAATACTTTTCTCGTAGTTGCGGATGCTTGCGAGGGGGTTAATCATAAGTAGGAGGTTTGTTCAAGTAAAAACAGCACCTAAGCACCGGTCCACCCACATATCAAATTATAAAAGTAGCGAACACGAATCGAATCAACATGATGAAAGTGACAAGATGAAATTCCCGTGTCCCCTCAAGAACGCTTTGCTTATCCTAAGAGACCGTTTTGGCCTGTCCTTTGCCACAAAAGGATTGGGCTACCATGCTGCACTTTATTTACCATTACCGTTACTTGCTCGTTACAAATTATCTTGCTATCAAACTATCGGTTACCGACTATTTCAGTGCTTGCAGAAAATACCTTGCTGAGAACCACTTGTCATTTCCTTCTGCTCCTCATTGGGTTCGACACTCTTACTTATCGAAAGAACTATGATTGATCCCCTATACTTTTGGGTCATCAAGGCACTTTTCTGGCAAACTTGCCGGGGAGTGAAGCACTCTTGGTAAGTGGAAATTGGTAAGGGAAAATTACTACTACGTGCTGAAATTTATTGTCACTTGCTACTATGGAGAACAATCCTTTGAGGGGTTTGTTCGGGGAATCTTCACCTCGATCGAAAACACAATTAGTTACCCCTCAACCTACTACACCTACTAAAAATATTGGTTATGAAATTCCTTCGGGTATGATAGAACAACTGCTAGCTAATCCTTATGCAGGAGATGGAACCGAACATCCTGATATGCACTTGATATATGTAGATGAAATTTGTGGATTATTTAAGCTTGCAGGTTTACCCGGAGATGAAGCCAAGAAGAAGTTTTTACCTTTATCTTTGAAGGGAAAAGCATTGGCATGGTATAGGCTATGGGATGATATTGGATCTTGGAACTGGAATCGATTGAAACTGGAATTTCACCAAAAAAAATTATCCTATGCATCTAGTTCATCGTGTTCAAAATTACATATATAATTTTTGGCCTCGTGAAGGAGAAAGTATTTCTCTAGCTTGGGGGAGGCTTAAGTCAATGTTATATTCATGCCCCAATCATGAGCTCTCAAGAGAAATTATTATTCAGGATTTTTATGCTCGGCTTTCTCGTGATGATCAATCCATGCTCGATACTTCTTGTACCGGTTCTTTTGTGAAGAAGACTATTGAATTCAGGTGGGATCTTTTAGAAAGAATTAAATGCAACTCTGAAGATTGGGAACTCGACGAAGGTAAAGAGTCAGGTATTAAGCTTAAGTTTGATTGTGTTAAATCTTTTATGAATACCGATGCTTTTCACAAGTTTAGCACTAAATATGGACTTGACTCTGAGACAGTAGCCTCTTTCTATGAATCATTTGCTACTCATGTTGATCTCGCCAAGGAGAAGTGGTTTAAATATCATCCACCTATTAAAGAAGAAATTAAAGAACCCGACATAGCTAAAGATGAAACTATCATTTACAATGTTGATCCAGTTGTGCCTACTGCTTATATTGAAAAACCACCTTTCCCTGTTAGGATAAAGGAACATGCTAAGGTCTCAACCGTGGTCAATAAAAGTAATATTAGATCACCTAAACCCGCTGAACGAATCAAAGTAGAACCTAGTATTGCTATGGTTAAAGATCTCTTGGCAGAAAATATAGATGGGCATGTTATTTACTTCTGTGATGAAGCTGCTAGAATTGCTAAACCCGATGAAAAAGATAAACATAGACCTGTTGTTGGCATGCCTGTTGTCTCAGTCAAAATAGGAGAGCATTGTTATCATGGTTTATGTGACTTAGGTGCTAGCGCGAGTGCTATTCCTTTTACCTTATACCAAAAAATTATGAATGATATAGAACCCGCTGAGATAGAAGACATAGATGTTACTATTAAACTTGTCAATAGAGACACCATCACACCACTTGGGATTGTTAGACATGTTGAAGTCTTGTGTGGGAAAATAAAATACCCTACTTATTTTCTAGTTCTTGGTTCCCCACAAGATGACTTTTGTCCCATTATCTTTGGTAGACCTTTCTTGAACACTGTCAATGCTATTATAGATTGTCATAAACAAACTGTCAGTGTCCGCTTTAGTGACGAGTCTCATGAATTTAATTTTTCCAAGTTTAATAGGCAACCTCATCAGAAAGAATTACCTAATAAGGATGAAATAATTGGTCTTGCTTCTATTGTTGTGCCTCCTACTAGTCCACTAGAACAATATTTGCTAGACCATGAAAATGATATGCATATGCATGAAATAGATAAAATATTCTTTGAACAACGACCTCTGCTTAAACATAATTTGCCTATTGAAACTTTAGGAGGACCTCCTCCACCTAAAGGTGATCCTGTGTTTGAACTAAAACAATTGCCAGACACTTTGAAATATGCTTATCTTGATGAGAAAAAGATATATCCTGTTATTATTAGTGCTAACCTTTCAGAACATGAAGAAGAAAGATTATTGAAAATTCTGAAGAAGCACCGAGCTGCTATTGGATAAACTCTTGATGATCTTAAGGGCATTAGTCCCTCTCTATGTCAGCACAAGATTAATATGAAACCTGATGCTAAACCCGTTGTTGATCACCAATGACGTTTGAATCCTAAAATGAAAGAAGTGGTAAGAACGAAAATATTATAGCTTCTGGAAGCAGGTATAATCTATCCCATAGCTGATAGTAGATGGGTAAGTACCATTCATTGTGTCCCTAAGAAGGGAGGTATTACTGTTGTTCCTAATGATAAAAATGAATTTATTCCACACAGAATTGTCACTGGCTATAGAATGGTAATTGATTTTAGAAAATTAAATAAAGCAACTAGAAAAGATCATTACCCTTTGCCTTTTATTGATCAAATGCTAGAAAGATTATCTAAGCACACACACTTTTGCTTCCTTGATGGATATTCTGGTTTTTCTCAAATACATGTTTCACAACCTGATCAAGAGAAAACCACCTTTACATGTCCTTTTGGAACTTATGCTTATAGACATATGCCTTTTGGTTTATGCAATGCACCTGCTACCTTTCAATGATGTATGACTGCTATATTCTCTGATTTTTGTGAAAAGATTGTTGAGGTTTTCATGGATGACTTTTCCGTTTACGGAACTTCTTTTGAAGATTGCTTAAGCAACCTTGATCGAGTATTGCAGAGAAGTGAGCAAACTAATCTTGTCTTGAATTGGGAGAAGTGCCACTTTATGGTTAATGAAGGTATTGTCTTGGGGCATAAAATTTCTGAACGAGGTATTAAGGTGGACAAAGCTAAAGTTGATGCAATTGAGAAAATGCCATGTCCTAAAGATATCAAAGGTATTCGTAGTTTCCTCGGTCATGCTGGTTTCTATAGGAGGTTTATTAAAGACTTCTCTAAAATTTCTAGGCCTCTTACAAATCTTTTACAAAAGGATGTTCCGTTTGTTTTTGATGATGATTGTGTAGAAGCCTTTCAAACACTTAAGAAAGCCTTAACTTCTGCACCTATCGTTCAACCACCTGATTGGAACTTGCCTTTTGAAATTATGTGTGATGCTAGTGATTATGTTGTTGGTGTTGTTCTAGGACAAAGAGTTAATAAAAAGTTAAATGTTATCCATTATGCTAGTAAAACTCTAGACAGTGCTCAACGAAACTATGCTACTACTGAAAAAGAATTTTTAGCAGTTGTGTTTGCTTGTGATAAATTCATATCTTATATTGTTGATTCTAAAGTAACTGTTCACATCGATCATGCTGCTATAAAATATCTTATGGAAAAGAAAGATGCTAAACCTAGACTCATTAGGTGGGTTCTCCTGTTACAAGAATTTGATTTACATATCACTGATAGAAAAGGAGTTGAGAACCCCGTAGCTGATAACTTGTCTAGATTAGAAAACATTCTTGATGACCCACAACCTATTAATGATAGCTTTCTTGATGAGCAACTAGCTGCAATAAATATTTCTCATAACACTCCTTGGTATGCTAACTATGCTAATTACATTGTTGCTAAATATATACCACCTAGTTTCACATACCAACAAAAGAAAAAAATTCTTCTATGATTTATAAGACATTACTTTTGGGATGACCCACACCTTTACAAAGAAGGAGTAGATGGTATTATTAGACGTTGTGTACCTGAGAATGAACAGTAACAAATCCTACGAAATGTCACTCCGAAGCTTATGGAGGACATCATGCAGGAGATAGAACTACTCACAAGGTATTGCAATCTGGTTTTTATTGGCTTACTCTCTTCAATGATTCCTGTAAGTTTGTTTCATCTTGTGATGAATGTCAAAGAATTGGTAATATTGGTAAGCGTCAGGAAATGCCTATGAATTATTCTCTTGCAGTTGAACCATTTGATGTCTGGGGTTTTGATTATATGGGACCTTTTCCTTCCTCTAATGGGTATACACATATTTTGGTTGCTATTGATTATGTTACAAAGTGGATAGAAGCTATTCCAACTAGTAGTGCTGATCACAACACCTCTATTAAAATGCTTAAGGAAGTTATTTTCCCAAGGTTTGGAGTCCCTAGATATTTAATGACTGATGGTGGTTCACACTTTATTCATGGTGCTTTCCATAAAAATGCTTGCTAAGTATGATGTTAACCATAGAATTGCATCACCCTATCATCCTTAGTCTGGTGGTCAAGTTGAACTTAGCAATAGAGAAATAAAATTAATTCTACAACAAACTGTCAATAGGTCTCGAAAGAATTGGTCTAAGAAATTAGATGATGCACTTTGGGCTTAAAGAACAGCTTATAAAAATCCTATGGGTAAGTCTCCTTATAAAATGGTATATGGAAAAGCTTGTCATTTGCCTCTTGAGTTAGAACATAAAGCATATTGGGCAATTAAAGAACTCAACTATGACTTCAAACTTGATGGTGAAAAGAGGTTATTTGTTATTAGCTCACTACATGAATGGAGAACCCAAGCTTATGAAAATGCCAAGTTGTTTAAAGAAAAAGTTAAAAGATGGCATGATAAAAGAATCCAAAAGCATGAGTTCAAAGTGGGTGAATATGTCCTTTTGTACAACTCTCATTTCAGATTCTTTGCAGGAAAGCTTCTCTCCAAATGGGAAGGACCTAATGTTATCGAAGAAGTTTATCATTCTGGAGCTATCAAAATAAATAATGCCGAAGGTACTAACCCGAAGGTTGTCAATGCGCAAAGAATTAAACACTATATCTCAGGTACGCCTATTAATATTGAAAGCAATATTATTTAAACCATGACACCGGAGGAACACATAAAAGAAACCTTCCGGAACACTCTAGAATCGTGAAAAAAGAGGAGGTACGTGATACGGTAAGTAAACGGACTCCGAAAAATCCGCAAAAATATTTTTTGTCAGTTTTGGAATATAACAAAAATTAGGAAAATAAGAAACAACCAGGAAGGCAACCGAGGAGGGCACAAGACACCAGGGCGCGCCTGGCAAGCCAGGCGCACCCAGGTGGGTTGTGCCCACCTCAGGTACCTTCCGGACTCCGTTCTTCTCTCGTTTACTTGTTTCCCAAGATAAAAAAAATCTTTATATACCCCCCTCGAACCTATTGACCACCGTATCGTGGAGAAATCTTATGTTCTTCTTTCTTGCTGTTTCCTGTCAGATCTGAAAAATATGTCATTCCAAGATTCGGAGGGTGAGAGCTCAGCCCGGGCATTCGGTGTTTTCGGTTTGTTCGGTTCGGTCTTCCATAATTGAAGAAAATAATAATTTCGGTCTTTTCGGTTCTTCACTATTCAGTCTTCGGTCTTTATTATTCGGTCTTCGGTCCCGACCAAACAGACCAAATTAATTGCTATAACTCATATTCATATTATTTCCAGTAACAAACTGCATGTGTGTACAGAGGTGCATATGTACTGAGACAACAAATATAGACAACAAATGTGTGTATAGATGTGCATCTGTACAAAAGAAAATTCAGACAAGTAGTAGTTGTATTGTATGCTTTCTTACCTTCAGATGCAAGATGGAGCACGGGAAGAAGACAGTAGACAGCGAGCCGGTGACCAACGTGTAAGAGGACGAGGTTGTGATAAACTGTAGCTCGGATGGTTGTGAAGAAAAGGAGGAATGAGAGTGCAGCAGCTTTTTTTTTTAGAATTACGAGAGTGCAGCAGTTGGTGGATACGTCTCCAACGTATCTATAATTTTTGATTGTTCCATGCAATTATATTATCTGTTTTTGATGTTTTATACGCATTAATATGCTATTTTATATTATTTTTGGGACTAACCTATTAACTTAGAGCCCAGTGCCAGTTTCTGTTTTTTGCTTGTTTTTTCGCTTCGTGGGAAAGGAATACCAAACGGAGTCCAAACGGAATAAAACCTTCGCGATGACTTTTCTTGGACCAGGAGACACCGAGGAGACTTGGAGATGAAGTCGGAGGACCCACGAGACGGCCACAAGGGTGTAGGGCGCGCCCCCTGCCTTGTGGGCCCCACGTGACTCCACCGACCTACTTCTTCGTCCTATATATTCACATATATTCCCAAACCCCCAGAAGCATCCACAAAAAGACTTTTCCCCCACCGCAACCTTCTGTACCCGTGTGTTTGTCGAGATCCGATGAATTGTGGATTTATGATCAGCTTATCTATGAATATTATTTGAATCTTCTCTGAATTCTTATATGCATGATTTGATATCTTTGTAATTCTCTTCGAATTATCGGTTTGGTTTGGCTAACTAGATTGGTTTTTCTTGCAATGGGAGAAGTGCTTAGCTTTGGGTTCAATCTTGCGGTGTTCTTTCCCAGTGACAGTAGGGGCAGCAAGGCACGTATTGTATTGTTGCCATCGAGGATAAAAAGATGGGGTTTACATCATATTGCTTGAGTTTATTCCTCTACATCATGTCATCTTACTTAATGCGTTACTCTGTTCTTCATGAACTTAATACTCTAGATGCAGGCAGGAATCGGTCGATGTGTGGAGTAATAGTAGTAGATGCAGAATCATTTCGGTCTACTTAACACGGACGTGATGCCTATATTTCATAATCATTGCCTTGGATATCGTCATAACTTTGCGCTTTTCTATCAATTGCTCGACAGTAATTTGTTCACCCACCGTATTATTTGCTATCTTGAGAGAAGCCTCTAGTGAAACCTATGGCCCCAGGTCTATTTTCCATCATATTACTTTCCGATCTACTATTTTGCAATCTTTTATTTTCAGATCTATAAACCAAAAATATTTACTTTATCTTTTGTTTAGTTTTACCTATCTCTATCAGATCTCACTTTTGCAAGTAACCGTGAAGGGATTGACAACCCCTTTATCGCGTTGGGTGCAAGTTGTTTGATTGTTTGTGCAGGTGCTAGGTGATTTGTGCGTTGTCTCCTACTGGATTGATACCTTGGTTCTCTAACTGAGGGAAATACTTATCTCTACTTTGCTGCATCACCCTTTCCTCTTCAAGGGAAAAACCAACGCAAGCTCAAGAAGTAGCACTAGTTGCCTGTGAATCATGAGATGTGTGTATCTCGCTCATGACCTTGGGCTAGCCGGATGGGCCTTTGGTAAATACGGTCTTGCAGTCTTGTGTATGGGATTTTTTAGTTCGGTCTATATGGTCTATTTGGTCTTTAAGCTAGGAGGACCAAACAGACCGTAATTAGTTCGGTCTTCTATTTGCGCAGACCGTATTTTATTCGGTCTTTTCTAGTTATGTCTTTTCGGGTTCGGTCTCGGTCTTTTCGGGTTCAGTTTTCGGTCTTCGGTTTTTATGCCCAGGGTGAGTGAGAGCTATGTTGCTGATTATTTCGCAAACCCCAAGGTTTATGGGGATGTGGAGCATTATAGTTGGACTTCGGAGGAGGAAGAAGACTATGATCCTAAAGGGAAGGAGGAGACAAGGTCAGACGAAGATGAAGTTCCATTGCCTCAACCTGGGGACATGCACGTGGAATTCAAGAAGTCAAGTCTCCCCAACAAAGCAAAGAAACCTAAGATTCAGTTTATCCCCTTTTGTCTCTTGCAGGAAAACAAGCAAGAATTATGCAAAAAGAAATTAGAGCTTGAGTAGGAGATCGATGACTTAAAGGAGGAAAATTCCATCCTCAAGCGTAAGCTGAGGAAGAAAGATAAGATCGCTACTACCTCATCACCACCACCACCTTCTTCATCACCAAAGGAGACTTGAGTATCGGGTATGGGCACTCCCCTTGGCTTGTGCCAAGCTTGGGGGAGGTGCCCCGGTATCGTATCACAATCACTATCTTTTGCCTTTACTTATCTTAGTTCGATCCTTAGTTATCTTTTGATTTAGTTGAATAAAAATTTAGTTCGATCTTTCTTCGAGTGTTTGCTTAGTGATCTATCTATCCTTGTAATCATGTGCAAGATATATAATAAAGTTTAGTTTGAGTTTTGCTTTCTTTACTTTCATGTTCAATAAAAAGAAATGAAAATAAATAAAAAGATCATATGCTAATCTTATGGTAAGTGATGACATCACATAAGGAAGAGTATAAGTAGTAAAATTTATTGGATATTGACAAACAGAGCATTGGTCAATGATGCAATTCATGAAAGAATTAATAAGGGAAGAGAAGATTCACATGCAAATACACTATCTTGGACATCTTTTATGATTGTGAGCCCCCATCAAAATATTATATGCCAAAATAGTTGATGTTGGACAAGGAAGACAACATAATGATTTATGTCTGTTCATATTCACATAGGAGTTATATTGTCATAGATCCTTTAACATGTGGTGCTTGCCTGCAAAATGCCAACGGCGGTCGACCTCCATGGAGGTGGGTATTTTGAAAAAATTAAAAAAATATTTTTTAAAGTTTCAAAAAATTCTGAAAAAAATCATACATGTTAACATGGATGCATTCTACAGGTGTGTAAATTTTGAAGATGAAATACATTATGATGAGAGCTACACAAAAAAGACAAATCACATTTTTCAAACTGATGAACAGTATAAACACTGTTCACTATTAGAAATGCAGGATTTTCTCTTTTTTGTGTAGCTCTCACCATAATGTATTTCGTTGTCAGATTATATACACATGTAGAATATATCCATATGAATGTGTAGAATTTTTTTTAGAATTTTTTGAAAATTCAAAATGTAATTATTGAATTTTTCAAAATATCCAACTCCATGGAGGTCGCCCGCCAAAAGCCCTCACTCGGTGCTTGCCCCCTATCTTTGCTAGCAAAAAATTCGGCACTAAGTAAAGATACTACTTGTGCATCCAAAAATCCTTAAACCCAAATCTTGCTTTGAGCGTCCACCATACCTACCTATGGATTGAGTAAGATCCTTCAAGTAAGTTGGCATCGGTGCAATATGGCAATAAAAATTGCTTCTAAATGTGTTAGATCATTTAGTGTAAGAGAAAATTGAGCGTTGTACAAACTTGTGATGGCAAAGTAATAAAGGCGACAGACTGCATAATAAAGGTTGCTATCACAAGGGGCAATATAACGTGACATTCTTTTGCACTAAGAGATTGAGCATACAACCAAAAAGCGCATGGCAACCTCTGCTTCCCTCTGCGAAGGGCCTATCTTTTACCTTTATGTATTTACTTTTATGCAAGAGTCAAAGTATTCTTCTCTATTTTTTTTCTCTTTTGCAAGGATCATGTGGTGAGGAAAGATCTAGACACATATATCCAGTTGAATATGGGTGGACATGAGTAATTATTGTTGACATCACCCTTGAGGTGAATGCGTTGGGAGGCGAAACTATAAGACCCTATCTTCCTATGTGTCTAGTTGAAACTTTTTGCTCATGGGTATGCGGTGAGTGTCAGCAATCATAGAAGACTATATGATGGTTGAGTATGTGGACTTGCCATAAGGCTCCGATACGTGACCCTTCCTGAAAAGATGATGAATTGTAGTTGCAAAGTTGACTAAGAACATAGTTTGTTGGTTTTCAATAGAGTTTGTGCTTTATACTTCGATGTTGTGATGAATTGTTACTTGTTCATGAGAATTTTATGACAAAAGTTATGTGATAAAAGTTTTATGTTAAAGTTCCTTGCTGTTATAATAATATGCATGATGCTTCTATGTTCGTATTTTGTTTTTATCGACACCTCTCTCTCTAAGCATGTGGACATGTTTTTTGATTTCGGTTTTTCGCTTAAGGACAAGCGAGGTCTAAGCTTGGGGGAGTTGATACGTCCATTTTGCATCATGTTTTCCTACTGTTATTTATAATGTTTTTATGCATAATAATGCTTTTGGGAGTAATTCTAATGCCTTTTCTCTCATAATATGCAAGGTTTACACAAAGAGGGAGAATACCGGCAGCTGGAATTCTGGACCTGGAAAAGCAACGTCAGAATTACCTATTCTGCACATCTCCAAATAAGCTGAAACTTCACGGAGAGTTTTTAGGGAATATTTAAGAAATATTGGAGCAAATAACTACCAGAGGGGGCCCACCACATGGGCACAACCCACCTGGGTGCGCCAGGGAGCCTAGGCGCGCCCTTGTGGGTTCTGCCCTCCTCGGCCCACCTCCGGTGCCCCTCTTCTGGTATATAAGTCATTTGACCTAGAAAAAATAAGAGGAGGACTTTTGGGACGAAGCGCCGCCGTCTCGAGGCGAAACTTGGGCAGGAGCACTTTTGCCCTCCAGCGGAGCGATTCCACCGGGGGAACTTCCCTCACGGAGGGGGAAATCATCGTCATCGTCATCACCAACAACTCTCCCATCTTTGGGAGGGCTATCTCCATCAACATCTTCAACAGCACCATATCCTCTCAAACCCTAGTTCATCTCTTGTGTTCAATCTTTGTATCGGAACCTTAGATTGGTACTTGTGGGTGACTAGTAGTGTTGACTACATCTTGTAGTTGATTACTATATGGTTTATTTGGTGGAAGATAATATGTTCAGATCCATTATGCTATTTAATACCCCTCTGATCTTGAGCATGATTATTATTTGTGAGTAGTTACTTTTGTTCTTGAGGTCACGGGATAAGTCATGTTGCAAGTAATCATGTGAACTTGATATGTGTTCGATATTTTGAAGATATGTATGTTGTGATTCCCTTAGTGGTGTCATGTGAATGTCGACTACATGGAACTTCACCATATTTGGGCCTAAGGGAATGCATTGTGGAGTAGTAATTAGATGATGGGTTGCTAGAGTGACAGAAGCTTAAACCCTAGTTTATGCGCTATTCCGTAAGGGACCGATTTGGATCCAAAAGTTTAATGCTATGGTTAGATTTTATCTTAATACTTTTCTCGTAGTTGCGGATGCTTGCGAGGGGGTTAATCATAAGTAGGAGGTTTGTTCAAGTAAGAACAGCACCTAAGCACAGGTCCACCCACATATCAAATTATAAAAGTAGCAAACACGAACCGAATCAACATGATGAAAGTTACTAGATGAAATTCCCGTGTCCCCTCAAGAACGCTTTGCTTATCATAAGAGACCGTTTTGGCCTCTCCTTTGCCACAAAAGGATTGGGCTACCTTGCTGCACATTATTTACCGTTACCGTTACTTGCTCGTTACAAATTATCTTGCTATCAAACTATCTGGTACCGACTATTTCAGTTCTTGCAGAAAATACCTTGCTGAGAACCACTTGTCATTTCCTTCTGCTCCTCGTTGGGTTCGACACTCTTACTTATCGAAAGGACTATGATTGATCCCCTATACTTGTGTGTCATCAATCCAATATGGGAACCGCACACGCCCTTGTGTATCTCTGCCAGCAGTTCATGCCCCTCTTCCCGGCAAATGCACTTCAATTTCACCCCATTCGGCCTTTTTCTGTATAGTGTATGTCGATAAACTGGTACATATTAGACCTTCGGCTACTCTTTCAGCTTCTTCTTGCTCTTCGGGAAGTTCTCCTGTTTGGAGAAAGTGGATGATGTGTCGCTCCCCAGTTGGAGCCTAAGGATCAACTACAAGGACCAGAGGCACCTCCTCGTTCGTGGGAGCGCTCACCTCGACCGCAAGGACATATGGTTCCGCGGGAGGGTGCGGCTCACCAACCGAAGCAGAGCTGTTCCCGACAGCCTCTCTACCGGAGGCTTCAGGAAGCCCTGCCGGGAGATACTTGCCGGAGTCCAACTTCCTCCTTTTTCTGGCCATCGTTGAAGGGGACACTGACGGTTGAGTTAGGTGGAGGATAAAAGTTCCTGGTTCCACAGGGAGCTTTTGGGCTGTGCACTTTGATAAATGATCAGCAATGCTGTTTTCCGCACGTGGCACGTGCTCTATTTGTAATCCATCAAAGTGCTCCTCCAACTTTCTCACTTCTTCTACATATGCCTCCATCAACGGGCTCTGGTAATCCTTGTTAACTTGTCTCACCACAAGCTGCGAGTCTCCACCGATGATCAACTTCTTGATTCCCAACTCTACCACAATTCTGAGCCTGGCAAGGAGCCCCTCATACTCAGCAGTGTTGTTGGTGGCTTTCTCCTGGGGGAAGTGCATTTGAACCACATATTTTAGGTGCTCTCCGGTGGGTGCAACAAGAAGCACACCAGCTCCGGCACCCTGTAATGAGAAAGCACCATGAAAATACATGGTCCACTCCTAAGGCGCTTCCCTGCCGGGGATAATTGTCTCCAATAATTCTTCATCTGGAGTGGGCATCCATTCAGCAATGAACTCTGCCAGTGCTCTGCTCTAAATGGTTGAAGTACTTTCGTACTTCAAGCCAAAGCTTGACAACTCTAGTGCCCATTAAACTATCCTGCCGGTAGCTTCAGGGTTCCTCGGTATACGCTGTAGTGGGAAACGGGTGACAACTGTGATCTCATGGGCTTGGAAGTAGTGGTGCAGTTTCCTCGAGGCCATGATGAGGCCGAAGATTAGCTTTTGCACCCCGGAGTACCTTCACCTAGCCCCCTGTAACAGGGAACTGACAAAGTACACTGGGTGTTGCACCACTTTCTTCTTTGCCGCGGTCTTGGGATCGCCTTCGCTGACTTGCTCTGCTTCCTTTTGATTCGTGTCCAATCCGGCTGTGACTGATTCAGTTTTGTCTCTGGATGGGGTAGTTGTGGCAGCTGCTTCTTCATCCACCTCCCGCTGCGCCACCAGCGCTGCACTAACCGCTAGGTTTGTTGCCGCTAAGTACAGCAGCAATGGCTCTTGTGGTTTAGGAGCGACTAAGGTGGGAGCAGAGGAAAGGTAGGCCTTTAGGTCCTGTAGCGCTGCTTCTGCCTCCGAAGTCCACTTCATTGGTCCTGCCTTCTTCAGGATTTTGAAGAAAGGCAAGGCACGTTCGGCAGACTTGGAAATGAACCTGCTTAGCGTGGCAACGCATCCAGTTAAATGCCTCACATCCTTGATAGTCTTGGGTGCTTGTATCTACTCGATCGCCCTGATCTTGTCGGGGTTGGCCTCTATCCCTCGGTGAGATACAAAGAAACCAAGTAGCTTGCCAGAGGGAACACCAAACACGCACTTCTCAGGTTTTAACTTCAAATTGATCTTACGCAAGTTAGCAAAGGTCTCTTCCAAATCTTGAATGAGTGTTGATTTGTCCTTGGTCTTGACCACTATATCATCCATATAGGCTTCCACGTTTCTGTGCAACTGCAGTTCGAACCCAATCTGCACTGATCTTGCAAAAGTGGATCCGGCGCTCTTTAACCCGAAAGGCATGTGTACAAAGCAGTACGTGCCACATGGAGTTATGAACGCGGTCTTCTCTTCATCTTCCTTGGAGATGAATATCTGATGGTATCCGGAGTATGCATCCAAAAAGGAAAGCAGATCACACCCGGAAGTGGAGTCTACGATCTGATCAATGCGTGGCAGGGGGAAAGGGTCTTTCGGGTATGCCTTGTTCAGGTCTGTGAAGTCAATGCAGAGCGTCCATTTCCCGTTTGCCTTGCACACTACCACTGGGTTTGCTAACCTGTTGGATGCAGCACTCCCCTGACCAAACCAGTTGCTTCAAGTTTCTTGATTTCCTCGGCAATGAACTGCTGCTGCTCCAAAGCCTGCTTCCTAACCTTTTGCTTGACGGGCTGGGCGTGAGGGCAGACAGCAAGGTGGTGCTCGATTACCTCCCTGGGAACACCCGGGATGTCAGATGGTTGCCAAGCAAACACATCAACTTTCGCCCGCAGGAAGGCAACGAGCGCGCTTTCCTATTTGTCATCAAGGGTGGCGCTGATGGCGAACGTACCGTCAACGCTATCCTGCCTCGCTGGCACCCTTTTCACAGCAGGTGGAGTAGCCTTGGGCCTTTTGCTAGTGGAACTCTTCGGCGGGTCCTCAACGGGTGCAGTGCACTCCGAAGAGGCGCTTCCCGGAGTCTTTGCTAGCGTCACTGCTAGCTTTCTTTCCCTTCTTCGCCTCCTTGGTGGGAGCCGTGGCTTCAGCATCCTCAACTGCTACCGCATCTTGATACATCTGATCCACACACATGATTACATCTTTCTTATCCGATGGAATGGAAATGACGCCCAACGGCCCCGGCATCTTCAAGGTGTTGTAAGCATAGTGGGATGCTGCCATGAATTTTGCCAGAGTTGGACAACCAAGAATCCCATTGTACGGCAAGGGAAGCTCAACAACATCAAACACAACTCTCTCGGTCGAGTAGTTCATCTCCCCGCCAAACGTCACCGGCAGTGTAATCTTTCCCTTAGGACAGCTCCTGCCGGGGTTGATTCCTTGGAATGTACGAGTAACCTTGAGCTCTTCATCAGAAATATTCAGCTTGCTGACCACTTTGGGGGAGATCAAATTCAACCCAGCCCTGCCGTCAACTAGCATCTTTGTGACTTTGAGATTGTGGATTGTTGGGGAGACCAACAACGGCAAACACCCTACCGCGGTAGTGCAGTCGGGGTGATCCTCTTCATCAAAGATGATAGGCGTGCGGGACCACTTGAGCAGTTTCTGGGAATCTGCAGCTAGCTCCACGGCATTGACCTCTCGTGCCCACTACTTGAGCTGGTGGTGAGAGGAGTGCAAATATGCACCTCCGTCAATACACATGGCTTCAGTTGCTTTCTGGAATTCTTGCTCGCTATTTTCTTCCTCATCCCCTTCATCACTTTCACCATCTTCTTATTTCTTCTCACGGCCTCTAGCAGGTTTTTCTTTTTGTTGCGGGGCCTTGCCACGACAGCCTCCTCTATTACCACGGCCTTTCCTCCAGCACCCTCTTGGTCCTTCTCCCTGTCCCTTTTCTCATATTCTGCCTTCTGCTTCTTGACAAGTTGCTCGACTTGGTGGCACTCCTGGAGATCGTGACCCTTGGTGCGGTGGATCTTGCAGTATGGCCCATCAGACTTCCCAGCTTTCTCTGCCGCCGCAGCCTCCCGGCAATTAGTGCACGTGGCAGCTTCCTTGTCGGGGGCCTCGGTTTTGGCCTTCTTGCCAGTGCTGAGGTTGCCAGGGCTCTCGACGGCCAATAATGATGTGTCCTTGCGCTTCTTATTGCACTTCCGGCTCCTCCTCTTCGGGTTGGCGGCCTCATCATCTTCCTCCGAATCAACCTCGATGCCATCCTCTTCTCCGGGGAGTCGCCTTCCCTCTTCAGCTCGAGCACATTTGTCCGCCAATGTGTACAACTCATTGACAGTCTTGGGCAGCCGGACATTCATCCTGGACCGTATCCTTCTGTTGCGCATGTTCGAATGGAACGCGACAATCACAGCTGCCGGTTGTATCTCTGGAATGTTGCAGTGCACTCGACTGAACCTTTGCATGTACTTTCGCAAGCTTTCCCCTTCCTTTTGCGGAAGGACTTGCAGATCACTGGGCCGTCCTGCTCTTGGTGGCCAACCGTGAAGGCGCCAACAAATTCGTTGCAGAGGTCAGCCCATGATGAAATGGAATTCTCTGGCAGGTGCATCAGCCATGACCTTACGTTTGGCTTGAGCGCCAAAGGGAAGTAGTTGGCAAACACCTTTTCATCCCTGCCCCCGGCAGCTTGAACTGCAGTAGTGTAAATGCTCAAGAACTCTGCCGGGTTCAGCTTTCCATCGTACTTTTCTGGTAATTCAGGCTTGCAGACGCGGGCAGACGACCAGCGGACTTGCCGCAGCTCACGAGTGAAGGCGGGGCAACCAACCTCGTAAGGAAAGTACCCGCCATCACTGGGCGCGGGTTCGTCAATGTCTGGATCATTTCGCCTGTTAGATTGACGGCGAGTCTCCCGGCGTCGCTCTATGGTGACGCACGCATCTTCCCTCCGCCGATCCTCTAGGACCTGTCGCTGGTCCCAATGGGCTCGCGGATCAGAAGAGGCCATCTATGCTTCGTCAGGCTCGCGGACACGTTGTTCTTGCTGTTGCCGCCTCTGGGTCTGCTGTCGCGGAGGAGATTGCACCGTTGGTGCGGCCTCCTCTACGCGGCCATCAGCCCGGGCCGCTGCTGCTATTCGTGGGTGCCGTGATGGCTCTACCTGCTGCGACTTCTCAGCTTCAGCGAAACCGATCAAACTCTGGATGGTGGCCCTCCATTCATCCATTTGATCAGCCGCCGGCGGGAATCTCAGTAAGAGTTGGGCTCGTGCCATGGCTTCCGTAGCTGTGCTCGGCGCAGCTGACGAGGCCGACCGTGACGTTGCTCGACTCCTGGTGGTACCAGCAGGAGCGTCGCCGCATTCATGCCATCATGAACCGGTCGCCAAGGCGGTCTGGTGTCGAGCGGGCTGCGTTCGAGGATCGACACCTCCGTTTGGCGCTCCGCCTTGTCCGCCTTGCTCCGGGCAAGGTGCGCGCCCAGTGGTCGTGCCGGTGGCAGGCACGGCTAGAGGGTCACAACTCGCACCAGAGCGGGTGTTGTTGCTGTGGTTGTGCCTGCTAGTTCGGCGGGGTGGTGGGGGCTGAACATCCACTCCATCCGCAGCTTGAGGGTTACGCTCGTCAGGGTGTTATTGATGTTGCCCTCCCCCGGCGCCTCCCGCTCCTACCTTGTCCATGGGGGACACAACGACGGCGCCACCTGCGCTGGTCGCGTCTCCCGCAGTACACACCTCACCCAACGCTGTCGTGGTGCCAATGGCATCCGCAGCCGCGTGTGAGAGGGCCTTAGAAGTGGAAGGGTGTGCGGTAACACCGGGTTTCTTCTTGGGCGCCATGGATGAAGACGATGATGATGATGATGGACGTGCTGTTCACAACCACAGGTTCGCGCAAACGCTTCCCCCTACCTGGCGCGCCAAAGATGTCGTGGTGGAACATGATCACCTATGGGGCCGTCGGCCCCTTGTGGTTCGACAAGGGGGAAGATCACGCTGCACAAAGAGCAGAGGCCATGAAACAACATGACGGTGGTGACGCTGGTGGTTTTTCCCCAGGTTCGGGCCGCTGGGAAGCGTAAAACCCTACCCCTTCTTTCGTGGATTGGATGGAGGAACACGATGAACATGCAACGCTCAAGCCCGGCAAGGTGGCCTCGGGGAGCTACGCGCGTACAAGTGTGCAAGGGTCCGAATCCTTTGCTAGTTAGCCTTGGACCTCCTTTTATAGCTTAAGGGGTGACCACAGTGGCAAAGTAGTCTTTATCTGGTGATTAGATAGCTAACAGTGCTATCATACCTAACTCTGGCAGTTTAGGGCAAAGTGCATTAAATGCACTCCTAGGTGTCATGCTGAGGGCGAAACCTGGCAAGCCAGCCGTGCCGCTTAACCCTCTTCTGCATATTTGCTTGACACACCTCTGGACGGGTGTCATATGAGAATAATCTATCTTCCATGGGCTGCCACTTGCTTAGTAGAAGCCACTTAATCACCCACATTGATAGATGATTTGCGTTGCGGTGCGGTGGAGCGGTGGCACCTTGGCGGGGAGATTTGCCCTTTGCGGACTCGGCAAGCCAGCCAGGGAAATCTTCGATTTGTCCTTGGGGTGGCCTCGACACCGCCAGGCCCTCCTGCCCGGCAAGGGAGCCCTTCCCATGGTGATGACTTGTTGTCTTGCTTGTCTTGGTCTTCTTGATCCGCTCTTTGATATCATGAAGAGCGGTACTTCTGGCTTGGTCTTGTTTCTGTAACTTGGCGCAGGATATGCAATGCTAGCATGCCTGTGTATAAGTCCGGGCAAACAAACACAAATGTTTGTTGCACCGACATTGAGGGGCAACTAATTGTGCCTTCGGTTGAGGTGAAGATACCCCGAACAAACCCCTCAAAGGATGGTTCTCCATAGTAACAAGTCACAATAAATTTCAGCACATAGTAATAATTTTTCCTTACCAAGAGCGCTTCACTCCCCGGCAACGGCGCCAGAAAAGAGTCTTGATGACCCACAAGCATTGGGGATCAATCGTAGTCCTTTCGATAAGTAAGTGTCGAACCCAACGAGGAGCAGAAGGAAATGACAAGTGGTTTTCAGCAAGGTATTTTCTGCAAGCACTGAAATAGTCGGTAACAAGTAGTTTGATAGCAAGATAATTTGTAATGGACAAGTAACGGTAACAGCAAATAAAGTTCAGCAAGGTAGCCCAATCCTTTTGTGGCAAAGGACAGGCCAAAACGGTCTCTTATGATAAGCAAAGTGTTCTTGAGGGTGCACGGGAATTTCACCATGTCATTTTCATCATGTTAGTTTGATTCGTGTTCGCTACTTTGATAATTTGATATGTGGGTGGACCGGTGCTTAGGTGCTGTTCTTACTTGAACAAACCTCCTACTTATGATTAACCCCCTCGCAAGCATCCACAACTACGAGAAAAGTATTAAGATAAAATCTAACCATAGCATTAAACTTTTGGATCCAAATCGGTGCCTTACGAAGTAGCGCATAAACAAGGGTTTAAGCTTCTGTCACTCTAGCCACCCATCATCTAATAACTACTCCATAATGCATTCCTTTAGGCCCAAATATGGTGAAGTGCCATGTAGTCGACGTTCACATGACACCACTAAGGGAATCACAACATACATATCATCAAAATATCGAACGCATATCAGTTCACATGATTACTTGCAACATGACTTCTCCCGTGACCTCAAGAACAAAAGTAACTACTCACAAATGATAATCATGCTCAAGATCAGAGGTGTATTAAATAGCATAATGGATCTGAACATATAATCTTCCACCAAATAAACCATATAGTAATCAACTACAAGATGTAATCAACACTACTAGTCACCCACAGGTACCAATCTGAGGTTCTGGTACAAAGATTGAACACAAGAGATGAACTAGGTTTTGAGAGGAGATGGTGCTGTTGAAGATGTTGACGGAGATTTCCCTCCCAAAGATGAGAGAGTTGTTGGTGATGACGATGGCGATGGTTTCCCTCCGGGAGGGAAGTTCCCCCAGCGGAATCGCTCCGCCAGAGGACAAAAGTGCTCCTGCCCAAGTTCCGCCTCGAGACGGCGGCGCTTCATCCCAAAAGTCCCCTCCTGGTTTGTTCTAGGTTAAAATGACCTATATACTAGAAGATGGGCACCGGAGGTGGGCTGGGCTGAGCACAACCCACCAGGGCGCGCCTGGGGGGCCTGGCGCGCCCTGGTGTCTTGTGCTCACCAGGTGGCCCCCCTCCAGTAGTTATTTTCTCCATTATTTTTTATATATTCCAAAATAATTCTTCGTAAATTTTTAGCTCATTTGGAGATGTGCAGAATAGGTAACTCTGACGTAGCTTTTTCAGGCCCAGAATTCCAGCTGCCGGCATTCTCCCTCTTTGTGTAAACCTTGCATATTATGAGAGAAAAGGCATTAGAATTACTCCAAAAAGCATTATTATGCATAAAAACATTATAAATAGCAGTAGGAAAACATGATGCAAAATGGACGTATCAATAGCAATGATTTTGTAGTAGTTGTAACAGTAGCAATAGCAATAGTAACTTAGCAAGAACAATATGTGGAAAACTTATAGGCATTGGATCGATGAATTCGTTGGATGATATTCATCATATAACAGTCATAACCTAGGGTGACACAGAACTAGCTCAAGTTCATAAATATAATGTAGGCATGTATTCCGTAAATAGTCATATGTGCTTATGGAAAAGAACTTGCATGACATCTTTTGTCCTTCCCTCCCGTGGCAGCGGGGTCCATAAGGAAACTAAGGGATATTAAGGCCTCCTTTTAATAGAGAACCGGAACAAAGCATTAACACATAGTAAATACATGAAGTCCTCAAACTACGGTCATCACCGGAAAGTATCCCAATTACTGTCACCCTGGGGTTTACGGATCATAACACGTAATAGGTGCATATGACTTGCAAGATCGAATCTAGAAGATAGATATAATGGTGAAAACATAAACGGTTTAGATCTGAAATCATGGCACTCAGGCCCTAGTGACAAGCATTAAGCATAGCAAAGTCATAGCAGCATCAATCTTAGAACATAGTGGATACTAGGGATCAAGCCCTAACAAAACTAACTCGATTACATGATGAATCTCATCCAACCCCTCACCGACCAGCGAGCCTACAAAGGAATTACTCACTCCCGATGGGGAGCATCATGGAATTGGTGATGGAGGATGGTTGGTGATGACGAAGACCGAAGATCCCCCTCTCCGGAGCCCCGAATGGGCTCCAGATCTGGCCTCCTGATGAAGAACAGGAGGTGGCAGTGGCTCTGTATCGTAAAACATGATGAAACTTCCTCTCCTATTTTTTTCTTCGAAAATAGGATTTTATAGCGTCGGGATTAGGGTCAGTGGAGCCCCGAGGGCCCCACCACCCACCAGGGTGCGCCCGAGGGGGTGGCGCGCCCTCGTGTCATGTGGGCAGCCAAGGCACCCCCTCCAGTGGGTCTTGGTTCCAGTATTTTTTATTTATTCTGAAATAATTCTCCAAAAAGTTTTGTCTAATTCTGAGAACTTTTATTTCTGTACAAAAACAACACATGGTAGTTCTGCTAAAAATAGTGTCAGTCCGGGTTAGTTTCATCCAAGTCATGCAAATTAGAGTCCAAAACAAGAGCAAAAGCGTTAGGAAAAGTAGATACGATGGAGACGTATCAGACGACGACGACGGCGTGTCCGGCGGCGAAAGAAGGAGGGCGCTGGGTACTCGAGCGGCGGCTCATTGCCGCACTCGATGTGCATGAGCATGGCGGAGAGGCGGGTCCGCCCCGGCACGCCCCACCATAGATGCCGGCCCTCCACATTGAGGCGTCCCCTGGTGTCGGGGCGCCGATGGTGGACGCCAGCTGCTCAGCGTGGTGCCGCTTGAAGTACGCGGTCCAGAGTGGCTGGTTGTCCGCTGCGTACCACGGCTGCTGGCACGCCTGCTCTGGCATGTTTGCCCCGATCACCATGATCTCAGTGATGTGGTCCGTGCCAGTGGGCACCGGAGGCACCGGGACGCCGCCCGCGCTCAGCCGCCATGCGCCGAGCACACGCATGTTGGGCTGCGTCGGGTAGTTGGTCTCCTGCAGAAGGCGTGCCTCCTAGTCATGCAGCCAGTGGCGGCCGAAGCCGTTGGCTGCCGCTCCGTCGCCGGGGAACCTCTCCGCCATGGGCTGGAGCTTGACGGTGAAGGAGAGAGGGCGAGAGCAAGGACGGCGAAGGAGAGAAGGTGGTCGGCGCTGGAGGCATGCAAGAGAGATGGCGAGTGTGCGGCCAGCGGCGACGAAGGCGGCTTTTATAGCGGCGAGGGGGCGTCAGTAGTGTGGACGCATGGCGGAAAAGGGCGGGACGTGTGGCGGGAAAGGGCGGGACGCGCGGCGCCTCACCATCACTGCACCGCCCATGATCAATGGAAGGCTGACCGGCGGCAGCCTTGGCATTGATTCGCGCGGGAGCCAAGGCTATGAGATGAGGACGATGATGCCTAGTCGCTGACTCGCGGGCCCACGAGGTGGGAATCTGGCGTGGGAAGTTTTGGCGTCATTTTTCTTTCCCCCGGTGTCCCCGGTCGGCCCCCAGCGCGCTGGGTGCCTCCTGGGTCCGCCGACGCCAAATTCGGCCCAAACCGGCGAAATTTGGGCTCCTGGGGGCGCGACTGGGCGGTTTTTTATTTGCCGACGATAAAAAAAGGTGGCTTGGGGGGCTCTTGGGGGCCGGGTGGAGATGCTCTAATATATAGATGAGTGAAACCTCTATCAGTGAAGAACCGGCAAAAACTCCAACATTGAAAACATCATATAAGATGCATAAGTGAACTCCGTTTTCGATGAACTCGAGCTTGTCATGAAGATGACCAAAAGCTCTAAAACTCACAAAGAGAAACACCAAACAAGAACCGAGAAAGATGATGCAAGGATGCAATGGTTTGAGCTCTCGACAAACGATACGATCAAGCTACTCACTTGAGAGCCCCCCTTGACAGTACGACAATCGATCCTACAACCCGGTCTCCCAACTACCACCATGAGACCGGTAAAATGGAAAACCTATCAAGGGCAAACCTTTGCTTTGCACATAGTCCACTTGAGCTAGATGATGACGATCCTTACTTCCTAAAGTTGGACCCCCCATACTCCACTATGGGTGACGTAGACCATGGGTTAGTACACAGACCGTAATGGACAATGCTTACCATACCATGGGTGTTGGGGAACGTTGCATGGAAAACAAAAAATTTCTACGCACATGCAAGATCTATCCATGGAGATGCATAGCTATGAGAGGGGGAGAGCATCTACATACCCTTGTAGATCCCTAAGTGGAAGGGTTTATCAACGCGGTTGATGTAATCATACAACTCCACGATCCGTACCGATCAATCACCGAACGCACGGCACCTCCGCGTTCAGCACACATTCAGCTCGATGATGTCCTCGCCTTCTTGATCCAGCAAGAGAGGTGGAGTAGTAGATGAGTTCCGGCAGCACGACGGCATGGTGACAGAGGTGGTGAAACTATTCCGCAGGGCTTCGTCAAGCACAACGGTTTAGAGCGGAGGACGAACTAGAGGCAGAGGGGGCATCGCACACGGCTTGGGAATCGTGGTGTGTGTTGCCCCCTCCCCTCCTCTCATATATATAGGTGGAGGAGGAGAGGAGGTAGCCCTAGGCGCCCCCCCCCTTTCCTTCCCTTAGGCGTGGAGGAAAGGGCAGGAGGGGGGCCGACGGCTGCCCTGCCTCAGACGCCTCCCCCCTTCCATATATGATGCATGGGGGAGGAAAGGGGGGCTGGCTGCCCGAGGGCGGCCCCTCCTTCATTCTGTCACGAGGGCAGGGGGTGGAGTGCGCCCAGCCCCCTTGTGGGCTGGTGCGCCTCTCTCCTTGGCCCATGAGGCCCACCAAGTAGATATAACCTACCGGTGGCCTCCCGGAACCCCTTCTGGCACTCTGATGCATTCCGAAACCCGAATACTTTCATCCTATATATCAATCTTTACCTTCGGACCATTCCGGAGCTCCTCGTCATGTCCGATCTTGTCCGGGACTCCGAACAACATTCGGTCACCAACATACATAACTCATATAATACTATATCATCAACGAGCGTTAAGCGTGCGGACCCTACGGGTTCAAGAATGATGTAGACATCACTGAGACACTTCTCCGGTCAATAACCAATAGCAGGACATGGATGCCCATATTGGTTCCTACATATTCTATGAAGATCTTTATCGGTCGAACCTTTATGACAACATACGTAGTTCCCTTTATCTATCGGTATGTTACTTACCCGAGATTCGATTGTCGATATCTCCATACCTAGTTCAATCTCATTACCGACAAGTCTCTTTACTCATTCCATAATACATCATCTTGTAACTAACTCCTTAGTTACTTTGCTTGCAAGCTTCTTGTGATGTTGTATTACCGAGAGGGCCCAGAGATACCTCTCCATCATACGGAGTGACAAATCCCAATCTCGATTCACGCCAACTCAACAGACACCTTCGGAGATACCTATAGAGCACCTTTATGATCACCTAGTTATGAAGTGACGTTTGATAGTCAAGGTATTCTTCCGGTACCTGGGAGTTGCATGATCTCATGGTCGAAGGAATATGTATTTGACATTAAGAAAGCAGTAGCAATAAATGGAACGATCATATGCTAAGCTAACGGATTGCTCCTGTCCATCACATCATTCTCCTAATGATGTGATCCCATTATCAAGTGACAACTCATGTCCATGGTCAGGAAACCTTAACCATCTATTGATCAATGAGCTAGTCTAGTAGAGGCTTACTAGGGACTTGGTATTTGCTTATGTATTCACACATGTATTTAAGTTTCCGATCAATACAATTATAGCATGAATAATAAACCTTTATCATGATTAAGGAAATATAATAATAACCACTTTATTATTGCCTCTAGGGCATATTTCCAATAGTCTCCCACTTGCACTAGAGTCAATAATCTAGATTACATAGTAATGAATCTAACACCCATGGAGTCTTGATGCTGATCATGTTTTGCCCGCGGAAGAGGTTTAGTCAACGGGTCTGCCACATTCAGATCCATACGTATTTTGCAAATTTCTATGTCTCCATCCTTGACCTTTTCACGAATGAAGTTGAAGCGTCTCTTGATGTGTTTGGTTCTCTTGTGAAACCTGGACTCCTTGGCTAAGGCAATTGCTCCAGTGTTGTCACAAAAGATTGTCATTGGACCCGAAGCACTGGGTATTACACCCAGATCAGATATGAACTCCTTCATCCAGACTCCTTCATGTGCTGCTTCCGAAGTAGCTATGTACTCCGCTTCACATGTAGATCCCGCCACGACGCTCTGCTTAGAACTGCACCAAATGATAGCTCCACCATTCAATATAAATACATATCCGGTTTGCGACTTAGAGTCATCCGGATCTGTGTCGAAGCTAGCATCAACGTAACCCTTTACGACGAGCTCTTCGTACCTCCATAAACAAGAAACATATCCTTGGTCCTTTTCAGGTACTTCAGGATATTCTTGACCGCTGTCCAGTGAACCACTCCTAGATTACTTTGGTACCTCCCTGCCAAACTTATAGCAAGGCACACATCAGGTCTGGTACACAGCATGGCATACATTATAGAACCTATGGATGAGGCATAGGGAATGACTTTCATTCTCTCACTATCTTCTGCCGTGGTCGGACTTTGAGTCTGACTCAATTTCACACCTTGCAACACAGGCAAGAACCCTTTCTTTGACTGGTCCATTTTGAACTTCTTCAGAACTTTGTCGAGGTATGTGCTTTGTGAAAGTCCTATTAAGCGTCTTGGTCTATCCCTATAGATCTTGATGCCCAATATGTAAGCACCTTCACCGAGGTCTTTCATTGAAAAATTCTTATTCAAGTATCCTTTTATGCTATCCAGAAATTCTATATCATTTCAAATCAGCAATATGTCATCCACATATAATATCAGAAATGCTACAGAGCCCCCACTCACTTTCTTGTAAATACAGGCTTCACCGTAAGTCTGTATAAAACCAAATGCTTTGATCACCTCATCAAAGCGTATATTCCAACTCCGAGACGCTTGCACCAGTCCATAGATGGATCGCTGGAGCTTGCACACTTTGTTAGCACCTTTAGGATCGACAAAACCTTCTGGTTGCATCATATACAACTCTTCTTTAAGAAACCCGTTAAGGAATGCAGTTTTGACGTCCATTTGCCAGATTTCATAACCATATTATGCGGCAATTGCTAACATGCTTTTGACAGACTTAAGCATCGCTACGGGTGAGAAAGTCTCATCATAGTCAACCCCTTGAACTTGTCAAAAACCTTTTGCGACAAGTCAAGCTTTGTAGACAGTGATATTACCATCAGCGTCTGTCTTCCCCTTGAAGATCCATTTATTCTCAATGGCTTGCCGATCATTGGGCAAGTCCACCAAAGTCCACACTTTGTTCTCATACATGGATCCTATCTCAGATATCATGGCCTCAAGCCATTTGTCGGAATCTGGGCTCATCATAGCTTCTTCATAGTTCATAGGTTCACCGTTGTCTAACAACATGACTTCCAGGACAGGATTACCGTACCACTCTGGTGAGGTACATGTTCTGGTCGACCTACGAGGTTCAGTAGTAACTTGATCTGAAGTTTCATGATCATCATCATTAGCTTCTTCTCTAGTTGGTGTAGGCTGATACGTCCATTTTGCATCATGTTTACCTACTATTATTTATAATGTTTTTATGCATAATAATGCTTTTGGAAGTAATTCTAATGCCTTTTCTCTCATAATTTGCAAGGTTTACACAAAGAGGGAGAATACCGACAGCTGGAATTCTGGACCAAGAAAAAGCACGTCAGAGCTACCTATTCTTCACAACTCCAAATAAGCTGAAACTTCACGGAGATTTTTTATGGATTATTTAAGAATTATTGGAGCAAATAACTACCAGAGGGGGCCTACCAGGAGGGCACAACCCACCTGGGCGCGCCAGGCCCCCCAGGCGCGCCCTGGTGGGTTGTGCCCTCCTTGGCCCACCTCTGGTGCCCCTCTTCTGGTATATAAGTCATTTTGACCTAGAAAAAATAAGTGGAGGACTTTCGGGACGAAGCGCCGCCGTCTCGAGGCGGAACTTGGGCAGGAGCACTTTTGCCCTCCAGCGGAGCGATTCCGACGGGGGAACTTCCCTTCTAGAGGGGAAAATCATCGTCATCATCATCACCAACAACTCTCCCATCTTGGGGAGGGCAATCTCCATCAACATCTTCAATAGCACCATCTCATCTCAAACCCTAGTTCATCTCTTGTGTCCAATCTTTGTACCGGAACCTTAGATTGGTACTTGTGGGTGACTAGTAGTGTTGATTACATCTTGTAGTTGATTACTATATGGTTTATTTGGTGGAAGATTATATGTTCAGATCCATTATGCTATTTAATACCCCTCTGATCTTGAGCATGATTATCATTTGTGAGTAGTTACTTTTGTTCTTGAGGTCACGGGAGAAATCTTGTTGCAAGTAATCGTGTGAACTTGATATGTGTTCGATATTTTGATGATATGTATGTTGTGATTCCCTTAGTGGTGTCATGTGAACGTCGACTACATGGCACTTCACCATATTTGGGCCTAAGGGAATGCATTGTGGAGTAGTTATTAGATGATGGGTTGCTAGAGTGACAGAAGCTTAAACCCTAGTTTATGCGCTACTTTGTAAGGGACTGATTTGGATCCAAAAGTTTAATGCAATGGTTAGATTTTATCTTAATACTTTTCTCGTAGTTGCGGATGATTGCGAGGGGGTTAATCATAAGTAGGAGGTTTGTCCAAGTAAGAACATCACCTAAGCACCGGTCCACCCACATATCAAAGTCGCGAACACGAATCAAACCAACATGATGAAAGTATCTAGATGAAATTCCCGTGTACCGTCAAGAACGCTTTGCTTATTATAAGAGACCGTTTTGGCCTGTCCTTTGCCACAAAAGGATTGGGCTACCTTGCTACATATTACTTACATTACCATTACTTGCTCGTTACAAATTATCTTGCTATCAAACTACTCGTCACTTACAATTTTAGTGCTTGCAAAGAATACCTTGCTGAAAACCACTTGTCATTTCCTTCTGCTCCTCATTGGGTTCGACACTCTTATCGAAAGGACTACGATTGATCCCCTATACTTGTGGGTCATCAAGGCTCTTTTCTGGCGCCGTTGTCGGGGAGTCAAGCGCTCTTTGTAAATGGAAATCGGTAAGGAAAAATTATTACTACGTGCTGAAAGTTATTGTCACTTGTTACTATGGAGAACAATCCTTTGAGGGGTTTGTTCGGGGTATCTTCACCTCCACCAGAACCACAATTAGTTGCCCCTCAACCTACTGGACCTACTGAAAATATTGGCTATGAAATTCCTTCTGGTATGATAGAACAACTGCTAGCTAATCCTTATGCAGGACATGGAACCGAACATCCTGATATGCACTAGATATATGTAGATGAAATTTGTGGATTATTTAAGCTTGCAGGTTTACCCGAAGATGAAACAAAGAAGAAGGTTTTCCCTTTATCTTTGAAGGGAAAAGCATTGGCATGGTATAGGCTATGCGATGATATTGGATCTTGGAATTGGAACCGATTGAAATTGGAATTTCACCAAAAAAAATTATCCTATGCATCTAGTTCATCATGATCGGAATTACGTATATAATTTTTGGCCTCATGAAGGAGAAAGTATCACTCTAGCTTGGGGGAGGCTTAAGTCAATGTTATATTCATGTCCCAATTATGAGCTCTCAAGAGAAATTATTATTCAGAATTTTTATGCTCGGCTTTCTCATGATGATCGATCCATGCTCGATACTTCTTGTACTGGTTCTTTTATGAAGAAGACTATTGAATTCAGGTGGGATCTTTTAGAAAGAATTAAACGCAACTCTAAAGATTGGGAACTCGATGAAGGTAAAGAGTTAGGTATTAAGCTTGAGTTTGATAGTGTTAAATCTTTTATGAATACCGATGCTTTTCAAAAGTTTAGCACTAAAGATGGACTTGACTCAGAGATAGTAGCTTCTTTTTGTGAATCATTTGCTACTCATGTTGATCTCCCTAAGGAGAAGTGGTTTAAATATCACCCACCTATCAATGAAGAAATTAAAGAACCGGTAATAGCCAAAGATGAAACTATTATTTACAATGTTGATCCAATTGTACCTACTGCTTATATTGAAAATCCACCTTTTCCTGTTAGGATAAAGGAACATGCTAAGGTTTCAACCGTGGTCAATAAAAGCAATATTAGAGCACCTAAGCCTACTGAACAAATCAAAGTAGAACCTAGTGTTGCTATGGTTAAAGATCTCTTGGTAGAAAATATTGATGGGCATGTTATTTACTTCTGTGATGAAGCTGCTAGAATTGCTAAACCAGATGAAAAAGATAAACATAGACCTGTTGTTGGCATGCCTGTTGTCTCAGTCAAAATAGGAGATCACTGTTATCACGTTTTATGTGATTTAGGTGCTAGCGTGAGTGCTATTCCTTTTATCTTATATCAAGAAATTATGAATGACATAGCACCCGCTGAAATAGAAGACATAGATGTTACTATTAAGCTTGCTAATAGAGACACCATCACACCACTTGGGATTGTTAGAGATGTTGAAGTCTTGTGTGGGAAAATAAAATATCCTACTGATTTTCTAGTTCTTGGTTCCCCACAAGATGACTTTTGTCCCATTATCTTTGGTAGACCTTTCTTGAACACTGTTAATGCTAAAATAGATTGTGAGAAACAAACCTTCGGTGTTAGTTTTGGTGATGAATCTCATGAGTTTAATTTTTCTAAGTTCAGTAGAAAACATCATAAGAAAGAATTGCCTAGTAAGGATGAAATAATTGGTCTTGCTTCTATTGCCGTGCCTCCTACTGATCCACTAGAACAATATTTGCTCGACCATGAAAATGATATGCATATGCATGAAAGGAATGAGATAGATAGAATCTTCTTTGAACAACGACCTCTGCTTAAACACAATTTGCCTATTGAAACTCTAGGAGGTCCACCTCCACCTAAAGGTGATCCTGTGTTCGAGTTAAAACAATTGCCTGACACTTTGAAATATGCTTATCTTGATGAGAAAAATATATATCCTGTTATTATTAGTGCTAACCTTTCAGAACATGAAGAAGAAAGATTATTGAAAATTCTGAAGA
Organism: Thinopyrum elongatum; assembly: GCA_011799875.1. Classification (NCBI taxonomy): domain Eukaryota; kingdom Viridiplantae; phylum Streptophyta; class Magnoliopsida; order Poales; family Poaceae; genus Thinopyrum; species Thinopyrum elongatum. The sequence goes on from CM022297.1 coordinate 425,790,198, forward strand.
AGCACAGAGCTGCTATTGGATATACTCTTGATGATCTTAAGGGCATTAGTCCCACTCTCTGTCAACACAAGATTAATATGGAACCTGATGCTAAACCCGTTGTTGATCATCAACGACGTTTAAATCCTAAGATGAAAGAAGTGGTAGGAACTGAAATATTAAAGCTTCTGGAGGCAGGTATAATTTATCCCATAGCTGATAGTAGATGGGTTAGCCCCGTTCATTGTGTCCCTAAGAAGGGAGGTATTACTGTTGTTCCTAATGATAAGAATAAACTCATTCCACAAAGAATTGTTACTGGCTATAGAATGGTAATCAATTTTAGAAAATTAAATAAGGCAACTAGAAAAGATAATTACCCTTTGCCTTTTATTGATCAAATGCTAGAAAGATTATCTAAGCACGCACACTTTTGTTTTCTCGATGGATATTCTGGTTTTTCCCAAATACCTATTTCACAACCTGATCAAGAGAAAACCACCTTTACTTGCCCTTTTGGAACTTTTGCTTATAGACATTTGCCTTTTGGTTTATGCAATGCACCTGCTACCTTTCAATGATGTATGACTGCTATATTCTCTGATTTTTGTGAAAAGATTGTTGAGGTTTTCATGGATGACTTTTCCGTTTATGGAACTTCTTTTGATGATTGCTTAAGCAACCTTGATCGAGTTTTGCGGAGATGTGAGCAAACCAACCTTGTCTTGAATCGGGAGAAGTACCACTTTATGGTTAATGAAGAAATTGTCTTGGGGCATAAAATTTTTGAAAGAGGTATTGAGGTGGATAAAGCTAAAGTTGATGCAATTGAGAAAATGCCATGTCCTAGAGATATTAAAGGTATCCGTAGTCTTCTCGGTCATGCTGGTTTCTATAGGAGATTTATTAAAGACTTCTCTAAAATTTCTAGGCCTCTTACAAATCTTTTACAAAAGGATGTTCCATTTGTTTTTTATGTTGATTGTGTAGAAGCCTTTGAAACACTTAAGAAAGCCTTAATTTCCGCACCTATTGTTCAACCACCTGATTGGAATTTGCCTTTGGAAATCATGTGTGATACTAGTGATTATGCTGTTGGTGTTGTTTTAGGACAAAGCGTTGATAAGAAATTAAATGTCATTCATTATGCTAGCAAAACTCTAGACAGTGCCCAAAGAAATTATGCTACTACTGAAAAAGAATTTTTAACAGTTGTGTTTGCTTGTGATAAATTCAGATCTTACATTGTTGATTCTAAAGTTATTGTTCACACCGATCATGCTGCTATTAAATATCTTATGGAAAAGAAAGATGCTAAACCTAGACTCATTAGGTGGGTTCTCTTACTACAAGAATTCGATTTACATATTACTGATAGGAAAGGAGCCGAGAACCCATTAGCAGACAACTTATCTAGGTTAGAGAATATTCTTGATGACCCACAACCTATTAATGATAGCTTTCCTGATGAGCAGTTAGCTACAATAAATGTTTCCCATAACACTCCTTGGTATGCTGACTATGCTAATTATATTGTTGCTAAATGTATACCACCTAGCTTCACATACCAACAAAAGAAAAAATTCTTCTATGATTTAAGACATACTTTTGGGATGACCCACATCTTTATAAAGAAGGAGTAGATGGTATTATTAGACGTTGTGTACCTGAGCATGAACAGGGACAAATCCTACGGAAATGTCACTCCGAAGCTAATGGAGGGCATCATGCGGGAGATAGAACTGCTCACAAGGTATTGCAATCTGGTTTTTACTGGCCTACTCTCTTCAAGGATGCCCGTAAGTTTGTTTTATCTTGTGATGAATGCCAAAGAATTGGTAATATCGGTAAGCGTCAAGAAATGCCTATGAATTATTCACTTGCTATTGAGCCATTTGATGTTTGGGGTTTTGATTATATGGGACCTTTTCCTTCATCTAATGGGTATACACATATTTTGGTTGCTATTGATTATGTCACTAAGTGGGTAGAAGCTATTCCAACTAGTAGTGTTGATCACAACACCTCTATTAAAATGCTTAAGGAAGTTATTTTCCCAAGGTTTGGAGTCCCTAGATATTTAATGACTGATGGTGGTTCACACTTTATTCATGGTGCTTTCCGTAAAATGCTTGCTAAGTATGATGTTAACCATAGAATTGCATCACCCTATCATCCTCAGTCTAGTGGTCAAGTTGAACTTAGCAATAGAGAAATAAAATTAATTCTATAAAAAACTGTTAATAGGTCCCGAAAGAATTGGTCTAAGAAATTGGATGATGCACTTTGGGCCTATAGAACAACATATAAAAATCCTATGGGTATGTCTCCCTATAAAATGGTTTATGGAAAAGCTTGTCATTTGCCTCTTGAGTTAGAACATAAAGCATATTGGGCAATTAAAGAACTCAACTATGATTTCAAACTTGTCGGTGAAAAGAGATCATTAGATGTTAGCGCACTAGATGAATGGAGCACCCAAGCCTATGAAAATGCCAAGCTATTTAAAGAAAAGGTTAAAAGATGGCATGACAAAAGAATCCAAAAGCAGGAATTTAAAGTTGGTTAATATGTTGTTTTGTACAACTCTTGTTTCAGATTCTTTCCAGGAAAGCTTCTCTCTAAATGGGAAGGACCATATATCATCAAGGAGGTCTATCGATCTGGAGCCATTAAAATAGATAACTCCGAAGGTACTAACCCGAAGATGGTCAATGGGCAAAGAATTAAACATTATATCTCAGGTACACCCACTAATGTTGAAAGCAATATTATCCAAACTATGACACCGGAAGAACACATAAAAGAAACCTTCCGGAACACTCCGGAATAACCGAAAAAGAGGAGGTACGTGATACGGTAAGTAAACGGACCCCGAAAAATCCGCAAAAATATTTTCTGTCAGTTTTTGAATATATTAAAAATTAGGAAAATAAGAAACAACCAGGAAGGTAACCCTGGTGGGCACAAGACACCAGGGCGCGTCTGGCAAGCCAGGCGTGCCCAGGTGGGTTGTGCCCACCTCGAGTACCTTCCGGACTCCGTTTTTCTCCCGTTTGCTTGTTTCCCAAGATAAAAAAATCTTTATATACCCCCCAAACCTATTTGCCCACTGTATCACGGAGAAATCTTTTGTTCCTCTTTCTTGTTGTTTTCTGATAGATCTAGTTCACCATTGCCGCTTCGAGCTCCTCCAAGGACAAGTTCTTCGAGAACATCATCAACCCGTACTTGCGGGAGGTGATGTAGCACCCTCAAGCCATCGAGATGCATGAGGGGGTGCTCCACATCCGCGATGTCTAGGTCCCCAAAGGGACGGGGATCATGGATGCCAGGCTCGAAGCTATGGAGCAGGAAGTCTTCAAGTGCAAGGGGATGGTGGAACGTGGACTCAATGCCAATCACCTCATGATCGCGGACTACACCCGTGATCTCAAGGTGGATGGCAAATCCATGAAGGACATCGTCTTCACCTTCAACGAGCAAATTAACTTTCTGCAAAGCCAAATCTATGATCTCCAAAACCAAGTCTTTGAATATGAGGCAAGGTTTAAAGGTATGAGTTTGGCTGCCAGTTGCAGGACCCGCGAGACTCACTCCTCCTCTTATGATGGTGAGCCTTTGCCATGGAAACCTAAAGACAAGATCGCTACTACCTCATTACCACAACCTCCTCCTTCTTCATCACCAAAGGAGACTTGAGTTCATGGTATGGACACTCCCCTTGGCTTGTGCCAAGCTTGGGGGAGGTGTCCCGGTATCGTATCACCACCACTATCTTTGCTTTTATCAAGTTCAATTCGATCCTTAGTTATCTTTTGATTTAGTTGAATAAAAGTTTAGTTTGATCCTTTCTTTTCGAGTGCTTGCTTAGTGATCTTTCGATGTAATCGTGTGCGAGATATATAATAAAGAGTAGTTTGAGTTTTGTTTCTTTACTTTCATGTTCCAATAAAAAGAAAGGAAATAAATGGAAAAGATCATATACTAATCTTATGGTAAGTAATGACATCACATAAGGAAGAGTATAAGTAGTAAAATTTATTGGAGATTTACAAACATAGTATTGATCAATGATGCAATTCATGAAAGAATTAATAAGTGAAGAGAAGATTCACATGCAAATATACTATCTTGGACATCTTTTATGATTGTGAGCCCCCATCAAAATATTATATGCCAAAATTGTTGACGTTGGACAAGGAATACAACGTAATGATTTGTGTTTGTTCATATTCACATAGAAGTTATATTGTCATAGATCCTTTAACATGTGGTGCTTGCTCAATATCTTTGCTAGCCAAAAATTCCGCACTAAGTAGAGATACTACTTGTGCATCCAAAACCATTAAACCCAAATCTTGTTTTGAGAGTCCACCATACCTACCTATGGATTGAGTAAGATCCTTCAAGTAAGTTGTCATCGGTGCAAAAAGGCAATAAAAATTGATTCTAAATGTGTTAGATCATTTAGTTTAAGAGAAAATTGAGCGTTGTACGAACTTGTGATGGCAAAATAATAAAAGAGACAGACTGCATAATAAAGGTTGCTATCACAAGGGGCAATATAACGTGACGTTCTTTTGCACTAAGAGATTGAGCATACCACCGAAAAGCGCATGGCAACCTCTGCTTCCCTCTGCGAAGGGCCTATCTTTTACTTTTATGTATTTACTTTTATGCAAGAGTCAAAGTATTCTTCCCTATTCCTTTTTATTTTCTTTTTTGCAAGCATCATGTGGTCAGGAAAGATCTAGGCACATATATCCAGTTGAATATGGCTGGGCATGAGTTATTATTGTTGACATCACCCTTGAGGTGAATGCGTTGGGAGGCGAAACTATAAGCCCCTATCTTCCTATGTGTCTGGTTGAAACTTTTTGCTCATGGGTATGCGGTGAGTGTTAGCAATCATAGAAGACTATATGATGGTTGAGTATGTGGACTTGCCATAAGGCTCCGATACATGACCCTTCCTGAAAAGATGATGAATTATAGTTGCAAAGTTGACTGAGAACATAGTTTGTTGGTTTTCAATAGAGTTTATGCTTTATACTTCGATGTTGTGATGAATTATTACTTGTTCATGAGAAGTTTATGAAAAAATTATGTGATAAAAGTTCTATGATAAAGTTTGTTGCTGTTTTAATAATATACATGATACTTCTATGTCCGTATTTTGTTTTTCTTGACACCTCTCTCTCTCTAAGCTTGTGGACATGTTTTTCGATATCGGTTTTTCGCTTGAGGACAAGCGAAGTCTAAGCTTGGGGGAGTTGATACATCCATTTTGCATCATGTTTACCTACTGTTATTTATAATGTTTTTATGCATAATAATGCTTTTGGGAGTAATTCTAATGCCTTTTCTCTCATAATTTGCAAGGTTTACACAAAGAGGGAGAATACCGGCAGCTGGAATTCTGGACCAAGAAAAAGCACGTCAGAGCTACCTATTCTTCACAACTCCAAATAAGCTGAAACTTCACGGAGATTTTTTATGGATTATTTAAGAATTATTGGAGCAAATAACTACCAGAGGGGGCCCACCAGGTGGGCACGACCCACCTGGGCGCGCCAGGCCCCCCAGGCGCGCCCTGGTGGGTTGTGCCCTCCTCGGCCCACCTCCGGTGCCCCTTTTCTGGTATATAAGTCATTTTGACCTAGAAAAAATAAGGAGAGGACTTTCGGTACGAAGCGTCATCGTCTCGAGGCGGAACTTGGGCAGGAGCAATTTTGCCCTCCGGTGGAGCGATTCCGCCGGGGGAACTTCCCTCCCGGAGGGGGAAATCATCGTCATCATCATCACCAACAACTCTCCCATCTTGGGGAGGGCAATCTCCATCAACATCTTCAACAGCACCAAATCATCTCAAACCCTAGTTCATCTCTTGTGTTCAGTCTTTGTACCAGAACCTTAGATTGGTACTTGTGGGTGACTAGTAGTGTTGATTACATCTTGTACTTGATTACTATATGGTTTATTTGGTGGAACATTATATGTTCAGATCCATTATGCTATTTAATACCCCTCTGACCTTGAGCATGATTATCATTTGTGAGTAGTTACTTTTGTTCTGGAGGTCACGGGAGAAATCTTGTTGCAAGTAATCATATGAACTTGATATGTGTTCGATATTTTGATGATATGTATGTTGTGATTCCCTTAGTGGTGTCATGTGAACGTCGACTACATGGCACTTCACCATATTTGGGCCTAAGGGAATGCATTGTGGAGTAGTTATTAGATGATGGGTTGCTAGAGTGACAGAAGCTTAAACCCTAGTTTATGCGCTACTTTGTAAGGGACTGATTTGGATCCAAAAGTTTAATGCTATGGTTAGATTTTATCTTAATACTTTTCTCGTAGTTGTGGATGCTTGCGAGGGGGTTAATCATAAGTAGGAGGTTAGTTCAAGTAAGAACAACACCTAAGCACCGGTCCACCCATATATCAAATTATCAAAGTAGCGAACACGAATCAAACCAACATGATGAAAGTGACTAGATGAAATTCCCGTGTACCCTCAAGGACGCATTGCTTATTATAAGAGACCGTTTTGGCCTGTCCTTTGCCACAAAAGGAATGGGCTACCTTGCTGCATATTACTTTCCATTACAGTTACTTGCTCGTTACAAATTATCTTGCTATCAAACTACTCGTCACTTACAATTTCAGTGCTTGCAGAGAATACCTTGCTGAAAACCACTTGTCATTTCCTTCTGCTCCTCGTTGGGTTCGACACTCTTACTTATCGAAAGGACTACGATTGATCCCCTATACTTGTGGGTCATCATAGGCATCACGGGAATGGTTTTCTCATATGTGCTACTTTCCAATTCGAGAGAAGGTACAACTAACTCATTGATGACCCACAAGTATAGGGGATCTATCGTAGTCCTTTTGATAGGTAAGAGTGTCGAACCCAATGAGGAGCAGAAGGAAATGACAAGCGGTTTTCAGCAAGGTATTCTCTGCAAGCACTGAAATTATCGGTAACAGATAGTTTTGTGATAAGATAATTCCTAACGGGTAACAAGTAACAAGTGTAACAAAGGTGTAGCAAGGTGGCCCAATCCTTTTTGTAGCAAAGGATAAGCCTGGACGAACTCTTATATAAAGCAAAGCACTCCCGAGGACACATGGGAATTATTGTCAAGTTAGTTTTCATCATGCTCACATGATTCGCGTTCGTTACTTTGATAATTTGATATGTGGGTGGACCGGTGCTTGGGTGATGTCCTTACTTGGATCAGCCCCTTATGAAGCAACGCATAAAGTTGGGTTTAAGCTTTTGTCACTCTAGCAACCCATCATCTACTTATTACTTCCCAATGCCTTCCCCTAGGCCCAAATCATGGTGAAGTGTCATGTAGTCGACGTTCATATAACACCACTAGAGGAAAGACAACATACATCTCATCAAAATATCGAACGAATACCAAATTCACATGATTACTTATAACAAGACTTCTCCCATGTCCTCAGGAACAAACATAACTACTCACCAAGCATATTCATGTTCATAATCAGAGGGGTAATAAATGTCATTAAGGATCTGAACATATGATCTTCCACTGAATAAACCAACTAGCATCAACTACAAGGAGTAATCAACACTACTAGCAACCCACAGGTACCAATCTGAGGTTTTGAGACAAAGATTGAATACAAGAGATGAACTAGGGTTTGAGAGGAGATGGTCCTAGTGAAGAAGTTGATGGAGATTGACCCCCTCTCGATGAGAGGATCATTGGTGATGACAATGGCTTCGATTTCCCCCTCCCGGAGGGAAGTTTCCCAGGCAGAACAGCTCCACCGGAACCCTAGATTGCTTCTGTGACGCCCCCGGCTTAATCGTGCACTAACCATACACACAAATGCACACGATCAAGCCTAAGGACTCACTTTAAGATATTACAACACAACTCTAAAACATAAATAAAGTCATACAAGCTTTATATTACAAGCCAGGAGCCTCGAGGGCTCGAATACATAAGGTCGCATACAAGCGTCAGCAGAAGCATCAGATATCTGAGTGCAGATATGAAACAGAAACAGGTAAACCTTTAGAAAGGTGGGGCAAAACAAAAGCTACGATCGAAAGGCGTAGGCCTCCCGCCTGGGACCCTCCGAACCTACTCCTGGTCGTCAGCCAACTCGTAGTAGTAGCCTTCCTCGGGGAAGTAGTAGCGGTCATCGGCGGGAGCAGCTGTCTCCTGGGCTCTGTCATCTGGTTGCATCAAACGGATATGGGGAGAAAAAGAAAGCAAAGCAACCGTGAGTACTCATCTAAAGTACTCAGCAAGCAAGGATCTACACTACATATGCAACATTATCAAAGGAAGGCAGTATATGTGGACTGGGCTGCCGAAGTGCTAGAATAGAGGGAAGGCCTAGTCCTATCGAAGACTAGCATCTTCAGAGGTCTTGCAGCATTAGAAGAGTGTAGAATAGTTCAGTATAAAGTAGTAGCAGTAATCAGCATCAACCTCGGCCAGAGATCCTTTCTCGACTACATGCGAGAAAGCAATCCCAGAGCCCTAGTATCCATTTCTCATCTCAACATCATGTTCCAGTTGAATCGATCGGGATACAACTCCGAGTGTCCGTTACCGAGGATCCGGCTATGCATAGATTAGTTCTTCCCTGCAGGGGTGCACCAACTTACCCACCATGCTCGCTTAACTCCAGCCGGACACACTTGTGGGTCATGCCCGGCCTCGGCCAAACGACACACCGCAACCCTACCTAGAGCTCAGCAGAGAGGTCCCCGTCAGTCTATATCCTAAGCGCTCAGGGGTCTTGGGTCGTTGCCCTGTGCACTCCTGGTCGTTGCGAGCAGGGTGGATACCAGCGCCAACTGCATGATCCGACCCGGCCACCATGCTGAACTGGACGTCTGACAGAGCTTTCGGCTGATGCATACGATGTAGAGTGCCCATAACTATTCCCGCGTGATGGTTAGTGCTATCGGGCCAGAGGCCCACTCAGATCACATATCCAAATCGTAGTGTATTGGTAGTGCGGTAACGAGCAGGTACTCACGATCGATGTGACCCCGTCGCCCCATCTCGAGGACTTGCGGCAAGGGCTAAGAATGCCCGGCCATGCCTCGTATTTAACTCTCGGGTACCTTCTAGGTCAACCCGTCTCCACATCACTCGCGGGTACCCCTCAGGGTCGACCCGCCTTTCCAAGTAACAGTTGTAAAGTCCAAGTATCCGTGTGTCCATAACATCAGGGAATTCGAGGTATCACCCTCGTTGGATTCCTACTCGATGTATCCGTCAAGGTGAACTTAGGAGGAATCACCCTCGAGGTTCACACTTGAGGTGTTGCACGACAGCGTCGTTATTGGGAGTGGTGAAGGAGGAATCACCCTCGATGACCACGACCGAGTAACTACTCCACAGGGTTAACATCGGAAGTGCTGACGAGGTATCACCCTCAGCACTCGATAGTAACGCTACAGTGTCGTACAGATTAAGGGAATGTGATGTGCGGTGCTGGGGCCTGGTTGTCGAGTCTTCTGATGATCCATCGGGGCAACCGGGACAAGTGGGGTCACTGGGTCTCTATCCAGCCAATACTAAGCAGTTTAGGATAAGCAGGTGGGTATCAACAGCAGGTTACAATAAACAGGCTATGCACCAGAATAGGATAAACAGTAGCAGCAGCAATTCTAATGCAAGCACAAGAGAGAAGAGAATAGGCGATATAGGTATGCTCAAGGGGGGTGCTTGCCTGGAAGCTTTGCTGAAAAGGAAGAAGAGTCGTCGATGACGTAGTCGATCAAAGGGACATCAGCAGCGATCTCGGGGTCTACCGGAGAGAAGAGGGGGAAGAAACAATAAATACAGAGCAAACAAGTGCAATACTATGCATGACAAGACAATAAGCAGCGCTAGGGGTGTTCTAACGCAGTGCTACTCGATACCGGGAAGGGGGGAAACATCCGGGAAAGTTTTCCCGAAGTTTGGCATTTTCTGACAGATGAAACGGAGGGGGACGGTTACATGCTCGCTATGCTAGGGACGGGTGGCGGACGAACGGGCCGCGTGTTCGGATTCGTCTCGTCGTTCTGAGCAACTTTCATATATAAAGTTCTTCCAACCTAGTTACGGTTTAATTTCTATGGTTTTTCAAAGTCTTAAAACATTTTCTGCAATTAATTTAATTATTAAATATGAATTATCCAGAATAGTAGCAGCTGACATCAGCATGACATCAGCGGGTCAAACCCAGCTGACCAGAGTCAACTATGACAGGTGGGGCCCACATGTCATTCACAGTACTAATTATCAGAGGATTAAATTTAACTAATTAACCTAATTAGCTTATGGGACCCACTGTCAGTGTCAGCTTTAGTTAACTAATTAACTAACGGATTAATTAACATTTTGATTTATTTTTAAAATGTTTTAGTGGTGGGGCCCACGTGTCAGTGGCCCAGTCAGCCCATTCAGCGGGGTTGACTGGTCAACTGGGCCCGCGGGACCCAGCGTCAGCGGCACAGGGGCGGCCCCACACGGTGCCACGTGGGCGCCCAGTCAGCGCCGACCGCCGGTGAGGCGAGACGCGGCGGGGACGGCCGGAACTTCGCCGGAGTTCGCCGGAATCCCGCTGTGATGCTCCGTTTGGCACGATTTCGGTCGCGTTCGAACGGGCGTCGAGCGCTGCGTCCGATGGTGGCCGTGGCTGGTGTCAGGGATGGCCGGAACATCGCCGGAGATGAGCAAGGTGGCGGTGGTGTTCGGTGGCGCGAGTAGAAGTGGGTTGCGGGGGCTCATTCGGTGCGGGACTTGGCGCATTCGAACGCGGGCATCACACCGCATCGAACGGCGGCAACGGCGGCCATTGAAACGGCCTGCAGCATCGGCTGCGATGATGACCGACGGTGGCCGAAGCTTGAGCATGCGGGGGAGCTACCTACGGCGCACGGGGAGGAGAAGGAAGAGGTCGGGGAGGACCGGGTGGCTCACAGCGGTGCAGGGAAGGCCCGGGGAAGTTAGGGGAGCTCGGGGCGGTGTGGGTCGAGGCGGTGCAGCGGCGGTGATCCGAGGAAGGGGAAGGGCGCGATTCGGCCGTTGCGGGGCGCCGAGCTCGAGCGCGTCCTCATAGTCGACGTAGTCGATGCAGGCGGTCCTCCTGGCACGGTCTTAGGTGGCGGGGAGGCCGCAGAGCGCGTGGGCGATGGCGGTCATGGAGACGGCGGCACTCGGCTGCGATGGGGAAGGGGGAGAGAGGGAGAGGGAGTGGCGAGGGAGACGCCAGGGGGTTGCAGGGCTCTGCCCTTATCCTCCACGGAGGGCGCGGCAGCGCGCTGTCGACCAGGGAGAGAGGGAGGGCCAGGCGCGCGCATGTGCAGAGGACGACAACGGCGCGGGATGAGCAGGAGGAGGGAGACAAGTGGGAGGAACGGGCTGAGCCGGCACTGTGGACTTAGGTCCAGTGCCCTGGGCCTTTTTTTTGTTCTTCTTTTTTTCTTTTAACCAAAGAGCAAAACAAATAATTGAGCCATCATTTCATTTTGCAAAAATATGGGAATCAGCCCAACAATTATGTTGCAATAATTGGCAGTGACAGAATAAGTTTGGGACCAAAAGAATTAGTTTGAATATTTATACAAATGGAAAAGCATTTAAAATGCCTCTTTTGCACTGTTTTAAATTGCTGTGGCCCACCTTAGCTTGATGGTGATGTTGTTTTCCTTAACAATTATTAGTTAGGGAATTTGAGCTAAACGATGAACATTTTTCCAGCAACTTTTGTGCAACTTCAAATTTCACTCGCAAATTTGAATTTGATTCCAAAGTGGAAATCCAAATGATATTTGAATCAAAGGTGATCAAGCACTGTTTAGCAAAAGATTAGCTTAATCACAGAGGGTTACTGTAGCTCATTACAGAGGGGGTGTTACAATTCTCCTCCACTACAAGAAATTCTCGTCCCGAGAATTCAGGAGGTAGAAGGAAAGAGGTCGGGGTATTCTGTTCGAAGATGATCCTCGCGTTCCCAAGTGGCTTCATCTTATGTATGATTTGGCCACTTCACTTTGAGGAACTTGGTAACCTTCTGACGGGTTCGACGTTCAACTTCATTGAGGATGAGGATCGGATGCTCCTTATAAGAAAGATCATCATGCAATTTGAGCATCTCGTGATCCACTGCGCGGTGCGGAGATCCCTTGAAGCAACGACGAAGTTGCGACACATGGAAGACGTCGTGGATATGAGAGAATTGCGGCGGCAACTCCAATTTTTATACCACCTGACCACGTCTAGCAACAATGCGAAAAGGACCAATGTAGCATGGAGCTAACTTGCCCTTGATTCTGAAGCGGTGAGTGCCCTTCATAGGAGTGACACAAAGATAAGCTTGATCACCAGGTTGATAAGTCAAACCCCATCGTTTGCGATCATAGTTGCTCTTCTGGCGGTCCTGAGCCGCCTTGAGATTTTCTCGAATGATACGGACTTGCTCTTCAGCGTGTTGGATAATATCCGGTCCCACGAGCGGTCGTTCCCTAGTTTCTGACCAATTCAGAGGGGTTCGACACTTATGTCCATAAAGTACTTCGAAGGGAGCCATTTTCAAGCTGGCTTGATAGCTGTTGTTATATAAGAACTCCGCATAAGAAAGAGATTCTTCCCACTTCTTGCCGAAAGATATAACACATGCTCGCAACATATCTTCAAGAACTTGATTGACTCGCTCGACTTGGCCTTGGGACTGGGGGTGATAAGCTGAACTCCAGGTAATATGAGTTTCCATAGCTTCTTGGAAACTTTCCCAGAACTTAGAAGTGAAAAGGCCGCCACAGTCCGAACTGATCTCTTTTGGAATATTGTGGAGTGAAACAATCCTGGAGATATACAACTCTGCTAACTGACTAGCAGTGATAGTCTCCTTGACAGGTAGAAAGTGTGCAACTTTAGAAAGCTGGTCGACGATGACAAGAATAGCATCGTGACCCTTCTGTGACTTGGGAAGGCCAGTAATGAAATCCATTTTAACCTTATCCCATTTCCATAAAGGAATAGGTAGTGGTTGTAGAATTCCAGCAGGCTTCTGATGTCCTGCTTTAACGCGATGGCAAACGTCACATTTAGAAACGTACCGAGCAATATCCTGCTTCATTCTAGACCACCAGTACCTTTGTCGGAGATCACGATACATCTTGCTACTACCCGGATGAATAGACAGCGGTGTATCATGTGCCTCCTTCATGACCTTGTCAGTCATAAGTTCGAAGCGAGGTACCACAATGCGGTTTCTGAAATACAAGGTTCCATCTTCAGATAGCGATAAATCCATGTACTTTTCCAGGTGAAGATCTTTCTTCATAAGATCAATTTCAGCATCTTTAGCTTGCGCAGTCTTAACAGCTTTCTCAAGATCTGGTTGTATCACAAGGTTATTAAGAGAACCCTGTGGGACAATACACAGATTCAGCTTGCGCAGTTCTTCATAAAGACGAGGTTGAGCTTGCCTAACCATGAGGTTGTTGCAATAGGACTTGCGGCTTAAGGCATCAGCCATCACGTTAGCCTTGCCAGGGGTATAAGAAATACCCAAATCATAGTCCGTAATGGCCTCCATCCATCTTTGCTGACGGAGGTTCAGAGATGGTTGAGTGAACAAGTACTTCAGGCTTTTATGGTCCGTGTAGATCTCGCAACGATTACCGAGGAGGTAATGTCGCCACAACTTCAATGCATATATGACAGCAGCTAGTTCTAGATCATGCACTGGATAGTTCTCTTCATGTGGGCACAACTGTCGAGAGCCATAAGCAACCACTTTACGCTCTTGCATTAGGACAGAGCCTAATCCTTCACGGGATGCATCACAGTAAATCACGAAGTCTTTGCGAGAATCTGGAGGAGCAAGTACTGGGGCAGACGTTAGCTTGTCTTTGAGTGTTTGAAAACTTTCCTGACATTTTTCTGTCCACTCAAACTTAACGCCTTTGTGAAGCAGATCAGTCAAAGGCTTAGCAATCTTTGAGAAATTCTCGACGAAGCGACGGCAATAGCTTGCAAGGCCGAGAAAACTTCTGACTTGCTTGACATTCTTCGGTGGAGTCCATTCGAGAATAGCCTGAACTCGTTCCGGATTAACGATAATGCCATCTTCGGAGATCACGTGGCCGAGATATGTCACTTCAGACAACCAGAATTCACATTTAGAATACTTGGCATATAGTTGATGTTCACGCAGCTTTTCCAGAACAAGGCGAAGATGTTCGGCATGTTCTTCTTCATTCTTGGAATATATAAGAATATCATCCAAGTAAACCACGACGAATTTGTCGAGGTAATCCATGAAGATATAATTCATCAGGCGGGAGAACGTAGCTGGAGCATTGGTTAATCCGAAGGACATGACAGTGTACTCATAAGAGCCATAACGGGTAACAAAGGCAGTCTTCGGAATATCCTCTTCGCGAACACGGATCTGATGATAACCCAACCTGAAGTCAAGTTTTGAGAACACCGAGGATCCAGCAAGCTAATCATAAAGATCATTGATCCGTGGCAGTGGGTATTTGTTCTAGATGGTGGCTTGGTTAATGGGCCGATAATCCTGAACCAATCGGTTAGTTCCATCCTTCTTCTTAACGAAGAGTGAAGGTGCTCCCCAAGCAGAGGAACTGGGGCGGATGAAACCCTTCTTAAGTCACTTGTCGACTTCTTCCTTAAGCTCGAGAAGGTGATGCAGAGGCATCTTATAAGGACGCTTCGCAACAGGAGTTGTGCCTGGTTTCAAGTCATTGACAAACTCGACAGCTCTAACAGGGGGTATTCCTGGAAGTTCTTCTGGAAAGACATCTTGAAAATCACGAACAACTGGAACGTTCTCGATGCCTTCAAGAGGTGAAGCATTCAATGCATTCAGAACATATATTTGATTCTCGACATTCTGAACTGTTCGAGCTGAGTATTTGACTGTCTGGCCAGAAGGATGGGTAAGTTGGACTTTCTTAGCGGCACAGTCAATCAAAGCATTGTGGGCGGTCAACCAGTCCATACCGAGAATGATGTCTATGTCGGAAGGTCCAAGAGCAATAAGGGAAGCAGAAAACATCACCCCTTCAATTCTAATCTGATTGTTGTGACTTACCATTTTGTTTTGCCACCTGGAACGGGGAGTGATGATTTCTAAAGGAGTGGGTAATGAGCTCATAGCTAACCCATGCAATTGTGCAAATTGCTGGGACACGAAGGAATGTGATGCACCTGAATAAAAAAGAACAGAAGCTGGCACTGAATTCACAGAGAGTGTTCCCAGCACGATAGTCAGTTCCTTCTGAGCCTTTTTCAGCGTTGACGTGATTGGCATGGCCAAGTACAACAGTAGATGGTATGACATTCCGGTTTCTGAATCGGCGGTTTCGGCAACTCTTCTTACGAACAACAGGAGGACAAGATGCATTCTGATCATTATGGGAGGGAGCCACAACATTGGACTGTCCACCCTGAATCGTTAGCTATCTTGGCGGTGAAGGCAAACGAGGTGCAACATAAGGCGGCGTTGGCGTTGGAGCAGGTCGATGATGAACATTGTGTGGGATCCAGACTTGACGTTTCCGAGCAGGCTGAGCCAAAGACGAGCCGACATCTCGAGTACGCTTGAGCGACTCCTGGTATTTAGTCAGAGCAGTTTCAACTTGGAAAGATTGGCTGACAAGCGTTGCGAAGTCTGTGCAATCATGGACTGCAAGTGCAAGGTTTATATCAGTACGCAGTCCTTGACGGAATTTCTCCTGCTTGCGTGCGTCAGTGCAGACGTCATCTTTAGCATAGCGGGACAATTCGAGAAATTTCCTCTGATATTCATCCACAGTCATTGTTCCTTGGGTGAGTTTGCGAAATTCCTGCTTCTTCTGGTCCTTCAGACCTTGAGGAATGTACCGTGCATGAAAGGCTGACTGAAATTCCTGCCAAGTGGTTACACTTTCAGCAGGCGGCATACCCTTGTGGCTTTCCCACCATTGGGTGGCTGGACCCCTCAAGTGAAATGTCGCAAAAGTGACGTAACTGTACGGAGCAACATTAGCTGATTCCATCTCAAACAGGATGTCACGAAGCCAATCATCAGCATCCATAGGATTGGTGGAGTTACGGAAAACAGACGGGTTGAGGCGCACGAAATCTTGAAGCGATATCGGACCAGGCTCCTGACGAGCATCGTTGCATTCCAAATGGTTCACCAAACTCTCGTTGAGCTGACGGCTCAATTCAAACTGCTGCATCATTGCGGCAATATAAGGTGGAGGTGGGGGATCGTCAGCCATCCTGCCAAATCAACAGGGGTAGTTTAGCAAGAAAAACTGCATGTGAATGGAGTTATTCATGATGTAACACGGGAAATGAACAGGAAGGGCATTAGATATATGATAGTAGTCGTTAAAGACATACCAATCCATACACAGAGTTAGATTCAAACGGATAGTACGCGCTCGGGAACGCTCGCAGCTAGACAAACTAGGCGGCGTGCAGGCACGTGGTGAGGATTACAACAATGTGACATAGCAAAAGCTACATCATGTCGGAGAAAATTGCTGGGGCGAGGAATCTGCAAGTGACAACACAGGGTGCCCTCGATAAGAGGATCCTGCAAGCAGAACCTGGCCCACAATCTTGAAGAAAGGGGGGATAATTTCAGAACTCTGGGTGGATGTGATCACGAGAACCTAATGTTGGAGTTAGTAAAATTTTAACCCGAAAGGAAGAGAGATCAGGGTCCCAGAGTATAGACGAGGAATAAAAGATACTAATACCACCCAATGGTGACGTGGGCCCGTAAGCCACACAGCCATGTTAGTAAAATGGTTTTTGGAAGACTAGACTCAACTTCGGCCAAGGAGCTGGAAAGGGGGATTCCTAGAGGCAGTCAGCTCTGATACCAACCTGTGATGCCCCCGGCTTAATCGTGCACTAACCATACACGCAAATGCACATGATCAAGCCTAAGGACTCACTTGAAGATATCACAACACAACTCTAAAACATAAATAAAGTCATACAAGCTTTATATTACAAGCCAGGGGCCTCGAGGGCTCGAATACATAAGCTCGCATACAAGCGTCAGCGAAAGCATCAGATATCTGAGTACAGATATGAAACAGAAATAGGTAAACCTTTAGAAAGGTGGGGCAAAACAAAAGCTACGATCGAAAGGCGCAGGCCTCCTGCCTGGGACCCTCCGAACCTACTCCTGGTCGTCAGCCAACTCAAAGTAGTAGCCTTCCTCGGGGAAGTAGCAGCGGTCGTCGGCGAGAGCAGCTGTCTCCTGGGCTCTGTCATCTGGTTGCATCAAACGGATATGGGGAGAAAAAGAAAGCAAAGCAACCGTGAGTACTCATCCGAAGTACTCAGCAAGCAAGGATCTACACTACATATGCAACATTATCAAAGGAAGGCTGTATATGTGGCCTGGGCTGCAGAAGTGCCAGAATAGAGGGAAGGCCTAGTCCTATCGAAGACTAGCATCTTCAGAGGTCTTGCAGCATTAGAAGAGTGTAGAATAGTTCAGTATAAAGTAGTAGCAGTAATCAGCATCAACCTCGGCCAGAGATCCTTTCTCGACTACATGCGAGAAAGCAATCCCAGAGCCCTAGTATCCATTTCTCATCTCAACATCATGTTCCAGTTGTATCGATCGGGATACAACTCCGAGTGTCCGTTACCGAGGATCCGGCTATGCATAGATTAGTTCTTCCCTGCAGAGGTGCACCAACTTACCACCACGCTCGCTTAACTCCAGCCGGACACACTTGTGGGTCATGCCCAGCCTCGGCCAAATGACACACCGCAACCCTACCTAGAGCTCAGCAGAGAGGTCCCCGTCGGTCTATATCCTAAGCGCTCAGGGGTCTTGGGCCGTCGCCCTGTGCACTCTGGGTCATTGCGAGCAAGGTGGATACCAGCGCCAACGGCACGATCCGACCCGGCTGCCATGCTGAACTAGACGTCTAACAGAGCTTTCGGCTGATGCATACGATGCAGAGTGCCCATAACTTTTCCCGCGTGATGGTTAGTGCTATCGGGCCAGAGGCCCACTCAGATCACATATCCAAATCGTAGTGTATTGGTAGTGCGGTAACGAGCAGAGACTCACGATCGATGTGACCCTGTCGCCCCGTCTCGAGGACTTGCGGTAAGGGCTAAGAATGCCCGGTCACGCCTCGTATTTAACTCTCGGGTACCTTCCAGGTCAACCCGTCTCCACATCACTCGCGGGTACCCCTCAGGGTCGACCCGCCTTTCCAAGTAACAGTTGTAAAGTCCAAGTATCCGTATGTCCATAACATCAGGGAATCCGAGGTATCACCCTCGTTGGATTCCTACTTGATGTATCCGTTAAGGTGAACTTAGGAGGAATCACCCTCGAGGTTCACACTTGAGGTGTTGCACAACAGCGTCGTTATCGGGAGTGGTGAAGGAGGAATCACCCTCGATGACCACGACTGAGTAACTACTTCACAGAGTTAACATCGGAAGTGCTGACGAGGTATCACCCTCAGCACTCGATAGTAACGCTGCAGTGTCGTACAGATTAAGGGAATGTGATGTGCGGTGCTGGGGCCTGGTTGTCGAGCCTTCTGATGATCCAGCGGGGCAACCGGGACAAGTGGGGTCACTGGGTCTCTATCCAGCCTATACTAAGCAGTTTAGGATAAGCAGGTGGGTATCAACAGCAGGTTACAATAAACAGGCTATGCACCAGAATAGGATAAACAGTAGCAGCAGCAATTCTAATGCAAGCACAAGAGAGAAGATAATAGGCGATATAGGTATGCTCAAGGGGGGTGTTTGCCTGGTAGCTTTGCTGAAAAGGAAGAAGAGTCGTCGATGACGTAGTCGATCAAAGGGACATCAACAGTGAGCTTGGGGTCTACCGGAGAGAAGAGGGGGAAGAAACAATAAATACAGAGCAAACAAGTGCAATACTATGCATGACAAGACAATAAGCAATGCTAGGGGTGTTCTAACGCAGTGCTACTCGATACCGGGAAGGGGGGAAACATCCGGGAAAGTTTTCCCGAAGTTTGGCATTTTCTGACAGATGAAACGGAGGGGGACGGTTGCATGCTCGCTATGCTTGGGATGGGTGGCGGACAAACGGATCGCGTGTTCGGATTCGTCTCGTCGTTCTGAGCAACTTTCATATATAAAGTTTTTCCAACCGAGTTACGGTTTAATTTCTATGATTTTTCAAAGTCTTAAAATATTTTCTAGAATTAATTTAATTATTAAATACGAATTATCCAGAATAGTAGCAGCTGACATCAACATGACGTGAGCATGACATCAGCGGGTCAAACCCAGCTGACGAGAGTCAACTATGACAGGTGGGGCCCACATGTCATTCACAGTACTAATTATCAGAGGATTAAATTTAACTAATTAACCTAATTAGCTTGTGGGACCCACTATCAGTGTCAGGTTTAGTTAACTAATTAACTAACAGATTAATTAACATTTTCATTTATTTTTTAAACATTTTAGTGGTTGGGCCCGCGTGTCAGTGGCCCAATCAGCCTAGTCAGCGGGGTTGACTGGTCAACTGGGCCCGCGGGACCCAGTGTCAGCGGCACAGGGGTGGCCCCACGCGGTGCCACGTGGGCGTCCGGTCAGCGCCGGCCGCCGGTGAGGCGAGACGCGGTGGGGACGGCCGGAACCTCGCCGGAATCCCGTTGTGATGCTCCGTTTGGCGCGATTTCGGCCGCGTTCGAACGGGCGTCGAGCGCCGCGTCCGATGGTGGCCGTGGCTGGCATCAGGGATGGCCGGAACATCGCCGGAGACGAGCAAGGCGGCGGTGGTGTTCGGTGGCGCGAGGAGAAGTGGGTTGCGGGGGCTTATTCAGTGAAGGACTTGGCGCATTCGAACGCGGGCATCACACCGCGTCGAACGGCGGCAACGGCGGCCATTGAAACGGCCCGCAGCGTCGGCTGCGACGATGACCGACGGCGGCCGAAGCTTGAGCACGCGGGGGAGCTACCTACGGCGCACGGGGAGGAGAAGGAAGAGGTCGGGGAGGACCGGGTGGCTCACAGCGGTGCAGGGAAGGCCCGGGGAAGTTAGGGGAGCTCGGGGCGGCGTGGGTTGAGGCGGTGCAGCGGCGGCGATCCGAGGAAGGGGAAGGGCGCGATTCGGCCGTTGCGGGGTAACGAGCTCGAGCGCGTCCTCATAGTCGACGTAGTCGATGCAGGCGGTCCTCCTGGCGCGGTCTCAGGTGGCGGGGAGGCCGCAGAGCGCGTGGGCGATGGCGGTCATGGTGACGGCGGCGCTCGGCTACGATGGGGAAGGGGGAGAGAGGGAGAGGGAGTGGCGAGGGAGACGCCAGGGGGTCGTGGGGCTCTGCCCTTATCCTCCACGGAGGGCGCGGCAGCGCGCTGTCGACCAGGGAGAGAGGGGAGGCCAGGCGCGTGCGTGTGCAGAGGACAACAACGGCGCGGGATGAGCAGGAGGAGGGAGACAAGTGGGAGGAACGGGCTGGGCCGGCACTGTGGACTTAGGTCCAGTGCCCTTGGCCTTTTTCTTTTTTTTTGTTCTTCTATTTTTCTTTTAACCAAATAGCAAAACAAATAATTGATCCATCATTTCATTTTGCAAAAATATGGGAATTGGCCCAACAATTATGTTGCAATAATTGGCAGTGACAGAAAAAGTTTGGGACCAAAAGAATTAGTTTGAATATTTATACAAATGGAAAAGCATTTAAAATGCCTCTTTTGCACTGTTTTAAATTGTTGTGGCCCACCTTAGCTTGATGGTGATATTGTTTTCCTTAACAATTATTAGTTAGGGAATTTGTGAAAAATGATGAACATTTTTCCAGCAACTTTTGTGCAACTTCAAATTTCACTCGCAAATTTGAATTTGATTCCAAAGTGGAAATCCAAATGATATTTGAATCAAAGGTGATCAAGCACTGTTTAGCAAAAGATTATCTTAATCACAGAGGGTTACTGTAGCTCATTACAGAGGGGGTGTTACAGCTTCTGCCCAGGTTCCGCCTCGAGACGGCGGCGCTTCGTCCCGAAAGCTTTCTTATGATTTTTTCCTGGTAAAAACCTTTCATATAGCAGAAGATGGACACCGGAGACATGCCAGGGGGCCCACAAGCCCTAGGGGCGCGCCCCCAGGCTTGTGGCCACCTGGTGGGTCCCCCTCTGGTATTTCTTCGCCCAATATTTTTTATATATTCCAAAATATTTCTCCGTAAATTTTCAGGACTTTTGGAGTTGTGCATAATAGGTCTCTCAAATTTGCTCCTTTCCGGTCCAGAATTCCAGCTGCCGGCATTCTCCTTCTTTGTGTAAACCTTGTAAAATAAGAGAGAAAAGGCATAAGTATTGTACCAAAATGGGTAATAACAGCCCATAATGCAATAAATATCAATATAAAAGCATGATGCAAAATGGACGTATCAACTCCCCCAAGCTTAGACCTTGCTTGTCCTCAAGCGGAAACCGGAATCGATAATCATGTCCACATGTTCAGAGATAGAGGTGTCGATAAAATAAAATACGGACATGAAGGCATCATGATCATCTTTAGAACAGCAACATATATTGTCATATAATTTCTTATGCTAAAGTAACAATTCGTTCACAATATAAAGTATGAAACAAGAACTTTATTGAAAACCAACAAACTATGATCTTGGTCATTGAAACAGTTGCAATTTATCATAACATCGGAAAGATTCAATGTAAGAGCTTTTGTTTAGCAAGTTTCACATACTCAACTATCATTTAGTCTTTCACAATTGCTAACACTCACGCGATACTTATGAGATCAAAGTTTCAATCGGACACAAAGAAAGATAGGGGCTTATAATTTCGCCTCCCAGCCTTTTACCTCAAGGGTAATGTCAACAATAATAGTTTATAAATATCTACATCCGAGTGGATATATATATCTGGATCCCACCACCACCCCCCCCCTCCACACACTCTTAATTCCTTCCCCTTTGAGTTTTCTTCTTTTTCCTCTTCCCCCCCTCCCACCCCCCCCCCTCCCCCTCCCCCCCACCCCCCCCCACCCCCCCCACCCCCCCCCCCCCCCCCCCCCCCCCCCACCCCCCCCCCCACCCCCCCCCCCCCCCCCCCCCCCCCCCCCCCCCCCCCCCCCCTACTCCCCCCCCCCCCCCCCCCTCCCCCCCCCCCCCCCCCCCCCCCCCCCCCCCCCCTCCCCCCCTCCTTCCCCCCTCCTTCCCCCCCCCCTCCCCTCCCCACCTCCTTCCCCCCCACCCCCCCCCCCCCCCACCCCCCCCCCCCCCCCCCCCCCCCCCCCCCTCCCCCCCCCCCCCCCCCCCCCCCCCCTCTTCCTTTCTCCCTCTCCCCCCGCCCCCTCCCACCCTCTCCCTTTCCCCGTCACCACCTCCAACATATAGTGCTTGCCAAAAATAAAAAGTATAAAAAGAAGAGATGATGATCACCATGACTCTTTTATAAGGGTAGGAAGTAAATAAAAGATAGGCCCTTCGCAGAGGGAAGCAGAGGTTGTCATGCGCTTTCATGGTTGGATGCACAAAATCTTAATGTGAAAGAACGTCACTTTATATTGCCGCTTGTGATAAAGAACTTTATTAGGCAGTCTATCGCTTTTATTTCTTCCATATCACAAGTTCGTATAAAATTTATTTTCCTCACACTAAAAGATCATACATATTTAGAGAGCAATTTTTATTGCTTGCACCGATGACAACTTACTTGAAGGATCTTACTCAATCCATAGGTAGGTATGGTGGACTCTCATGGCAAAACTGGGTTGAAGGTTTTTGGAGGCACAAGTAGTATCTCTACTTGGTGCAAAAGATTTGGCTAGCATAGGATGAGAAGAAAGCTCAACATGTTGGAGGATCCATGACAATATAACTTCTATTCGGATATAAAGAAACATAACACATTATGTTGTCTTCCTTGTCCAACATCAACCTTTTAGCATATAATATTTTAATGAGTGCTCACAATCACAAAAGATGTCCAAGATAGTGTATTTATATGTGAGACCTCTCTTTCTTTATTACTTCCTATTAATTTAAACAATGACCAAAACTATGTTTGTCAACTCACAACAAGTTTCATGCGACATACTTCTTATATGTGAAGTCATCACTTCCCATAAGATCATTATATAATCTTTTTGTTTCTTTTATTCCTTATTTCTTTTACTCAAGATCATAGCAAGAAAGCAAAGCCCTCAACTCAAAACTAATCTTTATTATATAACTCTCGGACTCGATTACATAGAAAGAACACAAAGCAAAACTCAAAGCTAGATCATACTAAAACTTTATTCTACTAAACCGAGATATAACCAAAAGGATCGAACTAAGAAAAACGATAAAGGTAAAGATGTGATGGTGATACGATACCGGGGCACCTCCCCCAAGCTTGGTGGTTGCCAAGGGGAGTGCCCATACCCATGTACTTAGGTCTCTTTCTTCGGAGGTGGTGATGATGGAGTTGATGCATTCTTCTTCTCCAGCTTGCATCTGAGGCTAAAATTTTCCTCCCTTAGATCATCATTCTTTAGCTCGAGCCTCAATATCTTTTTGCCTAATGCCACCTTGCTATCCTATAGAAAATGTGGTGGGATAGATTGGACCTTAGGAAGGCTTGACTTCTTGAATTCCACGTGCATATCGCCAGGCTGAGGTAGTGGATCTTCATCTTCGTCGGAGCTATCGTTCCTTGTTCTCGCCATATCGGAGTCTTCCTCCTCCTCCGTTGTCCAGCCGTAATGCTCCACCTCCCCATAGGCCTTTGGGTTTGCGATGTAATCCGTGACATAGCTCTCTCCCTCAGAATCTTGAGACGACATATTTTCAAATTTGCCAAGAAAACAGCACGAAACAAAAACAAAGGGTTTTGCCGTGATAGGGTGGTCAAAATCTTCGGGAGATTATATAATGAAATTTTACCGACCAAAAGGAGTGTACTACAAGAAAATGGAGTCTGGAGGGCACACGAGGTGGCCACAAGCCTAGGAGGCGCGCCCCCAAGGCTTTTCGCCTCCTCGTGCACTTTTTGGACTACTTTTTATTTTCCTAATTTTTTAAATATTCCAAAATGGAGTAAAATTGCTTTTGGAAAAGTTTTGGAGTCGGTTTACTTACCGTATCACATACCTATTCCTTTTCAGAGTCTGGAACATTCTGGTAGATATCCCTTATGTCCTCCTCCGGTGTTATGGTATTAATAATATTGGTTTCAACATTTATGGGAGTACCTGAGATATAATGCTTGATTCTTTGCCCGTTTACCACCTTCGGGTTATTGCCTTCGGCGTTGTTGATCTTGATGGCACCGAAACGATAAACTTCCTCGATAATGTAAGGCCCTTCCCATTTAGAGAGAAGCTTTCCTGCAAAAAATCTTAAACGAGAATTGTATAGCAAGACATGGTCACCTACATTAAATTCACGCTTTTGTATCCTCTTATCATGCCATCTTTTAACTTTCTCTTGAAACAATTTGGCATTTTCATAGGCTTGGGTTCTCCATTCATCAAGTGAGCTAATGTCAAATAACCTCTTCTCACCGGCAAGTTTGAAATCATAGTTGAGCTCTTTAATGGCCCAATAAGCTTTATGTTCTATTTCAAGAGGTAAGTGACATGCTTTTCCATAAACCATTTTATATGGAGACATACCCATAGGGTTTTTATAAGCAGTTCTATAAGCCCATAATGCATCATCAAGTTTCTTAGACCAATTCTTTCTGGATCTATTAACAGTATTTTGCAAGATCAACTTTAATTCTCGGTTACTTAATTCTACTTGACCACTAGACTGAGGGTGATATGGAGATGCAATTCTATGGTTAACATCATACTTAGCAAGCAATTTACGGAAATCACCATGAATAAAGTGTGAACCACCATCAGTCATTAAATATCTAGGGACTCCAAACCTCGGGAAAATAACTTCTTTAAGCATTTTAATGGAGGTGTTATGATCAGCACTACTAGTTGGAATAGCTTCTACCCACTTACTAACATAATCAACAGCAACCAAAATATGTGTATACCCATTAGAGGAAGGAAAAGGTCCCATATAATCAAATCCTCAAACATCAAACGGTTTAATAATAAGTGAATAATTCATAGGCATTTCCTGACGTCTACTAATATTACCAATTCTTTGACATTCATCACAAGACAAGACAAACTTACGAGCATCCTTAAAAAGAGTAGGCCAATAAAAACCAGATTGTAATACCTTGTGTGCAGTTCTATCACCAGCATGGTGTCCTCCGTAGGCCTCGAAGTGTCACTTGCGTAGGATCTATTCCTGTTCATGCTCAGGTACACAACGTCTAATAACACCATCTAGTCCTTCAAAGGTGTGGGTCATCCCAGAAGTAATGTCTTAAATCATAGATAAACTTTTTCTTTTGTTGGTATGTGAAACTGGGTGGTATAAATTTAGCAACAATATAATTTGCATAGTCAGCATACCATGGAGTACTACGAGAAGCATTTATGACAGCTAATTGTTCATCAGGGAAGCTATCATCAATAGGTAGTGGGTCATCAAGAATATTTTCTAACCTAGACAGGTTGTCTGCTACGGGGTTCTCAGCTCCCTTTCTATCAATAATATGTAAGTCAAATTCTTGCAATAAGAGAACCCATCTAATAAGTCTAGGTTTAGCATCTTTCTTTTCCATAAGATATTTAATAGCAGCATGATCGGTGTGAACAGCTACTTTGGAATCAACAACATAAGATCTGAACTTATCACAAGCAAATACAACTGCTAAAAATTCTTTTTCAGTAGTAGCATAATTTCTTTGAGCACTGTCTAGAGTTTTACTAGCATAATGGATAATATTTAATTTCTTATCAACTCTTTGTCCTAGAACAGCACCAACAGCATAATCACTAGCATCACACATAATTTCAAAGGGTAGGTTCCAATCAGGTGGTTGAACAATAGGTGCAGAAATCAAGGCTTTCTTAAGTATTTCAAATGCTTCTACACAATCATCATCAAAGACAAATGGAACATCCTTTTGCAAGAGATTAGTAAGAGGCCTAGAAATTTTAGAGAAGTCTTTAATAAACCTTTTATAAAAACCAGCATGGCCAAGGAAACTTCTTATACCTTTGATATCTTTAGGACACGGCATTTTTTCAATAGCATCAACTTTAGCTTTATCAACTTCAATACCTCTTTCGGAGAGTTTATGCCCCAAGACAATACCTTCATTAACCATAAAGTGCACTTCTCCCAGTTCAAGACAAGATTAGTTTCTTCACATCTCTGCAAAACTTGATCAAGGTTGCTTAAGCAATCATCAAAAGAAGTTTCGTAAATGGAGAAATCATCCATGAAAACCTCAACAATCTTTTCACAAAAGTCAGAGAATATAGCAGTCATACATCTTTGAAAGGTAGCAGGTGCATTACATAAACCAAAAGGCATACGTCTATAAGTAAAGGTACCAAAAGGGCAAGTAAAAGTAGTTTTTTCTTGATCCTCTTGTGACACAGGTATTTGGGAAAAACCAGAATAACCATCTAGAAAGCAGAAATGTGTATGTTTTGATAGTCTTTCTAGCATTTGATCAATAAAAGGTAGAGGGTAATGATCTTTCCTAGTAGCTTTGTTTAACTTCCTAAAATCAATTACCATTCTATAACCTGTGACAATTCTTTGCAGGATCAATTCATTCTTATCATTGGGAACAACGGTAATACCTCCCTTCTTAGGGACACAATGAACGGGACTTACCCATCTACTATCAGCAATAGGATAAATTATACCTGCTTCTAGAAGCTTTAGTATTTCATTTCTTACCACTTCTTTCATCTTAGGATTCAACCGTTGCTGATGATCAACAACAGGTTTAGCATCAGGTTCCATATTAATTTTGTGCTGACATAGACTGGGACTAATGCCCTTAAGATCATCCAGAGTATATCCAATAGATGCACGGTGCTTCTTCAGAGTTTTCAATAATTTCTTTTCTTCATGCTCTGAAAGGTTAGCACTAATAATAACAGGATATATCTTCTTCTCATCGAGATAAGCATATTTCAAAGTATCAGGTAATTGTTTAAGATCAAATACAGGATCACTCTTGGGTGGTAGAGGATCTCCAAGAGTTTCAACAGGCAAATTGTGTTTCAAAACAGGCATTTGTTTAAAGAAAATCTCGTCTAATTCCTTTCTTTCATTCATGAACATATCATTTTCATGGTCTAGCAAATATTGTTCTAAAGGATCAGTAGGAGGCATGGCAATAGAAGCAAGACCAATAATTTCATCTTTACTAGGCAATTCTTTATCATGGGGTTGTCTACGAAATTTGGAGAAATTAAACTCATGAGACGCATCCCCAAAACTCACACTAACAGTTTCTTTCTCACAATCTATTTTAGCATTAACAGTGTTCAAGAAAGGTCTACCAAATATAATGGGCCAAAAATCATCTTGTGGGGAACCAAGAACTAGAAAATCAGTAGGGTATTTTATTTTCCCACACAAGACTTTAACATCTCTAACAATCCCAATTGGTGATATAGTATCTCTATTGGCAAGCTTAATAGTGACATCAGTATCTTCTATTTCAGCAGGTGCAATAGGTTGAGGGGAAACTCTTTGCTCTTCCGGTCGGGGTGAAGATACCCCGAATAAACCCCTCAAAGGATGATGTTCCATAGTAACAAGTGACAGTAAATTTCAGCATATAATATAAATGTTTCCTTACCAAATTCCACTTACCAAAGGTGCTTCACTCCCCGGCAACGACGCCAGAAAAGAGTCTTGATGACCCACAAGTATAGGGGATCTATCATAGTCCTTTTGATAAGTAAGAGTGTCGAACCCAATGAGTAGCAGAAGCAAATGACAAGCGGTTTTCAGCAAGGTATTCTCTGCAAGCACTGAAATTATCGGTAACAGATAGTTTTGTGATAAGATAATTCATAACGGGTAACAAGTAACAAGTGTAACAAAGGTGCAACAAGGTGTCCCAATCCTTTTTGTAGCAAAGGATAAGCCTGGATGAACTCTTATATAAAGCAAAGTGCTCCCGAGGACACATGGGAATTATTGTCAAGTTAGTTTTCATCATGCTCATATAATTCATGTTCGTTACTTTGATAATTTGATATGTTGGTGGACCGGTGCTTGGGTGTTTTCCTTACTTGGACAAGCCTCCCACTTATGATTAACCCCTCTCGCAAGCATCCGCAACTACGAAAGAAGAATTAAGATAAATCTAACCATAGCATGAAACATGTGGATCCAAATCAGCCCCTTACGAGGCAACGCATAAACTAGGGTTTAAGCTTCTGCCACTCTAGCAACCCATCATCTACTTATTACTTCTCAATGCCTTCCCCTAGGCCCAAATCATGGTGAAGTGTCATGTAGTTGACGTTCACATAACACCACTAAAGGAAAGACAACATACATCTCATCAAAATATCGAATGAATACCAAATTCACATGATTACTTATAACAAGACTTCTCCCATGTCCTCAGGAACAAATGTAACTACTCACAAAGCATATTCATGTTCATAATCAGAGGGGTAATAAATACCATTAAGGATCTGAACATATGATCTTCCACCGAATAAACCAACTAGCATCAACTACAATGAGTAATCAACACTACTAGCAACCCATAGGTACCAATCTGAGGTTTTGAGACAAAGATTGAATACAAGAGATGAACTAGGGTTTGAGAGGAGATGGTGCTAGTGAAGATGTTGATGGAGATTGACCCCCACTCGATGAGAGGATCGTTGGTGAGGACGATGGCTTCGATTTCCCCCTCCCGGAGGGAAGTTTGCCCGGCAGAACAGCTCCGCCGGAGCCCTAGATTGCTTCTGCCCAGGTTCCGCCTCGAGACGGCGGCGCTTCGTCCCAAAAGCTTTCTTATGATTTTTTCCAGGTAAAAACCCATCATATAGCACAAGATGGACACCGGAGACCTGCCAGGGGGCCCACAAGCCCTAGGGGCGCGCCTAGGGGGGTAGGGCGGGCCTCCCAGGCTTGTGGCCACCTGGTGGCTCCCCCTCTGGTATTTCTTCGCCCAATATTTTTTATATATTCCAAAATATTTCTCCATAAATTTTCAGGACTTTTGGAGTTGTGCAGAATAGGTCTCTCAGATTTGCTCCTTTCCGGTCCAAAATTCCAGCTGCCAGCATTCTCCCTCTTTATGTAAATCTTGCAAAATAAGAGAGAAAAGGGATAAGTATTGTACCAAAATGTGTAATAACAGCCCATAATGCAATAAATATCAATATAAAAGCATGATGCAAAATGGACGTATCACTCATCAAGATCTACTTTCCTCCCATTCACTTCTTTCGAGAGAAACTCCTTCTCTAGATATGACCCATTCTTAGCAACAAAGATTTTGCCTTCGGATTTGTGGTAGAAGGTATACCCAATAGTTTTTTTAGGGTATCCTATGAAGACGCACTTCTCCGCTTTGGGTTCGAGCTTATTAGGCTGAAGCCTTTTGACATAAGCGTCACATCCCCAAACTTTAAGAAACGACAGCTTAGGTTTCTTGCCAAACCATAGTTCATACATTGTCGTCTCAACGGATTTAGACGGTGCCCTAATTAACATGAATGTGGCTGTCTCTAATGCATAACGCCAAAATGATAAAGGCAAATCGGTAAGAGACGTCATAGAACGCACCATATCAAATAAAGTAATGTTACGACGTTCGGACACACCATTACACTGTGGTGTTTCAGGTGGCGTGAGTTGTGAAACAATTCCACATTGTCTTAAATGAAGGCCAAACTCGTAACTCAAATATTCACCTCTGCGATCAGATCGTAGAAATTTTATTTTATTGTTACGATGATTCTCCACTTCACTCTGAAATTCTTTGAACTTTTCAAATGTTTCAGACTTGTGTTTCATCAAGTAGATATATCCATACCTATTCAAATCATCTATGAAGGTTAGAAAATAATGATACCCGCCGCGTGCCTCAACACTCATTGGACCGCATACATCGGTATGTATTATTCCCAATAAGTCGTTAGCTCGCTCCATTGTTCCGGAGAACGGAGTTTTAGTCATCTTACCTATGAGGCATGGTACGCAAGTATCAAATGATTCATAACCAAGTGATTCCAAAAGTCCATCCGCATGGAGTTTCTTCATGCGCTTGATACGTCTCCAACGTATTTATAATTTTTGATTGTTCCATGCTGTTATATTATCATTCTTGGATGTTTTACAATTATTTTATAGCAACTTTATATCATTTTTTGGGACTAACCTATTGACATAGTGCCCAGTGCCAGTTGCTGTTTTTTTGCTTGTTTTTTACTTTGCAGAAAATCAATACCAAACGGAGTCCAACCACAGCGAAACTTTTTGGTGATTTTTTCTGGACCAGAAGACACCTGTTGGGCCAAAGAAGTACCAGAGGGGGGCTCCGAGGGGAGCACAACCCACCAGGGCACGCTTGGGAGCCCAGGCGCGCCCAGGTGGGTTGTGCCCACCTCGGCCACCTCCCGCACCGCCTCTTTGCTCTATAAATACCCCAATATTCCAGAAACCCTAGGGGAGTCGACGAAAATCAATTCCAGCCGCCGCAAGTTCTAGAAACCACAGATCCAATTTAGACACCATCACGGAGGGGTTCATCATCCTCATTGGTGCCTCTCCGATGATGCATGAGTAGTTCATTGTAGACCTAAGGGTCCGTAGGTAGTATCTAGATGGCTTCCTCTCTCTCTTTTGATTCTCAATACAATGGTCTCTTGGAGATCTATTTGATGTAACTCTTTTTGCGGTGTGTTTGTTGGGATCCGATGAACTTTGAGTTTATGATCAGATCTATGTTTTTATCCATGAAAGTTATTTGAGTCTTTTGATCTCTTATATGCATGATTACTTATAGCCTCGTATTTCTTCTTCGAATCTTTGGTTTAGTTAGGCCAACTAGATCAATTTTTCTTGCCATGGGAAGAGGTGCTTTGTGATGGGTTCGATCTTACGGTGCTTGATCCCAGTGACAGAAGGGGAACCGACACGTATGTATCGTTGCTATTAAGGATAACAGGATAGGGTCTATTTCTACATAAATAGATCTTGTCTACATCATGTCATCATTCTTATTGCATTACTCCGTTTCTCCATGAACTTAATACACTAGATGCATGCTGGATAGCGGTCGATGTGTGGAGTAATAGTAGTAGATGCAGGCAGGAGTCGGTCTACTAATCTTGGACGTGATGCCTATATAATGATCATTGCCTGGATATCGTCATAATTATTTGAAGTTCTATCAATTGCCCAACAGTAATTTGTTTACCCACCGTATGCTATTTTTCTCGAGAGAAGCCACTAGTGAAATCTACGGCCCCCGGGTCTATTTTCTCATCATATATTTTCAGATCTATTTTGCTATTTGCCTTTTTATTTATTTGCCACTTTTATTTTCAGATCTATATTTCTAAAAACCCAAAAATATTTTGCTGCACTTTATTTTATTCGCGATCTATTTATCCAATCTACTACAATTTATCTCCCGTCAACTTGCCAATTTCTGGCGCCGTTACCCGAAAGGGATTGACAACCCCTTTAATACGTCGGGTTGTAAGTATTTGTTCTTTGTGTGCAGGTGCTGTTTACGTAGTGTTGCTTGGTTCTCCTACTGGTTCGATAACCTTGGTCTCATCACTGAGGGAAATACCTACCGTTGTTGTGCTGCATCGTCCCTTCCTCTTTGGGGAAATACCGACGTAGTTCAAGCCAACATCAAAAGGAATTTCTGGCGCCGTTGCCGGGAAGACATCATCAACATCTACCAGGTTCCTAATCACAAATCTCATCTCCTTGCAATTTACATTATTTGCCATTTTTCTCTCGTTTTCCTCTCCCCCACTTCACAAAAATTTGCCGTTTTATTCGCAATCTTTTTCGTTCGTCGTTTTCTCGTCAGATCTGTTTTTCGTGTGCAATTTTGTTCATCACTTTCGCCATTATGGATAGTTCCTCCTTTGTTGCGTGTACCCCCGAGAACGAGGTTCTTAATTTCAAACAAAGGGGAGGGGAGAATTTAAAAGATGCTTGGTATAGGATTTGCAATGCTCATAATAGATCTATCCGTAAGCAATCTACCGTTGTTCTTCTTTGCTGTTTTTATGTGGGCATCGCCACTTGGTATAGATTCGTCCTTGATACGATTACCGGTGGAAATTTCTTGATGTGTCCCTCTCTTTATGCTTTTAATGCTATGGGAAATTTAGTGGGATCACCACCTCTTATGGTTAATGAAACAACTTTGACTCTTGAGCACGTTATGGAAAGACTGGATGCTATCGAAAAGAAAATGCTTACCGAAGAACACTTTGAAAACTTGGATAAAAAGATGCATAATTTTGCTACTAAATTTGGGTCAAAAACGGGAGAAGTTTTTAAGTTGTTAAAAGAAAAGGGAACCGTAATTCACGAAAGAATTGAAGAAAGCCCTTCTCGGATCGATAAGTTGGAAGAATTTTTTAGCAATTTAAGCACGGCCTTTGCTTCTGCTAAAACTATTGAAAAAACCCCCGTAAAAATAGGCAAGATTACTCAAGCCACTAAAAACAAGGGTGCAACTTCTAATAGTAACAAAGAAGATCTTAAGATGATTAGTATTCACCCGGATTTTATTGAAGTAATAAGAGATCCTACTTGCAAGAATGAATTTTTCAATATTATTCTTAGAAGTATTGTTATTGAAAATTTGTATGCTAAATCTTTGAAGAATTCCAAGTGTTTGATTGAAGAATTGGAAACTAAAGATGACAATACTTAGATCTTTGCATTATGCCTAGCTAGGGGCATAAAATGATAGCGCTTGTTGGGAGGCAACCCAATGAATAAAATTTATTTTTGTATTTTTCTTTATGTTCTTGGGTGTTTGCACAATTATGCTACTGTTATGATTGTGTTTTTTGTGTTTTAATTAGTGCTTGTGCCAAGTAAAGCCTTTAGGATAGCTTTGGTGATAGTTTATTTGATCTTGTTGGAAAACAGAAACTTTTGCGTCCAGTAAATTAATTCTTAAAATTCACAGAAGCGACAAAAAATTCTGAATTTTTTACACAAGATTGATATTCAAATTGTCTCTGTTGTCCTAATGTTTCAGAATTTTTGGAGCTACATAAGTATGATAACAATTCGTATCTTTGCAGACTGTTTTGTTTTTGACAGATTCTATTTTCTTTGCATTGTGTGCTTATTTTGATGAACTATGGTTTGTATTGGAGGTTATAAGCCATGGTAAAGTTAGAATACAGTAGATATAATGCAAGAACAAAATTTGAATGGGTTTTCTACAGTACTTAAAGTAAAGATTGGTTTTCTTATACTAACGGATCTCACGAAGGTTTTTTGAGTTTTGTGTGATTGAAGTTTTCAAGTTTTGGGTGAGATTATGATGGATGAAGGAATAAGGAGTAAGGAGAGCCTAAGCTTGGGGATGCCCCATGGCACCCCAAGCCATTATCCAAAGAGAAGCAAGCAACTAAGCTTGGGGATGCCCGAGTGGCATCCCCTCTTTCTTCTAACGACCATCGTATTTTACTCGGAGCTATATTTTTATTCATCACATATCATGAGTTTTGCTTGGAGCGTCTTGTATGATATGAGTCTTTGCTTGTTTTGCTTTTTATTTTTAGTCATGAATCCTTGATGGACACACCTATTTGAGGGAGCCAAAATTATGCTATGACTTCTTAGAATTGCTCTCTATGCTTCACTTAAATCTTTATGAGCTATGGAATTGCTCTAGTGCTTCACTTATATCTTTTTTAGCACGGTGTGCTTTGGTATTTTTGAAGAAATGCTCTCATGCTTCACTTAGATTTATTTGAGAGTTAGTAAATTTTTTTTTAGAAATTCTCTCTTGCTTCACTTAAATTATTTTGAGAGAAGAAAATTTTATGATCATGTTCTTCACTTAGATTTGTTTGAGCTATCAAAAGCAACTTATGAAATTAGTCCCAAAGTGATAGATATCCAAGAGGGATATAATAAAAACTTTCATGAAGATCATTGGACAAAATAAACTTGATTCCTTGTAATAGTTTTGAGATATGATGATATAATATGTGAGTCATGTTAATGAGTAATTATGGCTTAGTAAGAATATTGATGTTAAGGTTTGTGATTCCCTATGCAAGCACAAAAGTCAATAGCTATGCAATGAAATTATATCCTACTTGTGGTGCATTATTCGGTGTTAGTTATGCTTAATGCTCGCTTATGAGATTTTTCGTTTCTTGGTTGGATGCTTCTCAATCTTTTGCTAGCCTTCATTTGCACTAAGTATGATCACTACTTGTGCATCCAAAATCCTTAAACTAGTTTTGCCATATGAGTCCACTATACCTACCTATATGCGGTATTTCCGTGCCGTTCTAAGTAAATTTGTATGTGCCATCTCTAATTTCAAAATAAATTTCTCTTTTGTGTGCTCGTACCGCTCATGAAACGGTAGGGGGTGGCTGATATATTTCCATGCTAGATGTGTTATTCTCAAGATGAGTATTTATTCACTTGTCATTGCACGAGAGTACGGCAAAGGTACTAGGGATGCCCAGTCCCGAAATGAAAAATGAATTTACTTTATGTTGTCAAATAATAAATTCCTTGGAAAGTGTTGGTATGGAAGGCACCCGTGGATACGGCTAGCCATGGAAAGTGAAAGTATGGTGGAAAAAGGAATAAAATTTATTTTCTGTTTGGGAACTGCCTATGATATATCTAGCATGGAAAGTATTGGGAACTACTCGGTCGTTTTCGTTGACAGGAAAAGCATGCCACCCAAAATGTTTTATCTCTACTTTTTTCGCTTTGAGCTCTAGCACCTCTACAAATCCCTACTTCCCTCTGCGAAGGGCCTTTCTTTTACTTTATGCAATTTTTATTTTATTTTGAGTCTCCATCTTCTCTTATAAAGCACCAACTAAGGGGCACTATGATCGTACTTGAGCATTGGGTGTAGCTAATATGCGAGTGTGTTTCATGAATGGATCAATGATTGAGCATAATGGGCTAGGGATAACTTGCTTTAGTGTTGATATTTTGAAAGACATGGTTGCTTGTTGATATGCTTGAGTATTGAAATCTTCATGTCAAAACTAGACTATTGCTTTGAATCATATAAAAGTCCAAATGTCCATGCTACAAAGAAAAGAATATGTGATGAACATGTTAGGCAGCATTCCACATCAAAAATTCTGTTTTTATCATTTACCTACTCGAGGACGAGAAGGAATTAAGCTTGGGGATGCTGATATGTCTCCAACGTATCTATAATTTTTTATTGTTCCATGCTGTTATATTATCATTCTTGGATGTTTTATAATCATTTTATAGCAACTTTATATCATTTTTTGGGACTAACCTATTGACATAGTGCCCAGTGCCAGTTGCTGTTTTTTTGCTTGTTTTTTACTTTGCAGAAAATCAATACCAAACGGAGTCCAACCACAGCGAAACTTTTTGGTGATTTTTTCTGGACCAGAAGACACCTGTTGGGCCAAAGAAGTACCAGAGGGGGGCTCCGAGGGGAGCACAACCCACCACGGCGCGCCTGGGGGCCCAGGCGCGCCCAGGTGGGTTGTGCCCACCTCGGCCACCTCCCGCACCGCCTCTTTGCTCTATAGATACCCCAATATTCCAGAAACCCTAGGGGAGTCGACGAAAATCTTTTCCAGCCGCCACAAGTTCCAGAAACCACATATCCAATCTAGACACCATCACGGAGGGGTTCATCATCCTCATTGGTGCCTCTCCGATGATGCATGAGTAGTTCATTGTAGACCTAAGGGTCCGTAGGTAGTATCTAGATGGCTTCCTCTCTCTCTCTCTTTTGATTCTCAATACAATGGTCTCTTGGAGATCTATTTGATGTAACTCTTTTTGCGGTGTGTTTGTTGGGATCTGATGAACTTTGAGTTTAAGATCAGATCTATGTTTTTATCCATGAAAGTTATTTGAGTCTTTTGATCTTTTATATGCATGATTACTTATAGCCTCGTATTTCTTCTTCGAATCTTTGGTTTAGTTAGGCCAACTAGATCGATTTTTCTTGCCATGGGAAGAGGTGCTTTGTGATGGGTTCGATCTTACGGTGCTTGATCCCAGTGACAGAAGGGGAACCGACACGTATGTATCGTTGCTATTAAGGATAATAGGATGGGGTCTATTTCTACATAAATAGATCTTGTCTACATCATGTCATTGTTCTTATTGCATTACTCCGTTTCTCCGTGAACTTAATACACTAGATGCATGCTGGATAGCGGTCGATGTGTGGAGTAATAGTAGTAGATGCAGGCAGGAGTCGGTCTACTAATCTTGGACGTGATGCCTATATAATGATCATTGCCTGGATATCGTCATAA
Organism: Thinopyrum elongatum; assembly: GCA_011799875.1. Lineage (NCBI taxonomy): Eukaryota > Viridiplantae > Streptophyta > Magnoliopsida > Poales > Poaceae > Thinopyrum > Thinopyrum elongatum. The sequence goes on from CM022297.1 coordinate 425,826,597, forward strand.
TTATTTGAAGTTCTATCAATTTCCCAACAGTAATTTGTTTACCCACCGTATGCTATTTTTCTCGAGAGAAGCCACTAGTGAAATCTACGGCCCCCGGGTCTATTTTCTCATCATATATTTTCAGATCTATTTTGCTATTTGCCTTTTTATTTATTTGCCACTTTTATTTTCAGATCTATATTTCTAAAAACCCAAAAATATTTTGCTGCACTTTATTTTATTCGCGATCTATTTATCCAATCTACTACAATTTATCTCCCGTCAACTTGACAATTTCTGGCGCCGTTACCCGAAAGGGATTGACAACCCCTTTAACACGTCGGGTTGTAAGTATTTGTTCTTTGTGTGCAGGTGCTGTTTACGTAGTGTTGCTTGGTTCTCCTACTGGTTCGATAACCTTGGTCTCATCACTGAGGGAAATACCTACCGTTGTTGTGCTGCATCATCCCTTCCTCTTTGGGGAAATACCGACGTAGTTCAAGCCAACATCAGCGCTTTACACCAATATGACTTAAACGGCAATGCCACAAGTATGTTGCACTATCATTATCAACTTTGCGTCTTTTGGCATCTATATTATGAATATGTGTATCACTACAATCGAGATTCAACAAGAATAGACCATTCATTAAAGGTGCATGACCATAAAAGATATTACTCATATAAATAGAACAACCATTATTCTCTAACTTAAATGAATAACTGTCTCACAATAAACAAGATCCAGATATAATGTTCATGCTCAACACTGGCACCAAATAACAATTATTGAGGTCTAAAACTAATCCCGAAGGAAGATGTAGAGGTAGCATGCCGACGGCGATCACATCAACCTTGGAACCATTCCCGACGCGCATCGTCACCTCGTCCTTAGCCAATCTTTGTTTATTCCGCAGCTCCTGTTTCGAGTTACAAATATGAGCAGCCGAACCAGTATCAAATACCCAGGCGCTACTACCAGCATTAGTAAGGAACACATCAATAACATGTATATCAAATATACCTTTGTTCACTTTGCCATCCTTCTTATCTGCCAAGTACTTGGGGTAGTTCCGCTTCCAGTGACCATTTCCTTTGCAGTAGAAGCACTCAGTTTCAGGCTTGGGTCCAACTTTGGGCTTCTTCACGGGAGCGGCAACTTGCTTGCCATTCTTCTTGAAGTTCCCTTTCTTTCCCTTGCCCTTTTTCTTGAAACTGGTGGTCTTGATAACCATCAACACTTGATGCTCTTTCTTGATTTCTACCTCCGCCGATTTCAGCATCGCGAAGAGCTCGGGAATCGTTTTCATCACCCCTTGCATATTATAGTTCATCACGAAGCCTTTGTAGCTTGGTGGCAGTGACTGAAGAACTCTGTCAATAACACTCTCAACTGGAAGATCAATTCCCAGCTGAGTCAAGTGGTTGTGGTACCCAGACATTTTTGAGTATGTGTTCAGTGACAGAACTATTCTCCTCCATCTTACAGCTAAAGAACTTGTTGGAGACTTCATATCTCTCAACCCGAGCATTTGCTTGAAATATTAACTTCATCTCTTGGAACATCTCATATGCTCCGTGGCGTTCAAAATGTTTTTGAAGTCCCGGTTCCAAGCCGTAAAGCATGGCTCACTGAACTATCGAGTAGTCATCAGATCGAGCCTGCCAGGCATTCATAATGTCCGCATCGGCTCCTGCAGCAGGTCTGTCACCTAGCGGTGCATCAAGCACATAATTTTTCTATGCAGCAATGAGGATAATCCTCAAGTTACGGACCTAGTCCGTGTAGTTGCTACCATCATCTTTCAACTTAACTTTCTATAGGAACGCATTAAAATTCAAGGGAACGGTAGCACGGGCCATTGATCTACAACATAGATTTGCAAAAGCTATTAGGACTAAGTTCATGATAAAGTTTAGTTCAAATTACTAATGAAGTCCCACTTAAATCAACATCCCTCAAGTTGTCTAAGTAATACATGATCCAAATCAGCTAACCCATGTCCGATCATCACGTGAGATGGGGTAGTTTTCAATGGTGAACATCTCCATGTTGATCATATCTACTATATGATTCACATTCGACCTTTCGGTCTCTAGTGTTCCGTGACCATGTCTGTACATGCTAGGCTCGTCAAGTTTAACCCAAGTATTCTGCATGTGCAAAACTGGCTTACACCCGTTCTATGTGAACGTAGAATCTATCACACCTGATCATCACGAGGTGCTTCGAAACGATGAACTTTAGCAACGGTGCATACTCGGGGAGAACACTTTTATCTTGAAATTAAGTGAAGGGATCATCTTATAATGCTACCTTCATTCTAACCAAAATAAGATGCATAAAGGATAAACATCACATGCAATCAAAATATGTGACATGATATGGCCATCATCATCTTGTGCTTTTGAACTCCATCTCCAAAGCAACGGCATGATCTCCATCGTCACCGGCGTGACACCTTGATCTCCATCATTGTGTCGGGGTCGTCTCGCCAACTATTGCTAACGCATAGCGATAAAGTAAAGCAATTACATGGCGCTTTAGTGATTGACACGCAGGTCATACAATAATTAAAGACAACCCTAAGGCTCCTGCCGGTTGTCGTACTCACCAACATGCAAGTCGTGAACTTATTACAAAACATGATCATCTCATACATCAACATATATCACATCACATCTTGACCATATCACATCACAACATGCCCTGCAAAAATAAGTTAGACGTCCTCTACTTTGTTATTGCAAGTTTTACGTGGCTGCTATAGGCAACTAGCAAGAACCGTTCTTACCTACGCATAACCACAACAGTGATTATCAAGTTGCTATTTAACCTTATGCAAGGACCGCCGTAGTCAAATCCAATTCAACTAAAGTGGGAGAAACAGACACCCGCCAGCCACCTTTATGCAAAACAAGTTGCATGTCAGTCGGTGGAACCGGTCTCATGTGCGTGGACATGTAAAGTTGGTCCGAGCCGCTTCATCCCACAATGCCGCCGAATCAAAATAAGACATTGGTGGGAAGCAATATGAACATCACTGCCCACAACTCCTTTGTGTTCTACTCATGCATATCATCTACGCATAGACCTGGCTCATGATGCCACTGTTGGAGAATGTTGCATGGAAAACAAAAAAAATCTACGCACACGCAAGATCTATCCATCGAGATGCATAGCTACGAGAGGGGGAGAGCATCTACATACCCTTGTAGATCGCTAAGCGGAAGCGTTTATCAATGCGGTTGATGTAGTCGTACAACTCCACGATCCGTACCGATCAAGCACCGAACGCACGGCACCTCCGCGTTCAGCACACGTTCAGCTCGATGACGTCCTCGCCTTCTCGATCTAGCAAGAGAGGCGAAGTAGTAGATGAGTTCCAGCAGCACGACGGTGTGGTGACGGAGGTGGTGAAACTATTCCGCAGAGCTTTGCCAAGCACAACGATTTAGAGCGGAGGACGAACTAGAGGGAGAGGGGGCGCCGCACACGGCTTGGGAATCGTGGTGTGTGTTGCCCCTCCCCTCCTCTCATATATATAGGTGGAGGGGGAGAGGAGGCAGCCCTAGGCACCCCCCTTTCATTCCCTTAGGCGTGGAGGAAAGGGTAGGAGGGGGGACGGCGGCTGCCCTGCCTTAGGCGCCTCCCCCCTTCAATATATGATGCATGGGGGGAGGAAAGGGGGGCTGGCTGCCCTAGGGCGCCTCCTCCTTCCTTTTGGTGCGCGGGCAGGGGAGGTGGAGCACACCCAGCGCCCTTGTGGGCTGGTGCGCCTCCCTCCTTGGCCCATGAGGCCCACCAAGTAGGTATAACCTACCGGTGGCCTCCCGGAACCCCTTCCGGCACTCCGATGCATTCCGAAACCTTTTCGAAACCCGAATACCTTCATCCTATATATCAATCTTTACCTCCGGATCATTCCGGAGCTCCTCGTCATGTCCGTGATCTCATCCGGGACTCCGAACAACATTCAGTCACCAACATACATAGCTCATATAATACTATATCGTCAACGAACGTTAAGCGTGCGAACCCTACGGGTTCAAGAATGATGTAGACATGACCGAGACACTTCTCCGGTCAATAACCAATAGCGGGACCTGGATGCCCATATTGGTTCCTACATATTCTACGAAGATCTTTATTGGTCGAACCTTTATGACAACATACGTAGTTCCCTTTGTCTATCGGTATGTTACTTGCCCGAGATTCTATCATCGGTATCTCCATACCTAGTTCAATCTCATTACCGGCAAGTCTCTTTACTCGTTCCGTAATACATCATCTTGTAACTAACTCCTTAGTTACTTTGCTTGCAAGCTTCTTGTGATGTTGTATTACCGAGAGGGCCCAGAGATACCTCTCCGTCATATGGAGTGACAAATCCCAATCTCGATTCACGCCAACTCAACAGACACCTTCGGATATACCTGTAGAGCACCTTGATGATCACCCAGTTACGAAGTGATGTTTGATAGCACACAAGGTATTCTTCCGATACCCGAGAGTTGCATGATCTCATGGTCGAAGGAATATGTTTTTGACATTAAGAAAGCAGTAGCGATAAACTGAATGATCATATGCTAAGCTAACAGATGGGTCTTGTCCATCACATCATTCTCCTAATGATGTGATCCCGTTATCAAGTGACAACTCATGTCCATGGTCAGGAAACCTTAACCATCTATTGATCAACGAGCTAGTCTAGTAGAGGCTTACTAGGGACTTGGTATTTGCTTATGTATCCACACATGTATTTAAGTTTTCCATCAATAAAATTATAGCATGAATAATAAACCTTTATCATGATTAGGACATATAATAATAACCACTTTATTATTGCCTCTAGGGCATATTTCCAACAATGGTATCACTTGGTCCCTTTCGATACATCTTCTACGCTTTGCGTGTTGATCAACTTGATTCACACTTGACTTAGTCTTGATCAACCTTGTATCATGCCTTCTATATGACCAATCTTTGATAATTCCTTGAATAACACCTTGGTCATCTCATAAACTCCTTGAAACCAACACAAGGACTACAAGAAAATCCTATGGACAAACCCCCTCAAATATAACTCAAGGCAATCATTAGTCCATAGAGATTGTTATCAATTACCAAAACCAAACATGGGGGCACCACATGTTCTTTCAAGGTGGTTTTGCTTTTGGCAATGGTGGGGGGGGGGGTGGAAGTGGTGTTGGCCTTAGCAATGGTGGTGGTGGAGGTGGTGTTGGCTTCAACATTGGTGGTGGTGGTGGGTTTGGTGGTGGAGGTGGTGTTCCCGGTTGTGGTGGTGGGGTTTTTGGAGGTAGTGAAGCTTTCGACAATTGAGGTGGAGATGGATGTGATGAAACTTTCGACAATGGTGGTAGTGGTGCTTTGGCAAATGAAGTTCATTTGATGCTTCGGTCAATGAAGATGGTGGTGCTCATTCTTTGGTCAATGTGGATGAAGATGGTGATCGAGTTGCTATGGCCGATGGTGGTGGCGATGATCTTCACAACAATGATGAGGTTGCTTGACTTTTTTATGACCGGTGGTGATTCGATCATGTTTTATTTTGTTTGATTGCGCATTCGTATGGTCAAACTTGTTACCTCGTATGTTGCGCATGATTTTGAATGTGAACTAGTGCGGCATGACTATGGTTATATAAATTTCGTGCATCTATAAGAATTCTACCACATGTCAATATTTGCCCGTAAAATTATTTGCGGTACCACTAGGCCTCCAGCATAGAACAAATCATATAAATTTGTATCGCAAATCTGTTCTGTCGAAGCCCTCTATGTACCGCAAAAAAAAAAAAACAGGCGACTCTTATATCGATTTTGCGGGACAGGGTTTTAGCGGATGTGCTAAATTGCCGACCCACAGAATCGTTTTAGGTTCGCCCTAAAACGATTTTGCGGGCAATTCATCCCCGACGCAGAGCAGATACCACAAGCGGGTATGCTAAATTTTAAAACTTAACACATAGATTTGTTCCCGCTACATAGTTTAGTCCGGAACACGCCGGAGTTCATCAACACAAACAAACTTAAAACATAGATAATAAAACTAGCTCGACGTCGGGCCGGCGACGACTCATGGCTTCATGTGGAGGTAGTACTCGCACGCCGAGCGGTAGAGGGTGTAGACGAGCTCGTAGTCTGCCTTCGCCGCCTCGAGGCGTTTGGCGGCGCCTCTTCGCCGGCTGCCACCGCCATCTTTCGCGGCGTGGTGCACGATCCCGCCTCGCGGAGCCTCTTCGTAGTCGGCCAGAGCTGCCCGCCGAGTGAAGCAGTCCCACGCGTGGTGGCCGCCGCCGCGGGAGAGGGCGCCGCGTTGGCGCGCCTGCGCCGAGCGCCACGGCTCGACGACGGGCCGACTAGAGCTGCCGGCCTCCGCGTCGTGCCGGCCGCGCTTGTGTGATGGCGACCCGCGGCGGCCCCCATGTCCCCGACCTTCGCCCGCCATGGATCTGCGCTTGAGAGGGAAAAAAAACGACCGGAATCAGTCGCCGGAGCTACGAAAGGAAGGTGGCGAAGGGAAGTGGATTGCGGCCGAGGGGGACGAATCTTATCCGAGACGGGAAACTTAAAACGCCCCGCTCCCGTAGATACAGTGGCAGAAGGGACGGTTTACGGGCCGAGAAAAATATAGCGCAGCTGTCCCCCAAAAAGCCCGAAAATGCTAAAACGGAGCGGCGGGATACGGCAGCTGCTAGAGCCAAATTTGTTTAAAAAAAGAAGAAGGAAAAAACTGCTAGAGCCAAATCAGTCAAAGAGGTCTCTTCCCCACCCTTCCGCTTCCGCCCCCAAAGCCCAAAGCTCCCCACTCCACGCACCAGTAACCCTCCCTCGCTCCTGCCGCCATGGACGGATGACGAGCTTGCTTGTCTCAGAGAGAATCCAAAATCCCCTCCTCACCCGCAGCACACCGTCGGATTCCCCACTCCACGAGCTTCCCGTCGACCCCAGTCTCGTCCACACGCATTGATCTTCTCTGCTCTCCGCTCCAGGGTCACTGCCACCACACGAAAGCGAGGGGGGAAAAAGACCATCCGTCGTCTCCATGAGCGGCGGCGGTTCGGGTGCGGCGCCGCTGGAGTTCCCCTCTGCGGAGTGGCGGCGCGTCTACGACCGGCTCATGGGGTTGCTGCCGCGGGTCGAGGAGCTCGACGCCGACCGCGCGCGCCTGGAGGAACTCAACAAGCTGTCGGAAGCCCGCGAGAAGAGCCTCCGTGCCCGCCTCCTCCAGGTGATTCGCTGGACCGCGAGTTCCCTCTAGGGTTTCTATCAATTTGGGGGTTTCATAAACAATCATGGCTTGTTCGCGCCTGATGCTGGTTCCTGTGCTTGCGAATTTGCGATTGAAGGCGGAGGCGAGCAGGGAGAGGTGGAAGACGGCCTACGCGGAGCTGCCTCCAGTTGCTAATCCCAAGCTTGCCGGTAATCTCTCCCCTTCTTCTCAGGATGTTTCCGTCACAAAAAAGTTAATTGCTTTGATTGATCTGGGTGAGAAAATTGGCATCATTTCCCCCTTTTGGCTCGACCCCTTTGGGTCAGGGAGTTATCTATGTAGCTTTATGATGTGCTCAATAGCAATTTGGTTGTCCACTAGAAGATTTTAACTTCTACTAGAACAAAGTGCCCAATTCTGGTGAATTATGCTGCCACTGATATCATTCCTTTTGTGTTCAATGTAGAACTTCAAAAGAGGGACTTAGTGGATTCCGAAGCCTGTGAAGCTCTTTCTGACCCCGATAACTCTCAACTCAAGGTACTTACTGAAACATCAGTTCCACATCTGAAAAAGCAATCTGTCCAGCTTGTGCATGCCATGATTTTCTTAATCATTGATCTGTATCCATGGTCTTTTTTGTTAATTAGTAATGCATGATACAACCTAAAGAAGGTTCCTGGAAACAAAAACCATTAATTAGGGGTTAGGTTCGATTTCCATGATATCTGATGTCTATATAGGATAATCCTCTTCTGGGGAGTGCTAACAGACCAGGGTCTGTTTTGTAGCAGGTGACTAGTGAGGATACTAATGAGATGGATCTTGAACAGTGCACGGTGAGTCTCTCTTTCAATCTCCTTTTCTCACGTACTGCTCCATCTTTGCCTGATCCATCCCAGATTCAGCATATGTGATACTTATCTCCTCGAGATCTAGATGATTTTGCTGGTTCATTTGCTGTAAGCAATTTTGCAGTGTCATCTTCTCTAGAAATCGAGTGGATCGAAGTGTTCATATTCCTTATAAGATAGCTGTTTCTTTCACTTTTGTCATCCGAGTGGATCCAATATTGCTGACAGACTCCCTGATGAATTAACCTTGCATGAGAACTGTGGTCGTGATCAGCCTTATATGATCATATAGCAACTTGAAGGTCTTCCTGCTCCTGTTCAGCACTTAACAAGTTAACATTGCCCCATACTTGTTTCTGGCCAGTCAATCATTTAATTTACAAATTGTGACATTTTGCTGGCCAAAGATATAAAGGTCAATATCCTGAATCATATACAGCTGTTGGTCTGGTCTCAGTCCTACCTGCATATAACGTGTGATCTTGAATGTATTTGTCTGGTAGTTTCTTTTTTTGTATTTACAATCTGTGGATTAATTTGAAGGGTAATGCATCATATATGGGGTTGATCTCATAAGACTTGTCAGATCTTATGACTGGTTAGATGGAGAATATCAAACTTGTTCTCGTTTGATTTATATTTAAAAGAAGGAAAAGGACTAATCTGTAGGATTCTCGAGTATTATGTATTATAATATCACAATATCTGTCAACTTTGTGTAAGATACTTGATTTTCTGAAAACAATGTTGTACATCTATGAATGACTGACAACATAGCCCAAACAGTCCTGATGTTTATATTTATCAATAATTTGCTAGTCCTTCTGATCTTAACAAGATGTATTACCCCGTGCAACACCAACTATTATCATCGTGGAACTTGATAATTTGTTGCGGTTAATGTGCAAATTTCTGTTTTTAGTTCTACTATCTGTTGGAATTGCTACTATTCTTTTCATTTACAGTTTGGTGTCTTTAATGAAAGCCTTGTGTCTAAGATGCTAATGTTTTGTGCGCTTGTTCAACAGATGCAGATCTTTGTCAAAATCAACTGTTCAAATTTTCGCAAAAAAAGAAAGATCCACTGTTTAAAGACTATCACTCTTGAGGTCATGGGATCAGATACGATCTACGATGTCAAGGATAAGATTCGAGACAAGGAGGGCATCCCTGAAGGCCAGCAGAGACTCATGTTTGGCAGTGAGGTGCTGATGGACATCTGCACCCTGGAGTACTACAACATCGAGGAAGAGTCCACGCTCACCCTTGACCTTGTCCCCCGAGGGATGCATATCTTTGTCAAGACACTGACTAACAAGATCATGACTATTGAGGTTGGGGGAGAAGATAGCATATACATTGTGAAGGCAAAGGTTTACGATGAAACCGCCATTTGCCCAGGCAGACAGCGTCTCATCTTTGCTGGGAACGAGCTGGAGGATGGCTGCACCTTGGCTGACTACAACGTGCAAAATGAATCTACACTTCATATTGTGTTCCGCTCGGCGTGTCAGAGAGATGGGATGCACATTTTTGTCAAGACACTGACTGGCAAGACCATGACTATTGATGTTGAGGGAGAAGATAGTCTATACAGTGTGAAGGCAAAGATTTTTGATGAAACCGGCATTCCTCCAGGCAGACAGTGTCTCATCTTTGCTGGGAAGCAGCTGGAGGATGGCCGCACCTTGGCTGACTGCAATGTGCACAACGAAACTACCATTCATCTTGTGGTGTTTCATGGCCTCATGTGTCACAGAGGTGGGATGCACATGCACATCATTATCAAGGGACTGACTGACAAGATCATGACTGCTGTGGCTGAGGGAGAAGATACCATATATAGTGTGAAGGTAAAGGTTTCTGCTGAAACCGGCGTTCCCCCAGACAGACAGACTCTCGTCTTTGCTGGGAATGTTCTGGAGGATGGCCGCACCTTGGCTGACTACGACGTGCAACATGCATCTACCCTTCATGTTGTGTTGCGTGGGATGCGCATATTTGTCAGGACGGTGAACGGGAAGGAGGTCATTGATCGTGCGTTTAAGCCCAGACAGACCATTGATGATATCAAAGCGTGGATCTACTCTGAGTTGTGCATTCTCCCGGACCATCAGCAGCTCTCTGACCAGGGCGGCGCCCCCCTGGCTGAAGAGATCTCTCGTTCGTGCACCCTTGTTCTGCAGATCCGTCCTCCTGGTGGTCAATGAGATGGATGTAAAATCAGTCCTTGGCTGGTGGTGGTGTTAGTGAGAGCTCAGACTCGGTAGAGGTTGAACTTGAAGTGCTAGTTTAGCATGCGTGGGGTCATTTTGGTACTCCCTCCGTGTACGTAGGCGGGGTTTCTCTGAAGGTGTAAGCACTTGATGTCACCGTGAAGCATATGTTGTCGTTACTCTGTTGAGTTTGGTATTAAGGAGAGAAGGATATATATATTCCCTTGATGCCCAGAAATTAACTGCTGATGAGCATTGTGCTGCTCTGTTTTGCCTAAATTTTCTTTTTATTTCTTTTCAGAATCCCTAAACCATATAGATGCCGAGCAAAGATAGATGATGGAGATCTTCACCAATCACCAGGGCTGATCACTACAACTTTTGCTTGTTTCCTGCATCAAATTACTCTATTCAAGGAGAGCACATCGTATAAATTTCCGATGTAAGGCTTCTGAGCTTGCATCCATGTAAGTTTCGGAGTCGGTAAATTCTGCCTTCAATGGGGGATAAGAGGTATCGACAAAAGTAATTAATTGCTCTGAAAACTGGCTTCGTCTCTGCGTAACTTCAGTTCAGCAAATTACTAGATCATTCACACATACTCTCTTCATTTTTATTTACTTCGCATATTAGAGTTGACTGAAGTCAAACTAAATAAAGTTTGACCAAGTTTATAGAAAAGAATATAAATATTACCATAACAAATCTATATGATGCGAAAGTCATTCAATAATGAATCTAATGGTATTAATTTGTTATTGTACATGCTAATATTTTTGTGTATAAACTTTGTCAAAGTTTATAAAGCTTGACTTTGACCAAAGCTAATATGCCGAGTAAATAAAAACGAAGGGAGTGCTCTAGAGCCTGTGGTGGTTACTTTCCTGGTACTCTGAAAACAATTATTCTGAAATTTGATCATTCACTCGTATCTTCAGTTGAGTAAATAATAATACTAGCTCTTGAAGCTGGGATCATTCATCTCAGTTACCTTTACACCTACGCTGCGTTTGGATGTCTGTATTGGAGGACTCCGTATTGAATTGGTTTCAATACCAATTCAGTGGGGAAACTGTAATGGACATGAATACGATTTCACTTGTTTGGATGCTCATGGTATTGGTCCATGGAATCCCAGTGAGGTTTCAATACCAAATCTTGTTTGGATGACAAACTATGGAATTGCATAGTGCCTTGTTCTATATGCATCAAATCATTTGTTTTTACAATATGTGACTATAATGAACGCCCTTGTTGCTCTCGCTGTCAAGTAAGACGGTTAGTCGATGATCATCTTATCTCGCTGGCTCTTGCTGACAGCATGCTACTGATGGCCTCCCTCTCTTCTTCTGAAAATCAATCAGCCAAAGCAGAGACAAAAATTCCACACTGCACACATAATTAAGAATCAATCCACCCGTCAAAAATTAACAATCAATCCTCTTGTTACTAATCTCATTTAGCAATATGCGAAGGGAAACAAAATTTCGTCTGACTGGATGATTATATGAAATAGACAAATTTCCTGCAGTGTCACAAGAGAGCAAGCACCATGAAATCTGTTCATGCAGTAGTGTGCATTCGACTCCCAACTGATGAACTAGCGAACTAGTGATGACTAAAGAGATTGCCGGATTGAAAGGAGGTGAGCAGTACTGCAATCTTTTGGCAACTCGTAACCAGCAGCAAAGAAGAAACAAACAAGGGATGGGACGGCGAGAGATCGAAAGCTTACCAGTGCGCGCAGGTGGAGATGGAGGCGGCGACGGCGGGATCGGCAGCGCCGCCACCGGCGTCGGCCATGGCTTGCGAGGCCTGACGGATGGCCACTTCAACTCCACGCCTAGATCTGAGTCGAAGGGGGAGATGAGGCATCCATTAGAGGAGGGGGATGAGCTGAGGTCGCGGGGATTCAGGTGCCGGAGGGCCGCGCGAGGACTGGGGGCCGCCGTCGGGGGGCCTTCCCTGGGCGTCGCTCCTCTCAGGTCGCGCGGGGGGCTGCTGTGTACGTTTTGCGGGATGGACGTTTCCAGCCAAATCGGAGGGGCGGAGCTCGGAAACTTGTGAGGGCTCAGCGCGTGTAAGCGATTTCGGCGCTGTATTCATTTTATTTCAGACCGTTGTTTCCGCGTGCATGCCAAACAGCTGAATTGGAAATTTGGGAATACCAAATCCAATTCGGGTCCTCATTACAGACATCCAAACGCAGTGCTAGTGCATTTCAAACGAGAAGCTCAAGGCAGGCTCACGGGATGATGATGATTCGTTGGCTGAAATCAGGAGACGCCGAATTCAACAACTCTGAAACTGAAACTCTCTTCCCATCTCTGACAGCAAGAACACAATGTACAGCAAGAACTATGCTCGACTTTGTCGCGAATGTCTAACCAAGTTGCATCTCAGAATGATTTTATTGTGTTTGCCTTGTGAAATCGACGCAGATGTTGGCGTCCAAGCTTCGTCCAGCCGCGGAGAGATGCCTGGAGCTGCATTTTGTTCGTCGTAGCATCCTGCTCTGAACGGTGAGCCTGAACCTGAAGGACCTGAACTGGATCGGTCTGTAGGTTTTTGAGCTGTTCAAAGGAGGGATGGTAAGTACTGTATTATCTCTTCAGGTTAAGTGTAGTCAGTGTTCTTTGCCTGTCCAGTATAGGTGGCCAAACGGGCCGGGATAGCTGGGCCGGCCCGGTAGCATGGCCGGCACGGCACGGCATGGCACGTGCTAAACGGGCCAGGCCCGGCACGCGGCACGCCAGGGGCCGTGCCTGGGCCTGAAGGCCGAGCACGCGGGCCGGCACGGCACGGCCCAATTATCTTTTATTTTTATTTTTTTTATGTATCCTAATATGGCCCAACAGATAAAAATAGGCTAAAAACGCCCAGTGCGCAAAATAGGAGGCAGATTAGTGGGCCTGGCGTGCCGGTGGGTCGGCCCGATTAGCATATGGGCCGTGCCTGGGCTGCAGGCTGCAGCACGCGGGCCAACACGGCACGGCCCGTATAATAATCGTGCCTCGGCGGGCCGGGCCGGGCCGGCCCGTTTGGCCAGCTATGCTGTCCAGTGTTGGGGTTATCTTCTGCTCGTGTCCAAATTGATTGGGCCCCACAAGCAGTCTCACTAGCTGGCTGACTGTTGAGTGAACGGTTGCAAAGGCCTCTCTTCTTGTTCAGTGCGAATGGATGTGTATAATTACGTTAGAAGAAAAAGGATGCGCGTAATGAAAATTTAAATTACTGACAGGCGGAAGAAGACGGTCCGCAGTAGTACTAAGCAGGGTGAGATTATTATGCTTCAAGTCAAAATTATTAGTGGCATGTGGGGTCCACCACGCAGGAAAACTCTGGCGACGGGGGGCGATTGCATGGCGATCGTCTACTGCTGCTAGGGTTAGGGTTCGAGCTGCGGGGGTGAGAGAGGATACGGTGGTTAACGAGGGAGGCGACGGCGCAGCCCTCATGACCGACCGGCGATCTTCCTTCTCCGTTGGAGGCGGAGCGGATGGCGGAGAAGGCGGGGGGAAAGACGACTAGGGTTTCGGGGCAGCTGGGATCTTCATCGGCGGCGGCGGCGGTGGCTTCCCCGAGGAAACAAAACAGCACGACAGCGACGATCGACGAGGCGAACCAGAAGAAATCATCTAGCCGATCCTGCCATGCATCGGGCTCGGGAACGGCACACCAGAGGAACGCGAAAGGCCTGCGAGGAGATACAGAGGCACTGGCCTCGAGCAGGAGGAACCCCCTGGCGGTCGCGGGGGGGGGGGGGGGGGGGGGGGGGGGGGGGGGGGGGGGGGGGGGGGGGGGGGGGGGGGGGGGGGGGGGGCGATGTCTACGCCGCAACGCAAGATGGATGAAACGGCCAGTCGGGCTTCCTCTAAGTCCCCGGTGGAAAGCAAAACCCCGGATCCTACGTCGAGCCTTTCGGCGAGACTTGGGGGCATGGTGCTGAGGGACAAGGAGGAGGAGGGTTTTGTGTTCGAGGAACCTGAGAAGGTGATTCCAAGAAACTCTCGATGGTCGGCGGTTGGTAAGGTGTGCTCGACGAGGCCGATGATTATGAGCGCAGTTGAACGAGCGATGCAACGGGCCTGGGGTTTGCACAAAGTAGCCAAGTTCGCTGATCTTGGCTCCAATATCTTCGAGGTTCACTTTGGCAGCGAAGGAGACTGGAAACATGCAATGTAAAATGGACCATGGCAGTATGATTTCAGTGTTTTGATCTTGAAGGAGTACGAAGGCAATACTAGGCCATCGGAGATGGTCTTTGACAAGACTGATATTTGGGTCCGGGTGGACGATCTACCACCGATCCTACTCCTGGTCGTCGAACGGCTCCTCGTAGTAGTAGTACTCGCCAGGCGGGTAGTAGTACTGGTCGTCGGCTGGGGCGTCTGGCTCAGGGGCTCCGTCGTCTGGTGGCATCAAATGGAATATGGGGAAAAAGAAAATAAAGCAAACGTGAGTACTCATTCGAAGTACTCAGCAAGCAAGGATCTACACTACATATGCATCATTGTCAAAGGAATGGCTGTATATGTGGACTGGGCTGCAGAAATGCCAGAATAGAGGGGGAAAGCCTAGTCCTATCGAAGACTAGCATCTTCAACAATCTTCGACAGTCTTGCAGCATTAGAAGAGATCAGATGAACATAATGTAAAGCAGTAGTAGTAATATCATTAACCTCGACCTGAGATCCTTTCTCGACTCCCTGCGAGAAAGCAATCCCAGAGCCGTACTATACAGTTCTCATCACATGTTCCAGTTGTACCGATCGGGATACAACTCCGAGTGTCCGTTACCGTAGGACAGGCTATCGATAGAAGTTTCTTCCCTGCAGGGGTGCACCAACTTACCCACCACGCTCGCTTAACTCCGGCCGGACACACTTTTCTGGGTCATGCCCGGCCTCGGCTAAGCAACACGCCGCAACCCGACCAAATACTTAACAGAGAGGTCAGCACGCCGGACTAAACCTATGCCCCCAGGGGTCTTGGGCCATCGCCCCGGGAACTCCTGCGCGTTGCGTGGGCGGCCGGAAGCAGACCTAGCAACCCCTTAATACAAGCGCGGTTGCGTAACCAGTCCAATCCAGCGCGTGCCGCTCAGTCGCTGACGTCCATTAAGCTTCGGCTGAAGTATACGACGCAGAACGCCCATACTATGCCCACGTGATGGTTAGTGCTATCGGGCCAGAGGCCCCTCGGATCAAATATCCAAACCGTAGTGGATTAGGAGCGCGCGGAAACGAGCAGAGACTCACGATCGATGTGACCCCGTCGCCCCGTCTCGAGGACTTGCGGCAAGGGCTAAGAATGCCCGGCCACGCCTCGTATTTATCTCGCGGGCACCTTCCAGGTCAACCCGACTCCACATCACTGCGCATTAGGCTCGCGCGGGTACCCCTCAGGGCCGACCCGTCTTTAGTAACATGGTTTAGTGCAAGTCCACTCATCAACAGTAACTGTGTGTCTGACACCAGGGGAGCCCTGAGGAATCACCCTCGATGGAACCCCACCTGATGTTATCATCAAGGTGAACGAAGAAGGAATCACCCTCGATGTCCACACTTGAGGAGTTGCGCGACGATGTCGTTATCGGGGGTGGTGTAGGAGGAATCACCCTCGCTTACCACGACCGAGTAACTAACCTACAAGGTTAACATCAGAAGTGCTAACGAGGTATCACCCTCGGCACTCGACGGTAACCCAGCAGTGTCGGCAACTAAGGGGAAGTGATGTGCGGTGCCGGGGTCTAGTCTTCAATCTCGATGATCGGGTCTTCTGATATCCAGCAGGGCAGTCGGGATCCAGTGGGGGTCTCTGTCGTGTCTCTACCCAGCCTATACTAATCAGTCTAGGATAACCAGTAAGGTAACAAGGCAGGGTACAATAATCAGGCTATGCAGCAGATATAGGAAAACAATAGCAGTAGCAGTTCTAATGCAAGCATAAGAGAGAAGAGAATAGGCGATATAGGCATGCTCAAAATGGGGGTGCTTGCCTGTTTGCTTGGCAGATGGAAAAGAAACTCCGACGGTGTAGTAGTCGATTTCCAGGTCATCATCAGCGGCCTCGGGGTCTACCGGGAAGAAAGGGGGAGAAGAAACAATATAAATACATAGCATCATATGCATGTCAATACGAAACGCGATGCTAGAGGTGGCCTAACGTGGTGCTACACGGCAACGGTGAAGGAGGAGAACATCCGGGAATGTTTTCCCGAAGTCTGACCTTTCCGGACAGATGAAACGGAGGAGGACGGTTGCAGGTTCACTATGCTAGGGACGCGTGACAGACGAACGGTCTGCGCATTCGGATGTGTCTCGTCGTTCTGAGCAACTTTCATGTTTTAACTTTTTCAATCCGAGCTACAGTTTAAAGTTATTAATTTTCAAAGTTTATTTGATTTTCTGAAATTTATTTATTTAACAGAAATAGATTATTGCGTCAGCAGGGATGTCAGCATTGCGTCAGCAGTCAGCTGACCAGCTGACTGGTCAAACTGACCAGTGGGTCCCACCTGCCATAGACAGTGGGGCTAACAGCAGATTAACTTAGCAAAAACAGAGTTAATTAAGGGGTGGACCCCACATGTCAGCGACTATTCTAATTATCAGATTAGTTTTAAAAATCCTAATTAGTTTAATTAACGAGGGGGCCCACACGTCAGTGTCTCTGTGTGAACAGTGATCAGCGTTGACTAAAGTCAACGTGGTCAAACGGTGGGCGGGGCCCACTGGCAGTGACCTGGGGTGGACCCCACACGTCGCCAGCTCAGCGGAGCCGCCGGAATTACGTCGGCGAGCCTCCCGCGGCGGCCAGAGAGGCTCGGGATTTCGCCACAGCGCACCAAATCGCGCGGTTCCACTTGCGTTCGAAAGCTGGCGCTCGCGCGCGTCGCGTGGTGCTAATGGTTTCACCGGAGGTGACCTAAATCGACGACAGCGTCGACCGCGGCGGACGCCGGAGTTCGGCCGAGGTGCAGCACGCGGCCAGGAGGCACGGTGGAGCGAGCTAGATAGCTCTACGGGGCCCTACGCGCGTGCAGAACACAGCCACGAGCTCGGACGAGCTCGAGGGCGGACATGGCTACGATGACGAGCTCGTCGGCGGCGCGGAGCTCGAGCGCCTCGGGTGCGGCCTCTACGGTGACGGAAACACATGGGGAGGAGAGGGGAAAGGCGGAGTGGAGCTCACCGCGCGGCTACGAAAAGCCAGTGACAGCTTAGTAGTAGCAGAGGACTCGAGGTTGCCGGCGGGCACCGGAGACAGAGAAGAAAAGGGGGCAGCGGTGTTCGGTGGATGCAGTGCCTCCCCGCTCCGACTGCGGGCACCAGACGAAGGAGTCGACCCCGGCGAATCCTCTGGACACCTCGGAGAGTGGAGCAGGCGTCGGTGGCCGCGGCAATCGGCGAGGCACGGCGGCGAGCACGCTCGGGCTCCGATGGGGAGAGGAGGGGAAAGCGAGGGGAGAAGGGAGGAGTGGTCGAGGAGGACCAGGGGGGATGGCTCGGGCGTCGCCCTTATCCCCTCCAGCCTCCTGCCTCGTCGCGGTGGCGAGCCGCGAGCGGTGCGGCGAGCGTGGCCATGGCGGCGGTGACACGCAGGAGGGGAGCAGGTGAGGGAGGTGGGCTGGGCCAGCGCGGCCGTGTCCGGGGCACTGTGCACTAAGGCCCAGTGCACAGTGTCCCGTTTTTATTCTTTACTGATTTCTGTTTCCTTTTTCTTTTAACCTTTTCTGTTTTGAATTAGTTAGGTCTCTTTTGCCTTTTTGTAAAATGTGAAAGTTGGTCCAATTAATGTGATGCAATATTACCCTTCTCCAAAAACTGTTTTGGACAGAGTTGGAATCCATTTGAATTTGAAATGAATTTGAATGGATTTTAATAATCTGATTTGGGGCTGTTTCATCTTGTTAGAGTCACTTATCTAACTCCAGCCTTATTGATGATGATTTTATAAATGTTCCTGGATTATTTGCAACATCATGTACATTTTAGTTTGATTGTTAGAAGAAATATTTATTTGACTCCCAATTGTAATTTGAATTTTTAGTTGAAATATTTTCTAATGCAATTTTATTAGAGTGATCATGATGACATGGCAGGTTAAGTAGCTTAACCAGAGTGGGGTAACCTGGGGATGTTACACAGTACCTCAGAGTCAGGGCAAAAATTAATGTTTATGAACCGTTGGTGAGAGGGTTTATTTAACCTCAAAACTTCTAAAGATGATAAGCTAGGCACTTGGTTTGACTTCTACTATGAGAAGGTGGCGCATTTTTGTTTTGAGTGTGGCCGGATGGTACATGCTGGAGGGGTATGCGTCCCTCCCTTGGACTCGTCCTTACAATGGGGAGGCTGGCTACGGGCGTCACCAGGGAGGCATAGCGGGGCAAAAGGAGGATCACAGGGTCCCGCCGGGAGCAGCAACAGTTGGGGCAGTAGGCGCACGGGCGACAGCGACCCAAGGCGTCAGCCCAACATGGGCAATGCCGGGGCTCCAACAAAACGCAACCTGCAGGACGAGTTCACCAAGCCGGAGGGCACACGCACTGGCGGTGCTACAAAATTTGATAGAGGAGAAATTACTAGCCCGTTGAAGGAAAAAAGCGAAGTTTGACCGGAGGGAGGGGCATGATCTTAGGCAGGATTTAGAGCAGAAGAGGGAATGGGATCTGAGGAATAAGTTACAGGGGCAGCAGCGTTATGCTAGCAGCTCTCGAGATAGCAAGGAGGAATGGAAGGGCAAGGAGGAAGGACGCCATACACATAATAACAGAGGCAACATGAGGAGGAGCGATGAGGTGTATAACAGGGAGAGGCATGGTGATAGAGAGGGTAGAAAGAGAGGTCATTTTGTCAGAAAAATTAGGCAGGAATACAGACCGGTGCAACATGGTAATCATCAATCAAGGTTTGAATCTGAAGGGAGAAAAAGGGGGCCTAGGCAGTATTGGGTGGCGAAGAATGATCCGGATAAACAGATGACAAATGATGTGCTCATTCGAGATACGAGGAGGAAGACTTCCAATGTGTTTGATCGCTTATCAGAAAACAATGCTTCATCGGCGGACCCCGACGTGGGGGCCGCCGGTCGCCATGAATTTCCTGGCCTGGAACTGTCGAGGATTGGGGTTGGACTCGACAGTTGGCGAATTAAGGGACCTGATACGGTCATACAACCCAGCGGTGGTTTTTCTTTCAGAAACAAAGAAGAAGGCGAGAGCGATGGAGAAACTTAAGTGGAGTTTGGAATTTCGAAGTGGTGTTGCGGTAGATTGCCAAGGTTTGAGTGGAGGCCTAGCTCTTTGGTGGAGAGATAATGTGCAGGTCAAGGTAAGGCCATGGTGCCAATATTTCATTGATGCAGAAATGTTGTGGGAGGGCAAGACCTATAGATTCGCTGGTTTCTATGGGGAGCCCAAGACGGACTTGCGCAAGAAGTCGTGGGATGCAATATGTTTTCTAAAAGCACAAGATGACCTCCCATGGATATGTGTTGGAGACTACAATGAGGCTCTCTTCCAAACAGATCAGTTAGGGGGTAACTCGAGATCTTTTGCTCAGATGGAGGACTTTAGGGATTGCTTGGCGGACTGCGGACTTGCGGATTTGGGGTTCTCGGGATACCCGTACACATGGGATAATAAGCGCGATGGGGCAGAGAACATCAAGGTCAGGCTCGACAGAGCGACCTGCACGGATAAGTTTCTTGACATGTTCCCGGAGACTCACGTTGAACACCTTGTGACGGAGGAATCCGACCACCAAGCAATCCTAGTAAGAGCGCTGGAGACAGCTCCACGCGTGAAGGATAAAGGTACGCGGCCTTTTCAGTTTGAAGAAGCATGGACGAGGCATGAACAGTATGATGCGATGATCGCCCAAGCATGGTCAGAGGCTGGAACGGACGAACATACTGTGGCGGCGGTGTGGGAAAAGCTGAGTGAGATGACCGGCAGCATTCAGTGGGCTCGGGAGGTGTTCGGGTCCATTAGGAGACAAATAGCAAAACTCAAGACGCAGCTCGCGGATGCACGTAGCAGAGCGGACGCCTCTGGATCCTCACTGGAGGTCCGGGACATTGAGAAGCAGCTGCGAGAGATCTACGCGCGGGAGGAGCTGCTGTACCGACAGCGCTCGCGTGTGGACTGGCTGCGGGCCGGCGAGCAAAACACAAAGTATTTCCAGAACAGGGCGTCGCACCGCAAGAGGAAAAATACCATACGCGCGCTACGACAGGACGATGGTACGAAATGCATGGTAGACGAAGAGACGAGGGACATGGCAGCCAGGTTCTATGAAGCTTTGTTCACTTCAGAGGGCTCGGTTGATGCACAGGCGCTATTAAAAAATATTGATCATTTGGTCTCGGACGATATGAATGCCAAACTAATAGCCACTATTTCCGACGAGGAGATTGAAGCCGCGTTGTTTCAAATGGGGCCGACGAAGGCGCCAGGTCCAGATGGTCTCCCCGCTCTCTTCTATCAACGACACTGGTCGTTGGTAAAGAGTGACGTGTGCACGGCAGTGCATGATTTTCTTAATGGGGCAATGACTCCTACTGAGTTCAATGACACGATTATTGTGATGATCCCGAAAGTTAACTCACCGGAGTTACTTTGGCAGTTTCGCCCTATTAGTTTATGTAACATTTTGTACAAGATCGCTACTAAGGTTTTGGCGAACAGATTGAAGGGCATTCTTCCTCTCCTCATCTCTGAAGAACAGAGTGCTTTTGTGCCTGGGCGTTTGATCACTGATAATGTGTTGGTGGCATATGACTGTGTGCATGCTATTCGGAACAGGAAAAGGAAGAAGAGTTTGTGTGCGATCAAGTTGGATATGATGAAGTTGTATGACAGGGTGGAATGGATCTTCCTTGAGCAGATTATGACACAATTCGGCTTCGCCCCCCAGTGGGTCTCCATGATCATGAGGTGTGTCACCTCGGCACGGTTTTCGGTAAAACTTAATGGTGGGCTCTCCGGGAGTTTTTTACCCTCTCGTGGTCTAAGACAGGGTGACCCTTTGTCGCCGTATCTGTTTCTTTTATGTGTGGAGGGGTTTTCAGCACTTCTCAAGAGGGCTCAGAACGATAAACAGCTAACGGGAGTGAAGTTTGGGAGCACTGGCCCCCATGTAACTCACCTCCTGTTTGCAGATGACAGCATAGTATTCCTCGAGGGCACGAAGGAGAACATGGAGACACTAAAACAGATTCTTACTAAATATGAAAAAGCATCAGGCCAAAAGGTAAACTTGCAGTAGTCCTCCATCTTCTTTGGAAGGGGGAGCCAATATAGGATGAAGGAACAAATGAAACAGGCTGTGGGGATTCAGTCCGAAGCTCTTAGTGAACGGTATTTGGGCCTCCCAACACTAGTTGGAAGGTCAAAGGATGGCACTTTCAAACATGTCACCGAATGCTCTAAAGGCAAAGTGTGTGGATGGAAGGGCCAAGGATTGTCTAAAGCAACTAGAGAAGTACTTGTCAAATCTGTGTTGCAAGCGACTCCGACTTACACCATGAGTTGTTTTCACCTCTCGAAGAAGATGTGCCGGAACCTGACTTCGATCTCCTCTAAATTCTGGTGGGGTGCAATGAATGGTGAGAGAAGGGTCCATTGGATCGCCTGGCAGAAGATGTGCACAAGTAAGCGGGATGGAGGCATGGGGTTTTGAGATCTCGAGGCTTTTAACCAAGCATTGTTGGCGAAGCAAGCATGGCGTATTCTGCAAGTCCCATCCTCTCTATGTGCTAGAGTGCTTAAAGTACGGTATTTTAAAGATGACACAATCTTGTCCGCCTCTTGTCCGGCCTCGGGCTCATTCACATTTCGAAGCATTCTGCATGGCCGAGACTTGCTACGGGAGGGTCTGGTATGGAGAGTGGGGGCGGGGGTGAATATTAACATACATCATGACCCGTGGATCCCTCGCAGTGGAAGTACAAAACCCCTAGGCCAAGTATATATGCAGGGCATCACCAAGGTGGCTCACTTGCTGAATCTCGACGGTACGTCCTGGAATGAGGAGGTGGTGGATGCGATGTTCTCTAGGGATGATGCAGCGGATGTGAAGCAAATTGCTATAGGTGGACCCTCAAATGCACCGATACTTCAGGCAACCAGCGAATCGGTATCGGATACCGTATCCGATACCGATAGTCCTCCGATACGCCCCCGATACGTATCCAAGGAGTATCCGTGAATAAATGATTTAAAACAATTCAGATACTTGAAGGATACTTTTTCAGTTCGTTTTGGATATGGCCCAGCCCATCTAAGAGACCACTCAGCCCAGTTAAGAGGCAAACAGTAACCCTAGTACCCCAATGCCCCCATCCTTTCCCTCCCAGTTTTCTTTCCTCCCTCCAGAGCTCACACCAGGCGGCGCCTGGTGGCTGCGTACCTAGCAGCTACTCACCCAGGGCCGGCGGCAGCGGAGGCTAGCCGGCGACGAGCTGCTACTCCTCACCAACGCCTCCTGTCATGCAGCAAGCAGGTATGTACACTTCTCTTCTCCTTTTCTCCTGCCCAGCCAAGCTCATCCCCTCTTCTTTCTCCTTTGATCTGTGAAGATCTCATTTTTCTCATCTCCTCCAGATGGCTCCTCCTGCTGAACCTCCTACTGTACCTACAAATTTAAGGGCACCATTGTGGAGCCATGTTCAAATCATAGAGAAATCACCCGGAGGGGGCAACACTAAATGGAAATGCAACTACTGTGGTCATGAAGCTTTGAGTAGCTACTCTAGAGTTTCTGCTCATTTGCTAAAGAAGACAGGGAACCATGGAATCCATGCATGTAAAAAGGTCACAGTTGACATTCTGAATTCCTTTTTTTGAAAAATAAATAAATAGTAAAACGTATCCGTGTTGGCACTTTTTCAAAATGACGAATTTACGTATCCGTATTGGCCCGATACTGATACCCGTATCCGTATCCGTGCATTCGAGGGTGGACCTGAGACTGATGATTTTCTTGCATGGAATTTTACGCGGAACGGCGTGTTCTCGGTCAAGTCGGCATACCATCTAAGAATGTCTATGAACAGGGCGAGGACCGGACAGCCGGAATCCTCGAGTTCGGTAGTGAAGCACAAGGGGTACTTGGCGCTCTGGGAAATGAGCGCTCCAGGCAAGGTCAAAATCCACATGTGGCGCATGATCCGAAACGGACTTGCAGTGGGCGCAGAGCTCCATCGACGGCGGATCAAGCCGGGCGTTTTTTGTGTTGTGTGTGCCCGGGAAGAGACTATGATGCATAGATTCTGGGGCTGCCAACATTCAGTCTTGTTCTGGGAGCAGTTGAGGGCGCAGGCGGGTTTGGCACTGGAGGTGCCACCACGACACATTGAAACACAGCGCACCCTAGCCTCTTGGTTGCTTGACTGGTTTGCTTGGGCTTCTGGCGACGAGAAGGAGATGATGCTCCAAGCAGCATATAGTCTCTGGCTGGCAAGAAATGAGGCTAGAGATGGGAGGAAAATAGCACAGCCACATGAAATAATAGCCATAGTGCAGGTGCAAATTGCGGATTGGAGAACATCTCATGAGACGAGGGCGTCACAGCCGGAGCCAAAGACTATCCAGCGGTGGGAACCTCCTGCAGTTGGATGGGTAAAGATCAACTCCGACGGCGCGGTCTCCAGGTATGGGGAGAAAGGAGGAGGTGGTGCGGTCCTTAGAGATCACCACGCGGCGTTCCGAGCCGGGCTATGCCACTTCTTCCCAAATATTGCTGATCCTGAGATGGTAGAAGTTTTAGCGTGCAGAAGAGCTGTCCGCATGGCGATTGATCTAGATGTACGGCGGGCGCACGTTGAGCTGGACTGCCTTGCTCTAGTGCAGATGCTCAACAACCCGGAGAGGAATTTTTCAGCTGTTGGGCCATGGGTGGAGGAGATAAAGGCGTTGCTTCGTACTATGGATGAGGTCAAGGTGTCATGGGTTCATCGATCTGGGAATGTCGCCGCTCATAAGCTTGCGAAAGTAGGTGTAGGTGAGAACCGTTCGGAGGTTTGGGTGGGTTCGCCACCAGACTTTATTTTAGATGTAATTTCAGACGAGATTCCTAGTTTTGTT
Organism: Thinopyrum elongatum; assembly: GCA_011799875.1. Classification (NCBI taxonomy): domain Eukaryota; kingdom Viridiplantae; phylum Streptophyta; class Magnoliopsida; order Poales; family Poaceae; genus Thinopyrum; species Thinopyrum elongatum. The sequence continues at coordinate 425,850,978 of CM022297.1, forward strand.
TAAATACAGCGGCATGATTTCCCCCTAAAAAAAAGTCAAAATTATTAGTTGCTCCTCCCTCCGTCCCATAATATAAAAATGTTTTTCAAACTGTTTTAGCTTAGTAATACAAAATAATAGGTGTACGCCTATTAGTACTATTTTGTGGAAAATAGTGCTCCAAAAATTTAAGCAGTGGATAAAATCGTTGATGGTGCATCGCGTGAAGTGATTGAAGATGACCATCAATAACACATGTCTACTACAGCAAGTTTTGCCTGGCTCCAGTGAGGGAGGGGTGATGACGGCGGCACGCCTTCGGCTCGTTTCAGCGCTTGCAGTCGTCGTTAGGTGGTCTACGAATCTGAATGTATTTTTTATTATTTCTGATGTCCGTTGTACTGCCATAATTGATGATGAATAGATTAGAAGTTCTCTTGCAAAAAAAACATGGATTGAAAATTTGTAGAAACCACTCAAGAAAAAGAAAATAAACAACCAAGTCCATGGAGGTCTCATGCCGGTGCCCACATTGACGCTTTGATCGGGATTGTCGTCGTGATTCTTAGAGCCTAGACCTGCCACACCGATCTTGGTTCTTATCCTAGATCTGCCGCCCCGCTCTGAGCTTGTCAAAGAAATGTGCTTGATCCGCCTTCCATTGCCGCTTGCATATTTTCGGCATAACCAACATCTCCACCTTCCAACACTGTCATCAACCAAGACAACAACCGTCGACAATACCCCCGAAGCAATCTTCACAAACTTCACCACGATGCCGACAACCCTAGATCCATCGCCCAAGTGGAACAACAAAAAGATAAACTCACCGAATACCTCTCGCGATTGAGGTGGGTCTAGCACCAGGGCATCGTCGTCGCCATTGAAGTGTCGCCGCCACAGGACACGTTGCAACGGGTGGGAGAGGGGAGCAGCAGCCTCACCAGGAGGAGCGGAGTTACCGCCCATAACATGTTATAGTGAATCAAGCATAGTTTAAAAAACGGACGGGGCCGGCAGTCGGACTGGAAAAAACCGAAACCGGCGGCCCTGGCGAATTTTTAAGCTAATAAGATCGTTCTGCAATTGGACCGAAGAAAACCGGTCCAATCGGCCGGTTTTTTGAAAAACTGGTGAATTAACCGAAGAAAAACAGGAAAATGATTAGTGCAGAATTAGGAAGAAGTGGGGTTCAATCCCAGTCTGGGTGGGAGCAGGAATTACGTGCTAATGTGCCGATAACCAACTCGACCATGCTACTTTGTTTTCAATTATGAGGAAGTGATTTTATTTGACCATTATTTAACACTATATTAGCATATATAAATATTACTAAACATATAGTATTATTTTATGTAAAAGACTGGCCGATGAACCGGTGAACCAGCAGTCCAACAGGTAAAAACCTGAACCGACAGTCTCACCGGTTCTATCTCCGGTTTGATTTTTTAAACTACGGGGGAATCAAGGGCAAATCAGTCAATTTGTCGTGGCAAGAGGGAAACACGCGGTCTCTTCTCCATGCTTCGGCTTCCACCCGTTTTGCCACGGGGCCTCTTTGTTCTTTGATATTCAGAATTAACCAAACAGGCGAACCAACATGTGGTTGTATGGTTAGAGGGACAGAGGTATCCTCAGCTCACCAGGGTTCAAGTTCTGGTGCTCGCATTATTCCTGAATTTATTTCAGTATTTCCGGCGATGCGCTTTTAGAGACGTTCCCGTCGACGGCGAGGCGCCTACACTGACTTCGTAAATCTTAAGATGACATGCCGGCTCAGTCTCTCGAAGGTGCTCATAGGAGTAGGGTGTGCGTGTATGCGTTCATAGGATGAATGTACGAGCGCTTGCGTCTGTACTGTGTTAAAAAAAACCAAACAGACCAGGATTTGTCCAAATTACCCCCGCCCATGCTGAATCGACCCAGCCACGGTGGATTGAAAGATTTGATTTGAGAGAGACGAGAGAAAGAGAGAGGAGGCCGCGCAGCCGCCGCGCCGTGCTCCTCCCCGGCCGCCGCTCCCCCGCTCTCCCACGCCGCGACCGACCGCCAAATGCTTCGCAGCCGCCGCCTCCTCCTCCTCGGTGGCGGCATCCCGCCCATATCGCCGGTCTCGTGCGGCCATCTCCCTCTCGCGCATTTCCTCAAACACCTGCTGGGCAGCCATGCCGGCGTCTCCCAAGCCGCGGCGGACCCGTGCTCCCTCACGCTCCACTTCCTCCGCAACTCCTGCGGCCTCTCGGAGCCCGCCGCCGCCAAGATCGCCGCGCGCGTCCACCTGCGCTCCACCAAGAAGGCGCACGCCGTCCTCGCCCTCTTCCGCGGGCTCGGCCTGGCGGGCGCCGACCTCGCCCGCGTCGTGGCCGCCGCCCCCGAGATGCTCAACTACCGCGCCGACGCCATCCTCGCGCCCAAGCTCGACTTCTTCCGCCGGGACCTGGGCCTCACCGACGACCACATCCGCAAGATCATCCTCGCCAATCCGTACCGCTCCCTCTGCTACAGCCTCGAGCGCCGCCTCCGCCCGAACTACCTCCTCCTCAGGGAGCTCCTCGGCACCGACCAGAACGCGCGCTCCGCCGTCAAGCTGTCCTTGGAGCTCATCCACGGCAACGTCCGCTCGGACCTGCTCCCCAAGGTCAAGATCCTCCGCGACCATGGCGCCACGGACGCTGTCATCGTCAAGCTGGTCACCACGCACCCCAGGTCGCTCATTCACAGGTCCTCCTTCTTCAGTGAGAGCCTGGCTGCCATGAAAGAGCTTGGGGTCAGCCCGTCCTCTGGCATCTTCCCTTACGCCTTTGGGCTGTTTGCCAGACTGAGTCCGGTGACCTGGAAGCGCAGGATCGACAATTATCTCAGCTTGGGGTGGACCGAGGAGCTGGTGAAGCAGGCCTTTGTCAGGCACCCCTACTGCATGTCTGTATCGGACGACAAAGTGAGGCGTATCTCGCACTTCTTTGCCGATAAGCTTGGCTGGAGCCCGGAGTATGTTTCGGCTAGCCCGATGCTTATCTCGCTCAGCTACGAGAAGCGGCTCCTACCAAGGTACCGGGTGCTGGACATATTGGTGTCAAGGGGTGTCATCAGGCGCATCCGAATAAGCCACTTGATACTGGGGGAGAAGAAGTTCATGGAGAAGTATGTCACTGGTTACCAGCAAACTATTCCTGAAGTTCTGGAAGCTTATAGAGGAGCTGGGACAGACAGTGCTGTGACTGTGAAGTAGCTGGAAGATTCTGCTGCGCTCTACCCTGCACAAAGGCACTGTCTCTCCCCTGGCCTCGACTGTTAATTTTGTTAAACTTAACTGCACTTTTTTCTTTCTTTCTGAAATCATGCCATGCAATGCACCTGGGATCAAAGAACTGTAACTTATATCCTGTTTGTTATGCCTATCTCTATTTTTCTCTGTAAATTCTGACTTTTGAAGTGGGAAGAAATGGCGGATGGATGAAACTGCCCGGAAATCGTAGGGATGCAAGCGGGCAGCCTGCGCTATTCCGTCTAGTGTAATGTTTCACTTGATCTTAACTTTTTGAGCATATATGATATGATAAAATATCTGACCTAAAGCTACTGAACTCTCAAAATGTATTCTCGCAAATAAGCTCTATAAAATGGCATGTTTGAAGTTTGCACCATGAATTCTAGGAAGTTCAGGATATCAAGAAGGTTTATGCAATGCAGCATGTTATAGATGAAAGATTTGTCATGACAAGCACATGATAAAGTTACATCTCAGGTCCAAAAACCCGTGCTTGTTATGTTGGGCCACACTTATTATGTTCCACTGCAAGGAACCTAAGGGTCCGGCACCGTGATCTCCATTTAGGAGATCTGTTCGAGTCGGGCCAGATCAGGAGAATCACCTGATTGGTAGTCATAGAGTGTGTACCGAGTTAAGAGTGGCACATAATTGGTTGCAATGGTAGCTTTCAGTTTTTATCAGTTTAGGTTATAATCTAGTGTCATATCCAGTTTGTTTTCAGCAACGAATCCCTAGTACATATAAGGATTTAAGCTATTGATTGCAACCTATGAAATCAAGCAAGAAGAGATAATTAGTCCTTTCCATTCCACATCAAAAGTCTTCTATTTCATATGTGGTTTATGTCTCCGACTCTCCATATCTTTGTATCTCAACTCACTCGTGAAGTGCAGTGACTGCAGTCCCAGCCCTCTTCAATATTTGTCCCATCATTATTTGGGTTAATGACATTGTGACTTTTTATTACCAGAACACCAAATGTATTCTGACCATATTCCTGCTTCCTTATTTGTACAAGCTATCCAAAGAGAAAGTACTAATCTTCTAACTGGTTAAACTAAAATAAATTAAGAAGATACATGTGATGTTGCTTTGGGGGGCATACTAATAGGCACCATATGTGTCGAATTAATCTAACTATTAAAAAAAAGGACAAGGTGCACAAGCTTATCTTGGAGATCATCAAAATACGTCTAGATACATCCGTTTGAGCGACACTTAATATGGGACGGATGGAGTATATTTGAGTCTATGATGTGTGCTTAACTGCTTATCCTTGGAAAGTCAGAGTTGTAATATGCAATGTATAATTTTGGCCATATGCAGGATAAATGACATGAGAATAAAATGTACTATCGTGATTGTGTAGTGTAGCATTTGATTGAGAGGAGGTTCGGTAAAAAAAATAGTTGCCAAGCTCCTCTGTATATGCTCTCAGATGTTGAAATTTGACGTCAGTATGAGTGTTTTTGTTCATATGATTCCATTGACTCATTTAATCACTTGTAATTACAGCAAACATCCCCACTGTTCATATTGGAAATGTTTGCATGTAAACAAAATGCACTATGGTGTCTAAGGTTGCAGCTCTGTGTCTCTTGTATCTCAAACTTCAGAACCATTCTAACATGTCACTGAAGCTGTAAACTAATTCATATAAACCCATTTGCTTATTCATAGCTTGAAATGCGACACAAAACATTGGCCAGCCTCCTACTAGCCGACACACGTTTTTCTTTCTTAATATTCTATTCCGCGCTTTCGAATTCTACGAGTCAAAGTGTACTATTCTTACACTTGTTATTTTCTTTGTAAAATGCACTTTGTTTATTCATATTTGGCATATGCGAAAACACATCTTACTCTTCGTTCTATTGTTCTCCAAAGCACTATGTTTTCGCCATCGAGTCCTTCAAATTTCCCGGTGCTTGTGATGGTTGCTCGAAAAATTGCAGGCCCTGTCAGAAAAGAGCGCGACAATCCATTTGTCCTAGGATTGTTGTAGCAGGTATGGTGGTCTAGTCTAGTGAGCTGTTAGAATCGTATAATGTTTCCTCTTCCGAGTGAGTTGTGGAGTACGTACTGTACTAGGCTACACCAAGGTAAACACCATGTATAAAGGATGATCGAGATCGCCTCAAGTGCGTCCATCCTGGCATAGGCTTGACTGCTCATGAAAAGTTCTTTCTTTGCTTTCTCTGTCTAACTCTGTAACCACTTTATACATGCCGTTAGAACTTCTATGGTAAAGATTATGTGCCTTGTTGTATGTAAACCTCCAGAAAGTGGTTGACAAACCACATTTTCTCAGCAAGATGTAAAAATGTCAATATTGAAAATATCAACGTTTACAGTATGAAAATATATTCAATGATGAACCTAATGATATTGATTTGGTATTACAAATATTGATATTTTCTCTGTAGACTTGGTCAAACTTTAGAAAGTTTGACTTATGATAATCTTAATATGCAAATTAAAACATAAATCCAATTTGGCTCTTGGGAGCATATGCTCCTGCCCGCCAAAAATGTTTTTTTTGTAAATGTTAGTTTTAAAAAAAAAATAGAAGTGTTCATTGTCGCACCACAATGCTACTTGCAAATTTGTAGTGAAAAATCTTAAGCATTTTGATACGTGCGAAAAGACAAATCAAACGCCAAATGTTACACTTAATTTTGTTTTTTCACCGACGAAGCACTGCCATCCTGTTTCGCATGAAAATTGTCAAGCACGCTTGTTCTAACATGAACATCCACACCAAAAAACCAGAAAATTTGGAATTTATTTACTATTTGCTTGTTCTAACATGAACATCCACAAAAAAAAATTCAGAAAATTTGGAATTTATTTACTATTTGTCTTGAATTTATTGTTCATCCAGGAACATATGTTCCTTAGAGTCAAAATGGCCTTCCCGCTGTCGATATCACCACATAATTCAGCCTCACCTTTTATTACTAAGAAAACTTGAAAGTGCGTTATATCGACTAAAGAGGGGGGGGGGGGGGGGTGAATAGGCGATTTTTATGAATTCGTCGCTGAGGAAATACTACTTGAGGAATTTCCTAAGCAACGAACTACAAGCAGCGGAATAAGTACTCAGGTACATGGATAACAAAGCAGTAGCATAGTCATCATGATGAAATGAAACAAAACAGAGCACAGGTAGCGTGTAAACAGGATAAGCAGGCTGAAGACAAAGTGACTGAAGAAATAGGAATGAGGAAATTGAGAAAGTCTTCAGTCAAAGTCTTCAAACAGTAACGATCAAGTACACAACAAGTATGCGAGGAAATGAAAGAGTTGAGGAAATAGAACCAGTAGCTTGGTGAAGGCAGTGATTTGGTAGACCAGTTCCAACTGCTGTGACAGTTGTACGTCTGGTTGGAGCGGCTAGGTATTTAAACCTGAGGACACACAGTCCTCACCGTATTCTCCTTGAGCTAAGGTCACACAGATCTCGCCCAATCACTCGTGGTAAGTCTTCACAGGTGACTTCCAAACTTTCACAGACTTGGTCACTCGGTAATCCACAATTCCTCTTGGATGCTCTAGACCATGACGCCTAACCGTCTGGAGGATGCACAGTCCTCAAAGGTAACAAGTGTCGGTTCCACACAGGAACAATTTCTTCAGTGATGCTCAATCACTTTGGGTTTTAGGTGTTGGGTTTGGGTTTTTCCTCACTTGATGATTTTCGCTCAAAGTCCTCGGAGGATGGGATGCTCTAAATGACAAGTGTCAGTTCCTCTCGGAGCAGCCAACCAGCTAGTGGTTGTAGGGGGCGGCTATTTATAGCTGGGGAGCAGCCCGACATGATAAGACATAAATGCCCTTCAATGATATGACTGTTAGGTGGATAGGATATTTTGGACAGCTGGCGCATAGCACAGCAACGGTCGGAAATTTGATCTCTCAAATTCCTCAGGGCTATCATGTTCCTCACTTGTAGGCAATCCGCACTGGCGAATTCCTAACTCCTCAGTCAGAACAAATTCCTCAGAGACCAGAAGATCTTCGTCTCTGTCACTGAAGAAATTGACTGAACTGTATGAGATTTCCAATGGCTTCACTCGAAAGGATTGGGTAGGTGTAGGATTTTGAGATGAGCATCACTTGGAAACTTTTCCTTAGTTTTACCTCGACCCCCTTTAACAGTACGGTGTTTCCTATGACTCAAGAAAGGGAAAACAAAACTATGAAAACAAAAGTCTTCACGCTTCATAATCCTCGCATCAATATCAAGTCTTCAAGGTCACACCAATTTCCTCATTTTCAAAGTCTTCAACTGAAGACATTCATTTTTAGGGGTCGACTTTCTTCGTAAATATCAAACTCCTCATTGACTTATAGAACCTGTGTACACTCACAAACACATTAGTCCCTTAACCTATAAGTCTTCAATACACTAAAATCACTAAGGGGCACTAGATGCACTTACAATCTCCCCCTTTTTGGTGATTGGTGACAAATAGGTTAAGTCTTCAATGGGGATAAAACATATGGAGTGTAAATACTGATATTGAGGAATTTGATTGCAAGATATAGAGGAACTCCCCCTGAAGATGTGCATATTGAGGATTTTGCTTTGGATTGCAAATGCACATTGTAGAGTAATATCATGGAGATCTCCCCCTATATCTTGTAATTCATACACGCATTTAACATATGATATGAAGAATTTGAAATGCATGATGAAATATGGTGTCTGACAAAATTCAGCATGCGTGCATTAAGGTACTTGAGGAAATAAGCATGCAGAAAGCAGTTCAAAAGTATCAGACCACCATAGGACTTAAGTTTACAACTCATCAGATCAAACACCTCAGAAGAGCAAGAGTTGTAACTTAATAGAAAAAAATAGCCCATATATAAGACCCGCTTGAAGACTAACTCAAATTTCTCCCCCTTTGTCATCGAATGACCAAAAGGGACGAAAAATGAGGACTAACGCCCCTGAAGAATATCATCATGATGTCGATGGAGGAGCGCCAGCATTGTTGGGGTCGTCCGTTGAGGTAGGGCCTGCCGCAGTGTCGTTCAAATCTTCAGCTTCATCCGTCTCGTGCGATGAAGAATATGAACTGGCAACAAGCTGAGGAACTTTGACCTTCTTGAATTTCTTCGAAGGTGGCTGAGACCAGTCAAAGTCCTGTTGAAATCCCATCTCCTTGAGCTCTTCAGCACTATAGAGATTCGACAGAATAGCCCAAGTGCGGTCAAAGACTTCATGCATATAGTAGTGATTCTTCTTCACTGTATTTTGAGTGACTGTCATGTTCTGAAGAATTGCACCAAACTGACGCTTGACCCACTTGTGATTTCGATCAACTTTCTGATGAAGACTGAGGAGAAGTTCACGATCAGTCATCACACGCGGAGCTGTGGCTTGAGGATTTTGTTTTGAAGCTTTGGCGGCAGAATCTTGTGTTGCAGAGTCATCATTGGTGGAATAGGATGCAGCTTTGCGAAACTGTCCATCCAATGGACGAGTGCCTTCATCTATAATAGCAGCCTTGCCCTTCTCATCAGCTGAGGAAATAGTCCGCTTGAGGACTTCAATAGGTGGCAAATAGCTGAGATGATTCTGAAAGTCAGCCTGATAATGAATTGAAGACCTTGATCTGATGAATTTCATGATCCAGGGAGCGTAAGGCTTCAACTCAAAAGGTGACAGAGCAGCATTGGCCAAAGTCCTCATGAAGAAATCATGGTAGTTAATGGGAATGCCATGTATCATGTTGAACAGCAGATTCTTCATGATGCCAACAACCTCTTCTTCATCAGAGTTGTGGCCCTTGATTGGACTGAGGGTTTCGGTCAATATGCGATAAATCATCCTTGGCACATAGAGCAATTCCTTCACAAGGAAGGTGGTCCTTGGAGCTTGGCCAGCCTTCAAAGGCTTCATCAGCACTTGCATTAAGTGATTTGAGAGTTCAGGTTCAGCATACATGAGTCTTGCGCCTTCAATCGGAGGACTAACTGGAACGGCGTGAAGCAATTCAGAGGCCAGTGCTTTGTAATGTGTATTTTCGGTCATCCAGTCTAGCACCCATGAATTTACATCTTCAACATTTCCAGTGATATGCAATGAGGCGTAGAATTGAAGAATGAGTTCTTCGTTCCAGTCGCAGATGTCAGTGCAGAAGTTAAGCAGCCCAGCGTCATGAAGAACACTGAGGACTGGATGGAAGCAAGGAAGCGACTCCATATCCACATGAGGAATTTGCTCGTGGTCAAATACCTTGTTCTTACCAAACAGGAGGGAAGAGTAATAGTTCATTTGACTTGCTGTCCAGAAGCGCTTGCGTCGCAGTCTTGCAGAGTAATAGGGATTGTAATCCGTGAAGAAATGATGCTCAGCAAAGAAATCATCAGCGTTGAATTTCTGCTTCTTGGTATGAGGATTTTGTGGCTTGGGCTGAAGATTAATAGTTGAAGTCTTCACAGCCTCTTGGCGCACAACCTCTGGAGCCACAAACTGAGGAATTTCCATAGCAATTTCATCAGCAGCAGTCTTGGACTCCATTTCTTCAGCATTAGTAGCTGGAACTTCTTCTGGAATAGAATGAAGTGAAGATTGATGTCCTTCAGAGCCCGTATGAATTTCTTCAGTCTGCACAGGGGACTTAGGAATTTGTTGCAGAGGAGTGGTCAATGGTGAATTTGGATGATGTCTTTCCCAATAATCATCATTGAGAACTGGTGTAGTAGACCCAATGTCCACATCCTCATTTTCTTCATCAATTTCTTCAACGCCTGCCTCTTCAGCTATGAACTGAGGCACGGGCGATGATACCAGTGGGGTTGAAGGGATATCATCCACTTCAATTTCTTCATCCAACTGCTCTGAAGTAGCAGCAGAAGGATTCGCTTCATCACTGTCATCTAGAATGACATATTCCTCACCAAAGGGAACAATTTCCTTTGATGGCATGCTTGAGATAGGAACAACATCAATGGGGTTGGTGTACGAGCTTTGCAAAGTCTTCACTTTCTTGGGAGCTGAAGACTTTGTAGTTTTTGATGCTTTCCTTTTCTTCACAGCTGCCTTTTCTGCAGCATTGGTCTTCTTCGCTTATGATGCAGAAGGAACGTGGATATCTTTCATCTGTGATGACTTTGCAGGAGGAGCAGATGAAAGTGGTGCAGTTTCTTCAGGCACAACTGATGCAGTTGCCCTGGCTTGATCAGATTCTTCAGGCACGGCTTCATATTCTTCAGCTGACCTGAGTTGTTCTTCAGACGCAACATTGGAGGTTGCCCTGGCATTTTCTTCAGGAGCTAAAATTTCTTCAGCAGCCCTGGAACTTTCAGTTTCTTCAACAGACTGATTTTCATCAGCTGTGCTAGCATTCTCTTCAGTAGGCTGAGCAGATGCATCAGCCTGAGAAATTTGTTGTTGCGTTGGAGCTGCAACATTTGGGTTGAACCCCTTGGCCATTCTGACAAATCTGACTTTGGCACCTAGCCAATCTGCATGATATGCGTCAAATTCATCGCTGAGAGCTTTGATCTCCTTTTACAGATTCACAAGTTCTTCAGGAGTCATATTCACAACATGCTTCTTCAGAAAGCGCTCCTTCTTGTATTGAGCTTTCTTGACTTGCCTGGCCTTCTCAAATTTCCATTTTTCTTCGGCTATGAAGGCCGTCAACATGTGGCTCTGGCCAGGAGTGAGGTTCAATTCAGGCAAAGGAGTATTTGGATCTTTGTGCCATAGATCGATGAAATCAAGGATCCTTTTAGGAACCAGCATGAGTGGCACAACACTGCCTTTGGCTCTAGCGGCCTTTTCTTGCATGTCTTTGATGAGCTCAGCAAGTTCTTCATCATCAGCATCATCGTCATCAGATAGAACTTGGAAGGCAACTTGCTTCTTGTGAGGACTTGGCCTTGGGCCTCGTCCAGCAATGGCCTTTTTCTTCAGCAAGATTGGACCAGTTGAAGATTGTGGCGGAGCTGAGGAACTTGCAGTTGCTCCTGAGGCAATAGAGATTCATGTAGTCCGTTGGCACGTGGCAAGATGCACTGGTGTTGAGGACTTAGCAGCAGCAACTGAGGATTTAGTGGCAACTGAGGGAATTGGCACAGCTCTTGAAGAAGTTGCCTGAGGAATTAGCTTTGAGGGCTTTGAGGAACTTGGCCGTGAGGGCATTGCTGTTGAAGAACTCGGCTTTACAGCTGATTTCTTCGGCAAAACCTTCTTAGGCTTGCTAGCAGAGGCCTCAGCAGCAGCAGCAGCAGCAGAGTCTTCATTGAATTTCTTCACTGCTTTCTTTGCTACTTTAGCCAACTTGGCTTGGCGCTTAGCCCATTCCTTGGGAAATTCCTCACCGCGCCTGATGCTTTAGGGATCAGCTTCTTGGCCTGGAGCCAATGGAGGTCTTGGACATGGAGGGTTAACAGCGAATTTCTTCATGTACTTTGGAGTAACATAACGATATTCCCGCCATTCCTTAGCCCATCTTCTCTCAATTCTCTGTATACGCACTTTGCGCTGAGTCTTGGTCTCTTTGCCATGAGTTGCTTCATCAGGTGTGCAATATTCATCATATATGTCTTCAGGGATTTCAAAAGCAGTGTTTGTTTCAGGCCTCTTTCCTCCCTTCTGAGGTCTTTTACCATCAGCCATTTTCTTCACTTGAGGATTTTGAACAATTGATGTTTCTGAGGAAGTGTGCAACTTATCTTCGAGGAATGCTGCAAATGAGTTAAGTTGATGAGAACCTAGTGATTTAGCAGCAGACATTTTGTACCTGTGAACAGAGTATAGGTGCGAAGAATTTGGAGAGGTCATATGCGTTCTCAGAATTTTTTCAAAAGAAATCAAGTTTGAGGAATTTGACCAGGGGAGTCTTGAGGAATTTCACTAAGCGTTCTTGACTTAGGTTCCAGAGTTGTATAGATTAGAAAATCCACACAATTGAGGAATCTTGAAGAAAAACATAGCTTAGAGAAACAAACCAAGAACAGATGCAACTTGGTGTTTAAGGATGTGAAAGTTGAAGAATAAACACCTTTTTTAAGATTTTGTGAAATCATCAGAATCAAAGTAGGGCAGTAAAATCAGATTTTAATTACCCTGGACGAAGAACACGGCGAACTAGAAGTGGAGATGGAGAAGTTCGTCCGTTCAAATCTCCCACGCCCTAACTTGGCGGTGAGAGACAGCTACGGCGGCGGCGGAGTGAAGATTTCCGCGGCCGGCGCGAGTACGACGGCGACGAGGTCGAGGCAATGAAGCTCTTCCTCACCGGCGACGATGGAGAGTAGCGGCGGCGCTAGGTCTGAGAGCTCGAGCGAGTTGGTGGTCGAGCGGAGTAAATGAAGACAGAGGAAGGGAGGGGGGTATTTATAGCCACGGTGAAAAACTGCCCGTCCGAAATTTTTGGACGAACATGCCCCTGACCCTTACTCTTCTAAAGACATGTGTCACCCACGTACTGAGAGGTGGAGATCACGGTAGATCATGGGTGAATATTTTAATCCATCGTGGGATGCGGAACGGTTTGAGCGGCAAAAGCCAAAAATTCAGATATGAAAATTTTAATGTTTCGTTCGCAAATTCTTCAGCTGTCAAGGACACAGTGAAGACTTTGAACGAGTTTCAAATAGAATGCACATGAAGAATTTGTGAACAGACTGGGTTGAGTTTAGCATAGAGGGGGAAAGGGTCCGATCACATTCACTTAGAGTAAAAAGTCAACTTGAAGAATTAGCAATAAGTGAATGCTGTTGAGGACATGAAGAACTCAAATATATATATATATATATATATAGTCAATGAAGAACACCAGTCGAAAACTTTTGAAGACTTTGCAAGTTGAAGAATTTGAAAATTGAAGAATTTGCAAAAATGAAGAAAAACTCAATTTTGAAGATTTTTCAACTTTTATTGGTGGCGTGTCCCACCGTATAAGAATGATGATTTCAGACACCGCGTACAATTGTCGTAGGGCTCTGAGAATCAAATTCTTCGTTAATTTCTTCACACTTAGAGGGTTAGTCTTCATTGATTGAAGAAAAACGTTACTTCGTGTGTTGCACATCTAAGTCATCAATTTTGCATAAGTGTTAGGATGTGTGTCCTTTCAAAGAACATTCGAAGATTCTAAGATATTTAGCTCACACCGCAACTTGCTAAATCTCTTCTCATCCAAGGGCTTGGTGAAGATATCCGCTAGCTATTCTTCAGTCTTCACGTGATCAATAGAGATGTCGCCCTTCAACACATGATCTCGAAGAAAATGATGACGAATTTGGATGTGCTTTGTCTTTGAGTGCTGAACTGGGTTATGAGCAATCTTGATGGCACTCTCGTTGTCACAGTAGAGTGGCACATTCTTCATGTTGATGCCATAGTCCTTGAGGGTTTGCTTCATCCACAACAATTGAGCATAGCAAGAACCAGCAGCAATGTACTCAGCTTCAGCAGTAGAGAGTGATACGCAGTTCTGCTTCTTCGAGGACCAACATACTAAAGATCGTCCGAGGAAATGGCATGTGCCTGATGTTGACTTGTGATCCACTCGATCACCAGCATAGTCAGAGTCAGAATATCCAATGAGATCAAAAGCCGAGCCCTTGGGATACCATAATCCAAGTGTTGGAGTGTGAGCTAGATATCGAAGAATATGTTTCACAGCCTTATGGTGTGATTCCTTCGGTGTAGCTTGAAAACGGGCACACATGCAAACACTAAGCATAATATCTGTCTTAGATGCACATAGATACAATAAAGAGCCAATCATGGAGCGCTATACCTTTTGATCGAAGTCTATACCATTTTCATCAGTGCATAGATGGCCATTAGTGGGCATAGGGATTTTGACGCCTTCGCAATCTTGCATACCGAATTTCCTCAGAACGTCCTTGAGGTATTTCTCTTGAGAAATGAAGATGCCATTGCGTTGTTGACGAATTTGAAGACCTAAGAAGAATTTCAATTCTCCCATCATGGACATTTGATATTCCTCACTCATCATATAAGCAAATTCGTCATTCATGAGGAATTCCTTCAGAGTATCATATCACGCCCGAGGGGCCTGCTTGAGGCCATAGAGGGCCTTATTGAGTCTGAAGACTTGATCAGGATGCTTAGAATCTTCAAAACCTGGGGGTTGAGCAACATACACTTCTTCCTCAAGCTTACCATTGAGGAATGCACTTTTCACATCCATTTGATATAAGATAATATTATGATGGTTAGCATAGGCAAGCAATATGCGAATAGCCTCAAGTCTAGCAACAGGTGCAAAAGTTTTATCGAAATCAATTCCTTCAACCTGTGTGTAGCCTTGAGCTACAAGATGAGCCTTGTTCCTCACCACTAGGCCATTTTCATCTTGCTTGTTGCGGTAGATCCATTTGGTGCCGATGATATTGTGCTTGCGTGGGTCTGGTCGCTTGACAAGTTCCCAGACATTGTTGAGCTCGAATTGATGTAATTCCTCTTGCATCGCTTGCATCCACTCAGGCTCCAGAAATGCCTCATCAACTTTGGTGGGCTCTGTGATAGAGACGAAAGCAAAATGCCCACAAAAGTTAGACAAATGTGAAGCTTTTGAGCGAGTGAGAGGACCTGGTGCGTTGATGTCATTGATGATTCTCTCAATCTGCAATTCATTTGCAACGCGAGGATGAGCAGGTTGACGACTTTGAATTGGCTCAGCATTTTCTTCAGAGCCATTTTCTTCAGATGCACCAGCATGATTTTCTTCACGATCTGGAATGACTTCTTCAGCAGATTCTTCAGTAGGTATGACATCCTCAGTAGCCTTTAGCTTGATGGATTCCTCAGGAGACATTTCATCTAGCACAGGAGGTAGGTGCTCTCTTTGCGAGCCATTAGTTTCATCGAACCGCACATCTACAGTTTCAACAACCTTGTGGTGATAGGTGTTGAAGACTCTGTAGGTATGCGAGTCCTTTCCGTAACCAAGCATAAAACCTTCATGTGCTTTAGGTGCAAATTTGGAATTGTGATGAGGATCTCTAATCCAGCATTTTGCACCGAAGACTTTGAAATAACTCACATTGGGTTTCTTGTCAGTGAGGAGTTCATATGAGGTCTTCTTGAAGAATTTGTGAAGATATACCCTGTTGATGATGTGGCATGCAGTATCAATTGCCTCAGGCCAGAAGCGACGAGGTGTCTTGTATTCATCAAGCATGGTGCGAGCCATCTCAACAAGAGTCCTGTTCTTGCGCTCCACAACGCCATTCTGTTGAGGAGTGTATGGGGCAGATAACTCATGAATAATACCAAGTTCATCAAGATAGTCATCAAGACCAGTATTCTTGAACTCGGTCCCATTGTCACTCCGAATATGCTTGATCTTCACACCGAAATTCGTCGAAGCCCTTGAAGAAAATCGTCTAAAGACTTCGTGCACTTCAGTTTTGTAAGTAATGACATGCACCCATGTGTAACGAGAATAATCATCAACAATAACAAAGCCATATAGAGATGCTGCATTTGTTAGTGTGGCATAATGAGTAGGGCCAAAGAGATCCATATGAAGCAATTCAAAAGGACGAGAGGTGGTCATGATAGTCTTCGAGGGGTGCTTGGCTCTGGTCATCTTTCCAGCCTCACAAGCCCCACAAAGATGATCTTTGAGGAATTTGACACCCTCAATGCCAATGACGTGCTTTTTCTTCACGAGCGTGTGTAAGTTCCTCATGCCAGCATGACCCAGCCGTCGATGCCATAGCCAGCCTTCTGAAGCTTTTGCAAGTAGACAAGTGGCAGGCTGTGGTCCTGCAGAGAAATCAACAATATACAAGTCTCCTCTCCTAAAGCCTTCGAAGACTTTGGAATTGTCAGATTCCATGAGCACTAAGCAGCGATATTTGCCAAAGACAACAACCATATCAAGATCACAAAGCATTGAGACAGACATGAGGTTGAATCCGAGGGACTTGACAAGCATGACTTTGTCCATGTGTCGATCCTTTGAGATTGCAACCCTACCTAGACCCAATACCTTGCTTTTGCCTTTGTCTGCGTAGGTGATATGCTTCAAATGTGATGGAGATAAAGGAGTGTTCATCAGTAAGCTCTTGTCACTGGTCAGGTGATTAGTACATCCACTGTCGAGGACCCACTCAGTAGCTTTGGGTAAATCATCCTGCAGATGAATTAGTGCATCTTACGAACACATATCTTCAGAGTGAAGAATATGACATCAATTTCATCAGACAGAATTTCATCAATTAATGCAACATATGTATATATAGCAGTATGAGGATGTGAGAAATAAATGAATCATTTCTTCATGATTAGCTTGCGTCCTTTCAAGCATTTCAGGTCTCCAGAAAATTCTTCAGACGATTTAGTTCGTCTGGAGACCTGACCCTGCATAAGAGGTTATTTCTTTTTCTTCACCACCCACATCTGGAGGGGTGGCAAAGAGTTCATCATTCTGCAAGCTCCATAAGAGAAAGGTGGCATTGAAGCCAAAGCGCTTCGTTTCACAGGAGAGGGATTAGTATAGGCATATGAGTAAGCAGAGAAATTCTTCGAGGACTTGTGAACATAATGATTTGAAGAATAATGCACATAATCAGAACTCTTAGATTTTCCCTGCGAAACAGAAGCGTTAGCATGATGATGAACATATGAGGACTTGGATCCACGTGAGGAATTTGATTCATATGAAGACTTCGGTCCATATGAAGAATTTGATCTGGGGTTCCTATTCTTCACAGGTGGTGTCATGAGGACATTCACCTGAAGACTTTCAAGGCACCTTTTGGGAACCCAGATTTTCTTCATAGGGGGACCATTCCTGCAGTTAGTTCCAACATATCTAGCAAATACTTCACCATTCTGGTTTTTAAACAGTTTATAGTTGGAGTCAAATGACTCATCAGATGAATATGAGGATTCACAAGTAAAGCCAGATAAAGTGGATGGATCTACGGGAGGTCCCTTCGCAGCAACCCATGAGGTTTTGGGATACTGCTCAGGATTCCAGTGGGTTCCATCAGCATTGAGTTTCCTCTCAAAGGCAATACCCTCTTTCCTAGGGTTCCTGTTCAAGATCTGCTTTTTAAGCACATCACAAAGAGTCTGATGCCCTTTGAGGCTTTTGTACATGCCTGTCAAATACAATTCCTTCAACCCTGCATTTTCGTCAGTGATACTAGTGGTATCCTCAGATGAGGAATTTGTGACCACAGAGATAGTTGAAGAATTTGCAGCAATATAAGCATTTGAACTTTCAGGTGAAGAATTAGCAGTTTCATGTTCAATGCATTTCAAGCATGGTGGAATAAATTCTTCCTGAGCGGAACTGATCTGTTGAGCAAGTAATGAATCATTTTCCTTCTGAAGATCTTCATGACTCACCCTTAGCTTCTCAAGATCTTGCTTTCTTTGAAGAAATTCATAAGAAAGCTTCTCATGATCGGCTAAGAGAGTTTCATGACAACTTTGAAGGTTGTCAAACTTAGACTGTAGTTGCTGAAGATTATTAGTCAGTGTTTGAGTTCGATCCATTTCCTCACCTAACAGGTCATCGCTTTTGTCTAGCATATTTTGAACCTTTTCCAAAGCCTTTTGTTGTTTAACAGCAATATTAGCAAGTTTGGAATAGTTGGGTTTGAGGTTATCATCAGATTCATCCTCACTTGATTCAGAGGAGGGATATTTGAATACCTTGGCACCTTTTGCCATGAAGCAATAGGTGGGAGCATAGTCATCATTGCCGTCATCAGCAGTGTTGGGGAAGCCATTTTCCTCAGTGTTGAAGATGGACTTGTTGACGTAAGCAGTAGCGAGGGCTAGGCTCACCACACCAGAGTCTGACTCGTCAGATGCCTCCTCTTCCTCATGTTCCTCAGATTCAGCTTCAGAGTCCATTTCCTTGCCAATGAATGCCCGAGCCTTCTTGGAACTGCTCTTCTTGTGAGATGAAGACTTTGAAGATTTTGATGATGAGGACTTTGAAGATTTCTTCTTCTTCTTTGAGTCATCTGAACTATCATCCTTGTATTTCTTCTTCTTTGATTCCTTTGCCCACTGAGGACAATCAGTTATGTAGTGACCAGGTTTCTTGCATTTGTGGCAAGTCCTCTTCTTGTAATCACGGGATGAGGAATCTGATATTGTGTCATCACCTTTTGAAGATTTTACAAAAGCGACCACGCCTTGAGAACTTCTGGCATTTCTTCACGAGCATTGCTAGCTCCTGGCTTAGTTCTTCAGGGTCACCAAGGCTGCTATCAGAATCTTCTCCTTCAGATGAGGAAACTGCCTTGGCCTTCAGTGCGCATGATCTTTCATAGCTTGGCCCGTAGAGATCTCTCTTTTTAGCTTGTTGGAATTCATGAGTGTTCGGCCTCTCAAGGATATCAGCAGGATCTAGTGACTTGTAGTCTCCACGTTCTTGAATCATCAGTGCTAGTGTATCAAATGAAGAATCGAGTGACCTCAGCAATTTCTTCACCACCTCATGGTCGGTGATGTCAGTGGCACCCAGTGCTTGAAGCTCGTTTGAAATATCAGTGAGGCGATCAAAGGTTTGCTGGACATTCTCATTGTCGAGTCTTTTGAAGCGGTTGAAGAGATTGCGAAGAACGTCAACTCGAGAATCACGTTGAGTTGAGATTCCTTCGTTGACCTTGGACAGCCTGTCCCAGATAAGCTTTGCAGACTTCAAAGCACTCACTCTGCCGTACTGTCCTTTGCTTAGATGGCCACATATGATATTCTTCGCTTGAGAGTCAAGTTGCTTGAATCTCTTCACATCAGTAGAGTTCACGGAAGGAGTGACAGAGAGAACGCCATTTTCCACAACGTACCAGAGATCGTTGTCAATTGCCTCAAGATGCATGCGCATCTTATTCTTCAAGTAGGGGTAGTCCGTCCCATCAAAGGTAGGACACCCAGCCGAGCCCTTGATCATGCCTGCAGTCGACATAACTAAAACTCCAGGTGGTTAAATCAAAATCACACAGAACAAGGGAGTACCTTGCTCTGATACCAATTGAAAGTGCATTATATCGACTAGAGGGGGGTGAATAGGCGATTTTTATGAATTCGTTGCTAAGGAAATACTACTTGAGGAATTTCCTAAGCAACGAACTACAAGCAGCGGAATAAGTACTCAGGTACATGGATAACAAAGCAGTAGTATAGTCATCATGATGAAATGAAACAAAACAGAGCACAGGTAGCGTGTAAACAGGATAAGCAGGCTGAAGACAAAGTGACTGAAGAAATAGGAATGAGGAAATTGAGAAAGTCTTCAGTTAAAGTCTTCAAACAGTAACGATCAAGTACACAGCAAGTATGCGAGTAAATGAAAGAGTTGAGGAAATAGAACCAGTAGCTTGGTGAAGACAGTGATTTGGTAGACCAGTTCCAACTGCTGTGACCATTGTACGTCTGGTTGGAGCGGCTATGTATTTAAACCTGAGTACACACAGTCCTCACCGTATTCTCCTTGAGCTAAGGTCACTCAGACCTCGCCCAATCACTCGTGGTAAGTCTTCACAGGTGACTTCCAAACCTTCACAGACTTGGTCACTCGGCAATCCATAATTCCTCTTGGATGCTCTAGACCATGACGCCTAACCGTCTGGAGGATGCACAGTCCTCAAAGGTAACAAGCGTCGGTTCCACACAGGAACAATTTCTTCAGTGATGCTCAATCACTTTGGGTTTTAGGTGTTGGGTTTGGGTTTTTCCTCACTTGATGATTTTCGCTCAAAGTCCTCAGAGGATGGGATGCTCTAAATGACAAGTGTCAGTTTCTCTCGGAGCAGCCAACCAGCTAGTGGTTGTAGAGGGTGGCTATTTATAGCCGGGGAGCAGCCCGACATGATAAGACATAAATGCCCTTCAATGATATGACCGTTAGGTGGATAGGATATTTTGGACAGCTGGCGCATAGCACAGCAACGGTCGGAAATTTGAGTTCTCAAATTCCTCAGGGCTATCATGTTCCTCACTTGTAGGCAATCTGCATTGGTGAATTCCTAACTCCTCAGTCAGAACAAATTCCTCAGAGACCAGAAGATCTTCGTCTCTGTCACTGAAGAAATTGACTGAACTGTATGAGATTTCCAATGGCTTCACTCGAAAGGATTGGGTAGGTGTAGGATTTTGAGATGAGCATCACTTGGAAACTTTTTCTTAGTTTTACATCGACCCCCTTTAACAGTACGGTGTTTCCTATGACTCAAGAAAGGGAAAACAAAACTATGAAAACAAAAGTCTTCACGCTTCATAATCCTCGCATCAATATCAAGTCTTCAAGGTCACACCAATTTCCTCATTTTCAAAGTCTTCAAGAAAACCAAAGTCTTCAACTGAAGACATTCATTTTTAGGGGTCGACTTTCTTCGTAAATATCAAACTCCTCATTGACTTATAGAACCTGTGTACACTCACAAACACATTAGTCCCTTAACCTATAAGTCTTCAATACACCAAAATCACTAAGGGGCACTAGATGCACTTACAAAACTCTTTCCTCCTCCACAAGAAAAGCTCTTCTCCTCTCACAGACGCTGCCACTGGTCCACCCCATCTTCGATGGCCTCTAGGCCATGGAGGTGTTGGAAATATGCCCTAGAGGCAATAATAAAGTGGTTATTATTATATTTCTTTGTTCATGATAATTGTCTATTGTTCATGCTATAATTGTGTTATCCGGAAATCGTAATACATGTGTGAATACATAGACCACAACATGTCCCTAGTGAGCCTCTAGTTGACTAGCTCGTTGATTAATAGATGGTTACGGTTTCCTGACCATGGACATTAGATGTCATTGATAACGGGATCACATCATTAGGAGAATGATGTGATGGACAAGACCCAATCCTAAGCATAGCACTAGATCGTGTAGTTCGTCTGCTAAAGCTTTTCTAATGTCAAGTATCATTTCCTTAGACCATGAGATTGTGCAACTCCCGGATACCGTAGGAATGCTTTGGGTGTATCAAACGTCACAACGTAACTGGGTGACCATAAAGGTGCACTACAGGTATCTCCGAAAGTGTCTGTTGGGTTGGCACGAATCGAGACTGGGATTGGTCACTCCGTATGACAGAGAGGTATCTCTGGGCCCACTCGGTAATGCATCATCATAATGAGCTCAATGTGACTAAAGAGTTAGCCACGGGATCATGCGTTAAGGAACGAGTAAAGAGACTTGCCGGTAACGAGATTGAACAAGGTATAGGGATACCGACGATCGAATCTCGGGCAAGTATCATACCGGTAGACAAAGGGAATTGTGTACGTGATTGATTGAATCCCCGACATCGTGGTTCATCCGATGAGATCATCGTGGAACATGCGGGAGCCAACATGGGTATCCAGATCCCACTGTTGGTTATTGGCCGGAGAGATGTCTCGGTCATGTCTGCATAGTTCCCGAACCCGTAGGGTCTACACACTTAAGGTTCGGTGACGCTAGAGTTGTTATGGGAAATAGTATGTGGTTACCGAATGTTGTTCGGAGTCCCGGATGAGATCCCAGACATCACGAGGAGTTCCGGAATGGTCTGAAGGTGAAGATTTATATATGGGAAGTCATCATACGGTCATCGGAAGTGTTCGGGGGTTTTCCGGTATTGTACCGGGACCACCGAAGGGGTTCCGGGGGTCCATCGGGAGGGTCCACCTGCCCCGGAGGGCCCTATGGGCTGTATGGGGAGGGAACCAGACCCTAAGTGGGCTGGGCGCCATCCCCCCTAGGGCCCATGCGCCTAGGGTTGGGGGAAACCCTAAAGGGGGCGCCCCCCTTGGCTTGGGGGGCAAGCCCCCTCCCCCTGGCCGCCGCCCCCCTCTAGATTTGATCTAGAGGGGCCGGCCCCCTTCCCCCTTGGCCCTATAAATAGAGGGGAGGAGGGAGGGCAGCAACACCTCATCTAAGGCGCAGCCCTCCCCCTCTCCAACACCCCCTCCTCCTCCGTTGAGCTTGGCGAAGCCCTGCCGGAGAACTGCCAACTCCACCACCACGCCGTCGTGCTGCTAGAGTTGTCTTCCCCAACCTCTCCCTCCTCCTTGCTGGATCAAGGCGCGGGAGACGTCACCGGGCTGCACGTGTGTTGAACGCGGAGGCGCCGTTGTTCGGTGCTTAGATCGGAATCGACCGCGATCTGAATCGCTGCGTGTACGACTCCTCCAACCGCGTTCTTGCAACGCTTCCGCATCACGATCTTCAAGGGTATGAAGATGCACTCCTCTCTCTCTCTCTCGTTGCTAGTCTCTCCATAGATTGATCTTGGTGATGCGTAGGAATTTTTTTTGATTTACTACTACGTTCCCCAACAGTGGTATCAGAGCCAGGTTTATGCGTAGTTTCTATGCACGAGTAGAACACAAGTTGTTGTGGGCGTCGATTTTGTCAATTTACTTGCCGTTACTAGTCTTATCTTGATTCGGCGGCATCGTGGGATGAAGCGGCCCGGACCGACCTTACACGTACGCTTACGTGAGACAGGTTCCACTGACTGACATGCACTAGTTGCATAAGGTGGCTAGCGGGTGTCTGTCTCTCCCACTTTAGTCGGATCGGATTCGATGAAAAGGGTCCTTATGAAGGGTAAATAGAAATTGGCATATCACGTTGTGGTTGTGGCGTAGGTAAGAAACGTTCTTGCTAGAAACCTATAGCAGCCACGTAAAAAAATTTGCAACAACAATTAGAGGACGTCTAACTTATTCTTACAGCATATGCCGTGTGATGTGATATGACCAAAAGGATGTGATGAATGATATATGTGATGTATGAGATTGATCATGTTCTTGTAATAGGAATCACGACTTGCATGTCGATGAGTATGACAACCAGCAGGAGCCATAGGAGTTGTCTTAATTTATTGTATGACCTGCGTGTCAATGAAAACGCCATGTAATTACTTTACTTTATTGCTAACCGTTAGCCATAGTAGTAGAAGTAATAGTTGGCGAGACAACTTCTTGAAGACACGATGATGGAGATCATGGTGTCATGCCGGTGACGATGATGATCATGGTGCCCCGAAGATGGAGATCAAAAGGAGCAAAAATGATATTGGCCATATCATGTCACTTTATGATTTGCATGTGATGTTTATCATGTTTACATCTTATTTGCTTAGAACGACGGTAGCATAAATAAGATGATCCCTCGCTAAAATTTCAAGAAAGTGTTTCCCCTAACTGTGCACCATTGCGAAGGTTCGTTGTTTCGAAGCACCACGTGATGATCGGGTGTGATAGATTCTAACGTTCGAATACAACGGGTGTAAGCCAGATTTACACATGCAAAACACTTAGGTTGACTTGACGAGCCTAGCATGTACAGACATGGCCTCGGAACACGGAAGACCGAAAGGTCGAACATGAGTCGTATAGAAGATACGATCAACATAGAGATGTTCACCGTTGATGACTAGTCCGTCTCACGTGATGATCGGACACAGCCTAGTCGTTTCGGATCATGTATCACTTAGATGACTAGAGGGATGTCTATCTGAGTGGGAGTTCATAGAATAATTTGATTATATGAACTTAATTATCATGAACTTAGTCTAAAATCTTTACAATATGTCTTGTAGATCAAATGGCCCACGCTAATGTTGCCCTCAACTTCAACGCGTTCCTAGAGAAAACCAAGCTGAAAGACGATGGTAGCAACTACACGGACTGGGTCCGTAACTTGAGGATCATCCTCATAGCTGCCAAGAAAGCATATGTCCTTGAAGCACCGCTAGGTGACGCACCTGTTTTCCCAGCAACTCAAGACGTTATGAACGCCTGGCAGTTGCGTAGTGATGATTACTCCCTGGTTCAGTGCGGCATGCTTTACAGCTTAGAACCGGGGCTCCAAAAGCGTTTTGAGCAACACGGAGCATATGAGATGTTCCAAGAGCTGAAAATGGTTTTCCAAGCTCATGCCCGGGTCGAGAGATATGAAGTCTCCGACAAGTTCTACAGTTGTAAGATGGAGGAGAATAGTTCTGTCAGCGAGCATATACTCAAAATGTCTGGGTTGCACAACCGCTTGTCTCAGCTGGGAGTTAATCTCCCGGATGACGCGGTCGTTGACAGAATCCTTCAGTCACTTCCACCTAGCTACAAGAGCTTTGTGATGAACTTCAATATGTAGGGGATGGAAAAAACCATTCCTGAGGTGTATTCAATGCTGAAATCAGCGGAGGTGGAGATCAAAAAGGAACATCAAGTGTTGATGGTGAATAAAACCACTAAGTTCAAGAAAGGCAAGGGTAAAAAGAACTTCAAGAAGGACGGCAAGGGAGTTGCCGCGCCCGGTAAGCAAGCTACCGGGAAGAAGCCAAAGAATGGACCCAAGCCTGAGACTGAATGCTTTTATTGCAAGGGAAACGGTCACTGGAAGCGGAACTGCCCCAAGTACTTAGCGGATAAGAAGGCCGGCAATACCAAAGGTATATGTGATATACATGTTATTGATGTGTACCTTACCACTACGGGAATCAGCTAATTTGCCGTCTGTGGCAGCCTTTGCCGTCTGTTTTTCATCGGGCCAGACGGCAAAGATGAATTTTGCCGTCAACTGCAGACGGCAAAGAAAAGCTGACGGGAAAATAGACTTTGCCGTCTGCTAAAGAAAATACAGACGGCAAACAGCTCACTTTGCCGTCTGCCACAAAAATAACAGACGACAAAATTCATTGCCGTCTGTTATTTTTGTGGCAGACGGCAAAGTGAGCTGTTTGCCGTCTGTATTTGGTTTGACAGACGGCAAAGAGAAAACACACCACGCGGATCGAATACGCGGATCGATGACATGGCAACATCTAAACCGCACGTCCCCATCCAACCCTGCCGTCGGACACACGCATTCTTTGCCGTCTATATTATTTTTACAGACGGCAAAGTGAGCTCTTTGCCGTCTGGAAAAAAAATCGCAGACGGCAAAGAGAAAACACAGCCCACGGTTGACTGTACTGACTTTTCATTTTTTTGAAAATGTAAACAAGGTCTAAACAATATGAAATTTGGTGTGGTATTAGTTCATAATTCCTTGAAAACATAGAAAAAGTTTGAGAAAATTTACTAGATTTTAAAATGTTTATTTTGTCAAAAACATTGGGGTAAAGAAACACAAATGTTTTGCTGGTTTTCTATTGGTTGGAACCACCTTCCCCTGGATTGATGACGTGGCAGAGGCATCCACCACCCACCACATGCATCTCACGCAGCAGCCCACATGCATCTCACGCACCGGCCCCCACCATCTCATGCATCTCACGCACCGCCCCTCATCTCTCTCTCCCTCCTCTCTGTCTTCTGCAGTAGCACGAGGCGCGAGCAGCGCCGCCTCCTGCAGCCGTCCGAGCTGGAGGCCCCGAGGCCTCGTCCCTGCACCGAGCGCTCGAGTTGGATCCGCCCGTCTCTGCCCCGGCACCCTCTCTCCTCTCCTACTTTCTACCTCACCGCCGTTCCCGTGCCTCGTTCAAGCCCCGAGCGTGCTCGCCTTCGAGGTCTTCCGGCAGTGGCAGCGCTTGCGGGAGTGGGCCATGGAGGCCGCTACTTTCCTTCCCCCCGAGGTTGAGGAACGAGCACAGCGGCAGCAAGGAACAGAGCCGCCCCGACCACTGAAGCCTCGCCGGAGTTACCCACCACTGCCGTGACAACCCAAGCACCACCGAAGACCGTTCTCCGCCACAACCGAAGCCCCGCCGGAGTTGCCAACCGCCGCAGCAACCGCCTGACCTCTCCTTCCTCCCTCGCGTTCTGTCCTCCGTGAGCCGCAGCGGCAGTCGGTGCCGGAAGCGGAGAAGATGACGATGCCGGCAGCGATTCTGGAGGCCGAGCTTCGCGAAGACGAGGACTGGATGCGTGGATGTAGGGAGAGGCGGCCGCTCCGGCGAGTTCTTGTTGCCATGGCCGGCGACCACACACGGCGTATTTTTTTAATTAACTAAAAACATCTTTGCCGTCTGTTACACTATGAGGATGACGGCAAAGCTATATGGGGCCTACCTGCTAACAGAAAACCCTAAACACTACTTTGTCGTCTGCTACGGGAAAATACATGACGGCAAATTCTTTGCCGTCACCCCGACAAAGAGCAGACGGCAAAGAAGTCCTTTGCCGATTTAGTCGTTGCCGTCTGACTTTGCCGTCTACTGACTGACGGCAAACTCTTTGCCGTCAGTATTTCCCTCTTTGCCGTCTGTACGTCCTTGACGGCAAACTAGCAGTTTCCTGTAGTGTACCAGCGCTCGTAGTAGCTCCTGGGTATTTGATACCGGTGCGGTTGCTCATATTTGTAACTCAAAACAGGAACTGCGGAATAAGCGGAGACTGGCGAAGGACGAGGTGACGATGCGCGTCGGGAATGGTTCCAAGGTCGATGTGATCGCCGTCGGCACGCTACCTCTACATCTACCTACGGGATTAGTTTTAAACCTCAATAATTGTTATTTCGTACCAGCTTTGAGCATGAACATTGTATCAGGATCTCGTTTGATGCGAGATGGCTACTCATTTAAATCCGAGAATAATGGTTGTTCTATTTATATGAGAGATATGTTTTATGGTCATGCCCCGCTGGTCAATGGTTTATTTTTATTGAATCTCGAACGTGATGTTACACATATTCATAGTGTGAATGCCAAAAGATGTAAGGTTGATAATGATAGTCCCACATACTTGTGGCACTGCCGCCTTGGTCACATTGGTGTCAAACGCATGAAGAAACTCCATGCAGATGGACTTTTGGAGTCTCTTGATTATGAATCATTTGACACGTGCGAACCATGCCTCATGGGCAAAATGACCAAGACTCCGTTCTCCGGAACAATGGAGCGAGCAACCAACTTATTGGAAATCATACATACTGATGTGTGCGGTCCAATGAGCGTTGAGGCTCGCGGTGGTTATCGTTATGTTCTCACCCTTACTGATGACTTAAGTAGATATGGGTATGTCTGCTTAATGAAACACAAGTCTGAGACCTTCGAAAAGTTCAAGGAATTTCAGAGTGAGGTTGAGAATCAACGTGACAGAAAAATAAAGTTCTTACGATCAGATCGTGGAGGGGAATATTTGAGTCACGAGTTTGGCACGCACTTAAGGAAATGTGGAATTGTTTCACAACTCACGCCGCCTGGAACACCTCAGCGTAATGGTGTGTCCGAACGTCGTAATCGCACTCTGTTGGATATGGTGCGATCTATGATGTCTCTTACCGATCTACCGCTATCATTTTGGGGTTATGCTTTAGAGACTGCCTCATTCACTTTAAATAGGGCTCCGTCGAAATCCGTTGAGACGACACCGTATGAATTATGGTTTGGGAAGAAACCTAAGCTGTCGTTTCTGAAAGTTTGGGGATGCGATGCTTATGTCAAGAAACTTCAACCTGAAAAGCTCGAACCCAAATCGGAAAAATGCGTCTTCATAGGATACCCTAAGGAAACTATTGGGTATACCTTCTACCTTAGATCCGAAGGCAAGATCTTTGTTGCCAAGAATGGATCCTTTCTGGAGAAAGAGTTTCTCTCGAAAGAAGTAAGTGGGAGGAAAGTAGAACTTGATGAGGTACCCCCTCTTGAACCGGAGAGTAGCGCAGCTCAGGAAGATGTTTCTGTGGTGCCTGCACCGACTAGAGAGGAAGTTAATGATGATGATCATGAAACTTCGGATCAAGTTGCTACTGAACTTCGTAGGTCCACGAGGACACGTTCCGCACCAGAGTGGTACGGCAACCCTGTCCTGGAAATCATGTTGTTAGACAACGGTGAACCTTTGAACTATGAAGAAGCGATGGCGGGCCCGGATTCCAACAAATGGCTTGAAGCCATGAAATCCGAGATAGGATCCATGTATGAAAACGAAGTATGGACTTTGACAGACTTGCCCGATGATCGGCAAGCCATAGAGAACAAATGGATCTTTAAGAAGAAGACAGACGCGGATGGTAATGTGACCATCTATAAGGCTCGACTTGTCGCTAAGGGTTATCGACAAGTTCAAGGGGTTGACTACGATGAGACCTTCTCACCCATAGCGAAGCTGAAGTCTGTCCGAATCATGTTAGCAATTGCCGCATTCTATGATTATGAGATATGGCAAATGGACGTCAAAACGACATTCCTTAATGGTTTCCTTAAGGAAGAGTTGTATATGATGCAGCCGGAAGGTTTTGTCGATCCTAATAATGCTGACAAGGTATGCAAGCTCCAGCGCTCAATCTATGGGCTGGTGCAAGCATCTCGGAGTTGGAACATTCGCTTTGATGAGATGATCAAAGCATTTGGGTTTACACAGACTTATGGAGAAGCCTGTGTTTACAAGAAAGTGAGTGGGAGCTCTGTAGCATTTCTCATATTATATGTGGATGACATACTATTAATGGGAAATGATATAGAATTCTTGGAAAGCATAAAGGCCTACTTGAATAAGTGTTTTTCAATGAAGGACCTTGGAGAAGCTGCTTACATATTAGGCATCAAGATCTATAGAGATAGATCGAGACGCCTCATTGGTCTTTCGCAAAGCACATACCTTGACAAGATATTGAAGAAGTTCAATATGGATCAGTCCAAGAAGGGGTTCTTGCCTGTATTGCAAGGTGTGAGATTGAGCACGGCTCAATGCCCGACCTCGGCAGAAGATAGAGAAAAGATGAGTGTCATCCCCTATGCCTCAGCCATAGGGTCTATTATGTATGCCATGCTGTGTACCAGACCTGATGTGAACCTCGCCGTAAGTTTGGTAGGAAGGTACCAAAGTAATCCCGGCATGGAACACTGGACAACGGTCAAGAACATCCTGAAGTACCTGAAAAGGACTAAGGATATGTTTCTCGTTTATGGAGGTGACGAAGAGCTCGTCGTAAAGGGTTACATCGATGCTAGCTTCGACACAGATCTGGATGACTCCAAGTCACAAACCGGATACGTGTATATTTTGAATGGTGGGGCAGTCAGCTGGTGCAGTTGCAAGCAAAGCGTCGTGGCGGGATCTACATGTGAAGCGGAGTACATAGCAGCCTCGGAGGCAGCACAGGAAGCAGTCTGGATGAAGGAGTTCATCACCGACCTAGGAGTTATTCCCAATGCGTCGGGCCCAATGACTCTCTTCTGTGACAACACTGGAGCTATTGCCCTTGCCAAGGAGCCCAGATTTCACAAGAAGACCAGGCATATCAAGCGTCGCTTCAACTCCATTCGTGAACATGTTCAAGATGGAGACATAGATATTTGTAAAGTGCATACGGATCTGAATGTCACAGATCCGTTGACTAAACCTCTTCCACGAGCAAAACATGATCAACACCAGAACTCTATGGGTGTTCGATTCATCACAATGTAACTAGATTATTGACTCTAGTGCAAGTGGGAGACTGTTGGAAATATGCCCTAGAGGCAATAATAAAGTGGTTATTATTATATTTCTTTGTTCATGATAATTGTCTATTGTTCATGCTATAATTGTGTTATCTGGAAATCGTAATACATGTGTGAATACATAGACCACAACATGTCCCTAGTGAGCCTCTAGTTGACTAGCTCGTTGATCAATAGATGGTTACGGTTTCCTGACCATGGACATTAGATGTCGTTGATAACGGGATCACATCATTAGGAGAATGATGTGATGGACAAGACCCAATCCTAAGCATAGCACTAGATCGTGTAGTTCATCTGCTAAAGCTTTTCTAATTTCAAGTATCATTTCCTTAGACCATGAGATTGTGCAACTCCCGGATACCGTAGGAATGCTTTGGGTGTATCAAACGTCACAACGTAATTGGGTGACCATAAAGGTGCACTACAGGTATCTCTGAAAGTGTCTGTTGGGTTGGCACGAATCGAGACTGGGATTTGTCACTCCGTATGACGAAGAGGTATCTCTGGGCCCACTCGGTAATGCATCATCATAATGAGCTCAATGTGACTAAAGAGTTAGCCACGGGATCATGCGTTACGGAACGAGTAAAGAGACTTGCCGGTAACGAGATTGAACAAGGTATAGGGATACCGACGATCGAATCTCGGGCAAGTATCATACCGGTAGACAAAGGGAATTGTGTACGGGATTGATTGAATCCCCGACATCGTGGTTCATCCGATGAGATCATCGTGGAACATGCGGGAGCCAACATGGGTATCCAGATCCCGCTGTTGGTTATTGGCCGGAGAGATGTCTCGGTCATGTCTGCATAGTTCCCGAACCCGTAGGGTCTATACACTTAAGGTTCAGTGACGCTAGAGTTGTTATGGGAAATAGTATGTGGTTACCGAATGTTGTTCGGAGTCCCGGATGAGATCCCGGACGTCACGAGGAGTTCCGGAATGGTCCGGAGGTGAAGATTTATATATGGGAAGTCATCATACGGTCACCGGAAGTGTTCGGGGGTTTTCCGGTATTGTACCGGGACCACCGAAGGGGTTCCGGGGGTCCACCGGGGGGGTCCACCTGCCCCGGAGGGCCCTATGGGCTGTATGGGGGAGGGAACCAGCCCCTAAGTGGGCTGGACGCCATCCCCCCTAGGGCCCATGCGCCTAGGGTTGGGGGAAACCCTAAAGGGGGCGCCCCCCTTGGCTTGGGGGGCAAGCCCCCTCCCCCTAGCCGCCGCCCCCCCTCTAGATCTGATCTAGAGGGGCCGGCCCCCTTCCCCCTTGGCCCTATAAATAGAGGGGAGGAGGGAGGGCAGCAGCACCTCATCTAAGGCGCAGCCCTCCCCCTCTCCAACACCCCCTCCTCCTCCGTTGAGCTTGGCGAAGCCCTGCCGGAGAACTGCCAACTCCACCACCACGCCGTCGTGCTGCCGGAGTTGTCTTCCCCAACCTCTCCCTCCTCCTTGCTAGATCAAGGCGCGGGAGACGTCACCGGGCTGCACGTGTGTTGAACGTGGAGGCGCCGTTGTTCGGTGCTTAGATCGGAATCGACCGCGATCTGAATCGCTGCGTGTACGACTCCTCCAACCGCGTTCTTGCAACGCTTCCGCATCGCGATCTTCAAGGGTATGAAGATGCACTCCTCTCTCTCTCTCGTTGCTAGTCTCTCCATAGATTGATCTTGGTGATGCGTAGGATTTTTTTTTGATTTACTACTACGTTCCCCAACAGGAGGTGCGGAGGATCTCGGCCCCCCACCGGCGAGAGGGACCCCGTTCTCGTTCGTGTTAGATTCAACGTCTTGGTTTGGGCTGTGTGGTGGCGGCAATGTCCCTTAGTAGGAAATAATGTTTCCCACGTTCTATCTCTGCCCTGATGATGCATTTAGCATCGTCGGAGGGTTTGTGGAGGTTTGTCTCCATAGGATCTCGCGTGATTCGGCCGGTGTTGGTCTTTGGTGGATCTGTTTGGATCCGGTCTTTGTTCGTCTTCGTCTGGGTGTTTACAGGTTTGATCCTTCTGATCTAGGACTTTTTTCATCGGCGATGGTTGCTATTCTGATGTGCTGGTCCTATGGGGACTTAGCACGACGACTTCCCGACTGTTTACTACAACAAGGTTTGTCCGGCTCCGGTGAGGGAGGGGTGATGACGTCGGCACGCCTTCGGCTCGCTCGAGTGCTTGTAGTCATCGCTAGGTGGTCCATGGACATGGTTGTAATTTTTATTACCTTTGTTGTTCTTTGTACTGCAATGATTGAAGATGGATAGATTGGAAGTTTTTTAAAAAAAAAGGCCTTCCCGTGTCTAAAAAAGAAATCCAAGTATAAAGCCGAGAAGTTTCTTGCCCCTCCGCCGTCATTTTTTTCAGCCCTATTGGGTAGGTGGGTGGGGAGGGGGGGGGGGGGGGGTGGTGGTTGAATTGAATCGTTTAAATTTAAGTTAGAGAAAAAAATGTCGGCCAAATTCATGGCTACCAGCAGTTTGCTTGTCTTGATCCGTTTGGTTGTGCAGGTGAACTTGAGATGGTTGTCCTAAAATAACAGTCCCACTGTGGTCACACAACGGTTTCACCCCCGGACGGATGCTGCGAAGATTCCAAGCCCAGATCACACAGAGAACAGGGGCCAGGGGGACACACATGGTCGCCATCGCCGTGATCGCCGACGCCCCCTCCCCCACACACCCGCCCCAGCCGCCGTCCCGACCTCTCGCCAGCGATAAGCAAATCCCGGCCCCCTCCACCCCGTCCACAAAAGCCCCTCTCTTTACCACCCCCACCCCGACCTCGCTCCTCCTCTCCACCCGACCCTCCTCCCCGATCCCAGCCCCAATGGCGTCCACCGCCGCGCCGCCCGCCGCCCTCGTCGCCCGCCGCGCCGCGTCCGCGTCCGTGGCCGCCGCGGGCGCCGCGCCGCTCCGGCGCGCGGGGCTCGCGGCCGGGTGCCAGCCGGCGCGCTCGCTGGCGTTCGCGGCCGGCGCCAACCCGCGCCTCGCGGTCCACGTCGCGTCGCGCTGCCGGGCCGCCTCGGCCGCGCGCGGGACCCGCGCCGTCGCCACCATGGCCAAGAAGAGCGTCGGGGACCTCACCGCCGCCGACCTCGAGGGCAAGCGCGTGCTCGTGCGGGCCGACCTCAACGTGCCGCTCGACGACAACCAGAACATCACCGACGACACCCGCATCCGCGCCGCCATCCCCACCATCAAGTACCTCCTCAGCAACGGCGCCAAGGTCATCCTCACCAGCCACTTGGTATGCCTCCCCATCCCGCCTCTCTCGCCCCTTTCCCCGCAAACCAATGAATGATCTCAGCCCCATATATGCAATGTAGGAACACATCACTCGTAGAGTGCGAGTGTTCCCTCTATTCCGTTTGAAAATCTGATATAAGTTGCCAGTTTACTGTGTTGTGCGATTGACTGACGGTTAGCCTGTCCTAAAACGACTGAATCATCGTTGCCAAGGAATTACTACTAAATACTCGCTCTGTCTCATAATATAAGACGTTTTTGCAAGCTAACCTCTTATATTATGGGACGGAGGGATACAATCTTTGACTTATATTTAATTCATCATCTATTTATGTGTTCTGTGGTTACAAAAAACATTAGCTGACTACTGCTGAGCAAAATCAGATATGTGTCCTCACTATTGCATCACTGCTTCTCTAGTAGCAAATTGTTCTTTTGGTTCTAAAATTGTGATACTTTTGGATTCCCTATTTTATTTCCTAGCAACCTTTTTATAAAGGACAATTCGATGCTAGCTTCACACAAAGCTGCTTATGATTGTTCATGTCATGGATGTCAGATTCGTAACCCTTGTTTCCTATGGATTTGCAGGGTCGTCCTAAGGGTGTTACTCCTAAGTTTAGCTTGGCTCCCCTTGTGCCACGATTATCCGAGCTTCTTGGCATTGAGGTATTCTTTTGGTCCACACCATCGAGGCTTCTAATCAAGCATATGCTGAAGTGATTGTAGTCTACTTATTTAAACACATTTTTGTTCACAAATTAGGTGAAAAAAGCAGAAGATGTTATCGGCCCAGAAGTTGAAAAATTGGTGGCTGACCTGGCAAATGGTGCTGTTTTGCTCCTGGAAAACGTAAGATTTTACAAGGAAGAGGAGAAGAATGATCCAGAGTTTGCAAAGAAGCTTGCGTCACTGGCAGATCTGTTTGTAAACGATGCATTCGGAACAGCCCACAGAGCACATGCCTCGACTGAGGGAGTTACCAAGTTCTTGAAGCCTTCTGTTGCTGGATTCCTTTTGCAGAAGGTTAATACTTTCTTTTATTTCTATTTCTGAAGTTTGATGCTTGAACTCAATTGATGCTGTGCACCACACAATAAAAGGAAAAAGAATTTAGAGCAGAAGACTTAACGTCCGTCCATTGGTTCCAGACAGAGTCTGAAGTGTTGAACCTGTTTTTAATTGCAGGAACTTGACTACCTGGATGGAGCTGTTTCAAACCCTAAGCGCCCATTCGCTGCCATTGTGGGTGGCTCAAAGGTGTCATCCAAGATTGGTGTTATCGAATCCCTGTTGGAGAAGTGTGATATCCTTCTTTTGGGTGGTGGTATGATCTTCACATTTTACAAGGCACAAGGACTCTCAGTTGGCTCTTCCTTGGTCGAGGAAGATAAACTTGAGCTGGCAACATCTCTCCTTGCAAAAGCAAAGGCAAAGGGTGTCTCCCTTTTGTTGCCATCTGACGTTGTCATTGCTGATAAGTTTGCTCCCGATGCTAACAGCCAGGTATATATTACATTTTTGTTTTCCTTCTGTAAACGTTGAAGATGATTATTAGTAGTAAATATTTTCTAGTCAAGCTGAAGCAGCTCACGAATCTGTGAAGGCTATATACCTGATATGGAATTTTTCTGTAGACCGTCCCTGCATCTGCAATTCCTGATGGTTGGATGGGGCTGGACATTGGCCCAGATTCAGTCAAAACATTTAATGACGCCCTGGACACAACACAGACAATCATTTGGAATGGACCAATGGGTGTCTTTGAATTTGACAAGTTTGCAGTAGGAACTGAGGTAATGCCCTGTGTAATCCATTCATTCAATTCTATTATGGAACAAATTTGCACAGAAAGAAACTTAACTGTGATCCCTCTCCTGTAGGCTATTGCAAAGAAGTTGGCCGAGCTTAGCAAAAAGGGTGTTACAACTATTATTGGAGGCGGAGACTCCGTTGCGGCTGTTGAGAAGGTGGGAGTGGCTGATGTTATGAGCCACATCTCAACTGGTGGTGGCGCCAGCTTGGAGTTGTTGGAAGGAAAGCAGCTTCCTGGAGTCGTTGCACTTGATGAAGGTGTCATGACGAGGTCGGTGACCGTATGAGGCTAAGCTTCATTTTGTTGCATCTTAATTCCTTTCATGTACCGTTCTAAACCTGCCATGTTGTCCTCCCCCTTTTGCTCGTCTTCAACCACTCGAAATGTAAGAGACCAATGTTTTATAGAGAAATACTGGGAACTGTTTGAATAACACCCCCCAGCAATTTGTGCTCACTTGAGTTGCCTTTTCTCAGCTCACATAATTAGCACCAGCAAATGTTTTATTTATAAGGCAAAGATGGAATGATGTTGGTTGAGGATGTTTGATTTTTGTCTTGTTTTGTTTTCCTTTCCAAAGCAAACTTTAGAGGTGTCGAAGATGCACTTTTGGATGCCTGTTGTGATCAGCAGTAAAAAATTCGGTTCATGTCGAAGTTCACTGTGGAACAAGCAGACATGCTCATCTTCCATTTCCAATTTCAGCATAAATTTGACGGACCAACAGAGTGCTGAAGCTGACCATTGAAAGCATCAGCGCATGTTTGTTTGTTGTAAGAATGCAACCAACTCAGCGTGCATGTCATTTATTGGTGGAAATTCTTCAGAAACATTTCATTTGGGGTTTGGCCATGTCAGGCTTTACACATAAACTTAGCCATGTCAGGCTTTACACATAAACTTACTGCATATATGGATTTCGACGATCGACAGTTCAGCATCATGAAGAGCGATATCACAATGGTGTTTCTTCATTGTGGGCACTTTCTGCCTCCATGCATGCCCTGGGCAGTAATTCTCATATTACCCAAAAAGACTTTCGCCCCGCTTTATACATAAAGCAAACCACACATTACAACCGGCCATATAACAAGAAACGGAAAATAAAACGACAAGATACACAACTCTATGGAACAGCTAACAAGCTCCGAAGGACCAGTAGGACATTGGAGCCCACGACGGCCTCAGATCATGACATCAACGACTGCGACAAGGGAGCTATTCACCGCCGGAGGAAAGCCACACTCTGTCCCTCCCAAGGCCAAGCTTGTTGTCCTGTCGCTGCCTCCGAAGAGGGCACCCCTGCCCTCTCGTCCTGGATCGAAGGACGCCGTCCCGTCGGCAGGCAGAGCAGCTCACCCCTGAGCACGCATGGGCAGGCCAACCAGTTGCCGAGGATAGGACAACAGCCGTGGCGACCTCACCTCTAAAGGACACCCATACATCACCACCGTCTCTGGCCAAGACCCAAACGCACATCGCAGCTGCCGAGCATGGACAGTACTGAAGACCGGCAGACCACCACCGCACCGAGCCCTTGACCACGAAGAGCTCCCAAGGCGGCGCCTTCAAGAAGAAAGCGACGCCGATGCGCCGCCGCCGCCCAATCCGGAGATTTTAGGCTTTCGCCCGGGACCAAGAGGCGGAGGGCCGGGTGTAGGTCTCGATGTTGCCCACACAGAAGGAGAACAACGCCATGGGCGTCGCCAACATCGTGACCGGCCTAGCTGGTCAAGGGTTTCCCCCGACCCAGAGCCCGCACCCAACGCCCCTCCGACCTGCAGAACGGGAGAACCGAAGGGCACCCAAATCCCGGCCGGACGTGGAGAGCAAAGCACCAGTGAGGCCACCACCTTCAGATCGGAACCATGCTTGCTGCCGCCTCGCCGCCCGGCGTAGCCAAGGACAACACCCCGCAGCGCCAGCGCCACCCCCCGTCGAAGAGGAAGGGGCGCCCTCTCCAGCAGTGGCCGCCGCCACCCACGACACCCGCAGATCGACCAGATCGGACGCGCCCGACCTAGCCCACGCCACCACCAGATCGGCCTCGCAGTCGAGCCCCAGCCGCCACCACTGCAGGGCCGCGCCGCCGCCTCCCAGCACAGCAGCAACCAGATCCACGCGACCCCGCCACCGGAAAGCTCGCCGGACCCCCCCCCCCCCCCCCCCATCTTCCCTTCTTACCGCGCCGCCGGGATCCCGACAGGGGAGGGAGGGGAGAAGCCCCGCCGCACGGGCTTTGCCCGACGGACGCCCTCCGACAGCGGCGAGGAGGAGGAGGGGACGGGGGGAGGGGCCTCTCGCTGGCGGCGGAGATGGGGCTCCCGTGACGCGCGCGCGGGGCGCGTCGCGGGAGCGGGAGAATGCAACCAACTCAGCGTGCAATTTACCACCTGGCTCCATGATATCTCAAAATTTAGATTTAGCTCATGAAAATATACCGCAAATGATAGATAATACAAGCTCAAAGGGTATGTCATACATCACCCTAGACCACGGTACAAGATGGCCACAGAAGTGCATAAACAGTACTACAGATATAGCAGATCAAAATGTTTATATCCAGCCCAAAAGAAGCAGTCTAAGATGCAGGAGACGTAAATTAAAAGGTGATAAATATATGCTGAGGAACAACAGCAATGCTAATGGTACAAAAGTTTATGCTAGAAGGAGGCACTGACAAAAGAGCTCACGTCACGTCTCATTAGACTCGTTAGAAGCCTCGTTGAAAGACGAGGCGAGGTATTCTGCCAGACTCAATCCTGATGTTGGATTTGATATTGTTCGGCCTTGATTAGGTGTCTCCTTTTTGCGCAATGACTCTGGAAGCCAGGACTTGGCGCCATCGATGGGTTTCAGTATGTTGCCAACGATAGGCTGCAAGCCCTGCCAAGGATCATCAACCATGGACTTCCTGTAGAAGTTCCTCTGATCTTGCGACCCAGAATGGTTCTGGAAGCCACCCCTTCCCCCTCTTCCTCTCGAACCTGGGCTGTGGTAGTAGTTCTCACCCCTGCCTTGATTAGGTGTCTCCTTTTTGCGCAATGACTCTGGAAGCCAGGACTTGGCGCCATCGATGGGTAGTATGCTGCCAACGATAGGTTGCAAGCCCTGCCAAGGATCATCAACCATGGACTTCCTGTAGAAGTTCCTCTGATCTTGCGATCCAGAATGGTTCTGGAAGCCACCCGTTCCTCCTCTTCCTCTCGAACCTGGGCTGTGGTAGTAGTTCTCGCCCCTGCCACGTCCAAAAGACGAGTGCGGGCTACCTCTTGGTACGTAACTCCTCGGGCTTCCTCTTGGTTCGTAATTCATCGGGCTACCTCCTGGCCCGTAATTCATCGGGCTACCTCTTGGTCCGTAATTCATCGGGCTACCTCCTGGTCCATAATTCATTGGGCTGCCCCCTCGGCCAACATTAGGGCCTCTGAACCCAAAGTTGGGTGGATGTGGATACGGATCTTGAGCTGGAGAAGCAGAATGTGGGTTCCAGTGAGGTGGAGGTCCAGGAGGTGTTCCTCGGTATCCAGACATAGGAGTCTGGAACTGCATAGGACTTCTCCATGGACTATTCCCTGGTGCACCTTCAATCAGAGATTGGGCCATATGGTGCTGGTGTGGAGGAGGATAATTGTTACCGGAGTTCCCTGATCCAGATAAACAAGCAAAGTGAGACCAATGATCAGGGTGAAACTTTGTAACGTTAGTTTTTTATGGCATCCTGCATGTAAATTGCAAAACTCAAACAGAGGCATGGCTTAATAATTACTTAACTTGCTACCCTGACTAACCCAGACGGTTATGTTCCGCTAGAAACATGAGAACCAAGAAGTGATGGTAATTTTCACATTTTCCAGAATGTGCAGACGACCAAAACAGTAGCTGGATTTCTCGCAGCACAGTACAGCTACAAGTAATCACTAAGCAGTCCAAATTTTGTACTAGCCAGTTCTTAAACCGGTATTTAGAGTGTCAAAAGTGTTCTCTTAATCACCCTTCGGTGCCATGGTAGGTGATGTAAAATATTCAAAATTACTCTCTTCAACCTAAAAGGACCACCAAAGATTCTTCAATCGACCAATACTCACATCATCCAGTTAGAAGTTACTAGCATCTACATACTGCCTACAAATATAATTCCTGCAAATATGAATCTTACAAAGGCAATTAACCTAGAAGCCTATCAGGTTCAACCTAGAAGCGCAGGAGCAGAGTATATATACAATAAACATCAGGAAGAAAAGAGGAGGGGCGATACCCTAGCAGGGCAAGGTACCGACCGTGAGGCGGGGCCGGGGCGGGATTGGGGCCCGGGGGGTCGGCGCTCTTGCGCTTCTGCGGGACGGCGGCGGCGGCGGCGGAGAAGGCCGCGCCGGGGTTGGTGTAGAAATCGAACCGCGAGCGAGGGCGCGGGGCGGAGGAGGTGGGCGCCAGGTCGGGCTCCGGGAGATCCCACGCGGGCGGCGGCGGCGCGGCAGATGGCGAGGAGGAGGTGGTGGAGTTAGCGGCGGCGGCGGCGGAGGAGCGGAGGGCGAGGAGGCGCTCCCTGCGGTTCGCCGACGACTCCTCCCCGGCTTGCTCGCCGGTGTCCATCTGGGATTGCTGCTTGCCTGCGACGGGCCTCTGCCGCTTGGGTTCAGAGAAGAGTAACCGTTGCGTTTGTACTATTTGTCATCGCACAATACGCAGGAGCAGGAACATGTAGCTTCAGAAAGTTCAGAAAAAGAGTTCTCTTTTAACGGCCATGAAATCCTCTCACGACCTCTTTGATTTCCAGGAAGTTCAAGACACATGATTTTTTGTACAAAACACATGCAACATACGAAAAATACAAAGGATTATAATCCTATAAAATTTATGTGGAAATGCTTTAATCAAATGAGCCCCAACACGTTATCTCACGACCCTCGGCTCCGCAATATCGGATCATTGTCCTCTCCTACTCGACTTGAATGCGGAATTATGCATAGGGCGCAGATTGAAATTTGAATCTTTCTGGCCGAAAGCGGAAGGATTCCTAGACACGGTGGAGAGCGCGTGGGCCTCGGTCCCCAATGAGGGCAACCCATACGTGCTGCTGGACAAGAAGTTGAGAGCCACGACCAAAAGTTTGAAGAAATAGAGTGATAGGTGGGTTGGGAATGTAAAACTCCAGATTGCAATCGCCCTTGAGGTCATATCGCGACTTGATGCTGCAATGGACAATAGGGCCCTATCACAGCAAGAGGGAGAGCTACGCAAAGTGTTGAAGATGAAGTTGCTTGGGCTTTGTTCTCTGGAACAAACAATAGCGTGGCAAAGACCGAGACTGTTAAGATTTAAGGAAGGAGACACCGACACCAGTTTCTTCCATCAACACGCGCGCCACCACCATCGGCGTAAAATGATCACATCACTACGACATGCCAACACCATTGCTACGGGACATGAGGAGCTTGCCAATATGGTGGACTCCTACTATGACAGCCTCCTCGGTGTGGCGCCACCGAGAGATCACACCATTGACCTAGACAAGCTCGAGCTGCCATCCTTGGACATGGCACATCTAGAAGCACCCTTCTCGGAGGAGGAAGTGGAAAAGGTGGTCAAGGACATGCCTTCGGACAAAGCTCCGGTCCCCGACGGGTTCACCGGTCGTTTCTTCACTACTTGTTGGCACATCATAAAGGAAGACCTCATGCGAGCTTTTGACTTATTCCATCGAGGGGATATGCGTGGACTACCGGCGATCAACAAGGCAATCATCTCTCCACTACCAAAGATTGATGGAGCGGTGGAAGTGAAAGATTTCAGGCTTGTGAGCGTCGTCCATGGGGTTTTCATTTTTTTTACAAAGTCTTGGCAAACAGGCTCGCGGCCGAGCTCCCCAAGCTAGTGGGCTCCCATCAATGTGCTTTTTTCAAGGGGAGATTTACTCACGACAACTTCATGTTGGTTCAAAGTACGACATGTCGATTGCATGCTCTTAAAGAGCCAACAGTGATGCTCAAGCTAGATATTTCAAAGGCTTTCAATACCGTACAATGGCCTTTTCTACTCGAGGTTCTTAGGAGAATGGCTTTGGTGCAAAGTGGATTGGTTGGATTTGTGGCCTCCTGGAAAATTCTTCTACGAGAGCAATGGTGAATGGATGCCCAGGAAAACAGATCTTCATCTGAAGAGGCATGAGACAAGGAGCTCCTTCGTCTCCTATGCTTTCCATACTCATCATGGAACCACTACACAAGACGATAGATTTTGCGGCAAGAAATGGACTACTTGAACCACTTGCTCGCGCTGGCTTCCAACAGAGAGTGTCAATGTCTGACGACGATGTCATGTTATTCATCAAACGGAGAAAGCTTGATCTACAAGTCTCTGCTACAATCCTCCAACTATATGGCGAAGCCTCCTGCCTTCGTGTCAACTAGATGAAAAGTGTTGCCCTGCCAATACGATGCAGTGAGGAGACGATGGAAAGGGTTAGCCAAGTTCTTGGATGTCCGATGGGTACGTTCCATGTAAGTATCTCAGGCTGCCTCCAACCATCAGGAAGCAAAGCGCGGCTCAGCTTATGGGGCTCGTGGACCAACTTGCCAGCTGCTTGCCAAGATGGAAATCATCATCTATGCCCAAGAGTGGACAAATGATCCTTGTACAGTCCGTGCTATGTGTGATTCCAATCCATGCAATGCTTGCTTTGGACATCCCTCAGAAGATCATCAAGGCCATGAACAAGATATGCAGAGGTTTCCTTTGGTGTGCAAAAGATCAGGCCAACGGTGGGCAGTGTATGGTAGCTTGGGAGACAGTCTGCTCTGCAAAATGGGTGGGTGGCCTCGATATTCCTAATCTCAGGTGGAGGAACATCGGGGTGCATGCTAGATTGCCATGGCTTCAAAGAACTGATCAATAACGACCACGGGTAGATTTCGAGATCCCGGTGCCACAGGAGGCGACACAACTTTTCCAGGAGGCCACGCAAGCGACTGTGGGTGATGGCACTTCAACCCTATTCTAGGAGGACAAATGGTTCAATGGATTCCGGATACAGGAGGTTGCACCGGCCCTATACGACAGAGCCAGCAATGGTGTCAAGAGATCATGCACAGTGCACCAGGCGGTGATTGACGGCAACTGGGTCATGGACATCGGGCCGGAGATGTCGGCCCTTGAGATTCAGGAGTACCTTAACCTATGGACTATAGTGGAGCAAGTAGAGCTCAACCAAGGCATCCCAGATTCCATATTTTAGGCTTAGGAAAAGGACGGCGTCTTCTCAGCTCGATGGGCCTATGCGGCCAAGTTCTGGGGAAGAGAGGTCATCCCCATGGCTGATTTCACTTGGAAGTTTAAGGCACCACTACAATGCCGTTTTTTCGCATGGCTAGCACTTCAAAACAGGTGTTGGACATCTGACAAGCTTGCGAGGCGTGGACTAGAGCATCAGGAGGCTTTCCCTTTCTGTGGGCAAGAGCAAGAAACCATTGACCACATCCTCCTCACCTGCGTTTTTGCGAGACAAATTTGGACCATTGTATGCACCAGCCTAAACAGACGAGACTGGATCCCTCATCATCAGTCCAGCTTGTCACAATGGTGTGCCAACAAGCATGGTGCTATGACATGCACGAAGGATGTGCGAGCAATGTTGCTATTGGTCCTATGGAGCTTTCGAAGCATCGAAACTCCATCGTGTTCGACGCGGACTCTCCCTCTATGCACCAGTTAGTTATGAAGATCGAACAAGAAGC
Source organism: Thinopyrum elongatum (assembly GCA_011799875.1). Taxonomy (NCBI): domain Eukaryota; kingdom Viridiplantae; phylum Streptophyta; class Magnoliopsida; order Poales; family Poaceae; genus Thinopyrum; species Thinopyrum elongatum. The sequence goes on from CM022297.1 coordinate 425,893,380, forward strand.
CACAAGATGGAAGCAAGCGGGAATCTTCAAGGGAGACGTGGAGCCGATGCTGCATGCATTAGCTACGTGGGCAAACGTGATAAGTTAGATATGTATTAGGTGGATTCTGAGTAGAGTTGGTGTACGTGTAATATGTAATATCCAACGTGGAGGGGCTTCTTCTCCCCATTCTCTCTTTAATATATAGTACGCACACTCGTGCGTATTTGAGAAAAAAAAAAGCCCCTAGGAAACCACATGGACTTCGATCAAAGAACACCATTCTCATTCGAATTTAAATTAGACCATCATGTTGCTCCTTCACCACTGTTATGTTATGTTCTTCTCTACATAGAGTATTGATTAGAGCATAAAGGCAAATAACTACATTATGTGTGATGTACTTCTTCTGCAAAGAAATATAGTGATCTAAACGCTCTTATATTTCTTTACGGAGGGAGTAACTAATTTAATGACAACTTCTTGTGAAAGTGGGTGTTAACTACATACACTCACTAGTTGCGTGTGAGACATGCAAACCACTTTCATCAACCTATTTTCTCTTCTCCCCTTTCGTAAATTTCAAAACTATAGGCCAGGAAAAACTCAAATGAAAAACATGAATTTTGAATAGGATAAATTAAAGTAAAACAAATTGAAAACCTAAAGCAGGTTTTTCTCTTGGAACCGTGTTGAACATGTGTACAAGTTGAGTTACAACTAGAGCTCTAATTAACGGAGGTTCATAAATTCACCTAGATTACACATAGCACATCACTAGACTTCTAGTTATCTGAAAATAGAATCTAATTCTTTAGGATTGCTGGCACTAATACAAGTCGTACACATGGAGTTATGGCTATTGAGGCGGTAAAATCAACAACACCCGGCCCATAAATGTAGTGTTGAATAGCTACTTTGCACCCATCCGCATGGCCCCGACGAGTATATAGTTGAACACTCAAGATTGCACAACCAAAATGCAAGCTCACCATCAAGTTTATAGATACCACATTGCCATTGGGCGAACACATAAAAAGTGTTAGTTTGGTCTTCGAGGATGATGAACAAAGCTAGGCCTGGGAGGCACTAGGAAATTTCTCCAAGTTTCCCTTGGTTGATTCAACTGTGCAAACTACAAATAAAAAACATAAGAATCAATCAATTAGACGGGATAAAACCATTGAAAAAGGACCTTTATCACTTGATCACCCCTTCGTGTTGATCTCTGCCCCATAAATCTCCGGTGTTCCCCTCTTTTTTGAGTGTGTTGTGCCGATTCCGTGGGTGTACTTGATGTAGCAGTCCTTGATGCGGTGCACTCTCTCTGCTGTGGGAGTCTGACAAGCCATTACTGTATATACTAGATGACCCGTTGCACCAATGGCGCAAAGGGCGAGAGGGAACCAAGCATTCAAAGCAAGCAAATAAGAATATTACAGGCCAATCATAAATATATGAAGCATAAGGAAAATGATACTTAGATATGATGTTCATATATAGCGTTATATATTACATTGCATGGCATAATAAGCTGCTGCATATTACATTGAGAGACTGCTGGCATTGCCACGCAACATACTCCCTCCGTTCGGAATTACTTGTCGCAGAAATGGATGTATCTAGACGTATTTTAGTTCTAGATACATCCATTTCCGAGACAAGTAATTCCGAACGGAGGGAGTAGGTCATAGCAGATGGTTTAATCTATATACAAGTGATTGCCATAGGCAACTAATTAGCCGGGGATGGCTTAAACTTCAAAGTCCATCGACGGGATAGAAGAAGCTCTGGAAAGACTGGCAGATGAACTATGGCAGTGATCTTCTGTAGACAAAGGTAATCACTTGATATTCAGAGAAGGCTGCTGTAACTGGTAGTATCGGCATCTTCTGAAGGCACATAGGATGTGAAAGTAGATCCTCTCCGAAGTGGATATACCCCTGTGTTTTGGATTACCTGCATAGAGTTGTCACTCAACTGGCCAAGATGAGCAATTGCATTGTGAATATCTATAGCCGCTTTGTCGAGCTCACGGCCACTTATGGAATTGGTTGAGCATACACTTCCTTTAGCTGAGAGGTGAATCTCAGAAGAAGTGCTTTTAACCTGATATAAGTAGTCTGCAATGCCTTCGCTAAGTTGTCTAATCTTCAGAGCCTGTTCTTTGATTTCCTTTTCTTTGTCCTAACAAACCAATCAGATGCAGTTTTCTTTCCTTTGTTTGTTGCAGCTCATTGTGACTATAACCCTTCAATACCTTGGCACGCATGGTCTCCATATATTTGATTACTCAAGCCGCTGCAACGTCCATTGCATCTTATACACAATTGTATGAATAGCCAGACAATGCCATTGCTTCATCATCACGTCGCTAATATTGTGTGCTTGGACGAAACTTGATTGTGACTGCAACTCTTTCCCCAACTTTGCAACAGAAGAACTAACATTGACATGCACACACAACTTGCTACAAAACAAAGGCACATAACCTCTAAACCAAATATAAGTTGAAAGTTGAGAATCGTACAATGATAAAAGCTGAGCTGACTTGAGCAGTGCCCATAGTTGATTGTTGGTCAACGATGGAGAACCTGGCAAGTGGCAACCCGGGCTCATGGATTTCTTCAGTGTTCATGGTTATCAAACCAGATTCGCCCGTGGTGTAGTGGTCCTGCAGAAATATATACTTATCTTAGAGGATCTGCATGCCCCCTAAAGAGCAAGACCAACGAATGTAGCGCAGCTGCTACGAACCACGACCTAAGCAGGAATTGAGTTACCTGTGGTATCACGTGGGTGAAGCAAGATCGCACCTCAAATATGATTAAACTGTCTCTCTGAACCATAAAATCACTCTCCTCAAATTTACATGCAGCAGAAAAACAAAATACATAAACCTTCATAATGACAAGATAAAAATCAGAAAAGTGTGAGTCTGAACCGTATCATCATTTGCCTCAAACTTATGTGCAGCAATGCCGATGAGAACAAAATACACAAACCTTCATATGTACAAAAAATACACAAACCTTCATAATGACAAGATAAAATTCAGAAAAGTGTGAGACTACTAATGGATAGAATCACTATTCAATGGCCACTGCAGCAACCATATACAAAAACAAAATGCAACGCCGGTGAAACCCTTGGTAAATTAGGACTAATGCTTCAACAAGCAATTAAGCATGCATGGCAATACAACACAAGGCCTTCAAGGATGACTATAATGTATTAACACAATACCAATTCAGTTTCGGTATAAGAATCAATGAAGAAGGCTATGCCTACTTAATTTGGTCACAACATATGACCAGAAGTAGTTAATTTCATGGACAGTAAAATATACAACACACTCACCCTTCTGATAATAGAGACTGTCCTCTAGGAGGGACTCCTCTTTGGAAGTGACACTGATGTATTGAAGAGAAGTGTAATGATCTGTAGCAGAAAAGGTACATGATAAAAAATTATGAGCTTGATTTCAGTGCATGTAGAATACTTTAAAAAAATTATGAGCATGATTTCAGTGTATATAGAATACATTAAACTGCTGAGTTATATATAGGATGGGAATCAATCAACACAATCTCTCTAGGTGTGCTATAGCTGCTGCTCTACCTCTATTTCGGAACATAGAGCTTAGATCTTTTTTTTGTCAATGCCTATCGATCCACAACTTTTGACAAGCTTAAGGATCGTCGCCAAGGCAACGTTCAAATCCATGCTGGCAGAGACTAACAACAAACACTTATATAAGCCCAAATGTTACCATCACATTATCTGTGACTTTTCATACTACTAAAAAATTGTATGGACTATGAAGAGAATATATATTTAATTAACAGTGAAGGGCAGTAAAGACCGCATTAATGCACACGGCAATGGCTTCGAGTAAACCTTATCTAGTGTATAATAGGAATGTGAAAAGTAATCCCCTGAATGAATAAATAAGATGAAATACCTATCATATCCACTTTCAAGAAGATTGGAGGCAAGAGTTAAAACAGAAGTGCAAATGTCTAGTTTGATATACCTAGCAAAGTGCTCCATAAGAACATTAATTATATCAGCAGTAACCTATAAGATAGATAGAGCAAGATATCAGCCATTGTATAGAATGAGAGTAGAGTATTAGGGGAGTGGTAGTAAGTCCACACAGCATGATCCGACATTCTTCGCATAGCACTGACAGAGCCCTTGTATCATTATTTTGCCAACAGCGGTACACAAGCTGCAAATATCACATGGGAACCACCATTACTCAATATATGCACCATAGTCATGTCTCACGAGTAATAGCAATGTTATAGCTGATTCTATTTTCCTTCAATACCTCTCTCTATCTCTACTCTTTTCACAAAAACTGGCAGCTTCCAACATCAAGCAAATTCTTATGTCATTAATGACAGAGAAAGATTAGAGTCTGGTATATAAGCCGGTAGTAGTAATCCATTAAAAGCAGTAGTTAGGTGAAGCTTCATAAGTACAAACACATGGATATTTTGTACTCCCTCTGTAAACTAATATAAGATAGTGATCTAAACGCTCTTATAGGGAGTAGTAGAGACAACCACATATTAGAGCCTGATTAGAACATATGAACCTTAAACCATATTATGTCCTTCATTTGCTGCACATTACATCACAACCTATCCCCAATGTTGCAAGGTTATAATGGTAAATTAATTATTCCCTTGTGAACATGATATTGCAGATAGACTCAAGTATCCATATTCAATAGAAGATATTTGAAGTCAACTATGCTCACGTCAACCATCACAAGTAGCAGTAGTGCATTTCTTCAGAAACACAACTATAATTACATGCAGATAAACAGCAGTGGGAGGTAAGGATGTGGTAACCGATAGAGAACTGAATCTTTCCCGCACAAGAAAGAAAATAAAGAAATAAAGAAGTGATAAGCTCATAGGATTATAATCCTACAAAATTTATGTGGAAATCCTTTAATCAAATGAGCCCCAACACGTTATCTCACGACCCTCGGCTCCGCAATATCGGATCATTATCCTCTCCTACTCGACATGAATGCCGAATTATGCATACGGCGCAGATTGAAATTTGAATCTTTCTGGCCGAAAGCGGAAGGATTCCTATACACGGTGGAGAGCGCTTGGGCCTCGGTCCCCAATGAGGGCAGCCCATACGTACTGCTGGACAAGAAGTTGAGAGCCACGACCAAAAGTTTGAAGAAATGGAGTGACAGGTGGGCTGGGAATGTAAAACTCCAGATTGCAATCGCCCTTGAGGTCATATCTCGACTTGATGCTGCAATGGACAGCAAGGCCCTATCACAGCCAGAGGGAGAGCTACGCAAAGTGTTGAAGATGAAGTTGCTTGGGCTTTGTTCTCTAGAACAAACAATAGCATGGCAAAGACCGAGATTGTTAAGACTTAAGGAAGGAGACACCGACACTAGTTTCTTCCATCAACACGCGCGCCACCGCCATCGGCGTAACATGATCACATCACTACGACATGCCAACACCATTGCTACGAGACATGAGGAGCTTGCCAATATGGTGGACTCCTACTATGACAGCCTCCTCGGTGTGGCGCCACCAAGAGATCACACCATTTACCTAGACAAGCTCGAGCTGCCATCCTTGGACATGGCACATCTGGAAGCACCCTTTTCGGAGGAGGAAGTGGAAAATGCGGTCAAGGACATGCCTTCGGACAAAGCTCCGGGCCCCGACGGGTTCACCGGTCGTTTCTTCACTACTTGTTGGTAAATCATAAAGGAAGACCTCATGCGAGCTTTTGACTTATTCCACCGAGGGGATATGCGTGGACTACTGGCGATCAACAAGGCAATCATCTCTCCACTGCCAAAGATTGATGGAGAGGTGGAAGTGAAAGATTTCAGGCTTGTGAGCGTCGTCCATGGGGTTTTCATTTTTTTTTTGACAAAGTCTTGGCAAACAGGCTCGCGACCGAGCTCCCCAAGCTAGTGGGCTCCCATCAATGTGCTTTTTTCAAGGGGAGATTTACTCACGAAAACTTCATGTTGGTTCAAAGTACGACATGTCGATTGCATGCTCTTAAAGAGCCAACAATGATGCTCAAGCTAGATATTTCAAAGGCTTTCAATACCGTACAATGGCCTTTTCTACTCGAGGTTCTTAGGAGAATGGCTTTGGTGCAAAGTGGATTGCTTGGATTTGTGGCCTCTTGGCAAATTCTTCTACGAGAGCAATATTGAATGGATGCCCAGGAAAGCAGATCTTCATCTGAAGAGGCATGAGACAAGGAGCTCCTTTGTCTCCTATGCTTTCCATACTCATCATGGAACCACTACACAAGACGATAGATTTTGCGGCAAGAAATGGACTACTTGAACCACTTGCTCGCACTGGCTTCCAACAGAGAGTGTCAATGTCTGACGACGATGTCATGTTATTCATCAAACCGAGAAAGCTTGATCTAAAAGTCTCTGCTACAATCCTCCAACTGTATGGCGAAGCCTCCTACCTTCGTGTCAACTTGATGAAGAGTGTTGCCCTGCCAATACGATGCAGTGAGGAGACGATGGAAAGGGTTAGCCAAGTTCTTGGATGTCCGGTGGGTACATTCCATGTAAGTATCTCAGGCTGCCTCTAACCATCGGGAAGCAAAGCGCGGCTCAGCTTATGGGGCTCGTGGACCAACTTGCCAGCTGCTTGCCAAGATGGAAATCATCATCTATGCCCAAGAGTGGACAAATGATCCTTGTACAGTCCGTGCTATGTGTGATTCCAATCCATGCAATGCTTGATTTGGACATCCCTCAGAAGATCATCAAGGCCATGAACAAGATATGCAGAGGTTTCCTTTGGTGTGCAAAAGATCAGGCCAACGGTGGGCAGTGTATGGTAGCTTGGGAGACAGTCTGCTCTCCAAAATGGGCGGGTGGCCTCGATATTCCTAATCTCAGGTGGAGGAACATCGGGGTGCATGCTAGATTGCCATGGCTTCAAAGAACTGATCTATAACGACCATGGGCAGATTTCTAGATCCCGGTGCCACAGGAGGCGACACAACTTTTCCAGGAGGCCACGCGAGCGACTGTGGGTGATGGCACTTCAACCCTATTCTAGGAGGACAAATGGTTCAATGGATTCCGAATACAGGAGGTTGCACCGGCCCTATACGACAGAGCCAGCAATGGTGTCAAGAGATCATGCACAATGCACCAGGCAATGATTGATGGCAACTGGGTCATAGACATCGGGCTGGAGATGTCGGCCCTTGAGATTCAAGAGTACCTTAACCTATGGACTATAGTGGAGCAAGTAGAGCTCAACCAAGGCATCCCAGATTCCATATTTTGGGCTTGGGAAAAGGACGGCGTCTTCTCAGCTCGATAGGCCTATCCGGCCAAGTACTAGGGAAGAGAGGTCATCCCCATGGCTGATTTCACTTGGAAGTTTAAGGCACCACTACAATGCCGGTTTTTCGCATGGCTAGCACTTCAAAACAGGTGTTGGACATCTAACAGGCTTGCGAGGCGTGGACTAGAGCATCAGGAGGCTTTCCCTTTCTGCGGGCAAGAGCAAGAAACCATTGACCACATCCTCCTCACCTGCGTTTTTGCGAGACAAATTTGGACCATTGTATGCACCAGCCTAAACAGACGAGACTGGATCCCTCATCATCAGTCCAGCTTGTCACAATGGTGTGCCAACAAGCATGGTGCTATGACATGCACGAAGGATGTGCGAGCAATGTTGCTATTGGTCCTATGGAGCTTTCGAAGCATCAAAACTCCATCGTGTTCGACGCGAACTCTCCCTCTATGCACCAATTAGTTATGAAGATCGAACAAGAAGCCACAAGATGGAAGCAAGCGGGAATCTTCAAGGGAGACGTGGATCCGATGTTGCATGCATTAGCTACGTGGGCAAACGTGATAAGTTAGATATGTATTAGGTGGATTCTGAGTAGAGTTGGTGTACGTGTAATATGTAATATCCAACGTGGAGGGGCTTCTTCTCCCCATTCTCTCTTTAATATATAGTACGCACACTCGTGCGTATTTGAGAAAAAAAGCCCCTAGGAAACCACATGATGTGCGAGCAATGTTGCTATTGGTCCTATGGAGCTTTCGAAGCATCGAAACTCCATCGTGTTCGACGCGGACTCTCCCTCTATGCACCAATTAGTTATGAAGATCGAACAAGAAGCCACAAGATGGAAGCAAGCGGGAATCTTCAAGGGAGACGTGGAGCCGATGCTGCATGCATTAGCTACGTGGGCAAACGTGATAAGTTAGATATGTATTAGGTGGATTCTGAATAGAGTTGGTGTACGTGTAATATGTAATATCCAACGTGGAGGGGCTTATTCTCCCCATTCTCTCTTTAATATATAGTACGCACACTCGTGCGTATTTGAGAAAAAAAAGCCCCTAGGAAACCACATGGACTTCGATCAAAGAACACCGTTCTCATTCGAATTTAAATTAGACCATCATGTTGCTCCTTCACCACTGTTATGTTATGTTCTTCTCTACATAGAGTATTGATTAGAGCATAAAGGCAAATAACTATATTATGTGTGATGTACTTCCTCTGCAAAGAAATATAGTGATCTAAACGCTCTTATATTTCTTTACGGAGGGAGTAACTAATTTAATGACAACTTCTTGTGAAAGTGGGTGTTAACTACATACACTCACTAGTTGCGTGTGAGACATGCAAACCACTTTAATCAACCTATTTTCTCTTCTCCCCTTTCGTAAATTTCAAAACTATAGGCCAGGAAAAACTCAAATGAAAAACATGAATTTTGAATAGGATAAATTAAAGTAAAACAAATTGAAAACATAAAGCAGGTTTTTCTCTTGGAACCGTGTTGAACATGTGTACAAGTTGAGTTACAACTAGAGCTCTAATTAACGGAGGTTCATAAATTCACCTAGATTACACATAGCACATCACTAGACTTCTAGTTATCTGAAAACAGAATCTAATTCTTTAGGATTGCTGGCACTAGTACAAGTCATACACATGGAGTTATGGCTATTGAGGCGGTAAAATCAACAACACCCGGTCCATAAATGTAGTGTTGAATAGCTACTTTGCACCCATCTGCATGGCCCCGACGAGTATATAGTTGAACACTCAAGATTGCACAACCAAAATGTAAGCTCACCCATCAAGTTTATAGATACCACATTGCCATTGGGCGAACACATAAAAAGTGTTAGTTTGGTCTTCGAGGATGATGAACAAAGCTAGGCCTGGGAGGCACCAGGAAATTTCTCCAAGTTTCCCTTGGTTGATTCAACTGTGCAAACTACAAATCAAAAACATAAGAATCAATCAATTAGACGGGATAAAACCATTGAAAAAGGACCTTTATCACTTGATCACCCCTTCGTGTTGATCTCTGCCCCATAAATCTCCTGTGTTCCCCTCTTTTTTGAGTGTGTTGTGCCGATTCCGTAGGTGTACTTGATGTACCATTCCTTGATGCGGTGCACTCTCTCTGCTGTGGGAGTCTGACAAGCCATTACTGTATATACTAGATGACCCGTTGCGCCAATGGCGCAAAGGGCGAGAGGGAACCAAGCATTCAAAGCAAGCAAATAAGAATATTACAGGCCAATCATAAATATATGAAGCATAAGGAAAATGATACTTAGATATGATGTTCATATATAGCGTTATATATTACATTGCATGGCATAATAAGCTGCCGCATATTACATTGAGAGACTGCTGGCATTGCCACGCAACATAGAACGTGGCTGATGGTTTAATCTATATACATGCGATTGCCATAGGCAACTAATTAGCTGGGGTTGGCTTAAACATCAAAGTCCATCGACGGGATAGAAGAAGCTTTGGAAAGACTGGCATAAGAACTATGGCAGCGATCTTCTGTAGACAAAGGTAATCACTTGATATTCAGAGAAGGCTGTTGTAACTGGTGGTATCGGCATCTTCTGAAGGCACATAGGCTGTGAAAGTAGATCCTCTCCGACGTGGATATACCCCTGTGTTTTGGATTACCTACATAGATTTGTCACTCAACTGGCCAAGATGAGCAATTGCATTGTGAATATCTATAGCCGCTTTGTCGAGCTCGTGGCTACTTATGGAATTGGCTGAGCATACACTTCCTTTAGCTGAGAGGTGAATCTCAGAAGAAGTGCTTTTAACCTGATATAAGTAGTCTGCAAAGCCTTCGCTAAGTTGTCTAATCTTCACAGCCTGTTCTTTGATTTCTTTTTCTTTGTCCTAACAAACCAATCAGATGCAGTTCTCTTTCCTTTGTTTGTTGCAGCTCATTGTAACTATAGCCCTTCAATACCTTGGCACGCATGGTCACCATATATTTGATTACTCGATCCGCTGCAACGTCCATTGCATCTTATATACAATTGTATGAATAGCCAGACAATGCCATTGCTTCATCATCACGTCGCTGATGTTGTGTGCTCGGACGAAACTTGATTGTGACTGCAACTCTTTCCCCAACTTTGCAGCAGAAGAACTAACATTGACATGCACACACAACTTACTACAAAACAAAGGCACATAACCTCTAAACCAAATAAACCCGGGCTCATGGATCTCTTCAGTGTTCATGGTTATCAAACCAGATTCGCCCGTGGTGTAGTGGTCCTGCAGAAATATATACTTATCTTAGAGGATCTGCATGCCCCCCTAAAGAGCAAGACCAACGAGTGTAGCGCAGCTGCTACGAACCACGACCTAAGCAGGAATTGAGTTACCTGCGGTATCATGTGGGTGAAGCAAGATCGCAGCTCAAATATGATTAAACTGTCTCTCTGAACCATAAAATCACTCTCCTCAAATTTACATGCAGCAGAAAAACAAAATACATAAACCTTCATAATGACAAGATAAAAATCAGAAAAGTGTGAGTCTGGACCGTATCATCATTTGCCTCAAACTTATGTGCATCAATGCCGATGAGAATAAAATACACAAACCTTCATATGTACAAAAAATACACAAACCTTCATAATGACAAGATAAAATTCAGAAAAGTGTGAGACTACTAATGGATAGAATCACTATTCAATGGCCACTGTAGCAACCATATACAAAAACAAAATGCAACACCGGTGAAACCCTTGGTAAATTAGGACTAATGCTTCAACAAGCAATTAAGCATGCATGGCAATACAACACAAGGCCTTCAAGGATGACTATAATGTATTAACACAATACCAATTCAGTTTCGGTATAAGAATCAATGAAGAAGGCTATGCCTACTTAATTTGGTCACAACATATGACCAGAAGTATTTAATTTCATGGACAGTAAAATATACAACACACTCACCCTTCTGATAATAGAGACTGTCCTCTAGGAGGGACTCCGCTTTGGAAGTGACACTAATGTATTGAAGAGAAGTGTAATGATCTGTAGCAGAAAAGGTACATGATAAAAAATTATGAGCTTGATTTCAGTGCATGTAGAATACTTTAAAAAAATTATGAGCAAGATTTCAGTGTATATAGAATACATTACACTGCTGAGTTATATATAGGATGGGAATCCATCAACACAATCTCTCTAGGTGTGCTATAGCTGCTGCTCTACCTCTATTTCGGAACATAGAGCTTAGATCTTTTTTTGTCAATGCCTATCGATCCACAACTTTTGACAAGCTTAAGGATCGTCGCCAAGGCAACGTTCAAATGCATGCTGGTAGAGACTGACAACAAACACTTATATAAGCCCAAATGTTACCATCACATTATCTGTGACTTTTCATACTGCTAAAAAACTGTATGGACTATGAAGAGAATATATATTTAATTAACAGTGAAGGGCAATAAAGACCGCTAAAAGATCGAGGATGTCACCTAGTGGGGGGGTGAATAGGCGCTTTAAAATAATTACGGTTTAGGCTTGAACAAATGCGGAATAAACCTAGCGGTTAATTTGTCAAGCACAAAACCTACAACAACTAGGCTCACCTATGTGCACCAACAACTTATGCTAAGCAAGATAAACAACTAAGTGATAGCAAGCTATATGACAAGAAACAATATGGCTATCACAAAGTAAAGTGCATAAGTAAAGGGCTCGGGTAAGAGATAACCGAGGCACGCGGAGACGACGATGTATCCCGAAGTTCACACCCTTGCGGATGCTAATCTCCGTTTGAAGCGGTGTGGAGGCACAATGCTCCCCAAGAAGCCACTAGGGCTACCGTAATCTCCTCACGCCCTCGCACAATGCAAGATGCCGTGATTCCACTAAGGGACCCTTGAGGGCGGTCACCGAACCCGTACAAATGGCAACCCTTGGGGGCGGTCACCGAACCCGTCAAATTGCTCGGGGCGATCTCCACAACCTAATTGGAGACTCCGACGCTTGCCCGGAGCTTTACACCACAATGATTGAGCTCCGAACACCACCAACCGTCTAGGACGCCCAAGCACCCAAGAGGAACAAGCTCAAGGGTACCAAGCACCCAAGAGTAATAAGCTACTCAACTTCACTTCCACGTATCACCGTGGAGAACTCAAACCGATGCACCAAATGCAATGGAAAGGGCACACGAAGTGCCCAAGTCCCTCTCTCTCAAATCCCACCAAAGCAACTAATGCTAGGGAGGGAAATGAGAGGAAGAACAAGAAGGAGAACACCAAGAACTCCAAGATCTAGATCCAATGGGGTTCCCATCACATAGAGGAGAAAGTGATTGGTGGAAATGTGGATCTAGATCTCCTCTCTCTTTTCCCCCAACAACTAGCAAGAATCCATGGAGGGATTGAGAGTTAGCAAGCTCGAAGAAGGTCAACAATGGGGGAAGAATACGAGCTAAATGGATGAGGTTCAATGGGGAAGAAGACCCCCTTTTATAGGAGGGGGAAAATCCAACCGTTATCCTCACAGCCCGCACCGAGCGGTACTACCGCTCCAAGGAGCGGTACTACCGCTAGGGCGGCAGTAGCCAAAAGAAACACTACTGCAACGGGGCAACAAGGCGGTACTACTGCCGGAGCGGTACTACCGCCTGCCCTTGCGGTACTACCGCAGGGGTAGTATTCAACGGCCACACAGGTGCATCACACGGCAGTATACACAGTGAGGTAGCGGTACTACCACTGGGGATAGCGGTACTACCGCGCGTCCACGGATGTAAAAAATTAATGCCGCGCCTACATCCGCTGGAGCTAGCTTCGAGTAGAAAGCCGGCACGGCACTACCGCTCACAGGGAGCGGTACTACCGCGTAAGGGCGGATGTAAAAAATTACATCCGCGCCAACTTCCGCATGCATCAGCGTCAGGGCTGGAGGCAGCGGTACTACCGCTCACCAGGAGCGGTACTACCGCTGGCCCCTGTTGTACTACCGCTCCCTTGAGCAGTACTACCGCACGCCACAGAGGCTTTAGCACTTGGCTGCCTTCATAGCGCAGCTAAAGACAACAGAAGGATACAATAAAACCAGAACTGCCATAACTTCTGCAAATGAGCTCCGAATTGAGCAAACTAAAGCTTGTTGGATAGAAAACAACGAGCAGGGGAGGTATGCCTAACTTATAGAGGAGTGAAACCTCCAATAGAGAAGAACCGGCATAACCTCCAACATCGAAAACATCATAGAAGATGCAAGTGAACTCCGCTTTCGATGAACTCGAGCTTGTCATCAAGATGACCATAAGCTCTAAGACTCACAAGGAGAACCAAACAAGAACCAAGAAAGATGATGCAAGGATGCAATGGTTTGAGCTCTCTACGAACGATACGATCAAGCTACTCAACGAGAGCCCCCCTTGATAGTACGGCAATCGATCCTATAACCCGGTCTCCCAACTACCACCATGAGACCGAAAAAATAGAAAACCTATCAAGGGCAAACCTTTGCCTTGCGCATGATCCACTTGAGCTAGATGATGACGATCTTGTCCTCCTCAAGATGGACCACCTTTCTTGATTGTGTCGGGTCGATGAAGACTAGATGATTGCTCCCCCATACTCCACTATGGGTGAGCCACTCTTCGGCACATCTTCACAAGTCCATTGACACCACAATGGACGGCAAGCTTCAAGCACTTGATCTCTTCGTGATGCTCCACTTGAACTTGCACACGGCAATCTTGATGACGATCACCACTTGATGCCATCCTCTCCATGGGTTGAGTGATATCTTCCTCTTGAAGCAAGCCCGTGGACACGTACCTAACCCCACATAGAACTCTCACATAGACCATGGGTTAGTACACAAAGCGCAATGGACAATGCTTACCATACCATGGGATCACTTGATCCCTCTCGGTACATCTTCTACGCTTTGTGAGTTGATCAACTTGATTCACTCTTGACTTAGTCTTGATCAACCTTGAATCTTTCCAACTCTCTTCATTTGGATGATGTCTTGAAGGTAAACATGAATGATCACACAATCTTCTTCTTCAAGACATGCTTGCAATAAGCTCAACACTCACATGAACCAATCTTTGGATAATTCCTTAATAGCACCTTGGTCAACTCATAAACTCCTTGAAACCAACACATGGACTTCAAGAAAAGCCTATGGACAAATCCTTCAAATATAACTCAATGCAACCATTAGTCCATAGAGAATGTCATCAATTACCAAAACCACACATGGGGGCACCGCATGTCCTTTCAACCGCATTACTGCACACGACAATGGCTTCGAGTAAACCTTATCTAGTGTACAATAGGAAGGTGAAAAGTAATCCCCTGAATGAATAAATAAGATGAAATGCCTATCATATCCACTTTGAAGAAGATTGGAGGCAAGAGTTAAAACAGAAGTGCAAATGTCTAGTTTGATATACCTAGCAAAGTGCTCCATAAGAACATTAATTATATCAGAGAAAGATTAGAGGCTGGTATATAAGCCGGTAGTAGTAATCCGACAGCATTATCCGACATTAGAGTAGAGTATTAGGGGAGTGGTAGTAAGTACACACAGCATGATCCGACATTCTTCGCATAGCACTGACAGAGCCCTTGTATCATTATTTTGCCAACAGCGGTACACAAGCTGCAAATATCACATGGGAACCACCATTACTCAATATATGCACCATAGTCATGTCTCACGAGTAATAGCAATGTTATAGCTGATTCTATTTTCCTTCAATACCTTTCTCTATCTCTACTCTTTTCACAAAACTGGTAGCTTCCAACATCAAGCAAATTCTTATGTCATTAATGACAGAGAAAGATTAGAGGCTGGTATATAAGCCGGTAGTAGTAATCCATTAAAAGCAGTAGTTAGGTGAAGCTTCATAAGGACAAACACATGGATATTTTGTACTCCCTCTGTAAACTAATATAAGAGTGTTTAGATCACTAAAATAGTGATCTAAACGCTCTTATAGGGAGTAGTAGAGACAACCACATATTAGAGCCTGATTAGAACATATGAACCTTAAACTATATTATGTCCTTCATTTGCTGCACATTACATCACAGGCTAAAGACCATCCCCAATGTTGCAAGGTTATAATGGTAAATTAATTATTCCCTTGTGAACATGATATTGCAGATAGACTCAAGTATCCATATTCAATAGAAGATATTTGAAGTCAACTGTGCTCACATCAACCATCACAAGTAGCAGTAGTGCATTTCTTCAGAAACACAACTATAATTACATGCAGATAAACAGCAGTGGGAGGTAAGGATGTGGTAACCGATAGAGAACCGAATCTTTCCTGCACAAGAAAGAAAATAAAGAAATAAAGAAGTGATAAGCTCATAGGACTTTCATCAAACGGGTTGAGAGGAGGAGGAGGGAAGATGCGAAGGGGGGAGGAGGGGCACGGCTGCTACCTGTAGACGTGCGTGGCTCTAGAGTGTTGCTCGCACCAACCCCTTGCTTGTGCTTCCGTGGCCCTGTCCAGATCAATCGAAGAAGCCCAGGGGATCTGGCCCTCCTCCTCCATCAAGGTCGCTGCTGGACCGGTCGACGCCCCCACAGCCTGCTGCTGCCCTTCCAGCTGCAGCCATGCCCGCCAGATCCCGTCGGCCGCCACGCCCGCCAGACCCCTGCCGGCCGCCACCATCGCCTGCATCCAGGCCGTCAACAGCAGCCCCCACCCTCGGCTCGACCATGGTTTGGGCATCTTCCTTCACCCCGGAGGCGTCGTCCTCAGACGCGAGGAGGAGGAGGCGGGAGAGCCTGTCCCACGTGAACTCGGAGCAGGCGGTGGAGATCGGGTTCGCCCGTGAAGCGCGTGGCCACGACGGCCTGCGCGCGAGCGATGGGAAGGCGAGGAGGAGGAAGAGGCGAGGCGGTGGAGGAGTAGCAGTCGGCGGCGGGGCTCCTAGGGCGCAGATGGAGGAGGAGGAGGAGGAGGTGGGAGGGAGCATGGCGACGGATGAGGGAGGGGCGTGGGGGCTGTGGAGTGAGGGGCGCGTTCGATGCCTTTTCTTTCCTCTCGACGCTCGCTCGCTCGCTGTGGCGCTCGCGCTTGCGCACTATTCATAGCCTACGCTGGATAGCGCGAGCCTGCCTAGCACCCCCTTCATCATTTATACGTTTGATATATATGTATATGTTGGCTTTTTCTACCCTTTTGAGACGAAATTCTGGTGGCCCGCCGCCCGCCATTGTTCTAGCTAAAAAAAACTCGGAAAAAAGCCGTGGTGTAACGGGTTAAGCATAGAGTAAAAGAAACAAGTAAAGGTTGTACCCATTGCCGATGAAGAAATGAAGTGCAGAAGATTCAAGAACTCACTTCTTCTCGCTTATCCAGGCAATAAGGCAAATCTTTATTTTCTTCTTTCTGTTAATCTAAGCCCATGTGTGGCTTTGTGATGTTGCCAGGGAAATATATGGTCCACCAGGGCATTTGGTGATATCCACGCACCCGATTTACAGAACTATTTTACGGATGTTAAACATTCTGAAAAATATTATGCTGTAGTAGCCAAAACAATCATCATGCTACCGAATTTCAGATCCAAATTCAAAACATGGTATGAGACAATTCATTGGTTATAAATAAACGGTTCAAATTCAAGGGCTAGTTTACATTAGCTACTATTCACACCATGGTTTGTCATTTTCTAGTTTTGAACTTTGAACTTAGATCTAAAAGTTATACCATGGTTGATATGTATTGTACTTACATCCTCACAAAATTTCACAACTTTTTTTATGTTTCCAAAGGAAGTTGTGCTGACCGGGTTACACCAGTAGCACCAAATGCTCGAGTGTGCTCAAGCGCACCAGATATGTTCCCTGCTGATGCCGTCGGTTGGATCACCATGTGTTCATCGAAAGAGAGGTAATGTGGCATTGTGCTGCCTCTTTTGAGGAGGAGGATGTGGCGGAGCGAAGGGCGAGAAGGTGCTCCTAATGATTGGCCAGTGACTCCTCCTGGGCTTGCTGAGATTATGGCCCTCCCGTTGACCGAGTCGGCTACAACTTTGCTGCTTTGGAGGCGATGGGACCCCAACCGCTTGGCTATTGTTTAGATTTCAAAGAAGAGAGAACCCATGTGTCTGTATATGTCATTGCAGAAAATACATGAAGAAGTAGTTCCAGCAAAAAAAGGAATTTTACTCTCAATAAATACAGAGGATTTTTGTTTATGATTGTACAGGAAATTCTCTCAAGCGGGGTACTTCCATACTACCACTCAGCCGAAGAGTTTATCCACTTTTAGAGATTTTAGAGTCTTTCAATGGGTTTCTTGTGTGTACAACATTTATTTAATTGTTTGTCCAAAAATATCTATTTGCTTTTAATTATTTATTTTTAGAGTAGTGTTTTCAAATTTGGGAGTACCATGAAGCTTGCAAGTATTGTGAGCATCCTCATCGACTATTCTCTACTATCTTAAAATGAAATTCGTGGTGGTGGCGAGTTCAATCCCCCCTCCCCACCACTTCATTACAATACCCATCGTCCATGCAAGACCCACCAGACCCTTTCCTAGGTTGAAAGTAAAACATGAACTAAGCAATTAGAAATAAATGCAGTTGGGGAGTCTCAAACCTCACACCTTTCTCTACACACAACTCGATCAAACTAGCAAGCCACCACGTCACTCATGTTTTGCTTGGGAAAGTAGTTTACAAGTAAGTAGTACACAATCTATTTTTCTACATGAACCGCAATCAACCGCGCCGCTTCTCCCCAATCCTCGTGCCCCGAACGCTACTCCTCGAGTCTCCATCATCCCAATTTATAAATTTCAAAATCTATACATGGCTCTTTCGCTTCAAATATCACAAAAGTGTTCCCATGCCGCTATAGTTGGCAAGTGGAGTGCTAGTTGCTTGCTTGCTTTCTTGAGTTTTTCTTCGCATTGAGGAGCATAGCAAGTGTTGGTATAGTTGCTTCAAGTATTGGTATCTCATAAAAGAAGCCTTGCGATGCCTATGGCGACGTGAAGATGTGGTGTTGTGTGATGCGGCATGGTCGTGTGAAGCGGCAAGGCGTGTGCAGGATGGATCCAGACGGGCTGGACGATCAGTTTGTGCGAAGAGAATCGGTGAGTTAGTAAGTTTGTTTGCATGTTTGCCGAGTCATGTGAGTCTTGTATTACTATGGTTGTTTCACACGACCTGAATGGGATCATAGGAAATGGATCATGGTGTTAGCCCGTGCCGTGTTAGCTGTTGTATATATGCATTGCACTGAACAATAGAAAAGGTGTGGGCAGGAGAAACAATGTAGCCACAATGATCACCAAAGAAGCGTCTCTCGGCAAAGCCATTGTGTTCTTCTTCAGTACATCTGTTGGGGGTTATTGAGAGGCATTACTGTGAGGAAGAAGGTAGCGTAAAATCTCAGGGAGGAGCATAAAATCCTCTTGGAGCGTAAATTCCTTGTCGGGCGTAAAATTCAGTTTAGCGACAAGGGAGAAGAGATGGTTTGGCTAGGAGCAGCTCCAACTGAGAGCGTCCTAGCCTGTGAGGGAGACGACCATCCTCATGTGGGTGCATGGCACGTTCAATCTTGTGACATGCAGTCAACTTGCTTACAGCTAGACATGGAAAGCCGATTAGAACTAAATGACTATTGAAGGCGGATTATTTATGAATTATGCTAGCTGAAAGACCATTTGCCACTGTGGTGCAAATTTCCGATGCATCCCGTTCTCAACACATGTCGCCACTAAACTTGTGATGTTGTTCATTGCCATCTTACACACTCTCTTTTATGTTCTCCCTATACATAAAGGAGATGGGCATGATAGAGTTGCTTCAAGTGTTGGTATCTTATAGAGAGAAGCCGTGTTGTAACTTGGGACTTTAGTGTCTCTTCCGTAGTTATTTGTAGGACGGTACTATGTATGAAAGGGCGCACAAGAAACAAACAAAGTATGACCATTTGTTTAGGAGGGGTAATAATACTATTACTAACATTGTTCTGAATTTGGAACATAGCTAGTGCATGTTGATGATATTGGCAAATCATATACTTATAGACATGGATTTTGATTCCCAAATAAAGTCTTGCTCCCATTCACCCCATCTCAAATACGGAAACTTGATGATTTCATGACTATGAGTCCATAAACCTAAATGGATCAGAATTCACAAAACAGTCTATTTCTTCCAAGAAATCTCGATTTGTAGAGTACATTTTTTGGAGTGGAAGTAGGTCGAATACCTTAAGCTTGCGTTTGCTATGAGCACCCTCATTGAATATTAAGTGAGAAACAACGTCCAAAGCAGTGTATCCCCTTTCCTCCCTTAGTCTTTCCATGAAGTTCAATATTCAAGTTTGAGCAAAATTTAAAGTAAATAATTGAATACTGAGTGCCCGAATGAGGTAAACTAAAGCAAAACAGAGTTTAAAAAACATAGGATGAAACTAGGATTTCTATCATTGGTTGTAGGCAACCCGAATGGGCTTGTGCGATATGCACAAGCACTCCTATTCCTGGCAGGACAAGGGTAGAGGCCTAAAGGTAGGACCAACATGCCAGTGTGGGAAGTGCTGTACAAGGGTTGGGTAGGCTGGTGATAGCCGGACTACTCTATGTGGAGTTTACTTTTTTTTTGCTTTGGTTGAATGTTCGAATGGATTACTAGAATAGACCTGTTTTTCTATTCAGTTATTAGGATGATGATACTTTTTTTAGTTCAGGATGGTGCTATTCTACTCTTATATTTTAGGTGTGTCAATTGACATGCTTGCGATTACTTTTGAATTTGTGAAAATAGGTTTTATTTTTTCATAAAGAACTCCATTTTTGCAATAGCATGTGGTCCCCCTCCATGTATAAAGGTCGCAAGCTGGATGATGGCGAGGCTCAAAGCGAGGCCGAGGTTTATGGTTAGCATTAAGCATTTCATTGGAGCTAGGTGTATTTATAGGAATGGCCTTATCCGGCGACCACATCCGTTAATTGGAAGCACCAAGGCTGGAGGTAGAGGGTGCCTGAGTAGCTAAACACAACAAAATATACTTAAAAGATCATCTAACAAAATAAGATAGAACGGCAAACCGATTCTCTATATAAAAAAGGAATGACAAGCCAATTGTGATACTATGACCAAACTTGGTCTTGAGCACCCGTAGTTTGCTACAACACTGATGGCCGGCACTCAAAACCGATGAGAAGCAAACGATCTTTTAACCTGGACTAGCACAAATGCCCGTGCGTTGCAACGGGGAAAAAGTCGTCGCACTCACTGCCACAAAAGCACCAAAAGAAAAACTCATCGCCCTCTCCTTAGACCAATAAGCACTCACATCAAGTATTTCAAACATGAAGAATTGTGCTTTCAGCGAAACCATCTTGCAAAACGGCTAAGAAGTGTATGAATTTTTCAGTTCAGGGTTTTCCTAGTAATCAATAGCACATGACATCCTAGCCATCTTTCAAAATGGGCAAAAATGTATAAATTGTTCAGTTCGCGGCTTCCTAGTAATCAATAAGCACATGACATCCTAACCATGTGTTTTTTCATCATGATAACAGTAATTAATTCGTAGGAAATGTCATATCATTTGGTACTGTCTTATTAGATATTATGAAGCGACGAATAAACAATCTATATAATAAGTGCAAACACCATTACAAACCATATATGTAGGAATAACCCACTGAAGCTGAGTTCGCCTTGAAGATTTCATTTTACAACAGTAAACCAAGGTACACCACAATATTAAAAAATTGTAATCTATAATACCTAAATAGTTCATCCCCACTATTTTATTTCTCTTGACATGCAACATATCCATCTCATCACACA
This sequence comes from Thinopyrum elongatum, assembly GCA_011799875.1. Taxonomy (NCBI): domain Eukaryota; kingdom Viridiplantae; phylum Streptophyta; class Magnoliopsida; order Poales; family Poaceae; genus Thinopyrum; species Thinopyrum elongatum. The sequence goes on from CM022297.1 coordinate 425,914,552, forward strand.
TGCCACCTTCTTTTTCACTTCACCGCATGTGCCACATCAGCCACTCTGCTCTGATAAAAATTTATTTCCAACAAAAGAGTTCACTCACAAAAAGAAGAGTTCACTCACAAAAAAAACGAAGGGCCAAGCTTCTGTAACAGACGCGGCATTTGAAGAGACATGATCGTTCAGCCGAAGAGCCAAGCTTCTGGAACCAACGCGGGGATCCGGAGAGACATGATCGTTCCCTTTATTTACATGCTTTGGCATCTTGAAATCTGGGTCAGCGCCTCCATGTCGCATCATCGTCCCTTTCAGATCTTGGTCGAGCGGATGGGGTAAGGTAGGAGGGGGAGGAGGGCTGAGAAGGAGCGGTGGTACAGAGTCCGAGGCTGCTGCTGATCAAGTCGACCATTCACGTCGATGTGCTCCCCTCATGGTGGCACGACCTCTGGGAGTAGCAGCGGCCCGTGTCCCTTGCTCTGCCTCGGAGTTTCGTCGTCGTCGGGCATGTCCCCAATGGCAGGGACGGAGGGCCAACCCGCAGCCAGCGACATGTGAGGGAGTTTAGGTGAAAGGAGAGCTGCTCAGCCCCACCGGCACCATCGTTGCGCAGCCTGCCAGCGTCGCTGGATGTTGCAGGTAGTGGGTTGATCAACACGGACACACTCCTATCACGGGTGTTCTAGCGTTGTTGGAAGCGTGGCCAATTACGGAAGGATCATCATGTGGAGCTGCTCCTACAATGCTACGACAAGTACTCTGGCTTCTATTGGGAAAGTGGCAAAACTGAAACAAAAATACATGTACGTTCTTCTTTACAGACGAACTGATAGGCTACTACAATATTGTAAATTACGAGTTTGTGGCGCGGTCATTTATTCCAGTTTATCAGCACGTCACATCTTTCAACAAGCTAATGTTTTCTTTCTTTCGACAAGCTAATGTTTTCTTTGACAAAATTACAGGGAACAACACATCATCCTATTACAAAAGCAGGATATGTAAGTCTGTAAGTGGTCACTTTTTTTCATTTTGATTCTGATTCTAACTTACTGCAAACATTGATAGTGCATATACACCTTAACTCAAGAATTTGCAGGTTGGTGATTTCCTTACATTTCGTTGCAGCAGAGCACTTTTTTTTTTGGCAGCAGAGCTCAATTTGACCAGGTATGGACCATCAATTTGCTGGTCCCTTTAGAGAAGTTTTTATTTATCTTGCCTAAGGTGGATTTAAAATTTTGTTTGATTCATCACAAAGGAAAGACTAAAATAGTCTCTACAGGTTGCAGTCGGTGATGAATATCTAACTTGTGGTCACTAATTAGGTCAGGAGAATATGGTTATATATAATAGCATTTTTCTACTGATAACTCACAAGCTAGACTTAGTAGCTTATTTGGTTTCTTTTTGTGCATACGACTTAGCAACTTATTTTGGTTTCTTTTTTTGCATACTTACGATAATACTTTTTTAAGCAATATTAAGGAGATGGCCCGTTGCTGGAAATTAATTTGATTTGCTTGCTATACCTGCAGTTCTACACTGTTTACTGAATGAAAACTCCATTCATGTGTCATGTCAATCTAAAGCTTGCAAAATTAAATGACCTCTCGATACATCTTCCTTCGACAAATACCCATCTTTATCAAAATATATTTACGTACTTAACCACATGTCAATTTCTTGCGAACAACCCAAAAGAAACCAGTGCGCTATTTGTAAGAAACAACTTCTTAATTTTTAGAAAAGGGAAACAACTTCTTAATGATTCTGTTCAGCACTTGAAAGCCTACTAGATGTCCCGCAGCAACGCGTGGGGTATTCATCTAGTTTTTCCTATTTGAAGTACCCTCATCACGTGTAAATTCTAGCAAATATCTACATGTATGTGCCATGATGAAATAAAGCCATATAATGGCATGCGTACAATTTAGAAATTATAGAATGTGCCGATTTCAGCAAAATTACTAACTACTCTAGATTACAAATAAAGTAATTCTTAGATGACCAAGGATAAAAAGGAAAAATAGCAGTACATATGACAGAGCGAAATACAATTACCTTTAAATATGACTCTAGCAAGCACTTAATCTCCACTAATATAAAAAACCTATTGTCAAAACATATAGAGGAAAGAAGAAGAAAAACCAGAAGGCTGCTTTTAGTAGATAAAGCAACTGGTATAGAAGCATATGGTTAGTCATGTGTTTTCAGATGGGCCTGCCTATGGATATGGTGCTTCTAGTAATGAAGACATTTTTCATTTGTTTTTCTTTCCCTTGGGTATTTTTTATTCCATTTTGAATCCCTTGCAAATCATACTTGAATGTGATCTTCTATGATTCTGAAACTTCGCAGGAAAGGGTTCATGACATAAAAACAATTTAGCGTAGTTCTTGAAGAGGATGCTTCATTAGTGACACTCGATTCGTTACATCATTTCCACCAGATTTTGGAACTCCAGCTATCTGCCTAGCAAACAGATCACTCATATTCTCATACCGAGAAACCATCTTCAGGTATGATTAGCTATATGGATAAAGTATGACCAGCAACTGCATTCACCTTTACATAACTGAGGAGAACTCAGATTAGCTATATTGATAATTGATAGAAACCTATGAAAAACCTAACCATGAATAGCTGAGATTAGCTGCTTACAATTTATACCGCAGTAAAAAATCATAACTTTGTCAAAAATAACTTCATCCAAGATTGCGTTGCAACAGATTGCTCTTAGTCGATCAATAAATTTCAGATTTAGGACCAGTCTTTCTGTTGCTGGAAGTCAACCACAACACTTGTCATTAATTTATGCCAACAATGTATACACAACTGCTGCTAGCAAGTGGAAGATCTCAGACTTGCAGTACGCAATTTCTGTACTGGTTAACTGATTGGTATCCATCTGCGGCTCCAGGGTCATACTCGAACTCCTTTACACGCTCATTTGCCTGACAATAAAACAGGAAACATGAATCAGCTACTATACATTAACTGCATTTTATAGCTAGCTACTCTCAGGTCTAATTGTGATTTAACCACACAAACATTACATGATTTCAATATAATTCATGGTTAGACTCATCATGTATACAGAACAAATAGGACCAATGAGCAGATTATAAGACTATCACACATTCAAATATTCAGTTATGTAGAGGCCAAAAAGCAATGCCAACAGCCAAAGAAAAAGTAAGAAATTCAATCTGATGCTGCATATTGCAAGTGCATACAGGTGCCATAAAAGACAAGCACATTGCCTATGTATATCTACTTACAAAACTCGTGTAACTTCATGCTAACAATTTATTGCTTACCAAATAATTTAAAGGTGAAGTAAAAGGATGAATATCAAGAATCTGAGCATTCAAAAAGGAATCTAGCCATTCCATTCATGAATCCTCCAATATTGCTCAGTAGGAAGCAGGGGTCAAGGTACGTACAGAGGAAAACCAAATAAACAAACTTGTTTAAGTGGTTGATGTCGGATCCATCTTTTTCTGTCCAGAAATATGACACACGCACTGCAAGAGATGTAAGATCAGCTGGCCAATTAAATGTATACACTCACGGATGTCATGTAAGAGTAAAAGATGAATGCCCTAAACTGGAACCTAGGGGAAAGGAAGAATAAGTAGATCAAGGATGTAGTGTTGTGAACGTGTGATGTATGTGGGACATAGGACTCTTTGCTTTATAGATTAAAAGAACTCTAATGGTAAAGCCTCCTTTATCTTGATTCACCCAGGTTATGCAAAGTTTTAGGCATAATAATCTGCTCATCAATGAACTGACTCTACAAGTCTGCAGCCAAGGGCCTCGACACACAAAAACAGCAAGAACAACGAACCTGCTCGAATTGCCAGACGGAATCCTGGGAGTTGCAGTTGGAGATCCTCTCGGCACCAACGAGCTGCCCTTCCCGACCCCTCGCTCCAAGAAGCACAATCTGTGCACCAAACCGAGCGGCTTCCTGCTATATCTTGGGGCCGAAGTCCTTGGATGCAACCTCCCTGTGTCCACCCACGGTAGGACCAAGAACCCGAAACTGTTAAGCTGAGCAAGACTCGGCCGACTCAAGTTTATCAGCAAGCATTTGTCTCCTCTCCTCTGAACATGTTGCGCATTCAATTTCACAAAATTATATTTCCAAAACATATCCTGAATATTTGATGATTTGTACTAACTATATAGTACGATAGAATTACAAAAAGAAAGGTATGACACTGACGGACTGACCTGCACGTTCTTGGCTTGTTCACTCTGTTTGCTCTGCATTGCAGATTGCGTTTACAGCCACATAGTATCACGTCAAATGTCTCATGAGTTAAGATCACAAAAATTTTCTAAAAAAAAAGAACATCACAAAACTCTCATGAACATCATGAGGTCATGCAGGATGCAACCAACCTTGGGTCGTTGGGGAAATCGAGCAAGATGTGTTATCCGCGGCCATGCCCTTGGCCAACCTCCTCTGTTGCTCCGCTCTCGCCCAATGGTCGGATAACTGCAACCACACCAACCCTCTTGACTTCCAACTCTGATCCACCACCATCGGTCACTGTGTGTGACTCGGCAAGTGATGGCGCGCGTCCAGCAGCTCCCTGCAGCCCACCGACACAAAACCTGCCACCACCGCCGCAATCTCCTGGCTGCACTCCCTGGATAAACAGTCCAACAAATTAGAATCTCACACCATGCGTACAGGAGTCGGAGAAGAAATCAAGAGCAGGAATACAGAAGAATTCAAATACTTGGGACTGATGGACGACAGCAATACTGATCCGAGATATGGGCTTAGCGGCTTGCTTGGAAATATCTATAAAAGAGCAACGATGGCAAGAAACGATGTCTTATCAGTTATCGGCATGAAGCACTATCAATAAAAAAACTTACATGCGCAACAGACGATGAACATTTTCCAATACACAAATGACTAAACTTGATGGACATTGTCTTGAGATGCAGTTCAGTTACGGTTTCACTCTCACCTTCAAAGGCCACACGCAGCAGCAAGCCGACCATGGCCATCAAATGCAGCACTGACATCAGCACGTACCATCCATCGACTATGGCCATTTCATGCAGTTTAGCCAAGCACTAACAGGTAATTATATAACAGAAAACCTGGTGCATGTCACTTAGCTTGGGAAAGCAACATACCTCGTCCTCTTGGTTAGTCCAAAGTTTCAAATTAACTGTACGCCGAGCCTCAACTCACACCTGCACATTTACAACATTCATGAAACGAAATAATAAACAGAATTGCCGACCAAGAAAACCAAAACACTAACAGAAAATCAAATTCCAGAAATTACTCACCTTCTTTCACCAATCCTAGAAGAACTGGCAGGTAGTCTTCTAGTGCCTACAGAGCAGCGAAAGAGACAATCCAACTGAGAGTCAGTGATCAACAATGGACGAACCAATTGCCATCACAACACCCGCAAATCTCGCACAGGCGGACGCGACAGACAATCCCGTGTCCTAGCAAGAGCAAACGGATGCAATCGCTAGCGCAATACCCATCCTAATCGCCACGAACAACAACAGATGTAAGATAACCGGCGGCGACGAGAGCCGAGAAGCGGCATCATCAACGGCGAGCCCCATGTAAGCCCGCTCCAATCACACCCCAGTGCACCAAGGACACGGACGCCGCGAAACAAAAAAACCCCACTCCGCGCGCTCTAACTCCAAAGACGAATTCTCGCCGCCGCTTGCTAGGAGGCCTCACCTTCGGGTACGGGTAATCGTCGTCGTCGCCGGGACGCGGCAGTAGCTCGCGCGGCGCACCGCGAGGACCACCTCCCGCATCCGCTCCACATATCGCCACAGCCGCGGCCGGGCGGCCCACAACGCCCCTTGGTCTGCGCCGCGCCGCATCGTCCACACTGCGCCGACCGCAGCCTACCTCCGGGTCGTGCGGCTCGGTAGGGATGGGCCACGACGGGATGGGCCCCCATCGTGGTCGCCGCGCTTGCGCTTCCTGGACGCCGGCGGCGAGATCCTCGGCGGGGGCGAGATGCCACCGCCACCAACGGAGCCTGCGGACGGGAGGTCGGATCCGGCCATAGGGGGGCGGTCCGCCGGACGACCCGCGTTCTCAAGGGCGAGCCCCCGTCCATACCGGCGTCGTTTGCTGCGATGGCACCGGTGGCGAACTCTCCGGCGGCAGCGTATCGGGGGACGGAGGGGATTATCTAAGAAGGAAGGAGACGGCTTTTTTTTACGGAAAGGAAGGAGAGGGAAAATATCAGGTGCTACCATGATACGGGCATTTGGGAGCCGTTAGATCTCATATCCGACGGCATCTGAGAAGCTATTGTATTTGCGCGCAATTTTCAGACTCTAGAATGATATTTTTGTAAAATGTTCAAGAGCTTTCAAAAACTATCGGATCTGAGATCCAACGACCCAAGAGCCCGTATCACGGTAGCACATAATGGCCACTAGGACCTGATACTATCCCAGGAAGGAGACAGCTTTTTTTTAACAGGAAGGAAGGAGGCGGCTTGCGAGGGGACAGGGGTGCAGATGTTTTTGTTTTCGACAGGGGACAGGGGGGCAGATGTAATGAACGAGACGTGAGGGATTGGGTCCATTGTGTCCCTGGTCCGTGTAAAGGAGATTATTTTTAAATCTCAGACGTCAATTTTAATAGTTAATATAAAATCAACGGATATAAATAGATGACGTATGAAGAACTATAAAAGCTTCTGTCCTTTATTATTAGGTAAAGATTGTCTATCAAATACACTAGCTACAACAAGAGCACCCTCTCTGGTGCAAGTTTTTGACACATCTCATTCCCGAAAAGTTTGCCACTAAGCCACCTATTCTATTCAGAACCATCACCGTCGACTACCCAGTCTCCTTTCCCGTTCTCCCCACTCCACTAGCAAATGAAGGAGATGAACATGATAAGGTTGTTTTAGGTGTTGGTATGACTAGCAAAAGAGCCCGTCCGTTGCAACGGGAGAAAAAACATAACACATGCTCTCAACCCAGCAACCATCACTCAAGACCACAAATAGGTCTATCTCCTTTATTTTAGCGAGGCATTATATTTCTGTTGCCGCTTATCCTCCTTCTCACCCTCGTCGGCGATGGCCTCAGTGTTCACACAAACCAAAACATGTTTGAATGTGGTTAATCCTAAGGTGTCTCTCTCTCTCCCTCTCCCTCTCTCTCTCGCTTTCTCTCACTCTCACGATGAGAAATCTGTTGTTTTCCCCTACGACGTTTTTCAGAGGTATGCATGTGTAGTTATCGATATTTTGTTTTCCCTATATGGTTATAGTGGGTGTTTTTATTTGCAATCCGGATCGCCGCCGGTACGAAAGAAAAACAGATCGTGCGATATAGATTATAAGTTTGCTTCCAAAACAATATTTAACAGGTAAAATTAACATCATACTCAGATTACACACATTTTTCTAATCAAATTTCATATATAACATGTTAAAATCGGAGTTACGGTTTAAAAGATACAGATAATTTAGAAAATCATTTGTTTGACTTAAATATGTTCCAAAATAATATTTAAAAATACTTAATAGGTAAAAATAATCACATATTCATATTCTACATATTTTTTTAATCAATTTTCATATATAACATGTTCAAATCGGAGTTACGGTTTAAAAGATATGGATGATTTATAAAAGCATTTGTTTGACTTAAATATGATCTGCAGATGAATTACCTAAAAGGTCAGGGGGTTTTCGTAAAAATGTAAAATAACGGTTCGGATGTGACTTAAGTCCGGACTGCGGGTTGATTTCAAGGAAACAGGGTTTTTTTTTTGCAAAAAGGTGCGACGGACGGACCGGCAGAAGCAATCCGTGCTTTATTATTAGGTAGAGATATACTTGTAGAAGGCCGCGCCGGGGTTGGTGTAGAAGTCGAAGCGCGCGCGCGGGCGCGGGGCGGAGGAGGTGGGCGCCAGGTCGGGCTCCGGGAGATCCCACGCGGGCGGCGGCGGCGGCGCGGCAGATGGCGAGGAGGAGGAGGTGGTGGAGGAAGCGGCGGCGGCGGCGGAGGACGAGGAGGCGCTCCCGGCGGTTCGCCGACGACTCCTCCCCGGCTTGCTCGCCGGTGTCCATCTGGGATTGCGGCACTCTCGTCCGCTACGGCTTTGCCTGCGATGGGGCCTCGGCCGCTTGGCTACGGGACTTCAGAGAAGAGTCCTCCCTTGCGTTTGTAACAATACGAAGGAACATGTAAGTTTCAGAAAGTACAGAAAAAGAGGATTTTTTTTTCTACCGGTCATGAAATCCTCTCAGGACCTCTTTTTTTTTTTGAACGGGAGAGGGGTCCAGAAGGACCCCAAAGCTGCATTAATATAGGAACAGTGGTAGTACACAGCACATTACAGAAGGACCCAAAAGCAAACCTAAATTGCAAACCGGCTCTCAGGACCTCTTTGATTCGCAGGAATTTAAAAAACGCATGAATGAATAGAGTAATATATATGATTGGAGTGCTATGTCTTTTTTCATTCCTATAGGGTTAGGTCCTCTTTGATTCGCAGGATTATAAAACCGCATGTAGAAATGAAAAAGTATAGACTTGCAATGTCATATGCTCATTTGATGGACAACGCTAGGTGCCGGTCGACCGGCCCAAATTTTCGGCCGGTCCTATCCCGAGCATGGTACCTTCGGTACTGAAAAGGGGCTTCGAAGATACGAAGAAGACTCGCATGTGTCGATAGTACGTGCTGACGGGTGTTCCTCCGGGCAGGTGAGACAAGCATTGCACAGGAGATGGCGGCTGCAACCGTCTAATGAGAGGATGGCGCACCTGGGGGAGGGGGGGAGGGGGGGACACGTCGAGAAGTGGGTGATGTAGGGGAGCTAATATTGTCGCCGCGGCAAAGTTATGATCAAATCGGCGGCGAGGTCAGTTGGAGTGAGCCGAGAGATATGGAGGACCTGGTGAAAAGTAAGGGAAATGTGGATGCTTGATTCACGGGAGGTCAGAAAAATGAAGAATTTCCCCAGATGATATTGCTAGCCACGGAGTTGTGTTGATTTGCCGTATGTCAAGTTCCGCCGTGGCCGCGATCACAACTGGTTTATCGTCTCCGCTAGTGCTACGGCAGACAGGCTTGATGCCTAGCTGGCCCCATCCTTCCTGGTTTCTTGCCTACGTCCCATCGCCATGTCCTCCTGCCGCACTTTTCTGTTATTTCGCACTGCGGCACGGGCCAGCGATGCACCTCCAACCACGCAGCAAGATGGCAGCTTTGCTACTAGCTGCCACAGCTACGTAGCAGCTCATGGTGGTCTTGCAACAAGTCGGTACTCCAACACGGTACATATAGGTACTTGGTTACACATTGACATCGCTTGTTTACCTGTTTGGGTAGCTAGTTTTTCAGCATTTTCTTTGGCGCTTGTTTCTGATGTATCTCATTCCCAACATATTTGTCGCCACTAAATCATCAATGCTGCCCATCACGGTCGACCAACCCCTCCTCGCCTGTTCTATCCATAGCGAATGGAGGAGACATATATTTCAAGATTTCTTCACGTGTTGGTCTCATATAAAAGGAGTGGCGTAGTGGCCTGGCACTTTAGTGTCTAACCATCAAGGCAACAAGCAAGGACGGACGATTGTTTATCTCGTCAATGATGAATCTTGAAGGTACGTTGTACTCCCTCCATTTCAAAATATAAGTCTTTGTAAAAATTTCACTATGTATCACATACGGATGTATGTAGATGCATTTTAGAATGTAGATTCACTCATTTTGCTTCGTATGTAGTCTATAGTGGAATCTTTACAAAGACTTATATTTAGGAACGGAGGGAGTACTTCGTAGGAAGTGGGAAAAGATAAAAAAAATAATTTTTTTTGCGAATAAGATCAAAACAAATCTAGCTATTTATTTAGCAGGCGTAACATGAAGGCATATCATTCAGAAATATATCAGATCAGCTACGTACAAAACTGAATTCCGGGTCTCGATTGAGCAAGATCTCTAAAAGTTAAAACATGAAGTCGGTTCCCTTGCCGATCTTGCAGGTGACCTCATTCAACGTAGATGGGACATGTATTTTATTGGCATAGATTCCAACTTCAAAACAACCGTCTGCCACACATGCACCTGTTCAACCCCACGTAAGAAATGGAAACTTGCAGACCATGCATGCTGCTCTGAGTTCTTCAACCCAAATAAATCAGAGTGACAAAATTGACATACATCTTTATTAAAATATTTTTGATAACTGAAAAATGAATTTGTCTCCACTTCTACATCATAGGACACACATAACCATAATTTTATTCTAAAAATAAAAGCCATCCTCTCTTAACTAATTGATTTCATTCAAGGAGACAAACTTCTAGTACCTTATTTGTAGCCTATTGGTTTGGCCGAAAATGTTGCTACGGTGTCTTCATGTTTACATGTAACCAACTTTGTTGTAGAGCCTACTCATTTGTGGCCGAAAATATGTCCAACTTCATATCCCACCCAACGGTAGCGGCCACTTGCTAGGCGCAAGCACAGGGACGAGTTTGAAGCACTCGGCAATGGTCTACAGGAGTTGGCCCTGTGTCTAGCGTCGTCTGCTTAGCCTACTTGATGCCACCTATCTTTTTTTCTTTCTTTGGGCTTATGCGTAATGATCTATATAAAATCATATAATAAAGGTACATAACCACAAGGAGCAACTTTATCTTTAGCCATCTTCGTATCACCACACACTCAATAATCTTTTTTTTCCCGATAAACACACAAGTTATTTAATCTTGAGTGGGGCGATACAAACTTATGATCCTATAGTGAGCACTAAATGAACCAGGGGAATTACCTATCAAGTAATAGCTAAATGATTAAGATGATCTCATATGTCCGTATTAATGCTATGCAACAGTCTTGTTTTTGGATGCTTGAGGCCTCCATAGCTCCCGGTTTCCTGTCATTGTTAGTGCAAAGTATATCACAATGGCAGACACGCCACCATCTTCGTGCCTAGCTTGCGCCCCATGCTTCTGGGCTTCTCACCTACGGCTCACCACTGAGTCCTCGAGGTCAGTAGTTATGTTAGCTCACACAGTTGCATCCTACATGAGCCAATGGTTCTCCTAGCAAGCGATCAACTTTGCTACCAGCTATCACAACTACGTATGAGCATCGAGTGTATCGTAACAAGTTGGTACTCAAGGCCAACGCAAAGTGCGGCCGTAAGACAACGTGTTTATCTATTTGGCTAGCTGTCAGTGGGAGATTATCTTTGGCGCAATTTTTTTATGTATCTCATTCCCAAGATTTGTCGCCACTAAATCATCAACGCTGCCCATCACCGCTAATCAATCCTGCCTCGCATGTTCAAGTGTTTGTTTCATATAAAAGGAGTGGCACGGTGAGGTGCACTAGTAAAAAAAGACCAATTTGTCCCGGTTCTGGAACCGGGACTAAAGGGTCGGGACTAAAGCCCAACACCTTTAGTCCCGGTTCGCTTACGAACCGGGACAGATGTGGCTCCACGTGGCCACTGTGGCGAGCCCAGGCAGGAGGGCCTTTAGTCCCGGTTGGTAACACCAACCGGGACCAAAGAGCATCCATGCGTCAGCAGCTCAGGAGCTGGGGTTTTTGTTTTTTTTAGGGGGGGGGGGGGGGGGGCGGTTGGGGGTTTTGTAGGGTTAATTTAGGGGTTTCATATATTGTGTTAGCTAGCTAATAGAGAGAAGTGTCCTCTCTTATCTCCGTGCTTGGTCGACGCTACGTACTATACATATAGAGAGGACTCGACACGCTAGCTAGTAAGCAAATGAAGGAAACCATTAAGTACACAAGATCGTCATGAACATATACAGAGAGAAGTGATCGACCTCCTCCTTCTCCGAGAGATTGGTCGAACAACAAGTTTTCGTATATCTATTCGACGCTACTAGCTACATATATACAATATAAGATCTCTTACAATCCCTAACATCTGATGTCAAGTTTCACATGGTATTCTCCGGCTGGATTGATGACGTGGTCAAGAAAGAATCCCGCCAATTCCTCTTGAATTGCTTTTATGCGATCTTGTGGTAGGAGTTCATCCCGCATCTGCCAAATCTAATTTGAAGAAGGGGGTCAATACATATATATGAATGAAACTCAACACAAATGATGGTAATAAAATAAAATTGTGAATATTATTGCTTACGCACTCCATATTGTTTTTCAGAGTAGCCCCGCTTAGAGGTCATCGCGTTGTAGATGTACTCGTAAACGTAGTATCCACAAAAATTATTCCCGCCTTCCTGCCACAACCACTTTACGAGAAATAAAGGTCAATCAAACTGATAATCAAGCATTATAAATGGTATTGATGAAACTAGCTAGAATCAATGGGAGATGTGCGGAACTAGCTAGTAGTACTTACTTTCGGGTGTGTAAATCGCAGCTCCCCCGGCAGTCCCGGAGCTTCTGCGGTGAACACTTTCCAAACCCTGCGAGACAAAAAAAATAATTACTTGATATCAGGAAATGAACAAAGTTGCCGATATGGTGCGATAATGATCGATTGAACTTACTTCTGGAGCATTTCAGTCATGGCCGCATACTCCTTGGGATCTTTTCGTCTTGAGTCTAAGACGGTTACTAGTCCCTGCTCAAGCTTAATCTCTAGGAGAATAAAGTGGAAGCTGCGCACGCATGCATAACTCATCAATTACATTACTATAACCTCGAGTAATAATGGAAACCGAATATGCAGAAGACGGTAACACTCACTTGAAGTTGTAAGGAAAGAGTATTTTATCTTTGTTTTGATTTTTAAGCAACGATTGTAGCAAGTTGGCCTCGGTTTCTTTCGCATTATATTTAACCGTCCATTCATCTATGGGATTTGTGTTAATGAACCCAATATTATAGATTTGTGCATTTCTGCATTCGATGATCTTCAATGTGCATAATATAGTGAGGTTAATTATATATACATGCAATGAAAGAGCTGAGCTATATATAGAGACTTAATTACAGAAGTATAGTACTTACAGACAGTAGCAAGTGATGATTATTTTATCGAGGTCCTTTTGATTGAAAAACTGGAAGAACTCCTCAAATGGAACAGACAATAGATCAATTCCAACGAGGTCGTGCTCCTCTTTAACTCTCAGCGTCAAAATATCCTTCCCAGACTTGCAGGTGTCCATGTACCACTTATGAAATCTTCGCATCATCGTTGTTAGAGGAGGATCACCAGGTCTGACGAGAGGCTTCCCGTACCGGTATTTGTGTTCGTCCACCTCCATTGTATCAAAATGTGCATTGTCGGGCAGGTAATCACCAGGATTGGTACCGGGCAGCATCCCCGGCAGATTTGCGACGATATCGCTAGACACCTTGAGCGGGGGGCACGATTGGTTTGCCTGTTCGCCGAGTTGGGGAATTTTGTTCCCACTTCTTCGTTCTTGTAACCTTTTGTCACTTGAAGTAGTTCCCGACCGGCGCGCTCCTTCCACTGCCTTTTTAAGAGCGCGGACATGGTTGTCATCCGGCGGAGGCGGTGGTGGTCGCTTCAGGTTCTTCAAAGTGCGCTTCAATTTAACCGGATCCATCTTCTCCTCCGGAGGTGGATTTTTCTTTGCAAAAAAGTCCTTCACTTGGGCTTGACAGATCTCCGCGTTTTCCTCCTCGGTCATCTCGTATGGTAACTTCTCTAGAGGCTTGAGAGATGGACCGAATATGTATTGTCTCCCGCCTCTGGCTGTACTGCTAGACGCCGGAGAAGCCGGAGCGGCTGCGGATGTCTTCCTTCGTTGCTTACGAGGCGGAGTGCTACGACGCGCCGGAGCAGCCGGAGCGGCGGCGGCTGTCTTCCGCTGTTGTTGATGAGGCGGAGAAGGAGGCGGGCTGCTCGGACGCGCCGGCGCAGGCGGAGAAGGAGGCGGAGTGCCGCCACGCGCCGGAGCAGCCGGAGAAGGAGGCGGACTGCCCTGATCACTCGCCGGAGGAGGAGGAGGCGCAGTGCCCTGACTCGCCGGAGGAGGAGGAGGAGGCGTCCAGTTCGGAAGGTTGATGAGCTCCTTCCGCCATAGACATGGAGTCTTCAGAGCAAGACCCAGCTGAGTCTCCCCTTCACCGGTAGGGTGGTCAAGCTCGAGCTCCTCAAATCCCTCCGTTATTTCATCAACCATCACAACAGCATAGCCTTGTGGAATCGAAAGGCAGTGAAAAGTTGCGCCGGGTTGAGGAGGTGCAACAGAGCCGACAGCCGCCTTGACTTTGAGGTGCTGCCATTGCGTCATAAGGTGGCAATCTTGAGCCTCCGTGATAGCATCCACGGGGTAGCTGGGAGCCGTGAAGTCAGACTGCTGAAGGAGCTCGGTGGAAGCCACGCTGCTTCTCCGCTGTGATGGTGGGGTAGCTTCTGGGGTAGCTCCGGCAGGTCGCTGGCTCTGAACTAGTAGTGCTTGTTCCTCTAGCGCTCGTACCCTTGCATTCAGCTTCTGCAGTTCGGTCTGCTCCACTTTCCTCCTCCTCTCCCGGGTTTTGTAACCGCCTGCGCTGGGAAACGCAACCTTCCACGCAACGGAGCCTGGCGTGCCACGTGTTCGTCCAGGGTGCTCAGGATTCCCGAGGGCCTGTGTGAGCTCGTCGTTCTCTCTGTCGGGAACGAACGTCCCTTGCTGCGCTGCGGCGATATACTTCTGAAGCTTCTTGATGGGTATTTCAAGTTGCTCCTTCGTCCAACGGCACTACCCTGTTTCAGGGTCCAAGGTTCCCCCAACCCCGAAGAACCAAGTCCTTGAACGGTCTGGCCAGTTCAATGTCTCTGGGTCGACCCCTTTATCAAGCAGGTCCTTCTTAGCCTTGTCCCACAACGGTCGGGCTTTGAGGTAGCCACCTGACCCTGTGCGATGGTGATGCTCCTTCTTTGCAGCATTTTTCTTGTTTGTTGCTGACATCTTCTTACTCTTCTCCGTTGTCTTGTGGGCCACAAATGCGGGCCAGTGATCTCTTATCTTCTCAAATCGGCCGGTGAATTCTGGAGTCTTCCCTTTGTCGACAAACGTTGATTTCAACTCATTCTTCCACCTCCTGAATAGATCTGCCATCTTCTTAAGAGCATGAGCCTTGACCAATGGCTCTATAACTGGCTTATCCGGATCCTCCTCTGGCGGTAGGGTGAAATTTGCCTTCAGCGCGGTCCAAAGATCATCTTTCTGTCTATCATTGACAAAAGACACTTGAGGGTCTTCGCTCTTAGGCTTATTCCATTGGTGGATGCTGATCGGGATCATGTCCCTAACAAGAACCCCGCATTGAGCAGAAAATGCTTCCTTGGTCCGGCTGGGTTCAATCGGTTGGCCATCGCCCTTGATTGCTGTGATCGTGAACCTTTCATCCTGGCGCAACCTTTTCTTCGGGCCTCGTCTCGTTACCGAAGTTTGGCTCGATCCGGAGGGCTAGAAAAGAAGAAAGAAGAGAGTTAATATGTGTACATACCAAAACAATTAATGCATCAATTAGCTAGTCAGCACAGGCTTAATTAATATATATACCTCGTCGGACTTTGCAACATCTCCTTCCTCCGTTCGCTCACCGGAGCAGTCATCACGGTCTCCTTCTTCCACCGGCATTCCGTCACCGGAGCCATCATAATCATGTCCTTCCACCTCCATTGTTCGATCACCGGAGCCTGCTTCACCCTCTCCTTCAAGACCATCGGTGTCGTTGAGATACGACAAGACATCACCTCCGCCGAGGATTATGTCCCCCAACAACTGTTCTGCTTCGATGTCTCGGTGCTCCATAGTTTCTGCAAATATTACAACATGGCAATTAATATACAAACATGACAGATGGATATATTAGTGCAAACGTAGACCTAGCTAGCTCGACGCTTCTACGGTTTGGGGTGGCCTCGACAACGCTTCTAGGGTTTGGGGTGGCCTAGGCAACGCTTCTAGGGTTTGGGGTGGCCTCGACAACGCTTCTAGGGTTTGGGTCGGACCGCCTCTCTCATGAATGTTCGACGTCCGGACCGACAAGGGATTTAACAAAATGACGCCATTCTGGATGTGCAGAAAATGGTCCATATTTTACCTGATCTCATCTACCCTTCTATATGTCACGTTGTCTAGTGTCAAAGAATTCAAGAAAACCATGACTTCATCATTAGCCGGAAATGACAGGCGTATAATGGTACGAAGCACTTCAAAGTTGTTTTGGAACGGAGTTCCCGATAGAATAATTCGCTTTTTGGTACAAAGTTCAGCAAGAGCTAGCCTTTCGAATATCGCTATTTGGAAGGCCTTTGCTGAAATTCGTACCAAAAGGTGAATTATTCTATCAGGAACTCCGTTCCAAAACAGCTTTGAAGAGCTTCGTAGCATCATACGCCTGTTACTTCTGGCAAATGATGAAGCCATGGATTTCTTTAATACTTTGACAGACAACGTGACATATAGAAGAATATATATATATATAGATGAGATCAGAAAAAAATTGGATCAACTTGTGCACATCCATAATGGGGGCATTCTTGATAAATCTAGACCCTCGACCCCTGGACGACCCTCGACCCTCGACCCCTCGGCGACCCTCGACCCTCTACCCTAGTTCACGACCCTCGACCGCTCGGCGATCCACGACCCTCTACCCTAGTTCACGACCCTCGACCGCTTGGCGATTCAACGACCTCTACCCTAGTTCCCGACCCTCGACCCCCTCATGTCACGTTGGTCTAGTGTCAAGGATTCAACAAAACCATGTCTCATCATTAGGCGAAAGTAACAGCAACCTCGAACCTTCCGCCGCCCTGACCCTCGACCGCTCTCATTCTCGACCCTCGACCCCTCGACGACCCTCGACCCTTGAACCTTCGGCGACCCTCGACCCTCTACCCTAGTTCCCGACCCTCGACCGCTCGGCATCCTCACACCCTCCTCGTTCCCATAAAAATTAGAGAGGAAGAAAAGAAGAAAAAAAAAAAAAAAAAAAGAAAAAAAAGAAAGAAGGAATAGAGAGAGAAGAAAAAATGATTAATATTTTAATCTATTTTTTTCTTCTTCTCCTCTATTCTTCTTCTTCTACTCTTTTTTTTCTCTTCTTCCCGTTCAATACTTTGACACAAGGCAATCTCGAACCTTCCGCCGCCCCGACCCTCGACCGCTCGGCGTTCCTCGACCCTCGACCCCTCGACGACCCTCACCCTCGAACCTTCGGCGACCCTTGACCCTCGGTACCCTCGACCCTCTACCTCATTCCATCCCTCCCGACCCTCGCGCATCCTCGACCACCCTCGTCCCGATAAAAATTAAGAGAGGAGGAAGAAGAAACAAAAGAGGAGAAGAAGAAAATAAAAGAAGAGAAGAAGAAAAAAAAAGGAGAAGAAGAAGGAATAGACTCCTCTATTCCTTCTTCTTCTCCTTTTTTTCCTTCTTCTTCTCTTCTTATTTTTTTTCTCCTCTTCTTCCTCTCCTCTTCTCTCTTCTTCTTCTCCTTCTTTCTCTTCTTATTTTTCTCTCCTCTTCTTCTCTATTTTCTCCCCTTTTTCCTCTCCTTCTTTTTCTTCCCTTCTTCCTTCTTCCTCTTTTCCAGACATATAAAAAGTTTAAAAAATACATACATGCATACAAAAAATACAACATACATTAAAAAAAACATATATATAATATATATATATATATATATATATATAATATATATTATATATATTATAAATCAACGGGACGGGCGGCGGGCAGGGGCGCGCTGCTCACAGCGGAGGCGTCGGGGCGGGCGTCGGGGGCGGGCGGCGTCGGGGCGGCGGCGTCGGGGGCGGGCGGCGTCGGGGCGGGCGACGTCGGCGGCGGGGCAGGGGCGGGCAGGAGAAGAGAAGTGATTTTGAAGAAAATTTCTAAGTGTTTGCTTATATAGACGAAACATTGGTCCCGGTTCATGGCACAAACCGGGACCAATACCCCCCTTTGGTCCCGATTCGTGCAACCAACCGGGACCAAAGGTCTCTTTTCAGCAGGCCAAAGGGCGGGAAACAGACACCATTGGTCCCGGTTGGTGGCACGAACCAGGACCAAAGGGGGGGCATTGGTCCCGGTTTGTTCCACCAACCGGGACCAATGCCCCCCTGTCGTCCCGGTTGGTGCTACCAACCGGGACCAAAGGCCTTGCGCTGGCGCGGTGCGGTGGGATGTTTAGTCCCACCTCGCTAGTTGAGAGAGCTCGAGAGTGGTTTATAAGTGCTGCTGCGCCGACCCTCTCGAGCTCCTCTCAACTGCAGGCTTTCAGGCCTTCTCTGCTACTCTCTACCGTGGGCCTGCTGGGCCTCTGCGGGCCTGAATCCTGGCCCATGGATGGGTTTTAGTCATATTCAGGCCGTGGTGGCCCAGTAGGTGGCATTTTTTATTTTTTATTTTTTTCTAGTTTTTTGTTTTCTTTTTTGCTTTATTTATTTTATTTTGTTTCTACTTACAACAAAATACAAACTGTTTTTCAGTGATTCTTTTTGCTTTTAGGTAATAAAAATTATAAACTTGCTGTTAGTGCCATTAGTTTTCCAATTTGAATAGTTTAAATTTGAATTCTTTGAAATTTGTGTGAATCACTAGTTTGTGATTAACTTTACTATAAAAATAGATTTTGGAGTGATTCTTTTTCCTGCTATTTAATATTACTGTGTTTTATCATTATATTCAAAAACAATTTTTGTTATTTTAGTTTCTAACAAAAAAAATCTTTATGATAATTCTTTTTGCTATTAAAGTTTCTAACAAAAAAAGTTCTTTATGAAAATTCCTTTTGCTTTTAATGTTTTGAACAGAAAATACTTTGATAATTTTAGTTGCATAAATTTTAGTTGATTCCTTTTGCTATTAGAGTTTCATTAAAGTTTTCTAGTTCATTCTTTTTTCTATTAGAGTTTCATTAAAGTTTTCTAGTTCATTCTTTTAGTTTATTATTTTTGCTATTAGAGTTTCATAAAAGTTGAGAGGGTTACGTCAAAAACTGGATGCACTTCGTGTACAAAATGGACAATCTCTTTCGAAGTATCAGGGTTTCGGACGAAAACTCATCTGTTACAAAGGGATTTCATTTTTTTGAACTTATTTGAACTCCAGACTTTTTGTGTGTTCAAAATGAACCATTCAAAGCCACATCATCAATTTTCAACCCTTTCTGACTTCATCTGTTATTTTTCATGCATTTACTGATTTTTTTGAGCTAAATGACCCTGAAATTGAAAAGCACTTCACATGAACTCTGAAGAGGTTGAAAATTGGCATGATATCATCATTTCACCCACATAGCATGTGCTAAAAAGTTGAGAGGGTTACGGCAAAAACTGGATGCACTTCGTGTACAAAATGGACAATCTCTTTCGAAGTATCAGGGTTTCGGACAAAAACTCATCTGTTACAAAGGGATTTCATTTTTTTGAACTTATTTGAACTCCAGACTTTTTGTGTGCTCAAAATGAACCATTCAAAGCCATATCATCAATTTTCAACCCTTTCTGACTTCATCTGTCTTCACTTTTTCTTCGCTTGTGTCCTTTGCTTATTGCGTCGTAACCATGGATATTCTTCATCGCTTAACAGGGTGCTTGGGTCAGCCTTGACTTGGAAGGGAGGAATTTCATGAAACTTTTCATAATCTTCAGACATGTCTGTCTTACCCTCCACTCCCACGATGTCTCTTTTCCCTGAAAGAACTATGTGGCGCTTTGGCTCATCGTATGATGTATTCGCTTCCTTATCTTTTCTTTTTCTCGTTTTGGTAGACATGTCCTTCACATAGAAAACCTGCGCCACATCATTGGCTAGGACAAATGGTTCGTCTGTGTACCCAAGATTGTTCAGATCCACTGTTGTCATTCCGTAATGTGGCTCTACCTGTACCCCGCCTCCTGACAGATTGACCCATTTGCACTTAAGCAAAGGGACCTTAAAATCATGTCCGTAGTCAAGTTCCCATATGTCCACTATGTAACCATAATAGATGTGCTTTCCCCTCTTGGTTGCTGCATCAAAGCGGACACCGCTGTTTTGGTTGGTGCTCTTTTGATCTTGGGCGATCGTGTAAAATGTATTCCCATTTATCTCGTATCCTTTGTAAGTCAATACAGTCGAAGATGGTCCCCTGGACAACGAGTACAACTCATCAGAAACAGTGTTGTCACCTCTGAGACGTGTTTCCAACCAACTGCCGAAAGTCCTGATGTGTTCACATGTAATCTAGTCGTCACACTGCTCCGGGTGTTTGGAGCACAGAATGTTCTTGTGTTCATCGACATACGGGGTCACCAAGGTAGAGTTCTGTAGAACTGTGTAGTGTGCTTGAGACCAAGAATGCCCGTCCCTGCATATTATTGAGTCCCCTCCTAGTGTGCCTTTTCCAGTCAGTCTCCCCTCATACCGCGATTGAGGGAGACCAATCTTCTTAAGGTCAGGAATGAAGTCAACACAAAACCCAATGACATCCTCTGTTTGATGGCCCATGGAGATGCTTCCTTCTGGCCTAGCGCGGTTACGGACATATTTCTTTAGGACTCCCATGAACCTCTCAAAGGGGAACATATTGTTTAGAAATACGGGGCCCAGAACGACAATCTTGTCGACTAGATGAACTAGGACGTGCGTCATGATATTGAAGAAGGATGGTGGGAACACCAGCTCGAAACTGACAAGACATTGCGCCACATCACTCCTTAGCCTTGGTATGATTTCTGGATTGATCACCTTCTGAGAGATTGCATTGAGGATTGCACATAGCTTCACAATGGCTAATCGAACGTTTTCCGGTAGAAGCCCCCTCAATGCAACCGGAAGCAGTTGTGTCATAATCACGTGGCAGTCATGAGACTTTAGGTTCTGGAACTTTTTCTCTGCCATATTTATTATTCCCTTTATATTTGACGAGAAGCCAGACGGGACCTTCATACTAAGCAGGCATTCAAAGAAGATTTCCTTCTCTTCTTTGGTAAGAGCGTAGCTGGCAGGACCTTCATACTGCTTTGGAGGCATGCCGTCTTTTTCGTGCCAACATTGCAGGTCCTCCCGTGCCTCCGGTGTATCTTTTGTCTTTCCATACACGCCCAAGAAGCCTAGCAGGTTCACGCAAAGGTTCTTTGTCACGTGCATCACGTCGATTGAAGAGCGGACCTCTAGGTCTTTCCAGTAGGGTAGGTCCCAAAATATAGATTTCTACTTCCACATGGGAGCGCGTCCCTCAGCGTCATTCGGAACAGATAGTCCGATGGGACCCTTTCCAAAGATTACGTGTAAATCATTGACCATAGGAAGTACGTGATCACCGGTACGCATGGCGGGCTTCTTCCGGTGATCTGCCTCACCTTTAAAATGCTTGCCTTTCTTTTGACATTGATGGTTGGTCGGAAGAAATCGACGATGCCCCAGGTACACATTCTTCCTGCATTTGTCCAGGTATATACTTTCGGTGTCAGCTAAACAGTGCGTGCATGCATGGTATCCCTTGTTTGTCTGTCCTGAAAGGTTACTGAGAGCAGGCCAATCAGTGATGGTTATAAACAGCAATGCATGCAGGTCAAATTCCTCCTGTCTGTGCTCATCCCACACACGTACACCGTTTCCATTCCACAGCTGTAAAAGTTCTTCAACTAATGGCCTTAGGCACACATCAATGTCGTTGCAAGGTTGCTTAGGGCCTTGGATGAGTACTGGCATCATAATGAACTTCCGCTTCATGCACAGCCAAGGAGGAAGGTTATAGATACATAGAGTCACGGGCCAAGTGCTGTGATTGCTGCTCTGCTCCCCGAAAGGATTAATGCCATCCGCGCTTAAACCAAACCATACGTTCCTTGGGTCACCTGCAAACTCAGCCCGGTACTTTCTCTCGATTTTTCTCCACTTCGACCCGTCAGTGGGTGCTCTCAACTTCCCGTCTTTCTTACGGTCCTCTCTGTGCCATCGCATCAACTTGGCATGCTCTTTGTTTCTGAACAGACATTTCAACCGTGGTATTATAGGAGCATACCACATCACCTTGGCAGGAAGCCTCTTCCTGGGGGGCTCGCCGTCAACATCACCAGGGTCATCTCGTCTGATCTTATACCACAATGCACCGCATACCGGGCATGCGTTCAAATCCTCGTACGCACCGCGGTACAGGATACAGTCATTAGGGCATGCATGTATCTTCTGCACCTCCAATCCTAGAGGGCATACGACCTTCTTTGCTGCGTACGTACTGTCGGGCAATTCGTTATCCTTTGGAAGCTTCTTCTTCAATATTTTCAGTAGCTTCTCAAATCCTTTGTCAGGCGCAGCATTCTCTGCCTTCCACTGCATCAATTCCAGTACGGTACCGAGCTTTGTGTTGCCATCTTCGCAATTGGGGTACAACCCTTTTTGGTGATCCTCTAACATGCGATCGAACTTCAGCTTCTCCTTTTCACTTTCGCACTGTCTCCTTGCATCAACAATGACCCGGCGGAGATCATCATCGGGCACATCGTCTGGTTCCTCTTGATCTTCAGCTTCCCCCGTTGCAGCATCACCGTATTCAGGGGGCACATAGTTGTCATCGTCCTCTTCTTCTTCGCTGTCTTCCATCATAACCCCTATTTCTCCGTGCCTGGTCCAAACATTATAGTGTGGCATGAAACCCTTATAAAGCAGGTGGGTGTGAAGGATTTTCCGGCCAGAGTAAAACTTCGTATTCCCACATATAGGGCATGGACAACACATAAAACCATTCTGCTTGTTTGCCTCAGCCACTTCGAGAAAATTATGCACGCCCTTAATGTACTCGGAGGTGCGTCTGTCACCGTACATCCATTGCCGGTTCATCTGCGTGCTTTATATATAATTAAGTGTGTCAAAAACCATTACAAAACATCATGAATAGATACATGACCAAATTAATAGAAGTTCATCATCACATTAAAACCAAAGTACATACATAGTTCTCATTGAACAACATATAGCTCTCCAGAGCATCTAATTAAACCATACATTATTGAAACTATGTAAAACATTTCAATGCAACAACAAATGCGATCATAATCGCAACCAAGGTAACAATTGATCCAACAGCATAATGATACCAAGCCTCGGTATGAATGGCATATTTTCTATACTTTCTAATCTTGAAGCGCATTGCATCCATCTTGATCTTGTGATCATCGACGACATCCTCAACATGCAACTCCAATATCATCTTCTCCTCCTCAATTTTTTTCAATTTTTCATTCAAGTAATTGTTTTCTTCTTCAACTAAATTTAACCTCTCGACAATAGGGTCGGTTGGAATTTCCGGTTCATATACCTCCTAGATAAAAAAATCTATGTCACGTTGGTCGGCATAATTGTCATAAACAATAAATGAACCAAATAGTTATAAAATATAATATATACCACATCCGAATCATAGACAGGACGAGGGCCGACGGGGGCGGATACCAAAACCATCGCACTATATAATAACAAACAATAATAAAAGTAAGAAAATTATACAAGTATCTATCTAAATCATACAAGTAAGATTTTTTTTTCTTTTAGAAAGAAGATAAGAACAAGAGGCTCACCATGGTGGTGCCGGCGACGAGATCGGCGCGGGCGATCGACGGCGGTGAAGACGGGGACGGGACGTGATGGACCGCTAAACCTAGACAAATCTTGAGGAAAATGGAGCTTGGAGGTCGAGTTTGGAGAGGAGAAAGCTTAAGTAGTGTGGCTCGGGCATTTCATCGAACACCTCATGTGCATAGGAGGTGAGCTAGAGCACCACAAAGCCCTCCCCTTGCCGGCCAGAAAAAAATAGAGCAGTGGAGTGCTCTGATCGCGGGCGAGGGGTATATATAGGCACAACATTAATCCTGGTTCGTGGTTGGAACCGGGACTAAAGGCCACCCTTTGGTCCCGGTTCCAGCCACGAACCAGGACCAATGGATGTGGGCCAGGAGCGAGGCCCATTGGTCTTGGTTCGTGTCTGGAACCGGGACCAAAGGGTCCAGACGAACTGGTACCAATGCCCCACGAGGCCCGGCCGGCCCCCTGGGCGCACGAACCGGGACGTATGCCCCCATGGGTCCCGGTTCGTGACTGAACCGGGACTAATGGGCTGGGCAGGCCTGAACCAAAGCCCTGTTTTCTACTAGTGGTGGCTCTTTATTGTCTCACCAACAAGCAAGGACAATTATTTATCTCATCCATTAGTCAATTTTGAAGTTAAGCTAGTTGTACTTTCTAGGAAGGGGGCAAAGATCAAAAGAAATCGAGGATGGTGCTTTGGTGCCCAGGCTCAGATGCACATGATATCTTGGTCGTTGATCGTTACACCAGGATTCGAAAAATAGGACATGATGTGACAGGCCCCGGCGCTTGGAAAATTCGGATACTAGTCTACATGTGTGAATAGTGCGTTACAGAGGGTCTGTTGCACGGGCGTTAGATTCGAATGAGGGGTGGACGGCGTCGTCCGTGGAGATAGATGTCATGGAGGGCTTGATCAGCGATGATGCGACGAAATCTGTTCATCGTATTGAGGCAAGTATTATTTTGGTCCAAGGCCGGGGCAATCACGTTGAAGTCACCGCCAACGAGCCAAGGGCCGGCTATATTAGACCGCAGGTCCTGAAGCTCAAAGATAAACTCCAACTTCTCATCATCTCCCTAGCTACGGGCCGTAGACACCAATAATGCACCAAGGGTTAGCACCCGAAGTGTCTGAAACGACGGCTGAGACGTGGTGATCACCGATAGCGGGGTTGGATAGGATACAGAAGAACGTCGCCATGCCAACAAAATCCCTCCTCGGGTGCCATTCGGGAGAAAGTAGAAGTCTTCAAATCTGTTGAAGTATATATGCATAGCCCAACATTCCCCAGCATCTTGAGCTTTTGGGTGAACTGGCTAATGCGTGCAGTTCTACATGATATCGGAGCCAAGAGGTCTTGAGTTCAAGACCCAACTGGCGCAATTTTGAAGTATAAATGCATAGCCCATCTTTCCCCATTAGCTTTAGCTTTTGGATGAATTGGATGGTGTGTATAGTTCTACCAAATTGGTTGCCGAGGGTTTCAAAGACAATAGCAGACGAGACCAAAGCCAATTTAGTTTCTTTAAGGCAAACAATACATGGTGAAGTAGAGGAGATGACGCTTCGAACAACAGTGCGCTTGGCCCTACAGATTAGGCCGCACGTTCCAGAATATGATCTTTAGGTTGTCGTCCATGGGAAACAAATAGTAGGCGTTGAGAACATGCAAAGCAACTCTTATGCCGCGGCCAGGCAATCCTGGGCCGAAAGGGAGATGAGGCTGTCAAGAGTGCCCCGGGGCACTTGCCAACCGTAAAAGTCAGCAAAGGCAAGCACGACATCCGCAGCGAGAGGTCTTTCGAATAGCTTGATGTACTTGTCCAGGACGGAAGCAAAGACGGGCTCGTCGTCTTCGAGGAGGCCTAGACAATGTAGGAGGACACACTTCGCCTTGTTTGGTACCTTTTTTGTATCCTATTAGTTTGATAGTAAATATTGTTGTGGTGCCTTCATGTTTACATGTAACCAACTTTGAAGTAGAGCCAACTCACTTTTGTCGTACCTCCAACTTCATATCTAACCAGCAGTGCCAGCCACTAACTAAACACAAGTACATGAACGAGTTTGAAGCACTCGACACTGGTTTATAGGAGTTGGCCGAGCGTCTAGCGTAGTCTGCTTAGCCTACTTGCTTTCACTTGTCTTCTTTTTCTTTGAGCTTATTTGTAATGATCTATATAAAATCTCATAATAAAGTACATGAACACAAGGAGCAACTTTATGGTTTTGCCATCTTAATTTGAAACAGCACACTCTGTAATCCCTTTATGATTTAGCGACCTTAATTTTTCACTACACACTTTATGATTCTTTTTGGATAAAAAGAGATGTCATTGATTGTTGACCTGGGGGCGATACAAACATCAACACTTTACACCTGACCACTGTGTGAGACTGCTCCGTAATCCTAGTGAAGATTAAGCAAACCATGGGAATTACCTACCAAGTCATAGCTCAATTGTTAAGATGATATTACCGGTCACGGAGCAGTGCTGATTTGCGGCAACTAGCCCCGCACTGGCCGCGATCGCTCCTTGTTTATTGTCTCTGCTAGTGCTAGGACAGACACATTGCAGTTTTCATGCCTAGCTGGACCCATACTTCTTGGTTTCTTGCCTAGCTACAATCCATCATGAAATCCTCCAAAGCAGCTGCTAGGTATGTTTGCATAGCCGCATGAATCATCGGTACACCTCCAACCTGGCGACCAACGGTCAACTTTGCTACCAGCTATCACAGCAACATAGGAGCACTGAGTGGTATTGCAGCAAGTCGGTACTCCAACAGAGTACATAGCAGTACTGAGCTACTCAGGGACACCGCTTGTCTGTCTGTTTGGGTAGCCATGCGATGATCATTTCCTTTAGCACAAGTTTCCAATGTATCGCATTCCCAATTTTGTCTTCCACTAAACCATCGATGCTGCCCACGCATCACCTTCCACTAGTAGAAAACAGGGCTTTGGTTGAGGCCAGGATAAGGGCATTAATCCCGGTTCACTCACGAACTGGGACCAAAGGGGGCATCAGTCCCGGTTCGTGAGGCCAGGGCGCCGGCCGGGCCTCGGGGGCCATTGGTCCCGGTTCGTCTGACCTCTTTGGTCCCGGTTCCAGACACGAACCGGGACCAATGGGTCTCGCTCCTGGCCCACAACCTTTAGTCCTGGTTGATGGCTGGAACCGGGACCAAATGTAGTCCTTTAGTCCCGGTTTTAGCCACCAACCAGGACTAAAGAGAGGCCTATATATACCCCCGCCCCTGCCCGCGAGCAGAGCCACTGCTCTATTTTTTTGGCCGGCCGTGGGAGAGCTTTGTGTTGCTCTAGCTCACCTCCTATGCACATGAGATGTTCGATGAAATGCCCGAGCCACACTTAAGCTTTCTCCTCTCGAAGCTCATTGTCCAAGCTCCATTTTCCTCAAGATTTGTCTAGGTTTGGCGGTCCGTCCTGTCCCGTCCCCGTCCTCACCACCGTCGATCACCCGCGCCGATCTCGTCGCTGGCACCACCGTGGTGAGCCTCTTGTTCTTATCTTCTTTCTAAAAGGAAAAAAAATTCTTACTTGTATGATTTAGGTAGATACTTGTATAATTTTCTTACTTTTATTATTGTTTGTTATTATATAGTGCGATGGTTTTGGTATCCGCCCCCGTCGGCCCTCGTCCTGTCTATGATTCGGATGTGGTATATATTATCTTTTATAACTATTTGTTTCATTTAGTGTTTATGACACTTATGCCGACCAACGTGACATAGATGTTTTTATCTAGGAGGTATGTGAACCGGAAATTCCAACCGACCCTCTTGTCGAGAGGTTAAATTTAGTTGAAAAAGAAAACAATTACTTGAAGAAAAATTTGAAAAGAATTGAGGACGAGAAGATGGAATTGGAGTTGCATGTTGCGGATATCGTCGATAATCACAAGATCAAGATGGATAAAATGCGCTTGAAGAATAGAAAGATTAAAAAATATGCCATTCATACTGAGGCTTGGTATCATTATACCGTTGGATTAATTGTTACCTAGTTGTGATTATGATCGCATTTGTTGTTGCATTGAAATGGTTTACATAGTTTCAATGTATGTTTTAATTAGATGCTCTAGAGAGCTATATGTTGTTCAATAAGAACTATGTATGAACTTTATTTATTTATTTTTTCAGTAATAACATTTGATCATTCTGTACTTTGGTTTTAATGTGATGATGAACTTCTATTAATTTTGTCACTTCGCTATTCATGATGTTCTGTAATGGTTTTTGACACACTTAATTATATATAATGCACGCAGATGAACCGGCAATGGATGTACGGTAACAGACGCACCTCCGAGTACATTAAGGGCGTGCATAATTTTCTCGAAGTGGCTGAGGCAAACAAGCAGAATGTTTTATGTGTTGTCCATGCCCTAGATGTGAGAATACGAAGTTTTACTCTGACTAAAAAATCCTTCACATACACCTGCTTGAGAACGGTTTCATGCCACGCTATAATGTTTGGACCAAGCACGGAGAAAGAGGGGTTATGATGGAAGACAACGAAGAAGAAGAGGATGATGACAACTATGTGCCCCCTGAATACGGTGATGCTGCAACGGGGGAAGCTGAAGATCAAGAGGAACCAGACGATATGCCCAATGATGATCTTCGCCGGGTCATTGTTGATGCAAAGAGACAATGCGAAAGTGAAAAGTAGAAGTTGAAGTTCGATTGCATGTTAGAGGATCACAAAAAAGGGTTGTACCCCAATTGCGAAGATTGCAACACAAAGCTCGGTACCACACTGGAATTGCTGCAATGGAAGGCAGACAATGGTGTATCTGACAACGAATTTGAGAAGCTACTGAAAATATTGAAGAAGAAGCTTCCAAAGGACAACGAATTGCCCGACAGTATGTACGGAGCAAAGAAGGTTCTATGCCCTCTAGGATTGGAGGTGCAGAAGATACATGCATGCCCTAATGACTGCATCCTCTACCACGGTGCGTATGAGGATTTGAACGCATGCCCGGTATGCGGTGCATTGCGGTATAAGATCAGACGAGATGACCCTGGTGATGTTGACGGCGAGCGCCCCAGGAAGAGGGTTCCTGCCAAGGTGATGTGGTATGCTCCTATAATACCACGGTTGAAACGTCTGTTCAGAAACAAAGAAAATGCCAAGTTGATGCGATGGCACAAAGAGGACCGTAAGAAAGACGGGAAGTTGAGAGCACCCGCTGACGAGTCGCAGTGGAGAAAAATCGAGAGAAAGTGGGGGGACTTTGCAGGTGACGCAAGGAATGTATGGTTTGGTTTAAGCACGGATGACATTAATCCTTTTGGGGAGCAGAGCAGCAATCATAGCACCTGACCCGTGACTCTATGTATCTATAACCTTCCTCCTTGGCTGTGCATGAAGCGGAAGTTCATTATGATGCCAGTTCTCATCCAAGGCCCCAAGCAACCCGGCAACGACATTGATGTGTACCTAAGGCCATTAGTTGAAGAACTTTTACAGCTGTGGAATGGAAAAGATGTACGTGTGTGGGATGAGCACGACCAGCAGGAATTTGACTTACATGCGTTGCTGTTTGTAACCATCAATGATTGGCCTGCTCTCAGTAACCTTTCAGGATAGACAAACAAGGGATACCACGCATGCACGCACTATTTAGATGACACCGAAAGTATATATTTGGACAAATGCAGGAAGAATGTGTACCTGGGGCATCGTCGATTTCTTCCGACCAACCATCAATGTCGAAAGAAAGGCAAGCATTTCAAAGGCGAGGCAGATCACCAGAAGAAGCCTGCCGTCCGTACTGGTGATCACATACTTGCTATGGTCAATGATTTACAAGTAATCTTTGGAAAGGGTCCAGGCGGACTATCTGTTCCGAATGACGCTGAGCGACGCGCACCCATGTGGAAGAAGAAATCTATATTTTGGGACCTACCCTATTGGAAAGACCTAGAGGTCCACTCTGCAATCGACGTGATGCACGTGACGGAGAATCTTTGCGTGAACCTGCTAGGCTTCTTGGGCGTGTATGGGAAGACAAAAGATACACCGGAGGCACGGGAGGACCAGCAACATGTGCACGAAAAAGACGGCATGCCTCTAAAGCAGTATGAAGGTCCTGCCAGCTACGCTCTTACCAAAGAAGAGAAGGAAATCTTCTTTGAATGCCTGCTCAGTATGAAGGTCCCGTCTGGCTTCTCATTGAATATAAAGGGAATAATAAATATGCCAGAGAAAAAGTTTCAGAACGTAAAGTCTCATGACTACCACGTGATTATGACACAACTGCTTCCGGTTGCATTGAGGGGGCTTCTACCAGAAAATGTTCGATTAGCCATTGTGAAGCTATGTGCATTCCTTAATGCAATCTCTCAGAAGGTGATCGATCCAGAAATCCTACCAAGGTTAAGGAGTTATTTGGCGCAATGTCTTGTCAGTTTCGAGCTGGTGTTCCCACCATCCTTCTTCAATATCATGACGCACGTCCTAGTTCATCTAGTCGACGAGATTGCCATTCTGGGCCCTGTATTTCTACACAATATGTTCCCCTTTGAGAGGTTCATGGGAGTCTTAAAGAAATATGTTCGTAACCGTGCTAGGCCAGAAGGAAGCATCTCCACGGGCAATCAAACAGAGGGGGTCATTGGGTTTTGTGTTGACTTCATTCCTGACCTTAAGAAGATTGGTCTCTCTCAATCGCGGTATGAGGGGAGACTGACTAAAAAAGGCATGCTAGGAGCGGACTCGATAATATGTAGGGACGGGCATTCTTGGTCTTAAGCACACTACACAGTTCTACAGAATTCTACCTTGGTGACCCCGTATGTCAATTAACACAAGAATATTCTGCGCTCCAAACACCCGGAGCAGTGTGACGACTGGATTACATGTGAACACATCAGGACTTTCGGCAGTTGGTTGCGAACACGTCTCATGGGTGACAACACTATTTCTGATGAGCTGTACTCGTTGGCTAGGGGACCATCTTCGATTGTATTGACTTACAAAGGGTACGAGATAAATGGGAATACATTTTACACGATCGCCCAAGATCAAAAGAGCACCAACCAAAACAGTGGTGTCCGCTTTGATGCAGCAACCAAGAGGGGAAAGGACACATATTATGGTTACATAGTGGACATATGGGAACTTGACTATGGACATGATTTTAAGGTCCCTTTGTTTCAGTGCAAATGGGTCAATCTGTCAGGAGGTGTGGTACAGGTAGACCCATAGTACGAAATGACAACAGTGGATCTGAACAATCTTGGGTACACAGACGAACCATTCGTCCTAGCCAATGATGTGGCGCAGGTTTTCTATGTGAAGGACATGTCTACCAAACCGAGAAAAAGAAAAGATAAGGAAGCGAATACATCATACGATGAGCCAAAGCACCACATAGTTCTTTCAGGAAAAAGAGACATCATGGGAGTGGAGGGCAAGATAGACATGTCTGAAGATTATGAAAAGTTTCATGAAATTCCTCCCTTCAAAGTCAAGGCTGACCCAAGCACCCTGTTAAACGATGAAGATTATCCATGGTTACGGCGCAATAAGCAAAGGACACAAGCGAAGAAAAAGTGAAGACTTTCTCTTCACAACTATTATGATGATGCCTTTGATCTAGAATATCACTGCAGTTACATGTGAAAAAATGAAATGCCTTTTGTAACAGATGAGTTTTCGTATGAAACCCTGATACTTCGAATGAGATTGTCCATTTTGTACACGAAGTGCATCGAGCTTTTGCCGTAACCCTCTCAACTTTTCAACACATGCTATGTGGGTGAAATGATGATACCATGCCAACTTTCAACCTTTTCAGAGTTCATTTGTAGTGCTTTTCAATTTCAGGGTCATTTAGCTCAAAAAAATCAGTAAATGCATGAAAAATACCAAATGAAGTCAGAAAGGGTTGAAAATTGATGATGTGGCTTTGAATGGTGCATTTTGAACACACAAAAAGTCTGGAGTTCAAATAAGTTCAAAAAAATGAAATCCCTTTGTAACAGATGAGTTTTCGCCAGAAACCTGATACTTCGAAAGAGATTGTCCATTTTGTACACGAAGTGCATCCAGCTTTTGCCGTAACCCTCTCAACTTTTAGAACATGCTATGTGGGTGAAATGATGATACCATGCCAACTTTCAACCTTTTCAGAGTTCATTTGTTGTGCTTTTCAATTTCAGGGTCATTTAGCTCAAACAAATCAGTAAATGCATGAAAAATACCAAATGAAGTCAGAAAGGGTTGAAAATTTATGATGTGGCTTTGAATGGTGCATTTTGAACACACAAAAAGTCTGGAGTTCAAATAAGTTCAAAAAAATGAAATCCCTTTGTAACAGATGAGTTTTCGTCTGAAACCCTGATACTTCGAAAGAGATTGTCCATTTTGTACATGAAGTGCATCCAGTTTTTGTCGTAACCCTCTCAACTTTTTAGCACATGCTATGTGGGTGAAATGATGATACCATGCCAACTTTCAACCTGTTCAGAGTTCATTTGTAGTGCTTTTCAATTTCAGGGTCATTTAGCTCAAAGAATGAACTAATAGCAAAAAGAATGAACTAGAAAACTTTTATAAAACTCTAATAGCAAAAAAGAATGAACTAAAAGGAATCAATTAAAATATTCTTTTGTTCAAAACATTAATAGCAAAAATAATTTTCATAAAGTATTTTTTTGTTAGAAACTTTAATAGCAAACTAAAATAACAAAATCTGTTTTTGATTAAAACACCCATTTAAAATAACCAAAAAGTTACCAAATTGAATATAATGATAAAACACACTAATATTAAATAGCAGAAAAAAGAATCGCTCAAAAATCTATTTTTAAAGTAAAGTTATCCACAAACTAGTGATTCACACAAATTTCAAAGAATTCAAATTTAAACTATTCAAATTTGAAAACTAATGGCACTAACAGAAAGTTTATAATTTTTGTGACCTAAAGCAAAAAGAATCACTCAAAAACTCTAAGTACTTAGCTGTAAGTAGAAAAAAAGAAAATAAATAAAGCAAAAAACAAAACAAAAAAACTGGGAAAAAATAAAAAAAATGCCGCCTACTGGGCCACCACGGCCTGCATACGACTAGAAACCCAACCGCCAGTTGGGCCAGGATGCAGGCCCATAGTAGGCCCAGTAGGCCCACAGGCAGAGAGACAGTATTTAGGCCCGTAAGCCTGCAGTAGAGAGGAGCTCGAAGTGGCTGGCGCAGCGGCGCTTATAAACCACTCCGAGCCCCTCTCAACTAGCGAGGTGGGACTAAACTTTTGGCCCCGGGCAGCACCCCCCTTTCGTCCCGGTTGGTGGCACCAACCGGGACCAATACCCACCTTTGCTCCCGGTTGGTGGCACCAACCGGGACCAATGCCCCCCTTTTGTCCCGGTTCATGCCACCAATCGGGACCAAAGGTCTCTGCTTCCCGCCCTTTGGGCTGACGAAAAGAGACCTTTGGTCCTGGTTGGTGGCACGAACCGGGACCAAAGGTAGGCATTGGTCCCGGTTTGTGGCACGAACCGGGACTAAAGGTGTGTGTATATAAGCCCACACTTAGAGATTTTCACAGTTTCATCGCCAGTTCCCCTGACGACGCCGAGCTCATCGATGCCGCCAGGCTGCCTCGACGCCGTCCGCCGCCCCCGCTGTCGCCGTCGCCG
Organism: Thinopyrum elongatum; assembly: GCA_011799875.1. Lineage (NCBI taxonomy): Eukaryota > Viridiplantae > Streptophyta > Magnoliopsida > Poales > Poaceae > Thinopyrum > Thinopyrum elongatum. Next base: position 425,947,749 of record CM022297.1, read on the forward strand.
CGCCCCTGCCCCGTCGTCGCCGTCACCGTCGCCGTCGTCGTCCCCGAGCCCGTGCCCCTGCCCCGCCCCCGAGCGCGCCCGGCTGCGCCCCTGCCCTGGCCCGCCCCCGCCGTCGCCGTCGCCCTCGCCGGCCGCCCCCGCTGTGAGCCGCCGCTGCTACTTCTTGAGCTTGCGTTTGTTTTTCCCTTGAAGAGGAAAGGGTGATGCAGCAAAGTAGAGATAAGTATTTCCCTCAGTTTGAGAACCAAGGTATCAATCCAGTAGGAGACAACGCACAAATCACCGAATACCTGCACAAACAATCAAACAACTTGCACCCAATGCGATAAAGGGGTTGTCAATCCCTTCACGGTTATTTGCAAAAGTGAGATCTGATAGAGATAGATAAATGATAAAGTAAATATTTTTGGTATTTTTGTTTTATAGATCGGAAAGTAAAAGATTGCAAAATAGTAGATCGGAAACTAATATGATGGAAAATATAAGATTATATGATGGGAAATAGACCCTGGGGCCATAGGTTTCACTAGAGGCTTCTCTCAAGATAGAAAATATTACGGTGGGTGAACAAATTACTGCCGAGCAATTGATAGAAAAACACAAAGTTATGACGATATCTAAGGCAATGATCATGAATATAGGCATCACGTCCGTGTCAAGTAGACCGAAACGATTCTGCATCTACTACTATTACTCCACACATTGACCGCTATCCAGCATGCATCTAGAGCATTAAGTTCATAAAGAACGGAGTAACGCATTAAGCAAGATGACATGATGTAGAGGAATTAACTCATGCAATATGATGAAAACCCCATCTTTTTATCCTCGATGGCAACAATACAATACGGGCCTTGCTGCCCCTACTGTCACTGGGAAAGGATACCGCAAGATTGAACCCAAAGCTAAGCACTTCTCCCATTGCAAGAAAAACCAATCTAGTTGGCCAAACCAAACTGATAGTTCGAAGAGCATTACAAAGATATCAAATCATGCATAAAAGAATTCAGAGAAGATTCAAATAGTATTCATAGATAAGCTGATCATAAATCCACAATTCATCGGATCTCGGCAAACACACCGCAAAAAAGTATTACATCAAATAGATCTCCAAGAACATCGAGGAGAACGTGGTATTGAGAATCAGAGAGAGAGAAGAAGTCATCTAGCTACTAGCTATGGACCCGTAGGTCTGAGGTAAACTACTCACGCTTCATCGGAAGGGCAATAGTGTTGATGTATAAGCCCTCCGTGATCGAATCCCCCTCCGGCAGGACGCCGGAAAAGGCCCCTAGATGGGATCTCACGGGTACAGAAGGTTGCGGCGGTGGAAAAGTATTTTCGTGGATGCCTCTGGTGGTTTGGGCATATAAGAGTATATATAGGCAAAATAATTAGGCCAGGAGGTGCACGAGGGGCCCACAAGGGTGGGGGGTGCGCCCTACCCCCCTGGGCGCGCCCTCCGTCCTTGTGGCTGCCTCGTGGCTCCTCCGACTTCATCTCCAAGTCTCCTGGTTTTCTTCTGGTCCAAGAAAGATCATCGCGAAAGTTTTATTCTGTTTGGACTCCGTTTGGTATTCCTTTTCTGCGAAACTCAAAAACAGGGAAAAACAGAAACTGGCACTGGGCTCTAGGTTAATAGGTTAGTCCCAAAAATAATATAAAATAGCATATTAATGCATATAAAACATCCAAAACAGATAATATAATAGCATGGAACAATAAAAAATTATAGATACATTGGAGACGTATCAAGCATCCCCAAGCTTAATTCCTGCTCGTCCTCGAGTAGGTAAATGATAAAAACAGAATTTTTGATGTGGAATGCTACCTAACATATTTATCTATGTAATTTCTTTATTGTGGCATGAATATTCAGATCCGTATGATTCAAAACAAAAGTTTAATATTGACATAATAACAATAATACTTCAAGCATACTAACAAGGCAATTATGTCTTCTCAAAATAACATGGCCAAAGAAAGCTTATCCCTACAAAATCATATAGTCTGGCTATGCTCCATCTTCATCACACAAAGTATTTAAATCATGCACAACCCCGATGACAAGCCAAGCAATTGTTTCATGCTTTTGATGTTCCCAAACTTTTTCAACTTTCACGCAATACATGAGCGTGAGCCATGGACATAGCACTATAGGTGGAATAGAAGGTGGTTGTGGAGAAGACAAAAAGAAGGAGATAGTCTCACATCAACTAGGCGTATCAACGGGCTATGGAGATGTCCATCAATAGATATCAATGTGAGTGAGTAGGGATTGCCATGCAACGGATGCACTAGCGCTATAAGTTTATGAAAGCTCAAAAAAAGAAACTAAGTGGGTGTGCATCCAACTCGCTTGCTCACGAAGACCAAGGGCAATTTGAGGAAGCCCATCATTGGAATATACAAGCCAAATTCTATAATGAAAATTCCCACTAGTATATGAAAGTGACAACATAGGAGACTCTCTATCATGAAGATCATGGTGCTACTTTGAAGCACAAGTGTGGTAAAAGGATAGTAACATTGCCCCTTCTCTCTTTTCTCTCATTTTTTTATTTTTTTTATTTGGGCCTTCTCTCATTTTTTTTGGCCTCTTTTTTTTTGTCCGGAGTCTCATCCCGACTTGTGGGGGAATCATAGTCTCCATCATCCTTCTCCTCACATTGGACAATGCTCTAATAATGAAGATCATCACACTTTTATTTACTTACAACTCAAGAATTACAACTCAATACTTAGAACAAAATATGACTCTATATGAATGCCTCCGGCGGTGTACCGGGATGTGCAATGAATCAAGAGTGACATGTATGAAAGAATTATGAACGGTGGCTTTGCCACAAATACGATGTCAACTACATGATCATGCAAAGCAATATGACAATGATGGAACGTGTCATAATAAACGGAACGGTGGAAAGTTGCATGGCAATATATCTCGGAATGGCTATGGAAATGCCATAATAGGTAGGTATGGTGGCTGTTTTGAGGAAGGTATATGGTGGGTTTATGGCACCGGCGAAAGTTGCGCGGTACTAGAGAGGCTAGCAATGGTGGAAGGGTGAGAGTGCGTATAATCCATGGACTCAACATTAGTCATAAAGAACTCACATACTTATTACAAACGTCTATTAGTTATCGAAACGAAGAACTACGCGCATGCTCCTAGGGGGATAGATTGGTAGGAAAAGACCATCGCTCGTCCCCGACCGCCACTCATAAGGAAGACAATCAATAAATAAATCATGCTCCGACTTCATCACATAACAGTTCACCATACGTGCATGCTACGGGAATCACAAACCTCAACACAAGTATTTCTCAAATTCACAATTACTCACTAGCATGACTCTAATATCACCATCTTTATATCTCAAAACAATCATAAGGAATCAAACTTCTCATAGTATTCAATGCACTTTATATGAAAGTTTTTATTATATCCCTCTTGGATGCCTATCATATTAGGACTAAATTTATAACCAAAGCAAATTACCATGCTGTTTAAAGACTCTCAAAATAATATAAGTGAAGCATGAGAGTTCAATAATTTCTATAAAATAAAGCCACCTCCGTGCTCTAAAAAGATATAAGTGAAGTACTAGAGCAAAATTGCCTAGCTCAAAATATATAAGTGAAGCACATATAGTATTCTAATAAATCACGATTCATGCGTGTCCCTCTCAAAAGGTGTGTACAGCAAGGATGATTGTGTCAAACTAAAAAGCAAAGACTCAAATCATACAAGACGCTCCAAGAAAAACACATATCATGTGGTGAATAAAAATATAGCCTCAAGTAAAGTTACCAATAGACGAAGACGAAAGAGGGGATGCCTTCCGGGGCATCCCCAAGCTTAGGCTCTTGGTTGTCCTTGAATATTACCATGGGGTGCCTTGGGCATCCCCAATCTTAGGCTCTTGCCACTCCTTATTCCATAGTCCATCAAATCCTTACCCAAAACTTGAAAACTTCACAACACAAAACTCAACAGAAAATCTCATAAGCTCCGTTAGTATAAGAAAATAAATCACCACTTTGGTACTGTTGTGAACTCATTCTTTATTTATATTGGTGTAATATATACTGTATTCCAACTTTTCCATGGTTCATACCCCCCCGATACTACCCATAGATTCATCAAAATAAGCAAACAACACATAGAAAACAGAATCTGTCAAAAACAGAACAGTCTGCGAAGATATGAATTGTTCTAATACTTCTGTAACTCCAAAAATTCTTAAAAATTTGGAAAACATAGGAAATTTGTATATCAATCTTGTATAAACAATTCAGGGTTTTTCAACGCTCCAGTGAATTATTAAAATTCTGAGACAGGACGCAAAAGTTTCTGTTTTTAAGCAAGATCAAATCAACTATCACCATAAGCCATCCCAAAGGTCTTACTTGGCACAAACACTAATTAAAACATAAAACCACATCTAACCAGAGGCTAGATGAATTATTTATTGCAAAACAGAACCAAAAAGCAAAGAACAAAAATAAAATTGGGTTGCCTCCCAACAAGCGCTATTGTTTAATGCCCTTAGCTAGGCATAAAAACACGAATAGATCTAGGTATTGTCATCTTTGGTATGCAATTCTTTTCTCATCAAATCCTCCAAAACTCATATTAACAAATCTATTCTTTCCTTTATTTCCCTCCTAGTAGAAGAACTTAAATCATGAAAAGGACTTTGGTTGGTAATTTTAACATTCATAAACCCATAATCGGGATCGTCACCATATATATCATCATATAAAATAACTCATTTCTAACGGGTTCCTTCAACATTCCTTTCAACCAATCCCTATCGAAGCATACATAAATTCCCCTTATAATCCAATCAAACTCCTCAAAAGCCTCGAGGTATAAAGATTGAGAGATTTTTGAATAAGGAACTCTTCTCCTAAGATTTTCACTATAAGATTGATAGTCCCTAGATTCCAAACTACGCATAGTTTCTTTATCATGGAGGATATCTTCAATTGGAGGGTGTTCAACATCCTTTTTATAGAAAGTAAAAATATCCCAAGCTTCTTGTATTATAAAATCAAATTCACGCATAAGGATAATGGTGGAAATCTTTTTAGCTATAGGATGATTAATATTGGGAAGTTCATAAAACACCTTTTGCAAAGCCGGATGAATATGCACAAATTTCCTTTCTAATATTTCTACGAGCATAACAATGGCATCCGCATAACAGTTTGTATCGAGAAGAATAGATCTTTTATTAATAGGCATAGATCCCATACAATCAAAGAATTCTTGAATAACACTTTTTCCGATAATATTACCGTCCCCCATACGAAAGATTTTTGTTTTGTAATTAGGAGGAGTTTCAGTTTCATGATTGATACATCTCCAACGTATCTATAATTTTTGATTGTTCCAAGCTGTTATATTATCATTCTGGGATGTTTTACAATCATTTTATAGTCATTTTATATCATTTTTTGGTACTAACCTATTGACATAGTGCCAAGTGCTAGTTGCTGTTTTTTGCATGTTTTTTACATCGCAGGAAATCAATACCAAACGGAGTCCAAACGCAGCGAAACTTTTTGTGGATTTTTTTGGACCAGAAGACATCCAGTGGGCCGGAGAAGCGCCTGGGGGGTGCTCCGAGGGGAGCACAACCCACCAGGGCGCGCCTGGAGGCCCAGACACGCTCTGGTGGGTTGTGCCCACCTCGGGTGCCCCCCGAACCGCCTCTTTGCTTTATAAATACCCCAATATTCCAAAAACCCTAGGGGAGTCGACGAAAATCAATTCCAGCCGCCGCAGAGTCCAGAACCACCAGATCCAATCTAGACACCATATGGAGGGGTTCACCACTTCCATTGGTGCCTCTCCGATGATGCGTGAGTAGTTCTTTGTAGACCTACGGGTCCGTAGTTAGTAGCTAGATGGCTTCCTCTCTCTCTCTTGATCTTCAATACAATGGTCTGTTGGAGATCCATATGATATAACTCTTTTTGCGGTGTGTTTGTTGGGATCCGATGAACTTTGAGTTTATGATCAGATCTATCTTTTTTATCCATGAAAGTTATTTGAGTCTTCTTTGATCTCTTATATGCATGATTGCTTATAGCCTTGTATTTCTTCTCCGATATTTGGGTTTTGTTTGGCCAACTTGATCTATTTATCTTGCAATGGGAAGAGGTGCTTTGTAGTGGGTTCGATCTTACGGTGCTTGATCCCAGTGACAGAAGGGGAACCTACACGTATGTATCATTGCTACTAAGGATAAAACGATGGGGTCTATTTCTACATAAATAGATCTTGTCTACATCATGTCATCGTTCTTATTGCATTACTCCGTTTCTCCATGAACTTAATACACTAGATGCATGCTGGATAGCGGTCGATGTGTGGAGTAATAGTAGTAGATGCAGGCAGGAGTCGGCCTACTAATCTTGGATGTGATGCCTATATAATGATCATTGCCTGGATATCATCATGATTTTTTGAAGTTCTATCAATTGCCCAACAGTAATTTGTTCACCCACCGTTTGCTATTTTTCTCGGGAGAAGCCACTAGTGAAACCTACGGCCCCCGGGTCTCTTCTTTAATATATTTGCCTTTGCGATCTATTTTCCTTTGCTTTTATTTTCAGATCTATTAAACCAAAAATACCTTGCTGCACTTTATTTTATTTGGTGTTTGATCTATCAATATTTACTACTCTCTCACGTCCGTTTGCCAATTTTTGGCGCCGTTGCCCGAAAGGGATTGACAACCCCTTTTACACGTCGGGTTGCGAGTATTTGTTATTTGTGTGCAGGTGCTGTTTACGTAGTGTTGTTTGGTTCTCCTACTGGTTCGATAACCTTGGTTTCATCACTCAGGGAAATACCTACCGCCGCTGTGCTGCATCATCCCTTCCTCTTTGGGGAAATACCGACGTAGCTTCAAGCCGCATCAAAAGAAATTTCTGGCGCCGTTGCCGGGGAGGATCAAGTCAAGATAGTCTCCCGGCCACGTGCCAATTTCTGGCGCCGTTGCCGGGGAGGATCTTCAGCATATACCAGGTTCCTAATCAAAAATCTCATCTCCTTGCAATTTACATTATTTGCCATTTGCCTCTCGTTTTCCTCTCCCCCACTTCACAAAAATTTGCCGTTTTATTCGCCCTCTTTTTCATTCGCTGTTTTCTCGTCAGATCTCTTCTTTGCTTGTGTGCCATGTGTCTTATATTTGCTTGCATCTTCGCTTGCTAAAAATCTCTTGATATGGATCCTCATCCACTTGTTAATCTTTTCAAAAGATCTGATTATGTTGAACCAATTGCTAGTGAGTTGAGTGCACTTGATTATCTTTATGAAGTTTTCCTCGAGATTCGTGAATCTAAAAATTGTGGTGAAAAAATTTATGAAGTGATTCATGATAGCTCCTTGAATGAAAAGCATGATTGCAATGATTTTACTATAAATTCTATTAATTCCAATTGTGCTAATAATATGCAAAACCCCAAGCTTGGGGATGCTAATTTTGATATGTCCACTACTTATTGCAATGATCATGATTGGGGTGATTCTTCTTATGATCTTGAAAATTTATTTAAGCCTCATGATGAATATGTTGGGGATAATATTGAAAGTGGGTTTGGAAGAGTGTCAACTCTAGGTAATAATGATCCCGCTACTTTGGAGAATGTTCAATCTTGTGAATATTTTGATAAAAGTGGGTTTGGAGAGGTCATGACTTTAGTTGATGTTAATCCCACTATCTTGGAAGATTTTGGAACTTTTATGCAAGTGGATCATGAAGAGAAAATTTTATATGATAGTTACATTGTTGAATTTGATTATGATCCTACATATAATTATTATGAGAGAGGAAAATATGGTTGTAGAAATTTTCATGTTACTAAATTACCTCTCGTTATGTTGAGATTGCTATTGTTTCTTTCTTCTTCCTAGCATATGCTAGATGTTGCTTGTCTTGCTAATTTGTTTTCCTATAAAATTCCTATGCATAGGAAGTATGTTAGACTTAAATATGTTTGCCACATATTTTATGATGCTCTCTTCGTGTTTCAATTGTTATCTTTTATGTGAGCATCAATAAAATCTTATGCCTAGCTAGGGGTGTGAAACAATAGCGCTTGTTGGGAGGCAACCCAATGAATAATTTTTTTTTTGCTTTTTGCTTTCCGTTTTTGAGTGTTAGCACAATTATTATAATGTTATAATTGTGTTTTCTGTGTGTTTTAATTAGTGTTTGTGCCAAGTAAAGCCTTTAGGATTATGTTGGGTGATAGTTGATTTGATCTTACTGAAAAACAGAAAATTTTGTGCTCACAAAAATAATTCTTATTTTTATCAGAAGAGAGATTTTGAGTTGAATATTTTTGCATAAGATTAATATACAAATTTTTCACGTGGTCCTAATTTTTCAGAATTTTTGGATTTTTATAAGTATTCGAAATATCCAGATTGCTACAGACTGTTCTGTTTTTGACCGATTCAGTTTTCTTTGCATTGTGTGCTTGTTTTGATGATTCTATGGTTTCTTTGAAGAGTATTTGCCATAGAAAAGTTGGAATACAGTATATATAATGCAAAAATAAAATATGAATTCGTTTTCTACAGTACTTATAGTAGTGATTTGTTTTCTTATACTAACGGATCTCACGAAGGTTTTGTTGAGTTTTTTGTGATTGAAGTTTTCAAGTTTTGGGTGATGTTACGATGGATGAAGGAATAAGGAGTAAGAAGAGCCTAAGCTTGGGATGCCATGGGCATCCCAAGCTATTATCCAAAGAGAAGCAAGCAACTAAGATTGGGGATGCCCTGAGTGGCATCCCCTCTTTCTTCTAACGACCATCGGTATTTTACTCGAAGCTATATTTTTATTCGTCACATACTATGAGTTTTGCTTGGAGCTTCTTGTATGATATGAGTCTTTGCTTGTTTTGCTTTGTGTTCTAAGTCATGAATCCTTGCTGGACACACCTATTTGAGAGAGGCAAAATTATGCCATGACTTGTTAGAATTGCTCTCTATGCTTCACTTAAATTTTTATGAGCTATGGAATTGCTCTAGTGCTTCACTTATATCTTTTTGAGCACGGTGTGCTTTGTTATTTTTGAAGAAATGCTCTCATGCTTCACTTAGATATATTTGGGAGTTAGTAATTTTTTTAAGAAATTCTCTCTTGCTTCACTTAAATTAATTTGAGAGAAAGAAGTATTATGCTCATGATCTTCACTTATATTTGTTTGAGCTTATCAAAAGCAACACATGAAAATTAGTTCCAAAGTGATAGATATCCAAGAAGGATATAATAAAAACTTTCATGAAGATCATTGGACAAAATAAACTTGATTCCTTGTAATAGTTTTGAGATATGATGATGTGATATGTGAGTTATGTTGATGAGTAATTGTGCTTTAGTAAGAATATTGGTGTTAAGGTTTGTGATTCCCTATGCAAGCACGAAAGTCAATAGTCATGCAATGAAATTATATCCTACTTGTGGTGCATTATTCGGTGTTAATTATGCTTAATGCTCGCTTATGAGATTATTCGTTTTTTGGTTGGTCGCTTCTCAATCTTTTGCTAGCCTTCATATTGCACTAAGTATGATCACTACTTGTGCATCCAAAACCCTTTAAACCAGTTTTGCCACATGAGTCCACTATATCTACCTATATGCGGTATTCTTTTGCCGTTCTAAGCAAATTTGTATGTGCCATCTCTAATTTTCAAAATAAACTTCTCTTTTGTGTGTTCGTACCGCTCGCGAGGCGGTGAGGGGTGGCTAATATTTTCCATGTTAGATGTGTTATTCTCATGATGAGTGTTTATTCACTTGTCATTGCACGAGAGTAAGGCAAAGGTATTAGGGATGCCCAGTCCCAAAATGAAAAATGAATTTACTTTATGTTGTCAAATAATAAATTCCTTGGAAAGTGTTGGTATGGAGGGCACCCGTGGATACGGCTAGCCATGGAAAGTGAAAGAAAATGGTGGAAAAAGGAATAAACTTTATTTTCTGTTTGGGAACCGCCTATGATATATCTAGCATGGAAAGTGTTGGGAACTCTAAGTCGTTTTCGTTGGTGGAAAAAGCACACCTCCCAGAATGTTTTTATCTCTAAGTTTTTCGCTTTGAGCTCTGGCACCTCTACAAATCCCTACTTCCCTCTGCGAAGGGCCTTTCTTTACTTTATCCAATTTTTATTTTTAATTTGAGTCTCCATCTTCTCTTATAAAGCACCAACTAGGAGGCACTATGATCGTACTTGAGCATTGGGTGTAGTTAATATGCGAGTGTGTTTCATGAATGGATGAATGGTTGAGCATGATGGGCTAGGGATAACTTATTTTAGTGTTGATATTTTGAAAAACAGTTGCTTGTTGATATGCTTGAGTATTTAAGTCATCATGTCAAAACTAGACTATTGCTTTGAATCATATAAAAGTCCAAATGTCCATGCTATAAATGAAAGAATATGAGATGACATGTTAGGCAGCATTCCACATCAAAAATTCTGTTTTTATCATTTACCTACTGGAGGACGAGCAGGAATTAAGCTTGGGGACGCTGATACGTCTCCAACGTATCCATAATTTTTTATTGTTCCATGCTGTTATATTATCATTCTCGGATCTTTTACACTCATTTTATAGTCATTTTATATCAATTTTTGGTACTAACCTATTGACATAGTGCCAAGTGCCAGTTGCTGTTTTTTGCATGTTTTTTACATCGCAGGAAATCAATACCAAACGGAGTCCAAACGCAGCGAAAATTTTTGTGGATTTTTTTTGGACCAGAAGACATCCAGTGGGCCGGAGAAGCGTCTGGGGGTGCTCCGAGGGGAGCACAACCCACCAGGGCGCGCCTGGAGGCCCAGGCACGCCCTGGTGGGTTGTGCCCACCTCGGGTGCCCCCCGAACCGCCTCTTTGCTCTGTAAATACGCCAATATTCCAGAAACCCTAGGGGAGTCAACGAAAATCAATTCCAGCCGCCGCAGAGTCCAGAACTACCAGATCCAATCTAGACACCATCATGGAGGGGTTCACCACTTCCATTGGTGCCTCTCCGATGATGCGTGAGTAGTTCTTTGTAGACCTACGGGTCCGTAGTTAGTAGCTAGATGGCTTCCTCTCTCTCTCTTGATCTTCAATACAATGGTCTCTTGGAGATCCATATGATGTAACTCTTTTTGCGGTGTGTTTGTTGGGATCCGATGAACTTTGAGTTTATGATCAGATCTATCTTTTTTATCCATGAAAGTTATTTGAGTCTTCTTTGATCTCTTATATGCATGATTGCTTATAGCCTTGTATTTCTTCTCCGATATTTGGGTTTTGTTTGGCCAACTTGATCTATTTATCTTGCAATGGGAAGAGGTGCTTTGTAGTGGGTTCGATCTTACGGTGCTTGATCCCAGTGACAGAAGGGGAACCTACACGTATGTATCGTTGCTACTAGGGATAAAACGATGGGGTCTATTTCTACATAAATAGATCTTGTCTACATCATGTCATCGTTCTTATTGCATTACTCCGTTTCTCCATGAACTTAATACACTAGATGCATGCTGGATAGCGGTCGATGTGTGGAGTAATAGTAGTAGATGCAGGCAGGAGTCGGTCTAGTAATCTTGGACGTGATGCCTATATAATGATCATTGCCTGGATATCGTCATGATTATTTGAAGTTCTATCAATTGCCCAACAGTAATTTGTTCACCCACCGTTTGCTATTTTTCTCGAGAGAAGCCACTAGTGAAACCTACGGCCCCCGGGTCTCTTCTTTAATATATTTTCCTTTGCGATCTATTTTCCTTTGCTTTTATTTTCAGATCTATTAAACCAAAAATACAAAAATACCTTGCTGCACTTTATTTTATTTGGTGTTCGATCTATCAATATTTACTACTCTCTCACGTCCGTTTGCCAATTTTTGGCGCCGTTGCCCGAAAGGGATTGACAACCCCTTTTACACGTCGGGTTGCGAGTATTTGTTATTTGTGTGCAGGTGCTGTTTACGTAGTGTTGCTTGGTTCTCCTACTGGTTCAATAACCTTGGTTTCATCACTGAGGGAAATACCTACTGCCGCTGTGCTGCATCATCCCTTCCTCTTTGGGGAAATACCGACGTAGCTTCAAGCCGCAGCAAAAGGAATTTCTGGCGCCGTTGCCGGGGAGGATCAAGTCAAGATAGTCTCCCGGCCACGTGCCAATTTCTGGCGCCGTTGCCGGGGAGGATCTTCAGCATATACCAGGTTCCTAATCACAAATCTCATCTCCTTGCAATTTACATTATTTGCCATTTGCCTCTCATTTTCCTCTCCCCCACTTCACAAAAATTTGCCGTTTTATTCGCCCTCTTTTTCATTCGCCGTTTTCTCGTCAGATCACTTCTTTGCTTGTGTGCCATGTGTCTTCTATTTGCTTGCATCTTCGCTTGCTAAAAATCTCTTGATATGGATCCTCATCCACTTGCTAATCTTTTCAAAAGATCTGATTATGTTGAACCAATTGCTAGTGAGTTGAGTGCACTTGATTATCTTTATGAAGTTTTGCTTGAGATTCGTGAATCTAAAAATTGTGGTGAGAAAATTTATGAAGTGATTCATGATAGCCCCTTGAATGGAAAGGATGATTGCAATGATTTTACTATAAATTCTATTAATTTCAATTGTGCTAATAATATGCAAAACCCCAAGCTTGGGGATGCTAATTTTGATATGTCCACTACTTATTGCAATGATCATGATTGGGGTGATTCTTCTTATGATCTTGAAAATTTATTTAAGCCTCATGATGAATATGTTGGGGATAATATTGAAAGTGGGTTTGGAAGAGTGTCAACTCTAGGTAATAATGATCCCGCTACTTTGGAGAATGTTCAATCTTGTGAATATTTTGATAAAAGTGGGTTTGGAGGGGTCATGACTTTAGTTGATGTTAATCCCACTATCTTGGAAGATTTTGGAACTTTTATGCAAGTGGATCATGAAGAGAAAATTTTATATGATAGTTACATTGTTGAATTTGATTATGATCCTACATATAATTATTATGAGAGAGGAAAATATGGTTGTAGAAATTTTCATGTTACTAAATTACCTCTCATTATGTTGAGATTGCTATTGTTTCTTTCTTCTTCCTTGCATATGCTAGATGTTGCTTGTCTTGCTAATTTGTTTTCCTATAAAATTCCTATGCATAGGAAGTATGTTAGACTTAAATATGTTTGCCACATGTTTTATGATGCTCTCTTCGTGTTTCAATTATTATCTTTTATGTGAGCATCAATAAAATCTTATGCCTAGCTAGGGGCGTGAAACAATAGCGCTTGTTGGGAGGCAACCCAATGAATAAAATTTATTTTTGCTTTTTGCTTTCTGTTTTTGAGTGTTAGCACATTTATGCTACTGTTATAATTATGTTTTTTTGTGTGTTTTAACTAGTGTTTGTGCCAAGTAAAGCCTTTAGGATTATGTTGGGTGATAGTTGATTTGATCTTACTGAAAAACAGAAACTTTTACGCTCACGAAAATAATTATTATTTTTATCAGAAGAGTTATTTTGAGTTGATTATTTTTGAAAAAGATTAATATACAAATTTCTCACATGGTCCTAATTTTTCAGAATTTTTGGAGTTTTAGAAGTATTCGAAATATCCAGATTGCTACAGACTGTTCTGTTTTTGACAGATTCTGTTTTCTTTGCGTTGTGTGCTTGTTTTGATGATTCTATGGTTTTTTTTGAAGAGTTTTTGCCATAGAAAAGTTAGAATACAGTATATATAATGCAAAAATAAAATATGAATTGGTTTGCTACAGTACTTATAGTAGTGATTTGTTTTCTTATACTAACAGATCTCACGAAGATTTTATTGAGTTTTGTGTGATTGAAGTTTTCAAGTTTTGGGTGATGTTACGATGGATGAAGGAATAAGGAGTAAGAAGAGCCTAAGCTTGGGATGCCCATGGCATTCCAAGCTATTATCCAAAGATAAGCAAGCAACTAAGCTTGGGGATGCCCTGAGTGGCATCCCCTCTTTCTTCTAACGACCATCGGTATTTTTACTCGAAGCTATATTTTTATTCGTCACATACTATGAGTTTTGCTTGGAGCGTCTTGTATGATATGAGTATTTGATTGTTTTGCTTTGTGTTCTAAGTCATGAATCCTTGCTGGACACACCTATTTGAGAGAGCCAAAATTATGCCATGACTTGTTAGAATTGCTCTCTATGCTTCACTTAAATTTTTACGAGCTATGGAATTGCTCTAGTGCTTCACTTATATCTTTTTGAGCACGGTGTGCTTTGTTATTTTTGAAGAAATTCTCTCATGCTTCACTTAGATTTATTTGGGAGTTAGTAATTTTTTTAAGAAATTCTCTCTTGCTTCACTTAAATTAATTTGAGAGAAAGAAGTATTATGCTCATGATCTTCACTTATATTTGTTTGAGCTTATCAAAAGCAACACATGAAAATTAGTTCCAAAGTTATAGATATCCAAGAAGGATATAATAAAAAATTTCATGAAGATCATTGGACAAAATAAACTTGATTCCTTGTAATAGTTTTGAGATATGATGATGTGATATGTGAGTTATGTTGATGAGTAATTGTGCTTTAGTAAGAATATTGGTGTTAAGGTTTGTGATTCCCTATGCAAGCACGAAAGTCAATAGTCATGCAATGAAATTATATCCTACTTGTGGTGCATTATTCGGTGTTAATTATGCTTAATGCTCGCTTATGAGATTATTCGTTTTTTGGTTGGTCGCTTCTCAATCTTTTGCTAGCCTTCATTTTGCACTAAGCATGATCACTACTTGTGCATCCAAAACCCTTTAAACCAGTTTTGCCACATGAGTCCACTATATCTACCTATATGCGGTATTCTTTTGCCGTTCTAAGCAAATTTGTATGTGCCATCTCTAATTTTCAAAATAAACTTCTCTTTTGTGTGTTCGTACCGCTCGCGAGGCGGTGAGGGGTGGCTAATATTTTCCATGTTAGATGTGTTATTCTCATGATGAGTGTTTATTCACTTGTCATTGCACGAGAGTAAGGCAAAGGTATTAGGGATGCCCAGTCCCAAAATGAAAAATGAATTTACTTTATGTTGTCAAATAATAAATTCCTTGGAAAGTGTTGGTATGGAGGGCACCCGTGGATACGGCTAGCCATGGAAAGTGAAAGAAAATGGTGGAAAAAGGAATAAACTTTATTTTCTGTTTGGGAACCGCCTATGATATATCTAGCATGGAAAGTGTTGGGAACTCTAAGTCGTTTTCGTTGGTGGGAAAAGCACACCTCCCAGAATGTTTTTATCTCTAAGTTTTTCGCTTTGAGCTCTGGCACCTCTACAAATCCCTACTTCCCTCTGCGAAGGGCCTTTCTTTATGTTATCCAATTTTTATTTTTAATTTGAGTCTCCATCTTCTCTTATAAAGCACCAAATAGGAGGCACTATGATCGTACTTGAGCATTGGGTGTAGTTAATATGCGAGTGTGTTTCATGAATGCATCAATGGTTGAGCATGATGGGCTAGGGATAACTTATTTTAGCGTTGATATTTTGAAAGACATAGTTGCTTGTTGATATGCTTGAGTATTTAAGTCATCATGTCAAAACTAGACTATTGCTTTGAATCATATAAAAGTCCAAATGTCCATGCTATAAAGGAAAGAATATGAGATGACATGTTAGGCAGCATTCCACATCAAAAATTCTGTTTTTATCATTTACCTACTCAAGGACGAGCAGGAATTAAGCTTGGGGACGCTGATACGTCTCCAACGTATCTATAATTTTTGATTGTTCCATGCTGTTATATTAACATTCTTGGATGTTTTACAATCATTTTATAGTCATTTTATATCAATTTTTGGTACTAACCTATTGACATAGTGCCAAGTGCCAGTTGCTGTTTTTTGCATGTTTTTTACATCGCAGGAAATCAATACCAAACGGAGTCCAAACGCAGCGAAACTTTTTGTGGATTTTTTTTGGACCAGAAGACATCCAGTGGGCCGGAGAAGCGCCTGGGGGTTCTCCGAGGGGAGCACAACCCACCAGGGCGCGCCTGGAGGCCCAGGCGCGGCCTGGTGGGTTGTGCCCACCTCGGGTGCCCCCCGAACCACCTCTTTGCTTTGTAAATACCCCAATATTCCAGAAACCCTAGGGGAGTCAACAAAAATCAATTCCAGCCGCTGCAGAGTCCAGAACCACCAGATCTAATCTAGACACCATCATGGAGGGGTTCACCACTTCCATTGGTGCCTCTCCGATGATGCGTGAGTAGTTCTTTGTAGACCTACGGGTCCGTAGTTAGTAGCTAGATGGCTTCCTCTCTCTCTCTTGATCTTCAATACAATGGTCTCTTGGAGATCCATATGATGTAACTCTTTTTGCGGTGTGTTTGTTGGGATCTGATGAACTTTGAGTTTATGATCAGATCTATCTTTTTTATCCATGAAAGTTATTTGAGTCTTCTTTGATCTCTTATATGCATGATTGCTTATAGCCTCGTATTTCTTCTCCGATATTTGGGTTTTGTTTGGCCAACTTGATCTATTTATCTTGCAATGGGAAGAGGTGCTTTGTAGTGGGTTCGATCTTACGGTGCTTGATCCCAGTGACAGAAGGGGAACCGACACGTATGTATCGTTGCTACTAAGGATAAAACGATGGGGTCTATTTCTACATAAATAGATCTTGTCTACATCATGTCATCGTTCTTATTGCATTACTCCGTTTCTCCATGAACTTAATACACTAGATGCATGCTGGATAGCGGTCGATGTGTGGAGTAATAGTAGTAGATGCAGGCAGGAGTCGGTCTACTAATCTTGGACGTGATGCCTATATAATGATCATTGGCTGGATATCGTCATGATTATTTGAAGTTCTATCAATTGCCCAACAGTAATTTGTTCACCCATCGTTTGCTATTTTTCTCGAGAGAAGCCACTAGTGAAACCTACGGCCCCCGGGTCTCTTCTTTAATATATTTGCCTTTGCGATCTATTTTCCTTTGCTTTTATTTTCAGATCTATTAAACCAAAAATACAAAAATACCTTGCTGCACTTTATTTTATTTGGCGTTCGATCTATCAATATTTACTACTCTCTCATGTCCGTTTGCCAATTTTTGGCGCCGTTGCCCGAAAGGGATTGACAACCCCTTTGACACGTCGGGTTGCGAGTATTTGTTATTTGTGTGCAGGTGCTGTTTACGTAGTGTTGCTTGGTTCTCCTACTGGTTCGATAACCTTGGTTTCATCACTGAGGGAAATACCTACCGCCACTGTGCTGCATCATCCCTTCCTCTTTGGGGAAATACCGACGTAGCTTCAAGCCGCATCAATGATCCAACGAACAAGATTCAAGTTTTTCCTCAAGATTTTCAACGATAACCTCCCCAGTTCCCGACATGGTGGCAGCAACAAATCTAGCAAACGAACAAACCAAAGGGCAAACAAAGAAGACGAACGGGAGAGGGGCGAAGAAAAGGCAAAGAGAGGGGCGAAGAAAAAGGCAAATCTTTTCAAAAATCATTTTAGAAGTGGGGGAGAGGAAAATGAGAGGCAAATGGCGAATAATGTAATGCAAGAGATGAGAGTTTATGATGGGTACTTGGTATGGCTTGACTTGGCGTAGATCTCCCCGGCAACGGCACCAGAATTTCTTCTTGCTACTTCTTGAGCTTGCGTTGGTTTTTCCCTTGAAGAGGAAAGGGTGATGCAGCAAAGTAGAGATAAGTATTTCCCTCAGTTTGAGAACCAAGGTATCAATCCAGTAGGAGACAACGCACAAATCACCGAATACCTGCACAAACAATCAAACAACTTGCACCCAACGCGATAAAGGGGTTGTCAATCCCTTCACGGTTATTTGCAAAAGTGAGATCTGATAGAGATAGATAAACGATAAAGTAAATATTTTTAGTATTTTTGTTTTATAGATCGGAAAGTAAAAGATTGCAAAATAGTAGATCAGAAACTAATATGATGGAAAATAGAAGATTATATGATGGGAAATAGACCCGGGGGCCATAGGTTTCACTAGAGGCTTCTCTCAAGATAGAAAATATTATGGTGGGTGAACAAATTACTGCCGAGCAATTGATGGAAAAGCGCAAAGTTATGACGATATCTAAGGCAATGATCATGAATATAGGCATCACATCCGTGTCAAGTAGACCGAAACGATTCTGCATCTACGACTATTACTCCACACATCGACCGCTATCCAGCATGCATCTAGAGCATTAAGTTCATAAAGAACGGAGTAACGCATTAAGCAAGATGACATGATGTAGAGGAATTAACTCAAGCAATATGATGAAAACCCCATCTTTTTATCCTCGATGGCAACAATACAATACATGCCTTGCTGACCCTACTGTCACTGGGAAAGGACACCGCAAGATTGAACCCAAAGCTAAGCACTTCTCCCATTGCAAGAAAAACCAATCTAGTTGGCCAAACCAAACTGATAGTTCGAAGAGAATTACAAAGATATCAAATCATGCATAAAAGAATTCAGAGAAGATTCAAATAGTATTCATAGATAAGCTGATCATAAATCCACAATTCATCGGATCTCGGCAAACACACCGCATAAAAGTATTACATCAAATAGATCTCCAAGAACATCAAGGAGAACGTGGTATTGAGAATCAGAGAGAGAGAAGAAGTCATCTAGCTACTAGCTATGGACCCGTAGGTCTGAGGTAAACTACTCACGCTTCATCGGAAGGGCAATAGTGTTGATGTATAAGCCCTCCGTGATCGAATCCCCCTCCGGCAGGACGCCAGAAAAGGCCCCTAGATGGGATCTCACGAGTACAGAAGGTTGCGGCGGTGGAAAAGTATTTTCGTGGATGCCTCTGGCGGTTTGGGCATATAAGAGTATATATAGGCGAAAGAATTAGGTCAGGAGGTGCACGAGGGGCCCACAAGGGTGGGGGGCGCGCCCTCCGTCCTTGTGGCCGCCTCGTGGCTCCTCCGACTTTATCTCCAAGTCTCCTGGTTTCCTTCTGGTCCAAGAAAGATCATCGCGAAAGTTTTATTCCATTTGGACTCCGTTTGGTATTACTTTTCTGCGAAACTCAAAAACAGGGAAAAACCAGAAACTGGCACTGGGCTCTAGGTTAATAGGTTAGTCCCAAAAATAATATAAAATAGCATATTAATGCATATAAAACATCCAAAACAGATAATATAATAGCATGGAACAATAAAAAATTATAGATACGTTGGAGACGTATTAGCCGCCGCCCCGGCTCGCTGCATTTTTTTTATATGTTGATTTTTTTATATGATGATTTTTTTGTTCATATATAATGTATGTATGTGGCTATATGTATGTATGGATGGATGTATATATGATGTTTTTTTGTTCATAGCATTTTTTTGTTCATATATGTATTTTTTTTTTCATATATGTGGCTATATGTATTTTTTTGTTCATAGCATTTTTTATCCATGTATGTATGTGGCTATGTATGTATGGATGGATAGCATTTTTTTTGTTCATAGAATTTTTTTTTGTTCATAGAAATTAGTTAAAATTTACCAAGTTACTAAGTTAATAAGTTAAAATGATCATATATTCAAAATGAGGGGCGAGCGTCGTTGTCGATCTACCCCCTTCCCGATAACTTCGACATGAGGGGGGACGTCGGACATGCATGAGAGAGAGGCGGTCCGCTCGTCAGACATGTCATGTGGAATTTTTTTTGTTCATATAGAAAACTCCGGTAACTTCGACATGAGGGGGGACATCGATCAACCCCCTCTCGCCCGACCAACTCTCGAGTCCACCCAAACTGGGACTGAAAAAGCGTTGTCGAGGCCACCCCAAACCGGACGATATGTAGATATGTCAGATATCGGGTTTGCTTTCTAATAAAGAATTGTTGTCATCTACGTATCATTTTATATCACGATGGACATATCAGGCGACCAACTCTCGAGGCCACACCCAAACCCTAGAAAAAAAGCGTTGTCGATCTCCTACCCCCTCCCGCCCCTACCCGACAAACTCTCGAGACCACCCAAACCCCTAGAAGAAAACTCCGGTAACTTTGACATGAGGGGGGACGTTGATCAACCCCCTCTCGCCCGACCAACTCTCAAGTCCACCCAAACCGGGACTGAAAAAGCGTTGTCGAGGCCACCCGAAACCGGAACAAGTCTAGATATATTGAGGCCACCCAAACCCTGAAAGTATAACCCCGGCCCGATAACTTCGACATGAGGGGGGACGTCGGACATGCATGAGAGAGGCGGTCCGCAACTAATCCATTGCTCATATATGCATATGATTCCTTGTTGTGATATTAGATAGGTCTATGTTTGCCACTAATATATCCATCTCTCATTGTTTGTATATTGCCATGTTGTAATATTTGTAGAAACTATGGACAGAGACTTAGAACAAGAAGAGTTGTTGGGGGATATAATCCGCGACGGAGGTGATCTCTTGTCATTTCTCAACGACACCGATGGTTAGGAAGGAGAGGATGACGGCTCCGGTAATCCAACAATGGAGGAGGAAGGAGATCATGACGGCTCCGGTGACCGAATGGCGGAGGAAGAAGACCATGATGACGACTCCGGTGACCGAACGGAGGAGGGAGCTGTTGCAAAGTCCGGCGAGGTATATATATTAATCCCGCCTGTGTTGACTTGATGCATTAATTGTTTTGGTATGTACATATATTAGCGCTTCTTTCTTCTTTTATAGCCCTCTGGATCAAGCCAAACTTCCGTAAGGAGACGAGGCCCGAAGAAAAGGTTGCGCCAGGATGAAAGGTTCATGATCACAGAAATCACGGACGATGGCCAACCGATTGCTCCCAAGCGGACCAGGGACGCATTTGTACATCAGTGCGGAGCTATTGTTAGGGACAGTGTCCCGATCAGCGTCCAGCAATGGAATAAGAGTAAGGATGACCCTGAAGTTTCTTATGTCTAGGATAGACTGAAAGGTGATCTTGGACCTCGCTGATGGCAAATTTCAGCCTACCGCCAGAGGAGGATCCGAATAAGCCAATTATAGAGCCAAAGGTCAAGGCGTTTGCTCTTAAGAAGATGGCAGATCTATTCAGGAACTGGAAGAAAGAGTTGAACACAAAGTTTGTCGACAAAGGGAAGACTCCAGAATTCACCGGCCGATATGAGAAGATAAGAGATCACTGGCCCGCATTTGTGGCCTACAAGAAATCGGATAAGGGTAAGAAAAGGTCAGAGACAAACAAGAAAAATGCTGCAAAGAAGAGGTATCACCATCACACGGGGTCAGGTGGCTACTACAAAGCCCGGCCGTTGTAGGACAAAGCTGAGCAAGACCTGCTTGCTAAAGGGGTCCAACCAGCGACATTGAACTGGCCAGATCGTTCAAGGACTTGGTTCTTCAGGGTTGGGGGAACTTTGGACCCAGAAACAGGGGAGTGTCGTTGGACGGACGAGCAACTTGCAATACCCATGAAGAAGCTTCAGGAATATATCAGGGCAGCGCAGGAAGGAACGTTCATTCCCGACAGAGAGAAGGACGAGCTGACAGAGGCCCTCGGGAATCTTGAGCACCCTGGACGAACACGAGGCACACCAGGCTCCGTTTCGTGGGTGGTTGGGTTTGCCGGCAGCGGTGGTTACAGAAGCCGAGAGAGAAAGAGGAAAGCGGAAGTGAGCTCAATGCAAGAATAGCAAAGCTAGAGGAACTTGCAGCTACCGGCCAACCATCTCAGCAGCACGAAGATCCTTGCTTCGACGCTGCCCCAGAAGCTACCCCACCATCTCAGCGGAGAAGCAGCGTGGCTTCCACAGAGCTCGTTCAGCCTGATTTCACGGCTCCTCGCTACCCCGTGGATACTATCACGGAGGCTCAACATTGCGAGCTAATGACGAAATGGCAGAACCTGACTTTGAAGGCGGCGGTCGGCTCTATTGCACCTCCTCAAGCTGAGGGAACTTTCCATTGCCGTCTGATTCCACATGGCTATGCTGTTGTGACGGTGGATGAAATAATGGAGGGATTTGAGGAGCTGGAGCTTGACTACCCTACAGGTGAAGGGGAGAATCATCTGGAAAATGCTTTAAGGAGCACCTGTCTATGGAGGAAGGAGTACATCAAGCTTCCAAACTGGACGCCTCCTCCTCCTCCGGCGAGTCAGGGCACTCCGCCTCCTCCTCCTCCTCCTCCTCCTCCTCCTCCGGTGAGTGATCAGGGCACTCCACCTCCTCCGGCGCGTGAGGGCACTCCGCCTCCTCCGGCACGTCGGAGCACTCCACCTCCTCCGGCGTGTCAGCGGACTCCGCCGCGTCAGCAATGGCGGAAGAGAGACGGTGCCGCTCCAGCTGCTAGCAGTACAAGAGGACCCGGCGGGAAGAGATTCAAATATGGTCCAAGCCTCAAGCCTCTGGAAAAGTTACCATATGAGAGGACCGACGAGGAAAACGCGGAAATCAGTGCTGCCGAAGTGGAGGCCCATTTTGCACAGAAACCTCCACCTCCAAAGGAAACAATAGATCAGGTGAAAGTGAAGCGCACTCTGCGTGCCCTTAAGCGACCACCACCGTCTCCGCCGCAATCCAACTATGAGCGCATTATTGAAAGGACATATAAGGAAGCGGAGCGGTCGGGAAGTACTTGCAGTGCTGCAAGAGAAGCAAAATGAAGAAGTGGGAAAACAATTCCCCAGCTCGACGAACAGGCGAAGCAATCGTGCCCCCTGCTCAAGGTGTCTAGCGATATCATCGCTAATCATCCGGGGCTAGTGCCCGGTACCAATCCTGCTGATTACCTGGCCGATGATGTATAGTTTGAAATGTTAGAGGTAGTAGATATCTTCAGATACGAGTACGGGAAGCCTCTCGTCAAACCTGATCATCCTCCTCTAACAACGATGATGCGAAGATTGCATGAATGGTACATGGATACCTGCAGGAAGTCTGGGAAGGATACTTTGATGCTGGGAATTAAAGAGGAGCACGACCTCGTTGGAACTGAGGTGATGCCTGTTGAATTTGTGGAGTTATTCCAGTTATTCAATCAAGACGCCCTCGACAAACAACTCATGACTTGCTACTGTCTGTAAGTATTACCTCTGTAATTAAGTCTCTATAGCTCAGCTCTTTCATTGCATGTATATATAATTATCCTCACTATATTATGCAGACTGAAGATCGTCGAATGTAAAAAAGCACAAATCTATGACATTGGGTTCATTAACCCAAATACCATAAGTGAATGGTCGGTTCAAAACAGAGACAAAGATACTGAGGACAACTTGCTAAAATCGTTACTTCGAAATCAAAACAAAGGGAAAATACTCTTTCCTTACAACTTCAAGTGAGTGTTACTATCTTGTGCATATTCAGTTTCACTTACTCGAGGTTATAGTAATGTAATTGATGAGTTATGCATGCGTGCGCAGCTTCCACTTTATTCTGCTAGAGATTAAGCTTGACCGGGGAGTAGTAACTGTCTTAGACTCGAGACGAAAAGATCCCCAGCTTTATGCGGACATGACTGCAATGCTCCAGAAGTAAGTTCAATCGATCATTATTGCACCATATCATATCGGCAACTTTTTTTATTTTCGGATATCAAATAATTATTTTCTTTGTTTTGCAGGGTTTGGAAAGAGTTCACCGGAATGGTTCTGGGACTGCCGAGGGAGCTGCGATTTACACACCCGAAAGTAAGTAGTACTAGCTAGTTCCACGCATCTCCCATTGATTCTAGTTTCATCAATACCATTTATCATGCTTGATTATCAGTTTGATTGAACTCTATTCTCGTAAAGTGCTTGTGGCAGGAAGGCGGGAATAATTTATGTGGATACTATGTTTGCGAGTTCATCTACAACTCGACCTCTCAGCGGGGCTACTCTGACAAACAATATGAAGTACGTAAACAATATTGACAATTTTATTTTATTACCATCATTTGTGTTGAGTTTCATTCATATATATGTATTGACCCCCTTCTTTAAATTAGATGTGGCAGATGCGGGATGAACTCCTACCACATGATCGCATACGAGCAATTCAAGAGGAATTGGCGGATTCTTTCTTGACCACATCATAAATGAGAAGGGAGAATACCATCTGGAAATTGAAATGGATTTTAGATGAGGGATTGTAAGAGATGTTATATTGTATATATGTAGTAGCGTCGGATAGATATACGAAAACTTGTTGTTCGACCAATCTCTCGGAGAAAGAGAGGTCACTTCTCTCTGTTTATGTTCATGACGATCTTGTGTAATTAATGGTTTCTTCATTTAATTACTAGCTAGCGTGTCGAGTTCTCTCTATATGTAAAGTAGCTAGCGTCGACCAAGCACGGAGAAAGAGAGGTCACTTCTCTCTATTAGCTAGCTAACACAATATGAAACCCCTAAATTAACCCTCCAAAGCCCCTAACCCCCCCCCCCCTAAAAAAACAAAAACCCCAGCGCTTGCGAGCTGCTAACGCGTGGCAGCCTTTTGGTCCCGGTTGGCGTTACCAACCGGGACTAAAGGTCCTCCTGCCTGGGCGCCCCGCAGCGGCCATGTGGAGCCCCTTCTGTCCCGGTTCGTAAGCGAACCGGGACCAAAGGTTTTGGGCTTTAGTCCCGACCCATTTGTCCCGGTTCCAGAACCGGGTCTAAAGGCCCTTTGGAACCGGGACTATAGGCCCTCTGGAGCCGCGTAGCTACTCTCACCGAGCGCACTCGTCTTGAGGAGCTCCAGAAGTCACTCGACGACCGGGCTCGCAGGCAACCCCCAAATTCCAGTCGACGGCAGTGACAACTGTTCCCGACTGGGTCACAGAATGAGCATCAGATATTCCGCACTCCGATTCAGAACGTGGCGACAGCCGCAAGGATCGCAGATTCCATTCAGCCATCCCGGTCCGAAGCTGGAAGAGGCTGGAGCAGATCCGAGCGCTGCTCAGAGCGGCTGTAGAGCAGAATTCAGCTGTTTCACAGTCGCGCAACAGGATTCACAGCAGGTCTGTCAGAGCAGACACGGTCCAGTCGGCTCACAGCCCAAGATCGCCTCTGCGGCGTGAAGATTGCGGTTACCACCAGGACCAGTACCTGGATCAAGGCCGCGGGCAGTTTGCTCCACGACATCACCGCGACGACCTTCGTCGAGTGCTGACACCCCCTTCGAGGGGTGGTTCGTATGCGCCCCGGCGGCACGATGATAGGCGCCCGTACGATGACGAGCGGAGGGAGCCAGTCGATCCCCGAGATCCTGGGTTCAATGCAAGGTCAGTCCTCGTGCAGAATCTAGTCGACAGAGGCAGAGCTTACCGAGAGAATTTGGATAGAGATCGTCAGAGTGGAAGTGGCTCGTTTGTCTTCGGTCCCGAGTGTTTCAGCAGAGTCATTCGGGCTGCTGAGATACCACCCAACTTCAGATTGGCCACGGGGGTGAGTAAATTCACTGGTGAGTCGAAGCCAGATACGTGGTTGGAGGATTACCGAGTGGCTGTGTAGATTGGCGAAGACAATGATAAAGAGTTTCAAATATTCCTCTACTTTCGAGTGGAGAAGAGCAAATCCAGTTGCTAGAAACAAACAATTCTAAGACCCCCGCCGAATCGAACATTCGACGGTGGTCTCGGGGACTACACCCAGTGGGTGCACTCAGCGTGCCCCCACTGGATCCATTTCCACTCGGCTTCAGCCCGACTGGCCCGAGTGGAGAGAAAAAAAAGAGAAGCACATGTTCAATAAGACCCCCGCCGAATCAAACATTCGACGGCGTTCTCGGGGACTACACCCAGTGGGTGCACTCAGCGTGCCCCCACTGGATCCATTTCCGCTCGGGACGGCCTGACCGGCCCGAGTGAAGAGCTGTAGGCACAAGTGTTCTAAGACCCCCAACGAATCAGACATTCGACGGCGGCCTCGGGGACTACACCCAGTGGGTGCACTCAGCGTGCCCCCACTGGATCTATTTTCACTCGGATTCAGCCTGACCGGCCCGAGTGAAAAACTACCGAGTGAATACCGACATTCTAAGTCAAAAGAAAACACCCAGTGGGTGTACAGAGTCAAGATGGACAAGAAGTAATTCAACCAGAAACCAACTTACAATCGCACTTACTCGGACATTCGCCTTGAGAGCTGTACTGGCATCATAAGCCAACTTGCTGCCTTCATACACCTCCTTCAGACGCTGCATCATCAGACCGGCCTGAATCATGGCGTCCTTGCTGGCCCCAGTCTGGTCTTCAGGGACATGATGCAGAATGAATACATTCGACACAGGAGTCGGCGATGCAGCTGGAGGGATCAGCACTTGAG
The DNA here is from genome assembly GCA_011799875.1 of Thinopyrum elongatum. Classification (NCBI taxonomy): domain Eukaryota; kingdom Viridiplantae; phylum Streptophyta; class Magnoliopsida; order Poales; family Poaceae; genus Thinopyrum; species Thinopyrum elongatum. Next base: position 425,974,065 of record CM022297.1, read on the forward strand.
GTTGACCAGTTGGACCCGAAGCGGGGACAGTTGACACCAAAGGCGAAGCAGTCGACAGAGGAGCAATGAAGATTGCACCAGTTCGAGATGAACTGCCTTGTTCTTGGGGCACAACTTCAGGTGGCGCACGAGACGTTTTGCCTGATGGCACTCTCCGAGTGAAGCTACGAGGAGTGGTCGAGGTCGTACCTTCGCCACCCGCGTTCTTCTGAGGCTTGTCTTCATCGTCGTCAACAAGCTGGATGATATCTGCGGGTTCTGCAGTCACTCAATAAACAACAACAACTCAGTCAACTGTCGAATCAACCAATGAAACTGAACAGAGTGAAAATCTGCCATACCTCATCGAGAAGTGGCCGCGTCCGCAGTGTCCATCTCCATAGGATCATCATCAACTTGCACGGGTGACGTTACCGAAGTAGCCGCTCTGGCACAATTCTCACTCGGTCAGCAAAAGCATGAAGTTCCATAACAGTAAGAAGAGATGAAAAGAACACTCACGTCGAAGCAATGGGCACGGCAACCTTCATTCTGGGGAGGGCCTTCCGAGGCTTCGGTGGAACAATCTTGGGTTGCTTCGTGGTCTTCTCAGTCGGATCTGGAGTTGCCGTCCGAGTGCGCTTCGGGTTCCTGACATTCGACGCCGAGGCCTTGCTCTGGCTAGCAATCGGGTCTTGGTTTGCCTTGGTATGGCGCTCAATGCGAGGAGGCGACTCGACTTCTTCGCTGTCATCGGAGTCATCACTGCCATCCTCACTGTCGTCAGCATAATCGATATCAGCACTCCCGCCCTCGCTCTCTACTACTTCGGTGAGTTGTTCCCCGTTCGGCACGGGCAAATACATCCTCGTGAATGCCTGCAGGACACAAATTTCAAAGTCAGTCGGTTCTCAATACAGTGGCATATTGGAAACAAAAAGGAAATCACTCGACAAGTTATGTCTCACCTCCCCTGGAGGATGCTCGGCATCGAAAGGCAGAACCCGCTTGGACCCACGCGGATTGTCACGAGCTCCGGTGATGCTCCTAAGCCATTGCATCATGGTCTCTTCCTTCACTTCCTCTGGATGGGTCCGAGCGGAGTCGTCTAGGCCCGAATACAACCACATGGGGTGGTCGCGTGCTTGCAGGGGCTGGACCCGTCGACTGAGGAACACCTCCAACAGATCCAGACATGTCACCCCGCCCCAGATCAACTCAACTACAACTTCTACCATGATCCCCACCTCAGCTTTCTCCTCCTCGTCCACAATCAGCGAGCGAGGAGCACTGAGTCTTGCCAACGAGAAAGGGGGAAGGCCAGTCGACGAACCAGGGGTCGGAACGTCAGTGCAGTAGAACCAGGTCGACTGCCAACCCCTAACTGACTCGGGAAAGGTCATGGAAGGGAAGGCACTTCTACCTCTCATCTGGACACCTAAACCCCCACACAGTTGGATCACGTGGGTCCTCGCATCACTCAGATTCACTTTCTTGACCGACTGAGAGCGACATGTGAAGATGTGTTTGAACAACCCCCAGTGAGGGTGACAACCCAAGAATTTTTCACACATCGAGACAAAGGCAGCGAGGTATGATATGGCATTCGGAGGAAGGTGGTGGATTTGCGCACTGAAGAAATTCAAGAACCATGAAAAAACGGATGGGGAGGCAAGGAAAAACCTCTCTCCACGTGGGTGAGGAGGAGGACCCGCTCTCCGGGGCGCGGTGCAGGCTCGATCTCCCCCTCCGGCAGCCTCCAAGATCCGGGGGCCAGCAGGCCGTTGGCGGCGAGTCCGTCAAGATCCTCCGCTGTGACCGTCGAGGGCAGCCAATCGCCCTGGATCCAGCCTGGGGGCAGCGCGGCCCGAGAGCTCGACGCCTTCTTCCCCTTGACCGCCTTCTTGGCGCGCTCCAGCTTCGCCGTCTTGTCCTTCGCCATCTCCGTGGTGGTCATCGGAGCCGAGCGGGGCGGCGTGGCGCAGGGGCAGAAGAAACAGAGAGGCAAGGTGGAGAGGGGAAAAGAGGAGAGCATTGTTACTCCCTCGGCCGCGTCGTTCTTTATACCCGCGCGCCCGAGTCACTGACCTGTGGGCCAACAGGATCCCAGCACATCCCACAACCAGCGCCTGCTCGATACGTGGCGATAAAGGGGGAGCGAAAATCGAGGAGTCCCTCCCCACTTGCCCCACTTACCGCGCTGCAGCCGGCCCGCGCGCTTCTCCAAATTTTTGAATCCCATGAAATCCGGGATCTGACAGAACAATCGATCGCATCAGAGATATCCACATTCATTCAGGTCGGATCCGGCACTCGACGACTCGCAGCTTGTCTCACTCGGACACTTAACAAGCCAGAATCGATCAAGGCGATTGACGAAGGATTCATCAGCTCATGTACCCACAGACCTCTAAGAAATGTCTCCGAGACATTAAGTCTGGTCGGAATCAGCTTCAATCTTTTCTCACTCGAACCCCGATCCATTCAGGGGCTAATGACGATGACATGTACCTAGGGTAGGGTCCCAGGCCTGACCTACATGCCCTACCCAAGGACACTACATATAAGAATCCAAGACCAACAAAGTTAGAAAGGAGGTGTCGACTGGAATGACCGCAGCATGCAAGTCACTCGACACAAGATCCACTCGGTTACTCCTCCACCACTCGACCGTCCTTATTCACTCGAAGCACCTGGTTTCACTCGAAGGCAGAAGACCTAGAGCCACTCCGAGATGGCAACGGTCAGGCGATCAGTTCGTCGCTATAAAGATCATTAAGTATAGGCATTACCAGTAACGCTCGCACCTTTACTGTCTCATTGAACCCTTGCGTAACGGAGGTTGAAGAGGGGTCAGTGGGCTCTATATAAGCCGCCCCTCTGCTCCTCCACAAGGGTTCGCACCCCCTGTAACTCAACACTCCATACAACAAAGCTCCCGCAACACCGAGACGTAGGGCTATTACCTCTTCCGAGAGAGGCCCGAACTCGTAAATCTGAGTGTACAATCTCGTTGTAGCTAGGCTCTGCCGTCTCCTTCGTACCCCTAACCTCTACTATTAGATCCGTTCCCACGACAGCTGCCGCCCCGATCCAGCAGCGAGCGCCGGAGGGCAATGCGGAGCGCTAGCTCCTCCTCGTCGTGCGCGGACGAGCCATCGGAATCCCCGGCGGCCTTGAGCCACTCCGGTAGGTCGGATTCACTGTCGGACATGGCAGGCGGGGGAAGACGAAGTGGGCGTGGGAGGAGGGATCCTGGTGGCGCTGAGCGACGACGGCAGCGCTAGATCACCTTTCACAGTGGTAGGGCTTGGTCGCGAGCTGCCAGCCTTTCGCGAGCCCGAATTTGTTTCATTAATTTCATAAGCCAAACAAACTTGTAGTACCTTTTCCATAGCCACTAATTTGACAGTAAGTAATGTTACACGTATGTGGTGGAGTCATGACAACATATGTAACCAACTTTGAGGTAGAGCCTGTGAGCTTCTACCATGCCTCCAACTTCATAACCTACCCAACGGTGGTGGCTGCTAACTAGACGCAAGGATAGGGACGAGGTTGATGCCCCCTAAGCAGGTGTTCAGTTAGTGGCCCAATGCCATCTGTTTAGCTTGCTTGCTGCTACTTATATTTGTTTTTTCTTTGGGCTTATCTATGTTGTTGCCCTCATTGACCGTTGTTTTATCCTTTTTTACTGATTCTTGTTTGTGCTATTACTTTGGTTTTACCTTTTTTCTGAGTAAACTATTACACTCTGAGTATACTTGTCGTATAGGTGAATCCATAAGTTTTAAGTTATGTATTGATAAATAGACCAAAAAGAGTGTCTAATATATGATATATATCAAGTAACATTGTAGCTGGTACAAAAGAAGGACAATTTGATAAATGGCAACTTCTAATAGTAATTACACGGACTAGTAGAACGCCCGTGCGATGCTACAGGCTACAATGCATATAAATAAATTACATAAATGCTTAAGGTCGTCTTCAAGGTCGAAGCTCATTTCTCCCTCATACGTCAGGGCGTGTTCGGACATCAAACAGGCGTCCGGCGGGCTCCCAAAGCCCAACCGTCCGGACAGTCCGGGCTCCCCCAAGTCTAACCCATATGTTGGGGAGAAATGTGATTGTCCACACTATCCGCCATGTTACCTCTAACACGCGGTCCCAACACAAAAACTCCATCTCATGACACACCCTTCCTTTTTCTGTCGGATCCTTCCCTTCCGGCTCAGTTTCCCGCCGTAGCGGGACATTTCTTGCTTAAGTCCTCTCCTTTAAACCGGATGACGCCCACCTCACCTTCGCCATGGTGTCCTCTCTCCACATCATACTACCTCAGGGACCGCCGAGGATGAGTCTCCTGCCAAACGCCTTGCTCTCCGCCCTGATCCCCTTCCCTGTGTTAGTGCCGATCCACCACCCGTGATGCCCCCGAGCCAAGAAGGCAAATCCGATGTCTCCTGAGCCATTGTTATGTTGTAACATACAGTTGAATGTCGTGCATTACCACGGAACAAAAATATGATGTCCATTGTTGGGCATGTAACTAATATGCCATCGTGTCCGTTATTAACTCTTGAAGCTACCAACCAACGCATTTAGCTTTCTATCATGCAATTTGTTGCAAGGCCATCTCTAATGAAATGCAATTTGCCACATTTTCTAAAGTAGGAAAATTATTCCGCTCATACAGCTGTAACTAAATAGACCAACCCCAACCCCTATTTCTGCTCACTCTCAACCCTCACTCTTATCACAAAATCCACTAACTCGTGTTCTAAGTGAGCCAGTGGTCGATGCCGCCGTGGCAGGCCAGCAGCAAGAGAGAAGGGCGGGAACCGCATTCCTATGTTAGAGCTAGTGCCTCTTGGTTTAATACTGGACCCACCCTACAACCTAGGCTCTACCACTATGGCACCACGCTCATGCGTTGCCATGGAAAAATAAAGATATGAATTGAAATGTTCGTCCAAAGCATGAAAAATATCAACGTTCTCTCCTCTTCCCTCCCTCGCGTGCACATGCCTGATTCATGGTACAAATTTATGCCCCTCACTTTCTATATGCTATACCTCAAACTGCTTTTAGATCACCAAATTATCACTTCTATTCTCCAATAAACCAAATGAAAGAGAGGGCATATCAAGCTAGAACCTTGAGTTTCCGTTCAAAAGTTGGACCCATGAGCTAAATACGATAACCCAAAGAGATACCATGGGGGCAATAGTTTGCTCGGCAAATTGCCCATGCCCCATTTTACTAATAAAGGCAAAGTACCCGCACAAATAAGGTTCGATACAAAAAAAAGGTAAAACAAAGGTCAATGGGGGCAACAGGACAATTAAGCCCAAACAAAAAACAATGATAAGTAGCAGCAAGCAAGCTAAACAGACGAGGCTATACGTCGGGCCACCTCCTATGGACCATTGCTTAGGGCATCAAGCTCGACCCTATCCTTGCGTCTAGTGAGCGGCCGCTATTGCTAGGTAGGATATAAAGTTGGAAGTATGATAGAAGTGCTCTACCTCAAGGTTGGTTACATGTACATGAAGTCACCACATATGTGTGACTGTATTATTTGTCAAACGATTGGTTACGGGTACGGTACTACAAGCTTGTTTTGTTCATGAAATTGATCAATTAAGAGTTGATGTTTATCATGGCTTCTATTTTTATAATAAAAGATAATTTTGTTCATCCTATGATGCAGAAGTCTGACACACTTTTTCCTATTATCTAAAGTATTATAGGAAATGATGGATGTTGGTTTATTTAGGTTGAAACACTCGGAGTCGCATGGTCAAGGAGGAACTTCTGCAACACACGATTGTTTGGGAGTTGGAACCTATGCCAACAATTACATGTCATATCTACATATAATGGGTCCAACCACAAGATCGGCGGACATTGGCCTCATGTGCAGAAGATCTTGTTGAACCAGAACCAGAAATTCAGTTTGCACCATAGATGATCTGATATATTTTGAATGATATGTCTTCCCGTTGTGTCTTCTTAATAAATAGTCAGATTTATTTTCTATCTTTGCCCCCTTCCCATGAAGTACAACATAGCTTCAAAACTCATTAATTGACGAGATAAACAACCATACTTACTTGTTGGTCACACAATAAAGTGCCAGTTCATTATGCCACTTCTTTTATATGAGACGCATAGGTGAAGCAACTTTCGTATGTATGTCTCCTTCATTGATATGGATAGAACATGTGAGGAGGGGTTGATCGACGGAGATGGGAAGCGTCGATGATTTAGTGACAACAAATGATGGGAATGAGATACATCAGAAACGTACGCCAGAGAACATCGTCAACAACTAACTACCCAAATAGATAAAGGAGCGGCGTGGCTATGTACACATGTACGGAATTGTGATGTCTTCGATTACCGATCAACTTGTTGCGGTACCAGTATGTGTAAGAGGATCACAGAAAGATTATCATTCAGGGATGCACTCCCTCTGAACTTTGCATGAGGGCTGAGCCGTAGCTCAGTGGCTGGGGGCGCGGTGGCGCACCAGCCCGCCCAGAGTTCGATCCCCAGCGGGGACGAATGTCTGGGCGTCTAACCTCGCGGCACTGTTCATTTGAACAGTGTACGCAGTACTGTTCACTTTGAGGAGTACTAATAATATCTGAAGGAAAAAAAAACTTTGCATGTATTGAAGTCATTTCATACCAATTTCATTGATATGGTTCTTTTCTGTTGCTATCTCTTCTGTTGCCTTTTCAGATCCAGGTGAATTCCAGTTGCAGGCAATCACCCTCTCTTGATATATCTTGCATTTTAAGAGAGAAAAGACATTTAATTGCACCCTAATGTGAAATATATCATTGAAATACGATAATTTATAGTAGGAAATAATGATGCAAAATGGACGTATCATAGCCAGGTACCCTTCCCGTGTCGACGACGTCCATGGTGTTCGGTCAAATGTCATTGAGCTTATTTTCGAACTTCATGTCGTTTTTTAGAGTACGAAGGATGGCGGGGTACTCGATCATGGAGGATGAGTTGTTGTGCGATGCGTGGTTGGGCGTATCCCGGGTTTCGTAGGCAGGGGCAGAAGGGGGCTCTTCTGGCAGCGCGTGCGTGGTTCGTTTCATGCACGAAAGCACATTACGCCCTACGACATGCACATCATCCATGAACGCAATATGAAGTCGTTAGTGTATCGCTGGTACATCATCCAGACCACCGTCGTCAAATTTTGTAAAGCGGTTGATCGGCTGGAGGCAATGTGGCCATTGCGCGTGGCAGCCATGAAGATCATAAGTTTTGCTTATTCGTGCTCAACTTGTTGATTGATTTATTTATTCACTCAATGTTGCTCTACACGTCGTGTAGCCTGCTGCCGTGATGTGCCACAGGGCGGAGGGTAGACCATTTACGCGCATACAATGTTAGATGACGGTCAAGGGACAGTATGTGTGGGATGACATGATCCGTTATGAAAAATTTGTTGAACATCCGGTTAATCTCGTTGAATTTCAACTATCGTTGTACTAAACTTTTTTGCCTGCTATGTATGGATACTTTGTGCTATTTTCTATCCGAATTTTGATAAATTCCATCGTGTTTGATGAATTTCGTCTGTTTACCTGAAATGTGGTTTGAAATGTATGTGGATAGTTTTGGATGGCTGACTCCTGATTCGTATCTGCAGACAGGCCCCTGTCTTCGAAGGGAAGCGGTGTGTGGTTTGCGGGTTAGCGTGGGAGATGCTGTAACACATTAACCATGTAAAGACGAGGACCTCAAATCTGAATCTGTGCAATCTTAGGGCATCTCCATCCGTTGGAGCCCCCAAGAACACCACCGAACCAAAAAAGTTGGTGTCTTGGGGGTCAAATGCTTCATCCGGCCCAAATAGGAGTGCATGGGGAGGGCATCTTCCCAGCCACACCCCACCCCAACCAAAAGTTTATGAGGGAAATGATTAAGTGGGCCAAGAAAAAGGACATGTGGGGAGACACGATTCGCCGAAACTTCCGCTGACGCCCCCAAGAGCCCCCCAACGCCCTGGGTTTCGCCTGTGTTTGTCGGCGCTATTTTGATGTCCTGGGGACGCTGGGGGCGTGGCTGGGCCGTTTTTGGGTAAAAAACGTCGCCAACCTAAAAAGATGTCCTGAGGGGTGTCGGAGGGGGGGGGGGGTGGAGATGCTCTTAGAGCATCTCCAGCCGTTCGGCCCCCCAGGCGCTTGAAATATCGCCGCCTGGGGGCGAACCGGCGATAATCTCGGTGTGGGGCCCATCGGGTTCCCAGCCACCGCCCCCAGGTCGCCATTTTTTGAAACATGAAGTCGGCCAAAACACGTCCAAACTAGGCGATTTCATTGATATTTTACAAAAAACTTTAAAACACAAATGAAAACACAAACTAAAAACGACTACGCCTAGCCACCGCCGCCGCCCGCCTTCTACATGCCGAGGAGCTTGTAGAACCGGGTGTAGTCGCCGCCGTCATCGTCGTCGTCGCCGTCGTACTAGGTGCCGCCGCCGTCCCTGCTGCACCCCTGACCGGCGTCGCCGATGCGCGGGGGTTGGACGGCCCGGGCACATCCTCGTCGTCGCTGTCGAGGACGACCACGCCGCCCTCCTCGAAGGCCCGGCGCTGGCGCTCCATCTGCTCGCGGACGTAGTCCTTCTTCGCCCACTTGAGGGCGTTCTCGTCGTCGGCGGCCATGTCCTGGTGCTCCTTCTTCACGGGGAGCAAACCCGGCTCGGTCTTCGGCCGGACAAGGCGGTAGGAACGAGGAGAGGGGCAGCCGCCGTCGTTGATGACGAGGGCGCCGCCGCGGGTGCGGCGCCCAAGTGGCGTCTCCTGCGGCTCCGGCTTGACGGGGCGAAGCGCCGGCGAGCCGGAGGACAGAGAGCCGGAGCCCGACGACGACGATGTTGCCGTCTCCATTCGCCGCGGCGGAGAGAGAAGGAGGGGGCGCATGGTACTCCAGGCGCGGCGTGTTGCCGGCCTCGATGTGCTCGAGGACGGCTTCGAGGGTGCGGCCTGGGATGCCACACCATAGGCGTCGTCCCTCGGAGTTGTGTCGGCCGCGGGGCTCGACGCCGTTGGTGGCGGCGACCTGCTCCTCGTGGCGCCGCTCGAAGTACGCCGTCCACAGCGCGTTGCTGTCGGGGGCGAACCTCGGCTGGTTCCGCTGCGGATCCGGCAGCGAAGACCGGATGCGCGCGATTTCGGCTCACCGGGCCGCTCCGGTGGGCGCGAGCGGCACCGGGACCCCGCCGGCGCTGAGCCTCCAGGTTCCCGGCACCCGCATGTCCGGGGGCGCCGGGTAGTCGGCCTCGTAGAGGAGGCGTGCCTCATCCTCGCGCAGATGGCGGCGGCCGAAGCCGTTCGCCGCTGCGCCGTTGCCTGGGAAGCGCTCGGCCATTGCCTTCGGCGGGGGAGAGAGTGGGAGGAAGAGGCGTCGGTGGCGAGATGTAGAGAGAAGGGCGTTGGTGGTGAGAGCTTTGTGCGTTCACCGGCGAGGGAGGACGGCTTTTATAGCCGCGAATGGGCGGTGGGAGAGCTGCCGCCGTGTGCTGCGTGGCGGGAGCGAGCGGGACGCGCGTCGCCGCGCCTTCATGGCCGCCCGTGAGGCATCAATGGAAGGCTGACCGGCGCGCGGCAGCCTTGGCATTGATTCCCGTGGGAACCGAGGCGATGAGGACGGCGAAGGCGGCGAGTCGCTGACTCGGCGGTCCCACTCCTTTTCGCGCCAAAAACATTTCCCCCGGCGCCGCCCCCCAGCGCGCCGGGTTCAGCCTGGGTCCGCCGGCGCCAAAATCGGCCCTAACCGGCGAAAACTGGACTTCTGGGGACGCGATTGGGCCGAAATTTCTGCACCGACGACGAAAAAGGCTTGGGGAGGGGCATGTTGAGGACGCGGCTGGAGATGCTCTTATGTCCTGGCACAGCCAGCAACAACTACACCGGCGGCAGAGGCGGCTCTGGCGGCCATGGCGACATTTTACCAGCCTTCTGCAGCTCGACACGGCACCGGCAGACCGGGCACGTCGCATGAGAGTGGAACCACATGTCGATACACCCGACGTGGAACGTGTCGCGCACACCGGCAGCCGCCGCACATTCTCCCCGCCGGACAGAGCCTCCAGGCACACCGCGCACTGGGCCTCGCCGTCGCCGGCACCGGCCGAAGCTGCGGCGCCGTACACGAACGCCGGGATGGCTGCAATGGACGCCTGTGATAGGCCGCCCCGCTCGACGGCCGCCGTGGCCTTGTCGTGCACGAACACCACCGGCCCGGCGAGCAAGCGGCCGGTGCAGGAGAGCACGAACAAGATGGCGCAGTAGAGCGCGAGCGCGATCCACACGTACCTGACGAATGCGGAGAGGAGGACGAGGAGCAGAAGCACCGGGTAGGACGCGAGCACCAGCGCGCTGCCCTGCCCGACGTCGAAGACACCGCCGCCGCGCGCCTGCCAGGGGAGGTCCGCTGACGACGACAAGGACGACATGGTTGGTCGAATGCTTCGTGCGTGCAATGCTTGCGACTTGTGTGCAAGTGCAATGCTTGTGACCTGTGAGCATTGATGGCGCCGTCGGCGACAGTTTTGTAGGCTGAGGATTAAGCCTCTGGAAGAACCGGATAATGCCTTTCGTTGACGGCGCAGGCAGCCGCTTCTAAGGCAGCGCGGTTTTGAGCTGATTTATTGAGCAAGCAAGGTCGGCTCAGGCATTTGAATTTAGTCCTAGACTAGATATTGTGATCTTCGATAATATATAATGATCGAATGCCAATTAGGGCCGCCGGTCCTTCTTTTAGCACGGAGGCTGTATGGATTGACGACAAAACGCAGGCTATATGCCATGGTTTAGTATATGATCATGTCATCAGCTGTCTGGCATCTTTTCTCATTTTGTATTAGGCTTAAGCTTATCGTGTTCGAGCCACCGCGTGCAGGTACCCCGGGTGAAACTAGTCCAAGATATTTCTTCCGGAGGTGAGCTTCGGTACAACCACCCCGCCCCCACAACACCCCCCCCCCCCACCAAAAAAAAAGGGGGAAGGGGACGGCGACAGTTGGAACAAAAGCGAGGGTAGGGAGCAACTGAAGAAGAAAGAGGAAACTCCTGTAAGGGTCGAGTCCGCGTAAGCCCGACGCTATGTCGTCGCGCTGTGTACGCCCGCATCGTTCGAAAAAAAAACACCCGATCGCCGAACCCTATTTTCCCCTCGCCTCTGCCGCCGCCGCTGCCATCTCCGGCGGTATCTGGCCGACGGGGAAATCTAGTCGCCGGCGTCCTCGCCATCACGCCCCCGCCGGCGGCAACCACTAATCTTGACGCGGTGTGCGTGTAGTCGTCGCCCACAACCGCCGAGGCCGGCCAGACGCCGCCGCCGCCGTCTGCTCCACGTGTTGTTCGCCCTCACGCCTTCGTCATCGGCCAATATCAATGCTTTTGTCATGTCTGACGGCGGCAACGAGGTACGCAAGCCCTGGTCATAGTGATTTAAAAACGGATTTTAGTTGCGATGATGTTACGTGGTGTTTGAATGGATCTAAGATTATATATAAACGTGTATAGATGGAGCCGGAAATCGGATATGACGGCGATGATGACGGTAGCGAGGACGGATCATTGTCATTGGATGTAGACGAACATGCCGCGGAAAACTATATGAGTTTGGATGAGTCTTACCGTGGCAATGTAAGTGGTCTGCATGTTGTCAAGTATATTAAATACAAGCAACCGCGATAACATTAACATGTACTTGTTTGACTTTGTACAGGTAGGTGGGGATGATGACAATGAGGATATGGATGTTGATGATTCATGTGCTGAAAGCGGTAACCAGGTAAGTTTAAAATTATGCAGGTAAGTTTAAAGTGACATGACAGACACATCAAATCTTACATATCATATTTAAAATTTGCGCAGATGGATGTGGAAGGGTACTATGAGTGGAATATATTCGATGATGACAATGACCAAAACGATGTTGACGCATCTTATAATGACAGCTCGAGCAAAGTAAGTAGTGCAAAGTGAATATATATGATAGTCGTCATACAACAACTTACTGACATATAAGGTTGTTTGTATTTTTTTCCAGGGAGACGTTGGTGGTCCAAGCGGAAACGACGAGGATGCCAATGATGATGAGTGTAATTTTGACATTGGCTACAATGAATACCACCAAGACTCACTGGACATGCATTGAAAGGTGATGGCCACGAAGTGGAGGCATATGATTTCTATAACGACTATGCGAAAAAGCGTGGATTCAGCATTAGGAGGGACAACTTGAAATACGTGAAGGGTGTCGACACACCTATGCGCTTGAGGAGGTTTCTGTGTTCGAGGGCTGGGAAACGACATGCCAGGTTTTGTACCATGGAAGGGAGGAAGCGTAGGCTGAGACCAGAGAGGCCCATTTGACTGTGAAGCTTGATAGAGAGCGCTCCATTTGGTATGTCAGCAGTTTCAGCGATGATCATAGTCACATTCTTGCTAGACCGGACAAAGTTACGTATCTCCGGTCTCATAATCAGATAAAGGAATATCAGAAGCTCGAGATCTTAGCAATGGTAGGTGCTGGGATCAGAAAACATATGATTTTTGACAACTTTGTCAGTAGGTATGGATCATATGCGAAGGCTGGTTTCGGGAGGAGGAAGCTTTATAACATGTGCTATAGGGAGAAAATGAAATTGCTAGCAAAGGGTGATGCTGACACTGCGATTGGGATCATGATGACCAGAAAGGCGAGGGATCCAGACTTTTTCTTTGAGCACACTGTTGACGCAGAAGGCAAGCTTAAGAACCTGTTCTGGTGTGATTCTCAGTCACGTCGGGATTACCATGACTTCGGTGATGTAACCGTATTCGACAGCACGTATAAGAGAATAGGTACGAAATGCCATTCATACCTTTTGTGGGTCTAAACAATCATCGTTGCACCACTGTGTTTGATTGTGCTGTTGTGTCTGATGAGACGGAAGATACGTATGTTTGGATGCTACAGACCTTCTTGAGAGCTCACTGTCAGAAGAAGCCAAGGTCTGTAATTACTGATGGAGACACAGCCATGATAAGGGCCATCAGGAAGGTCCTTACAGACGTCTGGCATCGACTTTGTTCATGGCATATAGAGAAGAACATGCAGAAACACCTTCACCAAAAGTCCCTTAAGGAGTTCAGGTCTCTTATTTACTATGCTACTACACATGATGAGTTTGAGGCGAGATGGGCAGCGTTTAAAGATAAATGGGAGTCGGAGAAAACTGAAACATGGTTGCGTAGGATGTACAGGAAGAAAAGACTTTGGGCTGCGTCATATCTGGCCGGTGGGTTCTTCCTTGGTATGTGGAGTAACCAGAGGAGCGAGGGAGTCTGAGCTCTTGCCTTCATATGCATCTTGACTCTGGCATGACAATTGTTGATATGGTTGTGCATTATGAGAACTGCATTGTTTGGCTCCTTGAAAACGAGTCGTACGACGACTGCACGGCTACACAGACACTCCCGGTACCAGTACTCGACGAGTTTAAACACATTGAGAAAGCCGCTGCCCGTGAGTTCACTGCGGTCAACTTTTACCTCTTGCAGCAAGATATGAAGAAGGCAGGGGAGCTTGAGATCGTAGATAGACTCAGAGGAGCCGTCAGTCAGAGATTCGTAGTGGCATGGAAAAATAACAGGCAACTTAGATTCAAAGTGGACTATACACCTGGTAACTCAGAAGAAACAGTGAAGTGCATTTGTGATAGTATGAATCGTAAAGGTCTCTCTTGCAAGCACATTCTTTTTGTTTTGGCCAGGTTGAACGTGCAGGACTTACCTAAGTGCTTAGTGCTAAGAAGATTCACCAAAAATGCTAAAGGTGGACTGCCCGTGAAGCGCACTAGCGATCTCTTTGCCTGAGGATGGGTAGGTACTGAGGAGAGAACTAAGTACAGTGAGTTGACTATCTTATCTGCAGAAGCATCTCATGCGGCATGTCATAAACCATTCCTATTTGACAAAATGAAAGCTGCTCTGGAGGATGTAATAGCGAACAAGGATGTTGAGGAGGATGAATATGTGAGGCATCATAGGGTTGCGGATGATGATGCTTTTGTGCCGAATCGAGATCATGTGTTCGTTGATGATCCACAGAAAGTTTCTACCAAAGGGGCACCCAAAGGGCAGAATAATAAAGGCCGTGGTAAGGAAGCTGGCGTGACTAAAAATGGGAGACCTAAAGGTTTCAACGAGAAACCTGAACGCCTATGCAGTTTATGCAGAACAAAAGGCCATTTCAAGAACAATTGTCCTACGAATCCCAAGTATGTGTATACGTTTGTTTAACGTACTTTTGTTGTTCAGTTTTCTGGTTTACGGATTTTTCACATATATTATTGTCTTTCTATGCAGCAACATGGCGTGACGATGATAGCACGGATTGCTTGAATAACTGGAACAAATTCTTCATTAGAGTTCATGTATTATTTGCTTGTAATAAAGAATCATAGTTATAAATTTATTTCTGTCACATCGCTACGCGAGACTTGTAATCGGTGTTTACTTATGTCATATTTGTTGGCACTATAGTCGTTGTTTTTAATATGATATACAATATACTCGTTGTTGGTTTAAATATGATATACACTTTGTTACTTTTGATTATGAAATGACGTAAAGTACATGTTCGGCGATCAGAGACGTTTTACGGCCGACGGTTGCTAAAATGGTTAAAAAATAATAAAATTCCCGCCCAGCGGCCATCGCAGGCGGCAGGTAGCGAGACAAAGCGTTCTAGTGGGGCGCGCCGGCGGTAAAGTAGTGTGAATCTATATCAGAGGCGGTGGCAGCGGGTATATAAGCCGCTCGACGCCCGCCTCGCTGGGCGAGGTGGTACTAAAGTACGGCGCGCGGGGGCGCAGCAGGGCCGGTCAGCACCACTCGGAGGCGACGCGCGCTGGGCCGACCCAATACTGGTCGTGCGGGAGTCGTAGGGGGTGGCCCCATAGCCGATCGAAGGTTGCGTCCTCGGTCGAAGGGCACGCCGGCTGGCTAAAATAGCCGCGTCGGCGTTTGCCGCAACGCCAAATTTGCAACGTCTGATTGGCTATCTTTTTACTATTATTTCATTATTAAGATCTCGAGGGCGTACAAAACATAAAATGTAAGTGAAAATTCATATGCAAAATATATTATAAATCTGTAAATAAATAATATTTAGAACGTATTTAAGTACGTAAGTCACGCGACCTAAAAATGACGGGTACAAAATGTTTCACCCGTACATAAGAATTAAATAGAACATCCATACAAAATATTCAATCACGTTTGAAAAATATCGGACTAAAATCGAAGCCCGCGAACTACTCCCGTGTGTGATATATTTTTTCTTCGAAAGACGAATAACTTTGTCTTTCACTTGAGTAAGCTTATTTTCTGATGATAAAATAATTCCAGCCATCATTCTTTCTCTCGAATCATTAATACTTTCCTGAAATACAATGCAAATGTTTATAATTTTAACACTCTCAAATAATAGCATGTATTATTTTTTCATATAAAAATGTACCGACCTGAGAAAAAATGCTTCTGAACTTTTCTCCATCCCAGTATTGAAAACAGCGAAGGAGAAACAGCCCACATGAGTTCCTGTTCTCGATAAGCCAAAGTGCAATTTGCCAAACAAATTTTTTTTTTGAACGGGGATCGGTCCCGAACGGGACCGAGAGCTTGCATTAACTGAGAGCGGTGAAGATACAACTTGCACAGAGGACATCAGAAAGATAGGAAATTACAAACAGGCCCTGCAATTTTACACAGCAGACCTCAGATCTAAAAAGAGAAAAGCGATCAGGTCCAGCTCCTTCCTCACCGAGCTCACAACTCAAGCCGCCGAGATCAACCACGGCAACACCGGGGACGCAGCCACTTGGATCGCCGCAGCGGGAGCTCATCAAGGCGGATCTGAAGGGCCTCCTAAAGTGGAGGTTGAATAAGACCTTGCGCTGGCCATCTGGCGCCAGCAGCCAAGGGGGGAGCGGCCGCCCTTCGGCCTGAAAAGTCGACAGCGAGCTCGCCATCGAGGATGCACTCCCGGGATCTGCATCTCCAAAGATGTAGCAGCAGACCAAATCTGCTGCAGAGGAAGTCCACCTGGATGCAGAACGCAGCTTTCCCCCGCAGGCTCCCGAGCTAGACGAATTGAGGCGAATCCCATCCGCATCTGCCCTCCCCGTCTCCAAGACGGCAAGAACAGAGGATGGAATCTCCAGATCTTCTAGCTCCAGAGCGAAACCGAGCTTATTCTTTGTGGAGGGAAAGGTGTCGCCGCCGCCGCTCACCTCCGGCTCCATCCACTGGAGCACCGCAAGCAGGAGCAATACCACCCCCAGCCGCCGAGCGCCGCCCGCAAGCCTCGGCCACCAAGACTCCACGGCATAACGCCAAACTGGGACACAGCCCAAACTCCAGACCTAACCCTAGCCAAGATCCTACTACTACTCAGTACAGGCCGGCCTCCCCTCCCACAGCATCTCCAGCCGGCTAGGCCGCCGGAGAGGAGGGGGAGAGGAGCCGGAATTGGCGTGGAGACTCTCAAGGAGGGAAGGAGAAGAGAGAGAGAGCCGGGGGAGAAATGAGAGCCTCCATTTGCCAAACATGTTATTAAAGACAACATTGAAGCAGTTAATGTATTTTAAAAGCACATGCAACATATAGCTCACCCAACATGCAACATATAGCTCACCCATCTTCTTGTTGAGGCATCTCGTACGTAACAATAGGCCATGCCGACACATCCGGGAACGAAATAATTAAACTATCATTTGCATCTTGGATATCTCCTGCAAGTTGTTCTCTCTGAAAATAAAAAACAAACAATACAAACACGTTGAGTACATACGGTAAACAAATGAGAGGATGACATTTACACACATGATTATGAAACTTACAAAATTTTCAACGAGTTTCGTGGTAGATTCAGAAATTTCTGCTCCCATCAATGAATCAAGAACCTGAAACTCTTTCTTTCCGGTATGCATAACACATGTAATCCAATGGTTATTATCCTTATTTAGAGCAAAATAAGCCTGCATGACAATTGCTACATGTTCACTAAGCTCGCGTTTCATGTATGTATGTCACGTAAATATTGTTCTGCATTTCAAAAGGTACCTTAGGTTTCGCAAAATATTCTGTCATGCATCTGTTCAGAGGTTCATTTGCATGTGCTAATCCCTCCGTATTGCCGACCGACTTCTGTAGTCTGGCTAAAGTTGGGCAAGTGTGCAGCAGCCAGTAAGACCTATGTGTAGGCACAAGATATCGGTCGGCACTACATGAATCCGAAAAGTACGACGCATAAGTGTCAATTACATGAAATAGATGAACAAATATAATAGGCATGAATTTTTTAGTACGTACACATAATCATGATAATTAAAGTACATACATCACCGGATAACCATGCATGGTTTATTATCTGGAAAGCTTTTGCCGCCGAAAGTCCTTCATCTTTACCGTTGTTGAATATTTCGTGGTTCTTATGTTTTGGTGAGTGCTCGTACGCTTTCACATACTGGACGGCCGCACTCACCACATCGTCCACAGAATTTTCAAACCGAGGAGTTGTTTCATTAAATAGTTCTACAATATAAGTTAGAAAGGTTATGGTCAAAATGTCGAATATAGTACTATAAAAGAAATAATTTTAGCATACTTAACTTACTCCCTTTTGCGGAACGTTTCACACGTTTTTTTGGATTTTTCTGAATATAAGGAGATTTCTGGTACTTTGACATAGTCCGCCTTTGCTTCCCTAGAATCTCCTCCTTCTTCTCTTCTATCTCGCTATTATCATCTGGCATGCCCTGTGACACTTCTTGCTAATTTGGTTCCGCTGCCCATCTCTTCGCCGATGCAATTTCATCTGTTTTTAGAGATGATGCCTCATTTCTTTCCGACTGCTCTGGGACATTTATAGGATCATCCTTCTCACCCTTATAGCTACTCAAGTGACCAATAGTGAGTTTGAATGAATCCCCTCCTTGAGAATGAAAATCATAGTTCGCACTGCCCTTTGGGCCATCAGGTGTGTGGATGTCATCATACGGGAATTCTTTATCAGGATACTTGTTTTGGAACCTGAATTCACTACTCTCTCCAAACATATTTTCTTCCTTCTCTGCCATTGTCCCTGGTTTGTACCGCACACCCGTTTGATTCATTTTCTGTAACAATCTCTGCAAAATAAGCAAAATAACATGTTATTATTTTTGCGGTAAGTTGACGAATTTAATACAGTGCAAATCAGAATTATCGAAATGTTACCTGCGCGCATAACTCCGGCATACGAACCAATTCCTTACGAATTTCCTTCATATCATTCATAATCCGGTCCATAAAAGGTTTTAGGTCCGCGGGGACCTCCGACACACTATCCACATTTCTCTTTCCCGAAACGGAAGACTTCCTGCTACTAGGTTTCTTACTGCTTTCGGCATGTTGTTCTGCAAGTTTCTTCATTCTATACTCGTTTGTAATGCAGTCATCTATCTGCACACTCAATATTTGATGCAACAATAAATACATTACAAATTAAATACACCATCAAAATGAAGTTAATTAGACATTAGAATATTACCAACCCATGACCACGACCATTGTCTAGGTCGTACTTGTCTCTTTTCTCCGCTTGAGATTCTGTCCAGTTTTTCATGAGGGGACTTAGCAATGACAATGGGTCATATCTGGGGCCGGTGATTGGCTGCACCTTCTCCCAATATAAGTACTACAAAAAACAAATGACAGAAAATATAAAAAATGCTTGACATGAACGAATAGTAAATAGCATTAAACAAAACCATACCTGTATTAGGGCTAGGTTGCCAGATGGCCAATGCCTAACACGGCCATCCTGCAAAACCTTACCGATCTCCGTCAAACAAGTAAGCAAAGTGAACGCGTTCAAGTTTAACTTGCCGATCCGCTTTACGTCATGCACCAACGCGTAATACTCCTTTGGTATATAAACACCCGACATCGGTGCAATAATAGTCCCCAACAAAACAAGAACAGCCATCCGAAGGAACTCATCGTCGGCGGATTTATTCCTCACAATTTTTTGGATCAAATCATCTATCAATATCTTACCATTTTTTTTGTTTATGTACTGAATTGGAATTTTCTTTATTAATGTACTTCCTTCCGTGGCAAGAACTCCAAAAACATCCAAACCTTCATTCTTAAACCCAAATATTGAAAACACGTCGTCCAGTCGAAGTGAAATAAGACCTTTACTGCCAGCTTCTTCTTGTATCATGAATTTTTTACTGCTCGTGTTATAACCTTTTATCATAAAATGCAGCAAAAAAATCTCTCATTTGTAATGATGGAATGACCAACATCTCTTGCAAGGTCGTTTCGTAGAACCTAAATCGCTGAGCACTTGTTAATTTTTCAACGAGACTTATCCACTTCTCTACGGATCATGGAATCACACCATCGATGTCCATACTGCATGCCAAATTTTTTTTACACCTTAATATCTATAGCTATGCAATACCACGAGTACAAACAGTAAGGGATGGAAAAATTTCACCTTCAGCAGGGCGACACACGGTGAGTAGTGGCTGTGACAGAGGGAAAGTGGACAGCCGTCTGTTGGTGACAAGCGCCGACGGCTGTTGGGCGTTGTGAGACCAAACGCGGCGATGAACGGCGTGACGTCACCCGGGCGAGGTCACTGTACGGCAACGGAGGGGCGGTGCAGGGCGATGGATATTAGGAGTGGCGACAAAGGGCACGGGGGCGGCGTACGAGGGGGGCGATGGATCGTGGGGTAGGGTTTCACCCGTGCGCGGCGTTATACGGCGATGTTAAGGAAGAAAACAGACAAATCGTGCATGGGCGGCGGCTGGGCCAGCCCGTTACCGCCCACGCTCGATGCCACTCAGCGCCGCCAACAGGGCGTTAACCGCCTACAGCTCCTCGGTTAGGGGGAACCGGGCAGCCGGGAGGTGTTTTCTTTCATATAGTCTTGAAACAGGGCCATTTTTTGCACATGCTCCAGTGTCCAACAGAAGCACGCATGCAAAATTTCGGTGCGTTTCGACACTCGATGCATAAATACCCAAAAACGGTGTCCGAACGTGACTCAACGTCCGTTCGTAGTCCGATTCCCTTGAAATTTTGTGTGGGGGGCGGAGAAGGTCACTCACACGTGCATGCAAAAGTTGGGTACAATACGTCCATGTCTACCGGTACTTGCCGTACAACCCACGGGTATCGGTTAGGGGGGAACGGGCAGCCGGTAGGTGTTCTCTTTCGCAAAGTCATGAAACGGGGCCATTTTTTTCACATGCCGCAGTGTCGAACAGAAGCAAGCATGCAAAATTTCGGTGCGTTTCGACACTCGATGCATTTTCTATGATTTTCTCCGTGAAAATACCAAAAAACGGTGTCCGGACGTGACGCAACGTCCGTTCATAGTTCGATTCCCTTGAAATTTTGCGTGGGGGCGGAGAAGGTCACTCACACGCGCATGCAAAAGTTGGGTACAATACGTCCATGTGCACAGGTACTTGCCGTACAACCCACGGGTATCGGTTAGGGGGGAATGGACAGCCGTTAGGTGTTCTCTTTCGCAAAGTCATGAAACGGGGCCATTTTTTCCACATGCCGCAGTGTCCAACAGAAGCACGCATGCAAAATCTTGGTGCGTTTCGACACTCGATGCATTTTCTATGATTTTCTCCGTGAAAATACCCAAAAACAGTGTCCGGACGTGACGCAACGTCCGTTCGTAGTCCGATTCCCTTGAAATTTTGCGTGGGGGCCGGAGAAGGTCACTCACACGCGCATACAAAAGTTGGGTATAATACGTCCATGTGCACATGTACTTGTCGTACAACCCACGGGTATCGGTTAGGGGGGAACGGGCAGTCGGTAGGTGTTCTTTTTCGCAAAGTCATGAAACGGGGCCATTTTTTCCATATGCCGCAGAGTCCAACAGAAGCACGCATGCAAAATTTCGGTGCGTTTCGACACTCGATGTATTTTCTATGATTTTCTTCATAAAAATAGCCAAAAAGGGTGTCCGGACGTCACGCAACATCCGTTCGTAGTCTAATTCCCTTGAAATTTTGCGTGGGGGCCTTAGGAGGTCACTCACACACGCATGCAAAAGTTGGGTACAATACGTCCGTGTCCACCGGTACTTGCCGTACAACCCATGGGTATCGGTTAGGGGGGAACGGGCAGCCGGTAGGTGTTCTCTTTCGCAAAGTCATGAAACGGGGCCATTTTTTTTCCACATGCCGCAGTGTCCAACAGAAGCAGGCATGCAAAATTTCGGTGTATTTCGACACTCGATTCATTTTCTATGATTTTCTCTGTGAAAATACCCAAAAAGGTGTCCGGACGTGACGCAACGTCCGTTCGTAGTCCGATTCCCTTGAAATTTTGCGTGGGGCCGGAGAAGGTCACTCACACGCGATGCAAAAGCTGGGTACAATACGTCCATGTGCACAGGTACTTGCCGTACAACACACGGGTATCGGTTAGGGGGGAACGGGCAGCCGGTAGATGTTCTCTTTCGCAAAGTCATGAAAGGGGGCCATTTTTTTCCACATGCCGCAGTGTTGAACAGAAGCACGCATGCAAAATTTCGGTGCGTTTCGACACTCGATGCATTTTCTATGATTTTCTCCGTGAAAATACCCAAAAATGGTGTCCGGACGTGAGACAATGTCCGTTCGTAGTCCGATGCCCTTGAAATTTTGCGTGGGGGCCGGTGAAGGTCACTCACACGCGCATGCAAAAGTTGGATACAATACGTCCATGTCCATCGGTACTTGGCGTACAACCCACGGGTGTCGGTTAGGGGGGAACGGACAGCCGGTAGGTGTTCTCTTTCGCAAAGTCATGAAACGGGGCCATTTTTTTCCACATGCCGCAGTGTCCAACAGAAGCACGCATGCAAAATCTTGGTGCGTTTCGACACTCGATGCATTTTTTTATGATTTTCTCCATGAAAATACCCAAAAACGGTGTCCGGACGTGACGCAACTTCCGTTCGTAGTCCGATTCCCTTGAAATTTTGCGTGGGGGTGGAGAAGATCACTCACAAGTGCATGCAAAAGTGGGTACAATACGTCCATGTCCACCGGTACTTGTCGTACAACCCACGGGTATCGGTTAGAAGGGAACGGGCAGCCGGTAGGTGTTCTCTTTCGCAAAGTCATAAAACGGGGCCATTTTTTTTCACATGCCGCAGTGTCCAACAGAAGCACGCATGCAAAATTTCGGTGCGTTTCGACACTCGATGCATTTTCTATGATTTTCTCCGTGAAAATACCCAAAAATGGTGTCTGGACGTGACACAACGTCCGTTCGTAGTCCGATTCCCTTGAATTTTTGCGTGGAGGCCGGAGAAGGTCACTTACACGCGCATGCAAAAGTTAGGTACAATACGTCCATGTGCACCGATAGTCGCTTCATTTATCTCAGCTTTCGTTACGTTTTCTAATTAATTAAGGTTGCAAAAACATTAGTATTTTTAGGCAACATGCGCCGCGCGCGGCGCACATGGGCGGGCCCATGAAGGCAAGCCACGGCGGCCACTTGGGCGCCGTGTGCGGCTGCAACCGCCCAAAATACTTAATTTTTAGTTCCACATTACTTCTGTACACGCTTAATCACCGGTTTATATACCGTCTTGTGCGTACAATATTGAATCCTTTAGTGTGGCGGCCCTTCCTGAGTATGCTATTGTAAAAGATGCTCTGGCACTCCAAAATCATGAAGTGTCATAGTAAATTTTATATTAGTCTTCTGAGGTAGATCTGTCCATAATAAAGGATTTTTTAGACATGTCTTTTTATTGTCGATATTTACAAATTAAATGCCCGGATCGTACGAAGGCATCCGCCCGTTCCAGTTTTATTCGAAAAGAGCAACCCCGCACCTCCACAATTCCACAATTGTCATGTCTACTTTATTTGATTTGACTTTACACTGCTCGGGCAGCGCCGGCACAACATCGCCGCTCTGTCCTGGCAGAAAATTTAATGCCCCGTTCGTCTGAAGGCATCCGCGCATTCCAGTTTTATTCGAAAAGAGCAACCCCGCACCTCCACAATTCCACAAGTGTCATGTCTACTTTATTTGATTTGACTTTACATTGCCAGGGCAGCGCGGGCACAACATCGCCGCTCTGTCCGGACAGAAAATTTAATGCCCTGTTGGTCTGAAGGCATCCGCCCGTTCAAATTTTATTCGAAAAGAGCAACCCCGCACCTCCACAATTCCACAAGTGTCATGTCTACTGTATTTGATTTGACTTTACACTGTCCGGGCAGCGCCGACATAGCATCGCCGCTCTGCCCGGACAGAAAATTTAATGCCCTGATCGTCTGAAGGCATCCGCCCGTTTCTGTTTTATTCGCAAATAGCAACCCGCAGCTCCACAATTCCATAAATGTCATGTCTAATCTTTTCCTATATTCGATAATACAAAAAAAAAATTATTGCATCATAGCACGGGTATACTTACCGAGAAGGATGATGTACGTGTTGCTTTGCTTGTTGATAAGTTCAACAAGCAGAGCAACACCTACAGCATCTGGATCCATATACACGTAATATAATGCAATAATAACTGAACGTTATAGTCTTATGTGACTATTTAAACCACTAAATAGGAGTCTTCATAATCAATGTGGTACTAAAATCATTTAAAAAAGATGTTAGCCTACAGCGGCCAGAAAAGGCGCGCGCGGGGTGGCCTACGGCGCGCACGGGCCATTGTGCGGCAGCCTTCGTATGTGCCCCGCCAATTGTGCGCCACTAGGGGCCACAACCGCCCACTAAAAGGAAGGAGGAGGTGGAGCCCCCCCCCCCCCCCCCCACCCTTTCCTTTCTCTTCTGAGGAGGGAAAGGCAAGGGGGGCCACCCCTCCCCTTTCCTTCCCCTAGGGCCGGCCAGCCAAGGGAAGGGGTGCACCAGCCCCCTTGTGGGCTGGTCTGTCCCCCCCTTTGGCCCATAAGGCCCATACACTTGCCGGGAGTGCCCGGAACCCCTTCCGGTGACCCGATGAGTACCCGGTGCACTCCGAGATTATTCCGGTGTCCGAATACCATCGTCCTATATATATATCAATCTTTACCTCTCGGACATTTCGAGACTCCTCGTCATGTCCGTGATCTCATCCGGGACTCCAAACAACATTCGATCACCAAAACATATAACTCATATAACACTATATCGTCAACGAACGTTAAGCGTGCGGACCCTACGGGTTCGAGAACTATATAGACATGACCGAGACACCTCTCCAGTCAATAACCAATAGCGGAACCTGGATGCCCATATTGGCTCCTACATATTCTACGAAGATCTTTATCGGTCGAACCGTTATGACAACATACGTAATTTCCTTTGTCCATCGGTATGTTACTTGCCCAAGATTCGATCGTCGGTATCTTCATACCTAGTTCAATCTCGTTACCGGCAAGTCTCTTTACTCGTTCCGTAATACATCATCCTGTAACTAACTCATTAGTCACTTTGCTTGCAAGGCTTGTTATGATGTGTATTACCGAGAGGGCCCAGAGATACCTCTCCGATACTCGGAGTGACAAATCCTAATCTCGATCTATGCCAACTCAACAAACACCTTCGGAGATACCTGTAGAGAATCTTTATGATCACCCAGTTACGTTGTGACGTTTGATAGCACACAAGGTATTCTTCCGGTATACGGGAGTTGCATAATCTCATAGTCAAAGGAATATGTATTTGACATGAAGAAAGCAATAGCAATAAACTGAACGATCATTATGCTAAGCTAACGGATGGGTCTTATCCATCACATCATTCTCCTAATGATGTGATCCCGTTATCAAATGACAACACATGTGTATGGTTAGGAAACCTTAACCATCTTTGATCAACGAGCTAGTCTAGTAGAGGCTTACTAGGGACACGGTATTTGTTTATGTATTCACACATGTATTTAAGTTTCCGAGCAATACAATTCTAGCATGAATAATAAACCTTTATCATGAATAAGGAAATATAAAATAACAACTTTATTATTGCCTCTAGGGCATATTTCCTTCAGTCTCCCACTTGCACTAGAGTCAATAATCTAGATTACATTGTAATGATTCTAGCACCCATGGAGTCTTGGTGCTGATCATGTTTTGCTCGCGGAAGAGGCTTATTCAACGGGTCTGCCACATTCAGATCCGTATGTACTTTGCAAATTTCTATGTCTCCATCCTTGACCTTTTCATGAATGGATTTGAAGCATCTCTTGATGTGTTTGGTTCTCTTGTGAAACCTGGATTCCTTCGGCATGGCTATTGCTCCAGTGTTGTCACAAAAGATTTTCATCAGACCCGATGCACTGGGTATTACACCCAGATCGGATATGAACTCCTTCATCCAGACTCCTTCATGTGCTGCTTTCGAAGCAGCTATGTACTCCGCTTCACACGTAGATCCCGCCACGACGCTCTGTTTGGAACTGCACCAACTGACAGCTCCACCATTCAATATAAATATGTATCTGGTTTGTGACTTAGAGTCATCCGGATCAGTGTCGAAGCTAGCATCGACGTAACCCTTTACGACGAGCTCTTCGTCACCTCCATAAACGAGAAACATATCCTTGGTTCTTTTCAGGTACTTCAGGATGTTCTTGACCATTGTCCAGTGATCCACTCCTGGATTACTTTGATACCTCCCTGCCAAACTTATGGCAAGGCACACATCAGGTCTGGTACACAGCATAGCATACATGATAGAACCTATGGCTGAGGCATAGGGAATGACTTTCATTTTCTCTCTATCTTCTGCAGTGGTCGGGCTTTGAGTCTGACTCAACTTCACACCTTGTAACACAGGCAAGAACCCTTTCTTTGACTGATCCATTTTGAACTTCTTCAAAACTTTATCAAGGTATGTGCTTCATGAAAGTCCTATGAAGCGTCTTGATCTATCCCTATAGATCTTGATGCCCAATATATAAGCAGCTTCACCGAGGTCTTTTATTGAAAAATTCTTATTCAAGTATCCTTTTATGCTATCCTGAAATTCTATATCATTTCCAATCAACAATATGTCATCCACATATAATATCATAAATGCTACAAAGCTCCCACTCACTTTCTTGTAAATACAGGCTTCACCGTAAGTCTGTATAAAACCATATGCTTTGATCACCTCATCAAAGCGTATATTCCAACTCCGAGAAGCTTGCACTAGTCCATAGATGGATCGCTGGAGCTTGGACACTTTGTTAGCACCTTTAGGATCGACAAACATTCCGGTTGCATCAGATACAAATCTTCTTTAAGATATCCATTAAAGAATGCAGTTTTGACATCCATTTGCCAGATTTCATAATTATAAAATGCGGCAATTGCTAAGATAATTCGGACAGACTTAAGCATCGCTACGGGTGAGAAAGTCTCATCGTAGTCAACCCCTTGAACTTGTCGAAAACCTTTTGCGACAAGTCGAGCTTTGTAGACAGTAACATTACCATCAGCGTCAGTCTTCTTCTTGAAGATCCATTTATTCTCTATGGCTTGCCGATCATCGGGCAAGTCCACCAAAGTCCACACTTTGTTCTCATACATGGATCCTATCTCAGATTTCATGGCCTCAAGCCATCTGTCGGAATCTGGGCTCATCATAGCTTCTTCATAGTTCGTAGGTTCGCCTTGGTCTAGTAACATGACTTTCAGGACAGGATTACCATACCACTCTGTTGCGGATCGTGCTCTGGTTGACCTACGAAGTTCAGTAGTAACTTGATCTGAAGTTTCATGATCATCATCATTAGCTTCCTCTCTAGTTGGTGTAGGCATCACGGGGACAGTTTTCTCTGATGTACTACTTTCCAATTCGAGAGAATGTACAATTACCTCATCAAGTTCTACTTTCCTCCCACTCACTTCTTTCGAGAGAAACTCCTTCTCTAGAAAGGACCCATTCTTAGCAACAAAGATCTTGCCTTCGGATCTGTGGTAGAAGGTGTACCCAATTGTTTCCTTAGGGTGTCCTATGAAGGCGCACTTCTTCCATTTGGGTTCGAGCTTATCAGGATGAAGCCTTTTGACATAAATGTCGCAACCCCAAACTTTAAGAAACGACAGCTTAGGTTTTTCTTGCCAAACCATAGTTCATACGGTGCCGTCTCAACGGATTCACACGGTGCCATATTTAACGTGAATGCAGCTATCTCTAATGCGTAACCCCAAAACGATAGTGGTAAATCGGTAAGAGACATCATAGATCGCACCATATCTAATAAAGTACGGTTACGACGTTCGGACACACCATTACGCTGTGGTGTTCCAGGTGGCGTGAGTTGTGAAACAATTCCACATTGTTTTAAATGAAGGCCAAACTCGTAACTCAAATATTCGCCTCCGCGATCAGATCGTAGAAACTTTATTTTCTTGTTACGATGATTCTCCACTTCACTCTGAAATTCTTTGAACTTTTCAAATGTTTCAGACTTGTGTTTCATCAAATAGATATACCCATACCTACTCAAATCATCTGTGAAGGTCAGAAAATAATGATACCCGCCGCGTGCTTCAACACTCATGGGACCGCATACATCGGTATGTATTATTTCCAATAAGTCATTAGCTCGCTCCATTGTTCCGGAGACCGGAGTTTTAGTCATCTTGCCCATGAGGCATGGTTCGCAAGTATCAAATGATTCATAATCAAGTGATTCCAAAAGTCCATCCGCATGGAGTTTCTTCATGCGCTTTACACCAATATGACCTAAACGACAGTGCCACAAATATATTGTACTATCATTATCAACTTTGCATCTTTTGGCATCAATATTATGAATATGTGTATCACTACAATCGAGATTCAACAAGAATAGACCACTCTTCAAGGGTGCATGACCATAAAAGATATTATTCATATAAATAGAACAACCATTATTCTCTGACTTAAATGAATAACCGTCTCGCATTAAACAAGATCCAGATATAATGTTCATGCTCAACACGGGCACCAAATAACAATTATTGAGGTCTAAAACTAATCCCGAAGGTAGATGTAGAGGTAGCGTGCCGATGGCGATCACATCGACCTTGGAACCATTTCCGACGCGCATCGTCACCTCGTCCTTAGCCAATCTTCGTTTATTCCGCAGCTCTTGTTTCGAGTTACAAATATGAGTAACCAACCAGTATCAAATACCCAGGCGCTACTACGAGCATTAGTAAGGAACACATCAATTACATGTATATCAAATATACCTTTGTTCACTTTGCCATCCTTCTTATCCGCCAAATACTTGGGGCAGTTCCGCTTCTAGTGACCACTCCCTTTGCAGTAGAAGCACTCAGTTTCAGGCTTGGGTCCAACTTTGGGTTTCTTCCCGGGAGTGGAAACTTGCTTGCCATTCTTCTTGAAGTTCCCTTTCTTTCCCGTGCCCTTTTTCTTGAAACTAGTGGTCTTGTTAACCATCAACACTTGATGCTCCTTCTTGATTTCTACCTCCACGGCCTTAAGCATTGTGAAGAGCTCAGGAATTGTTTTATTCATCCCTTGCATATTATAGTTCATCACGAAGCCTTTGTAGCTTGGTGGCAGTGACTGAAGAACTCTGTCAATAACACTACCAACTGGAAGATCAACTCCCAGCTGAGTCAAGTGGTTATGATACCCAAACATTTTGAGTATGTGCTCACTGACAGAATTGTTCTCCTCCATCTTGCAGCTATAGAACTTATTGGAGACTTCATATCTCTCAACCCGGGCATTTGCTTGAAATATTAACTTCAACTCTGGAACATCTCATATGCTCCATGACGTTCAAAACATCTTTGAAGTCTTGGTTCTAAGCCGTAAAGCATGGCACACTGAAATATTGAGTAGCCATCAGATCGAGCTTGCCAGACGTTCATAATATCTGCATCAGCTCCTGCAGCAGGCCTGTCACCTAGCGGTGCATCAGGGACATAATTCTTCTGTGCAGCAATGAGGATAATTCTCAAGTTACGGACCCAGTCCGTGTAGTTGCTACCATCATCTTTCGACTTAGCTTTCTCTAGGAACGCATTAAAATTCAGGGGAACAGTAGCATGGGCCATTGATCTACAACATAGATATGCAAATACTATCAGGACTAAGTTCATGATAAATTAAGTTCAATTAATCAAATTACTAATGAACTCCCACTTAAATAAACATCCCTCAAGTTTTCTAAGTGATACATGATCCAAATCAACTAACCCATGTCTGATCATCACGTGAGATGGGGTAGTCATCAATGGTGAACATCTCTATGTTGATCATATCTACTATATGACTCACGTTCGACCTTTCGGTCTCCAGTGTTCCGAGACCATGTTTGTACATGCTAGGCTCGTCAAGTTTAACCCAAGTATTCTGCATGTGCAAAACTGTCTTACACCCATTGTATGTGAATGTAGAGTCTATCACACCCGATCATCACGAGGTGCTTCGAAACGATGAACTTTAGCAATGGAGCATACTCGGGGAGAACACTTTTATCTTGAAATTTAGTGAAGGGATCATCTTATAATGCTACCGCCGTTCTAAGCAAAATAAGATGCATAAAGGATAAACATCACATGCAATCAAAATATGTGACATGATATGGCCATCATCATCTTGTGCTTTTGATCTGCATCTCCAAAGCATCGTCATTATCTCCATCGTCACCGGCTCGACACCTTGATCTCCATCGTTGCGTCGGGGTCGTCTCGCTAACTATTGCTTCTACAACTATCGCTAACGCATAGTGATAAAGTAAAGCAATTACATGGCGTTTGCATTTCATACAATAAAGAGACAACCCTAAGGCTCCTGCCGGTTGTCGATATTACAAAACATGATCATCTCATACATCAACATATATCACATCATATGTTGACCATATCACATCACAACATGCCCTACAAAAACAAGTTAGACGTCCTCTACTTTGTTGTTGCAAGTTTTACGTGGCTGCTACGGGCTTCTAGCAAGAACCGTTCTTACCTACGGCAAAAACCAGAACGGTGTTTCATGAAGTTTGCTGTTTTAACCTTCTTCAAGGACAGGCTGTAGTCAAATTCGATTCAACTAAAGTAGGAGAAACAGATACCCGCGAGCCACCTTTATGCAAAACTAGTTGCATGTCTGTCGGTGGAACCGGTCTCATGTGCGTGGACATGTAAGGTTGGTC
Source organism: Thinopyrum elongatum (assembly GCA_011799875.1). NCBI lineage: Eukaryota > Viridiplantae > Streptophyta > Magnoliopsida > Poales > Poaceae > Thinopyrum > Thinopyrum elongatum. The sequence goes on from CM022297.1 coordinate 426,004,271, forward strand.
CAGGCCGCTTCATCCTACAATACTGCCGAATCAAAATAAGACGTTGGTGGTAAGCAGTATGACCATCACCGCCCACAACTCTTTGTGTTCTACTCGTGCATATCATCTACGCATAGACCTGGCTCGGATGCCACTGCTGGAAAATGTTGCATGGAAAACAAAAAAAAATTCTACGCACACGCAAGATCTATCCATGGCGATGCATTACAAAGAGAGGGGGAGAGTGTGTCTACGTACCCTCGTAGATCGTAAGCGGAAGCATTTGACAACGCGGTTGATGTAGTCAAACTTTCTTCGTGATCCAACCGATCGAGTACCGAACGTACGACACCTCCGCGTTCAGCACACGTTCAGCTCGGTGACGCCCTCTGCCTTCTTGATCCAGCAATACGGCGAGGTAGTGGTCGAGTTCCGGCAGCACGATGGCATGGTGACGGTGATGGTGAAGCTATCTCCGTAGGGCTTCGCCTAAGCACTACGAAAATATGACCGGAGGTGTAAACGGTGGAGGGGGGCGCCGCACACGGCTAAGACAATGTTGTGTCTTGTGCTAGGCGCCCACTCCCACATATATATAGGTGGGGGTGGAGGGAGCAGCCAGGAGGCGCCCCCAAGTAGGCCGAATCCTACTTGGGGTCTTCCCCCAAGTGGCGCCCCCCTTCCTTATTTGGAGTGCGGGAGGAAGGAAGGAGGAGGTGGAGCCCTCCCCCCTTCCTTTCTCTCCTGAGGAGGGAAAGGCAAGAGGGGCCACCCCTCCCCTTTCCTTCCCCTAGGGCCGGCCAGCCAAGGGAAGGGGCGCACCAGCCCCCTTGTGGGTTGGTCTGTCCCCCCCCTCCCTTTGGCCCATACACTTGCCGGGGGTGCCCGGAACCCCTTCCGGTGACCCGATGAGTACCCGGTGCACTCCGAAACTATTCCGGTGTCCGAACACCATCGTCCTATATATCAATCTTTACCTCTCAGCCATTTCGGGACTCCTCGTCATGTTCGTGATCTCATCCGGGACTCCGAACAACATTCGGTCACAAAAACATATAACTCATATAACACTATATCGTCAACGAACGTTAAGCGTGCGGACCCTACGGGTTCGAGAACTATGTAGACATGACCGAGACACCTCTCCGGTCAATAACCAATAGCAAAACCTGGATGCCCATATTGGCTCCTACATTATCTATGAAGATCTTTATCGGTCGAACCGTTATGACAACATACGTAATTCCCTTTGTCCATCGGTATTTTACTTGCCCGAGATTAGATCGTCGGTATCTTCATACCTAGTTCAATCTCGTTACCGGCAAGTCTCTTTACTCGTTCCGTAATACATCATCCTGTAACTAACTCATTAGTCACTTTGCTTGCAAGGGTTCTTATGATGTGTATTACCGAGAGGGCTCAGAGATACCTCTCCGATACTCGGAGTGACAAATCCTAATCTCGATCCATGCCAACTCAACAAACACCTATGGAGATACCTGTAGAAGATCTTTATGATCACCCAGTTATTTTGTGATGTTTGATAGCACACAAGGTATTCCTCCGGCATCTGGGAGTAGCATAATCTCATAGTCGAAGGAATATGTATTTGACATGAAGAAAGCAATAGCAATAAACTGAACGATCATTATGCTAAGCTAACGGATGGGTCTTGTCCATCACATCATTCTCCTAATGATGTGATCCCGTTATCAAATGACAACACATGTCTATGGTTAGGAGACCTTAACCATCTTTGATCAACGAGCTAGTCTAGTAGAGGCTTACTAGGGACACGGTATTTGTTTATGTATTCACACATGTATTTAAGTTTCCGATCAATACAATTCTAGCATGAATAATAAACCTTTATCATGAATAAGGAAATATAAAATAACAACTTTATTATTGCCTCTAGGGCATATTTCCTTCATCAAGTTCTTAATTGTGGCAGCCCTACCTCACTATGCTTATGCAGGTTCTGCTCTGTCACTCCACAATCGTTGTGGAGTGATACAGCATGACCTGCATCAGTGTTGCGAGGTATTTCTGTCCACGTAGAAGGACTTTTTTACACGTCCGACGGAGGGTTTTTTTCGACATCCTTCAAATGGACCCAAATTTTTTTCATAGGTTTCTACCGTCATGACAAGTAAGCATGCCAAGTTTCGTGCCTTTTCAAAGCTCCATGAATTTTCTAGTTTTCCTGGCTCTGAAACCGTAATACACTCCCCGGACGTGACGCGACATGAGTATGTTGTCGGAACTCGATGCAATTTTGCGTGGGGTCCTACGGTGGGCATGCCTACCCTCTCGCAAAACTTGGGGTCGTTCTGAAGATGACCAAAAAATGACCTTGCTCTGCGCAAGGCCGTTCGGGTAGGGAGCGAAGGCCCCGTCCCGAGGGAGGTTTTTTTCGACATCCTTCGAGTGGACCGAATTTTTTTTCATAGGTTTGTACAGTCATGACAAGCAAGCATGGCAAGTTTCATGCCTTTTCGAGCCTCCATGCATTTTCTAGGGTTTTCCCTGCTCTGAAACCGTAATACACTCCCCGGACGTGACACGACATGAGTATGTTGTCGGAACTCGATGCAATTTTGCGTGGGGTCCTACAGTGGGCATGCCTAACCTCTCGCAAAACTTGGGGTCATTCTAAAGATGACCAAAAAATGACCTTGCTCTGCGCACGCCATTCGGGTAGGGAGCGAATGCCCCGTCCCGAGGGAGGTTTTTTTCGACATCCTTCATAGGTTTGTACAGTCATGACAAGCAAGCATGCCATGTTTCGTGCCTTTTCGAACCTCCATGAATTTTCTAGGGTTTTCCCGACTCTAAAACCGTAATACACTCACCGGACGTGACGCGACATGAGTATGTTGTCGGAACTCGATGCAATTTTGCGTGGGGTCCTACGGTGGGCATACCTACCCTCTCGCAAAACTTGGGGTCATTCATAAGATGACCAAAAAATGACCTTGCTCTGCGCACGCCATTCGGGTAGGAGCGAAGGCCCTGTCTCGACGGAGGTTTTTTTCGACATCCTTCAAATGGACCCAATTTTTTTATAGGTTTATACCGTCATGACAAGTAAGCATGCCAAGTTTCGTGCATTTTCGAAGCTCCATGAATTTTCTAGGGCTTTCTCGACTCTGAAACCGAAATACACTCCCCGGACGTGAGAAACGCACGTATGTAATTTTTATTTTTTTCTCAAATACATACTATAAAAAAATTGTTCGTATATATATATATATATATTAGAACATTATTACTAGATAAGATAACTAGTAATAATGTCCTGATATGTGTGATTTGACCTTACACAACTGTCTTTCTGTGACAGTTGTGTGAGGTCAAATCAGATATATTAGAACATTATTACTACCTTTTTTTGGCCTCCTTCAAGTGAACCCAAATTTTTTCCGGGTCACGTCACGCTGTTCATCGCAAAGTTTCGTGTCTTTTTGACGCTCCATTATTTTTCTAGGGTTTTCCTGGCCCTGAAACTGAAAAACACTCACCACAGGGAGAAACACACATATATAAAAAATACTATAAATATATATTTAAAAACATACTATAAATATATATTTAAAAACATACTATAAATATTTAAATATGTTTAAAAATATAATATAAATATATTTAAAAATATACTATAAATATATTAGTAAACATACTATAAAATGGAGTTTACATACAACATGACATCTGATGAAGTCTAATTCGTTTCGTAAGAAAAATGTATTTTAAATCCTTTCAAGTTTTCATCATTGATGTGTACATAAATATAACTCATTACATTAAAAAAATATGGTTATAAAAAATCAATAATACTTCTATTTTAATATATTTTTAAACCAAATAAAACAATTCAAAACAAATTTGCATGCACTCTAATATTTGTTACATTTTGTTATTTCGAAAGTAAAACAAAACAAAGGTTGCCGCTGGGCGGCAACAAACTTCGGCCCGTCTGGGCGGCCCGACACAGGCGGCCCAAATGACGCCTATCGTAGGCGCAGCGCCGAGCCGACTTTTACGTTTAGTCCCACCTCGCCTAGCGGAGCTCGCCCGCACCGGCTTAAATAGCAGGCGATGCCCTACCCGGTGTACTCCTGTAAAAAAATAACTCACCTACACTCTCATGGCCGCCAAGTTGGGCATGTGGGTCTTGGGGGGCCGAAAAGCCTTCCCTTTAGCCATTGGCTTGATTAGGATCGGCCTAGTATGCCTCGCTCGGCTCCGTGCCGGCAATCTTTTTGTTTATTTTGTTTCTAATTTTATTTAAAGTTTTTTTCTTTGGTTTCGTTTCTATATTTACTTTTGTAATTTTCATATTTTATTTCTTATGTAACCTTTCATGTCTTTTAGTGTTTTTTTCACCTTTTTCCATTTCAACTTTTCAATTTTTATTTAAAATAAGACAATTTTCAAAATCGGTCAAACAATTTAAACAATTATTTAACGACATCCATGCGATATTTCATTCTTGTTTTCAGAAATATTTTACATAATACTACAACTTAAACTTAACTAAATGACATTACGAAAATACTTAAAACATAACTAAACGACATTTCGAAAACGATAAAAGATCCCTAAACTACTCGTCTTCGATGCCGCCGAAGTCTACTTCGTCGAACAGGAGCTCGACCCCGTCGCCGTCGTTGCTGCTGCTGCTGTTGCTGTCGACGGGCAACACGGGCGCCGCCATGGAGTCCGCCACCGCGGCGTGGTACCCGGGGAAGTCCGGCGGGTCCTCAGGGTGGCCGGCGGCCGGGGCGAGCTGCATGTACTCCTGCACCAGTGGGGGCGACACCGGCGCGTTCTCCGACTCCCGGATCGCCGTGAGATAGCCCGGCATGTCGTCCGGGTAGCCGGCCTCCGCCGCCAGCCGCCTGTACTCCGCGACCAGAGCCGACTTTGGCTCCTGCTCCGGCTCGGGCGGAGGGGCGCGGCTGGACCCTGCGCCGTCCTGCGCTCCTCGGGCCGCCACGGAACGGCGGTCACCACTGCCGAGGCGGACAGAGCCGCGGTCACCGCCTCCACGGGGAGCACGCGCACCACCGCCAAGGACCATGCGGGTGGAGCGCGCCTCGCCGTGGCAGAACATGCCGTAGCCGTAGCTCGTCGGGCCAGGCAGGGTGCCGGCGGCCGCCTACGCGCGGTACGGGGCGACGACGTCCTCGAACGTCCGCCCGTCCCAGAGCTGGTGCCGCCGGGCGCGGTTGTGCTACACGGGCGGCCGCGGGCCGGCGTAGGCCTACAGGCGCTGCTCGCAGTCGTCGGCAGCCTGTTCGCCCAATCGGGGTGGTTGGGGGCGTACTGGGGGTCCAGCAGCTACTCCGGCGACAGCCGCGCCCGATAGAGGCCGACGGCGTGCGCGAAGACGTGGGTGCCGGCCTCGGGCACCGGCGCCACCGGCACTCCGTCGACGCTCAGGCGCCACCTTGCCGGCAGCCGCACGTTCGGCGCGGCGGGGATGCTGAAGTGGGCGAGCTCCTCCGCCTCCTCCAGCGTCAAGTTGGGGCGCGCCATCGCCGGCGAGAGAGGGAGAGAGAGGGGCGCAAGAAGCTGGTTGTCGTCGAAGGAAGGCGAGGGGGGAGGCGCGGGATGAGGCGAGCGCCGGCGCCCTGGACGGATTTTATAGCGGCGTGCGCAGGGCGGGGTGGGTGGCGACGATTAATGGCGGCAGGCGAGGGGGCGGCGTGCGCAGGCGGTCAAAGCGGTGGTGTGTGCATGCGAGCGGTCGGCGTGCGCAGGCGGTCAAGCGGTGGCGTGTGAATCGGCGCCGCGCGCTGACCGACGCCGGCGATGGGACTCGTCGCTGCGCCGGCGTAAATGGGCCTCCTACCGTAATCTGCGCCGGATTAATGCGGGCGGGCGGCGATGGTTAGTGTTAAGTACGCGCGTGGACCGCCCCTCCTTTTCACGCGGCGGCCGCGCGGCCACGTTCGCCGGGCTACGCCGCTCGCACTGGATTTCCCATCCTACCCTTGTTTACGAAGAGGTATCTTCTAATCTGAACTGTTGATGTGTCCAGAGGTTGTACCCAAGACAAGTGTTTCTTCCGTAGTTCGATGTGATCCACTGCGACCCAGTCGCCAAGACTCTCAAGGAAGAATGAGGCAAAGGATGAAAGGATTATACGATCTAAACGTGTGGTATATTTGGTTTGATACGTTGCATTCTCATGAAGCCAGCCGAGAGGGACACTTATTAGATGGCACGACATTTCAGTCAGTTCAAAAACAAGTAATACTTCGTCGACGACTGTGGCGGCCTGGATATTTACTGGCAAAGACCTTGAGAAGCTTTCTTTCACGTGTTTATTAAGAAGGAGATCATCTTGATTGGAATTTCTTTTGCGCAAGCTTGATGCAGCAGCTGACCCCTTGGTGTGCCTCCAAGCCACTTAAATTCTGCAAATACGTGATGGAGGATCATAATCTGGGAAAGAGGGCTACCTGTGTCGGAGGAGAACATTGGAGAATGACGGGGATGTGGGCTCATCGATGACGCCATGAAGAACAACGTGCACAGTAGCCCGGGGGGCGCGTCGAGAAGTAGGACGGGGCAGGGATCCAACCACTGGTAGGGTTGCCTCTGTCAGAGAGTAGAGGGGCGGCGGGGTGGATGATGACCCCGACGGAGAGGAGGGTCGGAGGTAGGAGAGAGAAACAGCGATGCTGATTGATTCGGGAGAAAGATAACGGGGCGAGGGATTACGGGAAGGCAGTGCATAAATACGGAAGGGGCATTAAAAGACGGTTCTGTTGTGATCTGTTGGCCATGAGATGAATCATGAATCGACGGCTTACGCGTGGTTTGAGGATGCCCTCGTATCAGACTATAGACAGAAAGTGTTCCCCTGTACAAGTTGGCTCGTTCATTTCCTTCAGTCCTGGTGCATCTCTCACATCTAGACCTCAAACCACTTCTGACACTTCATCGACATCCCCATCAGCCATCGCTTCTTTCATCTGTACATACTTTTCTATCTTATTAATAAAAATGGCAGAGCTTTTGGCGTTCTTACAAAAACAAAACAAAAAACATCCCCATCGGCCTCTTACATTGGCCACGCTCCATTCCAGTTAGAAAATAAAAATAGAAGTCCCTAAATTCACCATGCATGGTTCTATTTTTAGTATACGTAATAACAAAAAAACAAACGTGTTGAACCAGAGCTATAAGACCAACGTAAATGGAAACTGACGCATCATGAGTTTCGCATGGTTTGGCATTTAGGACATTGTTGCACACATGCCTGCACGGTTTTATGGAGGCTTACATATAGAAGGTGGTATATATATGAGTTATTTTCATTTTTTACTCCCAAAATGTATGCTTGTGACAGAAAAAAAATCACAAATCGGGAATCTGTCAATTTTTGACCCCCTAATTTAAAGATTTCTTTCACATTTCGCCGTCATTCGATTTTTGAGTTCTGACTAGGTTCCCAAGTAGGCTATTTTTATTATTTTGTGCAGGTTTTCATTTTGAGTTTTTTTTTCTCTACAAAAACCGATGCAGATGTTTGGCTTGACATTTTCTCAAACTGGTTGAGGGCACCGTCGAAATTCCCGTGGACAACCTCCCTTAAGCGCACGACGCCGGCGCACCTCCTTCCTGGCCTGCCGCCTTCAGATGCACACGGCCGCCGCCGGACCCGGGTGATCTCCATAACCCGCCTTGCGCCAGGAGTAGGACAGCCACCATTGTGGCCCGCGATGTCCTGTAGCTCGCGCTCGTCCATGGCGAACACCTTGAAGCGCCAGGTCTGCAGCCCACAGGGCGTTGCCGTCGATGCAGATTGCCACCGTGCTGACTACGAGAAGGACGGCGCCACCGTCGTTGCGGTCGGCGAGGTACCTAGCGCCCTCGTGGTATGCCTGCTGTCGGAACGTCTCTGTGTGGAACTCCACGCACGATGGCAATCTTCACCGACGGCAGCCTGGACGGCACAGTGCGCGCCTGGGACTGCGGCACCGGGAAATTTTCAGTCTAGTTGAATTGTGGGCACTGCTACACGTCGGCCGGCGGATCTTTTTAAAAGATTCGTCGCCTCGCGAGACGTCAGATATGGCGGATTGAGCAGCGAGCGTCACTCTCTACCACTACAACAAAGGCCGTATTGCAGACATAGGTCATGTTGCAAATTTATTTTTGCAACAGAGCTCTTGTTACATTTTTTTTCAACAGAGGTCATGTTCATTTTTTTTTGCAATAGAAGTCTTGTTACAGTTTTTTCTTGTTTGTAACATAGACCATGTTGCAGTTTAATTATTTTTCTAACAGAAGTCTTGTTGTAGTTTTTTTTTTTTTGCAACAGAGACGTTGTTGCAGAAAGGAGAGATCATGGGGGGTGGGGTGGGGGGGGGGGGGGGGGGGGGGGCGGTTCACCATGTCACATGGGACCCATGACGTGCAACCAAGGCGGCAGACGCAAACTTGTTAATCCGCCGGCTGAACCATAGCGTTTCTCTTGAATTATAGAGTGTTTTGCGAAGCAGATGTTATTGATGTCCGTGATAGAAGAAGTTATTGATGCCCGTGATAGAAGAAGATACGTTCGCTGCATTTTGTTCATACATCGACCTATTTTCAAATCTGACGTGACAGCAGTCTTGCACCGAGATTTGTGCAACGGTGGAAAGGAGGATCGCTGGGAAAACCTCCACAGCTGACGGTCGTCAGGTAACGTTTCCGCTCTTCAAAACCTTGCTCTAATTTCCCCTTTTTGACATCCCCAAACTGGTACATTTTTGCCTAGTTGAATCTCATATAAAGATACACTAGCAAAAATACCCGTGCGTTGCAACGAAAGAATAATAATAATATCACAACACGCTTCTCTATCACACATAGTTTTTCTGCGAGGGCTCTACCACACAAAGTTGACATCATCTCAATCCAATATAAAAGGATAAGAAACTCACATCCAATCTTTAATGTCGGTCATGAAGAGCTTCCAATTCGCACGTACATGCATGATTTCATGACATATTAGTGTGATAGGTGTGAAGGCTCTCAACACATACACGTACATGAGAGAGAGAGAGAGAGACCAAGGAAAGGACAGGGTAACACTCTAGCTTGGCCATCCATGGCCACATGAGCGCGCCGTGAGAACGCACGCATATCTCACGAGGCACTCCTATGAAGGATCAACAACTTTCAGGCTTTTTCCCTCACCGCCTCCCACCACAGTCGTCTACTCTTCTTTAAACACCCGGCGCGCCACCACATATGTATGGCGGCCTGGATAGCCGTCTGATCTAGAGCGCGTGGCCGTTTGATGCATGCTCGCAGCAATGCAGAGCACGTCTTCATCCTCTCGCTTGTACTGCCCTCTCCTCCCGCTTGGCAGTGCTCACTTCGTCAAAGCAGCAGCGCCCATCGCCGGAGTGTTGATCCTCGATCACAGCAACCCAACCGGAGCCATCGCCGGCCATTGCATCACAGCACCGGGAGCCATCCAGCTGCTGCTCAAAAAACTGGCACCGCCAGCCGCGCCAAAAAAGCTTCAACGCAGCAGCTTCCAGGGCAGCACGAAGCACCGGCGGAGCCCGGCGGCGGTCCATTGCAACCCTTGACGAGCTTCAACGACCCCATGCACGAAGCACCGGCGGAGCCCGGCGGCGGTCCATTGCAACCCTTGACGAGCTTCAACGACCCCATGCGCGCTTCATTGTAGCTCCGGTCCATTGCAACCCTTGACGAGCTTCTCCCCCTCGTCGTTGTCCGTCTTTTCTGGTCTACCTTATATGCCTCATTATCTTTCATACTCAACTTGGCTGTCCCTCCTATTAGCTCATGCATATTAATTCTTGAAGCGGCCTATCGATTTTAATATTCACACGTATATAAACCGGTGTAGAGGGGCGTAAAGAAGCGAGGTGGTACTATTTAATAGAAACACAAACCCACTTTCTTATAGGCAATCAGCCGTAGCTTGGAGACAGGTCTTGAGTTCGATCCCAACAGACAACGACTTTTTTTGCCTAATCTCCTGGGCTGCATGGGCCTGCTTCGAGAGGTTGAGGCCCATAAAGCTGACCCAAAGCTGAACGGAGGCGTATGACAGGGGAAGTGATCGAACATCAATTTTTTGTACCACCTCGATTAGCCATAACTTAAAACAATGGCACCAACAAAATCATCTGAACGGGACCAAACCAAGAATATCACCTTGGTTTATTAGTAAGTGTAGGTATAGATAAACAGAAGGAGCATTTTTATGATCTAACGGTTTTAATATTTCACCACACACTCTATAATTCCTCTTTTTTATATGAAGACAAATGTTATTGATTCTTGACGTGGGGCGGTACAGACATAACACGTGACACCCAACCACCACGTAAGAGACGCTCTGTAATCTTAGTGAGGATTAAGTGGACCATGGGAATTATGTGTCAAAAAAAAAGTGGACCATGGGAATTACCTACGCGTCGTCTCCTCCGAGGCAACTCGGGGGCCAACCCTAGCCGCCGCCACCTAGTCCCCCCGTCTCCCTCCCTCCCTCCGCCGCCGCCAGAGGTGGCCAGCGGCGTGGCCGCTCGGCACCCATGAAGGTGGCGGCGGGGACCTCGGCGGTTCCACCCTGCGTGGAGAGCCTCGACATCTGGGGCGGCGGCCAGCGGCGTGGCCTGTGTGGCGGGCGGTGCCGCAGGGTGCAGGTGGGCTGTCTTCCCGGTCGCGCGGGCGGTGTCGAGGCGGCGGGCGTCGGCGGCTGCAACGGCTACCCGTAGGGTGGCTGTACCTTGGAGAATCGGCGTCCACAACCTTGATCTGCTCCGATCCGCGCCGCCCCCTGTCCCTGGTGGCTCCGGTCGCCGTTTCTGGATGGCGGGTGTGCGGATCTGGTGGTTGGGTGCGGATCCGACGGAAACCCCCTGGCCGGCGTGGCGGCCACATTGAAGACGTCGCCTTTGGGTGCCGTTTCCCTTGCTAAAGGCTTCGGTGGGCTTCTTGCACCTCCCACCCCACCCAGCAGCTCATGTGAAAGCCTCAGTTCCGCGATTCATGGCGACGACGGCACCTTGGTGGTGTGATCCTTCCTGAAGGTGTCGTCAGGGAAGTGCTCAAGTGATGGTGGAGTCGGTGGTGGTTCGACGGCGGATTGTATTAGTCTGATCTCATCTTCGGCAGCTTGCTCAGGTCCAGGTGTGGAGGGCTTCAGCCGCTGGTGCGAGGGGATCGGGTCCCTCTCTCGGTGCCAGTGATATGCCATGGGCTATGGAGACTCCTATCCTTGACCGATGCGTGGTGCTGCATCCTTTTGGCCTTCTCCGGGGTTTTCAGCGCCTTCGTCTCGACAACTCTCGTCCGGTGCTCTGCCTTGCTGCTGCCGGCAAGGGTGATTGGGTGTTCGGCTCCCCGTTTCATGTGGGTTTGTTCCTGGTGCCTCTCCTTTGGCAGCTTGGGAACTCTGATCTGGATTCTAGGGTGAACCACTCTGCAGGCCGCCGGTGCGGCACCCGTCGAGCCCAGGTGAAAGGGTAGAGGTCCTTTGCAGCGGCGGAGTCAGGTCAAGTGTTGCCCCTGTTTTCCCTCTGGTGGCAGTCAGTGACACAAAACATGCACAGTGGTGCCTTCCTCCCATAGCCTTAGTAGGTTAGCTGGTTTTGGCATAGCGGCGTTCGATGGCATTGTTCTTTGCCTTCGAGTTGTTCTACTGAGCACAATGTATCTTTATTTCTGCTCTTTGTTTTCTTGTTGTAAGTGACAGTCCTGTAATCCTGGCCGGTTGATGGCTTTGTTAATTCAAAGCCGGGCTCTTCTTGAGCCTTCGTTCCAAAAAAAAAAAAATTACCTACCAAGTCATAGGCTCATAGCTTAATGGCTAAAATGATATTACTGGTCACGGAGTTGTGTTGATTTGCCGTAGGTCGAGTTCTGTAGGGGCCACGATCGCAACAGGCTATCGTCTCCTCTAGTGCTACGCCAGACCATCTTGATCCCTGGCTAGCGCCATACTTCCTGGTTTCTTGCTTACATCCCACCGCCATGTCCTCTACCTGAACTGTTATGTTAGTTCGCACAGCCGCACAGGCCAATGGTGCACCTCCACCCACGCAGCAAGCGAGCATCTTTGTTACCAGCTACTGCAGCTACCCAACAACTCATCGTGGTCTCCCAACAAGTTGGTACTCCAACATGGTACATACTAGATCGTTAATGGCGTGCGTTGCCGCGCCTGTCTTTTGGAAATGTTGAATGAAAGAGGGTTGCAATATTTGGTAAAGACATGTAGTAGTTGGTTTTATTTTTGAAGTAATTACAAATCATAAAATAGAAGTTCCATTGTTTCAGTTGGGCTAGTATGGGCCTTTTTTGTGTGCACTGCACATGCAGTCAGCCCAATCAAAAGCAATGCGTCAAATTGAATTGGATTCTTTTTGGATAAGTTTACTGATAACCCTTGCCATGGCCAGCTAATCTATGAAACTCCCCTAAAAAAACTGACGCATGAAACAAAAATGATAAAAGGAGAGTGTGGGTGGAAGATCCTAACAAGTACTTGTGGGCATATCAACAATTCAATTACGGATTCCACTTAACAGTGCATCGGAGAATGAAAAAAGAAAATAGGCGTTACATTTAGAATATCCATGACCTGGTAAATGTTAAAAAAGAAGGTAAAGGTAGCTACGTAAGACAAATGGCCATCCTGACTATGAAATTATATGCATGCTTCCCGAGCCTTTGTGTTGGAGGAACAATCTTGGATATTTATATACCTGAAGTAAGTGAAATATACGATAAAGTTTGTGAGAAAACAATTTTAAGCAACAAAAGGAAATCATCACATATATAGTCATTGATCCAACAAAAGGAAATCATGATATGCTCTAGCCACATAGCAGTGTTGCTGACAAATGGCAACCGGAGTTGAGATCCGGCAATAGCATGGTGTGAGCCACACATAAACAATAAAATCAAATTTAACTAATTAACTGCATGCACGTACACTACAGAGAGATCTTGAAGTAGGAAGATGAGGTATTACAGTGGATAAGCACTAACCTGGTTCGACAACGATTGTAATTCTCCGAATCAATCCACCAGAACCAGGTCCCAACCCCATAGATCAGGTCTGTTGATTACATCAAACATGAACAAAGGGGAAATGATGCTATACAAATTTGCCAACATAAATACCATTAACAGGTGCTTTGCTCTATGGTTTTTCTATTGAGAAAAGTATACTTTTCGTCCCTTAACTTTTGGTGAAGTCTAGATTTGGTTCCTCAACTTCAAATCCGGATAAATTGCACCCCCAACTACCGAAACCCGACAAGGTTCGTCCCTGGACTCGGTTTTGACCGGTTTTGGTGCCGACTCACCCTGGTTTTGACCCGTGCTCACTCATATTCCTGTAATTTTTTTATATCCGTGAACTTTTTGAAATTCACATACACTTTTCAACTCCGCGTACTTTTTCCAAGTTCATGTACTTTTTTCAAATCAGCTAACTATTCTGAAATTCGCGTACTTTTTCCAAATCCGTGATTTTTTAACATTTACGTACTTTTTCCAAATCCCCGTATTTTCCCCAAGTTTGTGTAATTTTATCAAATCCAAGTATTTTTTTAAAGCCATGAACTGTTTTTGAAATTCGCATACTTATTTCAAATCCACATGCTTTTCAAAGTCCGCATTTTTTTTTCAAATCTGTGTTCCTTTTATAATCCATAAACTTAGTTTGAAGTTCACGTACTTGTTTCAAGTCGAAATAATTTTTTAAATCCACATATTTTTGCGTAAAAGAAGTCCATATCCGTGTACTTTTTTCAAGTTCGCATAAAATTTTCAAATTCATGAACTCTTTTAAAAAAATGTACTCGAATATGAAAAGGTATATCAATTTAAAAAATTAAATGAAGTTAAAAAAACTACATGAACTTTAAAAAAATATGCATATTTGAAAAAGTACATGAACTTGGAAAAAGTACGCAGATTTAAAAAAAGTACACAAATTTTAAAATGGTTCACGTATTTGAAAAAAATAACCGAATTTGAAAACATTATGCGGACTTGGAAAAGGTAGGCAAATTTGAGTTGGAACGGTCAAAACCGGGGTGGGACAGCACCAAAACCGGTCAAAACCGTGACCAGGGATGAATCTTGTCCGGTTTCAGAAGTTAAGGTTGCAAGTTGTCCGGTTTTGGAGTTGAGGGACCAAATCTAGACTCCGCCAAGAATTGAGGGACGAAAAGTATACTTTTCTCTTTTCTATTCTCTCTTTTTGAACGCTGGGCTTCTATTTCAGTTGTGATGAATAATTCAATTTTGAAGATCACTCGCTGCAAGCAATCAAAATACACGCACCAAATGAGAACTAAGAAAAATATCATACCTTCACCTTTGCATTCCTAAAAAGCGAGGCATGCCCAAATGCAGAGGGGACTTGAAAATTATACGACAAACAGGAATTGATATGTGTATAGGAAATACCTTCAAATAGAAGACTGATATGTACCGTCCTCACATCTTTTATTTAGAATAGAAAAGCTGAAAAGAACATGGTTACTCTAAGTCAACTCTGCACTTCGTGAGAGAATATTGGACCCCCAGCAAATAATCTCACACTATAACGATTAGCACTTTGAGCAATTGGAAGATGTTGCGTTTAAGCATATTAATCTCAGGCAAGGAATCATTAAATGTGAAAGCAGTGCCTCACATTGCAATGCAGCAGAATCAGCCAACCTAGTGGAACCGAGGTCAAATCGATCGAGCTAGAGAACCTGCGGCTATCAGAGAGCACAAAGAACAACATCGGTAAAAAAAATCTATAAATCGATGCAGAATTGGGGGAAGGGTGGAGAGACTATTGGCAGAAGAGGGAAGACCGATCGGCGACTTGAGTGTCAATGATGGCTGTCGTATAAGGTTTTGCGGAAGTGAGGAAGGAGAAGCTAGACCGTGGAGATTATATGGCCGTGAGATTAAAGGAGGAGCCTGAATTGACAATGTAACTGACCTGCAACCATTCGCCGCCTGAACACATTGATTGCCATTATTGGCCTCTTGTAACCGTGTTTCAATTTACTGAATCGACGGAGTCGAATCAAAAACGGACGCCCGAACACAACGATCGCCATTATTGGCCTCTTGTAACTGTGATTCAATCAAATTACCCAATCGACGGAGTCGAATCGACAGCGGACGATCTGCCGGCCTGGACACCGCCTCGTGGCATTGCCCGGAAGACCACCTGGTCGTTCGCCAAGCGAGGCACCCATGACCTGAATCGCGAGCCTCTCGGCTGGATCCTGGAAGACCACGCGACGGCTGAATCCCTGGCAGAGATCAAGGAAGACAACGCTTCGTCTGTATCAAGCGCCCACCCCACCAGTCCGTTCCCGAGCGAAGAGCTTTTTTTTTTTTACGGAGACAGGAGCACATCGATTGGATAAATGGGCTGACCCGGTTTCGGTTTAAGACGGAAGCGCGATTACATACATGGGCTGACTGCTGTGGCCCAATTTACCACAGGCCTCGGTTTTTTCTCCTGGAGCAGCAGCCCCTTAGGACAGTTGGGCCCAGTTTAATGATTTTCATTATGCACAGCAGATCTGACGGTCATAAATGACCAGATCAAGAAAACAGACGGCCAAAAATGCTAATGATGTGAGAGGGCAGTGATTAGGCTCAGTTTTACTGTCCTAAATAAATAGGTACTTGGTTACACATTGACATCGCTGGTTTACCTATTTGGGTAGCTAGTTCTTCAGTAATTTATTTGGCGCAAGTTTCTGTTGCCTCTCATTCCCAACATATTTCTTGCCACTAAATCAACGATGCCGCCCATCATCGTTGATCAACCCCTCCTTGATGTTCTATCCATAGCAAATGAAGGAGACTTACATTTCAAAGTTGCTTCATGTATTGGTCTCATATAAAAGGAGTGGCGTAGTGACCTGGCATTTTAGTGTCTCACCAACAAGCAAGGGCGATTGTTTATCTCGTCAATTGATGAATTTTAAAGTTACGTTGTATTTGTAGGAAGTGGGCAAAGATCAAAACAAATCTAGCTATTTATGTAGCAGGCGCAACATGAGTACATATATTATTCAGAAATATATCAGATCAGCTATGTACAAAACTGAATTTTTGGTCTCGATTCAGCAAGATCTTTCAAACATGAAGTCATTGCCCTTGCCGATCTTGCAGACGGACCTCATTAAACGTAGATGAGACATGTAATTATTGGCATACATTCCAACTTCAAAACAGCCATGTGCTGCATGCACCCAGTCATCCCCACGTAAGAATTGGAAACTTGCAGACCATGCGGCTCTGAGTTCTTTAACCCAGATAAATCAGAACGACAAAATTGACATACATCGTTTGTTAAAATACTTTTGATAACTGAAAAATAAATTTGTCTCGACTTCTACATCATAGGACACAAATAACCATAATTTTGTTATCCTAGTGAGGACTAAATGATTCTAGTGAGGACTAAATGAACCATGGGAATAACCTATCAAGTAATAGCTAAATGATAAAGATGATCTCACATGTCCGAATTACTAGTATGCAACAGTCTTGTTTTTGGAAGCTCAAGGCCGCAATAGCTCTTGCTTTCCCGTTGTTGCTAGTGCAAAGTATATCACTATGGCGGACACGTCACCACATCTTGGTGCCTAGCTTGTGCCCCACGCTTCCGAGCTTCTCGCCTTCACCACTGAATCCTCGAGGTCACTAGTTATGTTAGCTCGCACGGTTGCATCCTGCATGAGCCAACGGTGCTCCTTGGACAGGATAACGTGCTCCACTAACGCCGTGCACTGAAAGTCTGCTTTATGCTATAATGCACGACCTCTTCTAAACGCTATAGTTGTGCCCGTCGCTTGGTCACATCTATTTAAAATATTTGTTCATATGTTTGGACCAAAGCCCCATAGCTCATGGCCTCTTCTAAACGCTATAGCGCACTATTTAAAACCATGCGGCAAACACCCACAAAACCCACTGGATAATCCAGAGGGAAAGGGAGAGGGATAGAATAACGTATCGACGGACCAGCTAATTGGTGGAGGAAGATATAGAGCGATCATAACGTTGATTTCGTTGTGAGAACTCGACATTTCAAAGAAAGCATGCCAAATCCATAAGTCATGTGATGCCACTGCTTCTAGTATGATGATGGCCTCTCTGGTGTGATCTTGATACATTCCCCGCAAACCTTTGGGGCAGTTCTTCTATTGCCAATGCATGCAATCAATTGATCCGAACATTTCTGGAAACCCCCTTGCCTCTTCAATAGCCAGCAACTTCTCCGTGTCCTGCACATTTGGTTCTCTGAGATACTCAGGTCCAAACACCTCCACCATGGCGCGGGCAAACTTGACAGTAGTCTTCAAGCACGTGCTCTCCCCCATCCTGACCATCTCACCAACGGCATCTGCAGCAGTACCAAGTGCAAGCATCCTCAGAGCAGCCGTGCACTTTTGCTTGGGAGAGAAAGAGAGTTGTCCGCAGCAATCTCTTGTGAGCTTGAAGTATTCGTCGTGTGCCTCCACTGCCTCCACAATGCGGAAAAACAATGGTTTCTGCATGCGAAAACAACGACGAAACCATGAATCATCCGGGAAAGCAGGCTTGGAGTAAAGTAGTCCCTGTACAGTAGCTTTGCTCCGGACACCCTATCCGAGTTGATCACTCTTCTTCCTTTGATTGAGCCCTTAAAGTTGAGAATATGCTCCACTTGGCGGTCCATTTCCTCTTGCATGCTCATGAGCATAATCATGTCCACTTCTTCGTCCGAATCCGAGGAATCAAAGAACTCATCTTGAATCATTTGGTCAAGCTCCGTCAGTCCATACTCCTCGTCCGACGAAGCATCGGAATTCATCATTTTCCCTAACAAAATTACAAAAAATCCGGTCAGACAATGTATCGGACACATCAAGCGCAAGGCGGAGCCAGAGAGTTGTCGGACGTACCGCGGTGGCGTCCGGGCCGGAGACAATGTCCCCCGCGGCGAGAACGAGACAGAGGACTGCTTTGCCGGAGCTGCCGACGCAGAGGCTAGGAGCGGTTGCGGAGCACGTGCGGCGGCGGAGCTGTGAGCCAAACGGCGTGGTGGAGGAAGAAGAGATGAGAGAGCAAATGGATCCGGCAGCTCTGGGAGGGGGGGTAGATTTGGTGCAATTTGGGGTGGGGTCGGGCTGTCGGGTCCGACGTGGCGGGCATGCCCGGGCGCCCCCATATCCGCCCCATATTTGGGCTGGATATGAGGGGTGCTGATCAGCCTGGGCGTTTGAGGGCCGTTTGAGGGGGCTGTCTGGGTCAAAAAATCATGACCGGACAGTGACCGGGCGGCCTGTCCGGACGTATGAGGCGGGTTTGAGGCGTCCGACTGTAGATGCTCTTATGATACTATACACTATGAAGGTAGTATCATACACTAGTATCATATGCATGATACTAGTATATGATACTTTCCATTACAACTAGCCTAATAGCTAAATGAGTAAGATGATCTCACATGACCGAATTACTAGTATGCAGCAGTCTTGTTTTTGGAAGCTCGAGGCCGCAATTGTTCTTGGTTTCCCGTCATTGCTAGTGCAAACTATATCACTAAGGCAGACACGTCACCACATCTTGGTGCCTAGCTTTGGCCCCATCCTTCCGGGCTTCTCGCCTATGGCTCACCACTGAATCCTCGAGGTCAGTAGTTATGTTAGCTCTCACAGTTGCATCCTGCATCCAACGGTTCTCCTTGGCCATGATACCGTGCTCCACTGACGCCATGCGCTGAAAGTCCGCTTTATGCTATGGACGCTATTTAAAATACTAGATGATCCGTTGCGCCAATGACGCAAAGGGCGAGAGAGAACCATGCAAGTAAGAATATTTAGAGACCATCATAAACCTTGAAGCATAAGGAAATAGATATTTAGATATGAAGTTCATACATATCGGTATATATTACATTGCATGGTAAGTTTATAGGCCAGAATAAAGGCATGAGGTCAGTTCATAATACCTTATTTACATTGCTTTTTAAAAAGCAAGCTACATAGGCAGGGATGCATCATATAGACAGCTCTTGTCAATCAGCTTATGGTGACTAAGATACGCAGTCATGAAACTTAGGCAGAGTCATCGCTGCATGTGCCATCAGACATAGATGGTTATTGATTTCTTTGCAAGTTCATTGTTTAGTTGGTACTCGGATGTATAGAACTCAACGGTTGCCTCGAGACCAATGGTCCTTGCCTTGTGTGTTGAGTGAACTACATTTGGAAGGCCAAGTTGTTGCATCGCAAGCATCCAGAAGCACTTTTGTTGGAATCTTAACAACTTTTCATCACAACAGACTACTGACAGGGAGAAAGATATTGTAAGTAAGTGTTGAAAGCTTTAGTGTGTGATCTTACATTTTTTGTGAAAAGATTTTTGCTGATAAACAATGGTGATAGTAACTGAATGTGTAGTTCGCACAAATTCAAACTCTTATGTTTTAGCCAGGGTATGTATGCTAATTAGCCATCTTAATGTTGACTTAGTAAATATCAAGAGGCATGTGCATACACCAACAGATGATACAAATTTTAAGATTAACAGGGCTCTTAACTTGCTCAAACTATACATGATACATGCATGTACTATCTCTCAAGCACCAAGAAAATAGCAGATCAACATGTATGGCCATGTACCAACGTATTATTCAGGTGTTGATTAAGAAACATACACGTAACAAGGACTGATAGCTTGACCAAAGAAGAAACTTCATTTGCCAGATCAGGCTATAGAGGCAAAAATGAAGTGCCATCAAGCTGGTGTCTAATCCTCACTAAACTAACACAAGTGCATTTTACAGTGCCTATCCACTACGATTGTTGTCTATGTGCACTCAAACCAACTTGAATTAGCTAGAATGAGTCAGATACATCTGCAAATGCCATTAACAGATCAACAGGGTACGCATCTGCACAAGACGACCGATCTCTTCTTGTTAACAACGAAACAAATATCACCTGTGTTTCAGAAGTAAAACTTTTCTATCTTTGGCTATGCCTCTAGGAAAAAACATGAACTCGAACTGAAATAATACCGTGCTACTGGTCAAGGTTTGCTTGGAAGGTGGTAAAGCGGCTTGATCTGGTGAGGATCCACCTGAGGAACTGACGTCGACGTGCCAATAAATGTATACAATTGCGCCTTGAGCAAAGAACAGAGCAATGTTAGATTAGGCGATGGTTGCAGTTGGGCACAAGAGGGATCAATATCTAGGTGGATTGTTGTTCATGGTTTCATCAAAGACATATTGTGTGGATTTTTTTTATTTTACTTTTCTGTTCTGAAGTAATGAGAGAACCTAGAAGATATAAAAGTAGCCTTGAATATAAACTAAAAGATAATGACCAAATGGCACAAGAAGCCAATTAGAATCGTGAATTATGTGCATATTGTATGGCATTGGTTACCATTATATATCAGTATATTAAATTGATTGAAAGAGAAGGAAAGGGTAAGGTTATTTACATTGATACATATAGTTCAGATGGACGATCCACAAGGAAAGACAGCAAAGTGTAAAGCATATAGCATATCATAAGGGGACAAAAGCATTGTAAACTTTGCTCGAGGATTTTGTAGATCTGAAGGAATCCATCACCCAAGTATAACATAAATGAAGTTAGCATTCAATTTAAGTTTCTACCAAGAAAATGTAAGGAGTTGATGAAGATTTAACAAAATAATGGGTAGCAACAAACTGAGCCAAAGGTAAGGATCTGAACCAAGAATAGCAGCGTAGAACCCCCCCCCCCCCCCCCCCCCCAAAGTGAATAGTAATATTTTACTTTAAGAGGATAAACCATGCAGAGAATTGGTTCTAAAGAAGCAAGTAGCTAACATTAGTTCATAGAGTCTTGGAACTAGGCCACAAGATCATGGCAAAATGGCAGGAACACATCATTTCTTGTGGTTTGCATAGTTCTCTCAAACTTTTTAACCGTTGCGCCAAATGGCGCAAGGTCCCAATTCAAACCCAAAGTTATTTGCAGAGTATCTTTCCTAATGATGCATAAAAATAAGGAGAATGTTTCTTCCAAAATATATACCATAGCTTTCAATAGAAGGGATGAATTCTCTTTATTCAAATTGCTATATAAGAACAATCTTGGATGATTAGTGTCGATTAAGGTATCATAGGATAACATGGGATTAAAATAAAATCATGGGCTCAACAAAAGATTTCTTGAGCAGAAAAAATGGGGCCAATCTTCTTTAATGGTTTTGTGAGACCCTTTCCACATATGCAGTCCTTGATACACAGCTTCACTGGAAACTGGTGTGATTGCTGCTGCATGGTGCACCAAACAATGCTCTCCTTGTAGATGTATGTACAGAGACCCTATACATGGTGTTCTTCCAGTTATACTAAGAAGCAAGAAAAATATGGAAGCAAACGTTTAATCTTTGGTTGTACATATATCTATAAGGCTTTGTACCTGGCAATGTTTTTTGGGGTCTGCTTGCCTCTGCCCCTTCAAGGCTTCAACAGCTTCCTGATGACCATCCTAAGAACACAAAATGAACAGATCAATCACCATGCACGTGTGTAACTAAAGGAAATTGAGGTACATATTACCTCTGGTGGTGGCGTCTTTGGGCATTTTGTCAGATGAAAGTGCCACTACCGCTGATGCTACTAATTGTACAGTGTGTTCCTGAAGATTGTTTTAGGAAATGGAAGCGAACTTTTGTTTATTCCTGGACATGTGACATCAAGCGTATAACAAAATTGGGTTATTTCTGTCGAGGATGTCGGTTGCAGTCTCCCGAAGCATAGGAACAACATAAATTAGGGGTTCACTAAGAGCATTAGGATAACAATCTGGTCTCACATACATAGCCTAGGTATATACTCACGGTCATGTTCCTAAGTACTATATATCTAATAACAAAGAGGCAGTGTCGATCAATTAAACCAAAGTTAATAGTACAGCAGGTTGTCTGTAAAGTCAAGTGACCATGTTGTTTTTTTCCTTGGAATAAAAGATGGTGTAATCTTCTCCATGGTCTTTAGTTTTCATCTTTGAGCCTATGTATATGACGTTTTGGTTGACCTGCACTTTAATTGATAGTTTGGTAAAGCCTTGTGTTAGAGATCAGGAAATAAATTGGTGCTTAGCATGTACTGCTCCAATAGACCTGGATCACCTTCTGAATGAAAATGCACCTAAAGGAAGGTGTATTACAATTTCTAAGTCCATTCTCATTCATAGTATTCTCTCTAATGATTTCTCTAGATGTTTCAGTGCAGACCTTTGGCAACATATGTCCACTACAAAGCTGTTATATGCCATGGACACATGGTACATGATCACGTATATTAACAAACTAACTTCAGAATATTGAATGCAAACCCCCTAACGTAAAATCTTTTGATCTAATAGCTTTAGAAATAGTTGAAACATGTTTCTTCTAAGGCGGTCACCAAATTGGACCCTCACAAAAGAGCTAACATAGCAGAGATAAACTAATGAACTGAAGATAACCTCAATTAGGACCTATGAACCTCTCAGAGGTCATGGAGGCAAACTATCATGCCGGGATTTGCGAATCATGTCTAACTAAGCAACTTCGAGCTAGACGAAAGAAACACACAATGGATGCTGAGAAAACACTACCCACTACCACACCTAACTCTCACACGAGTATGATGGGACTCTAGTTTCTTATCAAGAGAATAGCCGCGTCAGCTAAATAAGTGAGTTTCCTGCCACAATATTTATATATGCATTTGTATGTGTAATATGCTAAACTGAACATTGTAGAATTAATACCATTAAGCTGGTCCAGACATTAGCTTGGCCAATAAAAAAATCTCAATCATACACAAATCAAGCAAATCAAGTAGTAGTGGAAATTCTTCCGAATTCGTTCATTGCTCATGCGCATGCACCTATGAAATGAGAAGATGCTCTGTTTTTTCATAATGCGAACACTTGCACATGAAAGCTAAACTGAGGGTTGGGGGAGGAAGATTACCCTATCCACCGCAGAACTCCTGCTCAACACTCGCAAAATGAGAGATTAATACATTATACATCACAAGCAAACAATATAGGAAAATAGAGTTCAAGACAGGGCATCACGAAGCACCTACTGGTCATAATAAATACTCCCTCTGTAACATTTTATAAGACGATTTTAGATTCCACTGGCAGTGTCAAAAAGTGTCTTATATTATGTTACGGATGGAGTAAGCAAAATGCAGCTACTGGACAGAAGGTTCTGAACTAAATATGGAACGGTGGAAAGCCATCCTAAAAGCAATCAAAAACAAAAGAGAACAATACCAAACCTGAGTATTTCAGTTTAATTTCATATATATGTGTAACCAGATAAGTATATTGCCAATAGAATGGGCTAAAACAAATGTAGGATTCATTAATACCTCCTTCGTCTGGAATTACTTGTCGCTCAAATGGATGTAGCTAGACGTATTTTAGTGCTAGATCATCTGTTTGAGCGACAAGTAATTCAGGACAGAGGGAGTACTTGACTAAAAGTACCCGATTTCTTATTGGGGGAATATAACTAAAGTCAATGAGAAATTAACTACAGAATAATGATGTACAGTGATTCTCTGGTTTTTTTAAAGCAGAACTAATCACGTTCCCAATATGAATGAATGTAAACCAATAACAAATCATGGGTTTTTCCCGAGGTAGAATGAACCTGAGGTGGTTTCTTAGGCTGGTTAGTAGCAGAAGATGCAGGGTCTGGAGAGAGTTAGCCACATATTTCTTCTATATCCATTTCTCTGCATCAGAATAGAAATTTAGACCTTCAAATGAAAATATTCTTATATACTGGCTTTAATTTTCTAACCTTTTATGTGTCAAAAAAATCATTTTTGAAGATAGCACAAAGGCAATCTCTACTCCTAATGTCTGAGTTGGTGAATAGCCTCCACGGTTTATTTTCGTCCCACCACTTTCAACCTTTTTTTTGCTGGGTTTTTTTCGTCCCCTCCCCCACCCCATCCCACGTAGCCACCAAAAAAACCCCACACCCAGCAAAAAAAAAACTCCATCGACCCCATCCTTCGTTGCCCACTCCTCTCGATCCCATCGTTCGTTGCCGCTGCCGTCCGAGGGGAGACGCCGCCGCCGTGTCTCTCGATCCCATCGATCCCATCTATCGTTGCCGCCGCCGCCGTCCGAGGGGGAGACGCCGCCGCCGCCGCCTCTGCAAGGCAGGGCGGTTTGAATCCCGCCCCCGCCTCTGCAAGGCAGGGCGGTTTGAATCCCGCCGCCGCCGAACTCCAGGAAACGCCCGACGGCGTACCCTGGAAGGCCTGGATCAAGGTGGAGCATAGGTATACCCCGCCGTCAAAATCTCAACTGCAATCCACGAATTAAAGCAGGACTCCCCGATCCGCCGGTTACTCATCTCAGGTTTGTCTCTTCGCATTATTTCTTTCCAGATCGAGCAAGAGAAAGTCTGACGTGTGGGAGATTCGCCGGGGAGGATACCGCCGTAGGTGACGCCATGAACAGAGGCTGATGTTGGAGAGCCGCGGCTCGGCTCATCTCATGTTCCTTCCGCATCGTCGGCGGGAGGGGCGTTGGGTCGGGGAGCAGGGCGGCAGGGGGAGGGGGGCCGTTGGGAGCCGACCGGTGAGAGGCAGCTCTCCGAGGTGGTGTTGCATGTGGCGGGGAGGGACAATCCAGTGGCCGGCCTGCACCCCAGGACGCTCCTAGGGCGGGCTGCGGTCATGAGAATTCTGGGCCATGATAGTGTGTGTGATGGGTGCGGGAGCAGCATGTGTAGGGTAACACGACAGAAATCAAAAAAATTCCGACCTACGCACCAGCCCAGGACCACTATGGAGACTGCATACAAGGTTTGATCATTTTCGTTACCGACTCGTAGCGCAGCGGAAGTAGAGTCGATGACGATCGGCGGTGCAGATCCCCGCAGCTAGGATTTACAACCTCCCAACCGTGAGGATGTACTCCCTCGCCTGCTCCTCGGACAGCACTCCGGGAGGCAGTCGGACAGTCCCCCGGATGGTGTCACGGACAGCCCTTTGGAGGACCTTCGAAACTCGGACGGTCACTCGGACAGCCCTTCGGGAGGCACTCTAGAACTAAGATCGAAACAACGATCTCTCTACAGAGTTGCACACATACGGTGTCATCTATCCGGCAGGGCTTCCTCGTCCAGAACTAGTTCCCACCGGAACCCAGACAGCCTTTTGGCTCTACGAAACTATTTCGCTGGGAGGGAGAGAGAAGCCAGATTATTGCATGGCACTTGTATGTGAGAAGGGATGAATTTTGGGGAGCCCCCTCACCTCCTATTTATAGGAAAGCCAAGGGATAGAGGCAAGGGGTAAAAAGACCGAAACGGGCTCAAGATCTTTTCACCCAAATGCCACATAAGGGTGTGTGTAGAACATGTCCACCATGAGGTGGAAGGTAACCCCAAGGGGGCCCCCCCACACCACCATGGACGAAATTTGGTGCTGCCCCCTTTTGGGGTGGGGGGGGGGGGGGTGGCCCACCACCTTTCACACACCTTTATCTCTCACCAAAAGTGATTTTCTTATAGAAGAAAACCCCAAAAAGCACTTTCACTATTCATGAAGACATTTTTCTGCGTCCGTTAAATCCCAAATTATTTCTGTGTGCCTAGAACAATTCCAGTACCCTCTAAAACAATTTTGAACACATTCCGAAACAATTCCGGAACAATGTTTTTCTTCAGCAAAAAGCAACCAAAGCGGTTCCGGCAGCTCCGTTACATTTCCGGTTTTTATCCCAGAAGTTTCCAGAATGATTCTGGCACCCTCCAAGAATTATCAGGCATGTGCCAAAACCAATTTGACTTAATGGTATCCCCTGAAACAACTTTTCAGTTTTACCAAAACTATTCCGGTGTTCTCTCTCCGGAACTCTTCCGCTGTCTCCGAAACTTTTCCGGTGACTTTCTCTCAGATTCCTTGTCTAGTATTCAGCAGATAGATGACCCTTAAGCATGTGACCCTATAGGTTTGGTGAGGTATAGACATGACCCGAAACCCCTTCCGATCAATGATCAACATCAGAGCCGTGGACACCCATATTGACCCCTATACCCACACGAATGAATATTCGAGTGAACCTCCAGTTGCCGTGTGCTATTCCTGTTGCTTCGCGATATGTTACAAATACCCGAGGTGAGACATGTTGGCATCCCCGTGGATCAACAACTTGTCCACTATACCAGTTACCTCGTTACCAGTATTGTTCTCTTTTCTCGTTCCCGTGTTCCGGCATCCCTGTGATCAAATCACATTGTGTCTGGCCAGACGATGATGGATACCGTAACACCGAGAGGGCCCAGAGATATCTCTCCATCGTCGGAGGAGTAAATCCCAATCTTGAGCTATCAAGTTACTTGACATACTTTCCCATGAACCCGTAAGCCGCCGTAATAGCCATCCAGTTACGGATGATGTTTAACAAACCCCAAAGTTCATGAAGAAACTCGATACTCTCATGGTCAAAGGAATCATGCAAACGTTAACCATCTCTATGTTATTAACCATTAACTTGTGACGAAAGAATCTCATAGCATAACATCAATTCGGGTCGATTCAACACAAATGTTCTTCTAACATTGTGCCCTCAAAATTGCTGGCATAGACATGCCCATGATCAGGAAAACAGAACCATCATGCAACACTTGAGCTAGTCTTAGAGGCCAGACTAGGAATACATTTTACCGTTTATTATTCCACACGTGCATATGAGTCTTCCTCCGAGCCTCGTGGTTATTGTAGACTCGAGAACCATAGCAGTTATAGCATGGAACATAAACATAATTATGAACAGGGAGATAATTAATAACATTTATTATTGCCTCTAGGGCATATCTCTTACAGACTCCCACTTGCACTAGAGTCAATAATCTAGTTAATGCTAATGCACTTTACACCTATGGCACATCGGTGTAAATATGCTTCGCTTGTGGTATAGCCTGATGTCCATCGGATCTGACGACTTCAGCTCCATGTGTATCTTTGCATATCCTCGCATTTTGACGCTTTCACAAAATTCATATTTTGTGTGGACTTGGCTTTGCATATGTGTGAATCATTGGTCGAAACCTAATTCCTCAGACTGAGCTATGGAGCAACTATCTGCAATAGTGTCCCATTGACAAAAGCCATCTTGGAACCATACTAAGTTCATGAATGAACTATATGATTCAACAACTTCTTTGTCGCTTCTAAAGCGTCAACATATTTAGCCTTTGTTATAGAATGCGCCACAGTAACCTGTTTGGAACAATTTCCAACTAACTGTGCCACCACATTGTGTGTAACACAAATCCCTCAATTTAAATCGAAAATCGCTTGGAGCATGGATGAAGACTGTATCGATGTAACCTTTTACAACGAACTCTTCATGATCTCCGCTTGCGAGAAAACATGTCATCAGTGTTACTATAGTACTCAATGAACCTTTTTCACTGTTATCCCATGATCAGTACTTTTGATCACTTTGGTATCTATACTCGCAACAACTTTGGGAGTATAGGACATATCTGGTTATTTTACATACCATGGAATACATGATTAATCCAAACACAAGAGTGTGTGGAATCTCCATCATGTATTTTGCTCATCAGTGTTTTGGGATACCGAGTCTTACAAAAACTCTTTCCATGTGACTTCGGCAAGAATCACTCCGTGACGTTTTTAATGCTAAAAGGTTTTAGCATTTTGTCAATATGTATCTTTGCTCAGCCCCATCAGGTAAATCGATCTTCATAGATCATCATGCCTAATATCAAGGCTATTTAGCCCAAGCACTTCATCGAAAAACTCTTTTCAGATGAAGTCCTAATTCATGTCAAGAAATTTAATTGCAATTAACAATGTGTCAAGCACACAATGTTTTTAGAAATATTATTATGCTCCCACTTACTTTCTTGAATCACAAGCATCTTCGTTACCCATTGATGAAGTCAAAACCCTTTTAACCATTTCATCAAAACGCAAAGATTCCAACTCCATTTTGCTCTCTTCTGTCCATCGCTAGAACTCTGTAGTTTGCATACTTACTAACATCCTCTGGAATGACAAAATACCTTGGACTGTAACACATGCAAGTCCTTGGTTTCATTTCCATCAGATGGAAATCCTTTCGTCATCCATGTTTCATATCTCATGATTGAAATATGTATTAATTGCTAGTTCAACCCGAACCGACTTTAAGCATCGCTACGGTGAAACAACCTCATCGTAGTCAACTCCTTGAACTTGTTATTGCAACAAGTCGAGCTTTATGGATTAAACATTTTTATCCATATCAGTTTTTAGTTCCATAAATATTCGTTAGACTCTAAGTCTTCCAAAAGGTGTATCAAGATTTTAATCTTGAATCACTTATATGGAAACTATCTCGGATTGTATTGGCATTTAGCCAATTCCGGAGTCAGGGCCCATCAATGCTTCCTTGTGTATCGTAGGTATACTATTGTCTAAGAACAATATCTCGTTTGCGCACTTGAGAGGTTTGCACGAGCCTTGCCTAAGTGGTTCAGCTGCAAGTTCGACCGAAATTCATACATTTTATTGTAGAGACTTCCGTATCAGTCGCAGTAGGAAACTCCGGAATCACTTCCAAGGTTCCATTCCTTTGATCTGATGACGAAGATACTGGTTATCTCGTCGAGTTGCACTGTCCTCCCACTCACCTTTTTGAAAGAACCATTTTCTTCAAAAAGCATACCGTTCATTGTGGCAAACCTATTTGCCTCGGTATAGTGAGGGAGGAATACCCAATTACTTGGGATAACCTACAAAGTAGCACTTGTCTGATTTGGAATAGGTTTGTAACCTTTTACGCAAGCCCCATATTCCAAATGTTAAGAAAAGATATAACATGGTTAGGCATACCATACCATGGCGTCATTTCAATAGACCCGATGGAGCTCTTTTCAGTGTAAAAGCCGCAGTCTCTAAAGCATCACTTTAAAAGGGATAATGGCAAATTTATTTATGTCATCTTTGATCTTACCATGTCACAAATGGTTTGATTACATCTTCACGGACATTCCACTCACAGTGGTGTTCCGGGAGGTGCAAGTTATGAAACTCTTTTCACAACTCATCAGACATTCGCTAAACTTGTAACTCAAATATTCCTTTCAGCAATCTAATTGCAGAAACATAATTTTCTTGTTACAATAATTTCTACTTCATATTGAGAACCTTTCGAATGATTTCAAAAGATCCAGACTTGTGCCTCATCAAGTAAATATCCATATATCTACTTGAGTCATTTTTGAATATAGACAAAACCACTGCTTGCAACAACATTTATCGGACTGCACACATCAAAATGTATGGTCACCAATAAGTTTGTTGCTTGTTCCTTATGGCCTGTGAACGGTTTTTCAGTCACTTCACCTTTTGGAGGAAAGTTGCAAGTGTCAGATGATTCAAAATCAAACGACTTCAAAATCCATCATAATGGAATTTTCCATGCGGGTTTCTCCAATGTGACCAAATGCGGTGCCACACATGTGTGGTATTCTCTTAGTCTTGCGATATTTAGCATCAGTGTTATGGATGTATCATATTACCATCAATATTCATAACATACATCCCATCTTGGATGGAAGCATGGCCCTTCATGTTATTCATAATACTGAACAACAATTGTTCTTTTATGGACAACCCTTTTGCAACAAACATTGTGCAATGGGCTAGAGTGTATGAAACTCTAAAATGAATTATGAAAATAAATATAGAGGTAACATATTATTATCAATATTCATAACACACTGCTCATTCATAATGAAAGTATGGCCCTTATGTTATTCATAACACCGAACATCAAAAGTTCTCTTATGAAGAACCTTCTTGCAAGATGCCTTATGCAATGGGCTAGAGTGTGAAACTCTAAAAAGAATTATGAAAATAAATACAGACGGTAATACACCGATGGAAGGTATAGTAACATTTTACTATTTCCCCTGTGTATACCTAAACCTCATAACTGGCAAGTCTTTTAGGCCGTAGTAGTTCTTGCATCGATTTGCAAAAGAATGCAATCGAGCGGGTATCTTTGTGATTAACTGACAATACCCAAGAATTAGTGATTAACATGTTTAACCATAATTCCCAAGAACTCTATCTTTGACCAGCCTTCTATACATCAAAAACTTGTATGACATTCATACATGAGCTGGATATTCCAGTCTTCTATCTTATTGCCTTTATACTTCTAACAGTTTAACTTTCAGTATTTCTCCTACTCTCAGAAGAAGCACTCAACTTAAGAGTGGCGTTAGCCCCGGACTTCCTAGGCGTGAAAGTCTTACTAACACCCATCGGACACTTCCTTTCTCTTTAAGTTGTTGTTTTATTCACCTTTCATCATATGACAGGCGTTCTTCTGGATCCCTCTCTTATCAGTCTAATGCATAGTAAACACCTTTACTAATAGTTTGCAAACAAACATTGCTTTGGATATTTCATATCTTTCAGCCTTTGTTTGTATCTAAAAATTAATTTTCAGTTCCATGAATATCACATAACTATCCCAAAACTTTTGAAGTTCGGGTCTCATGGAAGCAAACGTATTGCACTTGATTGAACCGGAATTCTAGCTTTTGGATCAAAGGACGAGAGTCACATTATCCATAGCATTAGCAGGAGGATACCGAAAGCAAGCGATAGGACAAAGTCCTTCTCGGCACTCTTGAGGACAATCCTCACATTACGTTACCAACAGTAAAGTTTTAACCAGATATTTAACAGCTATTCAATTTTAACAGGGAAGGTGGAAACGCGAGCCAGTATTCTACAACTATTATGCAAAACACACTTAGACAGTGTTCAAAATTAATTGCACTGAGAATTAAACAAGTTAATTCTACAGTGCGCTCCCACTCAAATCAATATCTCACATAATTGATTGTGAGTGATTCAAGATCTGTATTTCAATTCCACGCCATTGATGGGAACATCACTGATGACAGGAACTTCAATTGGTAGGCCAACTTGCCAATCACATCTCTATGCGACTCTTGTTCATCTTTCGATGGGCGTGTTCCGAGCTCAGGACTTTCAAGCTAGAACGTCAAGACAACCAAGTGATCTCGCTGCGAGGTCTCAACTCACCCGCCTCACACATCCCTAATCGTTTGTACTCATGGAAACATGAGGCACTCCGAAAAGTTAGGTGCCGTGACGGTGCTACACTTGGGAGAACACTAACTACTTGATATTTTTGTGAGAGATCACCCTAATAAAAAGGGACTACCGCGCAATCAAAAAGGGTGCATCATAAGGGATAAACATCTCAGGCAATTCATAATAGCATGATATGGTATAGCCCTTTCTGACGGAGAAGTCTTGTATTTCTTCGTCTCCGGCATTCGCGTCGGTGTTCACCTTCGCGAAGATTGCCACCACCTTGTCGATGCACCAGATAATATTGCTATCTCTATAGCTAATAAAATAAGTGCATTACTTAAGGTTGACTCGCAGGTCATTTAAAGTGCAATCATATGGCTCCAGCCATCATGCCGAATCATGACACGCAGGTCATGTTAATCAATTTACATTATATAGTCATCTCATACATAATCAAATTATTATGAGCACTGCTATACCACATCACATGCACATGCAAACCATCCTGCAAAACCAAGTTAGACGCCTCTAATCGGTCCATGCAAAAACTTGTTTTACGTGGCTTCTAAGGTTTCGAAACAAACTGAAGCTACCAACGTCCATCATCAAGTATGATAATTCAAGTTGCTAGATTAACTTTGCGGGGTGTATGAAGCACGAGATAATAAAATCTTGAACCCCATACTAAACTTCGTCATACGCATGACCCCCGTGCAGATCATATCTGCATTGCCCTTTCGTCTGCGAAACATCCATCTTTCTTTAACTATGGTGGAACCCAAAAACTGTTAGCACTTCGTTGATCTGTCAATCAGCATACTCAGGAGCATCATGAAAGGATTGCGGATTGCTAGAACTTTGTGAGATTCCACCATGCCGTCAAGATCAGGATTATGCAAATTCAAGGGAAGCAACAGGAACATCGGGTAACAGATTTCATCTGCTACCCGCACAAATAATTTTCAGTAATAGAACTCATCTACTACCTAATTTTATTGTGCAACACCCATACATCTCTATGTATTCTAGATCGCAACTTGCATCTACGCATAGCACGGCTCATGATGCCACTGTAGGGTAACGCGACAGAAAACAAAAAATTTCTGACCTACGCACCAGCCCAGGACCACTATGGAGACTGCATACAAGGTTTGATCATTTTCGTTACCGACTCGTAGCCTAGCGGAAGTAGAGTCGATGACGATCGGCGGTGCAGATCCCCACAGCTAGGATTTACAACCTCCCAACTGCGAGGATGTACTCCCTCGCCTACTCCTCGGATAGCCCTCCGGGAGGCGGTCGGACAGTCCCCCGAACGGTGTCGCGGACAGCCCTTCGGGAGGACCTTCGAAACTCGGACGGTCACTCGGACAGCCCTTCGGGAGGCACTCTCGAACTAAGACCGAAACAACGATCTCTCTACAGAGTTGCACACATACGGTGTCATCTATCCGGCAGGGCTTCGCCGTCCAGAACTAGTTCCCACCGGAACCCAGACAGCCTTTCGGCTCTACGAAACTATTTCGTTGCGAGGGAGAGAGAAGCCAGATTATTGCATGGCACTTGTATGTGAGAAGGGATGAATTTTGGGCAGCCCCCTCACCTCCTATTTATAGGAAAGCCAAGGGGTAGAGGCAAGGGGTAAAAAGACCAAAAAGGGCTCAAGATCTTTTCACCCAAATGCCACATAAGGGTGTGTGTAGAACATGTCCACCATGAGGTGGAAAGAAACCCCAAGGGGGCCCCCCCACACCACCATGGACGAAATTTGGTGTTGCCCCCTTTGGGGGGGCCACCACCTTTCACACACCTTTATCTCTCACCAAAAGTGATTTTCTTCTAGAAGAAAAACCCAAAAGGCATTTTCACTATTCACGAAGACATTTTTCTGCGTCTGTTAAATCCCAAATTATTTTCGTGTGCCTAGAACAATTCCAGTACCCACTAAAACAATTTTGAACGCATTCCAAAACAATTCCAGAACAATATTTTTCTTCAGCAAAAGGCAACCAAAGCGGTTCCGGCAGCTCCGTTACATTTCCGGTTTTTATCCCAGAAGTTTCCAGAATGATTCTGGCACCCTCCAAGAATTATCAGGCGTGTGCCGAAACAAATTTGACTTAATGGTATCCCCTGAAACAACTTTTCAGTTTTACCGAAACTATTCCGGTGTTCTCTCTCCGGAACTCTTCCGTTGTCTCCGAAACTTTTCCGGTGACTTTCTCTCAGACTCCTTGTCTAGCATTCAGCAGATAGATGACCCTTAAGCATGTGACCCTATAGGTTCGGTGAAGTATAGACATGACCCGGAACCCCTTTCGATCAATGATCAACTTCGGAGCCGTGGACACCCATATTGACCCCTATACCCACACGAATGAATATTCGAGTAAACCTCCAGTTGTCGTGTGCTATTCCTGTTGCTTCGCGATATGTTACAAATACCCGAGGTGAGACATGTTGGCATCCCCGTGGATCAACAACTTTTCCACTATACCAGTTACCTCGTTACCAATATTGTTCTCTTTTCTCGTTCCCGTGTTCCGGCATCCCTATGATCAAATCACATTGTGTCTGGCCAGACGATGATGGATACCGTAACACCGAGAGGGCCCAGAGATATCTCTCCATCGTCGGAGGAGCAAATCCCAATCTTGAGCTATCAAGTTACTTGACATACTTTCCCATGAACCCGTAAGCCGCCGTAATAGCCATCCAGTTACGGATGACGTTTAACAAACCCCAAAGTTCATGAATCAAGCATGAAGAAACTCGATACTCTCATGGTCAGAGGAATCATGCAAACGTTAACCATCTCTGTGTTATTAACCATTAACTTGTGACGAAAGAATCTCATAGCATAACATCAATTCGGGTCGATTCAACACAAATGTTCTTCTAACATTGTGCCCTCAAAATTGCTGGCATAGACATGCCCATGATCAGGAAAACAGAACCATCATGCAACACTTGAGCTAGTCTTAGAGGCCAGACTAGGAATACATTTTACCGTTTATTATTCCACACGTGCATATGAGTCTTCCTCCGAGCCTCGTGGTTATTGTAGACTCGAGAACCATAGCAGTTATAGCATGGAACATAAACATAATTATGAACAGGGAGATAATTAATAACATTTATTATTGCCTCTAGGGCATATCTCTTACAGACTCCCACTTGCACTAGAGTCAATAATCTAGTTAATGCTAATGCACTTTACACCTATGGCACATCGTTGTAAATATGCTTCGCTTGTGGTATAGCCTGATGTCCAACGGATCTGACGACTTCAGCTCCATGTGTATCTTTGCATATCCTCGCGTTTTCACGCTTTCACAAAATTCATATTTTGTGTGGACTTGGCTTTGCATATGTGTGAATCATTGGTCGAAACCTAATTCCTCAAACTGAGCTATGGAGCAACTATCTGCAATAGTGTCCCATTGACCAAAGCCATCTTGGAACCATACTAAGTTCATGAATGAACTATATGATTCAACAACTTCTTTGTCGCTTCTAAAGCGTCAACATATTTAGCCTTTGTTATAGAATTCCCACAGTAACCTGTTTGGAACAATTTCCAACTAACCTTGACACCACATTGTGTGTAACACAAATCCCTCAATTTAAATCAAAAATCGCTTGGAGCATGGATGAAGACTGTATCGATGTAACCTTTTACAACGAACTTTTCATGATCTCCGCTTGCGAGAAAACATGTCATCAGTGCTACTATAGTACTCAATGACCCTTTTTCACTGTTGTCCCATGATCAGTACTTTTGATCACTTTGGTATCTATACTCGCAACAACTTTGGGAGTATTGGACATATCTGGTTGTTTTACATACCATGGAATACATGATTAATCCAAACACAAGAGTGTGTGGAATCTCCATCATGTATTTTGCTCATCAGTGTTTTGGGACACCGAGTCTTGCAAAAACTCTTTCCATGTGACTTCGGCAAGAATCACTTCTTGACGTTTTTAATGCTAAAAGGTTTTAGCATTTTGTCAATATGTATCTTTGCTCAGCCCCATCAGGTAAATCTATCTTCATAGATCATCATGCCTAATATCAAGGCTATTTAGCCCAAGCACTTCATCGAAAAACCCTTTTCAAATGAAGTCCTAATTCATGTCAAGAAATTTAATTCCAATTAACAATGTGTCAAGCACACAATGTTTTTAGAAATATTATTATGCTCCCACTTACTTTCTTGAATCACAAGCATCTTCGTTACCCATTGATGAAGTCATAACCCTTTTAACCATTTCATCAAAACAAGAAGATTCCAACTCCATTTTGCTCTCTTCTGTCCATCGCTGGAACTCTGAAGTTTGCATACTTACTAGCATCCTCTGGAATGATAAAATACCTTGGACTGTAACACATGCAAGTCCTTGGTTTCATTTCCATCAGATGGAAATCCTTTCATCATCCATGTTTCATATCTCATGATTGAAATATGTATTAATTGCTAGTTCAACCCGAACCGACTTTAAGCATCGCTACGGTGAAACAACCTCATCGTAGTCAACTCCTTGAACTTGTTATTGCAACAAGTCAAGCTTTATGGATTAAACATTTTTATCCGTATCAGTTTTTAGTTCCATAAATATTCGTTAGACTCTAAGTCTTTCGAAAGGTGTATCAAGATTTTAATCTTGAACCACTTATATGGAAACTATCTCGGATTGTATTGGCATTTAGCCAATTCCGGAGTCAAGGCCCATCAACGCTTCCTTGTGTATCGTAGGTATACTGTTGTCTAACAACAATATCTCATTTGTGCTCCTGGGAGGTTTGCACGAAGCCTTGCCTACGTGGTTCAGCTGCAAGTTCGACCGAAGTTCATACATTTTATTGTAGAGACTTCCGTATCAGTCGCAGTAGGAAACTCCGGAATCACTTCCAAGGTTCCATTCCTTTGATCTGATGACGAAGATACTGGTTATCTCGTCGAGTTGCACTGTCCTCCCACTCACCTTTTTGAAAGAACCATTTTCTTCAAAAAGCATACCGTTCTTTGTGGCAAACCTATTTGCCTCGGTATAGTGTGGGAGGAATACCCAATTACTTGGGATAACCTACAAAGTAGCACTTGTCTGATTTGGAATAGGTTTGTAACCTTTTACACAAGCCCCATATTCCAAATGTTAAGAAAAGATATAACATGGTTGGGCGTACCATACCATGGTGTCATTTCAACAAACCCGATGGAGCTCTTTTCAGTGTAAAAGCCACAGTCTCTAAAGCATCACTTTAAAAGGGATAATGACAAATTTATTTATGTCATCTTTGATCTTACCATGTCACAAATGGTTTGATTACATCTTCACGGACATTCCACTCACAGTGGTGTTCCGGGAGGTGCAAGTTATGAAACTCTTTTCACAACTCATCAGACATTCGCTAAACTTATAACTCAAATATTCCTTCCAGCAATCTAATTGCAGAAACATAATTTTCTTGTTGTAATAATTTCTACTTCATATTGAGAACCTTTCGAATGATTTCAAAAGATCCAGACTTGCTTCTCATCAAGTAAATATCCATATATCTACTTGAGTCATTTTTGAAGATAGACAAAACCACTGCTTGCAACAACATTTATCGGACTACACACATCAAAATGTATGGTCACCAATAAGTTTGTTTCTCGTTCCTTATGGCCTGTGAACGGTTTTTCAGTCACTTCACCTTTTGGAGGAAAGTTGCAAGTGTCAGATGATTCAAAATCAAACGACTTCAAAATCCATCATAATGGAATTTTCCATGCAGGTTTCTCCAATGTGACCAAATGCAGTTACCTCGTTACCGGTATTGTTTTCTTTTCTCGTTCCCGTGTTCCGGCATCCCTGTGATCAAATCACATTGTGTCTGGCCAGACGATGATGGATACTGTAACACCGAGAGGGCCCAGAGATATCTCTCCATCGTCGAAGGAGAAAATCCCAATCTTGAGCTATCAAATTACTTGACATACTTTCCCATGAACCCGTAAGCCACCGTAATAGCCATCCAGTTACGGATGACGTTTAACAAACTCCAAAGTTCATGAATCAAGCATGAAGAAACTCGATACTCTCATGGTCAGAGTAATCATGCAAACGTTAACCATCTCTGTGTTGTTAACCATTAACTTGTGACGAAAGAATCTCATAGCATAACATCAATTCGGGCCGATTCAACACAAATGTTCTTCTAACATTGTGCCCTCAAAATTGTTGGCATAGACATGCCCATGATCAGGAAAACAGAACCATCATGCAACACTTCAGCTAGTCTTAGAGGCCAGACTAGGAATACATTTTACCGTTTATTATTCCACACGTGCATATGAGTCTTCCTCCGAGCGTCGTGGTTATTGTAGACTCGAGAAACATAGCAGTTATAGCATGGAACATAAACATAATTATGAATAGGGAGATAATTAATAACATTTATTATTGCCTCTAGGGCATATCTCCTACAGCATGATGCCAACGACCACGAGCTTTGGGTGCTTAGTGTGTTGGCGAGGCAGAGAAAGGGATGAGAGCGAGAGAGAGATGTGCGTGCATGGAGGGTGGGAGGGAGGGAGGGAGGGAGAGAGATAGATAGATAGATAGAGAGAGAGAGAGAGAGAGAGAGAGAGAGAGAGAGAGATTGTGCTGCTGCTGATTGTGGTGTGCCTAGGCTGGGATTGAGAAAGAACTGAGATTGTGAGAGACCGTTGATGTTGTGTGGTGCCTGTTACTGCGCGTGTGCTAATTCTAGGGGAGGGAAGAAGAAAAATCAGTGGAGAAGAGTGATGCGTGCTCCTTTTTTCTTGAATTGGGTGTCATGCGTGCCTCTTGTATGCGCACTGTTGGTGCACTTTTGGGGGTAATTAATTTGTTCAGAGAGACTGGCAAAAAAAACTCAGTCAAGAGGAAAGATTCTCAAGATTGAGAGAGATTTGTTTTATGTATAGAGGGAGATTCTGAGCTTCACTATTTGTTGGGCCAGTTATTCGGTGTTTTCTTATGTGCACTATTTATTGTGTATATTGGAATTTGTACTAACCATTTAGATGATAAACTATGTATTGTCATTTATTGTTTTGCTCCTGAGTATTCGGAGAATATGCTTGTAGGGGTTTCCTCAATAATCTCTCTGCTCTAAAAGGTAAGAAGGCTTTTTTTTAAGTCTATGCTCTCGTTGATCCTGTGTATGAGTTGTGTGTCGAAGGCTTAATTAACGTGTCAGTTTCCTGTACAAATACATGTTCCTTCTACCATTTCCTTTTATATGAACATTGCTTCTTTTGTTGTTCCAAGGTTTTTTGACAGATTGGTGTCATCCTTAGAAGAAAACAAGCATCATGAGGTGAAACTAGGAGCGCAAAGAAGCTGCAAAACATAATAATGGAGATGCAAAATGTACTATCAAGGTCCTGGCTGAAGTAAGTCCTTTTATGTTCTGATTGCAGTGTTCGTGGTCACCATGGTGATGTGAGTTCGTGTTGCGTCGTCTCCATGTATTTACTAAAACATTTACTATGCTCTTCTATTTGGAGAAAGAAGCATGGTGCAGCCTACCAAGCTGGGGAGAGCCATAGAATGTCCATCTTGGAATTAGCTGTTCGACTGAGATGTGCTGGACAAAGATATTGCCAGTTCCTTTGAGTATGTTTGACTTGTATAATGTGATTTTCATTTATTTAGAGTGAATTACATAATATATAGATATGCATTATTATGACTTTAGTAACTGATTTTCTCATGTTTACAAACATGCGAGGTGGGGGGGGGGGGGTCTTTGCTTTACTTTGATTTTATATACCTCAATATTTTTTTACATATGTTGCAATCGCAAAAATATTATCAACAAAAAATATTAAAATATTCAAAAATTAAATTACTACTTCCAAATATTTGACTGATTAGTCACCAAAAAAAGAAGATCAAAAGCATATTTCTAATTAATAAGGTTGACAAGATATGCATTGCTACGCAGTTAGGAACTAATATGTGAATGGTAATTGTGAGCCGGATGCGCCCTTGACGTGGAGATAGTCGGTACCACAAGAATAAGTAGTTCACTGGTAAAAACGGTCGGTACTGTTGCGTGTTGTGCATGGGCATCCTAGAAGTACATGTTTGACACGACCAGTGTTAAACCTCTAAAATATGTATGCCCCCTTGGAACGCACGGGCAATTAACAAGACCACTACTATAGCAGATTGTATCTGGAATTTTAAGAAGCCTTCTTCTATTTGCAGGACACCAGACTCTAAACATGGGTCAAGCTGGAGCGACTCAAGATGCAGCTTGACTTCTGGTACACTATATGAGTGATTCAAATTTGCTCAAGGTTAATAATAGCTAGCATGGAGCCAACCGGAGGAAGGTAACTCTTGATGCTAAAGTTTACAATCCTCCCAACATCCAGTTCTTGCCACGTACACTGAATGTTGTGACGTCAGAGCGATCTAGACGCCCTCGATGCCTCGACAACTTCACGGGCGTCTGAAGTGTGAACTGAGATCATACTTATAACTGGTCAGTTTAGCGATAAACCCTACATTTTAGTTTTTTGCTAGGTGTCCTATATGCACTTTTAATTTTTTATAGGTGTGGATAACATCTTGAAAGCTAAATCTGCCCATACTGTATGTGCTTTTCCGCGAGGTAGACTAAATTGGCATCTTGAGGATTCATGCTTCATGTATCATCCAAGTGATCCATTCATAGCTTCATCTGTTGCACTCTTACATATCATATTCTGCTATAGAGTATAAATAGTACTCTTCCTTGGAGTTGAATCCATGTATCATGATTTTTGGTCGATACGGTCCTATAGTTCCCCACAAAAAAAGGACTTTGGTTGTGGCTAACTGGGTTCTCTCTGCCTCTCACAAGTTTTGTTTATTACTATACTACTATTATTTAGTTAGATAACTTGGACTGTCTGATAGGAGTTCTTACTCACTGCTAGAGATGCTAACTGATTCTCTCAGGCTCTCACAAGTTTGTCCTTGTGTTATCTCTTATTCAGGGTAAAAATAATGCCCAGAACAAAGAAATTATGTATTGTACTGTACTCATTATTGTAGTTAAAGATTATCTTCAAAGTTGATCATCACTTGGGATGCTACCAACTTGCAGGGTTGATGAGACATTAAATTGCCATATTTCATTTCCCTCTTCTTCACATGTTACAAATATATCTTTAACAATAGAGTTTAATATTTGTGTTTTCACAGGTAGGAAGAGACAGTTAAGATCAGTCACCAGTGATGGAGTCATGAGGTTGTTGACGTCGTGCTAAATGTTGGTGTAGGGCCAAAGGAGAAGATATGGTGCAAAATTCTTGAGCTTGACATTATGGTACAATATAAATTTGAGTATTCTTGCCTATCATAGCAGTCTATAGCCTATATCACATTGCAAAATTCCATGAACAATTGGTCCACATTATTTCTCTGTTATATTGTTCATCCCCAAGCGTGGATGTAGGTGGATGTGGGCGCCAGGGCCGCCATCAAGGATGTAGGGGTCGCGCCACAATGGGCGAGGATGTGTTAGGCACGCCGAAACTGACGACGACACGTGAGCCGCACTGCAGCCTTAGTGTTTTTCCTAATTTCTTTAGGTACGCGAGGTTGATTTAATATTCACATGTATGCTGAAATTTTGACACCAAAGAACCAGCAGTGGAGTTATACGAAATTTCTGCCGAGAGCTATACTATCATTCTTTTTAGTATTGACTAATTCCCATGAGTTGCCCCAAAATTGTAAATATGAATTTGGATGGTTAATTATGATGCTAATGAGGTCATTGGTCCTCATTAAAATAGCAGCATGAAATAACCCTGCATATATTTGTTAGATTTTAAATTGACCCTTTCAACTCAACTGATTTTTTTTATTTCTACAGTATTTACTGACTTTTACATCCTGTTTTGCACGCTATGGGGAATGATTGTAGGTATTTATGAAGTAGTCCCCATTAGGTGGACTGGGTGAAAATCGAGAAGCATGATTGTATTTAAGCTCTTAGCAATTTAGAATGTCAATATCTTCGGGCTGCCTTGCAATATTTTAGAAAATAATATTTTTAGGGACATTTTATATTGCCTCACCTTGAATTAGGCTTATTGTGATGCTGATGAGACTTGAAAGTTCTCACAATGTGCTAAGGACCACCCTCAC
Source organism: Thinopyrum elongatum (assembly GCA_011799875.1). Classification (NCBI taxonomy): domain Eukaryota; kingdom Viridiplantae; phylum Streptophyta; class Magnoliopsida; order Poales; family Poaceae; genus Thinopyrum; species Thinopyrum elongatum. Next base: position 426,045,630 of record CM022297.1, read on the forward strand.
ATTTCGGTTTATTCACCCTTAAATTTCTATAATGAGAGCTTAAATGCATTATTTGCTTTGGTTTTACCATGAAAGGAAAAAAGAAAGAGAAAAGGTAGTCCGCCCTGACGTGCCATGTTGTCCGGACATGTCCTGACCCAATTCCCTCCCTACATATGGTCTAGGTTGGGGGTTTGCGAATAGCCCGGACATATGATGATAATTTGGGGATCCAATTAGGTGGTGTTATAGACTTCTCTTCTCCTTAATCCAACTGTATATTTTTCAAGTTTGCTAACATGGAAAAAAATGTTGTAAACTTGTCACCACATATTCTCTTGGCAAGTTGTAGCCTTGTTATTCACAATTGATGCTGCTCGTGATTCACCCTTATATTTGAGCTTAAAGCCTCCGCTTGGATTATGTTTGGCCCCTAAATACCCCCGTAAAATGATACAGACCTCTAGGCGTCGTTTTTTCTATAGGCGGAAGTCACGCTGCGGCCGGTATTATACACGTGTATACTGAATCCAGACGAAAAATCTTACACCGATTCCAACCGGGCCCTGAGTGTCTGTTGAATTAGGCTTTTTCTTTAGTTGACAGTGGAATAGGAGGTTGCTTTCTTCCCTTTTATGTCACAATTTATACTACAACACACATTTCCTTTTGAGTATTATGCGAGTTCCTTTTGAGCCGATACACCAAATCTGAAGTTACACAACTCCAACCAAACTGAAGAAAATCATCAATGCAATTTTTGTACCACCTTTGTTTTGTGCATCAGACATGATGCATTTTTTGTACCACCTTCTTTGTTTTGTGCATCAGATATGATAAGTCTTTCTATTTATATGATTGAATTATTATATTTATCAAAATACAATGCAAACGAAGTGGATTTCAGTTATTTTTTAATCTGTGTTACCGACTACCTTTTCTATCCATGTAAAATTTGCCATGCAACCAGTATAAAATTTAAAAAGCCCGTGACAACGCACGGGCAGTCTACTAGTATACAAAGCATGTAGAAGGAGATACCAAAGAGTGGCCTTCTGAGCATAAGCAAAGAATGTTCTTTTTAGCATACATTAAGACTTTATTTTATTTCTGCAAACATGTCGATTTTATCTATATAGATTTATTGCACTGTCACCCTATATTGTGATACTGGACACATTTTTGGACTACTATGATACTGGAAACATTTTTAATAGGAGCGATGTTAGGAAAACATCAATAGGCATAAACCAATAGTTTCAGAAATAATGAGAACTTGTACACTGTTCCTTGTTACATAAGAAGATTACTCACAAAAGCAAAACATCTGCAGCTATATACAAAGCAGTACATAAGAAACCTAGAAGTGAGGGCTCTATTCCCATCAATCAAAATCTGTGTGCTGGCCTTTTGAAGTTCTGCTAGTACACATGCCTCTCGGACCATATGTAGTGAATTATGACAACCGGTAAGAAACCATCATCTAAAAAATGCAAAGGCAATACCATAATAATAAATTAGTATTGGCCATCCCTGAATGGCACCTGGGTAAACCATAAGAACCTAGAAGTGAGAGAGAAGTTCATACACTTCCTCTTGGGTAGGCCAGAGGAAAGAAACGTCAAAGGCATCACACAGAAAGAAAGCTTTCAGTGAACAACATGACGGGGAGGCGCCTGGCTACTGGTTGTACCGAGCTTCTGATAAATAGGGCGATAGGGAGGCATGGTGCTACTGATAGGGCATGAGCAATGGGAGGTCCATTGGCAAGAAGCAAGTAGCTCATTGTAAAGGAAAAATAACCACAAAGGAGACTAACTAAAGAAACTTGACGATGAAAAAAGAACTGCTGCAACAAAAGAAACATTTCTAATCATTCGAACTGTGGGCCTGTTTATATGAAGAATAAGCATCACCAAAGGAAACAACAGATCAAGAAAGAAAACCAAAAGAACTATAGGCCTGGTTAGGCGCCGGACTGTAGAACATAAACACATGTTACTACAATTAAATCTTTGTCGCAGAAAAATAAGTAAAAGAAAAGAATGCCCATTATGGAACCATTTTCGAAATTATGACATGTCTCATTGTTTTAATGTAGGGCGAGTGCACTGCTTGTCTGCTTCTTTACAAAAGTTAAACTGATAACGTTATCCTTGCAAGTAAACTCCCTGAATCACATAAGCCTTGGTAAGTAACGTTTTAGAAGCAAACATGAGGAAAATGCTTGGGAACGGGTTAAAAATAATTACCTTCAGCAAAAATCAATGTTTCAGCATCCGTGTTGATTCTTGTACACCGAGATTCACAAATTCTGGGACATTCTACGAATAAATCATCCATACCCAAGATATATCAAATACTTCCACATGAAAATGAAGAAGAAAAAAACATGGCACAAATCATCCATTAATAAAGCTTAAAACATGATAGATGGTGCTAAAAGTATGTCAGATTGACAATAAATAATAGATAATTCCATGGGCACCCACTGTTGTTGGGACTATCAAATTAAAATTTCATATCTATCAGAAAACTAAAGGTTGAGGGCCTCTTAAATACGAAGAAAGGACATGTGCGAAGAGGCCATATATGCTGATTAAGAAAACACACTTTTTAGCAAGCAGACTCCTTCATTTGACGACGTGGGGGCATGGTCATGGGATTTGGGCTCAGGAGCAGTAGGGCTACAGGGGCTCCTGTAGGATCAAAACAAATAGAAGCGTTTCTTGCATGTTTTACTGTTTGGTTATTCAGTATTGGTTATTCAGTAACTCTGAAGTAACTCAAAATCTAACAGCGAACTGATGTATGTGGTTGCTATAGTATGCATTGGCATGCTCCATTTGCTCGCTGCAAATCCAAACTTAGCACTCACATAATTTGTCTTTCTTCCTTCCCTACAGATTCTTCTACCAACAAAAGAACTTATAGGCATAGAAATAAGTAAAAACCGCCTTCTTTAGTTGATCTTTTCAATTCAGCACACATGACCAATTAACTTCAAAAATCCTAGAACAAGTAGAGGTATCAGGTATCTGTAGGAGAAAGAGAGGGGAAACACGAACCGTTCAGTTTCCTTGGTAAAATGCATCAACCACTTAAACACGAACCGTTCAGTTTCCTTGGTAAAATGCATGAACCACTTGTCATGCCCAGCCTACAGAAGAACACACACACAATAATTCTCAAGACTAAATATGATAACCAGTGACATTAAAAAACTGAGACAATGCTCACCAGTCACCAATAAGGAGCGGAGGTGACAACTAAACTTCTTTTTTCACTACATGTAAAGTAACTTTTATTTGCTTAATGGGATATATGTCAAACAAAACATTTACACAAGTTGTACAAAGAAGCAGTGCATCAACCACTTGGCTTTCACAACCTAGAGCAGAACAAGCACTAAGGCACAAAAATTCTCAAGATTAAATAAGTAACAATACTAAAGCGGGAGCGTTTCAATTTTCCTGGTTTTTTTGAAAAATTTTCAAAGTCTACTGTTCATATATATGCGGCAACGTCGATGCAAACAGTAAGCATGAATGAACAATAGTCGCTGATGAACAGCACTCTCTTGCAAACAGTAGATACGAGTGAACAGTATCCGCACATGAAAAACAATACCCGCAGGTGCACAGCACCCACTCATGAAACAGTATCATCGATGAACAGTGATGATGGTGAACAGTAACCTTTCCTTTTCTGTGTTATGAAACCACACATGAATAGCTGTGAGTGCACATCACCTGCGCATGAACAATATTTTTGCTTTTTCTGTGTTCTGAATTTTTTCGTCGCGATAAACAGTGTTCCTTCTTCTAGAAAAAAAAATTCCCCGAAGAAAAAATATGCAATTTTTTTTTTAAAAAAAAGATATATTTTACACATCATTTCTCTCCCCTTCCTCCACCCTTATGTCCTTATATAGAGAGTTAGTATTTAGAATTTTCTATACATCATTTCTCGACACCGATGTACCGATGCACAACACCGGCGTATCAATACACAGCCGTCTCAATCGTCTCCTAATTCTTTCCGATGATAGTGTTAACAGAGCACAAAAACAGTAGGCTGCAATCGTATATTTACACGAACAGTAATCCGTAGGAAAAATAAATTCTAGACCGATTACTGCCCATTTTTTAACGCAACATCAATTAAAAGTACATTAACAAATACCCGAACAATAACCGAGCATTTTCTGAATGAACTCAAAACTACTAACCGAACAATAGACCAAATAAACCGAAACAACAACTCCGAATAATTCGGAGCAGTAAAACCAACGAAAACGGAACAACACCTGAATAAGCTGAAAACATTAACCCACACGGATCATAAAACTGAAACAGTAGCCGAATTTTAAACCAAAACAATACACTCGAATAAACCGAAACAACTAAAAAAAAAACTACGCATTCACGTGAACAGAAATCCATAAGAAATATATTTAAAAAACTAAAAAACTGGAACTCCTCCTCCCTAGACCCGAAACAGTAAAACCAGTGAAACGGACCAAGATCGGAATAAACAAAAAAACATTAGCCCACCCGAATCATAAACGAAAACAATATCTACTAACAAACACCCAAACAAAAAACCGGACATTATCGGAATGAATTCAGGACTACTAACCGAAACAATAGCCCAAATAAACCGAAACAACAACTCCGAATAAGTCGGAGCAACAAAACCAGCGAAAGTACTAATACTAAAGCAGGAAGGATTTCTTTTTTTTTTAAGATTATTACTCATTTTCCGTCGCTGACAGTGAACAGTACCATATATGAACAATACCTTCTGTGAACAGTAATCACCTATGAACGGTACCATACACGCACAGTAATCGTCCGTAATACGCACGTTTTAAAAAAACCTGAGATTTTTTTTTACACATCATTTCCCTCCCTGTCTTCCATCCTCGCGTCCTTATATAAAAATTTAGGATTTAAAATTTTCTATACATTATTTCTCAACACCGGCGTACCAATGCACAACCGTCTTAATCGTCTGCTGATTCTTTCTGATGATAGTGCTGCCAGGACACAAAAACGGTAGGCCACAACTGTAAAAAAAAACGAAACAGTAAAATTAGTGAAACAGAACAACACCTGAATAAACCGAAAGCATTAACCCACATGACTCATAAAACTAAAACAATAACCGAATTTGAAACAAAAACAATACAACCAAATAAACCGAAACATCTAAAAAAATAAAACATCACTACACATTCACGTGAACAGTAATTTAGAAGAAATATAAAAAAAATACACCCAAAAAAAGGGACTTCTCCTCCCTCGACACGAAACAATAAAACGAATGAAACAAAACAATACCGAAATAAAGCAAAAACATTAACCCACCCGAACTATAAACCGAAACAGTATCTACTAACAAATACCCGAATAAAAAACAAACATTATACGAATAAACTCAAGACTATTAACCGAAACAATAGCCCAAATAAACTGAAACAACAACCCCGAATAATCCGGAGTAGTAAAATCAATAAAACAGAACAACACCTAAATAAATCGAAAATATTAACCCACACGAACTATAAAACTGAAACAGTAACCAAATTTTAAACAAGAACAATACACCTGAATAAACCGGCACAAAAAAAATTAAACAGCACTATGCATTCACGCGGACAGTAATCCAGAAGAAATATATATATAAAAAAATAGAACTCCTCCTCCCTTAACCCATAACAGTAAAACCAGTAAAACGGAACAATACCGAAATAAACCGAGAACATTAACCCACCCAAATCATAAACCGAAACAGTACCTAAATTGTAGCCCAGAACAATACATCCGAATAAACCGGAACAATAAAAACAGTAAACCAGCACCACGCATTCACGTAAACAGTAATCCAAAAGAAATAATCAAAAAATAAAAATATATGTTGTTTTCTTGGTTATTTCGATAAAATATAGACAAAACCGATCACGGGCACGGCGTGCGCCGCGCTTTTTTCAGCGCTAGTAACATAAACAAAGGCATCAAGAACTCGAGATGATATGATACTCAGCAATAAGGAGCTGAGATGCATCTGTGTCGTGCTATGGTCTATCCCTGTGACGATGCTGCTGTCATTGTCATAAGGCATGGGCATCCTTCGCTGAAACCATGGCTGCCATTGCTAAAATGCCCAACCTCGCACCTCCCTGACACAAGTGATAAAAAAACATGTAAAAACTAAAAATAAAACAGGAAGAGTGTGCAACGGGGAGGCAGAGGCTGCCAGATCCTTTCTCCTGCTGCTCCGGCCAGCTCGCGACCTCTACCTTCCGCTCCTCGCAATGGCCCTGCAACCAACAGCTTCATCCACGAGACAAGGGGAGGAAACGTGAGTGAGGGCAGGGGAGAAAGGTAGAGGGACATTCCTGTTACAGGTTCAATAATCAAAAGAGGGGAGCAGCAGGAAGGAAGGAGGAACCTGCGGGCGTGAGGGTTGCACAGAGGCATCACTACTCCAGCACGGTGTGAACGACAACGAGCCGGCGGCGCTCCCTCCTGGTGACCCTGTCCCGTCCGTCGCCGCATCTTTCCTCTCTCTTTCTCCCTCCTCTCCTTCCTTCTCTCTCCCTCTCATCTTCTCTCTCTCTAGCAGATCGAATCGAGCGCTGCCGCCATCGCCCTTTGCCTGCATGTCGTCGCCGCCGCCGAAGAGAAAAGTGAAGGGGAGGGGGAGGCGGCGCAGTGGAGAGCAGGGGAGGAGGGGAGTGATTGGCTACTGGGAGACGCGAGGGATTGGTCGCTAGGTTTTCCTCACGTAGCACGATCCACCCCACGTCTCCTCCTTCTCTCACCTAGGACACACCAGAATGCTGGGCCCGAAGATATCTGAGGCCCACCAGTCATGCAAAGAAAAGAAGCAAAGGAGTCACGAAGAACCAACGATCAAGACTTTAACAGCGCAGCAAAAACTCATGTCGCAGTAAAATCATGCAAACGAAAATGCACGCCCAATGCAGATGGCTCAGGGAGGCGGGTAGTCTAGCGTGTTTTATATGTTCCACTAGATGACCTGTTGCGCCGATGGCGCAAAGGGTGAGAGTGAGCCATGCTTTCAAACCATGCAAGTTGGAATATCTAGAGGCTGATCATGAAATCTTTGATGCATAAGGAAATAGATATTTAGGTATGATGTTCATACATGGCACTATATATTACATTGATGGTAGTTTCATATAGCAAAATAAAGGCATGAGATCAGTTCATGATATAAGCAAAGGTACATAGGCAAAGATGTGTCATATAGATAGCTTTGGTCGCCCAGCTTATGGTAACTAAGATCAGGTAGAGTCATCACTGCCTGTGCCATCGATATCAAAATTGACCTCATCATGGAGAAGGAAAACACAGGAAAAATGAAGGGCATTCAAACAAAGAAGAATAATAGAAGTGTGCTCTTACATAAGCAGAAGGCACAATATAACTGTACTGAAAGAGGACATATCAGTGTTGAAGAAAATATACGGCGATCAACAACAAACATACAGGGAAATGCTGGTACAAAACATGCCATTGATGGTAGGTTCAATACATAGCAAATGCACATATTACAGTGGATAGAGAAAGTAAGCTAAGCAACTAACTAACACAAGTGATGCATGAAGTTTTTAGAGCGGGCAGAATACATAGTGTTCACGATACACTGGGCTAGAGCATAATAGTATCTAACATGTCATCATCATAACCTTCACCATAGCCTGAATCTGATTCTGTATCATAAGGATATATGCCTTTCTTTTGCAGTGAGAGACGTAATAGACAACATTTAGCAATATTAAGCACTGCACTCGGGAACCATGCTTCCTCCTTTGATATATCTGATGCTTCTAGAATTGATTTTGGTTATTGTAGAAACTTCATGGAGAGCTCCTCTAGCACCAATTTCCAATAGACCAATGCAATGATCACCTAGGAGGTTAAGCTTACATTAATCATTATGAAGAAATAAAACTTTGAACTGGTATTCTACTTGTCCACCTGTACTGTGATTCCATGAAGTAAATTGCAAAATTACAAAGGAAAAGCTGACCTCCTGATTCAACAGAGAATTTGTGGAAGAGGCCAAAGCTTGAAATTGGATCCTTACATGACGTTCGTAAAAGCTTGGGCCCATTATCTTCCATCACTCTCCAAGATTTAGTTGCTTCCAGTCAGTCCTGCAACACAGTCCTGCAACAATAGCGACAACCATGCCATGAAGTATATATACACCAATTGTCTATCACATATAGTGTTAAATGATTCGAATTGACAACCACATGAAGCATAGTTCAATGCAACTTTTTCTTCGATACACCTCTCCTCAATCAAATGGTTTAGGTCTGAAAATATATAATGGTTAACACAAAAGTAGATTAGTCATTGTTGAGCATGTTTTGAGTTTCTTTTCTTATTCCCTTTGGAAGGGACAAAAGTGAATAAAAGCAGGCCTGGAATATATATTGTTCCATGCCCTCACAATAATTTCTGCATGGCCAGTTAACTCTGAAATAAGAAAGACTGTGATATTACACTTAATATATATAAGAGGCTCACTTAAATTAAAGTCAAGATATAAGTAATGTTCATGCAGGATATTTTGTATTTAGAACATTAGACAATACCATCAGACGGTACATAAAATTCGACTCAGAAAAAAAATTCACCACTTATAAATGGAGTAAGTAGTAAGGGGGCACAAAGACAACATCATACCAGTATACTTGCAAATAACTTCCAAAATGAATGGACGCTACATGGAAAATTAACTCCAACAGATTAGAGACATAAAAGCTCTGAAGTCAGAAAATCAAAGAAATGCTCAATTCAGCTTATTTAGTAGTTATGATCTAAATTTTCTGCCGTGTCAAAGTTCAAGCCAGACATAATCCATGCTACTTCACCTGGAGTTATGGTCATCTGGATTTATTTTAGACCGGGGCAGCAACAGGTCAATGTGAACGGGTCAGCAAATGGTCTACGACATGAGATGAATAACTTGTAGAACTATGCTACAGGTGATACATCCATTGTGGCAAAACATACACAGAATGCAACAATACAAAAAAGAGTCCCATGAAAATGATTTCTGGACAGCCAGACAAATCCAGTGTTTAGGATCTCTGTTATGTGCAAATTTCATGCTAGTAGAAACTACCTGCTAGCCAAGGTGAAGTAGGAAATGCATGGCACATCCGCACATGATACTCGTATATTTTCCTTCGTTTCAATAAAAAGAGCAACCATAGGTCTCCAACACCTGCATGGCAGCGAGCAAACAGGCTCACCCATCTACAAAGATCCGAATAAGGAGCTCTGAGAACACAGCCGCCTGTAGAAGTTAGAAAAAATAATAAGTTTCGTGAACATGATTTAGTTCAGTGCTCTCAACAGATGCTAATTACCAATTTCACTCTGATTACTTAAAATATTCAAGTTTTGTACTCAGTTCTAGAAAGACACTAACTGTGAAAATGCAGGAGGACTAATAATTTGAACTGTGTGTGAATTGCAATAACAAATTGGAAAGAACTAACAATATGTTCATTTTCTCTCAACTATATTCAGCAACATGAGCCATTGGCCCATAGTTATACTTGTGTTCTTTACAAAATACCATGTTTTTTTATATGGAAACAAAATAGTCAGCTTACATTTGTAGAAACAACTCAAAAAATTATTTTAGTAAATTATGTACGGATGCAGATCGACACTTTGGGTGAGTGTGTTCCGGTAATCAACCGCAATACACCGAATCAAAAATCATGAACTTAGAAGTAGGTAGCATTTGTTTAGACTAAGCCAGCAAGAATAACACATTAGATTTTAATCTAGATCCTTCATGTAAAGAAATAACATAAAAAGAATCAAGAATTTCTCAATTTATTCAACAAAGAGCAGTGAAAGTGAAACATAGCAGGCAAACCAAATAAATCTGGGCACATATAGAAACATTCCTGATATTCTCACACATAAAAAAGCAGCTAACCACCCGTCGCGCCAAAGGGCGACAACAAACCAAGCATTCAAATCATGCACGTAAAATCAGGTGAATGGAGATAAGCCTACACAAAAGTACGCATTTAGCTCTTCCGTTGTCTAATAAATTATTTGAGAGTAAAAAATAATTTAGAAGACTCAACGCTACATCATAGCACTGCATAATCAGTTGCCGAAAAACAAAGCATGAAATTCTAACAACAGAAAAGCATCAACAGTCCTATGAGCATTGTGTTCATAGAGTATGATGTGTTATCAGGAAAAAAACACATAAAACTGAAAGAGGCATGGTTGTACAAAGATAGATCGATACAACCTTGTAAAGTCAGTCATCAGGCAAGCATCGCCTGCAGTTTCACTTCAGTTACAGTGCCTCCCATGAAACCAATGGTGAAAAGTCTACCATCAACTGCTAAGTTATCCAGATTGCCTTAGAGATAAGATCTGCCTACGTTGTCCAGAATGACATCAATGTCTGGTAGAGATTCCACATATTACAGTTAGAATGTATATAAAATTGACAGGTATAACTTGGTAAAGCCAAATAATTTTATTTTACTTCTGCATCAGGGCATCAAGCGTCACAAGAGGATGGCAGGATAATACCATTTCCATTAGTTTCTGCTTCGATATGTGCTAGAAAGGTTTTGTAGTTTCTGCATATATCCACACCTTAAACGTACGAAGCGGCTAGTTTCTCTTTGGCTTTCTAGAGCGGCATAACAGAGGTGCTTTCGGAAAACATCTTTGTACCATATATATATACTGTATTTATCTGAACCAATAAACCTGCAGTGACTAAAACCTTGATTCCAAGGCACTTTGCAATCTGTATAGAAAATGTGCCAATTCCGCTTGATCCACTGTGGATCTGCATACGATTGGAGATACCTCGACAGGAAAAAAAACATAGGCATGAAAATTCCGTTCCAGTTCAATTCTCACAACACCAAATTGTGCACCCCTTTTTGCATACAAGTGATTACTAAATCATTTCATACTCCATTCGAGTAGCATCATTCAATACTTTGTTGTTTTTCAGTTAGTCAGAGCATGTCAATCTGGTGATGACTAAGGAAGATTCACGTTCTGCAATCCTAACAAACAAATTAGCCAGAGAGATTTTCTTAATGGGAAGGGATTCACCTGGGGAGATGGCTGGTCATTAAGACGTGCAGGCCACCTCGGGCAAGCGGGCGGCATCGGTCAGCGACACCCTCTCCAGCACCGGGAGCAACAGCCTCGGCGGCACCACCACCTTCTCCGTGTACCCGCGTAAGCAACGCGCGCAGCTGCATGACCTCAAGCCAAACAGCAGATGCATCATCGTAGCAGAGCAACAACAGGGGCAGGGCAGAGGAGGTGGTAAAATTCACTGAAGTAAGATATTACCTGGTCGCCGACGGGCCAGTGCGGGTGGATGTTGGCCTGAGAGCGAGGATGGAGCCAGAGCACTCGACACCGGATCAAGGACGCGGCTGCTGCTACCCTCCTCTGGATCAAGGCCGCGCCCTCAATTGTACTACAACAGAGAAAATTTGGCAATGAGCCAGGAAGTGGATATGCTTTAACAGACACGGTAAAAAAACTAAGACCATCTTTCTATCACGACCAATAAGCAGGTAAAAACTGGAATAATAGTGGAAGCAAGGTGAAATCAATGTCAACATAATATATCGAATTTAGAGTTTCGTAAGGACCCTTAACTAACAACTAATAATCCCAATTCTAGTGAACTAAAGACAACCAAAGACACATTTGCAATTCACAGCATGGAACCCATTGCCTGCCTAGGAGAAACACCCATGTGCACTGCCTCCAGCCTGCCTGAATTGGTGTCACCATGGCAGAGAGGTCTGTCACAACCTCAAACATAAATGACAGGAGATGAGTTCAAACTCCAAGCTGAATCTTCAGTTGCTATAGTTCTAAAAGATTGTACTAAAGTAGGCAAAAAAATGGGATCTTGCAAGAAACAGGTTATTCTAATGTAAGAACATCAAAGAGAACTTTGTTGGTTTTACCTTGAACAACATGATTCCAGATTTACAGTAAGCAGCACGAATTTTCTAAAGCATTTGCACCCTGTAAAAATTCTTCTCATCCCCTGATGCAAGAATGATTGTTACACTTGAACAGAAAGCTGATGGCATACCTAGCAAAATATTTTAACATCATCCTTGATCTGAGACAAATGACTAATCACCAAGTAATTAGATGGACATGTACTTGGGAAAGTACACAACCCACGAGCAAATAGCAAAGGGGTTGAGAAGGGTTGAGGCTGGCAGCTGCTCACCTCGTGCTCCTCCTGCTTCGCGGAAGAGGCAGCAGCGGCACGAGCTCACCTCCCACTGAGACGGGGAGGAGGGGGTGGCGAGGCGCCGGAGCCGGAGCCGTGCTGGATCGGCGCCAGGGCGGTGCGAGCTCTGCAAGTGCCGTCGCCGACCCACTTACGCCACTACACGAGCGGCCGTTCGTCGCACCACTGCACTGCACACCGGCGGAGACCCTCTCCCATTCGAAGCCGCACCTCCCTCTACTCTTTCCTCTCTTTCACCCTCTTCTCCTCCTTCTTCTCCCTCTCATCTTCTCTCTGTCCTGCAGATCGAATCCAGCGCCACAGCCATCGCCGGGAAGCTCGCCTCCGCACCCGTACAACTTGGATCCCGGGGCGGACGAGATGCAGGCGCGAGGGGGGGGGGGGGGGGTTGGTGGCTGAGGTGGGGGGGGAGCATGATGAGGAGGCGGCAGCGGCCTGGGGGGAGGCGACTGGGGTGGGAGGAGGAGGAGGCGGCGGCTAGGGTTCGTGAGGAAGGAGGTGCACCCTTCTCTCTCGCGTCGCTGCACTACTCATAGCCGACGTGGAGCCATCGGTTGTGCCTAGCATCCTCTTCATCCTTTATAGACGCGGGCTCACTACCCTTTTTCTTCCGCTGCCCCGTGCGCGGGGAAGACGCGGACTCGCTACCCTTTTTCTTTCGCTGCCCTCCTTCTCTCTCGAGTCGCTGCACTATTCATAGCCGACGTGGAGCCATCGGTTGTGCCTAGCACCCTCTTCATCTTTTATAAAGGTAAACTAGTGGACCCGTTGCTCCAAATGACGCAGAGGCACGCTAAACTCATGCCCGCGATGAAAAAATATCCATGATTCAAGGGTTCAGGGTTTAGAAATGTATATACACATTTTAATTTGATAGTACAATGCCCCATTTAAAACAAAATATATGTTTTAGTTACTTTAGCGGTAGGCAAGTACATATGATAAAAAATGGTGTCTTGTTGTGAACAATGACACACACACACACACACACACATTCTAATTTGGTGGTATATAGTCCCATTTAAAACCATGTCATGTTGAAAATATGTGTATCCTTTTAGTAATCTTTTTGTCTGGGCAAATATGCACACTAAAAATTTAGATGCTTATGTATAAAAATAAACTCATATTTTCATGCATGCTATAAATAAAATCTAAAAAAAATATACTCTGGTGCTAAAAATATATGTGTATCTAATAGCATGTAGGAACCATTTAAGGGGGCCTTTGTTTTAAAAAGCTATTAACCTTTTATTGTTTTTTTGGCAAAAAAGGAAAAACATTTCTGTTTGCTCAGATGGACGCATATGTATCTGAAAATGCACGCATGTAGCTGGCCCATTGCGTCAAATAGCATAGAGACCTGTTGAATCCATGTGTGCATTGAAAAAAAAATCCATATGTTAGTTGGTTTAGTTGTGGGCAAGCGCATATGGTAACAAATTATCCTCTTTATTTAATAAAAAAGTATGGAGACTTGTTGTCGACAATGAGATGTACATGCATACACATTTAAATTTATCTTTGAGCCAAATGGCGCAGAGCCCCGTTCGAAACCATGGACACGCGTTAAGAATATTTGCATGTTTTTCAATAACTTTATGTTTGAGCAAGCGCAAAGAACATGTCAAACCCCAAGTGTTTTGAAAATAGTTGATTTTGTTAGTAGCAGTAGGTTTTAGCAACCACTTAGGGTGCTAATTCAAACACTTTAAGATGAAAAATGAAGCATAATTTATCATTGAAAATATATGAGCATGCATAATTTGTTATCTTATTCAAGTAACATAGAGCCAAATGGCACAAGGTATATGACATACAACTTTACAGCAAAGATGCGACGCGGTATCTTCCTTGACCTGATTATGTTCAAGCACATTTGGAGATCAAACACACAATTTACTAAGATATGGCTATCCAAACATGCAAACTATTTCATCAAGGTATCACCTCCCTGAATTGAAACCCAAAACACCTGTACAACATGGCCATTTAAAATGTCTGGAAAAATTATTCAGAACCGCAACCAACCAAAGAGAACATCTGGAATATGAAAAAGAATTCAATTGAGTGGTTCATATGGGCAGATAGAATCATAAAGATTATTGCATTGATTCACATCAGCAAGGTCCTTGTAAACAAGGGTTCTGGATGTGTTATTTGATGGATAAAACAAAATCTACATGTGATTTGTACACCAATTTTATTATATTGATTTACAGCAGCAAGGTCCCATAAAAACAGTGAATTCATGGTGTTCTAGTTGTGTAATTGATATCTAACTAAGAAATATATTCTCAGATTACCAAGATGAATAAAAAAGAAAAGTTCGGCTGAGAAGATCTGCTTCTTATGAAGATCTTAACAAATGCCAAGCAACTTGATGCACCATCCTAAAATATTATACTTTTTCATGATAAGCAGGTTATTGTGCACAAACAAGATAACTGATATTCCAACAAACAACAGGTAGCTTTGAACTGCACAAGATCCCCGTAGTTCTAGTTTTGGTTGGAGGGCTGTCACAAGATCCCTGTAGTTTTGGTTTTGGTTGCAAGGCTGTCAGACTCGTACTAATTTCACAAGTTCAGATATAGTAAAATCCGTACTCATTCCAGAACATCTGAACTGCACAAGATCCCTGTAGTTTTGGTTTTGGTTGCAAGGCTATCAGATTCGTACTAATTTCACAAGTTCAGGTATAGTAAAATTCATACTCATTCCAGAACATCTGAACTGCACAAGATCCCTGTAGTTTTAGATCATACAAAAGCAAAGCGCAACAGGATTATCCCTGAAAATGGAATACAGAAGGATCATTTTCCACATGATACAAGTACTATGCCTCTTATCAAATTAGCCTCAGTAAGTTCAAAGTTCACGTGGTAGAGAAAAAGTTAATTTATCCTTTATGGTACATATATCATGAAAATAATATTGTATACACAATAGTCACTATGCTTTAAGTTAACATTTTATCATTCATGAGAACAAAAGATTCACCTATATTATCTTCATTTATGTTTTGTAATGGATTGCAAACTAAGAGTCGTTATAAAAAATTTGTGGGTATCAAAGAGGGTAAGTTGTACCACCGATTATCGAAATCACTTAAATGAGGTCACCAAGGTGGAGTTGTTGACCGTTTTGCTGGGCTAACAACAGGTTGATGATAGGTGGAGGCATTGTGATTCCAGGAAGCACCACCTACCAGTACACCTTTTGTATCTCCTCAGAGTTTGGCATCGCCGTCGTGGCTGCACCGGCAAAACTCACAAGCCAGATTCCCTCTCCTGCAGTGACCTGTGTGCATCAGAACGAGCAACATAGGTAAGCAATTCGTGGTAAACACACACGCACACCCAAGCTAACTAATTAACTACACATGTAAGCACTTTTTGTGCGGATGCGCTGCACGGAAAGAAACTATCCGATTAGAACATAATTTTTGCACTCACCATAAGAAGCGAGATGAGTAGCAGAAGTAGATCCACAGTGTCTATTGCTGTATGATGTAGTACTTGCTAGCAAGTGGTGGTGGAGGGTCCTATTTATAGTCCAGATGGGTGCATGAAAGATATAGACTAAAGTGTCAACCATAAACTACTATTTGCAAAAGCAAGGAACATAAACAACAGGTTGTGCAGCTAGATAAATTACTCTTTTCAAGTTCACCGCCATATTTTATTAGAAAGTGCATTGCCTATGGACAATGCATCTCAGGGAATCACAGTGAGAATGAAAGGGCTGGAGAAATGCAAAATGATAAAATTCAGACTTGGCATACAGAAAAACTAACAGGAAAACATGCACCATCAATCATTCACCATAAGGGCAGCAGCAGAAATGATCAAATGAAAAAACCAGAAATCGCCGAGT
This sequence comes from Thinopyrum elongatum, assembly GCA_011799875.1. NCBI lineage: Eukaryota > Viridiplantae > Streptophyta > Magnoliopsida > Poales > Poaceae > Thinopyrum > Thinopyrum elongatum. Next base: position 426,061,824 of record CM022297.1, read on the forward strand.
CTGAAGACCGCGCATCCTCCTCAAATCACGTAATGAAAATTCACTTGCAGGAGCAACTATTCATAATCCAGTTAATACATGGATAATTTTAAGAAACGAGAGCTTGGGCATGTTTTACATAACACTACTGTAACCTGTGGGTAGGAACAGGATGACACCAGGTTGCAAACAAGGACCACTGAATTAAGAATGAAAAATGAGTAAAAGAAATTACATACTGAGAACCCCAACAATTAGGCAATCCATTCCAAGACACAATAAATTCACAAGCCCAATTAGCATTATACCTCACAGCCGGAACAACAGTGGTCGCAACACTTCCATATGCTCGCACAGAGCGTCCAGCTCTCAGTCCGCACCCTGCATCAACCCAAGCAGAACCTGCTCAAACAAACGGAGAAGGGGGGAAAGAGAAAACTTCAAACAGACTGCAAGGGGATCGTACCGATACGAGGAGTTGAGTGTGGACTGGTTGAGTGCAAGCTCGTGCACCAGCTGCGGTCGTCGTCGAGCACCCACTGAGGCCGCCGTCCGCTGGACCACCGTATGAGCCGCCTATGGCGCTAGGCCGTCGTCGAGTCGCGAAAGAGGGTCTCGAGCGCGGCCGTCATTGTGTCACCTCAGGATGCGGGCGAGGCCGGCATTGAGTGCCTGGTGAGACCAGACCCCGCGAAGTGTAGCTTGGAGCTCCGGGCAGCCGCTTCCCCGCCGTCAACCTCGCTGCTCGTTAGCATACCCTGTCAGCCTCCTGGCCCTCCCCTGCTCGCCAGCCCCCGATGTGAGAACCCGCCGCCCCTGATATCCCGCGGCGGCGACTTGCGCTGATCTAGAACCATCGCACGCGGCGGCGCGAATCTAGAACATGCCGAAGCAGATGACGGAGCCAGTGTGCGAGGCCTCGATCCGCTCCTTCCATCTGCTGGCCTCGCTCGCATTGCTCCTCGGTAAACATCGTTTGAGGTGGGGCGGCCGGAGACAAGGCGGTGGAGGAGACGAAGCAGCGAGAAGGCGGAGATTTTTTTTAAAAACTATGACTTATTTTATAGCAAATTTAAAAACTAAAGGGCTGAACGAAAAAACCAGAAACATGACCCCGTCGGCCTCTGGCTGGCCGAAGAGGGGCCTCTCGGCCTGCAGTTGGCCGAAGCGAGGCTGGTCGGCCACCAGTGGGCCGATGAGCGGCCCATCAGCTCCCACGCGACCGAAAGGTGGCCTGTCGGCCACCAGGCGACCGAGGAGGGCCCGTCGGCCTCCAGGAAACCGAAGAGCTCCTGGATAAGGCCGACGCCGCTCCTTTCTTCTTCCTCTGCTCGTTTTCACCTCCTCTCTCTCTCGTTGCTCTTTGTACTCTCCACCGAAGGAAATATGCCCTAGAGGCAATAATAAAGTTGTTATTTATATTTCCTTATATCATGATAAATGTTTATTATTCATGCTAGAATTATATTAACCGGAAACTTAGTACATGTGTGAATACATAGACAAACAGAGCGTCCCTAGTATGCCTCTACTTGACTAGCTTGTTTATCAAAGATGGTTATGTTTCCTGACCATAAACATGTGTTGTCATTTGATGAACAGGATCACATCATTAGAGAATGATGTGATGGACAAGACCCATCCATTAGCTTAGCATAATGATCGTTAAGTTTTATTGCTATTGCTTTCTTCATGACTTATACATATTCCTCTGACTATGAGATTATGCAACTCCCGAATACCGGAGGAACACTTTGTGTGCTATCAAACATCACAACGTAACTGGGTGATTATAAAGATGCTCTACATGTGTCTCCGAAGGTATTTGTTGGGTTGGCATAAATCGAGATTATGATTTGTCACTCCGAGTATCGGAGAGGTATCTCTGGGCCCTCTCAGTAATGCACATCATATGAAGCCTTGCAAGCAATGTGACTAATGAGTTAGTTGCGGGATGATGCATTACGGAACGAGTAAAGAGACTTGCCGGTAACGAGATTGAACTAGGTATGATGATACCGACGATCGAATCTTGGGCAAGTAACATACCGATGACAAAGGGAATAACGTATGTTGTTATGCGGTTTGACCGATAAAGATCTTCATAGAATATGTAGGAGCCAATATGAGCATCCAGGTTCCGCTATTGGTTATTGACCGGAGATGTGTCTCGGTCATGTCTACATAGTTCTTGAACCCGTAGGGTCCGCACGCTTAACGTTCGATGACGATTTGTATTATGAGTTATGTGATTTGATGACCGAAGTTTGTTCAGAGTCCCGGATGAGATCACGGACATGACGAGGAGTCTAGAAATGGTCGAGAGGTAAAGATTCATATATTAGAAGGCTATATTCGGACATCGGACAGGTTCCGAGTGATTCGGGTATTTTTCGGAGTACCGGGGAGTTACGAGAATTCACTGGGAGAAGTAATGGGCCTTATTGGGCCATACGGGAAAAGATGAGGCAGGCCAAATGGGAGGTGGCACCCCCCCCCATAGGTCTGAATTGGACTAGGGGAAGGGGGCGGCGCCCCCCTTGCCCTTTCCTACTCCCTCTCTCTTTCCCTCTTTCCTTCTCTCCTACTCCGAAAAGGGAAAGGGATTCCTAATAGGACTTGGAAGTCCTAATAGGACTCCATACACTTGGCGCGCCCCTAGGAGGGCCGGCCTCTCTCCCTCCCTCCTTTATATACGGGGGAGGGGGGCACCCCAAAGGCACACCAAGATTTGTCTTAGCTGTGTGCGGTGCCTCCCTCCACAGTTACACACCTCGGTCATATCGTCGTAGTGCTTAGGCGAAGCCCTGCGCCGGTAACTTCATCATCACCGTCGCCACGCCGTCATGCTGACGGAACTCTCCCTCGTCCTCAACTGGATCAAGATCTCGAGGGACGTCATCGAGCTGAACGTGTGCTGAACTCGGAGGTGCCGTACGTTCGGTGCTTGATCAGTTGGATCGCGAAGACGTTCGACTACATCAACCGCGTTAAGCTAACGCTTCCGCTTTCGGTCTACGAGGGTACGTGGTCATACTCTCCCCTCTCATTGCTATGCATCTCCTAGATAGATCTTGCGTGAACGTAGGAAATTTTTTGAAATTGCACGTTCCCCAACAGTGGCATCCGAGCCAGGTCTATGCGTAGATGATATGCACGAGTAGAACACAAAGAGTTGTGGGCGATAATAGTCATACTGCTTACCACCAACGTCTTACTTTGATTTGGCGGTATTGTTGGATGAAGCGGCCCGGACCGACATTACATGACCGCGTTCATGAGACTGGTTCTACCGACGTGCTTTGCACAAAGGTGGCTAGCGGGTGTCTATTTCTCCAAGTTTAGTTAAATCGAGTTTGACTATGGCCGGTCCTTGTTGAAGGTTAAAACAGCACACTTGACGAAAAATCGTTGTGGTTTTGATGCGTAGGTAAGAACAGTTCTTTCTAGAAGCCCGTAGCAGCCACGTAAAACTTGCAACAACAAAGTAGAGGACGTCTTACTTGTTTTTGCAGGGCATGCTGTGATGTGATATGGTCAAGACATGATGTGATATACGTTATTGTATGAGATGATCATGTTTTGTAAAAGTTATCGGCAACTGGCAGGAGCCTTATGGTTGTCGCTTTATTGTATGAAATGCAATCGCCATGTAATTGCTTTACTTTATCACTATGCGGTAGCGATAGTCGTAGAAGCAATAGTTGGCGAGATGACAACGACGCTACGATGGAGATCAAGGTGTCAAGTCGGTGACGATGGAGATCATGACGGTGCTTTGGAGATGGAGATCAAAGGCACAAGATGATGATGACCATATCATGTAACATATTTTGATTGCATGTGATGTTTATCTTTTATGCATCTTATTTTGCTTAGTACGACGGTAGCATTATAAGATGATCCCTCACTAAATTTCAAGGTATAAGTGTTCTCCCTGAGTATGCACTGTTGCGACAGCTCGTCGTGCCGAGACACCACGTGATGATCGGGTGTGATAAGCTCTACGTTCATATACAACGGGTGCAAGCCAGTTTTGCACGTGCAGAATACTCGGGTTAAACTTGACGAGTCTAGCATATGCAGATATGGCCTCGGAACACTGAGACCGAAAGGTCGAACATGAATCATATAGTAGATATGATCAACATAGAGATGTTCACCATTGAAAACTACTCCATCTCACGTGATGATCGGACATGGTTTAGTTGATATGGATCACGTGATCATTTAGATGACTAGAGGGATGTCTATCTAAGTGGGAGTTCTTAAGTAATATGATTAATTGAACTTAATTTATCATGAACTTAGTTTTTGCATATCTATGTTGTTGTAGATCAATGGCCCGTGCTACCGTTCCCTTGAATTTTAATGCGTTCATAGAGAAAGCTAAGTTGAAAGATGATGGTAGCAACTACACAGACTGGGTCCGTAACTTGAGGATTATCCTCATTGCTGCACAGAAGAATTATGTCCTTGATGCACCGCTAGGTGAAAGGCCTGCTGCAGGAGCAGATGCTGATGTTATGAACGTCTGGCAAGCTCGATCTGATGACTACTCGATAGTTCAGTGTGCCATGCTTTACGGCTTAGAATCGGGACTTCAAAGATGTTTTGAACATCATGGAGCATATGAGATGTTCCAAGAGTTGAAGTTAATATTTCAAGCAAATGCCCAAGTTGAGAGATATGAAGTCTCCAACAAGTTCTATAGCTGCAAGATGGAGGAGAATAGTTCTGTCAGTGAACATATACTCAGAATGTCTGGGTACCATAACCACTTGACTCAGTTGGGAGTTAATCTTCCTGATGATAGTGTCATTGACAGAGTTCTTCAATCACTGCCACCAAGCTATAAAGGCTTCGTGATGAACTATAATATGCAAGGGATGGAAAAGACAATTCCCGAGCTCTTCGTGATGCTAAAGGCTGCGGAGGTAGAAATCAAAAAGGAGCATCAAGTGTTGATGGTTAACAAGACCACTAGTTTCAAGAAAAAGGGCAAAGGAAAGAAGGGGAACTTCAAGAAGAATAGCAAGCAAGTTGCTACTCCCGGGAAGAAGCCCAAGTCTGGACCTAAGCCTGAAACTGAGTGCTTCTACTGCAAAGGGACTGGTCACTGGAAGCGGAACTGCCCCAAGTATTTGGCGGATAAGAAGGATGGCAAAGTGAAAGGTATATTTGATATACATGTTATTGATGTGTACCTTACTAATGCTCGTAGTAGCACCTGGGTATTTGATACTGGTTCTATTGCTCATATTTGCATCTCGAAACAGGAGCTACGGATTAAACGAAGATTGGCTAAGGACGAGGTGATGATGCGCGTGGGAAATGGTTCCAAAGTCGATGTGATCGCCGTCGGCACGCTACCTCTACATCTACCTTCGGGATTAGTTTTAGACCTGAATAATTGTTATTTGGTGCCAGCGTTGAGCATGAACATTATATCTGGATCTTGTTTGATGCGAGACGGTTATTCATTTAAATCAGAGAACAATGATTGTTCTATTTATATGAGTAATTTCTTTTATGGTCATGCAACCTTGAGAAGCGGTCTATTTTTGTTGAATCTCGACTGTAGTGATACACATATTCATAATATTGAAGCCAAAAGATGCAAAGTTAATAATGATAGTGCAACTTATTTGTGGCACTGCCATTTAGGTCATATTGGTGTAAAACGCATGAAGAAACTCCATGCTGATGGGCTTTTGGAATCACTTGATACTTGCGAACCATGCCTCATGGGAAAGTTGACTAAAACTCCGTTCTCCGGAACAATGGAGCGAGCAACTGACTTATTGGAAATAATACATACTGATGTATGCGGTCCGATGAGTGTTGAGGCTCGCGGCGGGTATCGTTATTTTCTGACCTTCACAGATGATTTGAGCAGATATGGGTATATCTACTTAATGAAACATAAGTCTGAAACATTTTAAAAGTTCAAAGAATTTCAGAGTGAAGTGGAAAATCATCATAACAAGAAAATAAAGTTTCCGCGATCTGATCGTGGAGGTGAATATTTGAGTTATGAGTTTGGTTTTCATTTGAAACAATGTGGAATAGTTTCGCAAGTCATGCCACCTAGAACACCACAGCGTAATGGTGTGTCCGAACGTCATAACCGTACTTTATTAGATATGGTGCGATCTATGATGTCTCTTACTGATTTACCACTATCGTTTTGGGGTTATTCATTAGAGACAGCTGCATTCACGTTAAATAGGGCACCATCTAAATCCGTTGAGACGACACCATATGAACTATGGTTTGGAAAGAAACCTAAACTGTCGTTTCTTAAAGTTTGGGGCTGCGATGCTTATGTGAAAAAGCTTCAACTTGATAAGCTCGAACCCAAATCGGAGAAATGCGTCTTCATAGGATACCCAAAGGAGACTGTTGGGTACACCTTCTATCACAGATCCGAAGGCAGGATATTCGTTGCTAAGAATGGATCCTTTCTAGAGAAGGAGTTTCTCTCGAAAGAAGTGAGTGGGAGGAAAGTAGAACTTGATGAGGTAATTGTACCTTCTCCCGTATTGGAAAGTAGTTCATCACAGAAATCAGTTCCAGTGATGCCTACACCAATCAGTGAGGAAGTTAATGATGATGATCATGAAACTTCGGATCAAGTTACTACCGAACCTCGTAGGTCAACCAGAGTACATTCCGCACCAGAGTGGTACGGTAATTCTGTTCTGGAAGTCATGTTACTAGACCATGACGAACCTACGAACTATGAGGAAGCAATGATGAGCCTAGATTCCGCGAAATGGCTTGAGACCATGAAATCTGAGATGGGATCCATGTATGAGGGCAAAGTGTGGACTTTGGTTGACTTGCCCGATGATCGGCAAGCCATAGAGAATAAATGGATCTTCAAGAAGAAGACTGACGCTGACGGTAATGTTACTGTCTACAAAGCTCGACTTGTTGCGAAAGGTTTTCGACAAGTTCAAGGAGTTGACTACGATGAGACCTTCTCACCTGTAGCGATGCTTAAGTCTGTCCGAATCATGTTAGCAATTGCCGCATTTTATGATTATGAAATTTCGCAAATGGATGTCAAAACTGCATTCCTTAATGGATTTCTTAAAGAAGAGTTGTATATGATGCAACCAGAAGGTTTTGTCGATCCTAAAGGTGCTAACAAAGTGTGCAAGCTCCAGCGATCCATTTATGGACTGGTGCAAGCATCTCGGAGTTGGAATATATGCTTTGATGAAGTGATCAAAGCATATGGTTTTATACAGACTTTTGGAGAAGCCTGTATTTACAAGAAAGTGAGTGGGAGCTCTGTAGCATTTCTGATATTATATGTGGATGACATATTGTTGATTGGAAATGATATAGAATTTCTGGATAGCATAAAAGGATACTTGAATAAGAGTTTTTCAATGAAAGACCTCGGTGAAGCTGCTTATATATTGGGCATCAAGATCTATAGAGATAGATCAAGACGCTTAATAGGACTTTCACAAAGCACATACCTTGATAAAGTTTTGAAGAAGTTCAAAATGGATCAGTCAAAGAAAGGGTTCTTGCTTGTGTTGCAAGGTGTGAAGTTGAGTAAGACTCAATGCCCGACCACTGCAGAAGATAGAGAGAAAATGAAAGTCATTCCCTATGCTTCAGCCATAGGTTCTATCATGTATGCAATGCTGTGTACCAGACCTGATGTGTGCCTTGCTATAAGTTTAGCAGGAAGGTACCAAAGTAATCCAGGAGTGGATCACTGGACAGCGGTCAAGAACATCCTAAAATACCTGAAAAGGACTAAGGATATGTTTCTCGTTTATGGAGGTGACAAAGAGCTTGTCGTAAATGGTTACGTCGATGCAAGCTTTGACACTGATCCGGATGACTCTAAGTCACAAACCGGATACGTATTTATATTGAATGGTGGAGCTGTCAGTTGGTGCAGTTCCAAGCAGAGCGTCGTGGCGGGATCTACGTGTGAAGCGGAGTACATAGCTGCTTCAGAAGCAGCAAATGAAGGAGTTCATATCCGATCTAGGTGTAATACCTAGTGCATCGGGTCCAATGAAAATCTTTTGTGACAATACTGGAGCAATTGCCTTGGCGAAGGAATCCAGATTTCACAAAAGAACCAAACACATCAAGAGACGCTTCAATTCCATCCGCGATCAAGTCAATGAGGGAGACATAGAGATTTGCAAAATACATACGGATCTGAATGTTGCAGACCCGTTGACTTAAGCCTCTTCCACGAGCAAAACATGATCAGCACCAAGACTCCATGGGTGTTAGAATCATTACTGTGTAATCTAGATTATTGACTCTAGTGCAAGTGGGAGACTGAAGGAAATATGCCCTAGAGGCAATAATAAAGTTGTTATTTATATTTCCTTATATCATGATAAATGTTTATTATTCATGCTAGAATTGTATTAACCGGAAACTTAGTACATGTGTGAATACATAGACAAACAGAGCGTCCCTAGTATGCCTCTACTTGACTAGCTTGTTTATCAAAGATGGTTATGTTTCCTGACCATAGACATGTGTTGTCATTTGATGAACAGGATCACATCATTAGAGAATGTTGTGATGGACAAGACCCATCCGTTAGCTTAGCATAATGATCGTTAAGTTTTATTGCTATTACTTTCTTCATGACTTATACATATTCCTCTGACTATGAGATTATGCAACTCCCGAATACCGGAGGAACACTTTGTGTGCTATCAAACATCACAACGTAACTGGGTGATTAAAAAGATGCTCTACAGGTGTCTCCGAAGGTGTTTGTTGGGTTGGCATAAATCGAGATTAGGATTTGTCACTCTGAGTATCGGAGAGGTATCTCTGGGCCCTCTCGGTAATGCACATCATATGAAGCCTTGCAAGCAATGTGACTAATGAGTTAGTTGCGGGATGATGCATTACGGAACTAGTAAAGAGACTTGCCGGTAACAAGATTGAACTAGGTATGATGATACCGACGATCGAATCTCGGGCAAGTAACATACCGATGACAAAGGGAATAACATATGTTGTTATGCGGTTTGACCGATAAAGATCTTCGTAGAACATGTAGGAGCCAATATGAGCATCTAGGTTCCGCTATTGCTTATTGACCGGAGATGTGTCTCGGTCATGTCTACATAGTTCTCGAAGCCATAGGGTCCGCACGCTTAACGTTCGATGACGATTTGTATTATGAGTTATGTGATTTGATGACCAAAGTTTGTTCGGAGTACCGGATGAGATCACGGACATGACGAGGAGTCTCGAAATGGTCGAGAGGTAAAGATTCATATATTGTAAGGCTATATTCGGACATCGGAAAGGTTCCGAGTGATTCGGGTATTTTTCGGAGTACCGGGGAGTTACGAGAATTCACCGGGAGAAGTAATGGGCCTTATTGGGCCATACGAGAAAAGAGGAGGCAGGCCAAAGGGGAGGTGGCGCCCCCCCATAGGTCCGAATTGGACTAGGGGAAGGGGGCGGCGCCCCCCTTGCCCTTTCCTACTCCCTCTCTCTTTCCTTCTCTCCTACTCCGAAAAGGGAAAGGGATTCCTACTAGGACTTGGAAGTCCTAGTAGGAATCCATACACTTGGCGCGCCCCTAGGAGGGCCGGCCTCTCTCCCTCCCTCCTTTATATACGGGGGAGGGGGGCACCCCGAAGGCACACCAAGATTTGTCTTAGCCGTGTGCGGTGCCCCCCTCCATAGTTACACACCTCGGTCATATCGTCGTAGTGCTTAGGCGAAGCCCTGCGCCGGTAACTTCATCATCACCGTCGCCACGCCATCGTGCTGACGGAACTCTCCCTCGTCCTCAACTGGATCAAGAGCTCGAGGGATGTCATCGAGCTGAACGTGTGCTGAACTTGGAGGTGCCGTACGTTCGGTGCTTGATCGGTTGGATCGCGAAGACGTTCGACTACATCAACCGCGTTAAGCTAACGCTTCCGCTTTCGGTCTACGAGGGTACGTGGACATACTCTCCCCTCTCGTTGCTATGCATCTCCTAGATAGATCTTGCGTGAACGTAGGAATTTTTTTGAAATTGCACGTTCCCTAACATCCACCCCCGCACCGATCTCTTCCGTCGTCCACCCATTTTCCTATCCAACCCACAAAAATAATAGATCATAGCATTCTCCGCCGGCCTACGGTATTTTTTTTTGCTATGGGGTAGTTTTTTGTGCATGAGGAGGAGCCATGGTGGGGTGGAGGAGGTGTGGCTGGTGAGGAGGAGGTGCGTGTGTGGAGGCAGTGGTGGTGAGGAAGAGGTGGTGGTGAGGAGGAGTTTCGGTGGTGTTGTCCGGTGGTGCAAGGAGTCCGCGAGGTGGCCGGTGCCGCTGAGTTGAAGAGAGGAGGAAGAAGAAGGGGACACACGCGTCAAAGGTATAACAATGTTGTCACAAATTTTCTATGAGCTGTACAGTTTATTTAGTGTACATAGTCATTTTAGCGGATAGTTAGTGTAGCCGGTAATAATTATGTTCGTTGCGATTAATGAGAAGGTGGCAATGTCTGACAGGTGAAAATGTCTGAATCAGTAAATTTGAGTATTTACTACGGCCCTGGTAATGTTCGATATAATGAGTTGGGGGTTGATCTTAGCGAGTTTAAAAATGGTGACATGACACTTTCAGACTCGGACAGACTGGACATTAGACAGTTGAAGCACTGGTTGACTACTAGTTTTGGGCTGGATCTTGAAGTATGTTCCGTCAGTATTCATGCATTGTGGACCAAATCCTGTAAAAATGTCAAGTGGGAGTTGATGCCGATAGATAGGAGCCATCATTGGTTGACCCTGTTAAGTCGTTGCCGAGACCGAAGAATCCACCCATATGCCCTAGTGCAACCAGTGGCGAAGGAGGAGAATACCGTACAACTCCACGTGGGGTATGAACCCGGCCAGGGTAGTCAAGTGGCTAACGAGATTTATTTATCCGGGTCACAGCCACAGGATGTGGATGCTAGCCAAGAGTCAGACTACGTGCCACACAATGTTTGTGGTCATGATACTGGGCAGAGTCAGTCGATAATATTAGCTGGTTCTGGTGTTGCTGATGGGGATGAGGAAGGCGATGAAATGTAGAGAGTGATGGAGGAAGAGGACGAGGATGGATTTGCGGAGGATCTGGATTCTGAAAATTCCTAGGATGAAGTGGAGGTACCAATTCCTTCTGCATGGGATCAGGACATATCCACCGGTCTTACTATCAATGATGGCCATGAGACTCCATGGCAATATAATCTGAACCAAGTCCAGATAGGGGCTATGTTTGATACAAAGAAAAAATTGAAGTATGCGGTGATAAAGTGGGCTATGTCTACGCAGAGGGTTTTTCGGACACACATATCAAGTCCAACAAACTATACCGTGAAGTGTGTTGAAACAGGTTGTCCTGCGAAGGTGCATGGGCATGTGCCGAAGTATAACATCCACTGGGTTGTCACCAATGTGGTCCCACATAATTGTGTGAGGAAAAACCTGTTGGTTCGTCATCCAAATCTGACTTCAACTCTCATTGCGCAACTCATGTATAATGAGATAGTGGAGAAGAAAGATATGGAAGCAAAACACATCCAGACAGCAGTGAAGGTCAGATGGAATTATGACATTCCTTATGGGAAGGCTTGGAGGGCTAAGCAGAAGGCTATGGAGGAAAGGTTTGGGACGTTCTTCGACTCATATGATAATGTTGTCCGTCTCCTTGACATACTGAAGGAGAGGAATCCCGGCACTTATGTTAACATACAACACACGAGGTTGGAGAGTATACCAGATTTCAAGGTGTTGAAACGAGTATTCTTCTCTTTCACTATGTGCATCGAAGCTTTCCGGCATTGTCCTCCTGTGATGTTTGTGGATGGTACATTCCTGACTGGTCAGTACAAACGGCAAATCCTGACTGCTATTGGTGTAGACGGGAACAATCAAATCATCCCACTTGCCATGGCATTTGTGGAGGGTTAGAACTTTCCGAGCTGGGTATGGTTCTTCCGGCAAGTTAAAATTGCGATCGTGAAGGACCGACCAAACGTGTGTGTCATTCATGACAGACATGCCGGTATATTGAAGGCCATGAAGACACTAAGGAATCCAACAGCTGACGAACCAACACCTTGGAAGGACTTGCAGAGCCGATGGTGCATGCGCCATCTTGTGGCTATTTTTTTCTCACAGTTTAAGAACAAATGGTTGATGAACTTGTTCAAAAAATTATGCAACCAGAACCAGCAGCGCAAATACGAATTTATTTGGTCAAAACTAGATGAGTTTACTAAGAAGCAGGTCCATGCGAGGAAGAAAATGGAAAAAGATCAGGTTAAATTAGCAGCACTCATCGCAGAGCTAGAGGAGCCAGTAGGTCTTTGTGACTTGCCAGCAATTGACCCTCCTAATACTCAGAGAAAGAAGGGCAGGGCAATAAAGAATTTTTCTGAGTGGATAGAGAAAGAGCCTCCGGTGAATTGGTCTTTGCTGCATGACACCCATGTAGCTAGGTATGGCCACATGACAACCAATCTTGCAGAGGTGTATAACTTTGTACTCAGAGGGAATAGAGTATTGCCACTCACAGCTATTGTAGAGGCTGTATTCCATGGCACTTTGAGATATTTCAGAGAAAGGCACGAGTTAGCAAAGAAGCATATTGCAGATAACCAGAACACACCTTATTGTAGCCGTGTCATGGAGTACATGTCAAAGAAGATAGAGAAAGCAAAGAAGCATACTGTCAGACTCATAGGTAATCAGGAAAGGAGGTATGAGGTTCAGCTTCCTACAGATGGTTTTGGTTCTGCAAATGAGGTGAAGACGCACGAGGTAAAAATTGGAACGGAATTTTATCCAACTTGTGAGTGTACATGCAACAAACCGAAATTGTTGCACCTGCCTTGCTCACATGTGTTGGCTGCCTGTGTCCAGATTGAGTTGGACGCTATCTCCTTCGTGTCCCCATACTATTTAAAAGATGCAGTACTCAATGTCTGGACAGGTGAGATGGCAGGGTTTAGAGTCGTCGGCAATTTCAACAAGGTAAACGATGGGGAGAGAGTATACATCCCCGATCCAGAACTTCGGCGAACAAGCAGGGGCAGACGTAAGGTAAAGCGCATACATAACGATATGGACCAATCTGAAGCTGGTGGAGCAACCAGAGAATGTTTGCTATGTGTGACTTATGGGCATAGGATGAAATATTGTCCCGACCTGAACAAAGACGGTGCTTCCACATCGACAAGTGCTTCCACATCGATGACTGCGACAACAGTAGGAAGAGGCGGACGTGGTCGTGGCAATCGTGGTGGTCGTGGCAGTCGAGGCCGAAGGGGCGGACGAGGAAGAAATAACTCAGAAGCTATATAATGTGTTGGACTATGTTTTAATTTGTAATATGTGCTGGACTATGTTTTAATTTGTAATATGTCTGGACTATGTTTTAATTTGTAATATGTCGGACTATGTTTTAATTTGTAATATTATTTGACTATGTTTTAATTTGTAATATGTGTTGGACTATGTTTTAATTTGTAATATGTCTGGACTATGTTTTAATTTGTAATATTATTTGACTATGTTTTAATTTGTAATATGTCTGGACTATGTTTTAATTTGCATCTGAGATTTGTTGTTCGAATTGCAGATATGGCTTCATATCCGTTGCTTAATGGTAATATCGATAGAGGGCACCGGGCCGCACTTATGGATGCGGGCAAGAACTTAGACGTGTTGGTCACTCGCACTAACTTGATGATACACGACTCATGGGTTAATAGGTATGTGTCCGTATAATAACTTACTATGTTTGGCATACTTTTGATAGCCGGTATAATGACTCTCTTTATTTTGTAGGTTAAGTTGGGCTGGACTTCTACCCTTGGCACGGCTGGTTGAGGGTACATTGGAGGAGTGGGTTGAACATCCGCAATTGGATGAGACAGGTGAACTAATGCAGTTACACAAGAGGCAAGTGAAACGTTTCTCTTACAACAAGTCACTCCTTACCTGCTTAGTAGATAGATGGAGACCAGAGACACATACGTTTCACTTTTCCTGGGGAGAGATGGCGCCTACTTTACAGGATGTGTCTTACTTGCTGGGATTACCTCTGGTCGGTGCTGCCATAGGTCCTTTAGAGACAGAACCTGGTTGGCTAGCATCGATGCAGGCCCGTTTTTTGGCTGCGGTGCCAACTGCTACGGGCCTAGACAACGATCCTCACGGGCCTCGTTTTAAGTGGTTGAGCTAGTTTCAGGTAACCTTCACGGCAAGTTTAAAAAATGTTGTTTTCATTGTTGTCCTCATTGCATAGTTTATACAATCGTTTGGTTTCTATGTAGATTGTCTCCTTAGGATATCCCGATGTTCAGTTGTCAGAGGCACAGATTGACCGATCCCTAGAGGCATATATTATGTGGTTGTTCGGCAAGACGATGTTCACGGAGAACCACGTGACCACTGTCGATGCACGACTCATCGGTATTGCACGGGAGATAGCTGACGCACGTTGCCCTGGGGACATTCTGCAGAGGAGTTTTGGTTATGCTGTGTTAGCTGCTACGTACAGAGGCCTGTGCAAAGCTTGCTTGTTGAAGTCTAGAAAATCAGGTCTTGTTGGATGTCCACTATTGTTGCAGCTCTGGTCATACGAGAGATTCCCTATTGGTCGACCCTATGTCTGCGTTGATAAACCTTTTGGTTTGGAGGACATGGCTGGGACTTACGTGCCTTCTATCGGCGACTTGCCTACTATGGGATCTGTTTGGACACGGAGAGAGGTATTTTCATATTAAGTAACAATATGAATTATTAATGTTTATTTCTTGCCATTCAATAGTATTACTAATGCTTATTTGTTGTCATGCACAGAGACAGTTTGCGCATAGCCAGGTGAGGGGCTGCTACCCCTCCTTCACGACGCAGTTTGATAGTTTGCACGAGGATCAAGTTATCTGGGAGCCATACTCCCAGCAGGCTATATTATCCAGGTGCCCAGTTGGGGTTTCTGGATTGTGCACTAGAGATCGGCACTATTGGATGACCAAGGCCAGGTTGGTGTTCGACGTGACGGTTGAGGAGATGGCTCTTCATAGAGTGATGAGACAGTTCGGTCTATGCCAAGAGCCTGACCCTCCAGTTATTCCACACTTACCAGATCACGTGCACAAGTAAGTAATACTATTTTAGTTCTCAGGTCTGCATTCAGAATATAACTAATCATGTAACGCGCATGTCAATCTCAGGTACAGTCACGGAGGAGGAAACAAGTCCCTGCATTCTTGGCTTCAAGACATTAGCCCTTACGTGGATGAATGGACTACTGTGCCGACAAATATCTGGGATGAGATTCGGCCCTTTGACTGGGACAAGTTCGGGTTGTATCTGCAGCGTTACCGGCATAGCACGAGGATCTACTTGGTTCCATCAGCAGCTCCTGATCAGATCAAAGCCCCTCTCACCAGCGATCTGTTCCCAACTGCCTCTGTTGTGGGAACCAGACACCACGCGGTACGTGCTATGCTTCTCACATGTTAAGTTTTTTCTTAACCTGAACATATATAATTGGTTCACTATTCGTGTTGTCTGTCATACAACGATGATCTAATTGGTTAACTCTCCGTGTACAGGGTGACTTGACATGCGAGGCGCTAGAGGAGGTTTCCGCTTTAATGCAACGCTTTGAGAGGGGAGATAATATTCCACCGCGAGAGAACGTCTCATGGTTGAGGCAACTTGATGAGAAGCTACACGGGATTTACGCAGCTGTTACATGTAGACGATCTTCGGATGTTGCTATTCCTCATCCAGCACATCGTCCGCCACGCCCCTCTCTGCACCGTTCAGAACCTCGACCCTCTGTGCACCGTTCGGAACCACGACCCTCTGTGCAGCATTCAGAACCACAACCTTCACAACCAGGGAGCTCTTCCTGGCAGCAGACACCTCCTTCACAACCAGGGAGCTCTTCCTGGCAGCAGACACCTCCTTCACAACCAGGGAGCTATTTCTGCCAGCAGCCATGTAACACCTCGGTAGTTAAGCTACAGTAACCACACTCGCTAATGGTGCCATGTCATTGCAATTACTGTTGCTAGATTCCCCTTTGATTCAAATCCCGTTCGAATTCAAAAATCAAAATCAAGTCAAACGGTAAAAGTATTCAAACATTAAAAATAAAATGTCCTATGTGTGACAAATAATCCCTAGATAATATTGGTGGAGCTCCAACATTTTTTTAAAGTGTTTGAATGTCCTAAAATAAATTAAAACACTAACAAAACAATTAGTTAAATGCCTTTTACAATTAATAAAATATTAAACTATTTTATTTAGTTGCCCAAACTTATGTGACAGTAATATGTTTATTTAGACTAAATTTGGACTACTTTTATAATCTATAAAACTAAAGTAAAAGAGAAACTAGAAATAAAAAGAACAAAGACCGCCCCGGGCCTCGGCCCAGCAGGCCACCAGGCCACCAGGCCGGCCTACCCCACTACCCATATCCCCCCTGTCGACCGAAACCCTAACCGACACCCGCACTCGCCCCCCCACGATCCCCTTCTCCTCCCCCACCGATCTGGATCGGGATCAGCCCCGATCCCGTCGCCCTCGATGCCCTGCGGCCGCCCGTCGCCGTCCACCGTCGCTCGAGGTCTCCGCCGGCGTCGCCTCGTCGCCTTCTCCCTCAACAGCCGCCCCGCCGGACCGCCTCCTCGCCGGACTGCTCGCCCCGACTCTCCCTCCATGGCTCCACCGAGCCACACCGACCCCCTGCCCGCCAACGCCGGTGAGAGCCACGCCCTCCCCTCTCTCCCTGGCCATGCCACGCCGCACGGCAGCGCCGCTCACCTCGCTCTCGCACCGGCTGCTGCTACTCTGCATCACCGCAGCTCGCCTAGCCCCGCTCGCTCCCCTGTTACTTGCTGCTACGCCCGCCCGTGCGGCGCTCCCCTCGCGCTCGTTGCCGCACATCCCGGGACCGCGCCGGCTGCGCTCCCCTCTAGCTCGCCGCGCCCGCTTGCCTCTCTGCTGCGCCGGCACCCACGCCGCGCCACCGCGCCAACCCGCGAGCTCACAGCTCCGCCTCGCGCACAGCCGCCATGCCCGCACCTGCCCCGCGAGCCGTGCTCGCCCCAGCTGTCCACTCGCCGCGCCGCTCTGCTCCCTACGCCGCTCCCCACAGCAGCGCCCGCCTACCTCCGCCGCCTCCCCTGGCTGGCGCCTTGGCTGCCGGCGCCCAGCCGCGTCGATGGCCACGCTTGAGCCAGCGCCCGCGGGCCCACGGGGCTCCGCCCGCTGCCCGCTAGCGCCCGTGCCCGATAAGGCCCACTGGCCCTATGAAAAGTGGGGTCCATTCCCCAGAATGTTTAAAAAATAATAATAATAAAAATGTAATTAATAATTAAATTAATTAATTATTTAAATGATTAATTAACTTAATTAATTCTGTTTAGATAACTAGTTAAACTTAATTAGCTTGCTAACTAAAATAACTAACTGTTAATTAGTTAGTAGTCTATGACGAACGGGACCCACACGTCTGTTGACCCAGTCAACAGATGGTTGACTGTGTACATCACGCTGACATCACACTGACATCATAATTACATTATATAATCAATTTAATTCTGTTAATTATAAAATTTGATTAAAACATTAGAAAATCATATAAAATAATCCGTAACTCGGATGAAAATACTTTCTACATGAAAGTTGCTCAGAACTACGAGACGAATCCGATTACGCAATACGTTCATCTGCCACGCGTCCCTAGCATAGTGAACATGCAACAATCCACCTTCGGTCCGTCTATCCGAAAATGCGAAACACCGGGGATACTTACCCGGCTGTTTTCCCCCTTCGCCGGTATCACCTATCCCTGTGTTAGATCACCCCTGGCACCGCATATCACCTTGTTATATTTTGTGATGCTTTGTTTGCTCCGTATTTACTGTTTCTCTCCCCCTCTTCTTCTCCGGTAGACGCCGAGACCGACGCCGGCGCAGCAGAGTACAACTATGCTCCGGACGAGCAGCTTTCCGATGACCCCTCCTCCTTGCCAGAGCAACCAGGCAAGCCCCTCCCTTGAGCATCCCGATATCGCCCATTCAATTCTCTTCTGCTTGCATTAGTTTTTGCTACTGTTACCGTTTGCTCCTATTCTGATGCATAGCCTGCTTTTGTAACCTGCTTATTGTTACCTTACCTGCCTTTTCAACTGCTTAGTATAGATTGGTAATGAACCATCAGTGACCCCCATCACCTTACCCTTGTTGCCCCTGCTTGATCATCGACGACTCAATCAATGTGATCGTCGACCAGAGACCGACACATCACTTCACCCCCTTAGTTGTACGACTCTCCATAGTTACTATCGAGTGCCGAGGGTGATACCTCGTAACACACTCCTGATGAATACTCTGCAGTGTAGCTGTTCGGTCGTGGTCATCGAGGGTGATTCCTCCTTCTCCACTTCCGATACGACTTTGTCGTGCAACCCCTCAGTGTGAACCTCGAGGGTGATGCCTCATACGTTCACCCTGATGATTTCATCGAGTGGAATCCACCGAGGGTGATTCCTCGGGGTTTCCCCCTTGATGTTATGAGCACACGGTTAATTTGACCTTTGTTACAGGCGGGTCGACCCTGAGGGGTACCCGCAGGGAGATCTATGATGTCGGGCTTGCCCAGAAGGGCGCCCGAGTGTGATATTGTGGCGGAGCTTCAGAAACTCTGATCGTCTCCGCGTGTTACTAAATCAGCCTATCAGATTTGGGTATTTGATCTGAGTGGGTCGACGTGCCCTATACGCACTACCACCACGCGGGATAATGGTTTATGGGGCCCTCTGCGTTGTACGTTTCTCCTGAAAGCTCATCAGACGTCACAGTTCACCGTGTGGGCTGATTGTCGGGAATGGGCTGGATACTTTACTGACGAGTTCAGTGTCACGCCTGCACCCCGGCCAGTCACGCAACGCGCAGGGTGCCCAGGGTAATGGCCCAAGACCTCTGGGTGCATAGGTTAGTCTGGCGTGCTGACCTCTCTGCTGAGCCTAGGTAGGGCGCTGCTTCGTGTTGATCTCCCAAGGCCGGGCATTACCCAACAAGTGTGTCTGGCCAGAGTTGATCGAGCGTGTTGGGTAATAGTAGTGCACCCCTGCAGGGAAGAATAATCTATCGATAGCCGGTCCTACGGTAAAGGACGCTCAGTTTGGTATCCCGATCTATTACTTGAACTGGATACTTGTTTAATTAATTGAAGCTTCGGGATCGCTTTCTGGCAGGGAGCCGAGGAAGGATCTCTAGGCTTTACTTCAACATGTTTGCTTAATAAAATGCTATTCTACTCTCTTCTATTGCTGCAAGATGGTGGCTTCGTGAAGATGTTTGAAGATGCTAGTCTTCGATAGGACTAGGTCTTCTCTCTACTCTGGCATTTCTGCAGCCCAATCCACATATACAGCCTCTGTTTGATAATGTTGCATATGTAGTGTAGATCCTTACTTGCTGAGTGCTCACGGTTGCTTTGTTACTTCTTTTTCCCCCATACCCCATTTGATGTTACCTCAGACGATGGAGCTCAGGAGCCAGATGTCCCAGCAGGAGCTTACTACCAGGAGGGTCCAGACGGCACGTACTACTGGATCGAGCCAGCTGACCAGGAGTAGGATTGGAGGTCCCAGGCAGGAGGCCTTCGCCTTTCGATCTAGAGTCATTGTTTGTGCTAGCCTTCTTAAGGCAAACCTTGGCTAACTATGTCTGTACTCAGATATTATTTGTATGACTGACTTATGTTTTCGGATCCTCGTGATCCCTGGTCTGTAATATTGTGGATCTCCATTTATTTGTGTTGGAGTTGTGTTGTGATATCTTCCCGTGAGTCCCTGTGCTTGATCGTGCACGTTTGTGTGTATGATTAGTGCACGATTGAGTCAGGGGCGGTCACAAGCCACCTCCTTCACAACCAGGGGGCTCTTCCTGGCATAATCAGATGGACCTAGGTAACACTACTTTGTACATTCTTTTAAACATTGTAGGTTCACAAATCAATTTTACATGTTTTACTTTACCGCAGGCGGCAGCCAGTCGCAACCGTTCATACATTCAGTCCATTCACCGATACTTAGTGGTGCTAGTTCGTTCTTAGACGGCGACGGCGATGACGATGACCGAGCTGCAAACACCTATGAGTTCTCGCAGACAGTTCTTCACACTCCACCACCACCATGGACGCAGGAGACACAGATACTGACAAACCAGGTTGTCGATGGTCGTGGTCATCGTGAGACTCATCCACCGATTGAGTGCTTATCGCCTTCCGGTCCTTGTCCGAGGAAGCCCAAGATTCGTCGTCGTCCCCAGTAGTGATATGGTTATCTATGTATGAGTCATTATCTATGTATGAGACATGCTTGATGTATGTGTTACTATCGCACTTGCTTCTATCAGAGTTGGAGACATATATTGACCTATGTATGCGAGAAACATATTACTTTTAATTCGCATTGTCATTCCAGTTACATTTCCAAAGAGACTGTAATATTTGATTCAGATACAGGTACATCTGAATTAAACGGTAGGGCTGAACTTAAAAAAAATGAAGCTTACAGACTACATGAAGGCATCATCGTCATCCTCCATCGATGCAGCACTCTTGCCCTTCATTGATGCGGCACTCTTTCCCTTCGACGATGTGGCACTCTTTCCCTTCGACGATGCGGTACTCTTGCCCTTCGACGATGCGGTACTCTTGCCCTTCGACGATGCAGTACTCTTGCCCTTCGACGATGCGGTACTCTTGCCCTTGGTGCTCGGCATGAAGATATCGTCTTCATCTTCGCTGTCGGCAGTCCATAAATATGTATGCTCTGTTGCAATCCTTAAGAAAGTTTCACTCTTCGTCTGCACTACCTTCTTCCACCTTCCATGCAATCTAAGAAGTTCTTTACGTACCTCCTCATAGGTCCTTCCAGGCCACCCAGACCTACATAATGCGTGAGCCAACTCATTCAGTATGGTGTCACTACCGATGAGTTCGTCCCATGGAACTATCCTATTGTCCATCCTGAAATTGGTGGCTAGTCTCAGAAGACATTTGCTCATCTCAGGGTGAAAACTACGATCAAAAGGATAGTCGGACATCTCGAGTACACTACACTGCACTGCTTACCCACCTTACTGTCAAGGGGGTTTTATAGGTAGAGAGTAGAAAATGGCGGGAAAGGATGGCGGGAAAGGGATGGCGGGAAAATATTCCGGGAAAGGGATGGCGGGAAAGTATGGCGGGAAAGGGATGGCAGGAAAATATGGCGGGAAAGGGATGCCGGGAAAATATGGAGGGAAAGAGTTGCGCGGAAGCATAAATAATATTTTTAAAATGTTTATAAGACGGGCAATCGTTGTACATCATTATTAAGTCAAAATAAATAAAAAACATTTCGGCCTACCAGAGGCCGACAGGCCACCCCTCGGCTGCCTGGTGGCCGACAGGCCTCTCTTCGGCCGGCCAGAGGCCGACAGGCCCCTCTTCGGCTTCCCGTAGGCCGACAGGCACCTCTTCGGCCCACCGCAGGCCGACGGGGTTATAGTTTTGATTTTTTGGCGTTCAACCCTATAGATTTCATATTTTCTATAAATCCCGTCATAGTTTTGAAAAAAAATCGAAGGCGGATTGGCTAAGGCTGGTTGTAATGGTAGTATCATAGCTAGTATCATGCATGCCAACTAGGCAATTTTAATGAGGTGTCATAGAATTAAATGAAGAAAGAGAGAGTTGAGTATCATATCATGATACTGTATCATAATAAATGCTATACTACTATGTGTCATGCATGGCAATAAATAAAGTACTACTGATATTAGTATATGATACTATGCATTAGGGAGGTAGTATCATACACTAGTATCATATGCATGATACTTGTATATGATACTTCCCATTACAACTAGCCTAACGACGAGGAGGGAGGAGGTAAGGGAAGGAGGGAACACTGGCTGTGCTGCACGTTCTGCGCTGCAGCGAGCGCCCACACCCAGCCGCAGGACCCGGCATGGCGCACGGCATGACGCACGACCCGGCTCTCTCCAAAGCCAGACGAAACTCAATGGCACGAAGAAAAACAATTCAACCCACCAACGTGTGGGACAAGCATCCAACTTGGCCCACCGATCATTGTGTAGATGCGTCGCAGCGGGTGTGTACGCGGCAACGCATCTCTCTCTCTCTCTCTCCCATATTCAAACCACAGACGAGACACAGACAAGACGTAATTGCACGGATCCATCGCAGGATGAAAATTCAGTGGACCACAACAAGCCCATCCACCGTTGTGTGGGACCAGCATTCAACACGGCCGACCTATCATGGTGCGTCCTGCGGGTAGGTAAGCGTCAGTCCACCCCCTCTCAGGCAAAATCACTGTTTTGACCTTTTGTGCTAACAAAGTCTCGAATTGACCTCGTTCACAAATTTTTTTCGATTCTAACCTCTTTTGGTGACGCCAACATCCCTAGCGTCTGGGTTGCAAGAGAGACGCCAGGGTTCATGGCGTCTGGCCCTGGCCCGCACGACCCACCTGCCCGTTGACCTGCTGATGTGGCAAAGGACCCAGACGCCAGGGTTCCTGGCGTCTGGCCCTGGTAAGTGGATAACCCCACGGGAGACTGTGTGGGACCCACCCCACACACTTTCCCCAATCCAGCCCGAGCTTGAAGAACACTTGCTGCTCCCCCACTCTCTCCCACCCCTCAAGCTCCCCCTCAAATCCTCTCCAAAAGGTGCTTCCCTTAGGTGGATCTTTCCATCACTTTGTTGCTTGTGGTAATCTCCCCCAAATCACCCAATTTTTTTGGTTAAATCTTGTTATTTTGGTTGCATTTTTTACATGTTGGTGGAACCCTAGTTCATGTTTTCCCTCTTATTTTAGTGTGAATGTCTTGGTTAACTTTGGTAATATAGTGATATGCCTGGTGTATAGTAGGAATATTTGCTTGTTGAGTAGAAAGATTGGGGGTTAGGGTTAGTTAGTGTTTAGGGTAAACTTTGCTTAGTGTGTGTTGATATGATTTGGATATAATGAAATGTTTTTGGATAAACACCAATTCTCATTGATGCCTTAAATGCATTCATGTTGTTTTTAGATGGGAAGACTTGTTAATGTTCATTACATGGACAAGGAGGCATTCTTGAGTAACAATGCCGACACGGGTGAGGAACCATTGGTTTTTGATACAAGCCCTAGCTATGAGGATGTTGTTGCAAAAGTGAGACATGTCTTAAAGTGGATGGACACCAATGTTGATGTTAAGTTAATAGGAAGGTATGATGTTGGAGTTGGAGCCAAATCTCGCTTGAAAAGTATGCCTATCACCTCGGATTTGCATTGGGATGTATACAAGGAAAAAGTTTCCCAATCGGAAGACAAGTCACTTGAATTGTTTGCCACCAAGGTTGAATCTCCTCGGTTTACAATTGATTTGAACCGGCATGTCTCTTCCCCAATGGATGACATGAGCGAGCGGACAATGGTGCCACTTGTTGAGCATAGGGTTGTGGTTGATGCCCCCAATGTTTATCGCCAACCACGTCCCCATGTACCATTTAGTGAAGCGAATGAGGTTGAGTTGTATGCCCCCAATGCTTCTAGCCAACCACCAACTAGCCAAGCAAATGAAGTTGAGGTGATTGCTAGTGACAAAGTAATTCAAGAGGATGAAGATGCTCATGATGTCGACGAAGAGCAAGAGGAAGGGTTTCATGGTAATGATGTTGGTGACTTGGATGCGTACATAGCGCAAAAGGACATGGATCATGAGTTGCCTTTTAGGCGTCAATATGCGTATGACTCGGATGACGAAGGTCCGAGGGAAGACTTGGACGAGTATGGATTCACAAAGGAGGAAAACCAAATCCATTTTGAGTTGACAGACTTAGAAAAAAGAATTCACTTGTTTCAAGATCTAAGCCTTGCCCATAAAGCTGTTGTTGATGGTGGAATGAGAATGACGGTGATTGAGCCAACACCATGCCCGGATCCAGGCGAACCAAGGGAGAAGAACAAGGACGAGAATGCTTATTTGAAGAAAGGAGTGAAGTTTTTGAGCTTGCCTATGCTGAAGTTTTGGTTGTCTGACTATGCCATTCGGAACCATAGGCCATTTTATGTTGAGCACTCCGACATGAAGTTGCGTTACACCGTGAAGTGTGAGCATGAAGGATGCCCATGGAAGGTTCGTGCAAGAAAGCTTAAAGAAACCGAAGAATGGGTGTTAAGAAGTTGTGTTGCCACTCATAGGTGCAAACCGCCATCGAAACGACTTCGAAAGACACACCGTCAACTCACGTCTGAGTATCTCGGATACAAATGGATGAAAGACATAGCCGTTGATCCCACAGTGAAAGTGAGGTTTCTCATGCGGACGGTGAAAAAACAATTTGGTTATGAAGTCAAGTATGGGAAGGCATGGAAGGCAAAGGCAAATGCTATTAGGATGTTGTATGGTGGTTACGAAGAAGCATACAACCAGCTCCCGAGGTTGTTGGGCGCGATTGCATATAGGAACCCGGGAATGTTTCATGTGGTCGATGATCACGAGGGAGTGTTCCACCGTGCCTTCTGGAGTTATGGACAATGTGTGGAGGCGTTTGAGCATTGTCGTCCGGTCTTGTCTATAGATGGCACATTTTTGATCGGTAGATACAAGGGCACACTAATGGTAGCAATGGCGCACTCATCAAACGACAATGTGTTGCTAGTGGCATTTGCTTTGGTGCCTTCCGAGCACCAATACAACTAGGAGTGGTTCATGGGTCATGTTAGGCACAAGGTGATTGGGGCTAGGGAGGTATGCATCATATCGGACCGGCACCATTGCATACTCAAGGCAATGGACATTGTTATTCCAGGATTTCCAAAGCTTCACCACAGATGGTGCATGAGGCATTTCGTGGCCAACTTTTACCGGGCATGTAAGAGCAAGGAGCTCAGCAAAGACCTTACCCATGTATGTGTGGCCTTCACCACCGATGCTTTCGATGCTCGGTACAACAAACTCATTGCAGCGGTGAATGAAGGGGGAAAAGAGTTCTTAACTAGGAATTTCAGCGAGAAGCACAAGTGGGCACGCGCTCATGACGATGGAGGTAGGCGATATGGTGACATGACAAGCAACCTGGTTGAATGTTTTAACAATGTGCTCAAGGGTGCTCGTTCATTGCCGGTGACTGCAATTGTGGGAAGGAGCGGGAGCGTCGTGAGAAGGAGAAGAACGAGCGCAAGAAGCGTGAGGAAGAGAGGGCACGCAAAGAGAAGGTGGCTCGTTAAGAAGAGAGGGCAAGAAAACTTGCAAGGGCTCGCGATGCACAAGAGGAGGATGAGGCACGTGACAAGAAGGGAAAGTGGCCTCGTACTACTCAGTAGACAAATGGAAAAGGCACCAGCATCGATGGTGGACTTTCGAGACTTTGTGTGTGATGAACTTGTCATTCTAGACCTTGTGTGGTCATGAACTATTTATGTCATTCGAGACATTGTGTGTGATGAACTTGTCATTCAAGACCTTGTGTGGTCATGAACTATTTATGTCATTCGAGACATTGTGTGTGATGAACTTGTCATTCGAGGCTATTTGTGTCATTTGATATTATGTGAAAACTATGTTTGTCATTCGAGAATAGTATGCTTTGTTCATATTTTTTTGTGATTTCCAATGTTTAACAGTGTGTGCAACAAGTTGCTAAGCAAAAACTTCAACAAAAGCAACAAGTTTTGAGTGCACCAGGGCCAGACGCCATGGTCCCTGGCGTCTGGTTAGCTAACCAGAGAGCATTTTTTGGTTTGTCTCTGATGCACCCCCCAGACGCGAGGCACAGTGGCGTCTGGTATTTAGGGCCATGTCACCCAGACGCCATGGTCCCTGGCGTCTTGTTAGCTAACCAGGGTGCATGGCGTCTGGCCCCTGACTTGAAACCAGATGCCAAGGACCATGGCGTCTGGTCCCCTGTACAGGATTTGTTTAACACATTTTGCACAGATTTTGAACAAACAAAAGATACATCACTTGAATATTTTAACAGGATCAACATTTCACAAAAACATAGAAATGACTGAGTTCAACATTTAACCGACAAATTCATGCATACAAACGTCAACAAGTTCATGCACTGTCAAAGAAGACACCAAGTTCAAGACAACCTAAAAAGTTTTCACCACGACACCAAGTTCATGCATACAAACGACACCAAGTTCATGCACTGCCAAACAAGACCTTTCTAGCTCACTTCCTCCTTCCTCTCTTCGAGACATTTGCTTTTCTAGCCTCCACCTCTTCGCTAGCCTCCTCCTCCTCGCTAGCCTCCTCTTCGCTAGCCTCCTCTTCGTTGTATGCCTCCTCTTCGCTAGCCTCCTCTTCGTCAGACTCATGTCTTTGCATTCCTTGGGGCAAAAGTTTATGAGGAAACTCCAGACTATGAAGCTTACTGTTCCATTTCTTCTTTCTCGGCACGCGTGGTGTCTTAGCTTTCTCTTTGCCTTTCCTAGAGCGAGTTTGGCCTTGTGACGGTTGTGTAGGCTGAGATGGCTGTGGAGCATCAACATCGTACTCATGCTCTTGTTGTGTTGACTCCTCTTGATGTGTTGGCTCCTCTTGATGGACCTCCTCCTCTATCTCCTCTTCGTTGCGGAGATAACGGCGTCTAGTAGCTCTGGCGGCGCGGCTACCAGGTGCAATCACATCAGCGGACTGAGCACCATGGCAAGAAAGCATAGCTGCCATCTTGTGGAACCGCTTCTTGAACTTCTGCGACAACACAAAATAGGCTATGATATGAGATGCAAATAACTAATCCGCGAAGAGAAGCTTTTATAATAGATTGCTCATACCTCCATCGTGGTCCTAAGAGTCCTCTCAGATAATCCACCACTCGGGGGATGACTGAGTGATACATTGGCATCGTTGACGCATAGAAGCAACTCTCTGCCCTGCAAGTCATGAACACACAAAACGTTCATATGTGAAAAAAGACAAGATAATGCAAGTATAGGTGAATAGGTTCATTAGACTAGTACCAATTCGTCATGCATCGGTGCATAGTTAACGTGAGCACCTTTGGTCTCTCGCGCCGTCCTGTTGAAGGCATGATAACCTTCTGCAGTCTCTGGGTCTTCAGACACCAACTCCGACCACTCCTCGTGAGTCCAACCGGGCTTTAGCTTCAACCGATAACGATTCGCATACCACACTTGATACTTCTGGCATGCTGAATGATTGTGGGGTCTATTCTCTGATTGCACTAACGTCTCTCTTTGATTCCATATTTCTATCCACTTACGGTGTTTGTTCGCCCAATCCGCTATATATCCTGATTATTCCTTCGATCGAACCTACAAATGATGCATGATATAAACCATTACCAAACATAGACTAATTCAATGCTCAACTAGATATCTCAAAGTCATGCTTGCTCACCGATGCAGAGATTGTATTTCCTCCTTACTCTCCTCAATTGGAATACCTTGTCTTCTTCCAAATTGTCTTGCAACACGGTCTACGAAGTGCCACTCGACTGCAAAGAAGCATATCATTGGGCACCTCGCCCACCAAAGAAGGCGATCACGACTGCACATCTCGTTAAGAGAGAAGCCACGATCTTCCACATAAGGCAACCAATGGACCTGCAAAACAAAGAGATACATTGTTAGATACAAATTTCATTCTTGACCAAATTTTTTCTGATTTAACTTCTCAGTACCTGCTCAGCAGTCAAGGTGTCCAGCTCGTTCATATAGCACTTGTATTGCACATGCGAGCTTCCTGTGTATACCGTCACCCGTTCCCAATAGTTCGCAAGCGTGGGGTGCCGATATGGATCAACATCATGTAGCCCTTCATGATTACCCCATGGGTTTGGCTGTTCGAGGTTCTTAAACTCGGGGCGTCCAACCGGGATCCGCTCCCACATCCACACGGATAGGCTCCAAACAAACCCACACAATGAGGATGTACCTTCCTTCCTACGACACGCCAAGTCAAGCTGCAATCAAACATACATGTTAGATATGGAGGCGCATGACAAATGCAAGATAAATGGTTGCAAATATCTCTTACCTGACGATACAAGTATGCTAGTGCGGCCGAACCCCAGCTATACTGAGTATCCCAGTTACTGAGTAGCTCCAAGAACATCCAGAGGGCAGAGTTCCCGGTTGCGTCTGAGAAGACTACCTTGGTTAGTACATACCAAAGATAGGCCCGAGCGTACTGCTGCACAACCACCTCATTGGCATCCTCAGGGCATGGATTGTCTTCTCCTCTGACTTGTTTTAGCCAAGAATGCCTCACTTTCGAGCTATCGGCCTTGCCTGGGAGAGGGAGATCGGGCTCAACACCAATTAAAACACCAACACAAGCTCGCCAATTCACGGCGCTGACATGACCGGTAACAGCTTGCCCGTTGATAGGAAGGCCGCTTATCATAGCCATGTCCTCTAGGGTCATCATCATCTCCCCACATGGAAGGTGGAATGAGTGAGTCTCGGGCCTCCAACGATCCACAAGTGCGGTCAGCGCCGCGTGGTTCACCTGCTGAGGGTGTCGCTTGAACTGCAACACGAATGGGAGAAGACCCAATCTCCGAATGTATGGCTCGTACCGCACGTCATACGGAAAGTCAGCCACGCCATGACCCCTCATGCGCATAGCAACTACAAGCTGCAAACAAAGTGATTTTCGGATCAATACAAGAACACAAATGAAAAACAACAAAAATTCTTAAGTCTTGCTTCTTACCGTCCCGTTCTCAATGGCACGAGCACGATGCTCCCTGTCGATCTCCTCGATTAATCCGTCATACCAAGGTCCATCATCATCCGCCATCCTACCAAACAAATCACAAACATCTATAAAGACATGAACAATATCAAACAATACAATTTCCTTCTCCAAGTTATGCCATATGCACACATCATTCTTCTCAAACATAACCACATCATTTTTTTTCTTCATATGCACACATAATTCTTCTCAAACATACCAACATCATCTCAATCAAATAATTCTTCTCAAACATACAACCATATGCAAAGTTTCATCATATGCAATATCTCTCTTACAACATTTCTATTGAGAACATATGCAAATACATATCATCTAGAGTACCAAATTTCATCATATCTTTTGCAAATAAAGTATGCTAACAATAGGATTATGTACACATAGAGACATCATATATAAATTCAACCGTATTGTTATACCACATACACACATCATCTATCAAACCAAATTATCAAACAAGTCTATTTTACATACAAAAAACGTGTATTCATCACCCCTCTTAGTACCAAAAAAAAATCCTATGGACAACATATGCACCAAAAGGAATTGATTTTGCCTACATGTTCAACTACACATCATCTACTACCTACAAAATCATCTATCAACTACAAACAAATTCCTAAAACAAAGAAACCATCTATGAATCTAACATCACCTAATGTTGAATAATGCATAAAAAAAAAGAGGACTCAACCCAAATAAATTGGAGGAGAAGGGGGAGAATACCTCAAGGATGCTTAGGGGGCTCAGATCCACAAACTTGAGTGGAGGATGGAGTAGATCAGGGGAGCATTTGGTGTGAGGGAGAAGAGGGGCGAAGGAGATAACCCCTCTGTTCGTGCGCCGCCAGGGAGAAGAGGAAATGGGTGGGTGGGCTCGGCCCGCGCTCCACTTACCAGGGCCAGACGCCAGGAACCCTGGCGCCTGGGTCCTTTGCCACGTCAGCAGGTCAACGGGCAGGCGGGTCGTGCGGGCCAGGGGCCAGACGCCATGAACCCTGGCGTCTCCCTTGCAACCCAGACGCCAGGGATGTTGGCGTCACCAAAAGAGGTTAGAATCGAATTTTTTTTGTGAACGAGGTCAATTCGAGACTTTGTTTGCACAAAAGGTCAAAACAGTGATTTTGCCCCCCCCCCTCTCTCTACTCTAGCTAACCACAGACAACACAGCTCCACAGATCTCTCACACTAACGAAAACAAAAGACAAGGCACAGACCCGTGGGATCAACAACCAGGTCGGCCCACCAATCCTGGTGTGAAAAGGTAGCAGCGTGTGTGCACGGGTCAGTCCATCTATTAACCACCGCAGACGATGCACACACGGCTGTGCATGCTTTTTGACCTCCCATGCGTCCGCGCGCGCGGTTGGAGAGAGGGCTCAACGCCAGGTGGGATCATTTTCTTACGCCTTGTTCGCCTGCTCCTTTACGCCCGTGATGGTTGGCCCACATGTCACTTGGCTTGGGTCATCTTTTGTGTGTGTTTTTTGACCTCCCAGACGTCTCCACGCGCACTGTTTGGAAGGTTGCACCTGCTCTGTTTAGCAGCCGAGAATAGCGCCCGCGCACGCGGTGCATGAGGAGAGGACCTCCGCGCACCCCAAAATGGCTAACCCAGCCAATCACCGTAGAGCACGAGCCCACCGGTCATTGGGTTTCTGAAACAACAGCAAGGTGAAAATAAATTACGCAGATCCAACGTCGCAGAATTGTTTGAAGACCAGATTGACCGGATCTATTGGCTGAAAGTGGACCAAATCGGGGGAGCCTCCTAGAAGTTGGCTAGCATCCTTATAGGTTAGAATTTGTTTATGTGTTTGGACCAAAACCCCTTAGCGCATGACCTCTTCTAAATGCTATAGCGCTCTATTTAAAATCATGCGGCAAACACCCACAAAACCTACTGGATAATCGAGAGGAAAATGAAGAGGGACAGAATAACGTACCAGCATCCCAGCTAAATATCGGAGGAAGATATAGAGCGATCATAGCACAAACCACCAGCGGACGAAGCTTACGAGACCACCGGCAAACCTTCTTGAGCAGCAAGTACAAGAGCCGACGATGCCCGTCACCCACTGAAGCCAAGGCGGCGCTAGTTGCTGTCCCAAAGCCGCCCTTCCTCTCTCACCAGGAGCATAGAAAAACGCTAAAGTGACACGAATAGATGGGAATCCCGCATGACCGACACATGGAACACTGAACTGGACGTGCTATAACCCACACCACTTCCTCGGCTGACCAAAAGGATCCACCAGGAAGACGACCCAATAGGAATCAGGCCCGGGCCTAGGGGGTGCAACATGTGCGGGCGCACAAGCCCCTTAGGTTTTTTGGCCCACAGATCTTTTATGCAGTTGGACTAGGCTTTGTTAGCGATTGATGAACCTGCCGCTGACTGCTGTCCTGGCCTCCTGGCACGCGTGTGCTCCGGCACATGCCCTGATCGCGAGGCCTCCTCTCCGCTTCTCACACCTCAACATACGCGTACAACAGTTTTTAGGGCCAATTTTTTTCTGGCTTTTTTGGGCTTCTAGAATAAGCTACGCCCTACCCAGCTTATTCTAGAAGCCTAAACAAAATTTGTTTTTAGATGCCTAATAGTTAAGACTTGACTAGTAGACTTCTAAATAAATAAATTTAGTTGAAGTTCTAGAATAAACTGGATAAGGGGGAGCTTATTTCATCTTATTCTAGGAGAATTTGGCCTATTTATCACTTTTGGTACCTAACCACCTGAACTGGGAATAATGGCTAAAGATTGAAGGTTCTAAGCCATATATCAGAGCCGATTATTTGAGTATCGATGCTGTTGGAGTCTAGCTTCCGACCAATCCACTTCACTTTGGAGGACATAACAACTTAAGAAGAAATCGAGATCAGGCCGATGAGGATCGGCCTATAGTGGCCTCACCTCATTCCCCCCCCCCCCCCCCCCCCCCCCCCCCCTTCCGGCGGACCGGACCGAGAAGCAAAGGAATATCACCCTTGCTTTTCCGATGTCTGAGTCCGAAGAAGACGGTGGATGTTGATCCAGTAGCAAAATTGTGCTTCCTGTTGCATGATTTATGTATCGTGCCGTGCATAGATACGGACGACATGGAAAAAAATCCAGGTTTATGTACGACATGCTCTTTCCTTCCTTCCGGATTCTTGGCCACCCCCCCCCCGGTGCGAAAGCAGATGGTTCCGTAGTTTGAGAATTCTACTAATTCCAAGTATTCCCAAGCATTGGAGTTGGTATTCCAAGTTTCTTGAATAACCTAGCTGTCTGAAACTCGCCAATGGGATTCTGTGTAATCCTCCGGTCTACATGGTGTAGGTAAAGGGCAAAAAAGAGTTGCTAATTAGTGGCACTGAAGTATGCACCCAGCGTGTAAACTTCTTCTTTTTATTTACCAATGTTGCTATCCGACTGATCATCCTTTGAGACCACGGAGAACATCAGAGAGAAAGATACGTCACCTAAAAAAGCCAGCAAAAGAACTGGCCCTAGTATCCTAGCGCTCGATCGACGGATCGAGATTCAATCAGAAGAAAAATAGTGATCGAGACTTGAGTCTCGAGAGGAGCGACCAAGCGAGCAAAGCGACCCTTCTCCGTTTCCTTCTTTTCTTCGTGCGGCGGCTAGGGGCAGCATTCCAGCGAGGCAGCGACGCAGATCTTGAGATCAGAGATAAAAGGTTCGATAAACGGAGGAGGGCAGGACTAGGAAGGCAGGAAGGTAGGGAAAGTTCGCATCATCTCCAATTTCAAGCGTCGCCGTTAGTTCCAATTTTGATGTTGTATATAGTTTTGCTGAAACGTTGTAGCTAATTCTATTTTAAGGAACTATAAAAGAATGATATAGATTAAGTGAAACTTTACAACCAAGAATATATACGATTCTTGATATTTCCCATTGCTATGTAAAGAAACACTATTGTAATTATATTTATATAGTTTTCTTTAGTGATGTAAGGCCCATTTTAGAATTTAGCACAGGGCCTTGGATTTTGCTGGCCCGGCCCTGATAGGAATCCTGTGAGCTGGCCAAAGGGACCCACAAAGTGGAAGACCTAGTCAAAATGGCGAGCAAAATAAAAAATTAGAGACATCAATTGACCGTGAGAGGTCCGAACTTATCTGAAGATTCCCTACTATCACGATGCATCGCAGTCCCAGGCGATCACTCGCTCAATACTGAGGTGGATTAAGGGGAACCATGAGGGTTATCTATCAAGTTATTAGCTAACAAATTGATTAATACAATTTTTTGTTACTTAAATAAGCATTATTTACACATGCTAGCACTTGGCACTCCGAAGATCTCAGGTGGCCATTGATATATGTCTGCAGGAAAACCATTGGCAGAAGAAAGGAAATGCCGTGCATGATAAATAAGTTACTTTAACAATAGTCATCTCAGACCGGACGATCTACCTACATGCCAACCTGCCTATGTTGCAACAATCCATTGTTGACCGGGAAAGGCACTGGGCTATCAAGTACAATGGCATTATGGCCAGTTTCATCCAGGTAGGCTACAACTCAAATTACCAATGCTTCCCATCCCTAGTACGGAGTACATACGTATGGTAGATCTCTGCATCCTACCTTGGTGCCACTCAACGTATGCATGCCTCCTATCATTGCTCGCCTCAACCCTCATTCTTCCCTTTGCGTTCATATCATCGAAACTTAACACTCGAGCCTATGCTCGTCCTCTACGTACTAGAGTTTTGACCGTTTACTCCGCTACATGGAGAAGCCAGTTATTTATGGGGCAATTGCGTAGAATACCGGGGCCATACCCCACTGCTTCACCTTCCCCCAGCTGTTGGCCAGTTTATTCCCATGTGAATAGTGTACTTGTGAGTGACATGTCTAGGACACTGACACCTTACAAATATATGCATGCTGGTTATTGGCTTGGTGCGGCAGTGTGATAATAACTTGGTATAATAATGGAGTCTTTGTGTTTCATAAACGAAGCAATGATGTAGTACTCACAAGTACACTATTCACATGGGAACTATAGTCAATCAGAATTCTAGAAACATGCATGCAATGAGACAAAGTTAGAACAAACGACCCTGCATGCATCAGTGATGTACACGAATCTCAGAGCATTTGAATAGATGTAATACGGGCGTGTACTATACCTGGTTTCAGCCACACTTTTTCCAACAAGCATTTAGTTATTAATTGGCAAAACCCGCTTGAAGCTCAAAATTTTCAACCCAACTTGTCCCTGTATTTATTCTACATTTAATGTTCTATTTTATTATTTTGTTGTGAACATCGAGTGATGCATCCAATCTGCATTTTTTATAATTCTTGGAGTATACTACTATTTTGATTTTTTTTGCATGGACTGAAGACTTTTTAGTTTGAAATCGCACAAGCTGAAGCTGTGCAAGAACCAAGAAATTCAAACGCAGTCCTAATGTGCCAAGCAATCCGCCCTGGATTGGTGCAAGAGGGCGGTCGACGGGTCCGGCCGCTGTTGGTGGCACAGACGGGCCGGATTCGAAGGAGCCCTCAGGGGAGGGGGAGAGGCGGAGCACCAGCCTCCGGTCCCAGCTTGTCTATAAAAAGGGAGCTCGAGGGGGAACGGAGGCATTCATCCTCGCATCTTCTGCTTCTCTTTGCTTGCTTTCTTCCTCTTTATGCCAAGGAAAAGAGGCCGGGGCTTGGCTTCGGGCTTCGGCTTGGGAGTGGTGATCCCGGAGGCTCATGTTGATACTCGGGGAGTGAGTCTGGTCCGCAGCCGCGGGAGACACGGGGGCTGTGGTTGGGGCAGTCGCAGCTGGTGGCAGCGCACCTATGACCGCCATATCCACTCCGGTATGGAGGGCGCCACGCCGTCTCGCAATGGCAGAGCGCTCGCACCCTTCAGACTAGTTATTCGTCCGAGGCAAGGGTGTCGCCTCTACCGCGAGCTGCTGGGATTCGAAGGCCTGTTGGTGGAACCTTCAGGGCTTCTGGTGTCCGCCTGTGGTGCCGCGCCCGGGATCTTTAGTGATCCTAGCGCAGCCCTTTCCGGCGAGGTCGGGGGCAATGCTGAAGATGGTGACGCCTTCCTGCCCGCCAAGGTGGGGGGCGGTGTCTTCAACGCACCTTGGGCGCCGCCGACACCATCAGCAGCCTCTCCGGGGGAAGTGACGGGCCAGGGGCCCGGCGTCTTCCCGGAGCGACAGTGACGAGGAGGAAACCGGCGAAGACGAGGAAGGCGGGTGGCAGGCCGTCAGGTCGGAGTACGATGGCACCGACGCCTTCGTCTCGTACTGCCTGCCTGTTGCCCCGTTCTTCGATTCTTCCCCGCCTTGGCACCATCATCACCAGCCTCTTCCGGACGGCTGCCGGGGGAAGCTCTCTTGGTGCCTTCTGCCGCGCGCACCTCGCCTAGGCGCTCCTTTTGCCCTTTTTGTCTCCCACCGTAGTTCCTAGGGGGAGAGGGACAAGAAAAGGATTACAGGGCACTTATCTTTTTTCAGTCTAAAACATGTAGGCATTCGCCAAATTTTAGTCTTAAATATGTAATCTCTTTTATCCATGTTTGTGCTCTGTAAGGTCTGTACTTGTTTGTCCGCATATTAATGAAAAAGACAAGCCTTGCCGGGTACTTGTGCATGTATCTTATCCATGCAGAGAAGGAACGCCTCTATACTTTTAAGTAAACAAGTTTCCCGGCAAGCTATCTTGCCGGTGCCCTCCGTCGTCACCTTCTGCTGGGCTTGAAACTACGGAAGGGAACCGGCTCCTTGTCGATCCTTCTCTGTCAAATGCCACTACAACCATCTCAACCGAAACAATGATCGGATCAAAGGATGGGAGCACAAATGACTTGAAGGTGACAAGGTTTCTCTATGCCCAAGCTTTCTTCTTACAGAGACACGTATGGGTAAAAGGAAACTTATCTGTTTGGCCTATCGGGGATCGATATGTAATCTTGTTTTCCGTCTCTTCTTCCCAAGATCAAGTCCGCGGTAAGAGCCCTGTAGTTAGTGCAGGGGAAAACATAGCAGCATATGACCTCATCTAGATGATCATGGCAAGTTTAAACTAAGCTAATCATGCATGCATGTTTTTAGGGCGCCAGCGCTTCGTTTTATTATCTGTGCTCAGGGTCTGTGCCTGGCTTTGTACAAAGAGTTACATGCACATCGGCAAGGCTTGTACAAAAGGGTAGCTGCCGGGGCAGGGCCCGACAGCCACGCCTTACGGGTAGAACTTGCAAAGATGCTCAATATTCCATGAGTTTTGCATTTTGATGCCATCTTTGGTCTCCAGACGGACTGCGCCAGGTCTGGTGACTCGTACTACCCGGTAAGGGCCTTCCCACTTTGGTGTTAACTTGTTGGAACCCTTGGCGTACTGAAAACGCCTAAGGACAAGGTCGCCATCCTCAAGGCTCCGGGCATGGACCCTGCGGCTGTGATAGCGACGCAGGGCTTGCTGGTAGCATGCAGCACGCACAGCAGCCCGGAGACGGTTCTCCTGAAGGAGCACGGCATCGTCATGCCTGTGCTGCTCTTGCTCTACTTCATCGTAGGCAAATACTCGAGGTGACTCGTATATGAGTTGCGTGGGGATCACTGCTTCTGCCCCATAGACTAGGGAGAAGGGAGTCTAGCCGGTAGCTCGATTTGGTGTCGTACGGAGGGACCAAAGAACCACCGGTAGCTCGTCGATCCAGCGTCTACTGCACTTTCGCAGCTTATCAAAAGTCCTTGTCTTGAGCCCACGCATCAATTCAGCGTTCATCCTCTCAGCTTGTCCATTGCTCCGGGGATGAGCAACAAAGGCGAATGAAACCTTGCTTCCGAGGGTTAGAGCGTATTGCATGATGGGGCGGCTTGTGAATTGGGTGCCGTTGTCAGTGATGACTCTGGCGGGTACTCCGAAACGGCACACCAATCCTTTCAAGAACTTGATAGCTGATTGTGCGGTTACCTTCCTCACAGGCTCCACTTATGTAAACTTGTTGATTGCAACGTACAAGAATTCAAAGCCCCCGGTAGCACGGGGGAAGGGGCCCAAGATGTCGAGCCCCCAGACCGAAAATTGCCATCACAAAGGGATCGTCTGGAGAGCTTGAGCAGGTTGATGGATATTCTTGGAGTGGAACTGGCAGGCTTCACATCTGGTGACTAGCTCAACTGCATCTTGGAGGACCGTGGGCCAGTAGAAACCTTGCCGGAAAGCTTTTCCAACCAAGGCTCTTGATCCAATATGGGAGCCGCACATGCCTTTGTGTATCTCCGCCAACAGTTCCTTCCCCTCTTCCCGGCAAATGCACTTCAATTTCACACCGTTGGGCCTCCTTCTGTATAATGTGTCATTGACAAATTGATACATACTGGCCCTCCGGGCTACTCTTTCAGCTTCTTCTTGCTCTTCGGGAAGTTCTCAAGTTTGGAGGTAGTGGACTATGTGTCGTGCCCAAGTTGGAGCTTGAGGCTCGACAACAAGGACAAATGGCACCTCCTCACTCGTGGGAGCGCCTACCTCGACCGCAAGGACCTGTGGTCCTGTGGAAGAGTGCAGCTCACCAAGCGAAGTGGGGCTGTTCCCGGCAGCTTCTCTACCGGGGACCTCTGGAGGTCCTGCCGGTAAAGGCTTGCCGGAGTCCATCTTTCTCCTTTTTCTGGCCATCGTTGTCGGGGATACAGAAGGTTGAGTCAGGTGGAGAACAAAAGTCCCTGGTTCCACAGGAAGCTTTTGCGCAGCGCATTTTGACAGATGACCAGCGATGCTGTTTTCCGCACGTGGCACGTGCTCTGTTTGGAATCCATCAAAACGTTCCTCCAACTTTCTCACTTCTTCAACATACGCCTCCATCAATGGACTCTGTTAATCCTTGTTCACTTGTCTCACCACAAGCTGCGAATCTCCACGGATGATCAACTTCTTAATTCCCAA
This sequence comes from Thinopyrum elongatum, assembly GCA_011799875.1. Lineage (NCBI taxonomy): Eukaryota > Viridiplantae > Streptophyta > Magnoliopsida > Poales > Poaceae > Thinopyrum > Thinopyrum elongatum. The sequence goes on from CM022297.1 coordinate 426,099,542, forward strand.
TTCCGTTGCAATTCTGAGCCCGGCAAGGAGCCCTCCATATTCTGCAGTGTTGTTGGTAGCCTTCTCCCGGGGAAAATGCATTTGGACTACATACTTGAGGTGCTCTTCGGTGGGCGCGACGAGGAGCACGCCAGCCCCTGCACCTTGCAATGAGAAGGCACCATCAAAGTACATGATCCATTCTTGGGGGGCTTCCTTGCTGGGGATAACTGTTTCCGGCGTCTCTTCGTTTGGAGTAGGTGCCCATTCTGCAATGAACTCCGCCAGCACTCTGCTCTGAATGGTTGAGGTACTTTCATACTTCAGACCAAAACTTGACAATTTTAATGCCCATTCGACTATTCTGCCGGTGGCCTCAGGATTCCTCAGTATGCGTTGCAAAGGGAAACGGGTGACAACTGTGATCTCATGGGCTTGGAAGTAGTGGCGCAGTTTCCTTGAGGCCATGATGAGGCCAAAGATCAATTTCTGCACTCCAGAGTACCTTGACCTAGCCCCCTGCAATAGGGAGCTAACAAAGTAAACTGGTCGCTGCACCACCTTCTTCTTTGTCGTGGCCCTGGAATTGCCTTCACCACCACTGGTACAACGAGGTGCTATACAAACGGTTTTTAACCCCTTTCCGCGATGACGTTTTGAACCGTCGGCAAGTGAGTGACTGCGATAGGGGGGTCCTTCCCACACGACCCAGAAACCGTCGGGGATAGGCCCTCTGATCACACACGCTCGGCAAAGTGAGGTCGTGTGCGACGGGCGAGCGATCAAATATGGTTATACGTACAATTGTGCTAAAAAAATACAATTATACAGGCCAAATCGTTTCCGGTCGTAAGTACATCCCACACAGTCAGTCCCGGCTAATCGTTTCCGTTCGTATGTACATTCCACATAGTCAATCCGAGGTATACGTTTCCGTTAGTATGTACATCCCACACAGTTAATCCAAGAAGTACGTTTCCGTTCGTATATACATCCCACATAGTCACTCCAAGAAAAACGTTTCCGTTCGCAGGTGCATCACACACAATTTTCCCCACTAAATCGTTTGTGATAGCATTGCCATTGCACACGATATTAACAATTTTATCATTTGCGTTATTGAATGCATCACACACGATGCGTAGAAGAAACTGTGTGGTAAAGGCTGTCCATCACACACACTTTTTATGTGGTAAACGTTTGCGCAAGGTGGCCTAACGCAAACAGTTTTCAAGAGAATATCATGTGTGATTGTTCATTGATCCAACATGGTTTATTCCTTGAAACTGTGTGCGTTGCCTGAGATCATCGGCCACGGTGTTTTCTCAATAACCGTTTGCAATAGAAAAAACCAATTAGCAGGCTAATTGGCCATTAGCGGGCAAATTGTCGTATTATTAATAATCCATTTATTAATCTAATTGACATTTCATATTAAGCACATAATATATTTCATTTTCATATTAAGGAAGTATGATTTCATAATTGAAATACATCAGAGTACAACATCATATAGCTTCAGCACTCAGCAACCAAATTACACAACTGCACCAGCACCAAGTTTCACATGCAACATCTATAACCTTTCGAAATTAGCATCATAGACGGTACATAGACAGATGAATCTCATCTGGAAAACTGCTGAAGCGGAAGGCGAATATTGAGCCTTCATTGATGTTGAAGGTCTTTGCAACTTTATGCCAGTGCCTGTGGATGATTGACCGTCCATCCTTCGTCCTCTTCAGGAACACTTGAATATTGAACCATGGGTGTTGTATGAATACCTTCCTCACCTCTTGACCATACAGGTGGTTTGAGAGGTAATCATCAGTGAATTGCTTTGGAAAGGCCTGAAAACAAGGATGGGCATAAATATCTTCTCTATATTGGAAATGGGGCAAAGGAATAAAAAAGGCAAGGTATAATAGTTAGTACCATCCTGTAGTGAACTGATGTCTTCTTCATTGTGCAAACAAAGATCTTGTTGTTTTTTGTCGCTAATTTCTTTGTCCTAACAATCTTTCTAAGTTTCTTGACTTGACTGATATTCATGGACAAGTCATTTCCCTATATGTAAAAAGGGTCAAACAGTGGGTCAAAACCTCTGACAACAGGACCTACATGTGCAAGACCAAATTGTTAAAAACCTAAATATTAGAATATTTCCTACAATTGCACAATAATGTGCTATTAGACAAAGGACCATGCATGTACAAACCTCGATTGTAAACCTTAGTGCTTCCCATTGTTTCCCTCCAACACATATAAGGTAGTTAGTGATTAGGTTAAGTGAGGGTTCGCATGCTATCAGTAAAATATGTTGATGAAAAATAAGCACATTGCAGATTCATCAGATTAATTCAAGCCACATGGAAAACCCATTTATCCAAACCAAGCATGATTAAGAACTAGGAAATATAGCAATTGTATATGTTTCTCATGTATTAAGTGCAGCCAAATTCGATTTATTCCTCACATGCACAGCAATACAAAATTCTACCCACGACAATTGGACATCGCATTGCAGAATTGAACCAAGCAGTTAACTAAACACCACAACAAATGAACCAAACATTAACTGAGCACCACATTGCACGATATAACATACTCCTAATAGAAGATCAGACAGTTAACCAAACCAAGCATGCTTAACAACTTAGAAATATAGCAATTGTATTTGTTTCTCATGTATTTAGTACAACCAAATTCGATTTATTTCTCACATGGTATACAATAACAGAATGCACCCACAACAATTGAACATCACATTGCAGAATTGAACCAAACAGTTAACTAAACACCACAACAAATGAACCAAACGTTAACTGAGCACCACATTGCACAATGTGTAACATACTAGAAGATCAGACAGTTAACCAAACCAAGCATGCTTGACAACTTGGAAAAATAGCAATTGTATTTGTTTCTCATGTATTTTGTAAAGATAAATTCGATTTATTTCTTATATGGAAGATAATACAAAATTGCACCCTGAAGAATTGAACATCACATTTGCAGAATTGAACCAAACAGTTAACTGAACACGACAACTGATTAACCAAACAGTTAATAAGTGAGCACCACATTGCACGACATATAGAACATATACACTAGAGCAACAGATTGCATGGTAAAAGTAGATAGGACAATTCACTAGAATTTGTTAAGGAAAGGCAGGAGCAGCACATGCAACGGGTAAACCGAGCATGCTTAACCAGCGTAGCTAGCAAACTGAACATAGGTCCTTATAGTGAGCTAATAAGACAAGCTACTCCTCATCGTCGGAGATATCGATGATGATTGGCTCCTTGGACATGGAAGAGGGCGAGGCCTCCACAACGTGGGTGCCCTTGTCGTAGTGGTGAGTTGCCTGAGACGCTCCGGGCACCAACCTGCTGGCTCTCGAGTTAAGGTAAGCACGGGCACGCTGAGAAAATACCTCGTAGTCTTCGTCGAAGGCACCGACGGTGGCCTCGAGAAAACACCACGAACTATCGTTTAAAGCAGCCAACCGCGTCGCAGCGTCGGCGCGCGAGGTGTCGACGGTGGCCTCGACGGCGAGGTGCTCCTCCAAGATCTGGGGGTCGGCACGAATGGCATCCATCGCGACCTCATCCGCGCGTGCGGCCGCGATTTGCTTCTCCGCTGCCAAATGCTCGTTGAGCTCCTGGCTATACTGCGTGCACCATGGCTTAGGGCGGCGCTTATTTGGGGGAGGGGTCGGTGATTTGGGGGAAAGGTGTCGCGCCGCCGGTCGGGGCATGTGGGATGTGGAAGGAGGAGAAGGATGGGGGTCGGGTGTGGATTACCTGCCTGGATCGATGAGGCCGAGCACCGTGAAGGAGGGTCGCCGGTGAGGAGGCGGCGCTGCAAGCAAGGAGTGAAGGTTTCAACTTGGAAAGGAAGGCGGAAACAGGGGAAATGTGGCTTTTGGTAAGGGGGAGGGGGCGGGGAGGTAGATATTTCCACGGAAGCCAAAATTTTTGGATCGGTGCATCGAAAAAACTGGCGCGCAAAGTGTCATCAGACACGGTCCCTTATTCAGCACTGTGTACGATATGTGAACATCACAAACGATTCATATAGCTTAACCCGTGTGTGATGAGTTTGAATGTCAAAAATTTTGGTTCAAATTTCCCTGGTTATAGTGGTCATCCACGTCATTGCATAATTTGGGTACACAAAGGAGACTACAGCACACCCACACTTCTTAATCGAGCAAGTTCAGCAATTAAACAGAGCTAGCTGACCTAAACATTACTCTAACAAATTAAAGACCATCGCTCTTAATTAAACAAAACAAAGAGTACTACTACGGCTGTGCTCATCGATCTCCGCCGCCTCCTCCATGTCCAGCTCGCGCCCGACGATCTCCTGGGGGAAGGGGTTCCATGGCATCAATCGCACCATACTCGGCAAGCATCTCGCCATCCGCATCCGCCATATCTTTGGAATAGGCCGCCACGAGCTGGGCATGGGCGGCCGCGATCTGGGCTTGGGCGGGCTCCGTCGTGGCAAGGTATGCCGCGCAGGAATGGACGACTGCTCGAACGCACTCGGCGATTGCCAACTCTTCGGCCATGGGTTGCCGACCATTGTCGGAGAAGCTTCGTTCGATTTGTGCGGTGACCGCCATGAGCTGGGCGTGGGTGGCCTCGACATGGACATTGGCGGCCTCCATCAGGGCTAAGGCCACCGCTGTGGAACGGACAGCTGTTGTGCCGCTCTCGCCAGTTGCTATCCCCGAGGCAGATGTTGTTGCCGCCACCTGAGAAGCAACAGCGGCCGTTTGGGCTGCCTTGGCCGCCCGGTCGCAGATTGCGGCCACGCTCACGAAGCTTGTTAGCACGCGTCTGGCGGCTACGGCCATGCTCTCGCTGGAGTGGGCCGCCAAAGTTGCCCTCACGAAGCGGGTCCATGTCCCCATCTTTCACCGGCGATGATTGAACAGTGAAATGATATTTGGGGAGCGAGCTAGTGTGCTTGACACGCCGGCTGTGGACTGTAGCCGACGCACCTTCTCGCGTAAGCCGTATGCGTACTATACTCCGACGGTGCTCCAAGATATTTTGTGCTGCATCTCACACGGTTGGTGATAATAAACTGTGTGCGATCTACTTGATTTTTCGTCTTGATTTGAATTACATAATGGGGTCACAGCTGCAAAGGATGGTGTTTGAATTGCTAGAACTTTTATCTGCAGTGAACATGCAACTATAGGCGTGTCGTCCAAAAAATTAGAATTATTCAGGGTTCGTTTGGACATTTTTATACATTAACTTGGTTTTCTAGGCATTTCAGGTGCACAATTCAAAATTAAACTACATGCACATGCTCCGGTGCACCAAAATGGGTTGTAAAATGATATATGTGTCCATGGGTTGATGCGTATGTCCCATGCAAGAAATGGGGATGAATTTCAAACACCACGGCACCGTGGCTCTCCGGCAAACGTTGAGGTGCTTGCTTTTGTAATTCTAGTAAATCCAAAACTCGTCTAAATTCATGAACCTTGGCATGCTATCATGGAATGGCATCAACATGCTGGGGTAAAAAATATTGTCCCATTTGGGGTAGGTTATGGTATAAGCTTCTCACAAACCAGAGCTTCTCACAAGAAGCCTCATGGTCCTGGTAGGGAAACGTGTCACCTTTGTGGACGAAATGATATCCGTTGCCTCTTCTTGCTTTCAAAACATTTCTAGTGTCAACGTAGAACAACAGGAGTGTTGTGTCATTTTTTGGGATTTTTCGTGGTTCGCTTAGACATTTTTATACATTAACTGAGTTTTCTATGCATTTATGTGCATAATTCAAATTTGAACTACATGCACATGCTCCAGTGCGTATAAACGGGTTGAAAAATCAAATGTGCGTCCTTGGTTGCAACCTTAGGTCCCATGCAAGAAATGGCAATGAATGTCAAACACCTTTGCCACCGTCGCTCGACCGCTAACATTGAGATACATGGTTTTAAAATTCTAGTAAATCGAAAACTCGTCTGAAATTCATGAAACTTGACATGCTATCATGGAATGGCATCAACATGCCGTGTGATACGTCCATTTTGCATCATGCTTTTATATTGATATTTATTGCATTATGGGCTGTTATTACACATTATAGCACAATACTTATGCCTTTTCTCTCTTATTTTACAAGGTTTACATAAAGAAGGAGAATGCCGGCAGCTGGAATTCTGGACTGGAAAAGGAGCAAATCTGAGAGACCTATTCTGCACAACTCCAAAAGTCCTGAAACTTCACGGAGAATTATTTTGGAATATATAAAAAATATTGGGCGAAGAAAGCACCAGAGGGGGGCCACCAGCCATCCACAAGGGTGGGGGCGCGCCCTACCCCCCTGGGCGCGCCTCCCTACCTTGTGGGCCCCCTGGCAGGCCCCCGATGCCCATCTTCTGCTATATGATGTGTTTTGACCTGAAAAAAATCATAAGGAAGCTTTCGGGACGAAGCGCAGCTGTCTCAAGGCGAAACCTGGGCAGAACCAATCTAGGGCTCCGGCGGAGCTGTTCTGCCGGAGAAACTTCCCTCCGGGAGGGGGAAATCGAAACCATCGTCATCACCAACGATCCTCTCATCGAGAGGGGGTCAATCTCCATCAACATCTTCACCAGCACCATGTCCTCTCAAACCCTAGTTCATCTCTTGTATCTGATCTTTCTCTCAAAACCTCAGATTGGTACCTGTGGGTTGCTAGTAGTGTTGATTACTCCTTGTAGTTGATGCTAGTTGGTTTATTCGGTGGAAGATCATATGTTCAGATCCTTAATGCTATTCAATACCCCTCTGATTATGAACATGAATATGCTTTGTGAGTAGTTATGTTTGTTCCTGAGGACATGGGAGAAGTCTTGTTATAAGTAATCATGTGAATTTGGTATTCGTTCGATATTTTGATGAGATGTATGTTGTCTTTCCTCTAGTGGTGTTATGTGAACATCAACTACATGACACTTCACCATGATTTGGGCCTAGGGGAAGGCATTGGGAAGTAATAAGTAGATGATGGGTTGCTAGAGTGACAGAAGCTTAAACCCTAGTTTATGCGTTGCTTCGTAAGGGGCTGATTTGGATCCATATGTTTCATGCTATGGTTAGATTTATCTTAATTCTTCTTTCGTAGTTGCGGATGCTTGCAAGAGGGGTTAATCGTAAGTGGGAGGCTTGTCCAAGGAAGGATAGTACCCAAGCACCGGTCCACCCACATATCAAATTATCAAAGTAACGAACGCAAATCATATGAGCATGATGAAAACTAGCTTGACAGTAATTCCCATGTGTCCTCGGGAGCGCTTTGTTTTATATAAGAGTTTGTCCAGGCTTGTCCTTTGCTACAAAAAGGATTGGGCCACCTTGCTACACCTTAGTTACTTTTGTTACTTGTTACCCGTTACGAATTATCTTATCACACAACTATCTGTTACCGATAATTTTAGTGCTTGTAGAAAATACCTTGCTGAAAACCGCTTGTCATTTCCTTCTGGTCCTCGTTGGGTTCGACACTCTTACTTATCGAAAGGACTACGATAGATCCCCTATACTTGTGGGTCATCAAGACTCTTTTCTGGCGCCGTTGCCGGGGAGTGAATCGCCTTTGGTAAGGAAACATTTATATAGTGTGCTGAAATTTACTGTCACTTGTCACTATGGAAAATAATCCTTTGAGGGGCTTGTTTGGGGTATCTTCACCTCGACCGGAAGAGCAAAGAGTTGCTCCTCAACCTACTGCACCTACTGAAAATATTTATTATGAAATTCCTTCGGGTATGATAGAGAAACTGCTTGCTAATCCTTATGAAGGAGATGGAATGTTACATCCTGATATGCACCTAATCTATGTGGATGAAGTTTGTGGATTATTTAAGCTTGCAGGTTTGCCTGAGGATGATGTCAAGAAGAAGGTCTTCCCTTTATCTTTGAAGGGAAAGTCATTTACATGGTATAGGCTATGTGATGATATTGGATCATGGAACTACAACCGATTGAAATTGGATTTCATCAGAAGTTTTATCCTATGCATCTTGTTCATCATGATCGGAATTATATTTATAACTTTTGGCCTCGTTAAGGAGAAAGTATCGCTCAATCTTGGGGTAGGCTAAAGTCAATGTTATATTCATGCCCCAATCATGAGCTCTCAAGGGAAATTATTATTCAGAATTTTTATGCTCGGCTTTCTCATAATTATCAATCCATGCTCGATACTTCTTGTACTGGTTCTTTTATGAAGAAGACTATTGAATTCAAATGGGATTTATTGAAAAGAATTAAATGCAACTCTGAAGATTGGGAACTCAACGAAGGTAATGAATCAGGTATAAACCTTAAGTTTGATTGTGTTAAATCTTTTATGGATACCGATGCTTTTCATGATTTTAGCACCAAATATGGACTTGACTCTGAGATAGTAGCTTCCTTTTGTGAATCATTTGCTACTCATGTGTGACGCCCCTGGCTCAATCGTGCACTAATCATACACGCAAATACACACAATCAAGCCTAAGGACTCACGGGAAGATATCACAACACAACTCTAAAACATAAATAAAGTCATACAAGCTTTATATTACAAGCCAGGGGCCTCGAGGGCTCGAATACATAAGCTTGCATACAAGCGTCAGCGGAAGCATCAGATATCTGAGTACAGATATAAAAGAAAACACAGAAAGGCCCTTAGAAGGCTGGGCAAAAGAAAAACACTACAATCGAAAGGCGCAGGCCTCCTGCCTGGGACCCTCCGATCCTACTCCTGGTCGACGGCAAGCTCGTAGTAGTATCCATCCTCGGGGTAGTAGTAGTCGATCGACGGGGCAGCTGTCTCAGGAGGCTCCGTCATCTGGTCATGACAAACTGATATGGGGAGAAAAAGAAAGCAAAGCAACCGTGAGTACTCAGAAGTACTCAGCAAGCAAGGATCTACACTACATATGCAACATTATCAAGGAATGGCTGTATATGTGGACTGGGCTGCAGAAATGCCAGAATAGAGAGGAGGCCTAGTCCTATCGAAGACTAGCATCTTCAGAGGTCTTGCAGCATTAGAAGAGTGTAGACAGTACCATATAATGTAGCAGTATCATTAAGTATCAATCTCACCCAGAGATCCTTTCTCGACTCCCTGCGAGAAAGCAATCCCAGAGCCATACAGTCATCAACCTCGTCCTGAGATCCCTTCTCGACTCCCTGCAAGAAGCAATCCCAGAGCCATATATCCAGGTATCATCTCACGTTCTAGTTGTGTCGATCGTGATACAACTCCGAGTGTCCTTTACCGTAGGAACGGCTATCGATAGATGTGTTCTTCCCTGCAGGGGTGCACCAACTTACCCAACACGCTCGATTAACTCCGGCCGGACACACTTTCCTGGGTCATGCCCGGCCTCAGCCAAGCGATACATCGCAACCCTACCTACAGCTCAGCAAAGAGGTCCCCGCCGGTCTACATCCTAAGCGCAAGGGGGTCTTGGCCATCGCCCCTCACCCTCCGGGTCGTTGCGCACAGGGTGGATACCAGCATCGCCTCGGGTGGCCGACACGATCTGACCGTGCCGCCATGCTGAACTGGACGTTTGACAGAGCTTTCGGCTGATGCATACGATGCAGAACGCCCATACTATGCCCACGTGATGGTTAGTGCTATCAGGCCAGAGGCCTGCTCGGATCAAATATCCAAATCGTTAGTACCTTGGGCTTGCGGTAACGAGCAGAGACTCACGAAAGATGTGACCCCGTCGCCCCGTCTCGAGGACTTGCTGCAAGGGTTAAGAATGCCCGGCCGCACCTCGTATTCATCACTCGGGCACCATACAGGCAACCCGTCTTCACATCACACGCGGGTACCCCTCAGGGTCGACCCGCCTTCCAAGTAACAGTGTAAAGTCCAATTATCCGTGTGTCCATAACATCAGGGGAATCTGAGGTATCACCCTCGTGGGATTCCTACTCGATGTATCCGTCAAGGTGAACTCAGAGGAATCACCCTCGATGGGTTCACACTTGATGTATTGCACGATAGCGTCGTTACCGGAAGTGGTGAAGAAGGAATCACCCTCGATGACCATGACCAAATAGTACTCTACAGAGTTAACATCAGAAGTGCTACAAGAGGTTTCACCCTCGGCACTCGATAGTAACGTTGCAGTGTCGTTACAACTAAGGGGGGGTGATGTGCGGTGTTGGGGCCTGGTCTTCAATCCCATTGATCGGGTCTTCGGATTATCCAGCGGGGCAGTCAGGATAAGTGGGGTCACTGATAGGTCTCTACCCAGCCTATACTAAGCAGTTTAGGATATGCAAGTAATTATCAATAGCAGGTTACAATAAACAGGCTATGCATCAGAATAGGTAAAGCAGTAGCAGCAGTAATTCTAATGCAAGCATGAGAAATTAGAATGGGCGATATCGGGATGATCAAAGGGGGGGCTTGCCTGGTTGCTTTGCGGCAAAGGCAAGGTCGTCAAGGGTGTCGTCGGGCTCCTGAGTTGCGTCGGTCTCGGGGACGACATCGGTGTCAGGGTCTACCGAGAGAGAAGAGGGGGAGGAAACAGTATAAATACACAGCAAACATGAGCAACACAACGTACGACATGATAATATGCAGTGCCGGGTGTGTCCTAACGTATGGTTACACGTCACCGAGGAAGGGGGAATCCATCCGGGAATATTTTCCCGGTTCCGGACATTTGTCACACAGATGACCGGAGGGGAACGGTTCCATGTTCGGATAGTTAGGGAGATGTGGCGGACGAACGGACCGCGTATTCGGATTCGTCTCGTCGTTCTGAGCATTTTTTATATATAAAATATTTTCATCGGAGTTACGGTTTATTTTATATTAAATTTCAAAGATTTAAACAAATTCTGGTATTATTTAATTAATTAAATTCAAATTATCCGAAATAGTGAATGCTGACGTCAGCATGAGGTCAGCACACTGTCACGGTTAATTGGGGTTTGATTAATTCACTTAAATATAGATTAATTAGATTAACTAATTAATTAGTTTAATTAAACAGATTTAATTAAGTTAATTATTTAATTAATTAATTATTTTAATTATTTTAAATCTTTCTTTTTTTCTTTCTAAAAACATTCTGTGGGGGGTGGGCCCCGTCTGTCAGCGGATCCGGCCTATTGGGCGCGGGCGATGGGCGCGGCCCGCTCGGGCGCTAGCCCAGGGGCACAGGGGCGCGGGCGATGGCGCCGCGGCGCGTGCCCACGGTGGTGGCGAACGGCGCGGCTGGGGGCTGCGGTCGGCGCGCGAGCGGGCGATGCAGGGCAGGTGGGAGCGGCGGCGCGCGCTGGCGATGGCGAGGCCAGGAGGGTGCTGAGGAGGAGCCGGGGCGCGCGAGAGGGACGCCCCAGGGCCATGGTGAGCGTGGCCGGCGCAGGTGAGGTGCATGGGGCGCGGCCATGTGCGGGCGCGCGCGCACCGGCGAGTAGGAGGCAGCAGCGGGACACGCCCCGGGGGGGGGGGGGGGGGGCGGGCGACGGCGCGGCAGCTGCGCCGGCGCACATATGGCCGGGCGCCGAGCGAGGCGAGGACGCGGCTAGGCTGCGCACGCGCGCGCTACGGGCGAGGTCGGGCTACAGCGGGGCGCTCGGTGGCGGAGCAGAGGGAGGGGGAAGGAGATCGGGGCGCGGCTCACAAGGGGTCTGACGGGGAGGGCAGTCGGCGCGGGGAGGAGTCGGGGCCGGCGCGACGAGGCAGCGAGGCTCGACGAAGGCCTTCGGGGAGGAGGTCGAGGAGTCGGCGACGAACGGCGAGGCGGGGCGCGGCGTCAGGCGAGCGGTCGTCGGGGGCGAGCACGAGCGCCCGATCTGGTCTGGATCGGGGGGGGGGGAGTGAGCGAGGTGGGGAATTAGGGTTTGGGTTTCTGGCTGGGGGGGTTATAGGCCAGGGGTGGGCTGGCCTGGTGGGGTGGCTGGGCCGGCCGACTGGCCAGCTGGGCCTGTTGGCCCAGAGGGGGGGGGGGGTTCTGTTCTTTTTTCCTTTTTGTTTTCTTCTTTTCTTTTCTTTTTCTCTTTTCTCCGTTTTGCAAATAGTTAGGCACCCAAATGAATTTTATAAAATATATAAACTGGTCCATAAATTACAGTGCAACATTAGTCACTGCTAGAAATTGGTTTGGTGTCCATATCTTTTTACTTGGATTTTATTTAATTTGAAAAGGATTAAATAGTGCTATTTTGCTGCTGTTCCTTGATGTTTGAGTCCTTTTCCAATTCAATAAATGTTGCAATCATTTTTATAAATGCTTTGGGAATATTTGCAACATGATGCACATTTTAGTCTTCAGGTTTGGGCAACTTTTATTTTTCACTTTAGTTTTAATTTGAATTTTGAGTTAGGAGCTGAATGCAAATGATGATTAGGCACTGATAATCATGATGACATGGCATAATCAAAAGGAGATTACTGTAGTTATCCACTGGGGGTGTTACAAGTCTCCTCCACTAACAAGAATTCTCGTCCCGAGAATTAAGAGGTAGAAGGAAAAAGTTCGTGGTATTCCGCACGAAGATTATCCTCGCGTTCCCAAGTGGCTTCATCTTCAGTATGATTTGACCACTGCACTTTGAGGAACTTGGTAACTTTCTGACGGGTCTGATGTTCAGCTTCATCGAGAATGCGGATCGGATGCTCCTTATAAGATAGATCATCTTGCAATTCGAGCATCTCGTGATCCACTGCTCTGTGCGGAGATTCCTTGAAGCATTTACGAAGTTGCGACACATGGAAGACGTCATGGATATGAGAGAATTACGGCAGCAACTCCAATTTATATGCTACCTGACCATGTCTAGCAATTATGCGGAAAGGACCAATGTAGCGCGGAGCTAGCTTGCCCTTGATTCCAAAACGGTGAGTGCCCTTCATAGGAGTGACTCGCAGATAAGCCTGATCACCAAGTTGATAAGTCAAACCCCATCGTTTGCGATCATAGTTGCTTTTCTGGCGGTCCTGAGCCGCTTTGAGGTTTTCACGGACGATACGGACTTGTTCTTCGGCGTGTTGGATAATATCCGGACCCACGAGCGGTCGTTCCCCAGTTTTTGACCAATTCAGAGGGGTTCGACACTTACGTCCATAGAGTACTTCGAAGGGGGCCATCTTCAAACTGGCTTGATAGCTGTTGTTGTAAGAGAATTCGGCATATGGAAGAGATTCTTCCCACTTCTTACCGAAAGAAATAACACAAGCCCGAAGCATGTCTTCAAGCACTTGATTGACTCGTTCGACTTGGCCTTGGGATTGTGGATGATAAGCTGAACTCCAGGTAATATGAGTTCCCATAGCTGTTTGGAAACTTTCCCAGAACTTTGAGGTGCAAAGACCGCCACGGTCCGAACTGATCTCCTTCGGAATACCGTGGAGTGAAACAATTCTGGAGATATATAACTCTGCTAGCTGACTAGCAGTGATCGTCTCCTTGACAGGCAGAAAGTGTGCAACTTTAGAGAGTTGGTCGACGACTACAAGAATAGCATCATGACCCTTCTGTGACCTGGGAAGGCCAGTAATGAAATCCATCTGAACCTTATCCCATTTCCATAGAGGAATAGGAAGTGGTTGCAGAATTCCAGCAGGCTTCTGATGTTCTGCTTTAACGCGACGACACACATCACATTCAGCAACATATCGAGTAATGTCCTGCTTCATTCTAGACCACCAGTACCTTTGACGGAGATCACGATACATCTTGGTGCTACCCGAATGAATAGACAGCGGGGTATCATGTGCCTCCTCATGACCTTGTCGGTCATAAGCTCGAAGCGAGGTACGACAATGCGGTTTCTGAAATACAAGGTTCCATCTTCAGACAGCGAGAAATCCCTGTACTTTTCAAGGTGAAGATTTTTCTTCATCAGATCAACTTCAGCATCTTTAGCTTGCGCATTCTTAACAGCTTTCTCGAGATCTGGTTGTATCACAAGGTTATTAAGAGAACCCTGTGGGACAATACGGAGATTCAGCTTGCGCAGTTCTTCAAAAAGACGAGGTTGAGCTCGCCTAACCATAAGGTTGTCGCAATAGGACTTGCGGCTTAAGGCATCAGCCATCACGTTAGCCTTGCCAGGGGTATAGGAAATAGCCAAATCATAGTCCGCAATGGCCTCCATCCATCTTTGCTGACGGAGGTTTAGAGATGGCTGAGTGAACAAGTACTTAAGACTTTTATGATCCGTGTAGATCTCGCAACGATTACCGAGGAGGTAATCTCACCACAACTGCAGTGCATAGATGACAGCAGCTAGTTCTAAATCATGTACCGGATAATTCTCTTCATGTGGACGAAACTGACGAGAGCCATAAGCAATCACTTTACACTCTTGCATTAGGACACAGCCTAGTCCTTCACGGGATGCGTCACAATAGATCACAAAATCTTTGCGAGAATCTGGAGGAGCAAGTACTGGGGCAGATGTCAGCTTGTCTTTGAGTGTTTGAAAACTTTCCTGACATTTTTCGGTCCATTCGAACTTAACGCCCTTGTGAAGCAGATCAGTTAAAGGCTTAGCAATCTTTGAAAAATTCTTGACAAAACGACAGCAATAACTTGCAAGACCGAGAAAACTTCTCACTTGCTTGACGTTCTTCGGAGGAGTCCAGTCAAGAATAGCCTGAACTCGTTCTGGGTTAACAGCAATTCCATCCTTGGAAATCACATGACCAAGGTAGGTTACTTCAGAAAGCCAGAATTCACATTTGGAATACTTGGCATACAACTGGTGTTCTCGGAGCCTTTGCAGTACAAGACGGAGGTGTTCAACATGTTCTTCCTTATTCTTCGAATATACCAGAATATCATCCAGATATACCACGACAAATTTGTCGAGGTAATCCATGAAGATGTAATTCATCAGACGGGAGAATGTGGCTGGAGCATTTGTTAAGCAAAATGACATTACAGTGTACTCATAAGATCCATAGCGAGTAACAAATGCAGTCTTCGGAATATCCTCTTCACGAACACGGATCTGATGATAACCCAACCTCAAATCAAGTTTAGAGAATACCGATGATCCAGCAAGTTGATCATACAAATCATTGATCCGTGGAAGCGGATATTTGTTCTGAATTGTTGCTTGGTTAATGGGCCGGTAATCCTGAACCAATCGGTTAGTTCCATCCTTCTTCTTGACGAAGAGTGAAGGCGCTCCCCAAGCAGAGGAACTGGGGTGGATGAAACCTTTCTTAAGTGACGTGTCGATTTCTTCCTTAAGCTCGAGAAGATGATGCGGAGGCATCTTATAAGGACACTTCGCAATAGGAGTTGTGCCTAGCTTCAGGTCAATGACAAACTCGACAGCTCTAGGAGGGGGTATTCCTGGAAGTTCTTCTAGAAAGACATCTTGAAAATCACGAACAACTGGAACGTTCTCGATGCCTTCAAGAGGTGAAGCGTTCAATGCATTCAGAACATATATCTGGCTCTCAGCATCCTGAGCTATTCGGGCTGAGTATCTGATCGCCTGGCCAGAAGGGTGGGTGAGCTGGACTGATTCAGTGGCACAGTCAATCAAAGCTTTATGAGGCTTCAACCAGTCCATACCCAGAATAATGTCTATGTTGGAGGTCTTGAGAGCAATGAGGGAAACGGGGAACATCAATCCTTCGATCACAATGTGGTTACCGTGGCTTACCATGGTAGTTTGCCAATTAGCCCCAGGTGACTGGATTACGAATGGAGTGGACATCTCCTCGAAAACTATATCATGGCTTCGCGCAAAACTTTCGGACATGAAGGAGTGCGATGCTCCAGAATCAAAGAGGACTGAAGCTGGGATTGAATTCACTAGAAGGGTGCCCAGCACAATTTTGGGGTCCTGTCGAGCTTCTTCCATGTTAACTTGGTTGACATGGACCCGAACTATAGCAGACGGCCTGGCATTAGAGCTTCTGAGACGACGGTTACGACAGCTCTTCTTGCAACCAATAGGAGGACGTGGTGCATCCTGATGAAAGGCCATAGCATTAGGCGGTCCATCAGGAACCATTAGCTGTCTCAGCGGTGAAGGCAGACGAGGTGCAACATATGATGGCCTTGGTGTTGGAGCAGGTCGGTGGTAAACATTGTGGGGAATCCAGACTCGACGTTTCTGAACTGGCTGACCCGAGGATGAGCCAGCTTCATGAGTGCGCTTGAGCGACTCCTGGTACTCAGTCAGAGCTGTTTCAACTTGGAAAGATTTGCTGACAAGTGTTGCGAAGTCTGTGCAATCATGGACAGCAAGTGCAAGGTTTATATCAGTACGCAGTCCTTCACGAAATTTCTCCTGCTTGCGAGTGTCAGTGTCGATGTCATCCGCAGCATAGCGGGATAATTCAAGGAATTTCCTCTGATATTCCTCCACAGTCATTTTGCCCTGTGAGAGTTTGCGGAACTCCTGCTTCTTCTGGTCCATCAGACCTTGAGGAATGTACCATGCATGAAAGGCTGACTGAAATTCCGGCCAAGTGGTTACAGTTTCAGCAGGCAACATACCCTTGTGGCTTTCCCACCATTGAGCAGCTGATCCCCTCAGGTGATACGTCGCATAGGTGACATAACTGTCAGGGATAACATTGGCCGACTTCATCTGGAAGGCAATGTCACGGAGCCAATCATCAGCATCCATTGGATCAGTCGAGCTACGAAAAGTGGACGGATTGAGGCGCACGAATTCCGGCAGAGTTATTGGAGCAGATTGTTGCTGAGTATTCTGGTTTGGGAACTGAGCCAATATCCCGGTCATAACCTGACGGTTCAGTTCAAATTGCTGCATCATTGCGGCAATATAAGGTGGAGGTGGAGGATCGTCAGCCATCCTGCCAAATCAACAGGGGCAGTTTAGCAAGAAAACTGCATGCGTATGGAATGATTCATGAAGTAACACGCACAACAGAAGGAAGTGCAATAGATACTTCATCATATTCGCACCAGACATTCAAAGCCACACATAGTCTCGGTTACAATCCGGCATTACGACAGTTGAAAGGGGAGGGCTAGACAACTAGGCGGCGCGCAGGCACGTGATATGGAAGTACACAACGAGACATAGCAAAGGCTACATCAACGTCAGAGAAAACTATTCGAGCGAGGAATCTGCAAGTGACAAAATAGGGTGCCCTCGATAAAAGGATCCTGCAAGCAGAACCTGGCCCGCAATCTTGAAGGAAGGGGGGGGGGGAATTTTCAGAACACCGGGTGGATGTGATCACGAGAACCTAATGTTGGAGTTAGTAAAATTTATTTAACCCGAAAGGAAGAGAGATCAGAGTCCCAGAGTAAAGGTTGAGGAGTAAAAGATCCTAATACCACCCAATTGGCGACGTGGGCCCGTAAGCCACATAGCCAAGTTAGTAAATTAGTTTTTAGACCAATAGACTCAACTTCGGCCAAGGAGTTGGAAGGGGGGGGGGGGTTCCTACAGTCAGTCGGCTCTGATACCAACTTGTGACGCCCCCGGCTCAATCGTGCACTAATCATACACACGATCAAGCCTAAGGACTCACGAGAAGATATCACAACACAACTCTAAAACATAAATAAAGTCATACAAGCTTTATATTACAAGCCAGGGGCCTCGAGGGCTCGAATACATAAGCTTGCATACAAGCGTCATCGGAAGCATCAGATATCTGAGTACAGATATAAAAGAAAACACAGAAAGGCCCTTAGAAGGCTGGGCAAAAGAAAAACACTACGATCGAAAGGCGCAGGCCTCCTGCCTGGGACCCTCCGATCCTACTCCTTGTCGACGGCAAGCTTGTAGTAGTATCCATCCTCGGGGTAGTAGTAGTAGTCGATCGACGGGGCAGCTGTCTCAGGGGGCTCCGTCATCTGGTTACGACAAACTGATATGGGGAGAAAAAGAAAGCAAAGCAACCGTGAGTACTTAGAAGTACTCATCAAGCAAGGATCTACACTACATATGCAACATTATTAAGGAATGGCTGTATATGTGGACTGGGCTGCAGAAATGCCAGAATAGAGAGGAGGCCTAGTCCTATCGAAGACTAGCATCTTCAGAGGTCTTGCAGCATTAGAAGAGTGTAGACAGTACCATATAATGTAGCAGTATCATTAAGTATCAATCTCACCCAGAGATCCTTTCTCGACTCCCTGCGGGAAAGCAATCCCAGAGCCATACAGTCATCAACCTCGTCCTGAGATCCCTTCTCGACTCCCTGCAAGAAGCAATCCCAGAGCCATATATCCAGGTATCATCTCACGTTCTAGTTGTGTCGATCGTGATACAACTCCGAGTGTCCTTTACCGTAGGAACGGCTATCGATAGATGTGTTCTTCCCTGCAGGGGTGCACCAACTTACCCAACACGCTCGATTAACTCCGGCCGGACACACTTTCCTGGGTCATGCCCGGCCTCGGCCAAACGATACATCGCAACCCTACCTACAGCTCAGCAGAGAGGTCCCCGCCGGTCTACATCCTAAGCTCAAGGGGGTCTTGGCCATCGCCCCTCACCCTCCGGGTTGTTGCGCACAGGGTGGATACCAGCATCGCCTCGGGTGGCCGACACGATCCGACCGTGCCGCCATGCTGAACTGGATGTCTGACAGAGCTTTCGGCTGATGCATACGATGCAGAATGCCCATACCATGCCCACGTGATGGTTAGTGCTATCAAGCCAGAGGCCTGCTCGGATCAAATATCCAAATCGTTAGTACCTTGGGCTTGCGGTAACGAGAAGAGACTCACGAAAGATGTGACCCCGTCGCCCCGTCTCGAGGACTTGCTGCAAGGGTTAAGAATGCCCGGCCGTGCCTCGTATTCATCACTCGGGCACCATACAGGCAACCCGTCTTCACATCACACGCGGGTACCCCTCAGGGTCGACCCGCCTTCCAAGTAACAGTGTAAAGTTCAATTATCCGTGTGTCCATAACATCAGGGGAATCCGAGGTATCACCCTCGTTGGATTCCTACTCGATGTATCCGTCAAGGTGAACTCGGAGGAATCACCCTCGATGGGTTCACACTTGATGTGTTGCACGACAGTGTCGTTACCGGAAGTGGTGAAGGAGGAATCACCCTCGATGACCACGACCAAATAGCTACTCTACAGAGTTAACATCAGAAGTGCTACAAGAGGTTTCACCCTCGGCACTCGATAGTAACGCTGTAGTGTCGTTACAACTAAGGGGGGGTGATGTGCGGTGTCGGGGCCTGGTCTTCAATCCCGTTGATCGGGTCTTCGGATTATCCAGCGGGGCAGTCAGGATAAGTGGGGTCACTGATAGGTCTCTACCCAGCCTATACTAAGCAGTTTAGGATATGCAGGTAATTATCAACAGCAGGTTACAATAAATGGGCTATGCATCAGAATAGGTAAAGCAGTAGCAGCAGTAATTCTAATGCAAGCATGAGAAATTAGAATGGGCGATATCGGGATGATCAAAGGGGGGGCTTGCCTGGTTGCTTTGCGGGAAAGGCAAGGTCGTCAACGGTGTCGTCGGGCTCCTGAGTTGCATCAGTCTCGGGGACGACGTCGGTGTCAGGGTCTACCGAGAGAGAAGAGGGGGAGGAAACAGTATAAATACACAGCAAACATGAGCAACACAACGTACGACATGACAATATGCAATGCCGTGTGTGTCCTAACGTATGGTTACACGTCACCAAGGAAGGGGGAATCCATCCGGGAATGTTTTCCCGGTTCTGGACATTTGTCACACAGATGACCGGAGGGGAACGGTTCCATGTTCGGATAGTTAGGGAGATGTGGCGGACGAACGGACCGCGTATTCGGATTCGTCTCGTCGTTCTGAGCATTTTTCATATATAAAATATTTTCATCGGAGTTACGGTTTATTTTATATTAAATTTCAAAGATTTAAACAAATTCTGGAATTATTTAATTAATTAAATTCGAATTATCCGAAATAGTGAATGCTGACATCAGCATGACATCAGCATGAGGTCAGTAGACTGTCAAGGTTAATTGGGGTTTGATTAATTCACTTAAATATAGATTAATTAGATTAACTAATTAATTAGTTTAATTAAGCAGAGTTAATTAAGTTAATTACATCATTAATTAATTATTTTAATTCTTTTAAATCTTTTTTTTTCTTTCTAAAAACGTTCTGTGGGGGGTGGGCCCCGTCTGTCAGCGGCTCCGGCCTATTGGGCGCGGGCGATGGGCGCGGCCCTCTCGGGCGCTAGCCCAGGGGCGCACGGGCGACGGCGCCGCGGCGCGTGCAAGGCACGGCCACGGTGGTGGCGAACGGCACGGCTGGGGGCTGCGATTGGCGCGCGAGCGGGCGGTGCAGGGCAGGCGGGAGCAACGGCGCGCGCAGGCGATGGCGAGGCCAGGAGGGTGCTGAGCGCGGCCGGGGCAAGTGAGGTGCACGGGGCGCGGCCATGTGCGGGCGCGCGCATCGGCGAGTAAGAGGCAGCGGCGGGACACGCCCCTGGGGGGGGGGGGGGCGCGGCAGGGCTGCCGCCGCGGGGGCATGTGGCCGGCCGCCGAGGGAGGCGAGGACGCGGCTAGGCTGCGCACGCGCGCGTATGGGGCGAGGTCGGGCTACAACGGGGCGCTCGGTGCGGGAGCAGAGGGAGTGGGAAGGAGATCGGGGCGCGGCTCACAAGGGGTCTGACAGGGAGGGCAGTGGGCGCGGGGAGGAGTCGGGGCCGGCGCGACGAGGCGGCGAGGCTCGACGAAGGCCTTCGGGGAGGAGGTCGAGGAGGTGGCGACGAACGGCGAGGCGTGGTGCGGCGTCAGGCGAGCGGTCGTCGGGGGCGAGCACGAGCGCCCGATCCGGTTTGGATCGGGGGGGGGGGGGGAGTGAGCGAGTGGGGAATTAGGGTTTGGGTTTCTGGCTGGGGGGGTTATAGGCCAGGGGTGGGCCGGCCTGGTGGGGTGGCTGGGCCGGCCGGCTGGCCAGCTGGGCCTGTTGGCCCAGAGGGGGGGTTCTGTTCTTTTTCGTTTTTGTTTTCTTCTTTTCTTTTCTTTTTCTCTTTTCTCTGTTTTGCAAATAGTTAGGCACCCAAATGAATTTTATAAAATATATAAACTGGTCCATAAATTACAGTGCAACAATTGTCACTGCTAGAAATTGGTTTGGTGTCCATATCTTTTTACTTGGATTTTATTTAGTTTGAAAAGGATTAAATAGTGTTGTTTTGCTGCTCTTCCTTGATGTTTGAGTCCTTTTCCAATTCCAATAAATGTTGCAATCATTTTTATAAATGCTTTGGGAATATTTGCAACATGATGCACATTTTAGTCTTCAGGTTTGGGCAACTTTTATTTTTCACTTTAGTTTTAATTTGAATTTTGAGTTAGGAGCTGAATGCAAATGATGATTAGGCACTGATAATCATGATGACATGGCATAATCAAAAGGAGATTACTGTAGTTATCCACTGGGGGTGTTACATCATGTTGATCTCCCTAACGAGAAGTGGTTTAAATATCATCCTCCCATTGAAGTAAAAGTAGTAGAACCTATTAAAATTGAAGAAGAAACTATTACTTATAATGTTGATCCTATTGTTCCTACTGCTTATATTGAGAAACCACCTTTTCCTGTTAGAATAAAGGATCATGCTAAAGCTTCAACTGTGGTTCGTAAGAGTAATATTAGAACACCTACACCCCCTGAACAAATTAAAGTTGAACCTAGTATTGCTACGGTTAAAGATCTCTTGGTCGATAATATTGACGAGCATGTTATTTATTTTTGTGGTGAAGCTGCTAGAATTGCTAAACTTGATATTAAAGATAAACATAGACCCATTGTTGGCATGCATGTTGTTTCTGTTAAAATAGAAGATCATTGTTATCATGGTTTATGTGATGTGGGTGCTAGTGTGAGTGCAATTCCTTATACCTTATATCAAGAAATTATGAATGATATTGCACCTGCTGAGATAGAAGATATTGATGTTACTATTAAACTTGCCAACAGAGGTACTATATCACCAATTGGGATTGTTAGAGATGTTGAAGTCTTGTGTGGAAAAATAAAATACCCTACTGATTTTCTTGTTCTTGGTTCCCCACAAGATGATTTTTGTCCCCTTATATTTGGTAGACCTTTCTTGAATACTGTTAATGCTAGGATAGACTGTGAGAAAGAAATTGTTACTGTAAGTTTTGTGAATGTGACTCATGATTTTAATTTCTCTAAATTTTGTAGACAACCCCATGATAAGGAATTGCCTAGTAAGGATGAAATCATTGGTCTTGCTTTTATTGCCGTGCCTCCTACTGATCCTTTAGAACAATATTTGCTAGATCATGAAAATGATATGTTTATTAATGAAAGAAAGGAATTAGATGAAATATTCTTTAACCAAATGCCTGTTTTGAAACACAATTTGCCTGTTGAAATCCTTGGAGATCCTCCTCCACCCAAGGGTGATCCCGTGTTTGAGCTTAAACAATTACCTGATACTTTGAAATATGCTTATCTTGATGAAAAGAAGATATATCCTGTTATTATAAGTGCTAACCTTTTAGAGCATGAAGAAAAGAAATTATTGAAAACTCTAAGGAAGCACCGTGCTGCTATTGGATATACTCTTGATGATCTTAAGGGCATTAGTCCCACTCTATGTTAGCACAAAATTAATATGGAGCCTGATGCTAAACCAGTTGTTGATCACCAATGATGGTTAAATCCTAAGATGAAGGAAGTGGTAAGAAATGAAATACTAAAGCTTCTGGAGGCAGGTATAATTTATCCCATTGCTGATAGTAGATGGGTAAGTCATGTTCATTGTGTCCCTAAGAAGGGAGGTATTACTGTTGTTCCTAATGATAAGAATGAATTGATTCCACAAAGAATTCTTACAGGTTTTAGAATGGTAATTAATTTTCGCAAATTAAACAAAGCTACTAGAAAAGATCATTACCCTCTACCTTTTATTGATCAAATGCTAGAAAGATTATCCAAACATACACATTTTTGCTTTCTAGATGGTTATTCTGGTTTTTCTCAAATACCTGTGTCAAAAGAGGACCAAGAAAAGACCACTTTTACTTGCCCTTTCGGTACCTTTGCTTATAGAAGTATTCCTTTTGGTTTATGCAATGCACCTGCTACCTTTCAAAGATGTATGACTGCTATATTCTCTGACTTTTGTGAAAAGATTGCTGAGGTTTTCATGGATGATTTCTCCGTTTACGGAACTTCTTTTGATGATTGCTTAAGCAACCTTGATCGAGTTTTGCAGAGATGTGAAGAAACTAATCTTTTCTTGAATTGGGAGAAGTGCCACTTTATGGTTAATGAAGGTATTGTTTTGGGGCATAAAATGTCTGAAAGAGGTATTAAAGTTGATAAAGCTAAAGTAGATGCTATTGCAAAGATGCCGTGTCCTAAAGATATCAAAGGTATAAGAAGTTTCCTTGGTCATGCTGGTTTCTATAGGAGGTTTATTAAAGACTTCTCTAAAATTTCTAGGCCTCTCACTAATCTCTTGCAAAAAGATGTTCCTTTTGTTTTTGATGATGATTGTGTAGAAGCATTTGAAATACTTAAGAAAGCCTTGATTTATGCACCTATTGTTCAACCACCTGATTGGAATCTACCCTTTGAAATTATGTGTGATGCTAGTGATTATGATGTTGGTGCTGTTCTAGGACAAAGAGTTGATAAAAAATTGAATGTTATTCATTATGCTAGTAAAACTCTAGACAGTGCCCAGAGAAATTATGCTACTACTGAAAAATAATTTTTAGCAGTTGTTTTTGCTTGTGATAAGTTCAGATCTTATATTGTTGATTCCAAAGTAACTATTCACACTGATCATGCTGCTATTAAATACCTTATGGAAAAGAAAGATGCTAAACCTAGACTTATTAGATGGGTTCTCTTACTGCAAGAATTTGATTTGCATATTATTGATAGAAAGGGAGCTGAGAACCTCGTTGCTGACAACTTGTCTAGGTTAGAAAATGTTCTTGATGACCCACTACCTATTGATGATAGCTTTCCTGATGAGCAATTAGCTGTCATAAATACTTCTCGTAATACTCCATGGTATGCTGATTATGCTAATTACATTGTTGCTAAATTTATACCACCTAGTTTCACATACCAACAAAAGAAAAAGTTTTTCTATGATTTAGGACATTACTTTTGGGATGACCCACACCTTTATAAAGAAGGAGTAGATGGTGTTATTAGACGTTGTGTACCTGAGCATGAATAGGAACAGATCCTACGCAAGTGCCACTCCGAAGCTTACAGAGGACACCATGCGGGAGATAGAACTGCACACAAGGTATTGCAATCTGGTTTTTATTGGCCTACTCACTTCAAGGATGCCCATAAGTTTGTCTTGTCTTGTGATGTATGCCAGAGAATTGGCAATATTAGTAAACGTCAGGAAATGCCTATGAATTTTTCACTTGTTATTGAACCATTTGATGTTTGGGGCTTTGATTATATGGGACCTTTTCCTTCCTCTAATGGGTATACAAATATTTTAGTTGCTGTTGATTACGTTACTAAGTGGGTAGAAGCTATTCCAACTAGTAGTGCTGATCATAACACTTCTATTAAGATGCTTAAAGAAGTTATTTTTCCGAGGTTTGGAGTCCCTAGATATTTAATGACTGATGGTGGTTCACATTTTATTCATGGTGCTTTCCATAAAATGCTTGCTAAATATGATGTCAACCATAGAATTGCATCTCCATATCACCCTCAGTCTAGTGGTCAAGTAGAATTGAGCAATAGAGAGATTAAATTAATTTTGCCAAAGACTGTTAATAGATCTAGAAAGAATTGGTCTAAGAAACTTGATGATGCATTATGGGTTTATAGAACTGCTTATAAAAAACCCTATGGGTATGTCTCCGTATAAAATGGTTTATGGAAAAGCATGTCACTTACCTCTAGAACTAGAACATAAAGCGTATTGGGCTATTAAAGAGCTCAACTATGATTTCAAACTTGCCGGTGATAAGTGGTTATTTGACATTAGCTCACTTGATGAATGGAGAACCCAAGCTTATGAGAATGCCAAGTTGTTTAAAGAAAAAGTTAAAAGATGACATGACAAAAGGATACAAAAGCGTGAGTTTAATGTAGGTGATCATGTTTTGCTATACAACTCTCGTTTAAGATTTTTTGCAGGAAAGCTGTTGGAAATATGCCCTAGAGGCAATAATAAAATGGTTATTATTATATTTCCATGTTCATGATAATTGTCTATTGTTCATGCTATAATTGTATTAACCGGAAACCGTAATACATGTGTGAATACATAGACCACAATATGTCCCTAGTGAGCCTCTAGTTGACTAGCTCGTTGATCAATAGATGGTTGTGGTTTCCTGACCATGGACATTGGATGTCGTTGATAACGGGATCACATCATTAGGAGAATGATGTGATGGACAAGACCCAATCCTAAGCATAGCACAAGATCGTATAGTTCGTTCGCTAGAGCTTTTCTAATGTCAAGTATCATTTCCTTAGACCATGAGATTGTGCAACTCCCGGATACCGTAGGAATGCTTTGGGTGTATCAAACGTCACAACGTAACTGGGTGACTATAAAGGTGCACTACAGGTATCTCCGAAAGTGTCTGTTGGGTTGGCACGAATCAAGACTGGGATTTGTCACTCCGTATGACGGAGGGGTATCTCTGGGCCCACTCGGTAATGCATCATCATAATGAGCTCAATGTGACTAAGGAGTTACCCACGGGATCATGCGTTACGGAATGAGTAAAGAGACTTGCCGGTAACGAGATTGAATGAGGTATGGGGATACCGACGATCGAATCTCGGGCGAGCAACATACCGATGGACGAAGGGAATTGTATACGGGATTGATTGAGTCCTCAACATCGTGGTTCATCCGATGAGATCATCGTGGAACATGTGGGAGCCAACATGGGTATCCAGATCCCGCTGTTGGTTATTGACCGGAGAGATGTCTCGGTCATGTCTGCATGGTTCCCGAACTCGTAGGGTCTACACACTTAAGGTTCGGTGACGCTAGAGTTGTTATGGGATATTGTATGTTGTTACCGAAGGTTGTTCGGAGTCCGGGATGAGATCCTGGACGTCATGAGGAGTTCCGGAATGGTCCGGAGGTAAAGATTTATATATGGGAAGTTGTTATTGGGGTTCCGGAAAAAGTTCGGTTTTTTCGGTATTGTACCGGGAAGCTTTCGAAAGGTTCCGAAGGATTCCGGAGGGGTTCGGAAGTCCGGAAAGGGTTCCACCACATCCAATACAGCAGCATGGGCTGTAAGGGGGCGCCCTAGCCTTAATGGGCTAGGGGCACCAGCCCCCCTAAGGCCCATGCTCATGGGAGAGGGGAAACCCTAAAGGGGGAGGGCCTCCACTTGACTTGGGAGGCACTCCTCCCCCCCTTGGCCGCCGCCCCAACCCTAGATGGGATCTAGGGGGCCGGCCCCCTCTCCCCCCAGCCTATAAATAGTGGAGGGGTGGGAGGGAGGCCACAACCTTGCCCTTGGCGCATCCCCTCCCCCTCTCCAACACCTCCTCCTCCTCCGTAGTGCTTGGCAAAGCCCTGTCGGAGAACCACAAGCTCCACCACCACGCCGTCGTGCTGCCGGAGCCCTCCCTCAACTTTTCCTCTCCTCTTGCTGGATCAAGAAGGAGGAGACGTCCCCGGGCTGTACGTGTGTTGAACACGGAGGCGCCGTCCGTTCGGTGCTAGATCGGATCTTCCGCGATTTGAATCGCTGCGAGTACGACTCCATCATCCGCGTTCCTGGTAACGCTTCGGCTTAGCGATCTTCAAGGGTATGAAGATGCACTCCCTCTCTCTCATTGCAAGCTTCTCCTAGATTGATCTTGGTGATACATAGGAATTTTTTTTGATTTACTACTACGTTCCCCAACAAAAGCTTCTCTCTAAATGGGAAGGTCCTTACATTATTGAAGAGGTCTATCGTTCCGGTGCCATTAAGATCAACAATGCCGAAGGCACCAACCCGAAGGTGGTAAATGGTCAAAGAATCAAACATTATATTTTAGGTACTCCCATAAATGTCGAGACTAATATTATCAATACCGTAACACCGGAGGAGCACATAAGGGACACTTTCCAGAACATTTCAGACTCCGAAAAGGAATAGGTATGTGGTATGGTAAGTAAACCGACTCCAAAACTGTTCTAATGGCAATTTTTCTCCGTTTTGGAATATTTAAAAAATTAGGAAAATTAAAAGTAGTCCGAAAAGTGCACGAGGAAGTGACAAGGCAGGGAGGCGCGCCCTACCCCCTGGGCGCGCCCCCCACCCTTGCCGCCACCTCGTGTGCCCTCCGGACTCCATTTTCTTGCACAATACTTCTTTTGGTCGGTAAAAATTAATTATATAATCTCCCGAAGGTTTCGACTACCGTACCACGGCAAAATCTCATGTTTTTGTTTTGAACTGTTTTCTACCAGAATTTTCAAGGCCAGGCATCATGTCTTCCCCTTCCTCCAACAATGGGGACGACAATGCGTGGCTAATGAAGATAGAGATGAAGAAAGAAGAACTTGGGGAAACCAACAAGGGTGATGAAATCAAGAAGGTCGCGGTGGATCAAGTTTCGGCAGCAGCAGAAGAAGAAGACATCCTTCAACCATACTACGATCATCTTACCCCTACTGAAATTGAAGCTTTTAAGATCATTGAGATAGTTTGTGTACAAAATAAATATCTCACTCATGAAAATATTCTGTTGCAAGAGCATATCATCTCCCTCTAGAGCATCATTCACAGATTGGAGTATCTCCTGCACTCGGAGTGCGGCACTACATCATCAACTCCATCATCACCACCTCCGAAGAAAGAGATCTAAATACATGGGTATGGGCACTCCCCTTGGCAACTGCCAAGCTTGGGGGAGGTGCCCCGGTATCGTATCACCATCACACCTTTACTTTTACCGTTTTTCTTAGTTCGATCCTTTTGGTTATATCTTGATCTAGTAGAATAAAGTTTTAGTATGATCTAGCTTTGAGTTTTGCTTAGAGATCTATCTATGTAATCGAGTCCGTGAGTTATATATAATAAAGAGTAGTTTTGAGTTGAGGGCTTTGCTTTCTTGCTATGATCTTGAGGGAGTAATTAAAATAAGAATAAAAAGAAATAAAAAGATCGTATAATGATCTTATGGAGAGTAATGACTTCACATATAAGGAGTATGATGAATAAAAGTTGTTGAGAGTTGACAAACATAGTTTTGGTCATTGTTGCAATTAATAGGAAGTAATAAAGAAAGAGAGGTTTCACATATAAATATACTATCTTGGACATCTTTTGTAATTGTGAGCACTCATTAAAATATGACATGCTAAAAAGTTGATGTTGGACAAGGAAGACAACATAATGGGTTATGTTTTCTTATATCCGGAAAGAAGTTATAGTGTCTTGGATCCTCCAACATGTTGAGCTTGCTTTTCCCGCTTTTGCTAGCCAAATCTTTTGCACCAAGTAGAGATACTACTTGTCCATCCAAATATCCCTTAAACCAGTTTTGCCATGAGAGTCCACCATACCTACCTATGGATTGAGTAAGATCCTTCAAGTAAGTTGTCATCGGTGCAAACAATAAAAATTGCTCTCTAAATATGTATGATCTATTAGTGTGAAGAAAATAAGCTTTATACGAACTTGTGATGTGGAAGAAATAAAAGCGACGGACTGCATAATAAAGTTCTTTATCACAAGCGGCAATATAAAGTGACGTTCTTTTGCATTAAGATTTTGTGCATCCAACCATAAAAGCGCATGACAACCTCTGCTTCCCTCTGCGAAGGGCCTATATTTTACTTTTATCTTCTACCCTTATACAAGAGTCATCGTGATCTTCACCTTTCCTTCTTACACTTTTTATTTTGGCAAGCACTATGTGTTGGAGAAGGATCCATATATATATATATATCCACTCGGATGTAGGTTATCATAAAGTATTATTGTTGACATTACCCTTGAGGTAAAAGGTTGGGAGGCGAAACTATAAGCCCCTATCTTTCTCTGTGTCCGACTGAAACTTCGAACCCATAAGTATCGCGTGAGTGTTAGCAATTGTGAAAGATTAAATGATAGTTGAGTATGTGGACTTGCTGTAAAGCTCTTGAATTGACTCTTTCCTATGTTATGATAAATTGCAATTGCTTCAATGACGGAGATCATAGTTTGTTAGTTTTCAATGAAATTTCCGATTTATACTTTACCTTGTGAACGAATTGTTACTTTAGCATAAGAAATTATATGACAATATTTGTTGCTGTTCTAAAGATTGTCATGATGCCCTCATGTCCGTATTTTATTTTATCAACACCTCTATCTCTAAACATGTCGACAGATTTTTCGATTTCGGCTTCCGCTTGAGGGCAAGCGAGGTCTAAACTTGGGGGAGTTGATACGTCCATTTTGCATCATGCTTTTATATTGATATTTA
Organism: Thinopyrum elongatum; assembly: GCA_011799875.1. Classification (NCBI taxonomy): domain Eukaryota; kingdom Viridiplantae; phylum Streptophyta; class Magnoliopsida; order Poales; family Poaceae; genus Thinopyrum; species Thinopyrum elongatum. The sequence goes on from CM022297.1 coordinate 426,128,945, forward strand.
TTGCATTATGGGCTATTATTACACATTCTAGCACAATACTTATGCCTTTTCTCTCTTATTTTACAAGGTTTACATAAAGAAGGAGAATGCCGGCAGCTGGAATTGTGGACCGGAAAAGGAGCAAATCTGAGAGACCTATTCTGCACAACTCCAAAAGTCCTGAAACTTCACGGAGAATTATTTTGGAATATATAAAAAATATTGGGCGAAGAAAGCACCAGAGGGGGGCCACCAGCCATCCACAAGGGTGGGGGCGCGCCTCCCTACCTTGTGGGCCCGCTGGTAGGCCCCCGATGCCCATCTTCTGCTATATGATGTGTTTTGACCTGAAAAAAAATCATAAGGAAGCTTTCGGGACGAAGCGCCGCCGTCTCGAGGCGAACCCTGGGCAGAACCAATCTAGGGCTCCGGCGGAGCTGTTCAGCCGGAGAAACTTCCCCCCGGGAGGGGGAAATCAAAGCCATCGTCATCACCAACGATCCTCTCATCGAGAGGGGGTCAATCTCCATCAACATCTTCACCAGCACCATCTCCTCTCAAACCCTAGTTCATCTCTTGTATCCGATCTTTCTCTCAAAACCTCAAATTGGTACCTGTGGGTTGCTAGTAGTGTTGATTACTCCTTGTAGTTGATGCTAGTTGGTTTATTCGGTGGAAGATCATATGTTCAGATCCTTAATGCTATTCAATACCCCTCTGATTATGAACATGAATATGCTTTGTGAGTAGTTACGTTTGTTCCTGAGGACATGGGAGAAGTCTTGTTATAAGTAATCATGTGAATTTGGTATTCGTTCGATATTTTGATGAGATGTATGTTGTCTTTCCTCTAGTGGTGTTATGTGAACGTCGACTACATGACACTTCACCATGATTTGGGCCTAGGGGAAGGCATTGGGAAGTAATAAGTAGATGACGGGTTGCTAGAGTGACAGAAGCTTAAACCCTAGTTTATGCGTTGCTTCGTAAGGGGCTGATTTGGATCCATATGTTTCATGCTATGGTTAGATTTATCTTAATTCTTCTTTCGTAGTTGCAGATGCTTGCGAGAGGGGTTAATCATAAGTGGGAGGCTTGTCCAAGGAAGGACAGTACCCAAGAACCGGTCCACCCACATATCAAATTATCAAAGTAACGAACGCGAATCATATGAGCATGATGAAAACTAGCTTGACAGTAATTGCCATGTGTCCTTGGGGGCGCTTTGTTTTATATAAGAGTTTGTCCAGGCTTTACCTTTGCTACAAAAAGGATTCGGCCACCTTGCTGCACCTTAGTTACTTTTGTTACTTGTTACCCATTATGAATTATCTTATGACACAACTATCTGTTACCGATAATTTTAGTGCTTGCAGAAAATACCTTGCTGAAAACCGCTTGTCATTTCCTTCTGCTCCTCGTTGGGTTCGACACTCTTACTTATCGAAAGGACTAAGATAGATCCCCTATACTTGTGGGTCAGCACCGTGGTAAAAATATTGTCCCATTTGGGGCAGGTTGGGGTATAAGCTTCTCACAAACCAGAGCTTCTCGCAACAAGCCTCATGGTTACCGTAGGGAACGTTTCACCTTTCTGGACGAAACGATATCCGTTGCCTCTTCTTGATTTCAATTTTTTCTCTAGTGTCAACATAGAACAATAGGAGTGTTGTGTTAAATTTTGTAATTTTTCAGGGTTCGTTTGGACATTTTTATACATTAATTGAGTTTTTAATGCATTTATATGCATAATTCAAATTTGAACTACAAGCACATGCTCTAATGCATATAAATTGGTTGAAAATCAAATATGTGTCCTTGGTTGCATGCTTAGGTCCCATGCAAGAAATGGGAATGAATGTCAAACACCCTGCCACCGTCGCTCGGCCACAAACATTGAGATACTTTGTTTTTTAATTCTAGTAAATCCAAAACTCGTCTGAAATTCAAGAAACTTGGCATGCTATCATGGAGCGGCATCAACATGCTGTGGTAAAAGTTTTGTCCCATTGGGGCAGGTTTGGGTATAATTAAGCTTCTCGCAAACCAGAGCTTCTCACAACAAGCCTGATGGTTTTGGTAGGGAACGTGCCACCTTTGGGGACGAAACGGTATTCGTTGCCTCTTCTTGCTTTAAATTTTTTCTATGTCAACATAGAACAACAGGAGTGTTGTGTCAATTTTTGGGATTTTTCAGGGTTCGCTACGACATTTTTATACATTAATTGGGTTTTCTAGGCATTTTATGTGCATAATTCAAATTTGAACTACATGCACATGCTCCAGTGCAGAAAAATGGGTTGACATATCAAATGTGTGTCCTTGGGTGCATGCTTAGGTCCCATGCAAGAAATGGGAATGAATTTCAAACACCAGTGCACTGTTGTTTGCCGGCAAAACGTTGAGATACTTTGTTTTTAAATTCTAGTAAATCCAATGAAATTCATGAAACTTGGCATGCTATCATGGAATGGCACCTGACATGCTGTGCCATTTTTCGTGTCCATTTTGAGAGAAGGCACACTCGAATAATAGCCAACAAAGGCATTTTGAAACAAATAGCTGCCACTGTAACATATCAAACGTTTTGTATAATTTAAATCGTGTGCGTTCTGTTAACCATTCACGTGATGCCACGCCTCACTCTTTTAATGGCTAGGAGGTGCCATGCAGACAGGTGCTTGACTGAACAGGAGACGTGCGAGCTGTACTCCAATGCGCAGGCTCACCGAGAAGCGTGCGAGCTGTACGCCGCGCAGGCTCACTGGGAAGCGAGCCCTTTGACTTCCATGGCCGCCCGCCTTGCTCGCATCCTCTCCATTAATGGCGCCCAAGCCGTAGTTTAATACAGTTTTTAATATAAAACACTCATCGCAAACGTTTTAGTTAGAACACCCGTATGCAAACCGACAGCTTCCCCAGGAAGCCAAGGGAAAATGTGCCGAGCAGGATTTGTGCAGCTCTTGATCGCAAACGTTTTAGATAGAACACCCGTATATAAACCGACAGCTTCCCTAGTAAGCCAAGGGAAAATGTGCCGAGCAGGATTTGTGCAGCTCTTCATCGTAAATATTTTAGATAGAACACCCGTATGCAAAGTGAGAGCTATGGTCTTCCGCAGTAAGACAAGGGAAAATTTGCCACGCAGGATTTGTGCATCTCTTCAATGCAAACGGTTCAGATTGCATAAGGTATGCAAAGCGAGACTTTGGCTCTAAGCCAAGAGAAAATGTGTCGAGCAGGATTTGTACCTCCCTTCAACGCAAACGGTTTTTTCGGATGACCCGTGTGCAACCACGTACAGACAATTTGGTAAGATTTGCATCTGTCATATTGGGTATATTGCCATTTGTCAAACTGGAAAGATTGACATTTGTTGATCTAGTAACATTGCCATTTGTCAACCTTCTAACACTGCCATTTGTCAAAATATGCAGCTAAAAATCACTAGCACTATCCAATTTTTGCAACTAAAATTCAGTAATTAAGCATAGATTTCATTCATAGATTAAGCAGTCATTCTTTATACAAACAGTTCAACTCAACAGCTAAACCGACCAATCTTTTCCCCAATTGTTGCCAACCACGTACTGAAATAGCTAGTTCAACTATATATACTAGCTAATTTTAAGTATGCTGTACAGTTCCACCACATCTATAGTCAGATGAACTGAACAAAATAGCCCCTAAATACTACTACTACGGAGGGGCTTTGTACTACTTCCGACAGCCTCTCCTCTGCCGAGCGTGCTCAGTAAGAGGTAGAGGAGGAGGAGCCTACCGACGAGCTGGACAACTGCAATACAGTGCCTGCCGCTGCTGCACCTTCAGCGACGCTCACCTTGAACGTTATCTGCCGCTCCAACGACGCTCTCCTTGTAGATTTCTTGATTCCTCACCTCTTCGGCGGCGGTAAGGCTCTTTGCGTGCTCGACGAGGCACTCCTCCTCCTCCTGCAGGAACTCGATGTAGCGTGCTAGGTTGCTGACGCACGTGCGGGCCTCCACCTCCGCCTCCCGCCTTCGGGCGGCAGTGGCGGAGCGGGTGATGACCCCGGCGGTCGACGGTGGGTTGGCGGCCACGACGGCCGACGATGGGGTGGCCGCCACGACCACTACCTCCCGCCTTCGGGCCGTGGTGGCGGAGCGAGTGATGGCCACGGTGGCCACCAGTGGGGTGGTCGCCATGACGGCCACCTCCCGCCTTCGGGCCGTGGCGGCGGAGCGGGCGATGGCCCTGGCTTTCGACGGTGGTGTGGAGGCCACGGTGGCCGGCAACAGCTGCCGACGGGCAGCGGCGGCGGAGCGTGTGGTGGGTGTTCCGCGAACACCCAGCAGGGACGCCACGCATACTACACTACACCGGGGACTGCGCCATTGCCGTGGTGTAGCCTCCCAGCTGGAGCTTTCCTCTGATGACGGTGGAGTGGCTGAGTGACGACGACGAACCAGTGCCATTGGTGATTGTCGGAGAAGCAGACGAGATAAGCTACAGGGAGGGAGGGGAAAATGCCATGCAGGACTCGCCGGCTGTGTGGGTTTATATAGCAGGCCGGTAAGCATTGGGATTTTGGGGGATTTCACCGAGTCGGGCGGGAAGCTTGCGCGGGAACCTGCGCGGTTGCGCGGGAATGGGCTCACCACCGTTTGGGCAAAAGAACGCCCCCGCGCGCTGCTCAAGCTTGCGCTCGAAGCCGTCTGCGGCAGCGGGGTGACAAGACGTGCGAGAGGAGGACGAAAGGACACGTACACATATGGTTAATAAAAAATGTTTGTGATTTAATTATCTACTATACCCCCATCCTGGTTTATAAGTAGGATTTAACTAATAAAATACGAATGCATGTCGCCAAATATTAATCGTTGGATTCGTATTTGAACATAGTTTCCAATTATATAATTTTTATAACATGCATTAACATTTTGTTGGTTAAATTTAAGGTCAAAGTATGGCACAGAATATAAAGGGGACTAATAGACCAAGACGGAGGTAGTAGCACACGGCCGCTCTCCACGTAGCGACGCAATTGCCGGTCGGCTTGTAGGCGATCATTCCCTGTGTGTTCAATTGCTCTATGCATGTGGTTGCTCGCGGTTGAGGCGGCCGCGACGCGCTCTGCTCGCGTCCCGCCGCGCATGCTCTGCTCTCGCATCCCTCCGGGTGCTCTGCCCTCCTTCCTCCATGTGTGCTGCCAGTGTTTGGGGCCGGCGCACAATCATGTACGTTCGTGTGCATGCAGTTCACCACGAATCACGTAGTGGACACCCATGTGAGGGGGAAGGCCCTCTCGGTGGTGTACACGAACGAGCCGGTCTCGATGGAGATCTACATCCAAACTATGGAGCAGTTGCTTGCTGAGGACAAGTACCAAGTGGTCGGCTTCGACCTCGAGTACACCATCGGTCGTGCCGGGCATGATCAGAAGGTTGCCGTCGCCCAGTTTTGCGTGCGACATGACGTCCTCGTCTACCACTACCACCTGGCCACAAGGCCTTGCGAGCGTTTCTCCAGGTTTATCAACAGCTCTGACTACAATTTCGCTACGGTGGACATCACCAACGATCTAAAAGCGCTCAAGGTTTCGGGCTTGAAATGCCAGAATCTTGTCAACATCCAGGACCACTACAAGGTCTAGGGCAGCGACAACAAGAAACAAAACTCCTTGTATGACCTCGCCTCGGCCATCATCGACCCCTACTACATGAAGATGAAGGATGAGAGCAAGAAGGACAAGAACACCTGGCACAGTGTCTGGCATGAGAGACTGGATGAACAACACGTCAAGTATGCGGCCAAGGACGTGTACACAAGCTACAAGATGTACATGCGGATCATTGACATGAGGGAGTGTCTTCTTCCTGCCCCAGACAAGGGATCGAGCCACAGAGCAGTGGCGGGAGCGTCACAAGAAGTAGATGACTAGACGATCATTTCTCCTAGTTTAGAATGCATGCAATTGTTTATTGAGGTGTGTGTGAATGATCTGTATAGTCACTTATGTAATTGGATGTTTATTTCAGTTATATATATATATATATGTTATTCTTCTGTAGACAGAGCAAATCACATGGCTTATTAGCAGCAATCGTCTGTGTTATTATTGGTCTTCGCACACATTTCTGATTACGGACCTGTTTGCCATGTATCACACACATCTTGTTTAGTTGAACTGTTTCTGTTGTCTTGGCTCATCGCAAATAGTTAATCCGAGTGAACTGTATGCCCTCCATCGCACACACCTAGATCTATATGACCGTTTCTATTGTGTTGCCTAATCACACACAGTTCATCCTAGTGAACTGTATGCCGTATATCGCACACACCCTCATCTGGCTGCCCGTTTCTGTTGTTCTGCCTCATCGCAAATAGTTCTTCTGGATTAACCATTTGCCATGCATCGCACACGCAACTAAAATCCAAACCGTGTTTGATGTATCCGCCATCGCAAACGTTTTGCATCTTTTTTGATGGTTTTTACATCACTGTTTGTGATTAATGCATCGCACATAGTTTCGTCGAAGGGTCTCTGATCGTAGTGTCGCATTAGCAGCATCCTGCAGTAGTGCACTTTGCTCTTCTTTCTCCTGATCCGTACCCAACCTTGTCGCGACTGGTTCACTTCCTTCTCCGGGGAGGACGGTAGCTGCAGCTGCTCCTTCATCTACTTCCCGCTGCGCCACCAGCGCTGCACTAACCATTTGATTGGTTGCCGCCAAATATAGAAGCAACGGCTCTTGCGGTTTAGGAGCGACCAAGGTGGGAGCTGAGGAAAGATAGGCTTTTAAGCCCTACAGCATTGCTTCTGCCTCCGGGGTCCACTTCATGGGCCCTGCATTCTTCAGAATTTTGAAGAACAACAGGGCGCGCTCGGCAGACTTGGAAATGAACCTACTCAGCGCGGCAACACATCCAGTTAAATGCCTCACTCTCTTGACTGTCTTGGGTGCTTGGATCTGCTCGATCGCTCTGATCTTTTCGGGCTTGGCCTCTATCCCCCGGTGAGACACAAAGATGCCAAGTAGCTTGCCAGAGGGAACGCCGAACGCGCACTTCTCAAGGTTTAACTTCAAGTTGATCTTACGCAGGTTTGCAAAGGTCTCTTCCAAGTCCTGAATGAGCATTGATCTGTCTTTGGTTTTGACCACTATGTCATCCATATAATCCTCAACATTCCTGTGCAACCGAGGCTCAAACCCAATTTGCACTACTCTTGCAAAAGTAGACCCAGCGCTCTTTAACCCGAAGGGCATCCGCACGAAGCAGTATGTGCCACATGGGGTTATGAACGCGGTCTTCTCCTCATCTTCCTTGGACATGAATATCTGATGGTATCCAGAGTATGCATCCAAGAAGGAAAGCAGATCGCACCCGGAAGTGGAATCCACAATTTGGTCAATGCGCGACAAGGGGAAAGGGTCCTTTGGGCATGCTTTGTTTAGATCTGTGAAGTTTATGCAAAGCCTCCATTTCCCATTCGCCTTGCGCACTACCACCGGGTTCGCCAACCATATTGGGTGCAACACCCCCTGACCAAACCAGCTGCTTCAAGTTTCTTGATTTCTTCGGCAATGAATTGCTGCCGCTCCAAAGCTTGTTTCCTGACCTTCTGCTTGACGGGCCGAGCATGAGGGCAGACGGCAAGGTGGTGCTTGATTACCTCCCTAGGAACACCGGGGATGTCAGATGGCTGCCAAGCAAACACATCGACATTCGCCCGCAGGAAGGCAACGGGCGCGCTTTCCTATTTGTTGTCAAGGGTGGAGCTGATGGTGAATGTACCATCAGTGCCACCCAGCCCTGCCGGGACCTTCTTCACAGCAGGCGAGGCAACCTTGGATCTCTTGCTAGTGGAACCCTTTGGCAAATCGTCGATGGGCACGGCGCACTCTGGAGAGGCGCGCTTCCCGGACTCTTTGCCGGTATCCCCGCTAGCCTTCTTTCCACTTTTGCCTTCCTTGGCGGGAACGGCAGCTTCTGCAGCCTCGGCAACTACTGCATCTTGGTACATCTTATGCACGCATATGACTGCGTCCTTCTTGTCCGACGGGATGGAGATGACGCCCATCGGCCCTGGCATCTTCAGAGTATTGTAGGCATAGTGAGATGCCGCCATGAATTTTGCCAGAGCTAGACGACCAAGAATCCATTGTACGGTAAAGGAAGCTCGACCACGTCGAACACAATCTTCTCGGTCCGGTAGTTCAATTCTCCTCCAAACATCACCGGCAGTGTGATCTTCCCCTTAGGACGACTCCTGCTGATGTTGATCCCTTGAATCGTGCCAGTAACCTTCAGCTCTTCATCTGATATTTGCAACTTGCTGACTACCTTGGGGGAAATCAGATTCAACCCTGCCCCGCCATCAACCAACATCTTGGTGACCTTGAGGTTGCGGATTGTTGGTGAAACCAACAACGGCAAGCACCCTACCACAGTGGTGCGGTCTGGGTGATCCTCTTCGTCAAAGATGATGGGCGTGCGGGACCATTTGAGTGGTTTCCGGGAGCCCGCCGCTGGCTCTATGGCATTGACCTCACGCGCCCACTGTTTAAGCTGGCGGTGAGAGGAGTGCAAAGATGCGCCTCCATCAATGCACAAGGCCTCAGTGGCCTTCTGGAACTCTTGCTCACTGGTTTCCTCTTCATCCCCTTCATCACTTTCGTCATCACCTTCCTTCTTCTCACGGCCTCTAGCAGGTTTCTCTTGATGCTGGGGAACCTTGCCGCGGTGGCCTCCTCTGCCGCCTTGGCCCTTCCCGCCAGCACCTTCTTGGTCTCTTTCCTTGTCACGGTCCTCGTACTCAGCTTTCTGCTTCTTGGCAAGTTGCTCAACTTGGTGACACTCTTGGAGATCATGGCCCTTGGTCCGATGGATCTTGCAGTATGGTCCGTCATCCTTCCTAGCCTTTTCGGCCGCCGCAGCCTCCCGCCAATCAGTGCACAGGGCAACTTCCTTGCTGGGGGCTTCGATCTTGGCATTCTTGCCGGTACTGGGAGCGCCAGAACCCTCAATGGCTAGTACTGCCTTTTCCTTGCGCTTCTTGTTGCGCTTTTTATTCTTCCTCTTCGGGTTAATGGCATCGTCATCATCCTCTGAATCAACTTCGACGCCATCCTCTTCTCCGGAGAGTCGCCTCCCTTCCTCTGTACGGGCACACTTATCCGCCAAGGTGTACAGCTCATTCACAGTCTTGCGCAACCGGACGTTCATCTTGGAACGTATCCTCCTGTTGCGCATGTTGGACTGGAACGCGGCAATCACAGCTGCCGGGTGAATATCTGGAATGTTTCTATGTACCCGGCTAAACCTCTGCGTGTACTTCCGCAAACTCTCCCCTTCCTTTTGTGGGAGGAGCTCCAAATCGCTGGGCCATCCTGGTTCTTGATGGCCGCCTGTGAAGGCACCAACAAATTCATTGCACAGGTCATCCCAGGTCAAGATGGAATTCTCTGGCAGATGCATCAGCCATGACCTCACGTTTGGCTTGAGTGCCAAAGGGAAGTAGTTGGCAAACACCATCTCATCTCTTCCTTCGGTGGCTTTAATAGCGATGGTGTAGATGCTCAAGAACTTTGCCAGGTTCAGCCTTCTATCATACTTTTCTGGTATCTCTGGCTTGAAAACACGGGCAGATGGCCAACGGACTTGCCGCAGCTCGCGAGTGAAGGCAGGGCACCCAACCTCAAAAGGCAAGTATCCGACTTCACTGGGCGCGGGTTCGTCGACGTCTGGGCCATTGCACCTGTCAGATTGGCGGCGGGTTTCGCGGCGTTGTTCTATAGTGATGTGCGTGTCTTCCCTCCGCCGATCTTCCAGGACCTGCCATTGATCTCGATGGGCCCGAGGATCAGATGAAGCCATTTATGCCATGTCGGCTACTGTTCACGGGGTTCGGGCTGTGGCCTCTGCCCTGGCTGCCGTGGAGGGGATTGCACCGTTGGAGTGGCCCCCTCGACACGGTCAGCAACTCGGACCGTGGTCATTGCTTGCGGGCGCGATGGTGGGCCTGCCTGCTGTGATCCTCCTGCTTCGGCAAAACCGATCAAACTCTGGATGGTGGCTCTCCACTCATCCATTTGATCGGCCGCTGGCGGGAATCTCAGCAGGAGCTGGGCTCGCGCCATGACTTCCGAAGCAGTGCTTGGCATAGACGACAATGCAGACCATGACGTCGCTCGACTCCTGATGGTACCAGTAGTGGCGGCGCCGTGTTCTCGTCGCCGCGAGCCGGCCGCCATGACGGCGCGGTGGCGAGAAGGGTGCGCCTGGGGGTTGACGACCCCGTTTGGCGCTTCGTCTTGGTTGCCCTGCCCCAGGGAAGGCACGTGCCCCGTGGCTGCGCTTGTAGCAGGAACAGCCAGGGGGTCACGACTCACACCAGAGCGGGCGTTGTCGCTGTGGCTATGTCCTCTAGCGCGGTGGGGAGGTGGAGACTAAACATTCCCCCACCCATGCCTTGTGAAACACGGCCATCGGGATGCTGTTGATGCCGCCCTCCCCCGGCGTCTTCCGCTCCCGCTTCGGCCGCAGGGGGAACGATGACAGCGTCGCCTGTGCCGGTCACGCCCCCCACAGTGTCCGCATCCCCCAATGCCGCTGCAGCGCCCATAGTATTGGTGGCTGCATGCGAGGGGGCCTTCGAGGTGGAAGGGTGAGCCGTTATGCCGGGGTTTTTCTTGGGCGCCATGGATGATGAAGCTAACGATGAAGAAGACGATGATGAAGATTGACGCGTTGTTCACAACCTCGGGTTCACGCAAGCGCTTCCCCCTACCTGGCGCGCCAAAGATGTCGTGGTGGAACACGATCACCTATGGGGCCATCAGCCCCTTGTAGTTCGGCAGGGGGGAGATCATGTTGCACAAAGAGCGGAAGCCATGGGACAGCATGACAGAGGTGATGCTCGTGGTTTTTACCCAGGTTCGGGCCGCTGTGAAGCGTAAAACCCTACTCCTGCTTTGGTGAATTGAACAGAGGACCGTGGTGGCTGCGCAGCGCTCGGGCCCGGCAGGGTCACCTTGGGGGAGCAGCTACACGCGTATGGTGTGTACAAGGGTCCGAATCCTTTATTAGGTTGCCATGGCCCTCCTTTTATAGGCTAAGGAGTTACCACAGTGGCAAAACAGTCATTATCTACTGTTTAGATAGCCAACAGTGCTATCATGCCTAACTCTGGCAGTTAGGACAAAGTGCATTAAATGCACTGCTAGGTGTCACGCTGTGGATGCAGCCCGGCAAGCCTGCCGCGCCGCTTAACCATCTTCCACCTGTCTGCATGACACGCCTCTGGACGGGTGTCATATAGAGGGAACCTCCCTTTCAAATGGCTGCCACGTGCCAAATGACAACCACTTAATCACCTGGGGGCTCGAAACCACACTAATAAGTCACTTGCGTCGCTGTGCGGTGGAGTCTTGGCGGGGAGATTCGCCCTTAGCGGCCCCGGCAAGCCTGCCGGGGGAATCTTGGGACTTGTTCTTGGTGCGGCCTCGACCTGACCAGGCTCGCCTGCCCGGCAAGGGAGGTCTTTCCTTAGTGACATCTTGTTCCCTTGGCTTGTCTTGCTCTTCTTGATCTGCACTTTGTTTCCTCAAAGAGGTATCTCTCTGGCTTGGTTTTGCCTCAGGGGCTTGGTGCTGTTGTATCTTCACTATTACGCCTGTGTACAGTCCGAGCAACATACGCGAAGGTTTGTTGCACCGACAATAATATTTCCATGATGGGAAGATATGCACATAGGATTTAACAACATCACTAGCAAGATGCCCGTGCGTTGCACGGAACATCAAGATGCATTTGTATGAGTAGTTTATCTTGTGGGAGAAAAGGATGAACGAGGGAAGGCCTTATTTGCAAATGTGGAGAGGGGTGTGGGTATCTTTTTGCAAAATTGCCATAGTTTACTTCCTATCCGTCAGATATAAATCGGACGACCTATATTGCAGGATGGCAGGGACACCATCATCACCAACTCTGTTTTTTATAAGAGTAGAGAAAGAGTAGAGATGTGCCCGTGCGTTGCAACGGATCCAAAGTAGAATAGTACTTGTTCACAAACTTGAAAGAAAACACTCTTGTTTTGATATACATATACCACTAAAAATACATTACGTTTCACTCAAATATATTTCTCAGGCTGTTTTGATGAGGTGAGGTAGGGATGTGGTTGCTTTCAAGATAATAAGGGGTTTTCTGCAAATTGGAGCAGAGAAGTGGGCTATTGTTGCAAAAATGTCACAACTTACCTCATAGCCGTTAGATGCAGATCTAATGGTCAGAAATGACGGATGGCAGACACACCATCATCACCAACTGAGTCTTTTATAGGAGTAGAGAAATACAATAGATGCTAAACTATGAATGGCTGATTGTGCTTCATCCACAGGAATAGGTGTACTAACTGGTGGAGTTGGGGTTCCCCGTGGTAGTACTGGCGCTTTGGGCACTGGAGCTGCCATACTAACTGCTCTTGTTTGGGAGCTCTGTGCTGGAGATGGTGTTGTGTCAACTGGAACAGGGTTACTATCTGCTGTGGTTGGGGTTAGATTGGGTGAAGCTGGTTCTCAGTCCATCGGAGAAGGGGTACAATCTGCGAGAGTCTGGGTTATGTGTGGTAGGGCTGGTTCTCGTGCATGTACAACCGGGGTGCTATCTCCACCAAGAGGTAGCACTGTTTTATTTCAAGATCGTGTTTTTACTCCGCTAGATACTGCCATCACCACCCTAATTCAAATGGCTGATAAACAAGAAAAGTAGTTGAATGTACAGACCTTGTATGAGAGACAGATGCAATAGATAGTGTGGAAAAAAGAGGGCATGAAATAGTTCACATGTATATTGTTTAACTAAAAAGGATAGCATGACATAATTCAAAGATATGATGACTAACTAAACAGGATGGCATGAGATAATTATATGATGTCTTTAGTAAATAGGTTGGCATGACATAATTCACATACATGTTATCTAAGTAATTAGGATCGCATGATATAATTCGCACGTGTGATTTATATACTAAGCAGAGGGCATTCGCATATATGCTGTCTAAACTAAGAACATGGTGTTGAATATTATGTATATGATGTCTAAACTATGCAATGCAACACACCATATGCATGATATGAGCAGTATAACCGTGCCAAGTTAGAGCATACACCTCGTTGGGGGAATAGGACTGGTCATCTGTCTCTGAATCTATCTCCGAGGAGCTATCGGGACCCAGTAAGAGATATGCTTCGACAGGTAGCACTGTCTGCTATGAAGACCTTGTTTTCACTCCAGATTTTTCCATCACCCACTCAAATGGCCGATTCATAGGAAGAGTAGTTGAATGTACAAACATTGTCGACAAATGGAAATGTAATGAATAAAAAGGATTGGCAAGATATATTTCAAATATATGATGCCTGGTTAAACATGATGGCATTGCATATTTCACATATATTATGGCTGGCTAAAAGAGATGAGATTGCATAATTCACATATATGATATAGAAACTAAACAGGTGGCATTACAGTACATGTCTAAACTAAGCAGATGACATATATGATGTCGAAAGCAGGTACTGCAAGGCAACATATGCATGATATGACCAACATCATCATGTCAAGTTAGAGCAAACACCTCGGGGGGTAAATAGGAGTGGTCAGCTCCGTCTGAATCTGCCTCAGAACAGATATCTTCCTCAGGATTACAATCTGGAAGGGGGGGGGGGAGGGTTTGCCATTGCACCCACCATGGAGCGATGTCTGCATGACATTGTATTGACGAGCAAAACTCTTCTCTTTTTCTCTACATGTTCAGCATGACTGTGTACAATATCTGACATGCATACGAAAAAAATATAATGAGATTATGTAAGGAGAGCATGCAGAAATCTAGAGTGATGGTAACAACTAGTGGATAGATCCAAAAATAATGATAGCAGGATGATGATAGCTTTACTTTAATAAAAAGACAGATGATGATTGCTTTACTGTTTGTTTCCCACCCAAGATGAACAACATATACATACCCTAGGTGAACCAGATAATAGATAGAGATACCGTTCATTGCTGCCTCGATATGTGCCCCACACGCATTTTAAAACTCAAGTTTGAACATTAATTCGGACATGACTTGGAGTCTAAGAGGTGAACAAGACGATAAAGTAGCAGGTAATATTAAGCAATGCATAACATAAGCAGAAACAAAAGAGTGCGACCTCTCTTGTGGACCCATGTACTCCTCAGGTTCATCTGCTGAGTAGATGATGGTGATGCAGTTGCGGTGGGTGCCGGTGGCAGGGAAGGAGATCTGAGGCGGCGAAAGACGATCGGGAGTCGTGATGTCTGGTATGGTGGATGCTTCTGTCGATGGAGCAACTCAGGTGAGGAGGATGACATCGCGGCAGGAGCAGGACAAACCACACAAAGTTTTCTTCGACACCTATCTGTAACTGAAGTAATTCTGTAAGGGCTCCTTTGGCTTGCAGGATTCTAAAAACGCAGGGATAGGAAAACACCGGAATATGATAGGAATGCAGGTGGGAAACAGAGCATTTGTAAACACAGGATTTCTGTAAACTTGGGTGTTTGGTTCACAGGAATTGGAAGAGCAGAGGAATGCAAAGAAACATGGCCAAATTAAAGTGAAACCATATGAAAGTGTGTATAGTTAGAATGTTATTCTGCCACTAATGCACTTAGTCTTGTTTTCATGCATAGGAAAAGTAGCTCCAGGTGGATATTTTGCTCCATTCCTTTCAACCAAATGCATGAATATTGAATAGTAGATTACCATAGGAAAATTTCCTATTGCTATGTTTTTCCTTTGAACCAAAATAGCCCTAATGGATCGACATGAATGTAGAGTAATAAGTGATGCGACAAGTGTACAACCTCTTTGGCATAGCCGTGTCGACCTCAACATCATTGGGTTGGTCGCTGAAGAAGTTGCGGCAGAGGTGGCTGTCGGAGTTGTGGTGGAAGATCTGAGGCATCTATAGATGGCGTCCAGGGTACTGCTCTGTTGTGATGGATGGTTCCGTCGTTGGAGCAACTCCGGCGAGCCGTAAGACATCGAGGATGAAGCAGCACAATACAGACATCGTTAATCTCAAGTGGGATTCTAATAGCAGCTCCAATAGATGATGTAAAATACATTACCAAAAAGTGGTAGATGTAAAATGTAAATCACCAAAAAATACCTGACTACAACAGATGAGGTAAAAACTGTTGACTCTGAACTTAACTGTCGAAACTGGAATTTACTGTGGAATCTGAATGTTACTGTCGAAACTAAATGCACTGGTACCAGAGACGCACTTCACATGTAGTTTAGGCCGCTCGAGCACTAGTAGTAGAGAAACAGTGATCTAAATCAGCAGGCGATCGACAGGGAACACAGTAGCAGATAGCAGCCGGAGCAGTAGCGCCTGGAGCAGCAGCGCGAACTAGAGCCAGAGCAGCAACTCGTGTAGCTGCACGAGCCCGTGTTGTAGCATAAGCAGCGCGAGCGAGAGCAAAAGCAGAGGAGCAGCACGGCCGAGGGGGAGAACAGAGCAGCAGCGCGAGCGAGCGAGAGACGGGGCAGCAGCAGCAACAGTAGCGCAAGCGAGCGAGAGCCAGAGCAGCAGCAGCAGCAGCGCGAGCGAGCGAGAGTCGGAGCAACAGCAGCAGCACGAGCGAGCGAGCGAGAGCAAGAGCAGCAGCAGCAGATCCGGCTGGAATGGATGCCGCCGCCGAGGGAGCCTCGCACTGGGGGAGAGCCGCCATGGAGATGTTGCCGGTGGCGCTGACTACGAGGTAGCCACGCCATGGGGGAGCAGGATCGAGCATCGGCAGCGTCGGGAGGTCAAGTTAAGGAGAAGGTGCGATGCGATGAGTGTACAACCTCTTTGGTGGCGCCGAGTAGGCCTCAACTTCGTCCGAGGAGTCGGTGAGGATGCTACGGTTCCGGTGGAGCAGGTTAAGGCGGCGCTATGGGGATGGAGCAGCCGCGATAGACGAGGCGATCATCGGAGCAGCTCCTTGGAGGTGGAGGACGGGGCGGCTGAACCGGCGGGACGACGAGATCGACGATGGATACTCATCCGGGGCGGTGGATGAGGGACGTCGAACTGTTGTGGTGGACGACGTCGTCGGGGAAGAGGCCCCGGCTGGGCCGCGGTGGGGTGGCGGACGGCGGAGGGTGGGGTTTCGTGGCTGGAGGAGAGAGGTTATGGTGGCCTGGGTTTTTGAATGGAGAAAAGGAGGTGATGGGAGGGGGAACTGTAACACCCCCAGTGGTTAACTACAGTGATCACCCTTTGGATTATGCCATGTCATCATGATCAACAGTGCTTAATCATCATTAGCAACATATCCCTTTTCAAATTTAAATTCAATTGAAAATTCAAACTGAAAGTGGAAAATAAAAGTTGTTCAAATCAGAATCTAAAATGTTCATTAAATGACAAATATTCCAGAGACCATTCTAAAATTATAACCAATAATTAATAAATTAATTAGGTGGCTCTAACATTACCATAACAGCAAGGATTAATACATTTTATTTAACACAAAATTTGTGTGAACTCCATTTGTCTCCAAACCAATTTTTGGCAGTGGCATATAATGCATAACATTTAATGGTATAGATCTCCTAATTTGCTAAAGCCATTTGGTGGCCTAACTTTTTGCAAAACAGAAAATAAATGAAAAGAAAATAAGAAAAAGGAAACAAAACAAAAATAAAAGAAAAACCAACCCCCCCGGCCCAACTGGGCTACAGCCCAGCCGGCCTGCCCATCCCCTGGCCTATATGGCCTCCCCTCACCCCGAAAACCCTAGCCGATCCCCTCTCACTCCCCCCTTCCCCGATTCTGAATCGGGCGCCGCCCCGCGCGCCCCCGACCCCGTCGCCGTCGACGGTCGCCATCGCCGACGCCTCCTCGCCTCCTCCCCACGCCGTCCTCCTCGAGCCTCGCTGCCCCTCTCCTCTCCTCGCTCATGAGCTCCCTCCCTCGATCCCCTGCTTTCCCCCTCGTACCAATCGCATAGCCGCCGCTTCGTTCGTCGCCGCCGCCCGCGTCTTTCCGAGGCCGCGCCCGGTGCTCCCGCGCACGAGCACTCACCCCTGGATGCTGCCTCGTCGCGCCCCAGCCTTGCTCCCCACGGTGGCCTGGCCTGGCCGTGCCTCCCGCTGCCGCTGACCATCGCCGCCCGCGCTTCCCGCTGCCGCGCTCGCTGCTCGGGCCTCCCGCACGCGAGCTCACCACTGCGGCCCGCTGCTTGCGCCACCGCTGCTTTCCCGCGGCTCCCGCCCACCTGCTCCCGTGCTTGCTGCTGCTGCCCAGCGCCGGCCCGCTCCCCCATGCCTGTGGCTCACCCGCAGCCCCCACGCAACCCCCCCAGCACGCGCCGCTCACCGCCTATAGCTCGCCGTCCCCGCCACCCCTGCCTGCGCCCGGCTGCGCCTGGCCGCGCCGGAGGCCGCATCGGGGCTGCGCTGGGGCCGCCCCTCCCGCTGCTTGCCGCGCCCCTCGGCCGGCCATGGACGTCCGCTCCTGGGCACAGCCCCTGTGGCCTGCTGGCCCACTGCCAGGTGGGACCGGCCAAAAAAAATGAAAAAGAAGAAGAAGATAATAAAAACAAATAAAAATAAATAAGTAAATATTAGTTAATTAATTAACTAATTAACTAACTAATTAATTAACCTAATTAATTCTGATTAATTAACACTAATTAAGTTTAATTAAACTAATGACTAATTAAGCTAATTAACCATTGTTAATTAACTAAACTGACACTGACAGGTGGGACCCACATGTCAGTTTGACTGGGTCAACGGCCCTGTTGACTACTGATGTCATGCTGATGTCAGCATACACTGTTTGGATAATTCGAATTTAAATGATTAAATAAATTCCAGAAATTGCTAAAATCTTTATAAAATCATATAAAATAATCTGTAACTCAGATCAAAAAACTTTGTACATGAAAGTTACTCAGAACGACGAGACGAATCCGAATACGCGGTCCGTTCGTCCGCCACATGTCTCTAACTATCCGAACATGGAACCATTCCCCTTCGGTCATCTGTCTGACAAATGTCCGGAACCGGGAAAACATTCCCGGATGGATTCCCCCTTCCTCGTTGTCGTGCAACGATACGTTAGGGCACACCCGGCACTGCGTATTGTCATGTTATACCTTGTGTAGCACCTGTTTGCTTAGTATTTACTGTTTCCTCCCCCTCTTCTCTCTCATTAGACCCCGACATCGTCCCCGAGACCGACGCAACTCAGGAGCCCGACGCCACCATTGACGACCTTGCCCTTGCCGCCGAGCAACCAGGCAAGCCCCCCTTTTGATCATCCTGATATCGCCCATTCTAATTTCTCATGCTTGCATTAGAATTGCTGCTGCTACTGCTTTACCTATTCTGATGCATAGCCTGTTTATTGTAACCTGCTGTTGATAATTACATGCATATCCTAAACTGCTTAGTTTTGGCTGTGTAGAGACCTATCAGTGACCCCCCCCCCACTTTTCCCGACTGCCCCACTGGATTATCAGAAGACCCGCTCGACAGGATTGAAGACCAGACCCCGACACCGCACATCACCCCCCCCTTAGTTGTAACGACACTGCAGCGTTACTATCGAGTGCCGAGGGTGATACCTCGTGTAGCACTTTTGATGTTAACTCTATAGAGTAGCTATTCGGTCGTGGTCATCGAGGGTGATTCCTCCTTCACCGCTTCCGATAACGACGCCGTCGTACAACACCTCAAGTGTGAACCCAGCGAGGGTGATTCCTCCGAGTTCACCTTGACGGATACATCGAGTAGGAATCCAACGAGGGTGATACCTCGGATTCCCCTGATGTTATGGACACACGGATACTTGGACTGTACTGTTGTTACTTGGAAAGGCGGGTCGACCCTGAGGGGTACCCGCGTGCGCCTAAGTGGCGAGTGTTGTGAAGACGGGTGCCTGTATGGTGCCCGAGTGATGAATACGAGGCGCGGCCGGGCATTTTAACCCTTGCAGCAAGTCCTCGAGACGGGGCGACGGGGTCACATCTTTCGTGAGTCTCTGCTCATTACCGCAAGCCCAAGGTACTAACGATTTGGATATTTGGTCCGAGCAGGCCTCTGGCCTGATAGCACTAACCATCATGTGGGCATAGTATGGGCGTTCTGCATTGTATGCATCAGCCGAAAGCTCTGTCAGACGTCCAGTTCAGCATGGCGGCACGGTCGGATCGTGTCGGCCACCCGAGGCGATGCTGGTATCCACCCTGTGCGCAACGACCCAGAGGGTGAGGGGCGATGGCCAAGACCCCCTTGCGCTTAGGATGTAGACCGGCGGGGACCTCTCTACTGAGCTGTAGGTAGGGTTGCGGTGTGTCGTTTGGCCGAGGCCGGGCATGACCCAGGAAAGTGTGTTCGGCCGGAGTTAATCGAGCGTGTTGGGTAAGTTGGTGCACCCCTGCAGGGAAGAAAACTTCTATCGATAGCCTGTCCTACGGTAAAGGACACTCGGAGTTGTATCCTGATTGATACAATTAGAACTGGATACTTGGATACTATGGCTCTGGGATTGCTTCTCGCAGGGAGTGGAGAATGGATCTCAGGACGAGGTTGATGACTGTATGGCTCTGGGATTGCTTTCTCGTAGGGAGTCGAGAAAGGATCTCTGGGTGAGGTTGAGACTTAATGATACTACTACATTATATGGTACTGTCTACACTCTTCTAATGCTGCAAGACCTCTGAAGATGCTAGTCGTCGATAGGACTAGGCCTCCTCTCTATTCTGGCATTTCTGCAGCCCAGTCCACATATACAGCCTCCAAGAGAAAATGTTGCATATGTAGTGTAGATCCTTGCTTGCTGAGTACTTCTGAGTACTCACGGTTGCTTTGTTTTCCTTTTCTCCCCATATCAGTTTGACGTGAACAGAGGACGGAGCCCCCTGAGACAGATGCCCCGTCGATCGACTACTACTACTACCCAGAGGATGGATACTACTACGAGATGGCTGACGACCTGGAGTAGGATCGGAGGGTCCCAGGCAGGAGGCCTACGCCTTTCGATCGTAGTGTTTTATTTTGCCCCGCCTTCTATAGGCCTTTCTGTGCTTTCTTTTATATCTGTACTCAGATATCTGATGCTTCCGCTAACGCTTGTTCGCAAGCTTAAGTATTAGAGCCCTCGAGGCCCCTGGCTTGTAATATAAAGCTTGTATGATTTTATTTATGTTTTAGAGTTGTGTTGTGATATCTTCCTGTGAGTCCTTAGGCTTGATCGTGTGCATTTGCGTATATGATTAGTGCACGATAGAGGCGGGGGCGTCACAGGAACCATGACTTAGGGACGCGCTTGTCCAAAATGTAGCGTGTGTTACGAAAGTACCGCCACCGATTTGAACTAGTGGCCATTTTAGCTCAGGGTTAGAAGGGGGATTTCGCGTGTCGGGATTTGGCAGCTGGTGGGAGTTTTCGCGCGCGTTGTAATTTCGGGATAGCAGGGAACGGTTGTGAAGGCGCGAGTTTTCGGAGCACAGAGAGACAAAGCGATATCTGAATTTTCGGGATAACAAGGCGCGGGTTGAAATTTCGGGACAAGCCCAACGTGTAATAATGTACGTACCAAATAATTTCGCACTATCCTAAAAAAAACTCAATTCGCACTTCCCTCGACGAAAAAAACAAAAACAAAAACTATTCGCACCACACAAAGGGAGAGTCTTGTCCCGTTTTACTGTATAAATGCTATTCAAGACTATGAATCCATGTTATGTCCAATTAAATTTTTTCGCTACCTCAATAATGCATGTAACCTACTCATACGAACATTTTAGTGCATTCCAAATGTATATACTACCGCTGTAATTCGAACTATATTTGAATTCGTTTCTCCATTTGAATAAGAATCTACAATCATGATTGTTGCCAAGTTAAACCATCATTTGTATATTATCTTAACAACACACCGCATGATTACTATAGAGTTAGATATGAACTATGTGTACTATATATATGAACTCGAATTCAAAATTTTGAATACACTTGATGTTGCTTCCAAATAATAGTACATTTGAAGTACTAGCTAGATCTTCATAATCTAAACCATGTTTCATATGTACACTGTATTTATCACACAAAGTATAGTGCCCCGCCCCCTACATTATGACAAGTATTTAGCCCTAAGCTGCAAAAGCCACACATTATCACAAATTAAAAAAAAATATTATATGTAGTATAACATGTTCATGACCACACCATGCGTATAACCATTATATTCATGCATATGCATCGGTTTAAAACACTATGATCTCTTGTTCAAATATCTGAATCCGCTTTTATAATGAATTATGATATCTGATCGTCTTTTACACCCACACAATCCTCTTCTCTTTGTAGCTAGCGCTAATTTTCGCTCGTGCATGCACACGCCCACCTCGCTCTCACCCTCCCTCGGCATTCTCTCCATCACGCACATTCGTTATTTTTCTTTAGGTCGTTCACCCACGGGGTGTGTAGGCCCTCCAGCTCCTTCTTTCCGGCACACACCGATCGATATACCTCTCTAGCCAGGCGAACCTACCACAAACACACACTTTCCCTCTTCTCTTCACACCGTCCATGCCATCCTCTGTCTAATACAGTTCCACGCAGGTGCACACTCCCGCCCCTCTTTTCATTGATCTCATACTTGCACACTCCTTCCCCCTCGACATAGTCGGCCTATCGCACCACCTCCTAGCCGCATCCCTCTTACTCTATCCGTCTCTCTGGGCCTTATTTGCTTCTAACACATGCATGCATGTATACCTACCGATCTCCCTACATATAGCTAGGTCGACTATAACTCTTTTTCCCCATGCACTGATCGACGTACCTGATCACTAGTTATGTCTCTCTCTTTCTCCGGCACACGACAATTGATCTTCCTATATAGTTACGTCTGCTTACCACAGCCATATCGCGCCCTAGCCATATCGTCCCCCCTCATCATCCTTGCATGCCTCCCGACCTGTCTCTCACACACACGTGCATAGACAGGCATGCATCCCCTCTCTTATTGATATTGCAGTCATACCCTCTGTTTGTCTAACAGGCCTCTCCCGCCATTTGTGAGAAGCAACTCCACCACCAACCCTCCGACACTCTAGCTTTGTCTCTTTTCGAACCTTATTCCTCTGCTACACATATGCATGGATGCTGATCGATCTTCCTTAATACATAGCTAGGTCTCTCTTCTTCTCCACACATATACCAGTCAATCTACCTCTCTATAGTTAGGTCTCCGCGCCCCCCCTCCCACACACACACCGATAGTCGAATGCCGTAGGTAGGTATCCATGCCACAGAGACAAAATGCACCTCTCCCCTCTCACATTCCAGTAGGCCAGCCGCCCTATATCTTTGACGTGGGCAAACACAAATTCGATGACACTCTTTATCGATCGCGCACCCACACACTTCACCCCTCTCTTTGATTCTATCGATATCTCACGCCGATGATCCCTCCACTCTCTTCTCGTGGATCGCCCCCTCTATATATATAATATATCCAGGCCTCTGTTTCACACAAATTGCATATGTTACATTTTTTTGTTTGAGATATCATCGACACATTGCCTCTGTTTCGCACAAACCATCTTTTTTTAGTAAAAAAAATCCATCTCTCTCACACACACACCCACGTACGTGGGGTACCTGCATGTAGAGAAGAGGTGCACGCATGACGCACGTACTCACGTCTTGTTCCCGGCCACACCCGCGTGGTACATGGTGGAGCTCATTTCTGTACGAAAAGGCAGCCCACGTGATAATTTGATGCGTGTAGCGGTTGTTTACTTGAAGGAGGGTCGTGTACCACGCGTACACGGAACAAAGTTCGACTTGATGCGTTAGTTTTAAATAAATTTATATTCCTCAATGGCACGTATAGAATATAAAATGATTGTTATCAAGAAAAAAGAAATCCGCTCCACTATATACGTGGAGCCTGCCTGCCGGGATTTGTCTCTCGTCACACACTATCTCACACAAGGCGGCGGTGGCCACTCTCTCTCACCGTTGGTCACCGATCCAGCCGCATCTCGTACGCCGGAGGAAGGGGAGGATGTGCATCGTTTCTCCGTTTGACGGCGTCGAGGCAGCATGTCCCGATCTGCGGTACCCGCCGTTCTCTTTGACCAAGCTCCGGCGCGGTATGGCCTTCGCCACTTGCTCACTGCCGCAGTATGGGCAGATCCGGCCCGCCACCGCCCTCCTAGTTACATCCCAACGACCCCCAGGTACAACTTCCTCCCCTCCGGCCTTGCTCCACTGCCCATCTTCCCACGTCGCTGCATGTGGAAAATCTTGCATGTGGATCTTCCCTAGTTCTTTACCCAAAACGTAGCTCGCCTGACGTACTTTCCATATTGCAATCAAGCCAGCTCTCGGTCACATTCAAAGCACAGCAAGCACGGTTCACACAAAGATGCGCCGCAAGGTTTGCTGACCTATTTACATGCTGAATAACAAAAAAAGAGAAAATATTACTGAGCGCTCCTATTTCTAATAGGATAGGAGCTAGAATTAAGCGAGAATTGTGATGAGTGTTTCATGCAATCAACTTCCATTATCACATGCGAGAACCCTCGAAGAGAAGCAAATGTGTTGAAGATTGCTTTATCACACATTAAAATAAAATAAGAGTGTAGATGCTCCACCATGCGGTTCCGAGTAGTACCTGTATACTAAGTACTAGTAGTACTACGTAATACTACTCGGAGTACTACTGTAGTAAACTTTGCGCTTGGCTCTTCGCCTCTTCAGGAAGTCGAACAATGATGGTACTAGTACAGTGTAAGCTTCTGGCAATCTGACACCAAATTAACTGTTGCACGTCCACCGCCTGAGCGAGGGAGAGCTTGCATTAGTCAAAAGTTTCTCCTTTGTCCTGCGAGCAACCGCGCACAAGCTTCTCCTCATTCTACAAGTTGACGGGACACAACAAAGTAATGCTAATCCATACTTCCGGTTAATATGGCTTAATTTGAAACGAGATAAATACACTGGCTGTCACTGTATATTTGTAAAAATACGTTCAGTGAACTTAATAATACGCTCATTGTGGGCAATATATACATTTTCCGGTGTTTATACGGTCACTAGCTCACCCTGGCTGAGTATGTATGTGCATGCAAGTGTAGGCTGAGCACTTGAGCGTGACCGTGTATGTTCCGTCATGTGCTCGAACATGCATGCATTAGGGCGTCGCGCGCGTTTTTGCGTGCATGTGTACGTGTGACTCTTGCATTCATGCACGAGGTTGGAGTCCTTCACATTCACATGTTCATATGTCAATGCTTTGTCAAAACGTTGCATGCAAGGTTTAATCATTCATTGTTCATGCATGCATTCCCGATATTAATACGTTGGTAAAGACAATTTCTTGAGGAAAACGAGCCCATGAAAAGGGGACCAATAAACCAGGACGGAGGGAGTACTAGTAGTGAACCGGAAGGAGGGAGTAGATACGTAACAACGTGCGGTAACAAAATTCCTCTATGCGCATCTTGTCTACGTGTCATGCAAGAAAATAGAGATAAGTACAAGTGAGACTTAGGAACGGTCATACACGAAGGGGGAGTACGTGCAGGGGCCACTTAGGAGCAGTCAAATCACACAGTAAGTTAGTCGGAAGAATCAACCATCATTTCACTTTTCAATGACACGTATGCAATATAAAAAGGTTGATATGGAGAGAAAAAGAAAACCGCTCCACTATATATACACTAGCAGGAGCCTAAGCTACAAGCCTGCTTGCTTGGGTTGCTCTCTTCAAAAGCATAGAACGACGGTGGCCACACCGCTGGTCACATATCCGGCCTGATCCCACCGCCGGGGGAAGCGGACGATGTTCTGCGTAGACGCGGTCGACAGCGGCGAGGAAGAAAACCCACTGTCGGTGCGTGCCAATCGGGGGTCCCTGCGGTATGGGCTGATTCCCCCTCCCACCGCCCTTCTAGCTACACCCCGATGTCCCAGGTACAACTTCCTTTTGGAGCTGGCTTGCTCCACTGCCGCAGCTCCCCACGTAGCTCCATCTCCATGTGGATCTTTCTCTACTTCTACTGGCTTCTATTTGTGATGCGTTTATGTCTCATGAACTAGTGCCAGTACTATTATTCTGGTCACACTTCTACAATATCTTTGCCAACAGGGATGCTCAGCTCGATTTTAGTGGAACTGCACAAAAGCATCGTATGATCCGAGGGTGCCGTGCTTCTTTCCTTTGACAGGTTCTACCTAGCCAGGAAATTAAATCCTGTTTAGGGTTTAGGGTTTAAGGCGTAGAGACCCCATTTGTAGTTTTTTTTGTACACACTCTCACAACTTTTGTCTTTAGTTGTGAAGTAAATATTGGCTATGATATGTGAATCATTGAGATGCATCAGCATGCGTGTTAGTTTTCCTTTGTATCTGATGGAATGTTGTAACGGGGCAACCTTGGAGTCAGGATACATACATGAAACAAAATTTGAAAGCTTCGTACTCCCTCCGGTCCTTTTTTGTATGCATATAAGGCTACTCATAGTGGGGAGTATCATATACTACTATCATGCATAAATTACATAGGCGACTAATAAACCAGGACAGAGGTAGTATGTGAGAGTGTATGGTGGGTCATGTGGTAAAATGTAGTAGTACTTTCTTGTAGCCCATTACTATACATGGTGGGTCATGTGGTAAAATGTATGGTGGGACTAATAAACCAGGACAAAGGTAGTATATGAGAGTATAGTAATTTTTTCTTGGCATGCGGGCTGTCCAAGGAATATGGTGATAGTGGGAGGTGGGCTATGTAGTCACTTGGCTGCCGTGTTTCGTACTCCTCTGGTGTAAGAGTGGAGAAAGTTAGTTTTATCACCGAATAAATAAATAAGAGTGCAGACGCTCTACAATGCTCTACCGCCGTAGTAATAATGACCAATGAGCTGTCAAATCACATAGAACCGGTAGTTGGACGGAAGAAGCAAACCATCACTCTTCGTTGAATCCGCTTCTCCCTCATGCAATACAGTATTCTTTTGGAAACCAACGTTTTGTTTCGTTGGATCGTGCCATCGAGCAAAACCAATGTTTAAATCATGTCTGTTGCGTTCGTGTCTCACCCTCCTCCACCCCACACGGTCGCTCGGCATGCCACTCACCGCAAACCGAGTATACGCAAACTTTCCCTCCTGCTTGTCGATGGATCGCGCCATGGAGTACTAGCACTACTGGAAGAGATAGACAAGGAGGGGGAGGACAGCTAGCTATAGCACGGACTCCCAAGAACTTTTTTACATGCATGTTGCGGCCGGCCGTGGTGACGTTTGAACGCGGAGCAGTAGCGTGCACCGGGAAGCGGCGCGGGTGGCGCTCTCTCGGCCGGTGCGCCGCTTCAATGCTGGCGCCAGTGAGAGGTCGCGTCCGCTCTGGCTAGGCATGAATGCGGCACTGACCGTTTCGGGCGGGAAGCGCGCGCGGGTGATGAAGAGGGTTCGGGTTGGCCAGGGCGGTCAGGAGCGGGCGTGGCAGTGGTCCGGACGCCCGCAAATGGGAGATGCTGGACGTATGTAAATATTGCTGCATAATTACTAACGTAAATAATGTGCCAGTTGGACGGAGATGGAGATGGAGATGGAGATGAAAGTAAGAATTTTACGTAAACACGGATAAGCATGTCTATGTGTGTGTGCGCGCACACACACATAGTGGCGACTCTCGCGAATACTCGTACACATCATCGATGTCTCGTTCTCCCTACACACACACAAACTTAGTACCGCCTCATTTTGTTCCTAGGATAGGAATATCATAGGAGTGGGAAATAATATGACGTGATATAAATAGAGTACTACGTACAAGAAGAAATGTACACGCACTCACTCTGCCTCCGAGATACCCGCGAGTACACGATGGAGCACATTTGTACACGAAGAGGCAGCTTACGTACGTAATAATTTGACCCTTTAATTTGTTCACTTAATAATGGAGGGTCGGGGACCACACGTGAGGGATACAAACTGCGACCTGAAAGCGGGGGCGTGTTATTGATCGAGTTTTCTTTCTTGGTATGTAAAAAAAGATTTGCCCGCTAGTTTTCGTTTCTTTTTTCTAGGAACGCGCGTATTCTATTTTAAACCACTGTTATGGAGAGATTTTTTTACCCCATTGTATATATAGCCTCTTATTTGATAGGGTTTCTCGCGTCTCACTCTCTTACCCTCTCCATATCTAAACAAGATGACAGTGTCCACTCTATCTCTCTCCTCACCGGTGGTGACAGATCCGGCCGGATCTCGTCCGCTGCGGGAGGTGAGGAGGTCCAGCATTGACGTTGTTGCCGTCGGCAATGGAGGAAGCCGATGCGCACCGTCCTCTCCGAGCCGGCGCCAGCGCAGACGAAGGTCCTCTGCGCCCTTGGTCGCTACCGTCGTGTGGGCAGATCCCGCCCACCCGCCTTAGCCACATCTTGCCCACCTGAGGTATAACTTCTTTTGGATTTCATGCTTCATTGTACTCTGCATGCGGGTTTTCTTCTATACCACTACTCCCCAGCTCCCCATGTACAATAGCTAGGGTTCGTCGGCTGGTCCAACATCACCTATTTTTTACTATTATAGAGGAAAGGCCACTCCAAAAGTTGTCCTGGTTTATCATTTATGAATCGGTGGAGGTATAAAGGTTTTTTTTCCGACAAAAAGTACATGGTGGTTGTGCGGTCATTGTCCATATGCTCCTATTGTTGCTGCTAATATAAAACTATCACTGGTAAAATGAAGGAATGCCCATGTAGAGGCGTCGATAAATGCTTCTGTCCTGCTTCAGTTTTTTTTGGTATCCTGCTTTAGTTCCCATCAAGATAATCATGATGCTTCTAATTTTTGGTGTACGTTTCATTAATTCTTATTGAAAATTAAGATGCCGATGTTAATCTTGTTCCACTGCTAAAACAAAGTAACGGCACTACTTAAATATCATTTTTTTATATTTTGCAAACAGGGATGCGTATCTCCATACTCGGGCATGTCTTCCTCAATTTTAGTGGAACTGCACAAAATTGGATGTCCACTGTTGCTCGGCCTCACTGTCCTCTGCCAAGTGGTTCTTCCTTTCTCGAGCTTGATTACTGAGAAGAAACAAACCACAGTGAGGATTGTCAAACTTCATTGGTGCCTGACCCAAACTTGATGCCAAAATCGATGATGCATCACCACGATGACCTATCGATGCTCATGGTTGCATCGGCTGGTGAAGCTGATCGATGTTCAATGAAGAACATGCTGTCTTACATCAGTGCTCTTTGCTTGTTACCACAAAGACGATATCCTTCATGAGTTCATCTTGGAGCATTCGTTTACGTTGGTGCAATTTCATCACACAATTGGATATGAACCAAATGTTTCCTCGAAGAAGCATCAACGTTGGTACTAAGAGCAAAAGTTTTGTATTGATTTCTAAGCCTTCTCACAACTTTGTCTTCAGCTACCTTGTAATTTTATTTGTCCAGCTTTTAACTAAATATGTGGTCAGACTTTGATTAAAAATATGGTGTGGACTAAAAACCCGGATGGAGGTAGTACCCCTCCGCTTTTATGTACTCTGCATATTAGATTTGACTGAAGTCAAACTTTGTAAAGTTTGACCAAGTTTAGGCCGAACACAACAAACATAATTATTGAGAGAGGGCAAACTGTACATACAAAATAATTGAAATTAAATTTCTTTATTTGTACACACTCTCACACCTTTCCGATAATTTGGCGCGTGTGTGGTTGTTTTAACGGAGGGTAGTGTACCGCATGTGAACGACAGGAAGTGCGACCAGGACACATGGATCATGAGTTGATCGTAGTTTTTCTTCACTAGCACGTTAAATAAAGAGTTTTGTTTCGTACACAATTTAAAACGATTGTTATGGAGAGAAAAATAAAACCACTCCACTATATTACTAGTAGTATACACGAGTATGTACTATATAAGCTGGAGCCTCAGCGCTTGTTCGCTAGGGTTTGCACTCCTCACACTCTCGCTGCACTACATATATATATATATATACATGCTGGAGGCTCATCGTTCCTTTGCTAGGGTTTGCTCTATTCACAATCTCTCACCCTCTTCATCAGATCTAAACAAGACTACGTTGGCCTCTCTCTCTCCCCCTCATAGTTGGAGAAGGAGCCTTCTGGATCCAGTCGCACCGGGAAGGGGAGGAGGTGCAGTGTTCACTCTGTCGCCTTTGGCGAGGGAGGCATTCCACTGCCGGCTGCGCTGTTCTCTTTCACCCAGCGCCGGTGCGGGAGGGCCTCCGACCCCTTCTTCCTCGCTGTCGTACGTAGTGTGGGCAGATCCGGCCTCCTGCCGCATGCCTAGCCACATCCCGACGACCCTAAGGTATAACTTTATTTGAAACCATCATTGCTCTAGCTGCATGCGGATCTTTTTCGATTCTGTAGTCGAATCTAGGTCTTGGTTCAAAGAGGAAAGAAGGGGGGGTGGGGTGGAGCATGAATCTAGGACGTGGTTCAATGAGGAAAGGAGGGAGGGAAAGTAGTATATACTGGCTATCCAGCCGCTCTGTTGGTCGAAAAGGGAAAAAAGGGGGTAACCCAATACACACATCTGTAAGGAACCGATCTCTTTGTTGAAAAACAAAAGAAACTGGGGGGTCGGGTAGTTTGTGCAGGACTAGATTTGCTGCTCTCACATAGGAAAAAGGTTCAAAGAGAACAAATATGGGACCAACACAGATATGCTGCTTGGCAACATACTCTGCATCACCCATTTATACGTGTGGACGCACATGGTGCTGGCATGTCCCATGTCCCATACAACTATTTTGCTGTTGTTAATCTAAGAATGCCATTGGTAAATTGAAGCAATGCCACTGTTAAAAGTAAATTACATTTTTAACGAATGTTATTTTGAGAGAATGTCTCTGTTAATATGAATCAATGCAACTGTATTAGAAATGCTACCGTCCTACTTTGCTTTCCATCAAGATAAGGTAGATGCTTCTTTTTGTGGCCATATGATTCATCCTCCTTTATCGGCCAGTAAATTTTTTTTACCTCTGAAAACAGGGATATCTATTCAACTCGTTGCTATTGGGACCTTTTGCTTCACTATGCAAAACAATTTTGTTTTAAGAGTGTTTTGTGCAGTTCAACTTAAATGTCACACCGGCAACTTTGCTTGATTTAGTTGAACTACACAAAACGAGATTGGATTTACTATTCGTGTTGGTAGATTCGTATCTGATCTTGTCTGCCTCATGAAAGGTCAGTGCCGGCCTTCATCCACATGATTGTGCAGTGTGCTTTGAGATGTCGTGCTACTTGTAGTGGTACTGTTTTAAATAAATGTTGAATTGAAGCTATTGTATTGCTGTCTTTTCCCATTAAGTGAACAAAAATGGGACCAACCCAGACATGATGCTTGTTGCTTTGTTACAACAAACTCTGCATCGCCCCCTTTATAAGTAGATGGAAGCACATGGTGGTGTTGCACCCACTCTCCCCTGGAACTGTTTATGCTTTTTGTTAATCTAATGCCATTGGTAAAATTAAGCAATGCCACTCTTAGAATTAACTACTGAATCTTAGTTCAAAACTGCAACACTTGTTAGGGATCGGCGGTAGTACATGGTTAAGAAATGTATTGTTGAGATAATGTCTCTGTTATTATATATCAGTTACAGTGTTTTACAAATGGTACTATCCTGCTTTGTAGTTCTTTCCACATGTTTAACCAAGGTATTGTTAAGACAATGTCTCTGTTAATATGAATCAGTTGCACTGTTTTAGGAAGGGTACTTTTCTGCTTTGTCGTTCTTTATAAATGTTGAAACAAGGTATTGTTAAGATAATGTCTCAGTTAATATGAATGAGTCACACTGTTTGAGAATTGCTACTGTCCTGTTTTGTTTCCTATTAAGATAAGGTAGATGTTTTTTCTTCTGGGAGTATAAGTCATCAACCATTATTTCTCAGTAATTGTTTCCTTTATACCTATCTGTGGATACAGGGATATCAAAACTTCTGCTCGGTTCTATTTTGACTTTGATTTTAGTTGAACTGCACAAAAGGAGCCAATGTGTTTAAGGCAAACTGTTGCATTATTGGGCCCAGTTGGTCTTTCCACTTTGTAGAAAGAAGCAGTCACTGTTTGCGCTACATTACACAAGGAATGATCGAGAAGCTTTAGAGTATTAGTAGACGCTGGTGACAAAATCCACCGTGCTACGCAAGACATTGTTTGATTTCAGTGGAACTGCACAAAAGATACGCTGGTTAATCCGGCTCCATGTGCCATTTCAATGTGCAAACTAATGACAAACCCTGCCCGTTCCACAATCATAGGCATTACATATTTTGAATGGGAAAAGCTTGTCAAAGTTTAATCATTGATGTTAGCAAGAAGACATTCGTTTAATATTTTGGAATTGGAAGACCTTGTCAAATTTTGCTCATTTATGTTAGCCAGAAGACATGCATTTGATATTTTGGAATGGGACGCCCTTTGCTGTGAGCAGCGTCGATCGTTTTTTCCTATTCGTGTGTTCAGTTCAGAAGTAAATATTTACTATGATGAGATGCATAGTCATGAATGTTGACTTATGTAAGTTATTTTAAGAGTTTGTTCTGAATGTTATCTATGAAACGCCAGGCCTTGTGAGTTTGATTACAAAGTTGGGCTTGGAATGTTGTGGCATGCGGCATCACGAGCTATTCACCATGCCTCCTGAAAATAATGCTTCGTATTGTTTTGCATGTTGATCTAAAGCTAGTGATTTGCATGTTAAGAAGATCATCCTCTTTTGTTGTTTCTGTTCTTAAGAAGTTCATCGTGTTATGTTTCATTCATAGCCTATACGACAACTCGGGTAGGTTAGAGGTGAAACCATATGATCTTCAGACCAACTCATCATCTTAGGCCGTGATTGGATCGTCATTTTCCAACCAAAACCGCTTGTAAAACTGACGCTTGTAAATAAAAGCAGATGGTCTTGGGCGAAGCACTTGGTTGGTCATTTTTGAGTGGCAAAATATACACTGGTTTCTCAAATTACACGCGTAACTTGCCGGTTTTTGTTACAGACCTCGGGCCGTCAGTTTCATTATGCGTGTATTTTACGCGTTGTTTCCGGTGAGGAGTAAATTGCACTTGTATCCTTAATACATGTGTGAAACAATCCAGAGCTCCCAAGCGCGGCCTTACCGTTTCATGCCGGCTTAGTCTCTCGAAGGTGCTCATAGGGGTCCGATGATCCTGGCTACCTGAACGACCAGCGGGCGCTGTATCAGACCATCCGTAGGGCCCGCGAGGCCCTCTCCATCGTCCTTCGAGTTGTTGCGCTCGCCGTGGCGCCGCC
The DNA here is from genome assembly GCA_011799875.1 of Thinopyrum elongatum. NCBI lineage: Eukaryota > Viridiplantae > Streptophyta > Magnoliopsida > Poales > Poaceae > Thinopyrum > Thinopyrum elongatum. Next base: position 426,161,314 of record CM022297.1, read on the forward strand.
ATCTCGCGTTGTCAACATGGTCAACGAACATGAGGAATCAGGAGATGACTTTACTTGGAGAGGATGACAGTGGGGACCCACCAGGGCCATAGCCGCACGTACGCAAGTGCCTCCTTATTATATACAACTATAATTTTTTTTGCTTCCTCCTGGTTTCCTGACATCACGTTCCCACACCATTGTCAACCTATATAGTCAATAAACGAGAGAATTGCACAAGGAGCGGCCGACAGCTGGGACCCAGCAGCTCGAGTAGTATTTGTGTTTTTGAGGTGTGAGCAGAGTTTTTCTTGAGCGATGTTTTTGTTGTTGTTCAGAGGAGTAGAGTATCAACCGGGTGGGCTGTGGCCTGTCTGGCCCGGGCTATTATTTTATGTCGACCAAATATCTAGCCCAGATATTAATTTTTTTCAAGGTGAAACTGGCTAGCCCAGCTATACTTTTTTTGAGGAATACCCAGCCCAGGTCAACTTGTTATTCTCCGCCCTGCTGGGCTGCAAATCTTTCCTAGGAGGGATGCATTAGGCTTAACAAGAAAATGGGCTTTAAGAAATAACAAATGGGATGTAATTATAAAAACTGGGCTGTAACTATAAAAAAATGCACCAAACACCTAATTAGTTAAAAAATATATTTTTGGATTTTGAATTTTTTTTATTTCATTACTTGTTGCGCGCGCAATATTTCGTTGGATTTTTACCTAATACAAATTTATTTTGAAATTATATTTAATCTGACACAAAATTTTGGGATAAAAATATTTCGGATCCCATCAAAATGTGGGAAATTTTATTGAATTCTGTTTTGAGCGGTTAGTTGAAATTATTAATCGTTGTCCTGGCTAGAAAATGGGCTGTAATTTTAACAAACTGTAAATGGGCTGTAGTAAATTTCATTAGAATTCAAAAATGGGTTGTACATTATTAGAAATCGCAAATCGCAGATGCTCACTTGTGGGCCTAGTAAGTTGACGCGTACGGAAGGCTTTGTGAACTTATAGTCAACACACGATTCTAGCAGCAATGGCCGTTGGATGTCCATCCAACGGCTGTAGTGCTTCTTCAATATTAGATATTCTTGCTTCAGCCGCCCAAACCACCACCGGCGGTACCGCCTGCTACCGCCTCCCGTGGCCGGCTGTGCTGGCGCGCAGGCTTCACCGGCCCACCCTACTCCCATCGCCGTCCAGGCCATTCCTCTACTCACCAACACCTCCTGTTATTCTCCGGCGATGGCAGCCTCACACTGCAGCCGAACCAGTGAACCCTCGTACTCCCCTCCGCGTGGGCATCCACTGATGTGTCTTCGCCGGCTCCGGGTCGTTCCCTTTCTAGGCCTCGCCATCATTCACCATGTTGGTTCTCTCGGTGCGGCGTGGTCAACTTTGTCAACAAACGACAGCCATCGGAAGAGGCATGTACGTGGAGTGGCTGACAGTAGGGACCCACATGGCCCATGGCCACATGCAGCAAGTGCCCCCTTATTATGCGAAAACAAATGATTTCTCCCGCTGACAGGTTTGACCCACCAGCTTTATTATGATCCATTTCGTGAAAATATAGATTGTACCAAAGATGCTAAATTGTTTTATTTTTATTCTAACTCCAAAAAGAAGAAATAAAAAAAAAACAGAAAACTTCTTTGCACGGAAGGAAGTGCCACCTTATTACACGCAAAAAAATGACCCCCCTGCTAGCTGGGACCCACCAGATTTGGAGGCTGACTTGTGGGCCTACTAAGTTGACACGTACGGAGGGCTTTGTTAACTTAGTCAATAAACGATTCTAGCTGCATTGATCATTGGATGTTAATCCAACGGTGGAGCTGCATCTTCAACCTCTGGTCTTCTTGCTCCAGGCGTCCAATCCAGCGCCCGCCGTACCGCCTGCTCCAGCCTCCCATGGCCGGCTGTGCTGCCGCACAGGCCTCACCGCCCGACCATACTACCACTGGCCAGGCCTTCCCTCTATTCACCCACACCCCCTGTTATTCACCGGCGACGGCAGCCTTACACCGCAGCCGAACCAGTGAACCCTCGTACTCCCCTCCGCGTGGGCATCCACCTGCCTCGTCTTCCCTGGCTTAGCGTCGTTCTCTTCCTAGGCCTCGCCGTCGTCCACCGCCTGGGTGCTATCCACGTGGTGTGGTCAAGGTGGTCAATGAACGACAACCATCGGAAGAGTACTGTACGCGGTGAGGCTGACAGATGGACCCACCAGCTACATCTTCACACGCAAGGAAGTGCGTCCATATTACAGGAAAAAAATAATTCTTCCCCCTGACAGCTGGGACCCAATAGTTATATCTTCGCACACAAGGAAGTGCCTCCTTATCCTCCCTGAGAGCTGGGACCCATCCGGTCGAAGCGTACGTAGCGTTGTCTGTCTGGTCGCGAACGTGTACGTACATACTGGTCGATCGGTCTCTCTGCAAGTATGAACCATGGCCGAGTAAGTAGCGACACGTGTCGTAGTAGAGCACCCGACGTAGCAGTTCAGGCAGTCCCGTCTAAATCATGTACACTTATGTACAGCCACAGGGCAAAAAATACGGCCACGTACGTACATATGGGTGGGGTCTCGAACGCGTACTCGCGCATATGGATGGCCAGGGCTCGTGTACATGGAGAGGCAACGGACGGCAGCAATGGCGTCCTGTTCATCGGGCAGCCAACCGGCTGGGTCGGAACGGAGAAACAACGTCCTGTTCATCGAGAGGCAACAGACTGGGTCGGAATGCGTCCTGTTCAACAGGAGCCAACCGGCTTGGACGGAACAGCCGAAACGGGGTCTGGTGTACTGCAAAACGGAGGAAACGGACTTGTGTTTGAGCTCCTACGGTTGAAACGGGGTGCTGTTGATCGGGAGGGGTGTGGCGTACCGCAAAACGGAAGAAATGGAGTTGTGTTGGAGCGCTTACGGTCGAAATGGGGTCCTGTTCATCGGGAGGGGTGTGGTGTACCACAAAACAGGACTCCACGAGCTACTGTTCATCCACCGTCTACTGCCTTGCTCCAGCCTCCACGGTTGTTCATCCACCGTCGTCTTCCTCCAGCCTCCACCTGCTACTGTTCATTCACCGTCGACTTCCTCCAGCCTTCACCAGATACTGTTCATCCACGGGCTACTGTTCATCCAGCCTCCACCAGCAACTGTTCAACCAGCCCTCCACGGGGTCCTGTTCATCCACCCCCACCTCCTCGATCGGGGTCCTGTTCATCCAGCGGCAACGACCTCTACTACCACGGGGTCCTGTTCATCCAACCCCCACCGGGACCTGTTCATCCAACCCCCAACAACGGTCACTGTTCATCAAGAGGCAGCAGCAGCTGGTTCGATCGGCTTTAGTTAGTAGTAGTAGTGAAGGAATCGCTCGGGTTCAGTTAACAGCCAGGGATCGATTGCTTGGGTTCAGTAACATAGCTAGTGCAATCTCTCAGGTTCAGTAAGCGAACGTCTCGCTCGGGTTTAGTTAGAGCCCAACGCCTCGCACACACGCGCGTACATGTACGAGAGAAATGCGCAAACCTCCATGTGTCACTCGGCCCCGACCACCCACCGTAACCCGGAACTCCCCGAAATTTTCCTCGCCCTCGCTTCTACCATGAATTTTTCGTCATGGACGGCCCAAAGAATGTCATGCAGGTGCGGCCCCGGCCCGCCCAGGACGAAAAGCCCATTTTCTGTCATGATTTTTTGTCATAGAAGTAGGAGTCCACCACATCTATGATGATACGTGGTTTTGTCACAATTATCATCATAGAAGTGTCATAATTAAGCATGACAGAAAAAAAATTGTTCGGGCCAAAATGTCACGGATGTGTCTTTTTTTTTGTAGTGATACGGTGCACTTTCTGAAGAAACAATTCCAAGTGAATGGTATTAATGTTATTGAAAAATCTCCGACAATCACTATTGGAAGTTTTCAACTCCCTCTACCTACTGTCAAAAAGAAATATGACATACTTACTGTTGGGGACATGCATATCCCTGTTGAGGTAACTTAGTGTTTTACGAAAGTTCTTTGGGTTCGTGTTAATCAAAAGTGATTGTTAATAAGACTTGATCAACCTTATTAATGGATTGTTTTTTAGAGGCATGTGGTCGATGAATTTAGTAAGCACAACCTTCTGTTCCTACCTTTTACTTTCTGTTTTTCTTAGTTAAATAAAATAAAATGCCATGTTTATCCTGTTTTCTGAATTTTTCGTGCAATAAAAAAGTGGTCAAAAAAAAAGTGCTCAGAATGACCTAAAATTTTAACACGATTTTTTCTGAATATTTCTGAATTTCTGGTACAAATAGCATCAGAGGGGGGGGTGCCCCTGGTGCTCACAAGACACCAGGGCATGCCAGTCACCCCAGTCACGCTCTGGTGGGTGGTGGGCCCCACATGGGTCCCCTCACTTATCTCTTTAGCCTATGTCATCTCCTACCTCCAAAAAAATCACCATATCTCTCTCTCTCTCTCTCTCTCTCTCTCTCTCTCTCTCGTGTTCTTGCTCTCAAACCCGCGGATTTTTATCTCTTTGCTCGAAGCTCCGTTTCCAAAACTGTTTTGGGGGATTGCTACTTGGTACGTGACTCCTCCATTGCTCCAATTAGTTTTTGCTCTAGTGGTTTGTATTTTGAATAATTAGCTACTCTTGATGCAGATGTAAATGGGCTTGCATGTTGAATTCTTAGAGTTCTAAGTAGTTTGAATGCTTGATATAGCCTCTAGGCACCCATATGAGTAGTTGCTATCAATCTTGTGAAGTTTTGTTGATAAAATTTTCGTGACCCAAAAATTTCAAAAAATTGTTCGCAAATAAAATGCACCTCTTTAGGAGTTTTCAAGGAGGAATTCCTCGGAGGCATCCTCGAGTAGGATCTCAATACGATAGTCCTATGTTGAGCCAAGAGCAAGCTCGATGCGGGACGCCGACACCAAATCGTGCCTATGGCCATGTAACGAGTTCATGGTTGGTGCAAGTTCAAGGAAGAATTTGAGGAGTATGTGCACAACACCAAGCTTGCTCCTTTTACCGAAGATAAGTGCATCCAACATCTGAGCCTCAAAGAGACATTCACTAAGAAATGTAAATTTTATCCTCGTGAGTCTAGAGTTTCATTTAGCCTTTATAATAATGCTTTCTCCATGCCTCTAGAAGCGTTCTGTGTTGTGTGCAAAATTCTATGTTGGGGTTCGCTTGACGAACCACCAAAATCTGAGTATGAGTCATTTTTGACTAGTCTCTGTTATGGTGAGAATAGATGAGTGACACAAGGTAGAATAAAAAGTATTCATTTCCCATCAATTCATTACTTTGCACTCTTTAATGGCAAATGCATCGTGGGCAAACAGGATAGTAGTACACTGTGTACCCCTGACTTGAGCCTCATACACACTGCTCTGACAAGAATTAAATGTTAAAATCTTGGAGCGATCATTGCACGAAGGTTGCAACGTAACGCTGAGAGTGGTCACTTCTATGGTGGGATTTATGCCTCCCGTTTAGCTAAGGCGCAGGGTGTGTCACCTTTACCTAACGATCCCATTATACCTACTGAGTACTTAGACTTTGAGGCAATGAAGCGCCATAAGTTCAGTAAGGCCATCGCCAATAAATACACTTAAAATTTGATGTTCAATAAAGACCATATTGTGTAGGTTATTTTGCCTGCGCCTGCTCTCTTTGATTATCGCAGTAAAAGAAGGTATTATGTTCTCAAGAGCGAGGCCCGCGAGTACAACGCGGCGGTCGAGGCTGCCCGACGGGTTGAGGAGGCCGCACCAAGGTCCTCCATGAGCTATCATTCTGACTATTATGCAGGCCACAGGTGGTAATTACCAAGCTAGGCCAAAAGCCTAAGCTTGGGGGAGTATGTGTTCCCACCGACATTACATTCATGTTCACACATTTCATTCTAGTTGTCGGTGTCCACACTTTTCATTGTATTATCCATGCTAGATTTATTTTCTCGCTTTCTTCTTGTGCGTTTGAAAAACTTTGAGAAAATCCAAAAATATTTCTTGCTTCTTTTCGGTTTTTCTTTCTAGTTTAGTTTAGTTATAGTATTAAAAGAAAACCCAAAAAGATTTCTCATTTCTTCTTTTGTTTGTTGGGGGCTTTCCCGTGTAAGTAGTTTTTCTCGTTCTTGTTTTTCTTTCTTTAATTTGCTTTCTTCAAGAAAAACCAAAAACTCCAAAAATATTTCAGTGTGTTTCTCTGAATTTCTTTTCTTTTTGTTGAGTCGTACCAAGGGAAAGACCACGATGAAAATGTTGAGTGGCTCTCATAAGGATTATTGTTGAGCTAACAAAGAGCCCATATTATTTTGTCTTCCTTCTAAATAAAATGTTGCAGATTCCAGCTTAGTCCACGACACTCTTTCACTATTATTATTTTCACATCATTCGGTCGTGCAAGTGAAAGGCAATAATGACGATATTTGATGAAGTGACTGTGGCAGGGAAAAGCAGGTATGAACTCAACTTGTTCTTGTTTTTGTAAATATGTTTAACTCAGTATCCATGATTCAGCATATTATGATCAAACATGTTTGCAATGACAATTGGAGATTATAGTTGCTCATGCCATGCTTAAGTAGCTAGGAGTGGATAATGATTTATCTTGGGTGTCAACATGCATTAAAATGATTGTGATGTAGTATGATGATATGGTATCCTCCTCTGAATGTTTCAAGTGGCTTGACTTGGCACATGTTCACGCATGTAGTTGAATCAAAACCAACATAGCCTCCACGATATTTATGTTCATGGTGTTTATATCCTACTCATGCTAGTATTCAATGTCGATTATTGACAATGCATGTTCATGACCATTTTCGCTCTCTAGCTTGCCGCTTCTCAATCTATTTGCTAGCCTTCGCCTGTACTAAGCGGGAAAACTGCTTGTGCATCAAATTCCTTAAACCAAAATTATTCCAGATGAGTCCACTATATCTACCTATATGCGGTATTACCCTGCCGTTCCAAGTAAATTTGCATGTGCCACCTCTAAAATTTCAAATGAACATCTGTTTTGTGTGCCTGGACCGCTCATGGAGCGACAGGCGGTGGTCAGTATCTTCAATGCTAAGATGGTTATTCTCATTGTGAGTGTTTATTCACTCGTCCTTGCACGAGAGGGGCCGGTAATGGGGATGCCTAGTCCCAAAATAAAAAATTGAAAATAATTAAACAAAACTCCCCCAGGACTGTTGTTGGTATGGAAGGCACCCATGGATTCGGTTAGCCATGGCTTGTGTTAGTTGGTGGAGGGGGAGTAAACTTTACTTTTATCGCTTGGGAACCGCCGCTAATTTGTTTAGCATGGAAGATATTGAAAACTTTTGGTCATAACATTGACAGGAAGGGTGCACCTCCCAAAATTATATTTATCTCTATTTTAAGCTTTGAGCTCTGTTACCTCTGCAAATCCCTGCTTCCCTTTGTGAAGGGTCTATCTATTTACTTTTATGTTGAGTCATCACCTTCTCAAACAAGCGCCAGACCTGAGAGCACTATTGTCATCCTCATGCATTGTGTTTAGTTAATGTTGAATGCATCATAACTGGATATCTTCAACCATGAATTACAATGTTTAGTCGCTGCTTGAACTTTGGAGGTGCTTTGCATTTATGTTTTGCGGTCTCAGAAAGGGCTAGCGAGATACCACTATTGTCATATTATATCATGATTGATTTGACAAAGTGTTGGCATTTGAGATATTTTAAAATTGCTCGCTAGTTGATTATGCCATTGATATGAGTTAATATAATTTTTAAGAGTTATTATTAACATGGTTAGTCATGATCTTTGCTGAAAACCTGGGTGCTACTTAAGCATATATATATAAACAAGAAAGAAAGAGTTCGTAAAAGTTTTTCTTTATCACTTTCAGTTTGTCAACTGAATTGCTTGAGGACAAGCAATGTGTTATGCTTGAGGGAGTTGATACGTCTCCATCGTATCTACTTTTCCTAATGCTTTTGCTCTTGTTTTGGACTCTAATTTGCATGATTTGGATGAAACTAACCCGGACTGACGATGTTTTTAGCAGAACTGCCATGGTGTTGTTTTTGTGCAAAAATAAAAGTTCTCGAAATTGGACGAAACTTTTTGGAGAATTATTTCAGAATAAATAAAAAATACTAGAACCAAGACCCACTGGAGGGGGTTCCTTGGCTGCCCACAAGACACCAGGGCGCGCCACCCCCTCTAGCGCGCCCTGGTGGGTGGTGGGGCCCTCGAGGCTCCACTGACCCTAATCCTGACGCTATAAAATCCTATTTTCAAAGAAAAAATAGGAGAGGAAGTTTCATCATGTTTTACGATACGAAGCCGTCGCTACCTCCTGTTCTTCATCGGGAGGCCAGATCTGGAGCCCGTTCGGGGCTTCGGAGAGGGGGATCTTCGGTCTTCGTCATCACCAACCATCCGCCATCACCAATTCCATGATGCTCCCCATCGGGAGTGAGTAATTCCTTCATAGGCTCACTGGTCGGTGAGGGGTTGGATGAGATTCATCATGTAATCAAGTTAGTTTTGTTAGGGCTTAATCCCTAGTATCCACTATGTTCTGAGATTGATGTTGCTCTGACTTTCCTATGCTTAATGCTTGTCACTAGGGCCTGAGTGCCATGATTTCAGTTCTGAACCGTTTATGTTTTCAGCATTATATCTATCTTCTAGATCCAATGTTGCAAGTCATATGCACCTATTACGTGTTATGATCCGTAAACCCCAGGGTGACAGTAATTGGGATACTTTCCGGTGATGACCGTGGTTTGAGGAGTTCATGTATTCACTATGTGCTAATGCTTTGTTCCAGTTCTCTATTAAAAGTAGGCCTTAATATCCCTTAGTTTCCTTATGGACCCCGCTGCCACGGGAGGGTAGGACAAAAGATGTCATGCAAGTTCTTTTCCATAAGCACGTATGACAATTTACGGAATACATGCCTACATTATATTTATGAACTGGAGCTAGTTCTGTGTTGCCCTAGGTTATGACTGTTATATGATGAATATCATCCAACGAATTCACCGATCCAATGCCTACGAGTTTTCCACATATTGTTCTTGCTAAGTTACTATTGCTATTGCTACTGTCACAACTACTACAAAATCATTGCTATCACTGTTACCGTTACTATTACTATTACTACTGCTATCAAACTATCATATTACTGTGCTACTGATCACTTTGCTGTAGATGTTTATTCTCCAGGTGTGGTTGAATTGACAACTCAACTGCTAATACTTACAAATATTCTTTGGCTCCCCTTGTGTCGAATCTATAAATTTGGGTTAAATACTCTACCCTCGAAAATTGTTGCGATCCCCTATACTTGTGGGTTATCATCATCCTTGGGCTCCCGCTCCTCCGGGTCGGCGCCACTCCTCCCCGTCAAGCCCGAGCCGTAGGAGACTCCGCTCCATCGGTGCACCCGTGGCGGCGCCCTCGTCACCAATGATGGCGACAGAGCCCCTTCGCCTCCCCCTCCCGCCTGGTCAAGACGAATAGGGAGCCAGCGGAGCTCCTCCCCATGATGAAGGAGCACGAGGCCATGGCCGCTGACCTAGAGAGCGGCCTCCTATGGTCACGCCAGGACTACGTGCAGGAGGAGATGGAGTGCCAGCGCCGCGCTCTGGAAGAGATCGCCGCGTGGCACTGCGGCCACGACGAGGGCGGCGTCGTCATGCTCTCCGACAGCAACGATGAGGTCGTGATACGTCTCCAACGTATCTATAATTTATTGAGTATTCATGCCATGTTTACAACAAATTGATATAGTTTTGGTATGATTTGAATGGAACTAACCCGGACTGACGCTATTTTCAGCAGAACTACCGTGGTGTTGTTTTTTGTGTAGAAATGAAAGTTCTCAAAATGAGCTGAAACTTTTTGATGATTTTTTGGAACAAAAGAGGCACTAGAAGCTTTGTGGGGGGGGGGCAGAAGGTGAAGGAGGTGGCCACCACCCACCAGTGTGCGCCAGGAGCCTTGCCCGTGTGCTGGTGGCTGGTGGGCCCCTCGAAGCCCATCTTCGCGTGAAACTGACGCCAAAAATCCTATAAATACAAAAACCCCCCAGGAATGACCCTAGATCAGAAGTTCCGCCGTCGCAAGCCTCTGTAGCCATGAAAAACCAATCTAGACCCTGTTTCGGCACCCTGCCGGAGGGGGAAATCATCACCGGTAGCCATCTTCATCATCCCGACGGCCACCATGATGAGGAGGGAGTAGTCCACCCTCGGGGATGAGGGTTTGTACTAGTAGCTATGTGTTTAATCTCTCTCTCTCTCTTGTGTTCTTGATTTGGCACGATCTTGATGTATCACGAGCTTTGTTAATATAGTTGGATCATATGGTGTTTGTCCGTCTCTATCTTGTTGTGATGAATTGAGTTTTCCCTTTGATATTTCGTTATTATCGGATTGAATACTTATATGGATTTGAGAGCACTTGATGTATGTCTTGCTATGAATACCCGTGGTGACAATGGGGTATCATATTGATTCACTTGATATATGTTTTGGCACTCAACTCGCAGATTCCCGAGGTGACATTGGGGTAATCTATGCATAGGGGTTGATGCATGTTTTTGTCCTTGTTTCTCCGGTAGAAATCTTGGGGCACTCTTTGAGGTTCTTTGTGTTGGATTGAGTATTATGAATCTGAAATTGTTTGATGCATATCGTATAATAAACTCACGGATACTCATGGTGACATTGGAGTATCTAGGTGACATTAGAGTTAGTTGATGTGTATCATATGGTGTTATTTTAGTACGAACTCTTAGATAGATCGATCGGAAAGGATAACTTGGTGTTATTTTAGTACGAACTCTTGGATAGATCAATCAGAAAGGATAACTTTGAGGTGGTTTCGTACCCTACAAACAATTTCATCTTATGTTCTCCGCTAGATAAGAACTTTGGAGTGATTCTTCATCGCACGTTGAGGGATGGTTATATGATCCAATTATATTAGCATTGTTGAGAGATTGCACTAGCGAAAGTACGGACCCTAGGCCTCATTTTCAAGCATTGCAATACCGTTTGTGCTCACTTTTTTTACTTGCTACCTTGCTGTTTTTTATTGTTCCTACTACAAAAATCAATATCTACTATCATTACTATGCTTGTATCACCATCTCTTCGCCGAACTAGTGCAGCTATACAATTTACCATTGTATTTGGTGTGTTGGGGACACAAGAGACTCTTTGTTATTTGGTTGCAGGGTTGTTTGAGAGAGACCATCTTCATCCTACGCCTCCCAGCTGCAGCAAGGATGCCCCGAAGGACGGGCCGCCGAGCGACGGCGGCGACGACTACACCGCCTTCTACAAACTCCTCGGCATGAACAACCACTTTAGCTTTTTTTTAATCTATGTAAATTTGCCTAAAATATGAATGAAATCGCCTATATTTCGTCCAAATCAACCAAATTTCATCGACTTTGGTTTTTAAGATTATTTTTTGGCCGATGCCTTTGTGGTCGCCACTGGAACCCCCCCCCCCCCAAGCCGAAATTTTCACCTGTGACGACCCAAGAGGCGCTATTGTCACCCAAAAAACACCCTTGGGGGCCGAACGGCTGGAGATGCTCTTAGGCATACTCCCCTGCCTCTTCTTACTATAACCTAGTTTGGATAGTTCTTGTCGTTCTCTATCCAACAAGCTTGAGTTTGCTCAATTCAGAGCTCATTTGCAGAAGTTATGGTAGTTCTGGTTTTCTTGTAGCCATCTATTTTTGTGCTTGTGAGCTTGAGGCCACAAGCGGTAGTACCGCTCTGGTAAGTGGTAGTACCACTTATAAGTGGTAGTACCACTGTCCAGTACCGTGGTTACTACCGCTGCTTCTGGGAACTTGATACATCTCCAACGTATCTATAATTTTTTGTTGTTCCATGCTATTATATTATCAACCTTGAATGTTTTATATGCATTATTATGCTATTTTATATCATTTTTTGGGAATACCCTATTAACCCAGTGCCAGTTACTCTTTTTTCCTTGTTTTTGTCTTTACATAAAATCAATACCAAACGGAGTCCAAACAGAACGAAACTTTTTGACGATTTTTCTTGGACCACAAGACACCCTAGAAGCTTCGGGAGGAGGCCAGAAGAGCCACAAGGAGATGACAAGCTCAGAGGGCGTGCCCTAGGGGGCACCCCCAGGCTTGTGGGCCCCCTGTTGCTCCTCCAGCCCTTATTCTTCTTCTATAAATACTCAAATATTCCCCATAGACCAGGGGCACACCAAGAATACTTTTCCGCCGCCTCAAGTTTCTGTCTTTGTGAGATCCCATCTGGGGACCTTGTCTCGTACTCTGCCGGAGGGGGATTTGATGACCCACAAGTGTAGGGGATCTATCATAGTCCTTTCTATAAGTAAGAGTGGCGAACCCAATGAGGAGCAGAAGGAAATGACAAGCAGTTTTTAGCAAGGTATTCTCTGCAAGCACTGAAATTATCGGTAACAGATAGTTTTGTGATAAGATAATTCATAACGGGTAACAAGTAACAAGTGTAACAAAGGTGCAGCAAGGTGGCCCAATCCTTTTTGTAGCAAAGGACAAGTCTGGACGAACTCTTATATAAAGCAAAGCGCTCCCGAGGACACAAGGGAATTGTTGTCAAGTTAGTTTTCATCATGCTCATATGATTCGTGTTCGTTACTTTGATAATTTGATATGTCGGTGGACCGGTGCTTGGGTGCTTTCCTTACTTGGACAAGCCTCCCACTTATGATTAACCCCTCTCGCAAGCATCCGCAACTACGAAAGAAGAATTAAGATATATCTAACCATAGCATGAAACATGTGGATCCAAATCAGCCCCTTACGAAGCAACGCATAAACTAGGGTTTAAGCTTCTATCACTCGAGAAACCCATCATCTACTTATTACTTCCCAATGCCTTCCCCTAGGCCCAAATCATGGTGAAGTGTCATGTAGTCGATGTTCACATAACACCACTAGAGGAAAGACAACAGGCATCTCATCAAAATATCGAACGAATACCAAATTCACATGATTACTTATAACAAGACTTCTCCCATGTCCTCAGGAACAAACGTAACTACTCACAAAGCATATTCATGTTCAAGATCAGAGGGGTATTGAATATCTTTAATGATCAGAACATATGATCTTCCACCTAATAAACCAATTAGCATCAACTACAAGGAGTAATCAACACTACTAGCAACCCACAGGTACCAATCTGAGGTTTTGAGACAAAGATTGAATACAAGAGATGAACTAGGGTTTGAGAGTGTAACACCCCTGTTGTAATAATCACTGTGATCATCTGACAATTATGCCAAGTCATCTTCACTTGTAATGCTTGATCATCATGTTTAAACACTTCAATTCAAATTTCTCTATGAAAATTAATTCAAACTCAAGTGCAAAATAAAGTTGCCCAAAAGTTGCTAAAAAAATGTTCATCATCTAGCAAAAATTCCAAAACAATTTATTGTTAAGGAAAACATCATCACCTAAGTGCTAAGATGGATAGTAGCAATTTAATCAGTGTCATTTCAGCATTTTTCAGTGCTATTTTAATTCTGAAAAATGTAAATCAATTCAACTTGCCCCCAAAATAATTGTGGCACTGCCTAAATTTGTATGGGATTTATTGTTCCTAGTCCCATATTTTTCCTAAACTATTTGGTTACCCAAATAATTCCAACTCTCTCTCTATTAGAAAATAAAAGAGAAAACATAAAACAGAAATGGAAAAGGTAGAAGCCCGCTTACCTGGCCTTACCGGTCGCAGGCCTAGAGCCGGCCCAGCCCACCTCTCTCCCTCTCTCTCACCTTCCGCCTCTCTCCTCCCCGTGTCATCGCCGCCGTGGTCACGCGCACGCGCTCCAGCGAGGAGCCGACACCGTGACGCCCGCAGCCAGCCGAGGGGATAAGGACCTACTCGTCCCTCCCCCCTGGATGCCTCGCCCTCATTCCTCTCTCCTTCCTCCTCCCTCGCGCCGCGTGCTCTTCTTTCCCCTCTGCCCAAGAGAGTCGCCGTCGCCCTCCGTCGTCTGCACGGCCACCGGCGGCCTCTTGCCCGCTGGCTCTGTCAGCAAGCTCCGCCGCGGACGACCACCCCTCCTGGTGCCTCCAGGCAGAGCTGTGGAGCCCTGCTGCGGCCTAACGCTGTCGCCCCCATCTACTGCCGTTGTGGCTGCTCCGACGAGCCTCACCGCCTCTGCTGCTCCAAAGTCTGTCGCGGGCCTCCGTGTGCCACAACGTGAGCTTCTCTCCCTCCCCTTCCCCTCCGTTACCGTGTTGCTGCCCCATAGCTAGCCATCACCGACGCCACACGCTGCCGTCCAGCATTGCCGGCGAGCTCCTCGGTACAGAGCTGCTCGAGCTCCTCCGCCTGGCCCTTTGTGCTTCTGGCACTCGCAGTAGACCGCCTGGCCGGTTAAATCATTCGAAAACGACCCGAATCCATGCGCCCGAGCTCGCCCGAAATGTGTCGCCGCCAACCTCGACGTCGGCGACGTTTCCGGCCATCCCAGCTCCGGCCAATACCACCACGAGACGCGCGACACTGCAAGCTTTCGAACGCCACCAGAAACGCACGATTTGACGCACTGTGGAGTAAACCCGAGGCCACCGGAGTTGCTCGCCGTCGCGCGAGCTCGCCGGAGAGCTCCGGTGGCCGGCGTCCAGCGTGGCGCCAATGTGGCGCGCCCTGTGTCACTGACACTAGGTCCCACTGGGCCCAGTTGACCGAGTCAGCGCGGCCCCACCCACTGACATGTGGGCCCAGTAGTTAAAATGATTTTAGGTAAATATATAATCTGTTAATTAATTAATTAATTAATTTAAACACTAATTAGACACTGACAGTGGGCCCTGGTAGTTAATTAATATTAGTTTAGTCAAATTAATCCCATTTAATTAGCTGAGTCACTGACCAGTGGGTCTCACTGGACCCACAGGTCAGGTTTGACCTGGTCAGCCGATTGTTGACCGCTGACGTCATCTTTACCTCATGCTGACATCATCAGACACTGTTCTGGATAATATTGAATTAGATAAATAAAGTAAATTTCAGAAAATGTCTAAAACCTTTGAAAATTCGTAGAATTTAAACCGTAGCTCGGATCGAAAAACTTTATATATGAAAGTTGCTCAGAACGACGAGACGAATCCGACCATGCCATCTGTTTCCGTGTCGGGACCCTCTATGGAGGTGAACCCGCAACTTTTAGCGTGTTTTTGGTAGATGAATAGTGCATATATACTGATTAATAAATCCAACTTTAATCCTAAAATAACTAAAATGACTTAGACATGCTTTTAGGAAACCCTGCACTGTACGTTAGCATAGCATGCTCTGGGTTGCATATGTTTGCCGTGTATTTATCTGTTTCTTCCCCCTCTTCTCTCTCGGTAGACCCCGGTACCGACGCAATTCCCGAGACCGACGCAGCTCAGGAGCTCGATGACACCATTGACGACCTTGCCTTTGCCGCCGAGCAACCAGGCAAGCACCCCCCCTTTGAACATGCCTATATCGCCTATTCTTTCTCCCTCTTGCTTGCATTAGAATTTGCTACTACTTTGAGTTATCCTATTCTGATGCATAGCCTGTTTATTGTAACCTACTATTGATACCTTACCTGCTTATCCTAAACTGCTTAGTATAGGCTGGTTAGAGATCCACCAGAGACCCCCACTTTGTCCCAAGTTGCCCCGCTGGATTATCAGATGACTCGGTCAACGTGATCGACAGCCAGGCCCCGGCACCGCACATCACCCCCTTGTTGTATGACACTACAGCGTTACCATCGAGTGCCGAGGGTGATACCTCGTCAGCACTTCTGAAGTTAACCTTGAAGCTTAGTTAATTGGTCGTGGTCATCGAGGGTGATTCCTCCTTCACCACTCCCGATAACGACGCCGTCGTGCACCACCTCAAGTATGAACCTCGAGGGTGATTCCTCCTACGTTCACCTTGATGACTACATTAGGTGGAATCCATCGAGGGTGATTCCTCAGGTTTCCCCCTGGTGTTTGGACACATTGTTACTTTGACTTAACACAGAACCATGGTGACATCGGGTCGGCCCTTAGGGGTACCCGCGAGTGATGTGGAGACGGGTCGACCTGAACGGTACCCGAGAGATAAATACGAGGCATGGCCGGGCATTCTTAGCCCTTGCCGCAAGTCCTCGAGATGGGGCGACGGGGTCATATCGATCGCGAGTCTCTGCTCGTTACCGCACTACCAAAACACTAACGATTTGGATATTTGATCTGAGTGGGCCTCTGGGCCAATAGCACTAAAAATCACGCGGGAAAGTTATGGGCACTCTGCGTCATGGTATCAGCTGAAAGCTCTGTCAGACGTCCAGTTCAGCATTGTGGCATGGCTGGGCCGGCGCCATCCTGTAGTGGTGGTCCAAGACCCCTGAGCGCTTAGGATGTAGACCGGCGGGGACCTCTCTGCTAAGCTCTAGGTAGGGCTGCGGTGTGTCGTTTGGCCGAGGACGGGCATGACCCAGAAAAGTGTGTCCGACCGGAGTTAAGCGAGCGTGGTAGGTAAGTTGCTGCACCCCTGCAGGGAAGAACTAATCTATGCATAGCCGGATCCTCGGTAACGGACGCTCGGAGTTGTATCCCGATCGATACAACTAGAACATAATGTTAAGATGAGAAATGAATAGTATGGCTCTGGGATTGCTTTCTCGCAGGGAGTCAAGAAAGGATCTCTGGCCGAGGTTGATACTTAATGTTACTACTACTTCATATTGTGCTAATCTACACTCTTCTAATGCTGCAAGACCGCTGAAGATGCTAGTCTTCGATAGGACTAGGCCTTCTCTCTATTCTGGCATTTCTGCAGCCCAGTCCACATATATAGCCTTTCTTTGATAATGTTGCATATGTAGTGTAGATCCTTGCTTGCTGAGTACTTCGGATGAGTACTCATGATTGCTTTGCTTCCTCTTTTGCCCCTTATCCGTTTGATGCAAACAGATGACGGAGCCCCTGAGACAGCTGCCCCCGGCGACGATCAATACTATTACCCCGAGGATGGTTTCTACTATGAGCTTGCCGACGACCAGGAGTATGTTCGGAGGGTCCCAGGCAGGAGGCCTACGCCTTTTCGATCGGAGCTTTTGTTTTGTACCACGTTCTTAAAGGCTTGTCTATTTCTCTTTTATATCTGTACTCAGATATCTAACGCTTCCGCTGATGCTTGTTGACAGCAAGCTTATGTATTCGAGCCCTCGAGGCCCCTGGCTTGTAATATAAAGCTTGTATTATTTTAATTTGTGTCTAGAGTTGTGTTGTGATATCTTCAAGTGAGTCCTTAGGCTTGATCGTGTGCAATTGCGTGTATGAATAGTGCATGATTAAGCCGGGGACATCACAGGTTGGTATCAGAGCCGACTGCCTGTAGGAATCCCCTTTTCCAACTCCTTGGCCGAAGTTGAGTCTAGTCGTCCAAAACCGTTTTACTAACTTGGCTGTGTGGCTTACGGGCCCACGTCGCCTTTGGGTGGTATTAGGATCTTTTATTCCTCTTCTATACTCTAGGACTCTGATCTCTCTTCTTTTCGGGTTAAATGAATTTACTAACGCTGACAATTAGGATCTCATAAATCTCTTCTACCCGGAGAGCTGGATATATGTGCTTAATTCCTTACCATTGATCTGATTAGTCTGATAATCATTTTCCTTTCCATTGGTTTGTTTAACCTTTTCTTTCCAAGTTATCATATACTTCACACACCGTCATTTGACACTTTTGGGATCTCCCGGCCAAATGTGTCGTGTTCAGCGTCAACATTTTGAGCTCTTCCGAGATGTTAATTGAATTCATGGTGAGTAATGCCATCATTGCCTCTCGCCGATCTGTGTTATCATCGTCAATCTCTTTGACTACCTGCCCACACATTGCTGTTAACCCCGAGCAAGTACAGGCTATTCTTGACTGGACTCCCCCGAAGAATGTTAAGCAAGTCAGGAGTTTTCTCGGACTCGCTAGTTATTGTCGTCGATTCGTCGAGAACTTCTCAAAGATTGCAAAGCCATTGACGAATCTGCTCCACAAAGGTGTTAAGTTTGAGTGGACAGAAAAATGTCAGGAAAGTTTTCAAACACTCAAAGACAAGCTAACATCTGCCCCAGTACTTGCTCCTCCAGATTCTCGCAAAGACTTCGTGATTTATTGTGACGCATCCCGTGAAGGATTAGGCTGTGTCCTAATGCAAGAGCGTGAGGTGATTGTTTATGGCTCTCGATAGTTGCGTCCTCATGAAGAGAACTACCCTGTCCATGATCTAGAACTAGCTGCTATCATCTATGCATTGAAGTTGTGGCGACATTACCTCCTCGGTAATCGTTGCGAGATCTACACGGATCATAAAAGTCTGAAGTACTTGTTCACTCAGCCATCTCTGAACCTCCGTCAGCAAAGATTGATGGAGAGCATTACGGACTATGATTTGGGTATTTCTTATACCCCTGGCAAGGCTAATGTAATGGCTGATGCATTGAGCCGTAAATCCTACTGCTATGAACTTGAGGTTCAGCTACAGCAACCACTCCTGTATGAAGAGCTTCGAAAGCTAAATCTCGAGATAGTTCCTCAAGGATACCTAAAAACCTTGGTTGTTGAACCAGACCTCGAAAAGGCTGTTAAGAGTGTGCAAGCTAAAGATGCTGAAGTTGATCTGATGAAGAAAAATCTTCACCTTGAAAAGTACATGGATTTCTCGCTGTCTGAAGATGGAACCTTGTATTTCACAGACCGCATTGTCGTACCGCGCTTCAAGCTTATGACTGACAAGGTCATGGAGGAGGCACATGATACACCGCTGTCTATACATCCGGGTAGCACCAAGATGTATCGTGACCTCCGTCAAAGGTACTGGTGGTCTAGAATGAAGCAGGATATTGCTTGATATGTTGCTGAATGTGATGTGTGTCGTCGCGTTAAAGAAGAACATCAGAAGCCTGCTGGAATTCTGCAACCCCTTCCTATTCCTCTATGGAAATGGGATAAAGTTCAGATGGATTTCATTACTGGCCTTCCCAAGTCACAAAAGGGTCACGATGATATTCTTGTCATCGTCGACCAACTCTCTAAGGTTCCACACTTTCTGCCTGTCAAGGAGACTATCACTGCTAGTCAATTAGCAGAATTATATATCTCCATAATTGTATCACTCCACGGTAGTCCGCAGGAGATCAGTTTGGACCGTGGCAAACTTTTCACCTCAAAATTCTGGGAAACTTTCCAGGAAGCTATGGGAACTCATATTACCTAGAGTTCAGCTTATCATCCCCAATCCCAAGGCCAAGTCGAGCGAGTCAATCAAGTGCTTGAAGACATGCTTCGAGCTTGTGTTATATCCTTCGGCAAGAAGTGGGAAGAATCTCTTCCTTATGCAGAATTCTCATATAACAACAGCTATCAAGCCAACCTGAAAATGGCCCCCTTCGAAGTACTTTATGGACGTAAGTGTCGAACCCCTCTGAATTGGTCAGAAACTGGGGAATGACCGCTCGTGGGTCCGGATATTATCCAACACGCAGAAGAGCAAGTTCGTATCGTCCGTGAAAACCTCAAGGCAGCACAGGACCGCCAGAAGAGCAATTACGATCGCAAACGATGGGGTTTGATCTATCAACCTGGTGATCAAGCCTATCTGCGTGTCACTCCTATGAAGGGCACTCACCGTTTCGGAATTAAGGGCAAGTTAGCTCCCCGCTACATTGGTCCTTTCTGCATTGTTGCAAGACGTGGTCAGGTGGCATATAAATTGGAGTTGCTGCCACAATTCTCTCATATCCACGACGTCTTCCATGTGTCGCAACTTCGTCGTTGCTTCAAGGGGTCTCCGCAACGAGCAGTGGATCACGAGATGCTCGAATTGCAAGATGACCTATCTTATAAGGAGCATCCGATCCGCATTCTCGATGAAGCTGAATGTCGGACCCGTCAGAAGGCTACCAAGTTCCTGAAAGTGCAGTGGTCAAATCGTACTGAAGATGAAGCCACTTGGGAACGCGAGGATCATCTTCAGGAAGAATACCCCGACCTCTTTCCTTCTACCTCCTGAATTCTCGGGACAAGAATTTCTTTTAGAGGAGGAGAATTGTAACACCCCTGTTGTAATAATCACTGTGATCATCTGACAATTATGCCAAGTCATCTTCATTTGTAATGCTTGATCATCATGTTTAAACACTTCAATTCAAATTTCTCTCTGAAAATCAATTCAAACTCAAGTGCAAAATAAAGTTGCCCAAAAGTTGCTAAAAAAATGTTCATCATCTCGCAAAAATTTCAAAACAATTTATTGTTAAGGAAAACATCATCACCTAAGTGCTAAGATAGACAGTAGCAATTTAATCAGTGCCATTTCAGCATTTTCAGTGCTATTTTAATTCTGAAAAATGTAAACCAATTCAACTTGCCCCCAAAATAATTGTGGCACTGCCTAAATTTGTATGCGATTTATTGTGCCTAGTCCCATATTTTTCCTAAACTATTTGGTTACCCAAATAATTCCATCTCTCTCTCTCTCTCTGTTAGTAAATAAAAGAGAAAACATAAAACAGAAATGGAAAAGGTAGAAGCCCGCTTACCTGGCCTTACCTGTCGCAAGCCCAGAGCCGGCGCAGCCCACCTCTCTCCCTCTCTCTCACCTTCCGCCTCTCTCCTCCCCGTGTCGTCGCCGCCGTGGTCACGCGCGCGCGCTCCAGCGAGGAGCCGACACCGCGACACCCGCGGCCAGCTGAGGGGATAAGGACCTGCTCGTCCCTCCCCCCTGGACGCCTCGCCCTCATTCCTCTCTCCTTCCTCCTCGCTCGCGCTGCGCGCTCTTCTTTCCCCTCTGCCCGAGAGAGTCGCCATCGCCCTCCGTCGTCTGCACGGCCACCGGCGGCCCCGTGCCCGCTGGCTCTATCAGCAAGCTCCACCGCGGACGACCACCCCTCCTGGTGCCTCCACGCGGAGCTGTGGAGCCCTGCTACGGCCTAACACCATCGCCCCCATCTACGGCCTCCGTGGCTGCTCCGACAAGCCTCGCCGCCTCTGCTGCTCCAAAGTCTGTCGCAGGCCTCCGTGTGCCACAACGTGAGCTTCTCTCCCTCCCCTTCCCCTCCGTTAGCGCGCTGCTGCCCCGTAGCTAGCCATCACCAATGCCACACACTGCCGTCCACCATTGTCGGTGAGCTCCTTGGTACAGAGCCGCTCGAGCTCCTCCGCCTGTCCCTTTGTGCTTCTGGCACTCGCTGTACGCCGCCTCGTCGGTTAACTCGTTCGAAAATGACCCGAATCCGTGCGCCCGAGCTCGCTCGAAATGCGTCGCCGCCAACGTCGATGCCAGCGATGTTTCTGGCGATCCCAGCTCCGGCCAGTACCACCATGAGACGCGCGACACTGCAAGCTTTCGAACGCCACCAGAAACGCATGATTTGACGCACTGTGGAGTAAACCCGAGGTCGCCGGAGTTGCTCGCCGTCGCGCGAGCTCGCCGGAGAGCTCTGGTGGCCGGCGTCCAGCATGGCGCCGATGTGGCGCGCCCTGTGTCACTGACACTGGGTCCCACTGGGCCCAGTTGACCGAGTCAGCGCGGCCCCGCCCACTGACATGTGGGGCCCAGCAGTTAAAAATGATTTTATGTAAATATATAATCTATTAATTAATTAATTAATTAATTTAAACACTAATTAGACATTGGCAGTGGGCCCTGCTAGTTAATTAATATTAGTTTAGTGAAATTAACCCCGTTTAATTAGCTGAGTCACTGACCAGTGGGTCCCACTGGACCCACAGGTCAGGTTTGACCTGGTCAGCCGACTGTTGACCGCTGATGTCATCTTTACCTCATGCTGACATCATCAGACACTGTTCTGGATAATGTTGAATTAGATAAATAAAGTAAATTTCAGAAAATGTCTAAAACCTTTGAAAATTCATAGAATTTAAACCGTAGCTTGGATCGAAAAACTTTATATATGAAAGTTGCTCAGAACGACGAGACGAATCCGACCGTGCCATCTGTTTCCGTGTAGGGACCCTCTGTGGAGGTGAACCCGCAACTTTTAGCCTATTTCCGGTAGATGAATAGTGCATATATACCAGTTAATAAATCCAACTTTAATCCTAAAATAACTAAAATGACTTAGACATGCTTTTAGGCAACCCTGCACTGCACGTTAGCATAGCATGCTCTGTGTTGCATATGTTTGCCGTGTATTTATCTGTTTCTTCCCCCTCTTCTCTCTCGGTAGACCTCGGTACCGACGGAGTTCCCGAGGCCGAGGCAGCTCAGGAGCTCGACGACACCGTTGACGACCTTGCCTTTGCCGCCGAGCAACCAGGCAAGCACCCCCCCTTTGAACATGCCTATATTGCCTATTCTTTCTCCCTCCTGCTTGCATTAGAATTTGCTACTACTTTGAGTTATCCTATTATGATGCATAGCCTGTTTATTGTAACTTGCTGTTGATACCTTACTTGCTTATCCTAAACTGCTTAGTGTAGGCTGGTTAGAGATCCACTAGAACCCCCCACTTTGTCCCAAGTTGCCCTGCTGGATTATCAGATGACTTGGTCAACGTGATCGACAGCCAGGCCCCGGCACCGCACATCACCCCCTTAGTTGTACGACACTACAGCATTACCATCGAGTGCCGAGGGTGATACCTCGTCAGCACTTCTGATGTTAACCTTGTAGTGTAGTTAATTGGTCGTGGTCATCGAGGGTGATTCCTCCTTCACCACTCCCGATAACGACGCCGTCGTGCACCACCTCAAGTGTGAACCTCGAGGGTGATTCCTCCTACGTTCACCTTGATGACTACATTTGGTGGAATCCATCGAGGGTGATTCCTCATGTTTCCCCCTGGTGTTTGGACACACGGTTACTTTGACTTAACACAGAACCATGGTGACATCGGGTCAGCCCTGAGAGGTACCCGCGAGTGATGTGGAGACGGGTTGACCTGAACGGTACCCGAGAGATAAATACGAGGCGTGGCCGGGCATTCTTAGCCCTTGCCGCAAGTCCTCGAGATGGGGCGACGGGGTCACATCGACCGTGAGTCTCTGCTCATTACCGCACTACCAAAACACTAACGATTTGGATATTTGATCCGAGTGGGCCTCTGGCCCGATAGCACTAACCATCGCGCGGGAAAGTTATGGGCACTCTACATCATGGTATCAGCCGAAAGCTCTATCAGACGTCTAGTTCAGCATTACGGCACGGCTGGGCCGGCGCCATCCTGTAGTGGTGGTACCGAGATTCGCCCTGCTCGCAATGACCCAGAGTGCACAGGGCGATGGCCCAAGACCCCTGAGCGCTTAGGATGTCGACCAGCGGGGACCTCTCTGCTGAGCTCTAGGTAGGGCTGCAGTGTTTCGTTTGGCCGAGGTCGGGCATGACCCAGAAAAGTGTGTCCGGCCGGAGTTAAGCGAGCGTGGTTGGTAAGTTGGTGCACCCTTGCAGGGAAGAACTAATCTATGCATAGCCGGATCCTCGGTAACGGACGCTCGGAGTTGTATCCCGATCGATACAACTAGAACATAATGTTAAGATGAGAAATGAATAGTATGGCTTTGGGATTGCTTTCTCGCAGGGAGTCGAGAAAGGATCTCTGGCCGAGGTTGATACTTAATGTTACTACTACTTCATACTATGCTAATCTACAATCTTCTAATGTTGCAAGACCGCTGAAGATGCTAGTCTTCGATAGGACTAGGCCTTCTCTCTATTCTGGCATTTCTGCAGCCCAGTCCACATATACAGCCTTTCTTTAATAATGTTGCATTTGTAGTGTAGATCCTTGCTTGCTGAGTACTTCAGATGAGTACTCACGGTTGCTTTGCTTCCTCTTTTTCCCCTTATCCGTTTGATGCAAACAGATGACGGAGCCCCTGAGACAGCTGCCCCCGCCGACGATCAATACTATTACCCTAAGGATGGTTTCTACTATGAGCTTGCCGACGACCAGGAGTAGGTTCGAAGGGTCCCAGGCAGGAGGCCTGTGCCTTTTCGATCATAGCTTTTGTTTTGTACCGCCTTCTTAAAGGCTTGTCTGTTTCTCTTTTATATTTGTACTCAGATATCTAACGCTTCCGCTGATGCTTGTTGACAGCAAGCTTATGTATTTGAGCCCTCGAGGCCCCTGGCTGGTAATATAAAGCTTGTATTATTTTAATTTGTGTCTAGAGTTGTGTTGTGATATCTTCAAGTGAGTCCTTAGGCTTGATCGTGTGCAATTGCGTGTATGATTAGTGCATGATTAAGCCGGGGGCGTCACAGAGAGGAGATGGTGTTGGTGAAGATGTTGATGGAGATAGACCCCCTCTCGATGAGAGGATCGTTGGTGATGACGATGGCTTCAATTGCCCCCTCCCGGAGGGAAGTTTCCCCGGCAGAACAGCTCCGCCGGAGCCCTAGATTGCTTCTGCCCAGGTTCCGCCTCGAGACGACGGCGCTTTGTCCCGAAAGCTTCCTTCTAATTTATTCCAGGTAAAACCCTTCATATAGAAGAAGATGGACACCGGAGACCTGCCAGGGGGCCCACAAGCCCTAGGGGCGCGCCGAGGGGGATAAGGTGCGCCCCCCAGGCTTGTATCCACCTGGTGGGTCCCCTCTGGTATTTTCTTCGCCCAATAATTCTTATATATTCCAAAATAATTCTCCATAAATTTTTAGGAATTTTTGAGTTTTGTAGAATAGGTCTCTCGGATTTGCTCCTTTCCGGTCCAGAATTCCAGCTGCCGGCATTCTCCATCTTTGTGTAAACCTTGTAAAATAAGAGAGAAAAGGCATAAGTATTATACCATAATGTGTAATAACAACCCATAATGCAATAAATATCAACATAAAAGCATGATGCAAAATGGACGTATCAACTCCCCCAAACTTAGATCTCACTTGTCCTCAAGCGGAAACCGAAATCGATAATCATGGCTACATGTTTAGAGATAGAGGTGTCGATAAAATAAAATACGGACATGAGGGCATCATGATCATCTTTAGAACAGCAACATATATTGTCATATAATTTCTTATGCTAAAGTAATAATTCATTCACAAGGTAAAGTATGAATCAAGAACTTTATTGAATACCAACAAACTATGATCTTGGTCATTGAAACAATTGCAATTTATCATAACATCCGAAAGAGTCAATGTAAGAGATTTCATGTAGCAAGTTTCACATACTCAACCATCTTTTAGTCTTTCATAATTGCTAACACTCACACGATACTTATGAGATCATAGTTTCAATCGGACACAGAGAAAGATAGGGGCTTATAACTTCGCCTCCCAACCTTTTACCTCAAGGGTAACGTCAATAATAATAGTTTATGAATATCTACATCCGAGTGGATATATATATCTGGATCTTCCCCCAACATATAGTACTTGCCAAAAAGAAAAAGTATAAAAAGAAGAGGTGATGATCACCATGACTCTTGTATAAAGGTAGGAAGTAAAATAAAAGATAGGCCCTTCACAGAGGGAAGCAGAGGTTGTCATGCGCTTTTATGGTTGGATGCACAAAATCTTAATGCAAAAGAATGTCACTTTATATTGCCGCTTGTGATAAAGAACTTTATTATCCAGTCCGTCGCTTTTATTTCTTCTATATCACAAGTTCGTATAAAGCTTATTTTCCTCACACTAAAAGATCATACATATTTAGAGAGCAATTTTTATTGCTTGCACTGATGGCTACTTACTTGAAGGATCTTACTCAATCCATAGGTAGGTATGGTGGACTCTCATGGAAAAACTGGGTTAAGGGATTTTGGATGCACAAGTAGTATCTCTACTTGGTGCAAAAGATTTGGCTAGCATAGGATGAGAAGCAAGCTCAACATGTTGAGGATCCATGACAATATAACTTCTATTCGGATATAAAGAAACATAACCCATTATGTTGTCTTCCTTGTCCAACATCAACCTTTTAGCATATAATATTTTAATGAGTGCTCACAATCACAAAAGATGTCCAAGATAGTGTATTTATATGTGAGACCTATCTTTCTTTATTACTTCCAATTAATTGCAACAATGACCAAAACTATGTTTGTCAACTCCCAACAAATTTCATGCGACATACTTCTTATATGTGAAGTCATCACTTCCCATAAGATCAATACGTAATCTTTTTATTTCTTTATTCTTTATTTCTTTTACTCAAGATCACATCAAGAAAGCAAAGCTCTCAACTCAAAACTAATCTTTATTATACAACTCTCGGACTCGATTACATAGAAGGAACACAAAGCAAAACTCAAAGCTAGATCATACTAAAACTTTATTCTACTAAACCAAGATATAACTAAAAGGATCGAACTAATAAAAATGATAAAGGTAAAGATGTGATGGTGATACGATACCAGGGCACCTCCTCCAAGCTTGGCACTAGCCAAGGGGAGTGCCCATACCCATGCACTTAGGTCTCTTTCTTCGGAGGCGGTGATGATGGAGTTGATGATGTTGTGGGCTTGTCCAACATCTTCTAGGGCATAGGTTCACCATCATAGAAAGATGAACGAGTCTCCGGAATCCTCAAATCTGCAACCAAACTCATCCTCTTAAATCTATATTCATACTCATAGTTCTGGTTCTGCGGGTCATAGATCTGGGCTTGGATATGCTCATTTTTCTCATGAAGCTTGAAGATGGCTTTCCCAATCTCACTAGCATCCAGCTTGTGTACGCGGGTAAAATCCGTGATCATGGAGTGATTGGCGTTGAGTCCGTGCTCCACCAGCCCTTTGCACTTGAACACCTCCTGCTCCACCGCTTCGATCCTAGACTCCACGCTTCCGGTCCTCCTTGGCCCTTGAACATCACGGATGTGAAGCACACCCTCGTGTATCTCAATGATTTGAGGGTGTTGCAGCACCTCCGCAAGGTAAGGGTTGATGACCTTCTCGAAAAACTTGTCCTTGGGGGCTCTTGGAGCCGTCATGGCGATCTAGATCTGTCAAGAAAAATAGCTCGAAACAAGAACAGAGTATATTGCTGTGATACGTTGGTCAAAACCTTCGGGAGATTATATAAAGAATTTTTACCGACCAAAAGGAGTGTACTACAAGAAAACGGAGTCCGGAGGGCACACGAGGTGGCCACAAGCCTGGGAGGTGCGCCCAGGGGGGTAGGACGCCCCCCAAGGCTTGTCGCCTCCTCGTGCACTTTTCGGACTACTTTTTATTTTCCTAATTTTTTAAATATTCCAAAACAGTGTAAAATTGCTTTTGGAAAAGTTTTGGAGTCGGTTTACTTACCGTATCACATACCTATTCCTTTTCGGAGGTCTGGAGCGTTCTGGTGGATATCCCTTATGTACTCCTTCGTTGTTATGGTATTAATAATATTGGTTTCAACATTTATGGGAGTACCTGAGATATAATGTTTGATTCTTTGCCTGTTTACCACCTTCGGGTTATTGCCTTCGGCGTTGTTGATCTTGATGGCACCGGAATGATAAACTTCCTCGATAATGTAAGGCCCTTCCCATTTAGAGAGAAGCTTTCCTGCAAAAAATCTTAAACGAGAATTGTATAGCAAGACATGGTCACCTACATTAAATTCACGCGTTTGTATCATTTTGTCATGCCATCTTTTAACTTTTTATTTAAACAATTTGGCATTCTCATAGGCTTGGGTTCTCCATTCATCAAGTGAGCTAATGTCAAATAACCTCTTCTCACCAGCAAGTTTGAAATCATAGTTGAATCTCTTTAATTACCCAATAAGCTTTATGTTCTAGTTCGGGAGGTAAGTGACATGCTTTTCCATAAACCATTTTATATGGAGACATACCCATAGGGTTCTTATAAGCAGTTCTATAAGCCCATAGTGCATCATCGAGTTTCTTAGACCAATTCTTTCTGGATCTATTAACAGTCTTTTGCAAGATCAATTTTATTTCTCTATTACTCAATTCTACCAGACCACTAGATTGAGGGTGATATGGAGATGCAATTCTATGGTTAACATCATATTTAGCAAGCAATTTACGGAAAGCACCATGAATAAAGTGTGAACCACCATCGGTCATTAAATATCTAGGGACTCCAAACCTCGGGAAAATAACTTCTTTAAGCATTTTAATGGAGGTGTTATGATCAGCACTACTAGTTGGAATAGCTTCAACCCACTTAGTAACATAATCAACAGCAACCAAAATATGTGTATACCCATTAGGGGAAGGAAAAGGTCCTATATAATCAAATCCCCAAACATCAAATGGTTCAATAACAAGTGAGTAATTCATAGGCATTTCCTGACGTCTACTAATATTACCAATTCTTTGACATTCATCACAAGACAAGACAAACTTACGAGCATCCTTGAAAAGAGTAGGCCAATAAAAACCAGATTGTAATACCTTATGTGCAGTTCTATCTCCAGCATGGTGTCCCCCGTAGGCCTCGGAGTGACACTTGCGTAGGATCTGTTCCTGTTCATGCTCAGGTACACAACATCTAATAACACCATCTACTCCTTCTTTATAAAGGTGTTGGTCATCCCAGAAGTAATATCTTAAATCATAGACAACCTTTTTCTTTTGTTGGTATGTGAAACAAGGTGGTATAAATTTAGCAACAATATAATTAGCATAGTCTGCATACCATGGAGTACTACGAGAAGCATTTATGACAGCTAATTGTTCATCAGGGAAGCTATCATCAATAGGTAGTGGGTCATCAAGAATATTTTCTAACCTAGACAAGTTGTCTGCTACGGGGTTCTCAGCTCCCTTTCTATCAATAATATGTAAATCAAATTCTTGTAGCAAGAGAACCCATCTAATAAGTCTAGGTTTAGCATCTTTCTTTTCCATGAGATATTTAATAGCAGCATGATCAATGTGAACAGTTACTTTAGAATCAACAATATAAGATCTGAACTTGTCACAAGCAAATACAACCGCTAATTTTTTTCTTCAGGAGTAGCATAATTTCTTTGAGCACTGTCTAGTGTTTTACTAGCATAATCTATAACATTTAATTTCTTATCAACTCTTTGTCCTAGAACAACACCAACAGCATAATCACTAGCATCACACATAATTTCAAAGGGTAGGTTCCAATCAGGTGGTTGAATAATAGGTGCAGAAATTAAGGCTTTCTTAAGTATTTCAAATGCTTCTACACAATCATCATCAAAAACAAATGGAACATCCTTTTGCAAGAGATTAGTAAGAGGCCTAGAGATTTTAGAGAAGTCTTAAATAAATCTCCTATAGAAACCAGCATGGCCAAGGAAACTTCTTATACCTTTAATATCTTTAGGACACAACATTTTTTCAATAGCATCAACTTTAGCTTTATCAACTTCAATACCTCTTTCGGAGATTTTATGCCCCAAGACAATACCTTCATTAACCATAAAGTGGCACTTCTCCCAATTCAAGACAAGATTAGATTCTTCACATCTCTGCAAAACACGATCAAGGTTGCTTAAGCAATAACCAAAAGAAGTTCCGTAAACGGAGAAATCATCCATGAAAACCTCGACAATCTTTTCACAAATGTCGGAGAATATAGCAGTCATACATCTTTGAAAGGTAGCAGGTGCATTACATACACCAAAAGGCATACGTCTATAAGCAAAGGTACCGAAAGGGCAAGTAAAAGTAGTTTATTCTTGATCCTCTTGTGACACAGGTATTTGGGAAAAACCAAAATAACCATATAGAAAGCAGAAGTTTGTATGTTTTGATAGTGTTTCTAGCATTTGATCAATAAAAGGTAGAGGATAATGATCTTTCCTAGTAGCTTTGTTTAATTTTCTAAAATCAATTACCATTCTATAACATGTGACAATTCTTTGCGGAATCAATTCATTTTTATCATTAGGAACAACGGTAATACCTGCTTCCAGAAGCTTTAGTATTTCATTCCTTACCACTTCCTTCATTTTTGGATTCAACCGTTGCTGATGATCAACAACTGGTTGAGCATCAGGTTCCATATTAATTTTATGCTGACATAGAGTGGGACTAATGCCCTTAAGATCATCCAGAGTATATCCAATAGCTGCACGGTGCTTCTTCAGAGTTTTCAATAATTTCTTTTCTTCATGCTCTGAAAGGTTAGCACTAATAATAACAGGATATATCTTTTTCTCATCAAGATACGCATATTTCAAAGTATAAGGTAATTATTTAAGATCGAATACAGGATCACTCTTGGGTGGTAGAGGATCTCCAAGAGTCTCAATAGGCAAATTGTGTTTCAAAACACGCATTTGTTTAAAGAAAATCTCATCTAATTCCTTTCTTTCATTCATGAACATATCATTTTCGTGGTCTAGCAAATATTGTTCTAATGGATCAGTAGGAGGCACGGTAATAGAAGCAAGACCAATAATTTCATCTTTTCTAGGCAATTCCTTATCATGGGGTTGTCTGCGAAATTTGGAGAAATTAAACTCATGAGACACATCCCCAAAACTTACACTAACAGTTTCTTTCTCACAATCTATTTTAGCATTAACAGTGTTCAAGAAAGGTCTACCAAATATAATGGGACAAAAACCATCTGGTGGGGAACCAAGAACTAGAAAATCAGTAGGGTATTTTATTTTCCCACACAAGACTTCAACATCTCTAACAATCCCAATTGGTGAGATAGTATATCTACGGGCAAGCTTAATAGTAACATCAATATCTTCTATTTCAGCAGGTGCAATATCATTCATAATTTCTTGGTATAGAGTAAAGGGAATTGCACTCACACTAGCACCGAAATCACATAAGCCATGATAACAACGATCTCCTATTTTAACAGAAACAACAGGCATGCCAACAACAGGTCTATGTTTATCCTTTTCATCGGATTTAGCAATTCTAGCAGCTTCATCACAGAAATAAATTACATGCCCATCAATATTATTGACCAAGAGATCTTTAACCATAGCAATACTAGGTTTGACTTTAATTTGTTCAGGGGGTGTAGGTGTTTTAGTATAACTCTTACGAACCACATCTGAAGCTTTAGCATGTTCTTTTATCCTAACAGGGATAGGTGGTTTCTCAATATAAGCAGTAGGAATAACAGGATCAACATAGTTTCCTCTTCAGCTTTAATGGGTTCTACTATTTTTACTTCAATGGGAGGATGATATTTAAACCACTTCTCCTTAGGGAGATCAACATGTGTAGCAAATGATTCACAGAAACAAGCTACTATCTCAGAGTCAAGTCCATATTTAGTGCTAAATTCACGAAAAGCATTAGTATCCATAAAAGATTTAACACAATCAAACTTAAGGTTTCTACCTGACTCCTTACCTTCGTCGAGTTCCCAATCTTCAGAGTTGCGTTTAGTTCTTTCCAAGAGATCCCATTTGAATTCAATAGTCTTCTTCATAAAAGAACCAGTACAAGAAGTATCGAGCATGGATTGATTATTACGAGAAAGCCGAGCATAGAAATTCTGAATAATAATTTCTCTTGAGAGCTCATGATTGGGGCATGAATATAACATTGAATTAAGCCTCCCCCAATCTTGAGCGATACTTTCTCCTTCACGATGCCAAAAATTATATATATAATTCTGATCACGATGAACCAGATGCATAGGATAAAACTTCTGATGAAATTCCAATTTCAATCAGTTGTAATTCCAAGTCCCAATATCATCGCATAGCCTATACCATGTCAATGCCTTCTCCTTCAAAGATAAAGGGAAGACCTTCTTCTTGACTTCATCCTCGGGCAAACCTACAAGCTTAAAGATGAGTTCCGACATCACGACGGCGTGGTGACGGTGATGGTGATGCTATCTCTGCAGGGCTTCGCCTAAGCACTACGAAAATATGACCAAGGGACAAAACTGTGGAGAGGGGCGCCGCACACGGCTAAGACAATGTTGTGTCCCTTGTGTGGCGCCCCCTCCCACATATATATAGGTGGGGGAAGAGGGGAAGCAGCCAGGCGCACCACAAAGGTGGCCGGCCAGCCCCTAGGGCTCCTGCCCTGGCCTGCGCCCCCTGCCATAATTCCCCCAAGGGGCAAGGAGAGAGGAGGAGAGGGAAGGAAGGAGGAGGCCTACTCTCCTCTTTCCTTCTCTCCCTTAGGGCCGGCTGCCATAGAGGGGGGCACCAGCCCCTTGTGGGCTGGTGTGCTCCCTTGTCTTGGCCATATGGCCCATCGACCTCCTGGGGCTTATCGAAACCCCTTCCGGTGACCCGATGACTACCCGGTACACCCCAAAACTCTTCCGGTGTCCAAATAGTATCGTCTATATATCAATCTTTACCTCTGGACCATTCCGGAGCTCCTCGTCATGTCCGTGATCTCATCCGGGACTCCTAACAACATTCGGTCACCAAATCACATAACTCATATAACACTATATCGTCAATGAATGTTAAGCGTGCGGACCCTACGGGTTTGAGAACTATGTAGACATGACCGAGACACCTCTCTGGTTAATAACCAATAGCGGAACCTGGATGCCCATATTGGTTCCTACATATTCTACGAAGATCTTTATCGGTCGAACCGTTATGACAACATACGTAATTCCCTTTGTCTATCGGTATGTTACTTGCCCGAGATTCGATCGTCGGTATCTCTATACCTAGTTCAATCTCCTTACCGGCAAGTCTATTTATTCGCTCCATAATACATCATCTCATAAATAACTCATTAGTCATTTGCCTGCAAGGCTTCTCATGATGTGTATTACCGAGAGGGCCCAGAGATACCTCTCCGATACTCGGAGTGACAAATCCTAATCTCGATTTATGCCAACTCAACAAATACCTTCAGGGATACCTGTAGAGAATCTTTATGATCACCCAGTTACGTTGTGATGTTTGATAGCACACAAGGTATGCCTCCAGTATCCGGGAGTTGCATAATCTCATATTCGAAGGAATATGTATTTGACATTAAGAAAGCAATAGCAATAAACTGAACGATCATATGCTAAGCTAACGGATGGGTCATGTCCATCACATCATTCTCCTAATGATGTGATCCCGTTATCAAATGACAACTCATGTCTATGGTTAGGAAACCTTAACCATCTTTTGATTAATGAGCTAGTATAGTAGAGGCTCACTAGGGACACGGTATTTGTTTATGTATCCACACATGTATTTAAGTTTCCGTTCAATACAATTCTAGCATGAATAATAAACCTTTATCATGATTTAGGAAATATAATAATAACCATTTTATTATTGCCTCTAGGGCATATTTCCATCAGTCTCCCACTTGCACTAGAGTCAATAATCTAGTTCACATCGCCATGTGATTAACACCCATAGTTCACATCGCCATGTGACCAACACCCAAAGATTTTACTAGAGTCATTAATCTAGTTCACATCGCCATGTGATTAACACCCAAAGAGTACTAAGGTGTGATCATGTTTTTCTTGTGAGAGAAGTTTAGTCAACGGGTCTGTCATATTCAATCCGTGTGTATTTTGCAAATTTCTATGTCTACAATGCTCTGCATGGAGCTACTCTAGCTAATTGCTCCCACTATCAATATGTATCCAGATTGAGACTCAGGAGTCATCCGAATTGGTGTCAAAGCTTGCATTGACATAACTCTTTACGACGAACTCTTTATTACCTCCATAACCGAGAAATATTTCCTTAGTCCTCTTAGGTAACTAAGGATAATTTTGACCGCTGTCCAGTGATCTACTCCTGGATCACTATTGTACCGCCTTGCCAAACTCATGGCAAGGTACACAACAGGTCTGGTACACAGGATGACATACTTTATAGAACCTATGGTTGAGGCATAGGGAATGATTTTCATTCTCTCTCTATCTTCTATCGTGGTCAGGCTATGAGTCTTACTCAACTTCACACCTTGCAGTCTTACTCAGCTTCACACCTTGCAACACAGGCAAGAACCCTTTCTTTGACTGATCCATTTTGAACCTCTTCAAAACTTTGTCAAGGTATGTGCTTTGTGAAAGTCCTATTAAGCATCTTGATCTATCTCTATAGATCTTGATGCCCAATATACAAGTACCTTCACCGAGGTCTTTCATTGAAAAATTCTTATTCAAGTATCCTTTTATGCTATCCAGAAATTCTATATCATTTCCAATCAACAATATGTCATCCACATAATATCAGAAATGCTACAGAGCTCCCACTCACTTTCTTGTAAATACAGGCTTCACCGTAAGTCTGTATAAAACCATATGCTTTGATCACCTCATCAAAGCGTATATTCCAACTCCGAGATGCTTGCACCAGTCCATAGATGGATCGCTTGAGCTTGCACACTTTGTTAGCACCTTTAGGATCGACAAAACCTTCTGGTTGCATCATATACAACTCTTCTTTAAGAAATCCATTAAGGAATGCAGTTTTGACGTCCTTTTGCCAGATTTCATAAAATGCGGCAATTGCTAACATGATTCGGACAGACTTGAGCATCGCTACGGGTGAGAAAGTCTCATCGTAGTCAACTCCTTGAACTTGTCGCAAACCTTTTGCGACAAGTCGATCTTTGTAAACAGTAACATTACCATCAGCGTCAGTCTTCTTCTTGAAGATCCATTTATTTTCTATGGCTTGCCGATCATCGGGCAAGTCCACCAAAGTCCACTCTTTGTTCACATACATGGATCCTATCTCAGATTTCATGGCCTTGAGCCATTTATCGGAATCTGGGCTCATCATAGCTTCTTCATAGTTCGTAGGTTCGCCATGGTCTAATAACAAACTTCCAGAATAGGATTACCGTACCACTCTGGTGCGGAACATGCTCTGTTCGACCTACGAGGTCTAGTAGTAACTTGATCTGAAGTTTCATGATCATCATCATTAGCTTCCTCTCTAGTTGGTGTAGGCATCACGAGAACGGATTTCTCTGACGTGCTACTTTCCAATTCGAGAGAAGGTACAATTACCTCATCAAGTTCTACTTTCCTCCCACTCACTTCTTTCAAGAGAAACTCCTTCTCTAGAAAGGATCCATTCTTAGCAACAAAGATCTTGCCTTCGGATCTGTGGTAGAAGGTGTACCCAATAGTTTCTTTAGGGTATCCTATGAAGACGCACTTCTTCGATTTAGGTTCGAGCTTATCAGGCTGAAGCCTTTTGACATAAGCGTCGCATCCCCAAACTTTAAGAAACGACAGCTTAGATTTCTTGCCAAACCATAGTTCATACGGTGTCGTCTCAACGGATTTAGACGGTGCCCTATTTAACGTGAATGCGGCTATCTCTAATGCATAACCCCAAAACGATAGTGGTAAATCGGTAAGAGACATCATAGATCGCACCATATCTAATAAAGTACGGTTACGATGTTCGGACACAACATTACACTGTGGTGTTCCAGGTGGCGTGATTTGTGAAACAATTCCACATTGTTTTAAATAAAGGCCAAACTCGTAACTCAAATATTTGCCTTCGCGATCAGATCATAGAAACTTTAATTTTTGTTACGATGATTCTCTACTTCACTCTGAAATTCATTGAGCTTTTCAAATGTTTCAGACTTGTGTTTCATCAAGTAGATATACCCATACCTACTCAAATCATCTGTGAAGGTCAGAAAATAACAATACCCGCCGCGTGCTTCAACACTCATTGGACCGCATACATCAGTATATATTATCTCCAATAATTCATTAGCTCGCTCCATTGTTCCGGAGAACAGAGTTTTAGTTATCTTGCCCATGAGGCATGGTTCGCAAGTATCAAATGATTCATAATCAAGTGACTACAAAAGCCCATCTGCATGGAATTTCTTCATGCGCTTTACACCAATATGACCTAAATGGCAGCGCCACAAATATGTTGCACCATCATTATCAACTTTGCATCTTTTGGCATCAATACTATGAATATGTGTATCACTACGATCAAGATTCAATAAACCATTCACATTGGGTGTATGACCATAGAAGGTTTTATTCATGTAAACAGAACAACAATTATTCTCTGATTTAAATGAATAACCGTATTGCAATAAACATGATCTAATCATATTCATGCTCAACGCAAACACCAAATAACATTTATTTAGGTTCAACACTAATCCTGAAGGTAGAGGTAGTGTGCGATGGTGATCGTATCAACCTTGGAATCATTTCCAACACACATCGTCACCTTTCCCTTAACTAGTCTCTGTTTATTCTGCAACTCCTATTTCGAGTTACTAATCTTAGCAACTGATCCGGTATCAAATACCCAGGGGTTACTACGAACACTAGTAAAGTACACATCAATAACATGTATATCAAATATACCTTTGTTCACTTTGCCATCATTCTTATCCGCCAAGTATTTGGGGTAGTTCCGCTTCTCGTGACCATTCCCTTTGTAGTAGAGGCACTCAGTTTCAGGCTTAGGTCCAGCTTTGGGCTTCTTCACGGGAGTGGCAACTTGCTTTCCATTCTTCTTGAAGTTCCCTTTCTTTCCCTTGCCCTTTTTCTTAAAACTAGTGGTCTTCTTAATCATCAACACTTGATGCTCTTTCTTGATTTCTACCTTCGCCGATTTCAGCATCGCGAAGAGCACGGGAATCATTTTCGTCATCCCTTGCATATTATAATTCATCACGAAGTTCTAGTAGCTTGGTGATAGTGACTAGAGAACTCTGCCAATCACTATCTTATCTAGAAGATTAATTCCCACTTGATTCAAGCGATTGTAGTACCCAGACATTCTGAGCACATGCTCACTGGCTGAGCTATTCTCCTCCATCTTGTAGGCAAAGTACTTGTCAGAGGTCTCATACCTCTCAACACAGATATGAGTCTGAAATACCAATTTCAGCTCTTGGAACATCTCATATGCTCTGTGGCGTTCAAAACGTTTTTGAAATCCAGGTTCTAAGCCATAAAGCATGGCGCACTAAACTATTAAGTAGTCATCATATCGAGCTTGCCAAACGTTCATAATGTCTGAATCTGCTCCTGCAATAGGTCTGTCACCTAGCAGTGCATCAAGGACATAATTCTTCTGTGCAGCAATGAGGATAATCCTCAGATCACGGACCCAATCCTCATCATTGCTACTAACATCTTTCAACTTAGTTTTCTCTAGGAACATATCAAAAATAGGGGAGCTATATTGCGAGCTATTGATCTACAACATATATATGCAAAAACTATTAAGACTAAGTTCATGATAAATTTAAGTTCAATTAATCAAATTACTAATGAACTCCCACTTAAATTAACATCCCTCAAGTTATCTAAGTGATACATGATCCAAATCAACTAACCCATGTCCGATCATCACGTGAGATGGGGTAGTCATCAATGGTGAACATCTCTATGTTGATCATATCTACTATATGACTCACGTTCAACCTTTCGGTCTCCAGTGTTCCGAGACCATGTCTGTACATGCTAGGCTTGTCAAGTTTAACCCAAGTATTCTGCATGTGCAAAACTCTCTTACACCCGTTGTATGTGAACATAGAGTCTATCACACCCGATCATCATGAGGTGCTTTGAAACGACGAACTTTGGCAATGGTGCATACTCGGGGAGAACACTTTTATCTTGAAATTTAGTGAAGGGGTCATCTTATAATGCTACCGTCGTTCTAAGCAAAATAAGATGCATACAAGATAAACATCACATGCAATCAAAATATGTGACATGATATGGCCATCATCATCTTGTGCTTTTGATCTCCATCTCGAAAGCATTGTCATGATCTCCATCGTCACCGGCTCGACACCTTGATCTCCATCGTTGCGTCGGGGTCGTCTCGCCAACTATTGATTCTACAACTATTGCTAATGCATAGCGATAAAGTAAAGCAATTACATGGCGCTTGCATTTCATACAATAAAGAGACAACCCTAAGGCTCCTGCCGGTTGTCGATATTACAAAACATGATCATCTCATACATCAACATATATCACATCATGTCTTGACCATATCACATCACAACATGCCCTGCAAAATAAGTTAGACGTCCTCTACTTTGTTGTTGCAAGTTTTACGTGGCTGCTACGGGCTTCTAGCAAGAACCGTTCTTACCTACGCAAAAACCACAACAATGATTCGTCAAGTTTGCTATTTTAACCTTCTTCAAGGACCGGCCGTAGTCAATTCGATTCAACTAAAGTAGGAGAAACAGACACCCGCCAGCCACCTTATGCAAAACTAGTTGCATGTCAGTCGGTGGAACCGGTCTCATGTGCGTGGACATGTAAGGTTGGTCCGGGCTGCTTCATCCCACAATACCGCCGAATCAAAATAAGACGTTGGTGGTAAGCAGTATGACTATCACCGCCCACAACTCTTTGTGTTCTACTCGTGCATATCATCTACGCATAGACCTGGCTCGGATGCCACTATTGGGAAACGTTGCATGGAAAACAAAAAAATTTCTACACACACGCAAGATCTATCCATGGAGATGCATAGCAATGAGGAGGAGAGTGTGTCTACGCAGCCTCGTAGACCGTAAGCGGAAGCGTTTAGTAATGCGGTTGATGTAGTCGAACTTCTTCGCGATCCAACCGATCGAGTACCGAACGTACGGCACCTCCGTGTTCAGCACACGTTCAGCTCGGTGACGTCCTCGCCTTCTTGATCCAGCAAGATGGGCGAAGTAGTAGATGAGTTCTGGCAGCATAACGGCATGGTGACGGTGATGGTGATGCTATCTCCATAGGGCTTCGCCTAAGCACTACGAAAAATATGACCGAGGGACAAAACTGTGGAGAGGGGCGCCGCACACGGCTAAGACAATGTTGTGTCCCTTGTGTGGCACCCCCTCCAACATATATATAGGTGGGGGGAGAGGGGAAGCAGCCAGGCACACCACAAAGGTGGCCGGCCATCCCTAGGGCTCCTGCCCTGGCCTGCGCCCCCCTGCCATAATTCCCCCAAGGGGGGAGGAAAGAGGAGGAGGGAAGGAAGGAGGAGGCCTACTCTCCTCGTTCCTTCTCTCCCTTAGGGCCGGCTGCCATAGAGGGGTGCACCAGCCCCTTGTGGGCTGGTGTGCTCCCTTCTCTTGGCCCATATGGCCCATAGACCTCCCGGGCTTACCGGAACCCCTTCCGGTGACCCGATGACTACCCGGTACGCCCCGAAACTCTTCTGGTGTCCAAATAGTATCGTCCTATATATCAATCTTTACCTCTGGACCATTCCGGAGCTCCTCGTCATGTCCGTGATCTCATCCGGGACTCCGAACAACATTCAGTCACCAAATCACATAACTCATATAACACTATATCGTCAACGAACGTTAAGCGTGCGGACCCTACGGGCTCGAGAACTATGTAGACATGACCGAGACACCTCTCTGGTCAATAACCAATAGCGGAACCTAGATGCCCATATTGGTTCCTACATATTCTATTAAGATCTTTATCGGTCGAACCGTTATGACAACATACGTAATTCCCTTTGTCTATCGGTATGTTACTTGCCCGAGATTCCATCGTCGGTATCTCTATACCTAGTTCAATCTCGTTACCGGCAAGTCTCTTTACTCGTTCCGTAATACATCATCTCGTAACTAACTCATTAGTCATTTGCTTGCAAGGCTTCTCATGATGTGTATTACCGAGAGGGCCCAGAGATACCTCTCCGATACTCGGAGTGACAAATCCTAATCTCGATTTATGCCAACTCAACAAACACCTTTGGAGATACCTGTAGAGCATCTTTATGATCACCCAGTTACGTTGTGACGTTTGATAGCACACAAGGTATTCCTCCGATATCCGGGAGTTGCATAATCTCATAGTCGAAGGAATATGTATTTGACATTAAGAAAGCAATAGCAATAAACTGAACGATCATATGCTAATCTAACGGATGGGTCTTGTCCATCACATCATTCTCCTAATGATGTGATCCCATTATCAAATGACAACTCATGTCTATGGTTAGGAAACCTTAACCATCTTTTAATCAATGAGCTAGTCTAGTAGAGGCTCACTAGGGACACGGTATTTGTTTATGTATCCACACATGTGTTTAAGTTTCCGGTCAATACAATTCTAGCATGAATATTAAAATTTTATCATGATTTAGGAAATATAATAATAACCATTTTATTATTGCCTCTAGGGCATATTTCCATCAGAAGATACCCCGAACAAACCCCTCAAAGAATGATTCTCCATAGTGACAAGTGACAGTAAATTTCAGCACGTAATATAAATGTTTCCTTACGAAATTCCACTTACCAAAGGCGCTTCACTCCCCGGCAACGGCGCCAGAAAAGAGTCTTCATGACCCACAAGTATAGGGGATCTATCGTAGTCCTTTCGATAAGTAAGAGTGTCGAACCCAACGAGGCACAGAAGGAAATGACAAGCGGTTTTCAGCAAGGTATTCTCTGCAAGCACTGAAATTATCGGTAACAGATAGTTTTGTGATAAGATAATTCGTAACGGGTAACAAGTAACAAGTGTAACAAAGGTGCAGCAAGGTGGCCCAATCCTTTTTGTAGCAAAGGACAAGTCTGGACGAACTCTTATATAAAGCAAAGCGCTCCAGAGGACACATGGGAATTATTGTCAAGTTAGTTTTCATCATGCTCATATGATTCACGTTCGTTACTTTGATAATTTGATATGTCGGTGGACCGGTGCTTGGGTGCTGTTCTTACTTGGACAAGCCTCCCACTTATGATTAACCCCTCTCGCAAGCATCCGCAACTATGAAAGAAGAATTAAGATAAATCTAACCATAGCATGAAACATGTGGATCCAAATCAGCCCCTCACGAAGCAACGCATAAACTAGGGTTTAAGCTTCTATCACCCTAGCAACCCATCTACTTATTACTTCCCAATGCCTTCCCCTAGGCCCAAATCATGGTGAAGTGTCATGTAGTCGACGTTCGCATAACACCACTAGAGGAAAGACAACATACATCTCATCAAAATATCGAACGAATACCAAATTCACATGATTACTTATAACAAGACTTCTCCCATGTCCTCAGGAACAAACGTAACTACTCACAAAGCATATTCATGTTCAAGATCAGAGCGGCATTGAATATCATTAAGGATCTGAACATATGATCTTTCACCGAA
The DNA here is from genome assembly GCA_011799875.1 of Thinopyrum elongatum. Lineage (NCBI taxonomy): Eukaryota > Viridiplantae > Streptophyta > Magnoliopsida > Poales > Poaceae > Thinopyrum > Thinopyrum elongatum. Next base: position 426,202,346 of record CM022297.1, read on the forward strand.
TAAACTAACTAGCATCAACTACAAGGAGTAATCAACACTACTAGCAACCCACATGTACCAATCTGAGGTTTTGAGACAAAGATTGAATACAAGAGATGAACTAGGGTTTGAGAGGAGATGGTGCTAGTGAAGATGTTGATGGAGATAGCCCCCCTCTCGATGAGAGGATCGTTGGTGATGACGATGTCTTTGATTTCCCCCTCCCGGAGGGAAGTTTCCCGGCAGAACAGCTCCGCCGGAGCCCTAGATTGCTTCTGCCCAGGTTCCACCTCAAGACGGCGGCGCTTCGTCCCAAAAGCTCCCTTATGATTTTTTCCAGGTAAAAACCCTTCATATAGCAGAAGATGGACACCAGAGACCTGCCAGGGGGCCCACAAGCCCTAGGGGCGCGCGTAGGGGGCAGGGCGCGCCCCCCAGGCTTGTGGCCACCTGGTGGGTCCCCTCTGGTATTTTCTTCGCCCAATAATTCTTATATATTCCAAAATAATTCTCCGTAAATTTTCAGGACTTTTGGAGTTGTGCAGAATAGGTCTCTCAGATTTGCTCATTTCCGGTCTAGAATTCCAGCTGCCGGCATTCTCCCTCTTTGTGTAAACCTTGAACAATAAGAGAGAAAAGGCATAAGTATTATACCATAATGTGTAATAACAACCCATAATGCAATAAATATCAACATAAAAGCATGATGCAAAATGGACGTATCAGGATTCGACCACGGAGAGCTTCTACATCAACCTTGCGGCCCTTCCGATGATGTGTGAGTAGTTTACCACAGACCTACGGGTCCATAGCTAGTAGCTAGATGGCTTCTTTTCTCTCTTTGATCTTCAATACAATGTTCTCCTCGATGTTCTTGGAGATCTATTCGATGTAATCTTCTTTTGCGGTGCATTTGTTGAGATCCGATGAATTGTGTATTTATGATCAGATTATCTATGAATATTATTTGAGTCTTCTCTGAACTCTTTTATGCATGATTAAGATAGCTTTGTATTTCTCTTTGATCTATTGATTTGGTTTGGCCAACTTGATGATTTTTCTTGCAATGGGAGAGGTGCTTTGTAGTGGGTTCAATCTTGTGGTGCTTCTTAGTGACAGAAAGGGACATGACACGTATTTGTATTGTTGCCACTAAGGATAAAAAGATGGGTTGCAAGATTAAACCCAAAATAAAGCACCTCTCCCATTGCAAGATAGATCAATCTAGTTGGCCAAACCAAATCAATAGATCGGAGAGAAATACAAAGCTATCTTAATCATGCATCAAAGAGTTCAGAGATGAATCAAATAATATTCATAGATAATCTGATCATAAATCCATAATTCATTGGATCTCAACAAATACACCGCAAAAGAAGATTACATCAAATAGAACTCCAAGAACATCGAGGAGAACATTCTATTGAAGATCAAAGAGAGAGAAGAAGCCATCTAGCTACTAGCTATGGACCCGTAGGTCTGTGGTAAACTACTCACACATCATCCAAAGGGCAGCAAGGTTGGTGTAGAGGCCCTCCATGATCGAATCCCCCTCCAGTAGAGTGCCGGAAAAGTCCCCAAGATGGAATCTCACGAGAACAGAAGCTTGCGGCGGCAAAAAAGTATTTTTGGTGTGCCCTCTGAGGTAAGGGGAATATTTGGGTATTTATAGAGCAGAGGTTACGGTTAGGAGAGCCACGGGGGGCCCACAAGCCTAGGGGCCCTGGGGCGCACCCCTAGGGCTTGTGTCTCCCTCGTGGGTCTTCTGGCCTCCTCCCGAAGCTTCGTGGTTGTCTTCTGGTCCAAGAAAAATCTTCGAAAAGTTTCGTTCCGTTTGGACTCCGTTTGGTATTGATTTTTTGTAAAAGACAAAAACAAGAAAAAAACAGCAACTGACACTGGGCACTAGGTTAATAGGTTAGTCCCAAACAATGATATAAAATAGCATATTAATGCATATAAAACTTCCAAGATGGATAATATAATAGCATGGAACAATCAAAAATTATAAATACGTTGGAGACGTATCAGTTATCTCTTACCCCGAGCCCTTTACTTATGCACTTTACTTTGTGATAGCCATAGTATGACATGATATATATCTTGCTATCACTTAGTTGTTTATCTTGCTTAGCATAAGTTGTTGGTGCACATAGGTGAGCCTAGTCGATTTAGGTTTTGTGCTTGACAAATTAAACGCTAGTTTTATTCCGCATTTGTTCAAGCCTAAACCGTAATTATATTAAAGCGTCTATTCACCCCCCTCTAGGTGGCATCCACGATCATTCACACCTCAACCCCCCCACCACCAGTACCTCCATTGCCGAAGCCACCACCTCAGGAACCTACACCACCAATATTGCCGAAACCACCACCAGCGGCCATAGGATTTTGAAGCTCCATCTTCCTCGATCCGTTGCCAATACTTCATTGTGCTTTGATCTTTGTCGGTCACCGCATTAAGTCACACACTCTCCCATGCTCTAATCAAGCAAACATCCTCCACCTTTGTGTACTTGCCGGTCCTTTTCCCCATTTTGTCTAGGCTAGCATCAAACTCAGCCTCCTCAAGCTCCTCTACTTCATCACCGCCATCGTTCCCTTGTTCCACCTCGGCTTCGACCTCTGTTTGATTTGCCGAATCAAATTCATCAGGAGGAGCATGCAAGTCCACCACATTCTCCTCCAACATCTCGGTATATGTTGAGTGAATGTTTTGGCTATGAAATTCAATGGTCGAACATAAGGAAACAATCCAAAATCGAACCAAAGATCACCGGAGCAAAGGATGTATTTTACCTCTCGGACATTTCATCAAACACGTTATATGCGTGGGCGGTGGAGTGGACGAGATCGGGGAGGACATGTTCGGCTGGAAGAGGTGGAGGAGGAGCCCGGCCTCGAACTATAGCCACCTTCTACCTCGGGCCCTTTGATTGCGACTTCGCCCGCGCATCAGAGGGGCCGGAGGAGGCGCTCTTCCTTGATCCAGCGACCGCGATGAGAGGGGAGCACAACGGCATTGGAAGAAGGCGGCGCGGTGGTGGGCACGCCTCCTTGCACGAGGTGATTCTCCTGCCGCTTTCGCTTCGAGCCAACGGCGGAAGGTGTTGGCGCGGCGGCAGCATGCACGACCGCGGGGCGCGCGGAAGGCCGGAGCTACACCGTTGGGTTTCGGTGGTTGCGGGTACTCCATAGAGCCGGTTGGCGGCGCGGCGAGGGGCCGGCGAGATCGGCGGCGGCAGCGAGTGGAAGCGGGAATGGAAGGGGCGAAAGTTTCCTTCGCGTCAACAAGCGGGTGGGATAGAGGATCTGGCAAAAAGAGGAGGGGGCCGTAGATATGGCGGACGCGGGCCAAAATTTACAAGATCCCGCAAAAAAAATTAGCGGACGACCGAATATAGCGGATCCGCGCGGGGTGAAAAATCATTACGGTCCCTTATATCGGCAAATTATTATAGCGGACAAACGATTCTAGCGGATCTGCTAGAGTTGCTCTTACCATATCTTCTTCTTCTTTCTCTCTTGCCACCTGAAGTTGCCTAATTTACCCTTGATTCATTGTGACCCGACCTGGCCAATGTGCCGGCATGGCCCACCCTTAAAGGGGTCAGGCATGGCACGCCAAGCCCGTATATAAGCAAGCCGTGTCGGGCCGGCACGCGTGCCTCGCCTTGAGGCCCAGGCACAGCTGGCCTGTTTGGCTAGCTATTATTGTGACATGTCCGGCCCCTTCGCCCCCCTCCCCTGTGCGAGCAATGCCATGTGGGTGGGGAAAAACCTATTTGACGCATTCTGCGTCAAACAGTCGACGAATCGCACAGGGGAGGCGAGCTAGCGAGCGATTTGGGCTGGCCCAACTAGAAGCGTATGTACAGTTTTGAGGTTCTGGTTTTAGGAAGCTTCTAGAGGATTCCCAGCCGGTTTTTCTGGTTTTGGGAACCTTCTAGAAGTTCCTGAACCGGTTTTTCTTTTTTCCTTCCTATTTTTTCTTTCTATTTTCTATTTTTTGTTTTTCTTTTTTCTGTTCTTTTTATTTTTTTATGTTTCTTTTTTCGTTTTCTTTTCTTTTTAATTTTCTTTCAGTTTCCCTTTTTGCATTTATTTCTTTTTTCAAAAAAAAAATCTGGAATTAGAAAATGTTCATATTTCTTAAAATTTGTTCATTTTCCAGATTTTGTTCCTGTTTTCAAATTTCCTTCACAAATTCCGAAAAAGATTGGTACTTCAAAATTTGTTCACTTCTTTTCAAAAAATGTTCGAAAATTAAAAAATATAATAATTTCAGTTTTTGTTTGCATTTTCTAGTTTTCTTCAATAATTCAAAAAATGTTCACGGATTTCAGAAAATGTTCATGTTTCAAAACAGTTCATGTTTCCAAAATTTGTTCATAAATTCAAAAAATGTTCACAAAATTAAATATTTTTTTGGAAAATTGTTCGCATCTTGCAAAAATTGTTCAATTTTTTTTAAAAATGTTCCTGATTTCAAAATCTGTTCACATACTCAAAAAAATTCACGTTTTCATAATTTTCCGCAAATTAGGAAAATGTTTGGGAGAATTTCATAAAATATTTGTTTGTATTTTAATATTTGTTCACAAATTCAGAAAATGTTTGCGTTTTTAAAAAAATGTTCCTACTTTCAAATTTTCTTCACAAATTGATTTTTTTTCATGTTTTGAAAGTTTGATCGCTATTTAAAGAAATGTTCACATTCTTTATTTTTTGTTTACAACCTCAAAATATGTTTCCGCTTTCCAAAATTATCAGTAATTTAAAAGGAACGGTATTTCAAAAAATGTTCCAGCTTTCCAAATTTGTTCGCAAATTCAAAAAATATTCATGTTTTTAATTATTTTGCTCACAAATTCAAAAAATGTTCGGGAATTTTAGAAAAGGTTCTCATTTATTAACTTTTGTTCACCAATTCAAGAAAATGGGAATTTCCAAAAATGTTCCCGCTTTCCAAATTTGTTCACATCATCATAATGTTCATGTTTTTCAAATATGCCGCCGAATTCCAAAAATGTTCGGGGGAACTTAAAATATATTCACGTCTTGAAAAATTTGTTCGTAATTTTGAAAAATGTTTGCGCTTTCAGTTTTTTGTTCCGTTTTTTGGAAAATTGTTTTGCATTTTCAAGAAATTCTTCGTAATTTTGATAAACAATCTCGTTTTCATTTTGTTCATTTTTTTGGAAAAATATTTGAGATTGCCAAAAATGGTTCGAGTTTTAAATTGTTTTCTATGAAATATGAAAATGTTTGCTATGAAATATGATTTTTTTTTTGCTATGAACTATGAAATAGTTTTAAATCTGTTTCGGCTTATTTATTTTATCTACGAAATCCCAGGAATTCTGGTGGCTGTTGCTCACTTGCAGTAGGTCATCCCCTAGATCCCGGCCGCTGCTGTATGCTTCTTTTAAGTATGGCGCTGCAATCCTAACATATGAAGTTGTTAGTCGTAGCGGCTAGCTCCGCGCTCCAGCTACTGCTAGGATGTCCCGGTGGGTGGCGATTCCGCTCCTCCCGATGATGTTGTTGATCCCCTCTCTCTCCTTGCACTTTAACAGTGAGAGGAAACCGGTCCTCCCCTTTGTTGTCGTAGACGGTGGTGCCTTAGTGCCAATGACATCATCATGCAGAATAAGTCCCACCTCGGCTGCCAGAGGAGTTTGTTAGGTTTATCCTCTGTTGTTCCTCTTGGGCGGTGAATGTAGGGTAATCGGCGCCGTGGTGGAGTTTGTGAAGATTGCTTCAGGAGTATCGTCGATGGTTGCCGTCCCCCGGTCGACATGCCACACACACACTGTATCAACTAAACAACTTGTAGCAATGTATAATCTCACCCTAATTAGTAGCACTAACAGTCTGCTTCCCATTACACACACATCCATTTCTCTTATAATACTGTACACATCCATTCGTACTGAACGAGAAGAGACACCTTGCAAACTTTGGCTCATCAGTCAGTCGGCGAGTTAGATTGCCTCAATGGGCCATGTTTGGACATAGGGCAGAAGATAACCCCAGCAGTGGACAGGCGAAGAACACTGACTACACATACACCCAGAAAAAGATAGCAGTCACAGGCCAAGCATACTTTCAGCATCCCTTCCTTCGAGCCGCTCAAAAATCTACAGAACCAAACAGTCCAGGTTCAGGTTCAGACTTCAGAGCACAAGGTTCAGAATCTACATCAGCTGGTTGCCCACGGACGGGGTCGACGAGAAAATGCAGCTCGACACATCTGTCTGCGATCGGATCAAACTTCGATGCCCACATCTGCATCGATTTCATAAGGCAAACACAATGAAATTATATTCAGATAGAATTTGATTAGGCATTCACGACACACTCGGGCATAGTGCTTGTTGTTCATTATTCTTGCTGTGATGCTCTCAGCTAGAGCAAATGGGTAGAGAGTTTTGCAATGCAGTAGGTAAAGATAATCAAGATATGACTGAAGGTATGACTGAATGATTAAGTTTCAGAGGAATTATTTTCAGAGCCCCAAGAAAGTTAACACAGCAGGTTCTAGTGTCTGGAACTCTGAATGATCTAGTAATTTACTGCACTCTTGTTAGTCTCGTCTGATCCTCGATAAAGACAAAAGTTCCCCTATTAAACCCATTCAAAACAGAATTTATCAACACCCAAATTTCTATGGATGGAAGTGCAGAAACCTGACATCCTTGTACGCCGCGCTCTCGAATAATTTGAAGTCATCACCTGTAGAAAACAGGAGAAATGTGGTAATCAGCCCGGGTGATTAGTGAAGATGTCCATCATCTAGCTTTGCTCTGCAATCTATATGGTTTAGGGACCAAAACAAAAAGTAGTGAAGACTTACTTGATGGTAAACGGATAATGGCAGCGTGACTGTACATATTGTCCATACGAACAAGGCAACAACCTGATTTGAAATATATCATCAGGAAAGAACAATTATGTACAGTCACGCTGATTAAAATTATGTCCAGATGTTGTTAGGATCCTTTATGTGGCCTGCATTCAAGAGACACATGTTTGCCAACAAACCAAAATGCAGTTCATAACTTGATGAAATTTTCAACAATAGTTTAGATACAAGTCCCTGACCTAATTTTTTTCGATAAAGAACATTGCATTCAATTGATATATCGAGGTGATACAACCGCATTGAAAGAATGCCCGGCCTCTGCATAGCACGATGCACACAGCCAACAAGTCCAACAAATTTAAAAATAAATATCGTTTTACAGCAAAAAATAAATCAGTCCAGCCTAGCGTGGGGCAAATCCTATCTGGAGATTACACCGCCATCCATGTTGGGAGAAAACCTCCCTGGCAGTATGCTCCAGCCGTGTAGATGCCGTCGTAAAAAGGTCTCTGTCCTTCGGCCTCAGCAGTATAGACCAAGTACGGAGCCATCGCGTACACACATAAATAACTTGCACAGGAGATGAAATACATTTATTGTTAAAAACCACATCATTTCTGGTAAGCCACAATGCCCAACATAAGGCAGCCGTCCCCACAAGTAGATGTGAAGAAAATTGTTTACCAATACCCCGCAACCAATTGCCGAACATGTTACGCACTACGTGGGGGGTATAGATTTGAAGCTACTTGGACTATGGCCTAGACTGCACGAGCAAATTTACACTCAAAAAATAAGTGTTTAATGGACTCGTCATGTTGGCAAAAGACATATGTTTTGCTACCTTGCCAGTTACGTCGTGCCAGATTATCTCTAGTTAAAATGACCCCTCTGTTTAGAAACCAGAGGAATATCTTCACCCTTAGAGGAATTTTGAGCTTCCACAATTTCTTGTTATCAACCGGAACATCATTATGAACCAATGCATCATACAATGATTTGACTGAAAAGCTACCGTTCTGATGCAAATTCCATCGAAACTTGTCTGGTTCGTCTGACAACTGAATGGCCTCCAGACGAATGAGTAATTCATTCCATGCTACCAGGCGAGGCCCAAAAAGGTCCCTTTGGATAGAAATATCAGGGTTTTCTTGTTCGAAAACTTATTTGATCATGACGAATTTATGTCTGACAATCATGTACAAGCTAGGGTATTGCACCATAAGTGGAGTCGCCCCCGAGCCATGTGTCTTCCTAGAAACGAACCTTCTCCCTAACCGAGAAAGTGCCAAATTGGAAAAAGAATTCCTTGGCCTTCATCTCGTCACTCCAAAAATGTGAATCGCCGGGTTTCCAAAGAACTTGAGAAATGGCTTTGGACCCCATGTACGACGAATGATTTCCTGCCACACTCTATTCTCAGTGAATAGTTTGTATACCCATTTACTCAGAAGAGCGATGTTTTTAATCTCAAGATCCTAAATTCCAAGGCCCCCTTGACTTTTAGGTCGGCATAAAACACTCCACCTAGTAAGCCGATATTTTTTGGATTCATTATCACACTGCTAGAAAAATCTGGATCTAAAATAATTGAGACACTAAAGAACCCCTTTCGGTAAGTCCCCGACCTATTTTTTTTTTTAGAAAAGGAGGATGACCCCCGGCCTCTGCATCTGGGAGATGCATGCAGCCACTTTATTAATTATTCACAAAGACCTTACAAAGTAATACATCAATATGTCTGAAGCCGCCATCTTGGCAACATCTGTCGCTACTCCTATCCATTGATGGAGGGGTGCAGAAAGAGTGAGCGAATACCCAGACTTCTCACCTAGCCTAACATCTAAAGCCGGAGGCTCCGACCAAGCCACATACCGGGTCTGGAGCATAAACCGGTCCGACGCACTCATAAGTCGTCATAGCCGTCTTTCATCAATCCATCTTCAGAGCAGGTACTGACGCATCGACCTTGTCAGGCCTGCCGTCGACGCCCCCACGGCGCCAGGCAGCGCCTCCTCCCTACACGCGTTCATCATCACGCATCCGTCGCCGACACTTTGCGGCGCCTCACCGCCGAGACTCCACGACGTCGATGCGTCACAGGGAACGCCGCTCCACCGCAAATGTCGTCCACTGGTCCCTCGAGCCTATGCACACCTCCAAGAATGACGCCCTCAAGAGGGGGTACAACACATGAGCGCCGCCATCATCCGATCGACTGATCTAGGGTTTCCCCCAGAGGTAGCAGATAGGGGTCTAGAGCTTCTCCACGACGATGCCTTCAAGAAGGGGACGGCGCAGAAAAACGCTGCCATCGCCGACCTTGGCAACGTGCCAAGAGTAGGGTTTTCATCCGGATCCGCTCGAGGCCCCTCCATCGAGCATCGTGTGCAGGGGACCGCCACCGATCACCGCCGCCGCGAATGGAGCAGGCCGCACCAGACCGGAGACCAGGCCCACCATGCCGCCGCCGCAGTTGAGGCCAGATTTGATTTGACCTGCCGCCGCCGCGGCCATGCAGCCAGCGTACAACAGGCCGCCCCCACCGTGTCACCTTCCTGATGAGGACGCCGCCGCCGCCTCTCCATGGGGCCGCCGCCCCAGATCCATGGATCATGGCCGCTATAGCACCGCCGATCAGCTAGAAAAGGGCCCCGCCGCCGCCTTCGCCGGAGGGCCCCTCAGGCGGCGGCGAGGAGAGGAAGGTGCGGTTGGGGAGGAAGATGCGCCGGTGGGAGTATCCCTCTCATCTGATACTGAGCTGTATATAAGTAATCAGGCATGTCCTTTTCTTCAGCATCGAAGATGTTTGGCTTGGCTCTCGGCAGAATAGTGTGCTCTACTATCTTTCTGCCAATGCTACCAATTTAGTGTGTTTACTCTATTTATTATACTGAATCTACAGGGAATCACCCAATGTACTATATTCAGGGAAATAAAAATGGTGTATGCAGAATTCTGAAGTTTCAAGGGAAATAGCTCCATGTAAATCTGAGGATGTAAATTATTAGCTAAAAAACATAGTTCCCACCTTTTCTTGACAGCATCACCAGATGGGGCACCATTGGCAGGTCCAAATACACTGACGCTGTGTTTGGATGTCTGTTTTGACGCCTCCGTATTGAATTGGTTTCAATTCCAATTCAGCCAGGAAACCGTAATAGACATGAATACGAATTCGGTCGTTTGGGTGTTAGTTGAATTGGCTCACGGAATCCTACTCAGGTTTCAATATGGAATCATGTTTGGATGTGGAACTATGGAATTGCATAGCAACATTAGTATATACATCAAACCAGAAGTTATATAATGTGTGGCTATAATTGGATGATTGTATAGCAATTTTTTTCATCAAATATCCTAGAAATCCAGAACGATATCATATAATATAGACGCAAAAAAAAAAGTTTACAGCAACAAAGCAGAACATGTATAGTTTAAAGGTGTTCCACATATAACTAGGATTAGCAAAATTTGCATAGAAAAATACAAAAAAGAGAACAAAGCTAATTGCTTGCTGGTAAGAGGATGAGAGGCAGGAAATGAGAGCTTGCATGACCAACAAAGAGTAGAGGCAGTGAAGGGAAAGAAGAGGGGCAGCGTGGATCTGGCGGCTTAGAGGCAGAGGAGATGGGGCGCACGCAAGGCAGAGGAGGAGGGGCGTCGGAGCACGGGAGGGATGCCGGAGCTCGGGCAGAAGAGAAGGACTGGCCGGGGAGGAGTAGTGGCGGCGGACGGCTGGGCCAAGGCCATGGCGGCCACGGGCAGAGGAAGGAGGGGGGGGGGGGGGGGGGGGAGCGGCGGTGGGGGTGGGGGGAGGAAGAGGGCCGGCGAGGGGGGCTACCGCAGGGGAAGAGGAGGAGGGCCGGCGGGGCGGACGGATCTTCAGTAGTACGGGAGGAGGAGGGCCGGCGAGGGAAGCTACCTGGGCGCTGCTTCTGTTTCCTCTCGCGTGGGTGAGGGTCGGGCGGGCGAGGGAATAGACAGCAGTGAATCGTTTTCTTTTGCGGGGGATGCTGATTCCAGCGAAATCGGAGGGGCTAGCCTCTGTATCGTGAGAGGGATCTTTCCATACGAGAGATTCAGCGCCTGTATCGAAAAGATTTCATACTGTTGTTTCTTGTTACAACCCAAACAGCTGAATCTGTATTTTTGGAATACCAAATCCATTACAAGGCCCAAATACAGACATCCAAACGGGGTGTGAGGATAATCCATTACAAGGCCCAAATCCATTTCACAGGACTGGTGATTCTGAAGTCTATGTTTTTAACTTGTGCTTATCACCCATGTAGATTCGCAATGCCTTTGTTCGTTTGTGGTTGCACAGGACAGCCCCTCGGCGGGATGCCCTCTCCATTAAGTAGCATCTCAGGTGCTCAACAAGCTGCTAATATGGCTGGCTCCTTTGGACTATATACTACATGTATGATTCCGATCAGTACAGTTTTGTAGTCCCACTCCTAGCCTTGACTGGGCGAAGCCAGGGATGCACCACTGCACCAGGCAAAATATATGGATAGTGTGGTGCCGAGTTGGCAGTGGCCTGTTCCTTTTTTTTTTGCGGAAAAGAACATAAAAAAAATTTAACAGGCACAGCATCATTTTTTATAACAGGGCACCGCATCATTGAGAATGGTATTTTTTCGCGGGTACCACAGAGAATTTTGTATAAAAAAAAGGAGTTGTACACGACAAAAAAGAAATATCCGACCTACCGGATTCGAACCAGTGACCTAAGGATTCATCTGCACATACTACAGTCCTCCGCTCTACCAACTGAGCTAAGGTCGGGTTGCAATTTCTGAGATGGCCGAAGTGTAGAAAACAATAGCTATGGGACTTACGTCATATAGTGAAATGCATCTCTGCAACTAAAACCAGTAATGCTGGTATAACACTTGCAGTAAAACAAAACATCTGAATCAAATACATACACGGGCAACTTAACATTAAAAAATAATCTAACATATATCACGCCCAACACGACCATTATATTAGCTTGCAACTCAAATGATAACACTTACATCACCAAATTTAAGAAACCCTAGCTGCAACCGCTCTACTGATCTCCATCGGTGAGGCTGCATGCTTGTTATTACAAGATTGTACTTTTGGATTCCATTCTTCTCTATCGTCCATTTTTGGGGATTTGGTGCTTTTTTGGTCTTCATTTTTGAATTTTGTTAGTACCGGGCAAGTGGCCGCAAAATTGGCTTGGCATCCATGTGGTAAGCCTGCTTTTGATATTTGGCCTATGGATTTGGGCCCTCAACACCAGGTTGTCCACCAGAGGTCTTCACATCCTTAGTCCTTTCAGCTCTAGGTGCCTTATCTTGCTTCGTGTTCCACCTGGGGACATCTTGGGTGACTTTAGCATTTGGGCCTTGTGTGGTCTATCTGCCAATTTTTTTCATCTTTCGTTGGCTGATCTGGCTAGTCAAATAATTGAATAAAAATCATGCGCGAGAATCCAAAAGGGCGTAGAACAAGAAATACCGCAACAAAGACACATCAATGCAAACATTGACCCCTTATATCGTAGTTTCTTATGCAGAGTTGTTCACATTGATGTCTTTGTTGTAGCATTTCTTATTCTTTGGCGACAATGATGATTGGTTCTTCATCTGTGGCTTATCGTTACCCACTAAGAACGCATACAAAATCGTTCTCCACAAAGAAGATGAAACCCCATTGATAGGCTAGTTTGGGGCATCAGAGTCCCTAACAAAGTTACATTGCTCCCAGTAGTATTTGCATGCCTTGTGATCACCATGTGGAAGACCCTGACCACATCTTCCTCCATTGTCTACTCTCCGCAGGGATTTGGAAATTCGTAGGCATTCTCCAGGGCTCTATCTCAACACTCTCTAGGACTTATCTCAGTCCCTCATCTATATAACCAAGTATACCATTTGATTCTATTCATTCTTTGGAAAATTTGGGATGCTTGCAACACAAAGGTTTTCGCAATGAACACCAGCGCAACTCCCTCACTCTCAAGAAGATTACATATAAGTTGGAAATATGCTCTAGAGGCAAGAATATTGTTTTATTATATCATTATTCATAATTAAGAGTTCATATTTCATGCTATAAATGCTATGATCCTGGAATATGCGATTCAGTGGAAAACTCATATGCACGTGTGAAATGATAAACGTTAAACAATAGGTTCTCGGTCTCGCCTCTAAGACTGGCTCAAGTGTTGTTGTTGATGATCAATTTTTCCGGATCTTAGGATATCGTTAAGTGTAACGATAGTCCTAAAACAACATTGAGGATATGAAGTTAGAGGAACGATCATATTGAGTCGACCCAAACTTGTATGTTATACTTTGTGATTATATCGTCTGAAATCATTTATTATAACACGGAGTGTTAGCATGTGTTTTAGTTCCTCAGACCATGAGAGTGTCTCGGTCACTTCCTAACAGACGGTGGGCTTTGAGGTTGCTCAAACGTCATCTGTAACAAGGTGATCATAACGACAACTTTCAGGCTCATCGAAAAGTTTGACAAGTGACCGGATAGCTCGAGAGTGGGATTTGCTCCTCCAACGATGGAGAGATATTCTTAGGTCCCTCTCTGTGTGACGGCATCCATCATCGTCTGGCCAGACACAGGTGACTACGCCACAGGGATGCCGGAACACGTTAAAGAGAAAGAAGTACAAAACCGGTAACAGCAGCAACGATATACTGAGCATGGTGATAACTCAGGAGGATACCGATGCACACCGGGTTTTATAAAGTATCGTGAAGCAAAGGGAACATCACATGATAACCAAAGGTTCGCTCGAATATCATTCGTGTATTTCAACATGGCAATGGGTACCCGCAACCCGCGAACCCGGCGGGTAAAAACCGTATTAGGGTAAGGGTTTGGGACAAATAAATACCCATGGATTTATAAATGGGAAAAATTTTGTATCCGTCAGGTAAGTTGGGTATGGGTATGGGAATGTAATGAAGGAAATATGCCCTAGAGGCAATAATAAAGTTGTTATTTTATATTTCCTTATTCATGATAAGGGTTTATTATTCATGCTAGAATTGTATTGATTGGAAACTTAAATACATGTGTGAATACATAAACAAATACTGTGTCCCTAGTAAGACTCTACTAGACTAGCTCGTTGATCAAAGATGGTTAAGGTTACCTAACCATGGACATGTGTTGTCATTTGATAACGGGATCACATCATTAGGAGAATGATGTGATGGACAAGACCCATCCGTTAGCTTAGCATAATGATCGTTCAGTTTATTGCTATCGCTTTCTTCATGTCAAATACATATTCCTTCGACTATGAGATTATGCAACTCCCGAATACCGGAGGAATACATTGTGTGCTATCAAACATCACAACGTAACTGGGTGATCATAAAGATGCCCTACAGGTATCTTTGAAGGTGTTTGTTGAGTTGGCATAGATCGAGATTAGGATTTGTCACTCCGAGTATCGGAGAGGTATCTTTGGACCCTCTCAGTAATACACATCATAAGCTTGCAAGCAAACAGCTAAGGAGATAGTCACGAGGTGATGTATTACGGAACGAGTAAAGAGACTTGCTGGTAACGAGATTGAACTAAGTATAGAGATACCGATGATCGAATCTCGGGCAAGTAACATACCGATGGACAAAGGGAATTACGTATGTTGTCATAACGGTTCGATCGATAAAGACCTTCGTAGAATATGTAGGAGCCAATATGGGCATCCAGGTTCCGCTATTGGTTATGGACCGGAGAGGTGTCTCGGTCATGTCTACATAGTTCTCGAACCCGTAGGGTCCGCACGCTTAACGTTCGATGACGATATAGTATTATATGAGTTATGTGATATGGTGACCGAATGTTGTTCGGAGTCCCGGATGAGATCACGGACATGACGAGGAGTCTCGAAATGGTCGAGAGGTAAAGATTGATATGTAGGACGATAGTATTCGGACACCGGAGGGAAAGGACAGTGTGGAGTAGGACTCCCGCTTCCTTCCCTCTCCCCCCTCTTTCCTCCCCCCTTGTTCATACAAGGAAGGGAGGGGGGGCGGCCAGGGCAGGAGCCCTAGGGGCGGCCGGCCACCTATGTGGTGCGCCAGGCTGCCTCCCCTTCCCCTCCCACCTATATATATGTGGGAGGGGGGCGCCTAGCACACCCCAGATCAATTGTTAGCCGTGTGCGGCGCCCCCCTCCACCGTTTACAACCCCGGTCATATTTTCGTAGTGCTTAGGCGAAGCCCTACGGAGATCACTTCACCATCACCATCACCATGCCATCGTGCTGACGGAACTCATCTACCACCTCGCCGCCTTGCTGGATCAAGAAGGCGGAGGACGTCACCGAGCTGAACGTGTGCTGAACACGGAGGTGTCGTACGTTCGGTACTAGATCAGTTGGATTGCGAAGAAAGTTCGACTACATCAACCGCGTCGTGAAACGCTTCCCCTTACAGTCTATGAGGGTACGTAGACACACTCTCCCCTCTCCTTGCTATGCATCTCCTTGATAGATCTTGCGTGTGCGTAGAATTTTTTTTGTTTTCCATGCAACGTTTCCCAACAGTGGCATCCGAGCCGGGTCTATGCGTAGATGATATGCACGAGTAGAACACAAAGAGTTATGGGCGGTGATAGTCATACTGCTTACCACCAACGTCTTATTTTGATTCGGCCGTATTGTGGGACCAAGCGGCCCAGACCAACCTTACATGTCCACGCACATGAGACCGGTTCCACCGACAGACATGCAACTAGTTTTGCATAAAGGTGGCTGGCGGGTGTCTGTTTCTCCTACTTTAGTTGAATCGAATTTGACTACGACCGGTCCTTGAAGAAGGTTAAAACAACAAACTTGATGAAACACCGTTGTGGTTTTTGCATAGGTAAGAACGGTTCTTGCTAGAAGCCCGTAGCAGCCATGTAAAACTTGCAACAACAAAGTAGAGGACGTCTAACTTGTTTTTGCAGGGCATGTTGTGATGTGATATGGTCAAAGACATGATGTGATATACGTTATTGTATGAGATGATCATATTTTGTAAATTATCGGCAACCGGCAGGAGCCTTATGGTTGTCTCTTTATTGTATGAAATGCAAACACTATGTAATTGCTTTACTTTATCGCTATGTGTTAGCAATAGTTGTAGAAGCAATAGTTGGCGAGACGACCACGACGCAACAATGGAGATCAAGGTGTGGAGCCGGTGACGATGGAGATCATGACGATGCTTTGGAGATAGAGATCAAAAGCATAAGATGATGGCCATATCATGTCACATATTTTGATTGCATGTGATGTTTATCTTTTATGCATCTTATTTTGCTTAGTACGGCGGTAGCATTATAAGATGATCCCTTCACTAAATTTCAAGATATAAGTGTTCTCCCCGAGTATGCACCGTTGCGAAAGTTCATCGTTTTGAGACACCACGTGATGATCGGGTGTGATAGACTCTACGTTCACATATAGCGGGTGTAAGACAGTTTTACACATGCAGAATACTTGGGTTAAACTTGACGAGCCTAGCATGTACAGACATGGTCTCGGAACACTGGAGACCGAAAGGTCGAACGTGAGTCATATAGTAGATATGATCAACATAGAGATGTTCACCATTTATGACTACCCCATCTCACGTGATGATCGGATTTGGGTTAGTTGATTTGGATCACGTATCACTTAGATAACTTGAGGGATGTTTATTTAAGTGGGAGTTCATTAGTAATTTGATTAATTAAACTTAATTTATCATGAACTTAGTCCTGATAGTATTTGCAAATTTATGTTGTAGATCAATAGCTCGCGATATAGCTTCACTATTTTTGATATGTTCCTAGAGAAAACTAAGTTGAAAGATGATGGTAGCAATGATGCGGACTGGGTCCGTAATCTGAGGATTATCCTCATTGCTGCATAGAAGAATTATGTCCTTGATGCACCGCTAGGTGACAGACCTATTGCAGGAGCAGATGCAAATGTTATGAACGTTCGGCAAGCTCGATATGATGACTACTTGATAGTTTAGTGCGCCATGCTTTACGGCTTAGAATCGGGACTTCAAAGACGTTTTGAACGTCATGGAGCATATGAGATGTTCCAAGAGTTGAAGTTCATATTTCAAGCAAATGCCCGAGTTGAGAGATATGAAGTCTCCAACAAGTTCTATAGCTGCAAGATGGAGGAGAATAGCTCAGCCAGTGAGCATGTGCTCAGAATGTCTGGGTACTACAATCGCTTAAATCAAGTGGGAGTTAATCTTCCAAATAAGTTAGTGATTGACAGAGTTCTCTAGTCACTATCACCAAGCTACTAGAACTTCGTGATGAACAATAATATGCAAGGGATGACGAAAACGATTCCCAAGCTCTTCGCGATTCTGAAATCAACGAAGGTAGAAATGAAGAAAGAGCATTAAATGTTGATGGTTATCAAGACCACTAGTTTGAAGAAAAGGGCAAGGGAAAGAAAGGGAACTTCAAGAAGAATGGCAAGCAAGTTGCCACTCCCGTGAAGAAGCCCAAAGCTGGACCTAAGCCTGAAACTGAGTTCTTATACTACAAAGGGAATGGTCACTAGAAGCGGAACTGCCCCAAATACTTGGCGGATAAGAAGGATGGCAAAGTAAACAAAGGTATATTTGATATACATGTTATTGATGTGTACTTTACTAGTGTTCATAGTAACCCCTGGGTATTTGATACCGGTTCAGTTGCTAAGATTAGTAACTCGAAACAGGAGTTGCAAAATGAACAAAGCCTAGTTAAGGGCGAGGTGACGATGTGTATTGGAAGCGATTCCAAGGTTGATACGATCACCATCGCACACTCCTTCTACCTTCGGGATTAGTGTTGGACCTAAATAAATGTTATTTGGTGTTTGCGTTGAGCATGAATATGATTGGATCATGTTTATTGCGATACAGTTATTCATTTAAGTCAGAGAATAATTGTTGTTCTGTTTACATGAATAAAACCTTCTATGGTCATACACCCAATGTGAATGGTTTATTGAATATCGATCGTAGTGATACACATATTCATAATATTGATGCCAAAAGATGCAAAGTTGATAATGATAGTGCAACATACTTGTAGCACTGCCATTTAGGTCATATTGGTGTAAAGCGCATGAAGAAACTCCATGCAGATGGACTTTTGGAATCACTTGATTATGAATCATTTGATACTTGCGAACCATGCCTCATGGGCAAGATGACTAAAACTCCGTTCTCTGGAACAATGGAGCGAGCTAATGACTTATAGGAAATAATACATACCGATTGATACGTCCATTTTACATCATGTTTTCCTACTGTTATTTATGATGTTTTTATGCATAATAATGCTTTTTGGAGTAATTCTAATTCCTTTTCTCTCATAATATGCAAGGTTCACACAAAGAGGGAGAATTCCGGCAGCTGGAAATCTGGACCTGAAAAAGCTACGTCAGGCTACCTATTCTGCACAACTCCAAATGAGCTGAAACTTCACGAGGAATTTTTATGGAATAAATAAGAATTATTGGAGCAAATAACTACCAAAGGGGGCCCACCAGGTGAGCACAACCCACCTAGGCGCGCCAGGGAGCCCAGGCGCGCCCTGGTGGGTTGTGCCCTCCTCGGTCCACCTCCGGTGCCCCTCTTCTGGTATATAAGTCATTTTGACCTAGAAAAAATAAGGGGAGGACTTTCAGGATGAAGCGCCGCCATCTCGAGGCGGAACTTGGGCAGGAGCACTTTTGCCCTCCGGCGGAGCGATTCCGCCGGGGGAACTTCCCTCCCGGAGGGGGAAATCATCGTCATCATCATCACCAACAACTCTCCCATCTTGGGGAGGGCCATCTCCATCAACATCTTCAACAACACCATCTCTTCTCAAACCCTAGTTCATCTCTTGTGTTCAATCTTTGTACCAGAACTATAGATTGGTACTTGTGGGTGACTAGTAGTGTTGATTACATCTTGTAGTTGATTACTATATGGTTTATTTGGTGGAAGATTATATGTTCTGATCCATTATGCTATTTAATACCCCTTTGATCTTGAGCATGATTATCATTAGTGAGTAGTTACTTTTGTTCTTGAGGTCACGGGAGAAATCTTGTTGCAAGTAATCATGTGAACTTGATATGTGTTCGATATTTTGATGATATGTATGTTGTGAATCCCTTAGTGGTGTCATGTGAACATCGACTACATGACACTTCACCATATTTGGGCCTAAGGGAATGCATTGTGGAGTAGTTATTAGATGATGGGTTGCGAGAGTGACAGAAGCTTAAACCCTAGTTTATGCGCTATTCCGTAAGGGACTGATTTGGATCCAAAAGTTTAATGCTATGGTTAGATTTATTCTTAATACTTTTCTCGTAGTTGCGGATGCTTGTGAGGGGGTTAATCATAAGTAGGAGGTTTGTTCAAGTAAGAACAGCACCTAAGCACCGGTCCACCCACATATCAAATTATCAAAGTAGCGAACACAAATCAAACCAACATGATGAAAGTGACTAGATGAAATTCCCGTGTACCCTCCAGAACGCTTTGCTTATCATAAGAGACCGTTTTGGCCTGTCCTTTGCCTCAAAAGGATTGGGATACCTTGCTGCACTTTTTTTTACCATTACCGTTACTTGCTCGTTACAAATTATCTTGCTACCAAACTACTCGTTACTTATAATTTCAGTGCTTGCAGACATTACCTTGCTGAAAACCGCTTGTCATTTCCTTCTACTCCTCGTTGGGTTTGACACTCTTACTTATCGAAAGGACTGCGATTGATCCCCTATACTTGTGGGTCATCAAGGCTCTTTTCTGGCGCCGTTGCCGGGGAGTGAAGCGCTCTTGGTAAGTGGAAATCGGTAAGGAAAAGTTATTACTATGTGCTGATATTTATTGTCACTTGTTACTATGGAAAACAATCCTTTGAGGGGTTTGTTCGGGGTATCTTCACCTCGACCGGAACCACAATTAGTTACCCCTCAACCTACTGCACCTACTAAAAATATTGGTTATGAAATTCCTTTGGGTACGATGGAACTGAACATCCTGATATGCACTTGATATATGTGGATGAAATTTGTGGATTATTTAAGCTTGTAGGTTTACCCGGAGATGAAGCTAAGAAGAAGGTTTTTCCTTTATCTTTGAAGGGAAAAGCATTAGCATTGTATAGGCTATGCGATGATATTGGATCTTGGAATTGGAATCGATTGAAATTGGAATTTCACCAAAAAATTTATCCTATGCATCTAGTTCATCGTGATCGGAATTATATATATAATTTTTGGCCTCATGAAGGAGAAAGTATCGCTCTAGCTTGGAGGAGGCTTAAGTCAATGTTATATTCATGCCCCAATCATGAGCTCTCAAGAGAAATTATTATTCAGAATTTTTATGCTCGGCTTTCTCATGATGATCGATCCATGCTTGATACTTCGTGTACTGGTTCCTTTATGAAGAAGACTATTGACTTCCGGTGGGATCTTTTAGAAAGAATTCAATACAACTCTGAAGATTGGGAACTCGACGAAGGTAAAGAGTCAAGTATTAAGCTCAAGTATGATTGTGTTAAATCTTCTATGAATACCGATGCTTTTCAAAAGTTTAGCACTAAATATGGACTTGACTCTGAGATAGTAGCCTCCTTTTGTGAATCATTTGCTACTCATGTTGACCTCCCTAAGGAGAAGTGGTTTCAATATCACCCACCTATCCAATAAGAAATTAAAGAACCAGTAATAGCTAAAGATGAAACTATTATTTACAATGTTGATCCAGTTGTGCCTACTGCTTATATTGAAAAACCACCTTTCCCTGTTAGGATAAAGGAACATGCTAAAGTCTCAACTGTGGTCAACAAAGTTATATTAGAACTTCCAAACCTGCTGAACAAATCAAAGTAGAACCTAGTGTTGCTATGGTTAAAGATCTCTTGGTTGAAAATATAGATGGGCATGTTATTTACTTCTGTGATGAAGCTGCTAGAATTGCCAAACCTGATGAAAAAGATAAACATAGACCCGTTGTTGGCATGCCTGTTGTCTCAGTTAAAATAGGAGATCACTGTTATAATGGTTTATGCGACATAGGTGCTAGCGTGAGTGCCATTCCTTTTACCTTATATCAAGAAATTATGAATGATATAGCACCCACTGAAATAGAAGACGTAGATGTTACTATTAAACTTGCTAATAGGGACACCATCACACCACTTGGGATTGTTAGAGATGTTGAAGTCTTGTGTGGGAAAATAAAATACCCTACTGATTTTCTTGTTCTTGGTTCCCCACAAGATGACTTTTGTCCCATTATCATTGGTAGACCTTTCTTGAACACCGTCAATGCTAAAATAGATTGTGAGAAACAAATCGTCGGTGTTAGTTTTGGTGATGAGTCTCATGAGTTTAATTTTTCTAAGTTTAGTAGAAAGCATCATAAGAAAGAATTGTCTAGTAAGGATGAAATAATTGGTCTTGCTTCTATTGCTGTGCCTCCTACTGATCCACTAGAACAATATTTGCTAGACCATGAAAATGATATGCATCTGCATGAAAGAAATGAAATAGATAAGATTTTCTTTGAACAACGTCCTCTGCTTAAACACAATTTGCCTATTAAAACTCTAGGAGGTCCTCCTCCACCTAAAGGTGATCCTGTGTTTGAATTAAAACAATTGCCAGACACTTTGAAATATGCTTATCTTGATGAGAAAAAGATTTATCCTGTTATTATTAGTGCTAACCTTTCAGAACATGAAGAAGAAAGATTATTGAAGGTTCTGAAGAAGTACCGAGCTGCCATTGGATATACTCTTGATGATTTAAAGGGCATTAGTCCCACTCTCTGTCAGCATAAAATTAATTTGGAGCCTGATGCTAAACCCGTTGTTGATCACCAATGACGTTTAAATCCTAAAATGAAAGAAGTTGTAAGAACAGAAATACTGAAGCTTCTGGAAGCAGGTATAATCTATCCCATAGCTGATAGTAGATGGGTAAGTCCCGTTCATTGTGTCCCTAAAAATGGAGGTATTACCGTTGTTCCTAATGATAAGAATGAACTTATTCCACAAAGAATTGTCACTGGCTACAGAATGGTAATTGATTTTAGAAAACTAAATAAAGCTACTAGAAAAGTCATTACCCTCTGCCTTTTATTGATCAAATGTTAGAAAGACTATCAAAGCACACACATTTTTGCTTTCTTGATGGATATTCCGGTTTTTCTCAAATACATGTCTCACAACCTGATCAAGAGAAAACCACCTTTACTTGCCCTTTTGGAACTTATGCTTATAGACATATGCCTTTTGGTTTATGCAATGCACCTGCTACCTTTCAAAGATGTATGACTGCTATATTCTCTAACTTTTGTGAAAAGATTATTGAGGTTTTCATGGATGATTTTTCCGTTTATGGAACTTCTTTTGATGATTGCTTGAGCAACCTTGATCGAGTTCTGCAGAGATGTGAGCAAACCAATCTCGTCTTGAATTGGGAGAAGTGCCACTTTATGGTTAATGATGGTATTGTCTTGGGACATAAAATTTCTGAACGAGGTATTGAGGTGGATAAAGCTAAAGTTGATGCAATTGAGAAAATGCCATGCCCTAAAGATATCAAAGGTATTCGTAGTTTCCTCGGTCATGCTGGTTTCTATAGGAGGTTTATTAAAGACTTCTCTAAAATTTCTAGGCCTCTTACAAATCTTTTACAAAAGGATGTTCCATTTGTTTTTGATGATGATTGTGTAGAAGCCTTTGAAACACTTAAGAAAGCCTTGATTTCTGCACCTATTGTTCAACCACCTGATTGGAACTTGCCTTTTGAAATTATGTGTGATGCTAGTGATTATGCTGTTGGTGCTGTTCTAGGACAAAGAGTCGATAAGAAATTAAATGTTATTCATTATGCTAGTAAAACTCTGGACAGTGCTCAACGAAATTATGCTACTACCGAAAAGGAATTCTTAGCAGTGGTGTTTGCTTGTGATAAATTTAGATCTTACATTGTTGATTCTAAAGTGACTGTTCACACCGATCATGCTGCTATAAAATATCTTATGGAAAAGAAGGATGCTAAACCTAGACTCATTAGGTGGGTTCTTTTGCTACAAGAATTTGATTTACATATCACTGATAGAAAGGGAGCTGAGAACCCCGTGGCTGATAACTTGTCTAGGTTAGAAAATATTCTTGATGACCCACAACCTATTAATGATAGTTTTCCTGATTAACAATTAGCTGCAATAAATGTTTCTCATAACACTCCTTGGTATGCTGACTATGCCAATTATATTGTTGCTAAATATATACCACCTAGCTTCACGTACCAACAAAAGAAAAATTTCTTCTATGATTTAAGACATTACTTTTGGGATGACCCACATCTTTATAAAGAAGGAGTAGATGGTATTATTAGATGTTGTATACCTAAGCATGAACAGGGACAAATCCTACGGAAATGTCACTCCGATGCTTATGGAGGACATCATGCGGAAGATAGAACTGCTCACAAGGTATTGCAATCTAGTTTTTATTGGCCTACTCTCTTCATGGATGCCCGTAAGTTTGTTTTATCTTGTGATGAATGTCAAAGAATTGGTAATATTGGTAAGCGTCAGGAAATGCCTATGAATTATTCTCTTGCTGTTGAACCATTTGATGTTTGGGGATTTGATTACATGGGACCTTTTCCTTCCTCTAATGGGTATACACATATTTTGGTTGCTGTTGATTATGTTACTAAGTGGGTAGAAGCTATTCCAACTAGTAGTGCTGATTACAACACCTCTATTAAAATGCTTAAGGAAGTCATTTTCCCAAGGTTTGGAGTCCCTAGATATTTAATGACTGATGGTGGTTCACATTTTATTCATGGTGCTTTCCGTAAAATGCTTGCTAAATATGATGTTAACCATAGAATTGCATCACCTTATCATCCTCAGTCTAGTGGTCAAGTTGAACTTAGCAATAGAGAAATAAAATTAATATTACAAAAAACTGTCAATAGGTCCCGAAAGAATTGGTCTAAGAAGTTAGATGATGCACTTTGGGCTTATAGAACAGCATATAAAA
The DNA here is from genome assembly GCA_011799875.1 of Thinopyrum elongatum. Lineage (NCBI taxonomy): Eukaryota > Viridiplantae > Streptophyta > Magnoliopsida > Poales > Poaceae > Thinopyrum > Thinopyrum elongatum. The sequence goes on from CM022297.1 coordinate 426,226,270, forward strand.
ATCCTATGGGTATGTCTCCGTATAAAATGGTTTATGGAAAAGCTTGTCATTTGCCTCTTGAGTTAGAACATAAAGCATATTGGGCAATTAAAGAACTCAACTATGATTTCAATCTTGCCGGTGAAAAGAGGTTATTTGATATTAGCTCACTAGATGAATGGAGAACCCAAGCCTATGAAAATGCCAAATTATTTAAAGAAAAAGTTAAAAGATGGCATGACAAAAGAATCCAAAAGCGTGAGTTCAAAGTTGGAGAATATGTTATTTTGTACAACTCTCGTTTTAGATTCTTTGCTGGAAAACTCCTCTCCAAATGGGAAGGACCTTATGTTATCGAGGAGGTTTATCGATCCAGAGCCATCAAGATAAATAATGCCGAAGGTACTAACCCGAAGGTTGTCAATGGGCAAAGAATAAAACATTATATCTCGGGTACGCCCATTAATGTTGAAAGCAATATTATCCAAACCATGACACCGGAAGAACACATAAAGGAAACCTTCCGGAACACTCCAGAATCGTGAAAAAAAAGGAGGTACGTGATATGGTAAGTAAACGGACTCCGAAAAATCCGCAAAAATATTTTTTATCAGTTTTGGAATATTTAAAAAAAATCAGGAAAATAAGAAACTACTAGGAAGGTGACCTTGGTGGGCACAAGACACCAGGGCGCGCCTGGCTTGCCAGGCGCGCCCAGGTGGGTTGTGCCCACCTCGGGTACCTTTTGGACTCCGTTTTTCTTTTGTTTGCTTGTTTCCCAAGATAAAAAACCTTTATATACCCCCCGAACCTATTGACCACCGTATCACGAAGAAATCTTCTGTTTTCTTTTCTTGCTGTTTTCCTGACAGATCTAAAAATATGTCATCCCAAGACTCAGAGGGTGAGAGCTATGTTGCTGATTATATCGCAAACCCCAAGGTTTATGGGGATGTGGAACACTATAGCTAGACTTCGGAGGAAGAAGAAGACTATGACCCTAAAAGGGAGGAGGAGACAAGCTCAGACGAAGCTGAAGTTCCATTGCCTCAACCTGGAGACATGCACGTGGAATTCAAGAAATCAAGTCTCCCCAGCAAAGCGAAGAAACCTAAGGTCTAGTTTATCCCTTTTCGTCTCTTGCAGGAAAACAAGCAAGAATTATGCAAAAGGATAGTAGAGCTCGAGCAGGAGATCGGTGATTTAAAGGAGGAAAATTCCATCCTCAAGCGTAAGCTAAGGAAGAAAGACAAATCCACTGATTCATCACCGCCACCTCCTTCTTCATCAACAAAAGAAAATTGAGTAATCGGGTATGGGCACTCCCCTTGGCTTGTGCCAAGCTTGGGGGAGGTGCCCCGGTATCATATCACCCCACTATCTTTTGCCTTTACTTATCTTAGTTTGATCCATAGTTATCTTTTGCTTTAGATGAATAAAAGTTTAGTTCGATCCTTTCTTTTCGAGTGTTTGCTTAGTGATCTATCTTTGTAATCGTGTGCGAGATATATAATAAAGTTTAGTTTGAGTTTTGTTTTCTTTACTTTCATGTTCAATAAAAAGAAAAGAAATAAATGAAAAAGATCATATGCTAATTTTATGGTAAGTAATGACATCAGATAAGGAAGAGTATAAGTAGAAAATTTTATTGGAGATTGACAAACATAGCATTGGTCAATGATGCAATTCATGAAAGAATTAATAAGGGAAGAGAAGATTCACATGCAAATATACTATCTTGGACATCTTTTGTGATTGTGAGCCCCCATCATAATATTATATGCCAAAATTGTTGACGTTGGACAAGGAAGACAACGTGTCGGTGTACGACACCTATGGGATCGCGTGGATCCCTTTTACGGTTCGGCAGGGAGAGAGGTATGCACAAAGAGCAGATCCAACAATCAACGCGAGGGAATTTTTACCCAGGTTCGGACTGCTGAGAAGCGTAATACCCTACTCCTGCTTTGGTTTATTATGGGTGTTTAAGCCCAAGCTCCAGGAGCGCTTGCGGTGAACAGTATGTTCGAGCAGCAGCTACGCATGCAGAATGGGCCAGAGAGTCCTCTTCCTTGTAGCTACGCCTTGGGCCTCCTTTTATACGTCCAAGGGGTCACCAACAGTGGCGTACAGTACATACAAGAGGTGTAAAGTTGCTACAGTGTTTACATGCTTATCACTGACGACTTAGGACAAACGCATTAAATGCTCCGCTTAGGTGTCCGTTTAGGTGTCCCTTACTTTCTTGGGGACGGAAAAAGGGCCCGTCCCATCAGCACCGCTTAAGCCCGTTCACCACTAGTGCCATGACACGCATCCAGGAGGACAAAACCCAAATGGCAGGCTGGTCGCTGCGCTGGAGCGGTGGCAGGGTGGCGGGATCTTGCCGGGTACGAGTCTGGCTGGATCTTCGCAAGCCTCCCGACAAGCATCTTGCCGGGAGCCAAGCCTTCGGTCTTCTGTCTCCTGGCTATTGGCTTGAATGTCGTTTTCGGTAGTGTCGGCGTGCGACACCTATGGGACCCCAAGGGACCCCTTTACGATTCGGCAGGGAGAGAGGTATGCACAAAGAGCAGAACCAACGATCGACGCGGGGCGATTTTACCCAGGTTCGGGCCGCTGATCAGCATAAAACCCTACTCCTGCCTTGTTTTATTATGAGTGTTCTTGAGCCCAGGCTCCAGGAGCGCTTGCAATGAACAGTATGTTCAAAGAGCAGCTACGCATGTAGAATGGGTCGAAAGAATCTGTCTCCTCCTCTGTAGCAGTTGCCTTGGGCCTCCTTTTATACGCTCAAAGGGGTCACCACAGTGGCAAAATGTACATACATTGAGGTGTAAAGTAGCTACAGGGTTCACATGCTTATCACTGATGGATTAGGATGAGTGCATTTAATGCTCTGTCTAGGTGTCCCTTAGCTTCTTGGGGACGGGAAAAGGGGCCGTCCCATCAGCACCGCTTATGCCCACCCGCCGTTGGTGCCTTGACATGCATCCAGGAGGACAAAACCCCATCTGACAGGTTTGGTCGCTGCACTGGAGTGGTGGCAGAGTGGCGGGATCTTGGCGAGGTCATCTTGCCGGGGCCAAGCTTGCCGGGATCATCTTGCCGGGCTCATCAGCAAGAATCTTGTCGGGGCTCATCACTTTCTTGGGGATGGAAAAAGGGGCCATCCCATCAGCACCGCTTAAGCTCTCCTCCACTGGCGTGCCGCCACGCATCCAGAGAAGGACCCAGAATGTCGGGCTTGTTGCTGTATCGAAGCGGTGGCACAGTAGCAGAATCTTCCCGGGCGCCGAATCTTGCCGGGCTTCGTAGGCCACCCCGGCAAGATCTTGCCGGGGGGGGGGGGGGGGCAAACCTCCGATCTTCAGTCTTCTTGTCTTCTGATCCTAACGTTTTCGCCTTATTCTGAATCTTCTCCAGCTAACCCCCGGCAAGTCTTGCCGTGGATGTGGAGGGTACCTTGCCGGGAAGGCTTGCTTCCTGGAATGTCTATCTCGATCTTGCCGGCGATGCGCAAACCTATTCCCGGCAAGTAAACCTTGCCGGAAACCGGTCCTTGAATACGTCCTTGAGTGAATTCCTTCTCCGCCATGGCCTTCCCGCCCGGAGGCTGTAACTTGCCGGTGCGTGTCCAGGGGTAGTGAACACCCCCTGTTTACTACACCGACAGGAGCCCCCGGGCCTGGGCCGGGCAAGCATGCACGGTGTTTGTCCAGGCTAGGCCCAAGAACACGCACCGGCTCACGCGCGGCGAGAATTACCCGCCGCTCATGACTTTTAACTGCGCGCTAATGAATGGCGCATGTGAGCTTGTGATTTTGCCGGGCCTCGAGCTTGCCGGCGGTGTGGGCAAACAGAACAGGACAGCAGCAGGAGTTGTGGGCCCGAAAGGGAGCTCCACACCGTGTGATGAAGAGCCAGCCCTCGAGCCTTCCCCAAAAAGGGTACTATGGGTGAGCCGCTCGATTCATACACTCATCTCTGCTGCTGCCGCCATCTACTGCGAGTGCCCTACTGCCATCTTGCCGTCCTCCAGCATGGCATCCCTGGCCTCCTCGCCTACCGCGTGCCGCCAAGAATAAGGCTGCCGCCGGGACTGTAGTGCTTTTTGCATACCTGTTGCTGTAACGGCACATACAAAGAAGCAATTTTATCTTAGTTAAATCAATCTTTATGCATGCAATGCATGTTACTTTATGCTGAATGAATGTATGCTTCCCCCTTGATTAATTCAGTCCTTGCACATATTTTAGTCCCTACGCTATCTGGAAACCTTGCCGGTGCGCACGTTTGCCGCGAGCGCTAGATGCGGGTCTTTAGCAGCCTGCTGGAAACGCCGCCGCCGGCAAGGCGACTTGCCGGGCCAGAACGCAGCTGCTAAGCTTGCCGAGCGGACTCGAGGCGAAGCTAGAGCGCGGGCTAACCACGACAAGGTTCCTCCATGTGCAGGTTGATGTACAAGGACAAAGAATTAATCAAGGCGACCCACGCTCGCCGGAAAGCTTTCCGGTGCGCACGCTCCAGTCGGCAGTGCTTGAGGAACGGGTCCTAAGCAACTTGCCGGGAATGCCGCCTCCCGGAAAGGTTTACCTCCTCGGTGCTTATGCAGCCACCTAAATTGTCGAGCGGACTCGAGACAACTAGGGGCGCAATTAGCCCCGAGAAGGCTCCTTCGCATGTAGGTATAAGAAGCAAGTGAGGATAGCAAATTGAATGTAATAAATCTTGGCAACTTAGCTTTTCTTGCGAGGGCGCTGCCAGCCCCGAGCTTATTTTTTGCTCAAAGGGTGGTTGTCGGGAAACTTTTGACTTTAGCAGAGAACTTTGATATTCTCGACGCTAGCTTCCGGCAAGGAGTTGCCGGGAAAGCTCATGACGGAGGACTTCGTCGTTCTCGACGCTGGCTTCCGGCAAGCTTGTTGCCAGGAAGGCTTATGGTGGAGAACTTCGTCGTTCTCGATGTCGAGAAGATTGGTCCAGAGGACGCTGCCAGCCCCCGGGCCACAACTGCGTTTAAATACGACAAGTTAATAAGCATCTTAAAAGCATTTTAAGTTGTGCGTAACTTTATTTAGAGCTCTTCTCCACATGATTTTGTTTTTGCATAGTTGTCCCCTACGCTTGCCAGAATGCATCTCGATCGTGCACGTCCTAGTCAATGGTGCTTAGGAATGGATCCTAGTTAGCAGCCTATCGAGGACGCCGCCTCCTCGAGAGCTTCACACTCCAAGAACAAACATGGCTGCACAGGTGTTGCTAGGCAGACCCGAACAACCCGGAGCGCAGAATGTCTCAAGAGTGCTCCTTTGCGCACAGGTTATGTGCAAAGAACATCATGGATAAAATCAAATCAGCAAAAAGCATTAAAGTTTTAGAACTTAGCTTTCTGTATGTGGAGCGAAGTCGCCATGGACGATGAAGCTGACGCGCCGACCGCTGGATCAGGTTCGCGCAACCTCGATCCCCCTACCTGGCGCGCCAAAGATGTTGGCGTGCGACACCTATGGGACCCCAAGGGACCCCTTTACGATTCGGCAGGGAGAGAGGTATGCACAAAGAGCAGAACCAACGATCGATGCGGGGCGATTTTACCCAGGTTCGGGCCGCTGATCAGCGTAAAACCCTACTTCTGCATTGTTTTATTATGAGTGTTCTTGAGCCCAGGCTCCAGGAGCGCTTGCAATGAACAGTACGTTCAAAGAGCAGCTACGCATGCAGAATGGGTCGAAAGAATCTGTCTCCTCCTCTGTAGCTGTTGCCTTGGGCCTCCTTTTATACGCTCAAAGGGGTCACCACAGTGGCAAAATGTACATACATTGAGGTGTAAAGTAGCTACAGGGTTCACATGCTTATCACTGATGGATTAGGATGACTACATTTAATGCTCTGTCTAGGTGTCCCTTAGCTTCTTGGGGACGGGAAAAGGGGCCGTCCCATCAGCACCGCTTATGCCCACCCACCGTTGGTGCCTTGACACGCATCCAGGAGGACAAAACCCCATCTGACAGGTTTGGTCGCTGCACTGGAGCGGTGGCAGAGTGGCGGGATCTTGGCGGGGTCATCTTGCCGGGGCCAAGCTTGCCGGGATCATCTTGCCGGGGCTCATCAGCAAGAATCTTGCCGGGGCTCATCACTTTCTTGGGGATGGAAAAAGGGGCCATCCCATCAGCACCGCTTAAGCTCTCCTCCACTGGCGCGCCGCCACGCATCCAGAGAAGGACCCAGAATGTCGGGCTTGTTGCTGTATCGGAGTGGTGGCACAGTAGAAGAATCTTCCCGGGCACCGAATCTTGTCGGGCTTCACAGGCCACCCTGGCAAGATCTTGCCGGGGGGGGGGGGGGAGGGCAAACCTCCGATCTTCAGTATTCTTGTCTTCTGATCCTGACGTTTTCGCCTTATTCTGAATCTTCTCCAGCTAACCCCCGGCAAGTCTTGCCGTGGCAAGCCTTGCCGTGGATGTGGAGGGTACCTTGCCTAGAAGGCTTGCTTCCCGGAATGTCTATCTCGATCTTGCCGGCGATGCGCAGACCTATTCCCGGCAAGTAAACCTTGCCGGAAACCGGTCCTTGAATACGTCCTTGAGTGAATTCCTTCTCCGCCATGGCCTTCCCGCCCGGAGGCTGCAACTTGCCGGTGCGTGTCCAGGGGTAGTGAACACCCCCTGTTTACTACACCGACAGGTAGTCTTGCACTTGTGCCCAACTGTCCTCCGGCAAGCCTTTCCGGGCCCTTGGCTTGCGGCTCGTGCCCTGCCAGCGAGCGCTGTCTTCGTCTTGTATCCCAAGCCACGCTCTTCTTCGTAGCTTGGCCTGGTTCATTCTTCGTGCTCTACGTCAAGATGTTTGCCGGATATCTTGCTTGCCGGCAAGGTTGGTTCTTTGCCGGGAAACTTGGCCTTTGCCGGGGTTGTCGGGCAACGGTCCTAGATGGGTATGACCCATGCTAAGAAGGTTGATGAGACCCTGGTTCTCATTACACTGACACAACATAATGATTTATGTTTGTTCATATTCAGATAGAAGTTATATTGTCATAGATTCTTTAACATGTGGTGCTTGCCCCCATTTTTGCTAGCCAAAAATTCCGCACTAAGTAGAGACACTACTTGTGCATCCAAAAACCTTTAAACCCAAATCTTATTTTGAGAGTCCACCATACCTACCTATGGATTGAGTAAGATCCTTCAAGTAAGTTGTCATCGGTGCAAAAAGGCAATAAAAATTGCTTCTAAAAGTGTTGGATCATTTAGTGTAAGAGAAAATTAAGCGTTGTACGAACTTGTGATGGCTAAGAATAAAAGCGACAGACTGCATAATAAAGGTTGCTATCATAAGGGGCAATATAACATGACGTTCTTTTGCACTAAGAGATTGAGCATACAAACAAATAAGCACATGGCAACCTCTGCTTCCCTCTGCGAAGGGCCTATCTTTTACTTTTATGTATTTACTTTTATGCAAGAGTCAAAGTTCTTATCTCTACTCCTTTTTATTTTCTCTTTTGGCAAGCATCATGTGCTGAGGAAATATCTAGGCACATATATCCAGTTGGATATGAGTAGCATGAGTTATTATTGTTGACATCACCCTCGAGGTGAGTATGTTGGGAGGCGAATCTATAAGCCCCAATCTTTCTATGTGTCCGGTTGAAACATTTTGCTCATGTGTATGCGGTGAGTGTTAGCAATCATAGAAGACTATATGATGGTTGAGTATGTGGACTTGCCAAAAAAGGGCTCCGATACATGACCCTTCCTGAAAAGATGATGAATTGTAGTTGCAAAGTTGACTGAGAACATAGTTTGTTGGTTTCCAATAGAGTTTATGCTTTATACTTCGATGTTGTGATGAATTGTTACTTATTCATGAGAAGTTTATGATAAAAGTTATGTGATAAAGTTCTATGTTAAAGTTTGTTGCTGTTATAATAATATACATGATGCTTCTATGTCCGTATTTTGTTTTTATCGACACCTCTCTCTCTAAGCATGTGGACATGTTTTCCGATTTCGGTTTTCGCTTGAGGACAAGCGAGGTCTAAGATTGGGGGAGTTGATACGTCCATTTTGCATCATGTTTTCCTACTGTTATTTATGATGTTTTTATGCATAATAATTCTTTTTGGAGTAATTCTAATGCCTTTTCTCTCATAATATGGAAGGTTCACACAAAGAGGGAGAATTCCGGCAGATGGAAATCTGGACCTGAAAAAGCTACGTCAGGCTACCTATTCTGCACAACTCAAAATGAGCTGAAACTTCACGAGGAATTTTTATGGAATAAATAAGAATAATTGGAGCAAATAACTACCAGAGGGGCCCCACCAGGTGGGCACAACCCACCTGGGCGCACCAGGGAGCCCACGCGCGCCCTGGTGGGTTGTGCCCTCCTCGGCCCACCTCCGGTGCCCCTCTTCTGGTATATAAGTCATTTTGACCTAAAAAAATAAGGGGAGGACTTTCGGGATGAAGCGCCGCCGTCTCGAGGCGGAACTTGGGCTGGAGCACTTTTTCCCTCCGGGGGAGTGATTCCGCCGGGGGAACTTCCCTTCCGGAGGGGGAAATCATCATCATCATCATCACCAATAACTCTCCCATCTTGGGGAGGGCCATCTCCATCAACATCTTCAACATCACCATATCTTCTCAAACCCTAGTTCATCTCTTGTGTTCAATCTTTGTACCGGAACTATAGATTGGTACTTGTGGGTGACTAGTAGTGTTGATTACATCTTGTAGTTGATTACTATATCGTTTATTTGGTGGAAGATTATATGTTCAGATCCATTATGCTATTTAATACCCCTCTGATCTTGAGCATGATTATCATTAGTGAGTAGTTACTTTTGTTCTTGAGGTCACGGGAGAAATCTTGTTGCAAGTAATCATGTGAACTTGATATGTGTTCGATATTTTGATGATATGTATGTTGTGATTCCCTTAGTGGTGTCATGTGAACGTCGACTACATGACACTTCACCATATTTGGGCCTAAGGGAATGCATTGTGGAGTAGTTATTAGATGATGGGTTGCGAGAGTGACAGAAGCTTAAACCCTAGTTTATGCGCTATTCCGTAAGGGACTGATTTGGATCCAAAAGTTTAATGCTATGGTCAGATTTATTCTTAATACTTTTCACATAGTTGCGGATGCTTGTGAGGGGGTTAATCATAAGTAGGAGGTTGTTCAAGTAAGAACAGCACCTAAGCACCGGTCCACCCACATATCAAATTATCAAAGTAGCGAACACAAATAAAACCAACATGATGAAAGTGACTAGATGAAATTCTCGTGTACCCTCAAGAACGCTTTGCTTATCATAAGAGACCGTTTTGGCCTATCCTTTGCCTCAGAAGGATTGGGATACCGTTCTGCACTTTTGTTACCATTACCGTTTGAAAGGATCGAGAAGAGGTGTCTAGATGGGGGGGGGGGTGATTAGACCCTCAACAAAGAAAAGTACCAGTTTTTTTAATTTCTTTGATTTAAGGTGGAGTTTTAGCACAAGTTTAAACATTCACAATACATTTCAAGCAAGCATGGCTAGAGTATATGAGCAGCGGAAAGTAAAGCATGCAAGTTGCAAGAAAGTAAAGGGATGGGATTGGAGTGTGCAAACGCAATAGGAGACACGGAGATTTTTGGCGTGGTTCCGATAGGTGGTGCTATCGTACGTCCACGTTGATGGAGACTTCAGCCCACGAAGGGTAACGGTTGCGCGAGTCCACAGAGGGCTCCACCCACGAAGGGTCCACGAAGAAGCAACCTTGTCTATCCCACCATGGCCATCGCCCACGAAGGACTTGCCTCACTTGGGTAGATCTTCACGAAGTAGGCGATCTCCTTGCCCTTACAAACTCCTTGGTTCAACTCCACAATCTTGACGGAGGCTCCCAAGTGACACCTAACCAATCTAGGAGACACCACTCTCCAAAAGGTAATAGATGGTGTGTTGATTATGAAATCCTTGCTCTTGTGCTTCAAATGATAGTCTCCCCAACACTCAACTCTCACTCACAAATTTGGATATGGTGGAAAGATGATTTGAGTGGAAAGTAACTTGGGGAAGGCTAGAGATCAAGATTCTTGTGGTTGGATTGGAATGTCTTGGTTTCAGCACATGAGTAGGTGGTTCTATCTCAGAAAATGAGTAGTGGAAGTGTAGGCACGTTCTGATGGCTCTCTCTCTAATGGAGAAGGGGGTGGAGGGGTATTTATAGCCTCCACACAAAATCTAACCGTTACACACAATTTACCAAACTCGGTGGGACCGAATAGTGAAACTCGGTGAGACCGACCTGGTTCAAAATGTGAACGTTAGGCTTTTCGGTGGGATCGACAAGGTCAACTCGGTGAGACTGATGCGCTAGGGTTAGGGCGAAACCTCATCTCAGTGAGACCGATTGCATGAACTCGGTGAGACCGATTTCAGCAATAAGCAAACAAAGACTTGGTCAAGCAAACTCGGTGGTACCGACTGCGTATCTCGGTGAGACCGAAGTAACTGCAATAGGTGACAGAGAGTTTGCAGGGCCATCTCGGTGAGACCGAGATCCCATCGGTGAGACCAAACTGATTAGGGTTTCTGGCAGTGGCTATGTCTAGTGAACTCGGTGGCGCCGGATGAATCAAATCGGTGGGGTCGAGTTTGACTTTAGGTTTAGGACATATTTGGAAATGAGAAAGTGGTTGAGGGCTTTTGGAGCATATCACTAAGCACTTTGAGCAAGTAGACCATTAAGCAACACCTCATCCCCTTTTAATAGTATTGGCTTTTCCTATGGACTCAATGTGATCTTGGATCACTAAAATGAAAATGAAGAGTCTTGGGCTTTTGCCAATATGTGTCCTTAGCATCTTGAAGGGGTTCCACATCCTCCTGTCCTGCCACTCCACTTTGAACTCATCTGAAATATACTAGATGAAAATATTAGTCCAACAAGAGATATTTTGACATTAATTACCAAAATCACCCAGGGAGCACTTGTGCTTTCAATCTCCCCCTTTTTGGTAATTGATGACAACATACATCAAAGCTTTTACATAAAGATATGAAGTGTAACAAGTAAAGCTTTGGAAGAACATGCAACATGCATTGGCTCCCCCTACATGTATGCAATCATATGAAGATAGATTATAAAAGTAAGTGAATGCATAAACATGTCAGAGCAAGCAATGAGTTACATGTATCTTGGCTATATGCATCAGAGCAAATGATGTGAAGTGCAGAAAATATACCTGCATGTTCATGCGTCCTTCTTGCAAACAATATGTACATCAGCAAGAGATCCTCATGCACATGAGTGTGATGCATATACTTACCTTGTGGCCTTGAGCTGACTTTGGAAGAGATGAACCTGAGAAAACAGGGTTAGATAACACAGGAACATCTACTAAACAGAGCAAGAACAGGAAACCACAAGAGTACCAAGACTGGGATGACATGTAGTGAGTGAGTACTTAGTACTCTATTTGGATATTGACATGTCCCCAAGGGATAAAGATATGCAATGAATTCCAAAGATTTTCTTCCCTTAAGTGTCTTCCTCCCCCTGAATCTGATATTGGATAATGGGAGAAGATAGGGAATAGAAAATCAAAGCAAAAGACACAAAGAAACATCTACTAACATGTCTTTCCCCTCTTAAAGACATGTGGCTTCTCTCCTCCTTGAATACCAGGCATCTGGGATGGCTAAGAAGTCTCCCTCTCCCTTTGATGTGGTTAAGCTTTGATGTGCTCTCTCTCCCTCTTTGACATCAATTTCCAAGAAGGAATCTTCTGGAGCATGAGTCAAGTAGGTTTGGTCCTTGAGTCACATTACAAAGCAACATGTAATTTAAGATGCTGGTAGAGGACAAGAATCATCGAGTGGAGCTGGAACAGATATGCAGGATGCAAATGGCAAAGTGTTTCCTCAATAGTGAAATCGGTAACACCAAATTTTTTCCTGCGGTGGCACCGAGTTGTTTCGGTTTAGCCGATAAAAAAAATCGGTGAGGCCGAATTTAACACAGAGAGAAAAAAATTTGTCATCTCAGCTCACTAGGCAAATAAGATCTCACAAAGATTTGCAGGGAATTAACTGAAGGATTTGCAATGAATTAAATGCAGAGAATGCAGAAAATAACAGAGAAAAGAAAAGAAATCTAGATGAAGTATGCAAGAGATAAATGCAAGAACACAGAGAAACACTAGAGAACTTCATCTAGAATTGGTCGGCGATAGAGTCACCTATGTTAGAGTATATTGACTTAGGAGTCAAGTAAAGACACTTGATCATAGGTCATACTCATCATTTAAGCTCAAAATGGGGTTGCCATTTTTCATTTAAGCATTTTGATGCATTCACATCTTGTTGAGCTGCTTTGACCCATGTCTTGGGGTAAAGCTCCTCTAAGATGGAATAACATACCTTGGGTGGTGGTGTTGATCTTGATCATGTAGTTGAACTTGTGTTGGATGCTAAAGGTTGATGTAGTTCATCAAGAGTTGGGAGCACCACTTGTAGTTTGAGTTCACCTTCCTACATGGGTTAGTCTTGCAAGGAAGAGCACTTGTGTGTCCAAAATGACAATAATGAAACTTGATACCAAATGAAATTTGATATATTGTCAAAGGATATATTGAAAGGATTCATGCTTCCTTGTCTCCAACCACCATATTGTAGAGACTTGGTGATGTAGACATTGCTTAGAATGTGAGTGAGTTGCAATCTCATAGAGTTGGGCTCATCCAAGTGCCTACAAGGGTTAGATAACATGCAAGGGTACAAGTACAGATCCAAGACATATGATCATCATCATAAGAGAAATATCAAGGATTAGTCATGTAATGGCTCATGCCTTGCATGCATCCAAATGGAGTTACTACTCCAAGTTTGAGGCATCAATGATGTTCAATTCACCTCTCAAACGGCAAAATACTTTCTCATCAAGCGGTTTGGTGAATATATCCACCAATTGCTTATCGGTACGAACATGCTTAAGATCGATATCTCCTTTAGCAACATGATCTCGAATGAAATGATGACGAACTTCAATATGCTTAGTTCGAGAATGTTGCACGGGATTGTGAGCAATCTTAATAGCACTCTCATTATCACAAAGCAATGGAACATGTTTCACACAGATCCCATAATCTTTAAGAGTTTGGGTCATCCAAAGTAATTGAGCACAACATGAACCGGCAGCAATGTATTCCGCTTCGGCGGTGGATAAGGATACCGAGTTTTGTTTCTTGGAGGACCAAGACACAAGAGATCTACCAATAAATTGACAAGTACCCGAAGTGGACTTTCTAGCAACCTTGTCTCCGGCATAGTCCGAATCAGAGTAGCCAACAAGATCAAAAGAAGACCTCTTAGGATACCAAATGCCAAAGTTTGGTGTGTGAATTAAGTATCTCACTATCCTTTTCACAGCCTTAAGATGACATTCTTTGGGGGCCGCTTGATATCATGCACACATGCACACACTTAGCATAATATCGGGATGGGAGGCACATAGATATAACAATGAACCAATCATAGAGCGGTAAACCTTTTGGTCAACCGGTTCGCCATCCTTAGTCAAGTTAAGATGTCCACTAGTAGGCATGGGTGTATTCATACCTTTGCATTCTTGCATGTTGAACTTCTTGAATAAGTCCTTGATATACTTTGTTTGAGAAACAAAGGTACCCTCCTTAGTTTGCTTGATTTGCAAACCAAGAAAGAACTTAAGTTCACTCATCATAGACATCTCAAACTTCTCTGACATTAGTCTTCCAAACTTTTCACTAAAATGAGGGTTAGTCGAGCCAAATATGATATCATCAACATAAATTTGGCACACAAATAATTCACCATTAACCCTTTTAGTAAAAAGTGTTGAATCAATTTTTCCAATCTCAAAGCCTTTTTCAATAAGGAACTTGGTCAAGCATTTATACCACGCTCTAGGAGCTTGTTTAAGACCATAAAGAGCTTTGTGAAGTTTCTAAACATGGTCGAGTTTCTTAGGATTAACAAAGCCGGGAGGTTGTTTAACATAAACTTCCTCCTCAATTTCACCATTTAGAAAAGCACTTTTAATGTCCATTTGATACAATGTGATATCATGATGGTTGGCATAAGCAAGTAAGATGCGTATGGACTCAAGTCTAGCAACGGGGGCATATGTCTCACCATAGTCCATACCTTCGACTTGAGTGTAGCCTTGAGCGACGAGACGGGCCTTGTTGCGTACAACTTGTTCATCTTCATCTTGCTTATTCCGAAACACCCATTAGGTACCAATGACATTGTGCTTCTCATTGGGCTTTTCAACCAACGTCCACACTTGGTTCCTCTCAAAATTGTGTAGCTCTTCATGCATGGAGTTCACCCAATCCGGATCATCAAGAGCATCTTCAACCTTCATAGGTTCAATACTAGAAATGAATGAGTAATGTTCACAAAAGTTAGCCAAACGAGTTTTAGAGCGAGTAATTCTCCCGGTTTGGATATCGTCAAAGATTTGTTCGACGGGATGGTCTCTTGAGACTCTTGCTCTAACTCGTGAGAGCTTTTGTTTAGGTCGGGGTAGAACATCCTCTTCATCATCTTGTTCTTCCTCTTGGCCTTCTTCATTGTTGGTGTTGTCGTTCTCTTGTGGAGGCGGAGAAGGAGGTTGATGAGGTTCATCTTGGTGTACTTCCTCATTTTCTTCATCTTGGCGAGTCCCACTTGTGGATGCCTCCGAGTCAACTCGTGGTTCACCTTATCGTGAGGTAGAAGCTTCCACTTGGATGGACGAGGTACTCTCCTTCACCTCTGTTGGACGAATCTTACCAATAGACAAGTCTTGGATTGCTTCCGAAGGGTCTTTGTCTCCTACATCAATTGGCAATTTCTCTACTTGCGAGCCGTTAGATTCATCAAACTTCACATCTATCGTCTCTTCAACCTTTCGGGTGAAATTGTTGTAGACACGGTAAGTGTGAGAGTTTGAGCCATAACCGAGTAGGAAAGCTTCATGGGATTTAGGAGCAAATTTGGAACGACGATGCTTATCAAGAATGTAGCACTTTGAGCCAAATACTCGAAAGTATCCAACTTGGGGTTTGTTACCGGTGAGAAGCTCGTATGCCGTCTTGCCGAGTAGCTTGTGAAGATATAGACGATTGGTTGCATGACAAGCTGTCTCAATCGCTTCTGCCCAAAAGTGTTTTTGCGTCTTGTAATCATCAAGCATCGTTCTCGCCATCTCAATAAGAGTCCGGTTCTTCCTCCCAACAACTCCATTTTGTTGAGGTGTGTACGTAGCTGAGAACTCATGTGTAATCCCTTCTTCGTCAAGAAAGGTGTCCACATTTGCGTTCTTGAACTCCGTTCCATTGTCGCTGCGAACCTTCTTGATCTTCACTTCAAATTGATTTTGGACCTTCCTAGCAAAGTTCTTGAAGATCTTTTGGACCTGCGATTTATCATCAAGAAAGAACACCCACGTAAATCTTGAAAAATCATCGACTATGACTAAACCAAACGAATTTCCACCGAGACTTTTATAGGCGTTTGGACCAAAAAGATCCATATGAAGCAGCTCGAGCGGTCTTCTCGTGGTCATGATGTTCTTCACGGGGTGGCTTCCTCCATCCTGTTTTCCTGCTTGACAAGCACTGCACAATCTATCCTTGTCAAATATAACGTCTTTCACTCCAAGGATATGATCACCTTTAATAAGCTTATCAAGATTTCGCATGCCCACATGACCTAACCTTCTATGCCACAACCAA
Organism: Thinopyrum elongatum; assembly: GCA_011799875.1. NCBI lineage: Eukaryota > Viridiplantae > Streptophyta > Magnoliopsida > Poales > Poaceae > Thinopyrum > Thinopyrum elongatum. The sequence continues at coordinate 426,242,011 of CM022297.1, forward strand.
CCTTTAGAAGATTTAGCAATTAAGCAAGTTCTAGGTTGAGCCTTTTTAGTGAAATCAATAATGTATAGATCACCTCTACGTATACCGGTAAAGACCATTTTATGATTATCTCTTCGAAACACTTGGCAATCTACTTCAGTAAATAGGACATTGAAACCGAAATCGGCTAGTCTAGATACAGAAAGTAAATTATACCCAAGAGATTCAACGAGCATAACATTTTGGATGGAGCTGTCATGTGAGATGGCCACCTTACCAAGGCCAACCACCTTACCCTTTGAGTTATCACCAAAAGTGACATATTTTCGAGGGTCGTTGTTTTCAGCAAGCTCACAAAACATATCCTTGTCTCCGGTCATGTGATCGGTACATCCACTATCAAGAACCCATTCCTTTCCTCCAGCCATGTAGCCGCGAAGATTAGCCATAAGACCAAAGTGTCTCATAGACTCATCGAGATCAAAGTCACTATCATCATCCTCATCATAGTATCCATGTTCGACATCGTCTTGTGATTGATCATCACCTAGAGAGAGTGATTCATTAGATTTATGATCATGACAATGTTCATCTTTATGAATTCTAATGACTTCCGAGATAATATTACTAATGATTCCAACATCTCCTTTGGCACGCATAAGGTCACGAAGCTCAAATAGACAATCACCAAACATAGGATCTTTAGGATTCATCTTATTTAAAGCAATGGACTTTTGAAGAATCACATCTAGATTTTTCAAGGAATAGTCTGGAAAGCATTCCTCAAGGAATCTCCACATGGTGTAAGCACAAGCAAGAGTAGGCAAGCAAGCTATCAAATTTCTAGGCAAACCTCTAATAATAAGATTGACAGTTCTAAGATTGCGAATCATGTCGAGAGACTCATCGGGGGTAGGATGCAAAGGATCAACAAGGGGCGCACAAGGGCTAGTAATGTACTTGTTCAAGTGATATTCATTGAAAATCTCAAGCATCTCATTTTTCCAAGCATTAAAGAACTCTCCATCAAGTATGGGTACTCTATGTCTAAGACTCCCCATCATAGACTCATCCATCTTCCTCCAATGGTGATTAAACCAAAGCAATGGATACCAAAGCTTTGATACCAATTGAAAGGATCAAGAAGAGGTGTCTAGATGGGGGGTGGGGTGATTAGACCCTCAACAAAGAAAAGTAGCAGTTTTTTAATTTCTTCAAGTTAAGGTGGAGTTTTAGCACAAGTTTAAACATTCACAATACATTTCAAGCAAGCATGGCAAGAGTATATGAGCAGCGGAAAGTAAAGCATGCAAGTTGCAAGAAAGTAAAGGGATGGGATTGGAGTGTGCAAAAGCAATAGGAGACACGGAGATTTTTGGCGTGGTTCCGATAGGTGGTGCTATCGTACATCCACGTTGATGGAGACTTCAACCCAGGAAGGGTAACGGTTGCGCGAGTCCACGGAGGGCTCCATCCACGAAGGGTCCACGAAGAAGCAACCTTGTCTATCCCACCATGGCCATCGCCCACGGAGGACTTGCCTCCCTTGGGTAGATCTTCACGAAGTAGGCGATCTCCTTGCCCTTACAAACTCCTTGGTTCAACTCCACAATCTTGACGGAGGCTCCCAAGTGACACCTAACCAATCTAGGAGACACCACTCTCCAAAAGGTAATAGATGGTGTGTTGATGATGAACTCCTTGCTCTTGTGCTTCAAATGATAGTCTCCCCAACACTCAACTCTCTCTCACAGATTTGGATATGGTGGAAAGATGATTTGAGTGGAAAGCAACTTGGGGAAGGCTAGAGATCAAGATTCTTGTGGTTGGATTGGAATGTCTTGGTCTCAACACATGAGTAGGTGGTTCTCTCTCAGAAAATAAGTAGTGGAAGTGTAGGCATGTTCTGATGGCTCTCTCTCTAATGGAGAAGGGGGTGGAGGGGTATTTATAGCCTCCACACAAAATCTAACTGTTACACACAATTTACTAAACTTGGTGGCACCGAATAGTGAAACTCGGTGAGACCGACCTGGTTCAAAATGTGAATGTTAGGCTTTTCGGTGGGACCGACAAGGTCAACTCGGTGAGACCGATGCGCTAGGGTTAGGGCGAAACCTCATCTCGGTGAGACCGATTGCATGAACTCGGTGAGACCGATTTCAGCAATAAGCAAACGGAGACTTGGTCAAGCAAACTCGGTGGTACCGACTACGTATCTCGGTGAGACCGAAGTAACTGCAATAGGTGACAAAGAGTTTGCAGGGCCATCTCGGTGAGACCGAGATCCCATCGGTGACACCGAACTAATTAGGGTTTCTTGCAGTGGCCATGTCAAGTGAACTCGGTGGCGCCGGATGAATCAAATCGGTGGGGTCGAGTTTGACTTTAGGTTTAGGACATATTTGGAAATGAGAAAGTGGTTGAGGGCTTTTGGAGCATATCACTAAGCACTTTGAGCAAGTAGACCATTAAGCAACACCTCATCCCCTTTTAATAGTATTGGCTTTTCCTATGGACTCAATGTGATCTTGGATCACTAAAATGAAAATGAAGAGTCTTGGGCTTTTGCCAATATGTGTCCTTAGCATCTTGAAGGGGTTCCACATCCTCCTGTCCTGCCACTCCACTGTTGAACTCATCTGAAATATACTAGATGAAAATATTAGTCCAACAAGAGATATGTTGACATTAATTACCAAAATCACCCAGGGAGCACTTGTGCTTTCACCGTTACTTGCTCGTTACAAATTATCTTGCTACCAAACTACTCGTTACTTATAATTTCAGTGCTTGCAGACATTACCTTGCTAAAAACCTCTTGTCATTTCCTTCTGCTCCTCGTTGGGTTCGACACTCTTACTTATTGAAAGGACTATGATTGATCCCCTATACTTGTGGGTCAGCACCGATGTATGCGGTCCGATGAGTGTTGAAGCACGTGGCAGGTATCGTTATTTTCTCACCTTCACTGATGATTTGAGTAGATATCGGTATATCTACTTGATGAAACACAAGCCTGAAACATTTGAAAAGTTCAAAGAATTTTAGAGTGAAGTAGAGAATCATCGTAACAAGAAAATAAAGTTTCTACGATCCGATCGCGGAGGCGAATATTTGAGTTACGATTTTGGCCTTCATTTGAAACAATGTGGAATAGTTTCACAATTCACGGCACCTAGAACACCACAGCGTAATGGTGTGTCCGAATGTCGTAACCATACTTTATTGGATATGGTGCGTTCTATGATGTCTCTTACCGATTTACCACTATCGTTTTGGGGTTATGCATTAGAGACAGCTGCATTCACGTTAAATAGGGCATCGTCTAAATCCGTTGAGATGACACCATAAGAACTATGGTTTGGCTAGAAACCTAAGCTGTCGTTTCTTAAAAGTTTGGGGTTGCGACACTTATGTCAAAAGGCTTCAGCCTGATAAGTTCAAACCCAAATCGGAGAAGTGCATCTTCATAGGATACCCTAAGGAAACAATTGGGTACACCTTCTACCATAGATCCGAAGGCAAAATCTTTGTTACTAAGAATGGATCCTTTCTAGAGAAGGAGTTTCTCTCGAAAGAAGTGAGTGGGAGGAAAGTAGAACTTGATGAGGTAATTGTACCTTCTCGAACTGGAGAGTAGCACATCACAGAAAACTGTTCTAGTGATGCCTACACCAACTAGAGAGGAAGCAAATGATGTTGATCATGAAACTTTAGATCAAGTTACTACTGAACCTCGTAGGTCAACCAGAGCACGATCCGCACCAGAGTGGTACGGTAATCCTGTTCTGGAAGTCATGTTACTAGACCAAGGCGAACCTACGAATTATGAAGAAGCTATGATGAGCCCAGATGCCGACAGATGGCTTGAGGCCATGAAATCTGAGATAGGATCCATGTATGAGAACAAAGTGTGGACTTTGGTGGACTTGCCCAATGATCGGCAATCCATAGAAAATAAATGGATCTTCAAGAAGAAGACTGACGCTGATAGTAATGTTACTGTCTACAAAGCCTGACTTGTCGCAAAAGGTTTTCGACAAGTTCAAGGGGTTGACTACGATGAGACTTTCTCACCCGTAGCGATGCTTAAGTCCGTCCGAATCATGTTAGCATTTGCCGCATTTTATAATTATGAAATCTGGCAAATGGACGTCAAAACTGCATTCCTTAATGGATATCTTAAAGAAGAGTTGTATATGATGCAACCAGAAGGTTTTGTCGATCCTAAAGATGCTAACAAAGTGTGCAAGCTCTAGCAATCCATCTATGGACTGGTGCAAGCATCTCGGAGTTGGAATATATGCTTTGATAAGGTGATCAAAGCATTTGGTTTTATACAGACTTATGGTGAAGCCTGTATTTACAAGAAAGTGAGTGGGAGCTCTGTAGCATTTTTGATATTATATGTGGATGACATATTGTTGAATGGAAATGATATAGAATTTATGGATAGCATAAAAAGGATACTTGAATAAGAATTTTTCAATGAAAGACCTCGGTGAAGCTGCTTACGTATTGAGCATCAAGATCTATAGGGATAGATCGAGACGCTTAATAGGACTTTCACAAAGCACATACCTTGACAAAGTTTTGAAGAAGTTCAAAATTGATCAGTCAAATTCTTGCCTGTGTTGCAAGGTGTGAAGTTGAGTAAGACTCACAACCCGACCACGACAGAAGATAGAGAGAGAATGAAAGTCATTCCCTATGCCTCAGCCATAGGTTCTATAAAGTATGCCATGCTGTGTACCAGACCTGTTGTGTACCTTGCCATGAGTTTAGCAAGGGGGTACAATAGTGATCCAGGAGTTGATCACTGGACAGCAGTCAAAATTATCCTTAGTTACCTAAGAGGACTAAGGAAATGTTTCTCGGTTATGGAGGTGATAAAGAGTTCATCGTAAAGGGTTACGTCGATGCAAGCTTTAACACCGATCCGGATGACTCTGAGTCTCAATCTGGATACAGATTGAAAGTGGGAGCAATCAGCTAGAGTAGCTCCATGCAGAGCATTGTAGACATAGAAATTTGCAAAATACATACGGATCTGAATGTGGCCGACCCGTTGACTAAACTTCTCACACAAGCAAAACATGATCACCTCTTAGTACTCTTTGGGTGTTAATCACATGGCGATGTGAACTAGATTATTGACTCTAGTAAACTCTTTGGGTATTGGTCACATGACGATGTGAACTATGGGTGTTAATCACATGGCGATGTGAACTAGATTATTGACTCTAGTGCAAGTGGGAGACTGAAGGAAATATGCCCTAGAGGCATAATAAAGTTGTTATTTTATATTTCCTTATTCATGATAAAGGTTTATTTCATGCTAGAATTGTATTGATTGGAAACTTAAATACATGTGTGAATACATAAACAAATACTGTGTCCCAAGTAAGCCTCTACTAGACTAGCTCGTTGATCAAAGATGTTTAAGGTTTCCTAACCATGGACATGTGTTGCCATTTGATAACGGGATCACATCATTAGGAGAATGATGTGATGGACAAGACCCATCCGTTAGCTTAGCATAATGATCGTTCAGTTTATTGCTATCCCTTTCTTCATGTCAAATACATATTCCTTCGACTATGAGATTATTCAACTCCTGAATACCGGAGGAATACCTTGTGTGCTATCAAACATCACAACATAACTGGGTGATCATAAAGATGCTCTACAGGTATCTCTGAAGGTGTTTGTTGAGTTGGCATAGATCGAGATTAGGATTTGTCACTCCAAGTATCAGAGAGGTATCTCTGGGCCCTCTCGGCAATACACATCATAAGCTTGCAAGCAAACGACTAAGGAGTTAGTCACGTGGTGATGTATTATGGAACGAGTAAAGAGACTTGCCGGTAACGAGATTGAACTAGGTATAGAGATACCGACGATCGAATCTCGGGCAAGTAACATACCGATGGACAATGGGAATTACGTATGTTGTCATAACGGTTCGACCGATAAAGATCTTCGTAGAATATGTAGGAGCCAATATGGGCATCCAGGTTACACTATTGGTTACGGACCGGAGAGGTGTCTCGGTCATGTCTACATAGTTCTCGAACCCGTAGGGTCCGCACGCTTAACGTTCGATGACGATATAGTATTATATGAGTTATGTGATATGGTGACCAAATGTTGTTCGGAGTCCTGGATGAGATCACAAACAAGACGAGGAGTCTTGAAATGGTCGAGAGGTAAAGATTGATATATAGGATGATAGTATTCGGACACCGGAAGTATTTCGGGGGGTACCGGGTACTTATCAGGTCACCGGAAGGGGTTCCGAGCACCCCCGGCAAAAGTTATGGGCCTCATGGGCCAAGAGAGGAAACGCACCAGCCACAAGGGGTTGGTGCACCCCCATAGCAGGCCGGCCTAGGTGGAGAAGGAAAGAGGGGAGGGAAAGGAAAGTGTGGAGTAGGACTCCCGCTTCCTTCCCTCTCCCCCCTCTTTCCTTCCCCCTTGTTCATACAAGGAAGGGGGGGGGGGCAGGACAGGAGCCCTAGGGCCGGCCGGCCACCTATGTGGTGTGCCAGGCTGCCTTCCCTTCCCCTCCCACCTATATATATGTGGGTGGGGGGCGCCTAGCACACCCCAGATCAATTGTTAGCCGTGTGCGGCACCCCCTCCACCGTTTACACCCCTAGTTATATTTTTGTAATGCTTAGGCGAAGCCCTGAGGAGATCACTTCACCATCACTGTCACCACGCCGTCATGCTGACGGAACTCATCTACTACCTCGCCGTCTTGCTGGATCAAGAAGGCGGAGGACGTCACTGAGCTGAACGTGTGCTGAACGCGGAGGTGTCGTACGTTTGGTACTAGATCGATTGGATCCCGAAGAAAGTTGGACTACATCAACCGCGTTGTGAAACGCTTCCGCTTACGGTCTACGAGGGTACATATACACACTCTCCCCTCTCATTGCTATGAATCTCCTTGATAGATCTTGCGTGTGCCTAGAATTTTTTTTGTTTTCCATGCAACGTTTCCCAACATGTAATACCCATACCCGCGCACCCGAGTACCCGCATACCCATCTACTAATTTCTTCTAACAGTAGGCTCCATGTATCATTCACTAAAGGAACCTAACCATTGTATCCTAGGCTAATGCAACCACTAACCTCGACCCAAAATCCTCTCCCCTTACGCATGTGCATGATCGAGTTTAAATGCGTTGATCTTGTTTTGTGAACTCACAATTTTGTTGATCTTATTATATAATCTCCTTCGGTTGATTATTTTGAAGTACGGGATGCAGAAGTACCTTCAATAAAATTTTTTAGAAAAAATTGTGTCCGTCTTGTTTGTTTTGTAATTAAAAAAATGAATAGGTGTGAATGTTTCTCTAAAAGTTCACGTACAGGCTACTCACCCATGTATATAACTGGACATTGTTTAGTGCCATCTATTTCGTGCTTATTGCTATCCATTTCTGAAAATTAATATCATTCTTTTTATTCCATCGCGCAACAAATCATCATCTATATGTGCTCAAATGCTAAAATGTGGTATATATGTACTAAAATGTTGGGTATATATGTGTAAATGTTGAAAAATACATGAGGAAGCGTGAATTGGGTAAGGTGATCGAGATGGGTATATTTACCCGTGGGTATTACCCGCACCCGATCGGGTATGGGTATGGGAACAGTTTGAAACCCAAGGTGCGGGTACGGGTACGGGCATGGGCAAAAAATAATGAGACGGGTACGGGTTTGGGCGACCATTACCCGCACCCGAACCCTGCGGGTGCCATGTTGACGTGTAATCATAGGGACCGATATGGATGTCCACGGTTCCGCTATTGGTCATTGAACGAAGGGGTTTCGTTCATGTCTATGATTTATCGAACCTACGGGGTCACAAGCTTAAGGGAATCATGATCTGCTAAGTGTTAGTAGTGAGGGAGTAATGAGAATATATTTGTGAAATTGTTTCATTAATATCCGGAATAGTTCCGAGAGGTTCCAGAAGCTTTTCGGGGTCACTGGAAGGGTTTTGGTGAATATCGGGTAATACCGGGTATTACCGACTAAACCGGGTATTACCGACTAATATATATAGGTGGAAAATGTTTCTAGGGATGTTAAATTATATATATAATGCTCTGAAAATGTTTAGAACAAATATATATTTAATTTAATATCAATGGGCCTAATAAGGCCAAGAGGTGGAAGGCAACTTGGGCCACAAGGGCCCAAGTAGGAAGGCACCCCCTTTCCTTGTGGGGGGCCGAATGAGACTATATTTTCTACTGCCAAGAGAAAGGACACTGGAAAAGAAATTGCTTGAAGTATCTGGCAGATAAGAAGAACTCGTCTTCTAGTAAAGGTATAAAAGTTATACAAGTTAATGTTATTGATATTCTACTTGCTGAAAATTCCAAGTCATGGGTATTTGATACCAGATCTGTTGCTCACATTTGCAACACGGTGCAGGGATTGTGGAATATTCGCAAGCTGAATAGAAATGAGGTCGTTATGTGAGTGAGGAATGGTGATGGGATTGCCGCTCAAGCCGTCAGTGTCATGTCTTTAAGCTTACCTTCAGGATTTGTTTTAGAACTGAATAATTGTTATTTCGGTTTGAAGTTATGTAAGAACATATCTCTGGATCATGTTTGATAAGCCATGGATATTCTTATAAATCAGAAGACAATGGTTGTTTGATATATTATGTTGGTGGTTTATTCATAATGGATCTTGAACATGAAAAAGATGTCTTTAACATTAATGCTAAATGTCTTAAGAAGACTGATAACACCACTTATATGTGGCACTCTCGTCTTGGTCATATCAGAAAGAAACACATGCAGAAACTTCATAAAGACGGAGTATTACCACCATTTGAGTTCGAATCATTCGATACATGTGAAGCTTGTCTGATGGGTAAAATGACCAAAATGCCGTTCACAGGTCATCCTGAACGGGCGCAAGAATTATTCGACATAATACATAGTGATGTATGTAGTCTGATGAGTATTCCGGTGTGCGGTGGATACTTATACTTCGTAACCTTCACTGATGATTTGAGTAGGTACGGTTATGTCTACTTGATGAAACACAAGTCTGAGACATTTGAAAAGTTCAAAGAATTTCATAACGAAGTTGAGAATCATCGTGGCAAAAACATAAAATTTCTATGATAAGATCATGGAGGAGAATATCTAAGTCATGAGTTTAGCAAACATCTAAGTGATTGTGGAATTGTTTCACAACTTACTCCTCCCGGAACTCCACAAAGAAATGGAGTATCGGAAAGATGTAACCGAACTTTGTTAGACATGGTGAGGTCAATGATGTCTCTTACCGATCCGCCTTTATCATTCCGGGGATAGGCACTTGAAACAATGACATATACCCTAAACAGAGCATTGTCTAAGTCTATTGAAACGACACCATATGAGTTATGGAATGGGAAGAAACCCAACTTGTCACATCTCAAGATTTGGGGACAACCAAATAAACTGGATCCCAAAGCAGACAAATGTTACTTTATAGCTTACCCCAAAGAAACAATTGGGTATTCCTTCTACCAAAAGTCCGAAGACAAAGTGTTTGTCGCAAATAATGGACACTTTCTTGAGAAGGAGCTTCTCACTAAAGAAGTAAGTGGGAGGACAGTACAGCTTGACGAGATTACTGAATCTCCAGAAGTTGAGAGGACTAACGATACCGAATCTATTCCAGAAGTTATCCACATAACTGAACCATAAGTTACTACACCAGTTGTAGAAACACCTGTTAAGACTGTAACTGAACCGCGTAGGTCAGGCAAAGTTATCAAACCTCCTGAATGGTTTCACAATGAAATATTCATTTTGGAAGAAGATGAACCTGTGCACTACAGAGAAGCGATGGCAGTGCCCAGCTCAAAAAGAATGGAATAAAGCCATGCAATCCAAAATGGAGTCCATTTACGAAAATCAAGTTTGGAACTTGGTTGATCCTCCAGAGGGTGTGAAACCCATACAATGCAAATGTATCTTCAAAAGGAAAACAGATGTGGATAGTAATCCTACCATCTATAAAGCAAGGCTAGTAGCGAAAGGGTTTTCGCAAGTTGAGGGAGTTGATTATGACCAAACTTTCTCTCCAGTAGCAATGCTAAAGTCTGTACGGATTATGATGGCAATTGCTACATATTTCGACCATGAGATATGGCAGATGGATGTCAAAATCACTTTCCTAAATGGATTTCTGAAAGAGGATGTATACATTATACAACCAGAAGGTTTTGTCGATCCAAAGGATGCCAGAAAGATGTGCAAGCTTCAAAAATCAATATATGGTTTGAAGCAAGCATCATGGAGCTGGAATCAACATTTTGATGAAGTGGTAAAAGAGTTTGGCTTCATTAAAAATGATGAAGAAGTTTGTGTACACAAGAAGTTTAGTGGGAGCTCTATAACATTTTTAATCTTATATGTGGATGACATATTATTCATTGGAAATTATACAAAGTTTCTTTGCACAATAAAAGACTATTTGAAGAGTGTGTTTTCAATGAAGGATTTAGGCAAAGTTGCATATATACTAGGCATAAAGATCTTTAGAGATAGATCGAGATGTCTAATTGCGCTAAGCCAAGGCACGGACATTGATAAGATTTTAAAGAGGTTTAAAATGGAGAATGCAAAGAAAGGTTTTCTCCCGATGTCATTGTTGGAAATATGCCCTAGAGGCAATAATAAAGTGGTTATTATTATATTTCCTTAATCATGACAAAGGTTTATTATTCATGCTAGAATTGTATTGACCAGAAACTTAAATACATATGTGGATACATAAACAAATACCATGTCCCTAGTGAGCCTCTACTAGACTAGCTCGTTGATCAAAAGATGGTCAAGGTTTCCTAACCATAGACATGTGTTGTCACTTGATAATGGGATCACATCATTAGGAGAATGATGTGATGGACAAGACCCATCCGTTAGCTTAGCATATGATCGTTCAGTTTATTGCTACTGCTTTCTTAATGTCAAATACATATTCCTTCGACCATGAGATGATGCAACTCCCGGATACCAGAGGAATACCTTGTGTACTATCAAACGTCACAACATAACTGGGTGATCATAAAGATGCTCTACAAGTATCTCCGAATGTGTCTGTTGAGTTGGCGTGAATCGAGATTGGGATTTGTCACTCCGTATGACGGAGAGGTATCTCTGGGCCCTCTTGGTAATACAGCATCACAAGAAGCTTGCAAACAAAGTGACTAACGAGTTAGTTACGAGATGATGTATTACGGAACGAGTAAAGAGACTTGCCGGTAACGAGATTGAACTAGGTATGGAGATACAAACGATCGAATCTCGGGCAAGTAACATACCGACAGACAAAGGGAACTACGTATGTTATCATAAAGGTTCGACCAAGAAAGATCTTCGTAGAATATGTAGGAACCAATATGGGCATACAGGTCTCGTTATTGGTTATTGAGCGGATAAGCGTCTCGGTCATGTCTACATCATTCTCGAACCCGTAGGGTCCGCACGCTTAACTTTCGTTGAGGATATAGTATTATATGAGTTATGTGAATTGGTGACCGAATGTTGTTCAGAGTCCCGGATGAGATCACGGACATGACGAGGAGCTCCGGAATGGTCCGAAGGTAAAGATTGATATATAGGACGATACTATTTGGTCTCCAGAAAGGTTTCAGAATGCACCGGATATTTATCGGATCTCCGAAAGGGGTTCCGGGTGGCCATGGGAAGTTATTGGGCCTAACGGACCAAGGGGAGGGGAGCTCTAGCGACCCGACCTCAAACGGTCAAGCCTCTGTGTATCTGTGCCATCCCTGGATCAGTATGCTGGCACACACAGTACATCAATGTATATATCAAAGTGCAATCACATGTATAAATAACGTAAAACTGATATATATACCTCATAATTGTCAGCGGAAGCAAATAGTCGGGTGTGGAGTCCCATCAACGCCATCGGCAGGTTGAGTGTAGACCGTAACCCTGTACCGTACTCTTACTCGTCGGAAGAAAGTATCTGCAACATGATACGTTGCAGCCGTGTAGGTCAGTACATTGAATGTACCGGCAAGATCACAACATGAGAAAACAGATGATAAAACTATACTATATGCAAATTGGCTTTGTGGCTCTATGTCCGAGTTTTGTTTTGCGTAAAAGCTGGTTTTATTTTCCCTACATCAAAGGAATATCAGGAGTCTGTACTACAGAGTTTTCTATCATGACATGGTTCCGCCAACCGATGTCTCATAGCCCAAATCATCATAAGTTGCCCACAATTAAGTTATCAGACTGGTGTTGAGAGTTCCGAGATAAATCCAAGTCCAGAGGCTCAAGTTGTCCGTAACCGGGGACACGACTAATCGATTAGGTTTTAACCCTCTATAGAGGTTTGTACACTTTACCCGCAAGATTCGATCCCTCTTTTTACGTTCTCGCACTTCAGGGTGTTTGAGAATAAGACGACCGAAACATGGTCTTCCGAAGAGTTCCCCTGACCACTGTCCGGTGCTCATCCAATCCTACCGTAGTTCTACATCTGCTAGCACCGTCCCAGCCAGAGTCACAACTAAGGTCAACCAAGCCAGAGCCCAGTGACTTGCGGTTGCACAGGTAAGCTTCTGGGCATGAAGTATTCTTCCGTCTCTTTGAGTCTGGGTGAAGCTTTCCGCAAGATGTGATGGCGCTTCTCCATGCATCCCGGCCATCCACTGGTTGCTCCAGGGTGCCCGTCAACCGTCCTTCACCCAGTAGTGTGTATTGAATTCTTGTCTCGAGTCTTGAAGTCTTGAGGCCTTGAAGATGCAGTCCTTGCAGATTTCATCATGGATTTGTCGTCATTGACGTAGAGTCCTCCTTCTTCACACCACTCTCGTGCACTCATACCAAACCCCGTCTACTAAAGCGTAGCATTAAAACTATATAATGTCCCGGGCTTGGTAACAGGGAGATGGGTTCCTACCTCATGCATTCTACTCAACTACAAGATTCAATAACACTACTGGAGGGATTGTTGAAAGGGTGCTACTACATGCAAATAAAACATAGGTATGAAAAACATGGTCAAAATGAACTTGCCTGGTATTACTTGATGAAGATAAAACGCTCTCAGAAACTTGATAAACTAGTCGTCACTCTCCGATGAAATCTATACAAGCAAGCATAGTATTCACATAAGGAAACATTCTAGCACTCAATCATAACAATCAAAATAACAACGAAATCAAAATAGGATCAAAGGCAAAAAAACCAAATAAAACTCCAAATCACTCAAATAAACTTATAGGGCTAATATACACCACAATAACTCTACTTAACAACAATTAAAAAGACTAAACAATTACTAACACAAGGTAAAATATTATTCACTAAATAACAGAAAGTATTTTTTTCCTATATAAATTCTAGAAAAACAATAAAATAATACTATTACTACTACTAGCAATATAGTCATGCAACAAACAACATCTAGAACTCAAGAATACTAAGTCTAATAAATCCTAAAATTTACCTACTGTTAAACAACAGAGTATATGCTACACTAGCGAAAAATAGAAAAAGAAAATAATTAAAACTAATTAATAATAATTAAATTACAAACAGGACTAAAAATAGAGTAAACAGTACTGTTTACAATAAAAAGCTAAATTAAATACATCACTAGCATGCAAACTAAACACTACTGTGTAGCTAGTCTAATAAGAAACCAGTTGCAAAAAGAATCGGTCAAAAATAATATTCCTAACTCAAAATAGCTCAAATCTAGTCATTTGAGCAAATTCATACAAGCACAAATTTAAACTGCTCAAATATGAAATACAATTGTACTAACAGAAACTTCATAAAATTTGTGATCCAACGCAGTTGGAATCACTCAAAAATACCTCGTAGATAATTAACTATGGATTTTACAAGATTGAAACTATTCTGTTTTAAAAACAGAACAAAAAAAAAGGCAGGTTGGGGTTACTGTAGCAGTCCGGTGATGGGGTTCTGGTGGAGCTCCGGCGAGGTCCTCCGGTGGTCCGGGGCGGTGTCTGAGGAGCCGGGTGCGGGCGGCGGAGCGAGGGGATTCCGATGGTGGGGTCGGTGGGTGGCGGGGGTGGCCGGAGGTGGCGGGGCGGGGCGGCAATGGCGGCGGTGGTCCGGCGAACTCCGGCGAGCTCCTGCGGGCGGCTCAGGGCAGGGAAGAGGGGGCTAAGGGCGGGGATGGATTGCGGGGTGCGGTATATATAGGGGTGGGGGCTGGCTTGGACGAGGGGTAGAGAGAGATCGCGGGATCCCGTGATTCCGGCGATCTCCGGCGAGATCTGCAGGGGATCGGGCGAGCTGGTGGAAGGAAGGAGATGATGCGTGGCGATTTGGGCCGGATTTGGCCCAAAAAAGAAAATCCCTTTCCTTTTTTAAAATAACTCGGCAATAAAAATCATTTTAGAAAATAAAATGTAAATAAAATATAGGAGTATTATATATCAAAATTCTCAGAAAAATAAGCCCAATTTAATGGGATGGTTTTCACGGGCAAATAAAATACTTTTTGAAAAACCTTTTTTTTAAATTCAAACAAAAATCCAAATGACTTTCAAAACTCATCGGAAAAATTCTTCCAACATTTTTGGGGTGTCATGTTAATCCCTCTCAACACTTTTGTTCAAGTGTTCTTTGTCAGAAAAGTTTTTGATTAAAATTTAAATGCCACTTTGAGTTAAAAACAATTCAAATAAAACTTTCAAAAGACATTCAAATTCCACCCAACTTCACACAAGCAATCACACATAATTCAAACAAACAATCATATATTTTAATTGTTATAACATTCCAAAATTTAGAATTTTGGGATGTTACAAACTACCACACTTAAAATGAATCTCGTCCTCGAGATTCGAAGAGGCTAGCAAGAAAAGGTTAGGGGTTGGGGGTCTTCTAGCAAATCTTTTGGTCGGAAAGGTCAGGGGTGCTACCACACTTAAAAGCAAGGTTACGGTTCCAATAAACTCAGATACTTCCTCTGGAGTGCCGACAATATCTGTCTCTTCACATATCTTACAATAGCTCCTTCATTAACGCTCTTCTGTCAGAAGCATAGCGTTTTCCTCAAAATCTTGGGTCGCTACGTCAAAGATGAAGTTCGTCCGAGACTGGATCTTCTTAGCTGATAGGTCTGCGTCCATTCTAGACAACTATCGAAATACTCATGGTGGTCTACCATTAATGGTTTCTACAGAAAAAGGGCCTTGGCTTTATTCTCACCGTATAATCTACGATTGGCAACAGCTGCCATGTACATGGGTTTATCATCATACCATTCTAAGGCTTAAGCAAGGCTTCAATGAGTGTTGTCACTTTACTATGGGTAAGTCTCTCAGATTTACCATTCCAAATATCAAGAACGAATGATAAGAGTAAGTCGGTATGGTGATCAATCCATTCCGCACCCAGATCATTACCCTATATAAGGTTTAGCGAATCTCGTATTTCTAACACTCGGGCATCCTCTCAAGCATTGCAGAATTTCTCTTGTCGACAAACTGAGTTCGGATAAATCCATTGATTCTGCCAGCTGAATAAAACATCTATCGTTCTTCACAACTCTCGGGTTTTCGTAACCTTCTAAGAAACGTCTGCTGATCAATTCACAACTTCTTCCAAAATTTCTTCTTCCAGGTGGGGGGGGGGGGGGGGGTAGGTACTCGATCCTTATTAATTCCTGGGCCTGTGGGTTATGGGTCCACTTCAATACTTGCACAACTTTAACTTATCCTGGGAGTTACAATTGTTCCATATTCCAACATTACATCTCCTCTAAATCCAATAGTACTCCATTTCGTCATACTCTTGGGGTAACCATCATAATCAAACTCCAACTTATTTGGTCCAGCTCCCTTCTATGGACCGTCATGAATAACACATTTCTTTCTTCATTGATCCCGTGGCTTTACGAAGTACTACCACACTTAAAATGAAATGCACTAGTTCATCCATAAATCATATTATTTTCATATCAAATCTTTTATTACATCCTTAAACATTTCTCAAAATTCCAATCTCAAAAGTACTTTATTACAAATGCTGCCATCCACATAGTTTGGTATGGTCAAGCATTACTTCCAACTTTATTCATTTTTCCTCCTTGAGGATCCTTCAGTCCCACTGGAATTGTGCGACATGCTCCTTGAAATCTTCCATCTTTTGCTTCATCATGGTGGACATGAGCTTCATCTCCATCATCTCTGCATGCACCTCTCTCAGGTATTCCTGAGTATGACGGATTCTTGCTTCCAATATGTTTCCGATCTGTCGTATGGCTTCCATGGCAGCTTCACGAACAGAGTCAAAGAAAGTTGCTCGGGGTACTCGGGAAATGTAAAAGTATTGCCCCATAGTCTTTGGGCAAACTCCTTTCACCCGGTGAAGGTGTACCTCCACATACCAAAGTTCCATTCCATTCTCGATGAAGGGATAACCCTTGTAAACTGCATCTCCTTCCAGGTGGATGTGCTTCATCATATCCTTCAAGACTTTCGGGTAATCATGATCACTAGTCAGGGGCATGGTCATTTCCGGTCCCTTGAGGAATGACTCATAAAGGGTCATCATCTGTAGTTGTAAAACAAAAATGGTACTCAGAATAAGGTATGTATCTCCTTGGGTAAACATTCATATCATCCAAACAAAACTTCAAACTCAATTTCCAACATCCAGTTTATGCATCACAACTCATTTTCTTCCATGTTCACCCACAATATTAATTTCCAAGATAAAACATAACAACTCCTTAAAGCCTTTCAGCATATGACATATCAACTTTATTGAGTCAAGAATTATTACAATCTCTGAGTAATCTATTACATAACTCAACTCCACATTCTCATGAAAATAAAAGTGTTTTCCATACCACACTTATTATTGATATCAACATCTCCACTACTCAGCTCCAGCTTTCTCCTGATCTGAACATTCCCTAGCAAAATGTCCTGCTTCCTTGCAATGAAAACAAATAACTTCCGACATGTCTCGGGGCTTCTTGGTGATGGTGCCTGCTCCTTGAGTTCCTTGCTTCCTTTCGAGACAATCATTGGCATAATGCCCGACGTCCTTACATTCAAAACAGGTAATATGACTCTTATCCCTCTTTGCAGAAATTGGGTTGTTCTAAGGGTGTCTTTGTTTTCTCTTCCTGGGTTTCTTCGTTGTGATCAAACCTTCTATTCCCTGGGGATCAAACTCCACAGCTTCTGTCGGGAAGTATCCTAGATACTCTTTTCTTTCCTTGGTGCAATACTGTGAAAAATGTCCTTCTTCTCCACATGAATAGCAGGCATTGGAGTAAAATCTATTGAGGCCTTCTCCATCAGGGTCTTCAACACATTCCTTCATCACAGTTGCTTCTAAACTTCCCATGAGGGCTTCTTTCTGCTGATTGATAAATTCTTGTACCTTGGGGTAAAGGTGACACTGAGCAGGGTAGTGCGTAGTTCCTTCACACAGGAAACAAGTAACCTGCCCAGTCGGGCATTCTTTGGCTGGGTGATTTTCCTCACAATGAGGGCATCCATCCTTGTGTTCTTCATGAGTGTGTCCTATTTCTCCGCAAATCTTGCGGGCACAAGGTTTCTTCATCAGATTATCACAGTGCTTCTGGACGAGACGTGATCTCAACAGAGTCTTCTTGAATTCCTCCCAAGTTCTTGCTCCGTTGCATCCTTGTATGGCTTGATGCATTTTCCACCAGGTTGCAGCACTCTCGGTAAAATACTGAAGAGCATTTTGAACCTCATACTTCCTTGCAATCAAATATTTTGCCAAGTGCTCCTCCATGTTTTGAATCCATAGCTCTGCCTCCAACTGAGTCATCGGTCCAGAGAATACCAGTCCACCTTCACTCATCATCTATGGGGTCCAAGGGTTTTAGGATGAGATACGAGAGAAGAAAGGAGAGAGAGATACACACAATGCAAACAATATAGTTTTGAAAACGGGTTTTATTTGTGGCTGTCGGAAAAACATCAAACAAATGACAACTCACAAATCGTCGCATCTACCATAAGTATATAATAGGGGTTTGGTCTTCTAAAGGTCAAGTAAATCTTCAGAGTCTTCAATTTCTTCGAGTCTTCAGAGTCTTCAATTGTAGCTTCAACTCTTCTAATGCAGGGTGAGGCAATCAGTTGTCCGATATCTTGTCCTTCTTGGAGCGGCTTCAGTTGATCCTTCGTGTGGTCAGAAGGGTAAAGGGTATATTCTAACTATTTGAGGTAAGAGGGAGTTTGTGGTAAAATCAGAAAAGATGAGAAGTAAGGGTCTTTTTAAAAACAAAGTTTTAGAGATATCCTGTGCTAGGGGCTTTCCAGTTTCTAGGGTCACGTCCTACAGTCAACATGTGCTCTGATACCATATCTGTAGCGACCCGACCTCAAACGGTCAAGCCTCTGTGTATCTGTGCCATCCCTGGATCAGTATGCTGGCACACACAATACATCAATGTATATATCAAAGTGCAATCACATGTATAAATAACATAAAACTGATATATATACCTCATAATTGTCAGCGGAAACAAATAGTCAGGTGTGGAGTCCCATCAACGCCATGGGCAGGTTGAGTGTAGACCGTAACCCTGTACCATACTCTTACTCGTCGAAAGAAAGTATCTGCAACATGATACGTTGCAGCCATGTAGGTCAGCACATTGAATGTACCGGCAAGATCACAACATGATGATAAAACTATACTATATGCAAATTGGCTTTGTGGCTCTGTGTCTGAGTTTTGTTTTGCGTAAAAGCTGGTTTTATTTTCCCTACATCAAAGGAATATCAGGAGTCTGTACTACAGAGTTTTCTATCATGACATGGTTCCGCCAACCGATGTCTCATAGCCCAAATCATCATAAGTTGCCCACAATTAAGTTATCAGTCTGGTGTGGAGAGTTCCGAGATAAATCCAAGTCCAGAGGCTCAAGTTGTCCGTAACCGGGGACACAGCTAATCGATTAGGTTTTAACCCTCTGCAGAGGTTTGTACACTTTACCCGCAAGATTCGATCCCTCTTTTTACGTTCTCGCACTTCAGGGTGTTTGAGAACAAGACGACCGAAACATGGTCTTCCGAAGAGTTCCCCTGACCACTGTCCGGCGCTCATCCAATCCTACCGTAGTTCTACATCTGCTAGCACCGTCCTAGCCAGAGTCACAACTAAGGTCAACCAAGCCAGAGCCCATAGTGACTTGCGGTTGCACAGGTAAGCTTCCGGGCATGAAGTATTCTTCCGTCTCTTTGAGTCTGGGTGAAGCTTTCCGCAAGATGTCATGGCACTTCTCCATGCATCCCGGCGATCCACTGGTTGCTCCAGGGTGCCCGTCAACCGTCCTTCACCCAGTAGTGTGTATTGAATTCTTGTCTCGAGTCTTGAAGTCTTGAGGCCTTGAAGATGCAGTCCTTGCAGATTTCATCATGGATTTGTCATCATTGACGTAGAGTCCTCCTTCTTCACACCACTCTCGTGCACTCATACCAAACCCCGTCTACTAAAGCATAGCATTAAAACTATATAACGTCCCGGGCTTGGTAACAGGGAGATGGGTTCCTACCTCATGCATTCTACTCAACTACAAGATTCAATAACACTACTGGAGGGATTGTTGAAAGGTTGCTACTACATGCAAATAAAACATAGGTATGAAAAACATGGTCAAAGTGAACTTGCCTGGTATTACTTGATGAAGATAAAACGCTCTCAGAAACTTGATAAACTAGTCGTCACTCTCCGATGAAATCTATACAAGCAAGCATAGTATTCACATAAGCAAACATTCTAGTACTCAATCATAACAATCAAAATAACAACGAAATCGAAATAGGATCGAAGGCAAAAAAACCAAATAAAACTCCAAATCACTCAAATAAACTTATAGGGCTAATCTACACCACAACAACTCTACTTAACAACAAGTAAAAAGACTAAAACAATTACTTAACACAAGGTAAAAATAATTATTCACTAAATAACAGAAAGTATTTTTTTTCCTATAATAAAATTCTAGCAAAACAATAAAATAATACTATTACTACTACTAGCAATATAGTCATGCAACAAACAACACCTAGAACCTCAAGAATACTAAGTCTAATAAATCCTAAAATTTACCTAATGTTTTTTAAAAAACGAATATATGCTACACTAGCGAAGAAAAAGAAAATAATTAAAACTAATTAATAATAATTAAATTACAAACAGGACTAAAAACAGAGTAAACAGTACTGTTTACAATAAAAAGCTAAATTAAATAAATCACTAGCATGCAAACTAAACACTACTGCGTAGCTAGTCTAATAAGAAACCAGTAGCAAAAAGAATCGGTCAAAAATAATATTCCTAACTAAAAATAGCTCAAATCTAGTGATTTGAGAAAATTCATACAAGCACAAATTTAAACTGCTCAAATCTGAAATACAATTGTACTAACAGAAACTTCATAAAATTTGTGATCCAACGCAGTTGGAATCACTCAAAAATACCTCGTAGATAATTAACTATGGGTTTTACAAGATTGAAACTATTCTGTTTTAAAAACAGAACAAAAAAAAGGCAGGTTGGGGTTACTGTAGCAGTCTGGTGATGGGGTTCTGGTGGAGCTCCGGCGACGTCCTCCGGTGGTCCAGGGCAGTGGCTGAGGGGCCGGGTGGGGGCGGCGGAGCGAGGGGAGTCCGGTGGTGGGGTCGGTGGGTGGCGGGGGTGGCCGGAGGTGGCGGGGCGGGGCGGCAATGGCGGCGGTGGTCCGGCGAACTCCGGCGAGCTCCTGCGGGCGGCTCAGGGCGGGGAAGAGGGGGCTAAGGGCGGGGATGGATTGCGGGGTGCGGTATATATAGGGGTGGGGGCTGGCTAGGACGAGGGGTAGAGAGAGATCGCGGGATCCCGTGATTCCGGCGATCTCCGGCGAGATCTGCAGGGGATCGGGCGAGCTGGTGGAAGGAAGGAGATGATGCGTGGCGATTTGGGCCGGATTTGGCCCAAAACAGAAAATCCCTTTCCTTTTTTAAAATAACTCGGCAATAAAAATCATTTTAGAAAATAAAATGTAAATAAAATATAGGAGTATTATATATCAAAATTCTCAGAAAAATAAGCCCAATTTAATGGGATAGTTTTCACGGGCAAATAAAATACTTTTTGAAAAACCTTTTTTTTAAAATTCAAACAAAAATCCAAATGACTTTCAAAACTCATCGGAAAAATTCTTCCAACATTTTTGGGGTGTCATGTTAATCCCTCTCAACACTTTTGTTCAAGTGTTCTTTGTCAGAAAAGTTTTTGATTAAAATTTAAATGCCACTTTGAGTTAAAAACAATTCAAATAAAACTTTCAAAAGACATTCAAATTCCACCCAACTTCACACAAGCAATCACACATAATTCAAACAAACAATCATATATTTTAATTATTATAACATTCCAAAATTTAGAATTTTGGGATGTTACAAACTACCACACTTAAAATGAATCTCATCCTCGAGATTCGAAGAGGCTAGCAAGAAAAGGTTAGGGGTTGGGGGTCTTCTAGCAAATCTTTTGGTCGGAAAGGTCAGGGGTGCTACCACACTTAAAAGCAAGGTTACGGTTCCAATAAACTCAGATACTTCCTCTGGAGTGCCGACAATATCTGTCTCTTCACATATCTTACAATAGCTCCTTCATTAACGCTCTTCTGTCAGAAGCATAGCGTTTTCCTCAAAATCTTGGGTCGCTACGTCAAAGATGAAGTTCGTCCGAGACTGGATCTTCTTAGCTGATAGGTCTGCGTCCATTCTAGACAACTATCGAAATACTCATGGTGGTCTACCATTAATGGTTTCTACAGAAAAAGGGCCTTGGCTTTATTCTCACCGTATAATCTACGATTGGCAACAGCTGCCATGTACATGGGTTTATCATCATACCATTCTAAGGCTTAAGCAAGGCTTCAATGAGTGTTGTCACTTTACTATGGGTAAGTCTCTAGGATTTACCATTCCAAATATCAAGAACGAATGATAAGAGTAAGTCGGTATGGTGATCAATCCATTCCGCACCCAGATCATTACCCTATATAAGGTTTAGCGAATCTCGTATTTCTAACACTCGGGCATCCTCTCAAGCATTGTAGAATTTCTCTTGTCGACGAACTGAGTTCGGATAAATCCATTGATTCTGCCAGCTGAATAAAACATCTATTGTTCTTCACAACTCTCGGGTTTTCGTAACCTTCTAAGAAACGTCTGCTGATCAATTCACAACTTCTTCCAAAATTTCTTCTTCCAGGTGGGGGGGGGGGTACTTGATCCTTATTAATTCCTGGGCCTGTGGGTTATGGGTCCACTTCAATACTTGCACAACTTTAACTTATCCTGGGAGTTACAATTGTTCCATATTCCAACATTACATCTCCTTTAAATCCAATAGTACTCCATTTCGTCATACTCTTGGGGTAACCATCATAATCAAACTCCAACTTATTTGGTCCAGCTCCCTTCTATGGACCGTCATGAATAACACATTTCTTTCTTCATTGATCCTGTGGCTTTACGGAGTACTACCACACTTAAAATGAAATGCACTAGTTCATCCATAAATCATATTATTTTCATATCAAATCTTTTATTACATCCTTAAACATTTCTCAAAATTCCAATCTCAAAAGTACTTTATTACAAATGCTGCCATCCACATAGTTTGGTATGGTCAAGCATTACTTCCAACTTTATTCATTTTTCCTCCTTGAGGATCCTTCAGTCCCACTGGAATTGTGCGACATGCTCCTTGAAATCTTCCATCTTTTGCTTCATCATGGTGGACATGAGCTTCATCTCCATCATCTCTGCATGCACCTCTCTCAGGTATTCCGGTGATGGGGTTCTGGTGGAGCTCCGGGGACGTCCTCCGGTGGTCCAGGGCAGTGGCTGAGGGGCCGGGTGGGGGCGGCGGAGCGAGGGGAGTCCGGTGGTGGGGTCGGTGGGTGGCGGGGGTGGCCGGAGGTGGCGGGGCGGGGCGGCAATGGCGGCGGTGGTCCGGCGAACTCCGGCGAGCTCCTGCGGGCGGCTCAGGGCGGGGAAGAGGGGGCTAAGGGCGGGGATGGATTGCGGGGTGCGGTATATATAGGGGTGGGGGCTGGCTTGGACGAGGGGTAGAGAGAGATCGCGGGATCCCGTGATTCCGGCGATCTCCGGCGAGATCTGCAGGGGATCGGGCGAGCTGGTGGAAGGAAGGAGATGATGCGTGGCGATTTGGGCCGGATTTGGCCCAAAAAAGAAAATCCCTTTCCTTTTTTAAAATAACTCGGCAATAAAAATCATTTTAGAAAATAAAATATAAATAAAATATAGGAGTATTATATATCAAAATTCTCAGAAAAATAAGCCCAATTTAATGGGATAGTTTTCACGGGCAAATAAAATACTTTTTGAAAAACCTTTTTTTTAAATTCAAACAAAAATCCAAATGACTTTCAAAACTCATCGGACAAATTCTTCCAACATTTTTGGGGTGTCATGTTAATCCCTCTCAACACTTTTGTTCAAGTGTTCTTTGTCAGAAAAGTTTTTGATTAAAATTTAAATGCCACTTTGAGTTAAAAACAATTCAAATAAAACTTTCAAAAGACATTCAAATTCCACCCAACTTCACACAAGCAATCACACATAATTCAAACAAACAATCATATATTTTAATTATTATAACATTCCAAAATTTAGAATTTTGGGATGTTACAGGAGCACACCAGCCCACAAGGGGCTGGTGCGCCCCCAACCTGGCCGCCGGCCTTGTAAAGGAAAGGGAGGTGCTGGCCCCCTCCTGCCTTTCTCCAAGGAAGAGAGAAAGGGAAAGTGGGGGCGCCCTAAGGCAGCCAACCCCCTTTCCTTTCCCCCTAGCACCAAAGAAGGAAGGGGGGCACGGCCAGGGCAGGCCCTAGGGCTGGCCGCCGGTCCCCTTGGGGGCGCCCTAGGCTGCCTCCCCTCCTCCCCCCACCTATATATATGAGAGGAGGGAGAGGGGCAACACACACCATGATCCCCAAGCCGTGTGCGGCGCCCCGTCTCCCTCTAGTTCTAGTTCCTCCTCCGTCCACATTCGTTGTGCTTGGAGAAGCCCCGCGGATAGTTTCACCACCTCCGTCACCACGCCGTCGTGCTGTCGGAACTCATCTACTACTTCGCCTCTCTTGCTGGATCGAGAAGGCGAGGACGCAATTGAGCTGAACGTGTGCTGAACGCGGAGGTGCCGTACGTTCTGTACTTGATTGGGACGGACCGTGAAGGTGTACAACTACATCAACCACATTGATAAACGCTTCTGCTTAGCGATCTAAAAGAGTATGTAGATGCTCTCCCCCTCTCGTAGCTATGCATCTCCATAGATAGATCTTGCGTGTGCGTAGAATTTTTTTGTTTTCCATGCAACATTCCCCAACAGTGGCATCATGAGTCAGGTCTATGTGTAGATGATATGCACGAGTAGAACACAAAGGAGTTGTGGGCGGTGATGTTCATACTGCTTACCACCAATGTATTATTTTAATTCTGCAGCATTATGGGATGAAGCGGCCCTGACCAACCTTTCATGTCCATGCACATGAGACCGGTTCCACCAACTGACATGCAACTTGTTTTGCATAAAGGTGGCTGGCGGGTGTCTGTTTCTCCTACTTTAGTTGAATCGAATTTGACTACGGCCGGTCCTTGCAGAAGGTTAAAATAGCAAACTTGATAATCACCGTTGTGGTTTTGCGTAGGTAAGAATGATTCTTGCTAGTTGCCCGTAGCAGCCACGTAAAACTTGCAACAACAAAGTAGAGGACGTCTAACTTGTTTTTGCACGGCATGTTGTGATGTGATATGGTCAAGATATGATGTAATATATGTTGATGTATGAGATGATCATGTTTTGTAATAAGTTCATGACTTGCATGTCGATGAGTACGACAACCGGCAGGAGCCTTAGGGTTGTCTTTAATTATTGTATGACCTGCGTGTCAATCACTAAGTGCCATGTAATTGCTTTACTTTATCGCTATGCGTTAGCAATAGTTGTAGAAGCAATAGTTCGCGAGACGACCCCGATGCTACGATGGAGATCAAGGTATCGTGCCGGTGACGATGGAGATCATGACGATGCTTCGGAGATGGAGATCAAAAGCACAAGATGATGATGGCCATATCATGTCACATATTTTTTGATTGCATGTGATGTTTATCCTTTATGCATCTTATTTTGCTTAGAATGACGGTAGCATTATAAGATGACCCCTTCACTTAATTTCAAGATAAAAGTGTTCTCCCCGAGTATGCACCGTTGCTAAAGTTCATCATTTCGAAGCACCTCATGATGATCAGGTGTGATAGACTCTACGTTCACATACAATGGGTGTAAGCCAGTTTTGCACATGTAGAATACTTGGGTTAAACTTGACGAGCCTAGCATGTACAGACATGGTCTCGGAACACTGGAGACCGAAAGGTCGAACGTGAGTCATATAGTAGATATGATCAACATAGACATGTTCACCATTGAAGACTACCCCATCTCACATGATGCTTGGACATGGGTTAGTTGATTTGGATCACGTATCACTTAGACAACTTGAGGGATGTTGATTTAAGTGGGAGTTCATTAGTAATTTGATTATTTGAACTAAAATTTATCATGAACTTAGTCTTAATAGTTTTTGCATATCTATGTTGTAGATCAATGGCCCATGCTACTATTCCCTTGAATTTTAATGCGTTCCTAGAGAAAGCTAAGTTGAAAGATGATGGCAGCAACTACATGGACTGGGTCCGTAACTTGGGGATTATCCTCATTGCTGCACAAAAGATATATGTCCTTGATGCACCGCTAGGTGACAGACCTACTGCAGAAGCTACTGCAGATGTTATGAGCATCTGGCAGGATCGATCTGATGACTACTCAATAGTTCAGTGTGCCATGCTTTACGGCTTAGAACTGAGACTTCAAAGATGTTTTGAACGCCACAGAGCATATGAGATGTTCCAAGAGCTGAAGTTGATATTTCAAGCTAATGCCCGGGTTGAGAGATATGAAGTCTCCAACAAGTTCTATAGCTGTAAGATGGAGGAGAACAGTTCTGTCAGTGAACACATACTCAAAATGTCTGGGTATCATAACCACTTGACTCAGCTGGGAATTGATCTTCCAGTTGAGAGTGTTATTGACAGAGTTCTTCAGTCATTGCCACCAAGCTACAAAGGCTTCATGATGAACTATAATATGGAAGGGATGATGAAAATGATTCCCGAGCTCTTCACGATGCTGAAATCGGCGGAGGTAGAAATCAAGAAGGAGCATCAAGTGTTGATGGTTAACAAGACTACTAGTTTGAAGGAAAAGGGCAAGGGAAAGAAAGGGAACTTCAAGAAGAATGGCAAGCAAGTTGCCACTCCCGTGAAGAAGCCCAAAGTTGGACCCAAGCCTGAAACTAAGTGCTTCTACTGCAAAGGAAATGGTCACTGGAAGCGGAACTGCCCCAAATAGTTGGCAGATAAGAAGGATGGCAAAGTGAACAAAGGTATATTTGATATACATGTTTGAAAGTGCTAGTTATCGACTAGAGGGGGGGGGGTGAATAGGTTATTTTTATGAAAGTCTTCAAGACAGGTAATGTCTTCGAAGACAGACAACCAAATACAACCTACACAGTATGCAGCGAAAGATAAACTACACTAGCCATGCCATAGTCTAAGAATTAGTGCAGAGTAAACACGAAGACAAACAACAGCTATGTAGAGTGGATCAGACTAGGAAGACAGAATGAAGCCAAACAAGCAAACAGACAGAATGTCTTCACACAGTGAAGTCAAATAGAGCAGGCAAGCAATGACTTCACGAAGCGAAACTATAAGTAAGGGGTAAAGTGATAGAACCAGTTGCTTGACAAAGACAAGGATTTGGTAGACCAGTTCCAGTTGCTATCACAACTGTACATCTGGTTAGGGAGGCTAAGATTGAACTCAGAAGACCGCGTCTTCACCTTATTCCCCTTGAGCTAAGGACACTTAGTCCATGCCCAATCACTCTGGTAAGTCTTCAAGGTAGACTTCCAAACATTCACAGACTTCATTCACCGGTGATCCACAATGACTCTTGGATCCTCAGAACGCGACGCCTAACTGATTGGAAGATACACATTCTTCAAGTGTAATAAGTCTTCAGATCACGCGGACAGAAAGACTTCAGTGATGCCAAACACTCTTTTGGGCTCTGGGTGTTCTGGGCTTTGTCCTCGCAAGGGTTCTCTCTCAAAGGCTTCAGAGGTGGGTTGCTCTCAAACGACAAAAGCCGTGCACTAACTCTGAGCAGCCACCAATTTATGGTGTAGGGGGTGGGCTATTTATAGCCAGGAGGCAACCTTAACAGATATGTACGAAATGACCCTGGGTCACTAAGGAACCGACACGTGTCCAACGGTCGGATTTCAAACACATGCGGCAGCTTGACTTGGGCTACAAGCAAAGCTGACTCATCCAACTCTGGATAAGATTTTCTCTCATTGTCTTCACTCGAAGACATATGATTTGGGTTGAGCATCACATTAGTTTTCTGACTTTGTTCACTTGGACCCCACTTAACAGTTCGGTGGTTCCTATGACTCAAGAAGGAAGAAAATGAAACTACGAAAGAAACTATGTCTTCGCACTCCATTATCTTCAACTGAATATCTTCACACGTCATTGTCTTCGACGTGAATGTCTTCACGAACCACCATTGTCTTCAATGTCTTCATACATTTTTAGGGGTCATCTCTGGTAGGTAAACCGAATCAATGAGCGAAAACTACCTGTGTTATTTTGTGAATCTCACAAACACATTAGTCCCTCAACCACGTTTGTCATTAATACTCCAAAACCAACTAAGGGTGGCACTAGATGCACTTACAATCTCCCCCTTTTTGGTGATTGATGACAAACTGGTTGAAGTTTTCAACGGGGATAAAAATATGTGAAAGTTAAAGAACGTGGTCATTGGCTTCATGAATTTGAAAGGGCTCCCCCTGAAGATGTGCATATAAGTAGTTTGCCTTTGAATGCAAATGCACATTGCAGGTTTTTCTTTGTGGAGATCTCCTTTAATTCATGAAGACAATTCATCGTGCATACAAAAATGTAATGAAGATAATGACATGCACAATGATAAATGGGCGTCTGCAGAATGACTTCATGCGCATAAGATAGGAATTTAACCACGCAATAAAACATAGCAGCAAATGTAGCAGGCGTCCCATTTGGACTTAAGTGTTATAACTCAAAACCAATAGTTCAAGAACGAGAGTTACAAAAACTTAACAAAAATAAGCACCCGACCCATATAGACCCGCTTGAAGACTACCAACCCATATGCTTCTCCCCCTTTTGTCAGGAATGACCAAAAAGGAGTGAAGACATAGAGTGTCTAAGCGTTCCCATGAGGTGTTGGTGAAGATGTTGGGGCAGCCGGGTCGATGGTGGAGTTTGGTGGTGCAGAAGGGCCTGATGCAGAATCGTGATGAAGTGAAGCCATAGCTGGCACTACAAAAAAAACCACTTCCGTGATGATACGTGTTTGTCACAGTAGGTCACGTTTTCTGTCATGCATGTACATCCATGACGATTTTATGACAGAATCAAGATAGTCATACCTATGCTGTCGTAGAAGTGTTCCATAACAATACCAAAATTATCATCACGGAAGTGTCCACTTCCATGACGATAAATGGCGCGTCATGGAAGTGCTTTCGTCAAAGGTAACCGACACGTGGCATCCACCGTAACGGGTCGCTGTTAAGCTATCGAGTTCCGGTTTGGATCCGATAACCCGTTAACAGCTCGGACCAATGTGGATTTTCCACGTGTAAAATTCTCAATGGCCAGAGGAACCACGTGTCGGCTCAGCGTTGGGACAGATGTCATCCACTCATTGGACAGGAGGCTCCTATGATACGTCGAAAAGTGGCACGGCCCAACAGAGGCCCATTCAGGTGAAAAGGCCGGCCCGTTTGACTTGGTCAAAAGGTAGCGGGCCGGCCCACGGAAAGCCTGTTAAGGGCCTGTTCGCATATAGCCCATTTACAGCCCGCTAACTCATGACCCGTTATGGCCTATCCGAATTGGGCCCAGTAGCGTCATCTGGGCCGTCCAATATGATTCCAGCCCGTTGTAACTTCCGGCCCATGTATGGCCCATGACGCCTTTTAGCTCATACGAGGCCCTTTGTAACTCTGGGCCCATTAAAGGCCCGTGGTGAAACTAGCCCATAATGAACAGTGTATCGCTTTACACCCATTAACGGCCCATTATTCCGTTGGGCCGTTTCCAGCCCATGTTACCTTTCGGCCTTCTAAGGGCCCATTTATTCTTGGGCTCATTTCCAACATTCAGTTACTTACGGTCCATTACTCGCCTATTCCGCTTGTGGGCCAAATTCAGCCCATGGTTATAGTCGGCCCGTTTGTGGCCCGTTAACCCGTTGGGCTGTTTTCATAGCGTCATCAAATACGGCCCATTAACAACCCGTGATGCCTGTCGATAGAATTAAGCCCGTTATACATTTAGGCCTATTAACGGCCCGTTATGGTCGGGCCATAAACACACGATTTCCACTCTAGCCCGTTACGACACCTTTTGCGGACTGTTATTGGTCCACGAATAGTACGACCCATGTTTAACCAATCAATCACATGGCCCGTAGAAGGCCTATTGATTATACGGCCCGTCGAGGGCCCATGGATCCTACGGCCCATAGGAGGCCCATGGTCACTACAGCAGGTAGGAGGACCATGGTTACAATGGTCTGTATGTTGCCCATGGTTATTGTGGCCTAGTTATAAAATATAGTTATTGTGGCCACTAGAAAAACATGGAAAAAGTACTGCAGTGACTACAAGCAAGCAACTAATGCTAGGCTATTACACATATTACATCCACTGGGAATCAAAGTTCACCACCAGTGCAAATATAGGGAACAAAGCAGCATATCACATACACTGGTTGTCAAAGTTGGTGACCAGTGCAAATAAACACCGCAGCAAAACAAGTCCAGAACTGAAACCACTTCAGAAGAGCTCAAGAAACAATATCCTGGGTACCCAGCATGCTGGCAAGATGCTTAGCAAGCTTATTAACTTTCTCTTGTTTGGCGCTTAAATCCTCCAGCGCTTGTTGTTGCACCAGAAAGTATGCATATGAATTCTGGAGGGACTCCCTCAGTCCTTCGGCTTCGTGTCGCAACACATCTGATCGATGTCTTTCAACCTGAAGTTGAGACTCAAGAAGACGAACTGATTCAGGTTGCGAGTTCGAAGAGCTTGTGCCAGCAGTAGTGGCCAGTAACTCAAACACTACATCAAGACAGGACTTTGGGGTTGTCTCACTGTCGTCAAGATAGTTTTTATCAGCTTTCTTGGAGTCCAACAGGGATGTCTCACTATCTTTAACCTTATCTACATTACTTCCTTTACAATTGCATAACGGGGTACTCTTCTCCAATATTTTGTCCGCATTCTAAAAGAGAAACAAGCAGACACATCACAGGTTTACCATGTTGTATATGAAACTCATTTTGGTAAATCAGTTCAGTAGTAAAGTGGACAGGATAACAACATGAAATAAACATATATCTATGTACCATGGTCACTGTATGGTCTATATCATTCTAGTTTTTGTTGCCAAATCAAGATAGAGACACAGTTCAAATAATATCTGTTTAATACAAAGAAGCATAGACAGAATATAAGTATGGGAAACTACACAGCAATAACAACACTTGTAATGTGCATGACATGAGAACATAACTGTTTATTCAATTGAAACTGAAATCAACATAAAGCAAGTTACAACAGCAAACCAGTTAAAGAAATAGGTCTAAAACATACATGTTGTGCCATTGGAGTTTCAATTCCATCCTTCAAATTTGAAAATAGTTGGTATGAGTAAATACAGTGATGCAAGAGCAAAGGAGTATGAACCATAGCTCCAGAACCTGACCTGAGAACAATTCTTCTTCTGCTTTAAGCGTTGAGTTGGGGTTCGGACTGGTGGTCCTCGTGCTTTGGGCACTGCAGTTGCCTTACTAACTGCTCGTGTTTGGGTGCTCTGTGGTAGAGATAGTGTTGTGCCAACTGGAACTGGGTTACTATCTGCTGGGGTTGGGGTTAGAAGGGGTGTAGCTGGTTCTCTGTCCAACTGGGTAGGGGTACAATCTGCGAGAGTCTGGGTTATGTGTGGTGGGGCTGGTTCTTGGGCAAGTACAACCGTGGTTCTATCTGCATCGACTGGTAGCACTATCTTTTCTGAAGACCATGTTGTTACTCCCTTAGATACTGTCATCACCCCCTCCAATTCAAATGGCTGATAAACAAGAAAAGTAATTGAATGTACATACTTTGTATGATAGACAGGTGCAATGGATAGTGGGGAATAAAAGAGGGCATGAAATAATTCACATTTATCTTGTCTAACCAAATAGGATAGCATGACACAATTTCACATATATGATGGCTAACTAAACAGGATAGCACGACACAATTTCACATATATGATGGCTAACTAAACAGGATAGAAAGACATAATTCAAGATATGATGACTATGTAAACAGGATGACATGATATAACTATATGATGTGTTTATTAAATAGGTTGGCATGCCATAATTCACATACATGCCGCCTGTGGAAACATGATAGCATGATATAATTCACGGATAGAATGGTATAATTCAAAATATGATGACTATAACACTAAACATGATGAGATGATATAACTATATGATGTCTTTATTAAATGGGTTGGCATGCCATAATTCAGATAGATGATGTCTATGTAAACATGATGGCATGATATAATTCAAATATATGATTTATATATATACTAAGCAAGTAAGCAGATGACAATCACATATATGATGTAAAAACTAAGTAATGCAAGACAACATATGCATGATATGAGTAATATAACCCTGCCTAGTTTGAGCATAGACCTCAGGGGTTAAATAGGACTGGTCATCTGTCTCTGAATCCTCCTCTGAGGAGCTATCTGTAACCAGCAAGATGTCTGCTTCAGCAGGTAGCATTGTCTGCTCTGAAGACCTTGTTTTCACTCCAGATACTTCCATCACCGCTTCAAATGGCTGATGCACAGGAAGAGTAGTTGAATATACAAACGCTGTTGACAAATGGAATACGTAATACAAAAAAAAGATAGCATGATATAATTCACATATATGATGATTGGCTAAACAACATGGCATTGCATAATTCACATATATAATGTCTTGCAACAAGATGGCATTGCATAATTCACATATATGGTAATTAGACACTAAACAGGTGGCATTCACACAAAGCATGTCTAAACTAAGCAAATGACATAGCAATGCAAGACACCATACGCACGATATGAGCAACATAACCCTGCCAAGTTAGAGCATACCCTCTGGGGGGGGGGGTGGGGGGGGGGGGGGGGAATAGGAATGGTCATCTGTCTCCGAATCCTCCTCTGAGGAGCTATCCGTAACCAGCGAGATATGCGCTTCATCAGATAGCATTGTCTGCTCTGAAGACCTTGTTTTCACTCTAGATTTTTCCATCACCGTGTCAAATGGCTGATGCACATGAAGAGTAGTTGAATGTACTAACATTGTTGACAAATGTAATACGTAATGAAAAAAAGGATGGCGTGATATAATTCACATATAAGATGACTGGCTAAGGAGGATGGTATTGCAAAATTCACATATATGATGCCTGGCTGAACAAGATGGCGTTGCATAATTCACATATACGATATAGAAACTAAACAGATGGCATTTACACAAAGCATGTCTAAACTAAGTAGATGACGTATTTGATGTATAAAGTAAGCTATGCAAGGCACCATATGCATGATATGACCAACATCGGCATGCCAAGTTAGAGCGAAGACCTCAGGGGGTAAATAGGAGTGGTCTGCTCCTTCTAAATCCCCCTCGGAACAGTTATCTTCCTCTTGATTACAATCTGAAAATGGGTGGAGGGGGGGCTGCCTTTGCGCCCACCATGGAGTGACGTCTGCATGAAATTTTATTGCCACACAAGGCTCGTCTCTTTTGCTCTACATGTTCAGTTCCATTATGTACAATGACTGACATGCATAGGAATAAAACATAGTGAGATTATGTAGGGAGTGCATGCAGAAATCCAGAATGATGGTAGCAACCTATGGATAGACACAAAACCAATGATAGCAGTCAGATAATGGCTTCAGTTAAAAAATACAGATAATGGCTTCTTCACTGTTTGTTTCCCATCCAACATGCAACTCATAGTAGACACCAGATAGTAGACATATACTATTGATTGCGGCCCTGATATGTACCCCACAACCATTTAAAAACTCAAGTTTGAGCATTAGTTTGGAGCTGACTCAGAGTCTAATCGGTGAACAAGATGATAAAGTAGCATGTAATATTAAGCGATGCGTAACGTAAGTAGACACGAAAGAGTGTGACCTCTCTTGCGAACCCGTGTAGTCCTCAAGGTCATCTGCTCAGTTGATGATGGTAATGCAGTTGTTGTGGCTTCCGGCGACGGGGAAGAAGATCTGAGGTGGCGATAGACAGTCTAGAGGGCGGATCCCTGCTGTGGTGGACCCTTCTGTCGTTGGAGCAGCTGAGCTGGGGTGGACGACAGCGCGGCAGGAGCAGGACAAACCACACAAGGTTTTCTTTGATAACTATCTGTAAGAGAAGTAATTCTTGTGGCACCCCGGCTCAGAGAAGACCGGAACGCCCCGTATTCCAGCCCAGGGACAAGTCCTCTGGAATACAGCACTGTAGGCATAGAACAAATCAGCTCTTTATTACAATGGATATGGTTACAAAGGGTACAAGGATTACATCGGCACGGCGCCACTACGCCTGCCCGGGGTAGCTCTATGCTAACAGCGGAGTAACTCTCTCGGCAGTGGAACATCGATGGCGATGATGGACTCCACTCCGCAGGGACTTTGGCTAGAACGCGTATCCTAGGTCGCAAACTCGGGATCCTCGACAAGCAAGCAATCATGGCATGACCTGCAAACTGGCATGACACGCAAGGTGAGTACTTTGAATGTACTCGCAAGCTCACAACAAACATCAGCATTAAGGCAAGACAACATCATAGCAAGATAGCTACTGAAGTAGATGCAGTAAGGTAAAGCATATTAAGTGGTTTAATCCATACTCCGAATAATCTCAGGATCCAATCTGAATCTGTTCCAAATCCAATCCAAATCATGTGGTCATCCGACCACTCATCTCATAGCCATCCCATGGCTAACGTATCATATTCCTGATACCATCTGTACTGCAAGTCTGACAAACTTACTCTCTTCCGGGTTGCCTCACAACCTTCAGAATACTCATGATCCACCGAGTACTTCCGATCTTACGATGAGTTCTTCCATCATTATCACTACAATGGTTAACCACCTAAAGAGGTCTAGACGGACTGTCCAATACCGTGGACACGGCTATTCGAATAGATTTTACACTCTGCAGAGGTTGCGCACTTTACCCACACGATGGAGCACCTGACCTCGTGATCCCATTCGGGTGGACCAACGTTGCTTCAATGAAACACGCCTGACCCGTGACTCTCCCATCGTACCACCGGCAATCATCCTCCCCCGGAGTCCTGCCCTGGGTGGCCCCTGTGTCACCTCGTGACACCTGCCACCGTCGTGCCTAACAAACTGTCCCAAACGGGGACCTGGTGCCATATAACTCAACTGGGCTCACAAGGTTATCGCCGCCTACCGGGCCAAGGTAGCGCGCACACATAACCTTCCCTGTCGGGCAGTACCAGTGAAAGAGCACGCGATCAGACCAAGTCAAGGCCGTCCCATACCGGCAAATGTGGCTGCACGGATAAGTCTGAACAGGTGACTCTGGATCAACCATGAAGTATCTAATCTCCAAACAATCGCTGTCATGGCTGACACTCCGATATCATAGCAATCCAAGTCAAAACGATATCTGGCTAGAAATCTGGTAACCAGTATGCTTAAGCCACTGCTACTAACTCATCTCCACGAACTGCCGGATGAAATCCAGAATAATCATAGACGATAATCTCAACATCATGGCATCAACGAGTGGGTAAACTACTAGCCACTACAATCCGGTACTCAACATGGTAGTCACCTATCCAAGAATTACTCCAGCATTGCATAATCCAATTCATTTTACGAACACTTCATACTTGCCATAAAAGTAATTAATTTGACTATGACATTGAAATGCAATTATGCAAATGAGAGTTGTGGCTTGCCTGGAGATGAAGAAACCGTCGGGGAGAAATGCGGAGAGTCCGCGGAGTTGACTGCCAGAAACAGTTCTCTCTCGGAGGGGCTGTTTATGGGCAAGGGCAAAATGGTCATTTCCACAGTGGGGCCACATGGTAAAAATGATATCAACAGATAGAGCTCGACGAGACGAAGAAGTGGGCTTTGGATTCACCTCGATTGGAGTTTCGAGCAAAAAGATGTAAGGGTTTGACTGCGGAAGGACCTTTCTATAAGAAAAGTATTTACTTCTGGGTACTTCACAGTTTTTTTTCTGGAAAAGAATAAAGGGCACTATGCAGCTGGGCTGCCTCGGGCCGAATCTCACCGCCGCTGCTGCTGTTGCTTCTGGGCCGGCCCGCACCATTGTTGGCTCCTTTTTTTTAAAAACACCCGGTGGGCTCTGGTGGGCTGGCCCACCTTATCTCCCTCCTCCTCCCTGGTGCCTGACAGAAACAGAGAGAGGGGTGAGGCAGAGGCGCGGCTGGGCTCAGCCGACAATGAGCTTGGCGGCTCCGGCAATCTCCGGCGAGGGCGCCGGCGTCGGCGAGCGCGTTGAGGAGCGCCGCGTCCACCAAGGGCCTCTGCAGCGCCGGGGAAGGGCCGAGGGGCGCTGGGCCAAGGCGGGGACAGAGGGCACGGCGGCAGCTAAATTTGGTGCGCGCGGCCACAGTGGCTCCGGCGAGGGGGCGAGGTGCTGGGGAGGGTCGCCGGAGTGGAGGGGTTCTCCTGGTGGTGGTGGGACGGAGAGGGGCGGCCTGGTTTGCCGGAATTTGAGGTGGCCGAACCGGCGGCCATGGCAGCAAAGGGCGGCGAGGAGGGCTCTGGAGCTTGAGGGGAGAGGGGCTAGGGCTTGCTGGTGTGGAGGAGAAGCTCGTGGGCGCCTTAAATAGCCTTGGGGAGGGCTAGACGACGACGACCGGAGCTCCCAGAAGCTCGTCGCTGTGGCGGCGACCTAGCGGCGAAACCATGTCGGCAGAGGCGGCCAAGAGCTAGGGGACGAAGGGAGGAGGTTCTGGACGAGCCACGCATGCGGTGGAGGGCTCACCGGCGCTCCCGGACGAGCTAGAACCCGCTAGAGACGCGCTCCCGATGCGTACGGAGTACAGAGCGCGGGTTTGGCGTGGTCTGCACGTGGTCACCGCGTGGCCACGGCTTTTCCATGCCATACTTGGTGCCAAATCGTGTCTGGGAGGTTCTCCTTCCTTCCCGTAGATAACCTATGCAGCTGGATGGCTCGAGAGAATATTGGTGTGACTGGACTAAGGTCAACAAGCTTCTAGCAGCCAACTTGACCATGTTGCTGTGATCAACAAAGAAGTGATAGGGTCAAGATGAGATGTCTGGGAGGTGTAGGGTAGGAAGTACTATAATACTATGAAATTTGGAAATAAATGGACCAAAATTTAATAGGGTTGCCTTGCAACTGACCAATCTGGTCCAGATACTCAATCTTGATGTGCCACTGACATGGAGTAGCAACTTGGGCCGAAATTTGGTATACCTTGATGATTTGGTCATATGAGAGTGCCATAAAAATTTCATGCCATTTGGACAAGCAAAAATGGTACTTCCTTCACAGCTATCCTCTCTGACCAGAATCTTAGATAAATTCTAGGGAATTATTGGGAAGATGAAATAAGCCCAAATTTTGTGGAGATAGTTTATATGGGTAGGATAATGCTCTGGTAAATTTGCAGCAATAATGGATTAATATAAAATATAGTTGCTTCACAATGTGAAAATCTGACCAGAAACCAAGATTTGAGGCTGTGCTCACATAAATGATTGGATAGGGTTGAAACTTGGTGGAGAGTCATGATTTGAGCATATGAAGATGCTTCCAAAGTTTCAACTCATTTGGATACTCCTAGGTGGCACTTGCTTCACAAAGATTCCAGCTGACCAGAAACTTTGGAAATTAGCCAAAGGAGATTTACTAGCCAAATTGAGTTGAATTTTGGCATGTGGCAATGATATGGATAGGAAAGAATGCCCAAAAAGTTTGAGACCAATTAAGCAAATATAAAGGGTACTTGCTTCTCAACTTGACAGCTGGGGCAGAATCAGAAAAGGAATATTTGTGAAATATTTTTGAACATGGCAAAGAAGGATTTTGACATATTTGTGGAAGATATGTCCCAAAATATTTATGAGAATTATTTGGGCATCTTGGGAATGATAGAAATGTGGGTTGCTTCACAACCCAGGACGAAAGGGTTATTCCTTTAATGGAAAAAAGAATATTCCCAAAGAATATTGGGGTTGGTCCAAGATGGAAATGACATAGTCTTGGGATGGTTTTGAGGTTGCCAAGCCACTTGGGAAGAAGATTGAAGAGTGATCCCTCCAGGTTGCAGGACTACTAAGCCACAGAAAAGCGAATCCGGACCAAAATCGAAAGAAAAAGAAAGTGGACAAAATCCAGGGTGTTACAAACCTACCCCCCTTAAAGAAATCTCGTCCTCGAGATTTGGTTGCTCAGGGATCAAACATAAATATTTCCACTTAAGGAAACCGTTTCCAACTCGGGTTTCCTTTTTAGCTTTGTATAATGTTCCCGCTGAATTTCATATGACTGACTGCCTTGTTTCGGGGTGGTTTGCTTTACTGGAACCTTTTTCTGGCAAATCTTGCCTCATATGTTACTCCGACTTCAATCCTTTTATGTCTACTATCCTATCTGGGCAATAAATTATCCGGACCAAACCATGCGCCTTGCTCGTAAGTCCGAAGGTGGTTCCTCATGGACGTGTCATGACAGAGTCCAATACGAACGACCGTTCACTGAGTTGTGAACAGATTCTCTTGGTGGACATGAAATCTTTTACTCATTGCATTGGGTGACTTCAAATGGCTGTGTGTCCTCCAGGCTCAAAACAGTACTGTGAATCATACCGTTCTCCTGGCAGAATCTGACTTCTTGCACGGATTGCTGGGTCATCTTGGGTATCTTCACTGTCTTGGGTATAAGGCTCCTACCAAATATTTGGCTGTCACCTGTCGTGACTAGCATAAAGGTGTACGGGCTTATTGTGATATTATCCATAGACTTGACTGACAGTGGTCCTGGCAGCAGAATCTTGTTCACGGCAGGTTAGTCTTTAACTGATTCCCATCTGTGAGGACACATGCTTTGAGACTGTTGTTCATCCTTCTGATTACTCACTTTGTCGGTATCTCTATATGGATGGTAAGCCGTGTAATGCTTTAACATGGTTGCTGAATTTGAATTGCTGAGTTAATCTTTCAACTGGCCTGACCAGCTTGGTTGCACTCTTCTGACAATTCTGAGCATATCTGGTTGGCTGAGCGGGTTGCCTCGATATGGGGTCCTTGCAAATGGAATAGACCCCGTGGGTGTGTACCCATGGTGACTGGTACCGAGCCAGACTGTCCAGAGTATTTGTACAATTACCATACCTGGTTGGACAACCATGCTCTTTCATTATGGTTCTCTTTGCCTGGATTCTTAGCTGAAAGAACTTGGCTTTATGTGTTCTTGATTCTTCGGGTGACCATAGGTGTTGCTAGGTGCAATATTCCGGCAGGCATATTACTTTACAAGTTGCAGCTGTAGGGTAGCGATCATCTAAACCCTTGGATAAAACCGGCAAATAAACCAGTAGCCACCAGAATGGTCTTTACAACTCAGATCTGGGACATTACTGGAGTAACTCAACCCCGACTCAAGACGGCTGAAAAGCAGCTCAGAGCATGAGCTGGTGTCGATAAGAAGAAAGTAGCAGTTCCCTAAGACGGCCGAAGAACAACTCAGAGCATAGGGTCACTGCTACAGAGAGAAATTCAACAGCTGCCCGAGATGGCCGAAAAGCAGCTCAGAACACGGGCCAGTTGCTGACAAAAGAAATAAAAGTCGGCATCCACCCCGGATGGCCGGAAACAGCTCAGAACACAAGCGTGGTGCCGTCACCAAAGAAAAACGGGCAAGGGTTCATCCGTGTCCCAAACAGCTCACTATTATGCATACAGGGTATTCGGCTATCCTTCTTGCTGAACACTAAGTTCATAGCACATGCTGACTTGCTTCCAAGACATAGCAGGGTTCAAATTGTACTCATAGCAGACTCAAACCTTGTATATATGAATCATACCTTTGGCACAGAATGCACTGTGGATCATATACACGGTTTGCCTTCTTGCTGATTTGATCATTGCTGCTGTGAAGATTGCACATTGAGGTATACTTGATGCTGATAATCAATTCAGCCAGGATATCATTTATATTCAGGCCCGATATTCCCGGTATAACACAGTCTACTGAAAATTCCATATTGCTGAGCTGAGCTTCCAAATGACTGTCTCTTCACTGACTCTTTGGGTTCAGGGTCGGTGAGCAACTTCCATAAGGGGAAAATAAGGTAACACCAAGGGCCCAAAGAAAACGCAAGAGAAACAACTAAAACAAAAGCACACAAAGCAGCAAGATCACACACACAAGCAATATCACATTCTACAGCTATCCACAGCAATAATATGCATTCCTGCTTAAGCACACAAATCTCGCAAGAACTCCGGTATTACGGTCTAACATGCTGTGGCGATGTGCACGAAGTGAATCAATGTGTGAAAGAAAATTGGTGTAAACAAGGCTACACCAAATACGAGCTTAACACCGGTTCCATCTGGACGGACACGGTGGCAAGGACGAACTTGGTGATCGGGGGTCAGAACACAGAAGTTACGACCACATCATCATCAAGCGTACGGAATAAAACCATACACGTCCAAAGAATAGGTGGCGGAATGAGATAGTGGTGGAGAGAAAGGCTTGCAGGCATTACCCTTTTCTGATAACAAGGATCAGTAAGGGTTGCCGAAGCGGCTAGTGGAATGGCACGATCCGGGATAGAACTTGTCTATCACCGAAACGATAGGGGTAGCTGAAGAGAATATATTGGTGTGGTACTGGTGCATCAATCTTGCTAGTGATCGACACCCCTAAGCACCTTGGCATCACTCCGCTGGGACGGAGATAACACCACACCAAGGAACAAATATGCAAACTGGAGAGCGCAGGTAGGGAATCGAAACCGATGCCACCTACACTCACCAGATCCATCGTTAGTGATAAGATATCTAGTCTATATGTATGCTATGCACAAACAAATGCAGCAAACCAACTGGATCCTATACTACCGGTTACTAACGCTCGCGCCTAGACCACGCGTCCTATAGCCAGACCTGCTCTGATACCAACGCCTATGGCACCCCGGCTCAGAGAAGACCGGGATGCCTCGTATTCCAGCCCGGGGACAAGTCCTCTGGAATACGGCACTGTTGGCATAGAACAAATTAGCTCTTTATTACAATGGATATGGTTACAAAGGGTACAAGGATTACATCGGCACGGCGACACTACGCCTGACCGGGGTAGCTCTATGCTAACAGCGGAGTAACTCTCTCGGCAGCGGAACAGTGACGGCGGTGATGGACTCCACTCCGCAGGGACTCTGGCTAGAACGCGTATCCTAGGTCGCAAACTCGGGATCCTCGACAAGCAAGCAATCATGGCATGACCTGCAAACTAGCATGACACGCCAGGTGAGTACTTTGAATGTACTCGCAAGCTCACAACAAACATCAGCATTAAGGCAAGACAACATCATAGCAAGATAGCTACTGAAGTAGATGCAGTAAGGTAAAGCATATTAAGTGGTTTAATCCATACTCCGAATAATCTCAACATCCAATCTGAATCTGTTCCAAATCCAATCCAAATCATGTGGTCATCCGACCACTCATCTCATAGCCATCCCATGGCTAACGTATCATATTCCTGATACCATCTGCACTGCAAGTCTGACAAACTTACTCTCTTCCGGGTTGCCTCACAACCTTCAGAATACTCACGATCCACCGAGTACTTCCAATCTTACGACGAGTTCTTCCATCATTATCACTACTATGGTTGACCACCTAAAGAGGTCTGGATGGACTGTCCAATACCGTGGACACGGCTATTCGAATAGATTTCACACTCTGCAGAGGTTGCGCACTTTACCCACACCATAGTGCACCTGACCTCGTGATCCCATTTGGGTGGACCAGCGTTGCTCCAACGAAACCCGCCTGACCCGTGACTCTCCCATCGTACCACCGGCAATCATCCTCCCCCGGAGTCCTGCCCTGGGTGGCCCCTGTGTCACCTCGTGACACCTGCCACCGTCGTGGCTAACAAACTGTCCCAAACGGGGACCTGGTACCATATAACTCAACTGGGCTCACAAGGTTATCGCCGCCTACCAGGCCAGGGTAGCGCGCACGCAAAACCTTCCCTGTCGGGCGGTACCGGTGAAAGAGCACGCGATCAGACCAAGTCAAGGCCGTCCCATACCGGCAAATGTGGCTGCACGGATAAGTCCAGACACTTGACTCTAGATCAACCATGAAGTATCTAATCTCCAAACAATCTCTATCATGGCTGACACTCGGATATCATAGCAATCCAAGGCAAAACGATATCTGGCTAGAAATCCGGTAACCATTATGC
Organism: Thinopyrum elongatum; assembly: GCA_011799875.1. Classification (NCBI taxonomy): domain Eukaryota; kingdom Viridiplantae; phylum Streptophyta; class Magnoliopsida; order Poales; family Poaceae; genus Thinopyrum; species Thinopyrum elongatum. The sequence goes on from CM022297.1 coordinate 426,283,847, forward strand.
TTAAGCCACTGCTACTAACTCATCTCCACGAACGGCCGGATGAAATCCAGAATAATCATAGATGATAATCTCAACATCATGGCATCAACGAGTGGGTAAACTACTAGCCACTACAATCCGGTACTCAACATGGTAGTCACCTATCCAAGAATTACTCCAGCATTGCATAATCCAATTCATTTTACGAATACTTCATACTTGCCATAAAAGTAATTAATTTGACTATGACATTGAAATGCAATTGTGCAAATGAGAGTTCTGGCTTGCCTGGAGATGAAGAAACCATCGGGGAGAAATGCGGAGAGTCCGCGGAGTAGACTGCCGGAAACAGTTCTCTCTCGGAGGGGCTATTTACGGGCAAGGGCAAAATGGTCATTTACACAATGGGACCACATGGTGAAAATGATATCAACAGATAGAGCTCGACGAGACAAAGAAGTGGGCTTTGGATTCACCTCGATCGGAGTTCTGAGCAAAAAGATGTAAGGGTTTGATTGTGGAAGGACCTTTCTATAAGAAAAGTATTTACTTCTAGGTCCTTCGCAGTTTTCTTTCTGGAAAAGAATAAAGGGCACTATGCAGCTGGGCTGCCTCGGGCCGAATCTCACCGCCGCTGCTGCTGTTGCTTCTGGGCCGGCCCGCACCACTGTTGCCTCCTTTTTTTTTAAAACACCCGGTGGGCTCTCGTGGGCTGGCCCACCTTATCTCCCTCCTCCTCCATGGTGCCCGACAGAAACAGAGAGAGGGGTGAGGCAGAGGCACGGCTGGGCTGAGCCGGCGATGAGCTCGACGGCTCCGGCCATCTTCGGCGAGGGCGCCGGCATCGGCGAGCGCGTTGAGGAGCGCCGCGTCCACCAAGGGCCTCTGCAGCGCCGGGGAAGGGCCGAGGGGCACTGGGCCAAGGCGGGGACAGAGGGCACGGCGGCGGCTGACTTTGGTGCGCGCGGCCATAGTGGCTCCGGTGAGGGGGCGAGGTGCTGAGGAGGGTCGCCGGAGTGGAGGGGTTCTCCTGGTGGTGGTGGGACGGAGAGGGGCGGCGTAGTTCACCGGAATTTGAGGTGGCCGAACTGGCGGCCATGGCGGCAAAGGGCGGCGAGGAGGGCTCTGGAGCTCGAGGGGAGAGGGGCTGGGGCTTGCTGGTGCAGAGGAGAAGCTCGTGGGCGCCTTAAATAGCTTCGAGGAGGGCTAGACAACGACGACCGGAGCTCCCAGAAGCTCGTCGCCATGGCGGCAACCTAGCGGCGAACCCATGTTGGTAGAGGCGGCCAAGAGCTAGGGGACGAAGGGAGGAGGTTCTGGATGAGCCACGCGTGTGGTGGAGGGCTCGCCGGCGCTCCCGGACGAGCTAGAACCCGCTGGATACGCGCTCCCGACGCGTACGGAGTACATAGCACGGGTTTGGCGTGCTCTGCATGTGGTCACCGCGTGGCCACGGCATTGCCACGCCATACTTGGTGCGAAATCGTGTCTGGGAGGTTCTCCTTCCTTCCCATAGATATCCTATGCAGTTGGATGGCTCGAGAGAATACTCGTGTGACTGGACTAAGGTCAACAAGCTTCTAGCAGCCAACTTGACCTTGTTTTTGTGATCAACAGAGAAGTGATAGGGTCAAGATGAGATGTCTGGGAGGTGTAGGGTAGGAAGGACTATAATACTATGAAATTTGGAAATAAATGGACCAAGATTTAATAGGGTTGCCTTGCAACTGACCAATCTGGTCCAGATACTCAATCTTGATGTGCCACTGACATGGAGTAGCAACTTGGGCTAAAATTTGGTATAGCATTATGATTTGGTCATATGAGAGTGCCATAAAAATTCCATGCCATTTGGACAAGCCAAAATGGTACGTCCTTCACAGCTATCCTCTCAGACCAGATTTTTAGAAAAATTCTAGGGAATTATTGGGAAGATGAAATGAGCCCATGTTTTGTGGAGATAGTTTATATGGGTAGGAGAATGCTCTGGTAAATTTTCAGCAGTTATGGTGCAATATAAAATATAGTTGCTTCACAATGTGAAAATCTGACCAGAAAACAAGATTTGAGGCTGTGCTCACATAGATGATTGGATAGGGTTGAAACTTCGTGGAGAGTCATGATTTGAGCATATGAAGATGCTTGCAAAATTTCAACTCATTTGGATACTCCTAGGTGGCACTTGCTTCACAAAGATTCCAGCTAACCAGAAACTTTGGAAATTAGCCAAAGGAGATTTACGAGCCAAATTGAGTTGAATTTTGGCATGTGGCAATGATATGGATAGGAAAGAATGCCCAAAAAGTTTGAGACCAAGCAAGCAAATATAAAGGGTACTTGCTTCTCAACTTGACAGCTAGGGCAGAATCAGAAAAGGAATACTTGTGAAATATTTTTGAACATGGCAAAGAAGGATTTTGACATATTTGTGGAAGATATGTCCCAAAGTATTTATGAGAATTATTTGGGAATCTTGGGAATGATAGAAATGTGGGTTGCTTCACAACCCAGGACAACAGGGTTATTCCTTTAATGGAAAAAAGAATATTCCCAAAGAATATTGGGGTTGGTCCAAGATGGAAATGGCATAGTCTTGGGATGGTTTTGAGGTTGGCTAGCCACTTGGGAAGAAGATTGAAGAGTGATCCCTCCAGGTTGCAAGACTATTAAGCCACAGAAAAGCGAATCCGGACCAAAATCGAAAGAAAAAGAAAGTGGGCAAAATCCAGGGTGTTACAATTCTGTAAGGGCTCGTTTCAATTGGAGGATTCTAACAACGCAGGGATAGGAAATACACAGTAATAGGATAGGAATGCATGTGCAAAACAGAGAATTTAAAATCACAGGATTTCTATCAATCTGGGTGTTTGGTTCACAGGAATTGGAAGGTCACACGATTGCAAAGAAGCATGGTCAAATTAAGTCAAACTACAAGAAAATGTACAGTTATAATGCTATTATGCTACTATCACTTAGTCTTGTTCTTCATGAAATGGAATTTGAAAAGGAGGGCCAAGTGGATATTAAAATTCCTACAGTTTTTTTTTGAAAGAGACACTAAAGGAACAAATCCTACAGTTTTCCTTTGCTCCATTCCTTTGAACCAAATGCATTAATAGTAGTACCACAGGAAACTTTCCAATTCCTATGTTTTTCCTTCACTTTTCCATTCAACCACCAGCAATTCTAGTAGGTAGGCTTGAATAGGCAAAAGCCTACACTCCAAAAATGTATTTGTGTTACTTGTACTACTTTGGACCCAGGCCACTGCCCAACTAACTCAACTCCCAGGCTCATCTACACATGCACAGCTCAACACGCAGAAATAAATAATGATGGCTTTCGAGAGAGTCCATCACGGATAGCTAAGTTGCCTGGTACCTCACTGCTTGTTATATAGGAGAAACTAATCATATTTCACGTTACTACGTGTGCTCGGTGGACAATATATATAACATGTAGAGTAAAAAAGCGATGCAGCAAGTGTACAACCTCTTTGGCGAAGCCATGTCGATCTCAGCATCATTGGGTTGGTCGCTGAGGATGCTGCGGCTGATGTGGCAGTCGGAGGAGGGGAAGAAGATCTTAGGCACCTGGAGATGGAGCCAAGGGTACTGCTCCGTTGTGATGGTGGGTTTCATCATTGGAGCAGCTCCGGTGAGGTGTACTATGGCGAGGTTGAAGCAGGACAAGAGAGATAACATTAACCTGAAGTGGTATTCTAATAGCATCTCCGATAGATGATGTAAAATACATAACAAAAAAGTGCTAGATGTAAAATACATCAACCGCTCATCTCTGAACTTAACTGTCGAAACTAAATTTAACTGTCGAAACTGAATTTTACTGTCGAAACTGAATTTTGCTGTCGAAACTGAATTTTACTGTCGAAACTGAATGCACTAGTAGTAGAAAAGCAGTGCACTAATAGTTTTGGCTGCTCGAGCACTAGTGGCAGAGTAGCAGTGATCTAAATCGGTAGCCGCTCCAGCAGGGACCATACTACCAGAGAGCAGCCAGGGCAGAGTAGCAGCAGCGCCATAGCAGCAGTGTGTGCGAGAGCCGGGGTAGCTGGTCATGTAGCCGCATCTTGGGTAGCAGCAGTTGGAGCTCGAGCGAGAGCCGGAGCTGCTGCTCGTGCAGCAGCAGCGCGAGCAAGAGTAGACCAGCAACACAAGCAAGAGCAAGAGCAAGAGCAGCAGCGCAAGCAGGAGCTAGAGCAGACTAGGAAGGGGACCGAGAGCAAGAGCAGCAGTGCGAGCAAGAGCTAGAGCAGACCAGGCAGGGGACCGAGAGCAAGAGCAGAGCAGCAGCGCGAGCGAGAGCCGAAGCAGCAGTAGGGCCAGCGAGAGCTGGAATAGCAGCAGCAGCTCTGACTAATGTGGACGTCGCCGCCGAGGGAGCGACGCCGTGGAGGAAGTGGCTGGCGACGCCGCCGTAGAAGAAGCCGCGCCATGGCGGCTCGGTACCGAGCGCCGGTAACACCGTGTGATCGAATCAAGAAGAAAATGCACCGATTAGTGTAGAACCTCTTTGGTGGCGCCGATTAGGCCTCAGCTTCATCCGAGGAATCGGTGATGGTGCTGCTCTTCCGGTGGTGCAGGTGAAGATGGCGCTGTGGGAATGGAGGTGGCGCGAAAGATGAGGCGAACGTCGGGGCAGCTCCTTGGAGGTGGAGGACGGGGTGGCTGAACCGGCGGGACGATGAGATCAACGACGGATCCTCATCCGGTGCGGTGGATGAGGGACGTCGAGCTGTTGCGGTGGACGATGTCGTCGGGGAAGAGGCTCCTACTGGGTGGCGAACGAAGGAGGGTGTGGGGTTACGCAGGTTTTCGCGGCCTCGTTGTACGAATGGGTGGGGGGAGGGGATGGGAGGGGGGAACCATGGCTTAGGGACGCGCTTGTCTGAAATGTGGGTTAAGTTACGAAAGTAGCCCCACCGATTTGAACTAGGTGGTTCTTTCGGTTCAGGGGTATCACGGGAATTTCGCGTGTCGGGATTTCGCAGGAGGTGGGAGTTTTCGCGCACGTTGTAATTTTGGGATAGCAAGGCGCGGGTTGAGATGGAGGGAATTTTAGGAGCACAATGAGACAAAGAGATATCTTAAAATTTCGGGATAACAAGGCGCGGGTTGAAATTTCTGGACAAGCCTAACGTATACTGTACCAAATCAATTCGCACTTCCCTCGACGAAAAAACCAAAAAGAAATCAATTCGCACCACACAAGAGAGTCTCGTCCCATTTTACTGTATGAGTTACTACAAATACTATTCAAAACTTTGAATCCATGTTATGTTCAATTAAAATATTTCACTACGTGTATAATGCATGCAACCTGCTACTCAAATGAACATTTTAGTGCATTCCAAACGTATATACTACCACCTCAATATGAACTAAATTTGAATGCGTTTCTCTATTTGAATAAGATCTACAATCATGATTGTTGTCAAGTTAAACCATTTGAATTCGTTTCTCTATTTTAATAAGATCTACGATCATCATTATTGTCAAGTTAAACCATCGTTTGTATATTATCTTCACAGCACACCACATGATTACTGTCGAGTTAGATATGAACTATGTGTACTATATGAACTCGAACTCGATTTTTTGAATCCACTTTATGTTGATTTCAAATCACACTACATTTCAAGCTCTAGCTAGATCTTCATAATCTAAACCATGTCTCATTTGTATAATATGTTTATCACATAATGTATGGTGCCCCGCCCCCTACGCCTACAAGTATTTAGCTATGAGTTGCAAACGCCACACATTATCACAAATTCAAATAAAATGTGAGATTGTTCGATATATAGTATGGTTTAGATTGTTCGATATTTAGTTGTGAGCTGCAAACGCCACACATTATCACAAATTCAAATAAAATGTGAGATTGTTCGATATATAGTACGGTTTAGGTTGTTCGATATTTAGTTGTGAGCTGCAAATGCCACACATTATCACAAATTCAAATAAAATGTGAGATTGTTCGATATATAGTATGGTTTAGATTGTTCGATATTTAGGTGTGAGTTGCAAGCGCCACGCATTATCACATTATAGTATAACATGTCCAAAACCACACCACGCGTATCACCGATATATTCATGCATGCATAGGTTTATAACACTATGATCTCTTATTCAAATATATGAATCCACTTTCATATCGAATTATGATCTTTGTTAGTCTCTTACACCCACACAATCCTCTAACCTTTGTAGCGAGCACTAACTTTCTCTCGTGCATGCACACGCCCTCCCCCTCATTCAGCATTCTATCCATCGCGCACATTCATTTTTTTTCTTTAGGTCGTTCTCCCACGGTCTCCACAACTCCTTCTTTCCGACACACACCGATTGATAAACCTCTCTAGCGATGTCTGCCTACCACATACACACACACTTTTCATCTCCTCCTTTCTCTGTCCATGCATGCCTCGTGTCTCTCATACGGTCCCACACACGTGTAAACTCTCGCCCCTCTTTTTATCGATCCCACAATTGCACACTCCTCCCCCCTATCTAGTAGGCCTCTCGCACCACCTCCTAGCTCCATCCCTCTCTCTCTCTATTCGTCTCTCTGAGCCTTATTTGCCTCTAACAAATGGATGTACACCGACCGATCTCCCACTATACATATAGCTAGCTAGGTCGTTTATAACTCGTTTTCCCCACGCGCCGATCGATCTACCTCATTAGTTATGTCTCTCCCTTCCTCTGACACACAACAATTGATCTACCGATCTAGTTAGGTCTGCTTACCAAACACATGGTCCCCCTTCATCATCCATGCATGCCTCCCGACACATCTATCACACACACACACACAGAAACACATCCCCACTCTTCTTGATATTGCAGTTGTACCCTCAGTTTGTCTTGTAGGCCTCTCCCACCATCTCTGAGAAGCAACTCCACCACCACTCTAGCACTCTACCTCTCTCTCTCTCTCTGTCCCAACCAATTTCCTGTCCTTCACTTATGTATGGATGTCGAACGATCTCCCTCAAGACATAGCTAGGTCTCTCCTTCTCAACACATATACGAGTCGATCTACCTCTCTAGTTAGGCCCCACACACACACCGATACATCGAGCGCTCTAGTCATGTCTCCCTGCCACACACAAACTTGCCCTCTGCCCTCTGACGTTCTGGTAGGTCAGTCACCCTATATCTTTGACGAGCACACACACAATTTTGATGGCTCTCTTCATCGATCTCGCACCCACACACTTGATCCTCTCTTCGACTCTATCGATATATATATGACCCCTCCCTCTCTTCTCATGGATCGCCCCTCTATATATGATATAGATAGGCCTCTATTTCACACACATTGCATGTGTCACATTTTTGTTTGAGATATCATCGACACATATCCTCTAACCTTTGTAGCTAGCACTAACTTTCTCTCGTGCATGCACACGCCCTTCTCGCCCTCCCCCACCTTTAGCATTCTATCCATCGCGCACATTCATTTTTTTCTTTAGGTTGTTCTCCCACGGTCTCCACAACTCCTTCTTTCTGACATACACCGATTGATAAACCTCTCTAGCGATGTCTACCTACCACATACACACACACACACTTTTCATCTCCTCCTTTCTCTGTCCATGCATGCCTCGTGTCTCTCATATGGTCCCACACACGTGTAAACTCTCGCCCCTCTTTTCAACGATCTCACAATCGCACACTCCTCCCCCTATCTAGTAGGCCTCTCGCACCACCTCCTAGCTCCATCCCTCTCTCTCTCTATCCATCCCTCTGGGCCTTATTTGCCTCTAACAAATGGATGTACACCGACCGATCTCCCACTATACATATAGCTAGCTAGGTCGTTTATAACTCATTTTTGTTGGGAAACGTTGCATGGAAAACAAAATTTTTTCTACGCACACTCAAGATCTATCAAGGAGATGCATAGCAACAAGAGGGGGAGAGTGTGTCTACGTACCCTCGTAGACCGGAAGCAGAAGCGTTTGACAACACGGTTGATGTAGTCGAACTTCTTCACGTTCCAATCGATCGAGCACCGAACGTACGGCACCTCCGCGTTTAGCACATGTTCAGCTCGATGACATCCTCCACCTTCTTGATCGAGCAAGACAGCGAGGTAGTGGATGAGTTCCGATAGCACGATGGCGTGGTGACGGTGATGGTGAAGCTATCTCCGCAGGGCTTCGCCTAAGCACTATGAAAATATGACCGACGGTGTAAAAGATGGAGGGAGGCGCCGCACACAGCTAGGCAATTGTCTGTTTTGTGCTAGGCGCCCCCTCCCACATATATATAGGTGGGAGGGAGGGAGGAGTAGCCAAAGGGGGCACCCAAGTAGGAGGAATCCTACTTGGGGTCTCTCCCAAGCAACGCCCCCTGCCTTGTATAGGCGCGGGGGAAAGGCAGGGGAGGGTGGCGCCCCCCTTTCCTTTCTCCCATGAGAGGGAAAGGCAGGAGGGGCTAGCCCTCCCCCTTTTCCTTCCCTAGGGCTGGCCGGCTAGGGAGAGGGGTGCACCAGCCCCCTGTGGGCTGGTCTATCCCTCACTTGGCCCATTAAGCCCATAACACCTACCAGGGGTGTCCGGAACCCCTTCCGGTGATCCAATGCACTACAAAAAAAAAACACTTCCGTGATGATACGTCTTTGTCACAGTAGGTCACGTTTTCTGTCATGCATGTACATCCATGACGATTTTATGACAGAATCAAGATAGTCATACCTGTGCTGTCATAGAAGTGTTCCATGACAATACCAAAATTATCATCACGGAAGTGTCCACTTCCATGACGATAAATGGCGCGTCATGGAAGTGCTTTCGTCAAGGGTAACCGACATGTGGCATCCATCATAACGGGTCGCTGTTAAGCTATTGGGTTCCAGTTTGGATCTGATAACCCGTTAACAGCCTGGACTAATGGGGATTTTCCATGTGTAAAATTCTCATTCGCCCGCGGATCCACGTGTCGGCCCAGCGTTGGGACAGTTGTCATCCAGCGAATGGATGGCACGCGCCTATGATACGTCGACACGTGGCTCGGCCCAACAGTGGCCCATTCAGGTCAAAAGGCCGGCCCAGTTGACCTGGTCAAAAGGTAATGGCCGGCCCACTTAAAGCCTGCTAGCGGCCTGTTCGCATATAGCCCATTTACAACCCGCTAACTCACGACCCATTATGGCCTATCCGAATTAGGCCCAGTAGCGTCATATGGGCCATCCAATATGATTCCAGCCCATTGTAACTTCCGGCCCATGTATGGCACACGACGTCTTTCTGCCCATATGAGGCCCTTTGTAACTCTTGGCCCATTAACGGCCCGTGGTGAAACTGGCCCATAATGAATAGTATATCGCTTTATACCCATTAATGACCCATTATTCCATTGGGCCGTTTCCAGCCCGTGTTATCTTTCGGCCTTCTCAGGGCCCATTTATTCTTGGGCTGATTTGCAGCATTCAATTACTTACGGTCCGTTACTGGCCTGTTGCGGTTGTGGGCCAAATTCAGCCAATGGTTAAAGTCGGCCCATTTGTGGCCCGTTAATCCGTTGGGCCGTTTTCATAGCGTCATCAAATACGGCCGATTAACGATGGCCCGTTATGGTCAGCCCATGAACGGATGATTCCAACTCTAGCCCATTTACGGCCCATAATGCGGTCCGTTATTGGCCCCTGTTTGGCCAATCGATCATACGGCCCATAGAAGGCCCACTGATTCTATGACCCGTAGAAGGCCCATTGGTTGTACGGCCCATAGAAGGCCCATTGTTTCTACGGCCCGTAGAAGGCCCATTGTTTCTACGGCCCGTAGGAGGCCCATGGTCACTACAGTAAATATGTAGCCCATGGTTATTGTGGCCTAGTTTTAAAAAATAGGTTATTGCGGCCACTAGCAAACCGCGGAAAAAGAACTGCACTGACTGCAAGCAAACAAATAAACAAGACAACAAAGAAATAAATAAGCAGGCAACTTATGCTAGGCTATCACGGCTATAACACATATTACATCCACTGGGCATCAAAGTTCGCCACCAGTGCAAATATGGGGAACAAAGTAGCATATTGCATACACTAGTTGTCAAAGTTGGCGACCAGTGCAAATAAACGCCGCAGCAAAACAAATCCAGCACTGAAACCACTTCACAAGAGCTCAAGAAACAATATCTTGGGTATCCACCATGTTGGCAAGACGCTTAGCAAGCTTATTAGCTTTCTCTTGTTTGGCACTTAAATCCTCCAGCGCTTGCTGTTGCACCAGAAAGTATGCATCTGAATTCTGCAGGAACTTCCTCAGTCCTTCGGCTTCCTGTCGCAGCACATCTGATCGATGTCTTTCAACTTGAAGTTGAGACTCAAGAAGCTGAATTGATTCAGGCAGCGAGTTCGAAGAGCTGGTGCCAGCAGTAGTGGCCAGTAACTCGAACACTACATCAAGACAGGACTTTGGGGTTGTCTCAGTGTCTTCAATATAGTTTTTATCAGCTTTCCTGGAGACCAACAGGGATGTCTCACTATCTTGAACCTTATCTGCATTACTTCCTTTACCATTGCATAATGGGGTACTCTTCTCCAATATTTTGTCCGCATTCTAAAAGAGAAACAAGCAGACAGATCATAGGTTTACCATGTTGTATAGGAAACTCATTTTGGTAAACCAGTTCAGTAGTAAGGTGGACAGGATAACAGCATGAAACAAACATATATCTATGTAGTATGGTCACTATATGGTCTATATCATTCTAGTTTATGTGGCCAAATCAAGATAGAGACAGTTCAGATCATATCTGTTTAAGACAAAGCAGCATAGACTGAATATAAGTGTGGGAAACTACACAGCAATAACAACACTTGTAATGTGCATGGCATGAGAACATAAATGTTTATTAAATTGAAACTGAAATCAACATAGAGCAAGTTACAACAGCAAATACGTTAAAGAAACAGGTTTAAAACATACCTATTGCACCATTGGAGTTTCAATTGCATCCTTCAAATTTGAAATTAGTTGGTATGAGTAAATACAGTGATGCAAGAGCAAAGGAGTATGAACCATAGCTACGGAACCTGACCTGAGAACAATTCTTCTTCTGCTTTAAGCATTGACTTGGGGTTCGGAGTGGTGGTCCTCGTGCTTTGGGCACTATAGTTGCCTTACTAACTGCTTGTGTTTGGGTGCTCTGTGGTGGAGACGGTGCTGTGTCAACTGGAACTGGGTTACTATCTGCTGGGGTTGGGGTTAGAAGGGGTGTAGTTGGTTCTCTGTCCAACTGGGTAGGGGTACAATCTGTGTGAGTCTGGGTTATGTGTGGTGGGGCTGGTTCTTGGGCAAGTACAACCGTGGTTCTATCTGCATCGACGGGTAGCACGATCTTTTCTGAAGACCGTGTTTTTACTCCCATAGATACGGCCATCACCCCCTCCTATTCAAATGGCTGATAAATAAGAAAAGTAATTGAATGTACAGACATTGTAAGATAGACAGGTGCAATGGATAGTAGGGAAGAAAACAGGGCATGAAATAATTCACATTTATGTTGTCTAACCAAACAGGATAGCATGACATAATTTCACATATATGATGGCTAATTAAACAGGATAGCATGACACAATTTCACATATATGATGGCTAACTAAACAGGATAGAATGACATACTTCAAAATATGATGACTATGTAAACAGGATGACATGATATAACTATACGATGTGTCTATTAAAGTGGTTGGCATGCCATAATTCACAAACATGCCGTCGATGGAAACATGATGGCATGATATAATTCACGGATAGAATGACATAATTCAAAATATGATGACTATGTAAACAGGATGAGATGATATAACCATAATTCAGATACATGCTGTCTATGTAAACATCATGGCATGATATAATTCAAATATATGATTTATATACTAAGCAAGTGAGCAGAGGGCAATCGCATATATGATGTGTCAACTGAGGAGATGTCATTCAATATTGTGTATATGATGTAAAAACTAAGCATTGTAAGATAACATATGCATGATATGAGTAATATAACCCTGCAAAGTTTGAGCATACACCTCAGGGGGAAAATAGGACTGGTCATCTGCCTCTGAATCCTCCTCTGAGGAGCTATCTGTAACCAGCAAGATATCTGCTTTAGTAGGTAGCATTGTCTGCTCTGAAGACCTTGTTTTCACTCCAGATTTCTCCATCACCAATTCAAATGGCTGATGCACAGGAAGAGCAGTTGAATATACAAACATTGTCGACAAATGGAATGAGTAATACAAAAAAAGGATGGCATGATATAATTCACATATATGACGCTTGGCTAAACAACATGGCATTGCATAATTCACATACATAATGCCTTGCAACAAGATAGCATTGCATAATTCACATATATAATGTCTTGCAACAAGATGGCATTGCAAAATTCACATATATGGTAATTAGACACTAATCAGGTGGCACTCACACAAAGCATGTCTAAACTAAGCAAATGACATGCCAATTCAAGACACCATATGCATGATATGAGCAATATAACCCTGCCAAGTTAGAGCATGCACCTCGGGGGGAAATACGACTGGTCATCTGTCTCTGAATCCTCCTTCGAGGAGCTATCTGTAACCAGCAAGACATCCGCTTCGTCAGATAGCGTTGTCTACTCTGAAGACATTGTTTTCACTCCAGATTTTTCCATGACCGTGTCGAATGGCTGATACACAGGAAGAGTAATTGAATGTACTAAATTTTTTAACAAATTTAATACGTAATAAAAAAAGGATGGCATGATATAATTCACATATAAGATGACTGGCTAACCAGGATGGCATTGCAAAATTCACATATATGATGCCTGGCTAAACAAGATGGCATTGCATGATTCACATATATGATATAGAAACTAAACAGATGGCATTCACACAATGCATGTCTAAACTAAGCAGATGACATATTTTTTGTATAAAGTAAGCAATGCAAGGCACCATATGCATGATATGACCAACATCAGCATGCCAAGTTAGAGCAAAAGACCTCAGGGGGTACATAGGAGTTGTCTGCTCCCTCTGAATCCCCCTCTGAACAGTTATCTGCCTCTTGATTACAGTCTGGAATGGGGGGAGGGGGGTTGCTTTTGCGCCGACCATGGAGCGACGTCTGCATGAAATTTTATTGCCACGCAAGGCTCATCTCTTTTGCTCTACATGTTCAGTACCATTGTGTACAATAACTAACATGCATAGGAATAAAACATAGTGATTTTATGTAAGGAGTGCATGCACAAACTCAGAGTGATGGTAGCAAACTATGGATAGACCCAAAACCAATGATAGCAGGCAGATAATGGCTTCAGTTAAAAAATACAGATAATGGCTCCTTTAATGTTTGTTTCCACCCAACATGAAACTCATAGTAGACACCCGAGATTAACCAGATAGTAGACAGATAGTATTGATTGCTGCCCCAATATGTACCCCACAACCATTTAAAAACTCAAGTTTGAGCATTAGTTTGGACCTGACTCAGAGTCTAATCGGTGAACAAGATGATAAAGTAGCAAATCATCATATTAAGCGATGCATAATGAAAGCAGACATGAAATAGTGCGACCTCTCTTGCGGACCCGTGTAGTCCTCAAGGTCATCTGCTCAGTTGATGATGGTAATGCAGTTGTCGTGGCTGCCGGCTATGGGGAAGAAGATCTGAGGTGGCGAAAGACAGTCTGGAGGGCGGATCCTTGCTGTGGTGAACCCGTCCGTCGTTGGAGCAGCTGAGCTGGGGTGGACCACAGCGCAGCAGGAGCGGGACAAACCACACAAGGTTTTCTTTGACACATATCTGTAACAGAAGTAATTCTATAAGGGCTTGATTGAATTGGAGGATTCTAACAATGCAGGGATAGGAAATACACAGGAATACGATAGGAATGCACATGCAAAACAGAGAATTTAAAAACACAGGATTTCTGCCAATCTGGGTGTTTGGTTCACAAGAATTGGAAGATCACAGGATGCAAAGAAGCATGGTGAGATTAAGTCAAACAATAAGAAAATGTACGGTTATAATGCTATTATGCTACTATCTCTTAGTCTTGTGCTTCATGAATAGGAATTTGAAAAGGAGGACAAGTGGATATTAAAATTCCTACGGTTTTTCTTTCAAGGAGACACTAAAGGAACAAATCCTATAGTTTTCCTTTGCTCCATTCCTTTGTACCAAATGCATGAATAGTAGTACCATACGAAACTTTCCAATTCCTATGTTTTTCCTTCACTTTTCCTTTCAAGCACTGGCGATTCTAGTAGGCAGGCTTGAACAGGGAAAAGCTTACACTCAAAAAATGTTTTTGTGCTACTTCTACTACTTTGGACCCAGGCCACTGCCCTACTAGCTCAACTCCCAGGCCCATCTACAAATGCACAGCTCAAACGCGTAGAAATAAATAATGATGGCATTCAAGAGAGTCCATCACGGATAGCTAAGTTGCCTGGTACCTCACTGCTTGTCATATAGTAGGAGAAACTAATCATATTTCACGTTACTACGCGTGCTCAGTGGACAATATATATATATAACATGTAGAGTAAAAAAGCGATGCAACAAGTGTACAACCTCTTTGGCGAAGCCATGTCGATCTCAGCATGATTGGGTTGGTCGGTGAGGATGCTCCGGCTGATTTGGCTGTCGGAGGAGGGGAAGAAGATCTTAGGCGTCTGGAGATGCAGACGGGGGTACTGCTCCGCTGTGATGGAGGGTTTCGTCTTTGGAGCAGCTCCGGTGAGTTGTACGACGGCGAGGCTGAAGCAGGACAAGAGAGACAACGTTAACCAGAGTGGAATTCTAATAGCATCTCCAATAGATGATGTAAAATACATAACCACAAAGTGCTAGATGTAAAATACATCAGCCGCTCATCTCCGAACTTAGCTGTCGAAACTAAATTTAACCGTCGAAACTGAATTTTACTGTCGAAACTGAATTTTGCTGTCAAAACCAAATTTTACTGTCGAAACTGAACGCACTAGTAGCAAAAAAGTAGTAGCAGCAGCAGCAGCGCCCGGAGCAGCAGCGCGTGCAAGAGCCGGGGCAGCTGGTCGTGTAGCAGCATCTCAGGTAGCAGCTGCAGGGGCCCGAGCGAGAGCAGGATCTGCTGCTCATGCAGTAGCAGCGCGAGCAAGAGTAGAGCAGCAGAGCAAGCAAGAGCAAGAGCGAGAGCAGCAGCGCGAGCAAGAGCAAGAGCAGACCAGGCAGGGGACCGAGAGCAAGAGCAGAGCAGCAGCGCGAGCGAGAGCCAAAGCAGCAGCAGCTCCTACTGATGTGGACGTCGTCGCCGAAGGAGCGACGCCGTGGAGGAAGCGGCCGGCGACGCCACCGTAGATGGAGCCTCGCCATGTCGGCTCGGGACCAAGCACCAGCAGCACCGTGAGATCGAATCAAGAAGAAAATGCAGCGATTAGTGTAGAACCTCTTTGGTGGCACCGATTAGGCCTCAACTTCATCCGAGGAATCGGTGATGATGCTGCTCTTCCGGTGGTGCAGGTGAAGACGGTGGTGTGAGAATGGAGGTGGCCCGAAAGATGAGGGGAACATCGGGGCAGCTCCTTGAAGGTGGAGGACGGGGTGGCTGAACCGGCGGGACGACGAGATCGACGACGGATCCTCATCCGGTGCGGTGGATGAGGGACATCATGGTGTTGCTGTGGACGACGTCGTCGGGGAAGAGGCTCTGGCTGGGTGGCGGACGGAGGAGGGTGTGGGGCTTCGTGGGTTTTCGCGGGCTCGGTGTACGAATTGGGGGTCATATGGGATGGTAGGGGGAACCATGGCTTAGGGTCGCGCTTGTACGAAATGTGGGGTAAGTTACGAAAGTACCCCCACCGATTTGAGGTAGGCGGTTCTTTTGGTTCAGGGGTATCACGGGCATTTCGCTTGTCGGGATTTCGCAGGAGGTGGGAGTTTTCGCGCGCGTTGTAGTTTTGGGATAGCAAGGCGCGGGTTGAGATGGAGAGAGTTTTCGGAGCACAACGAGAAAAAAGCTATCTTAAAATTTTGGGGTAACAAGGCGCGGGTTGAAGAGGCGGGAGTTTCGCAGCACGATAGACAGAGATGCTAGCTTGAAATTTTGGCATAACAAGGCACAGCTTGAAATTTCGGGAGAACAAGCTTAACGTGTACAAAAAAAAGACAATTCACACCTCACTAGAGAGAGCCATGTCCCATTTTACTATATTACTAGAAATGCATTCAAATACAACAACAAAAAACTAAAAAAATCGGGACAACAGACTTAACATGTACAGTACCAAATCAATTTGCCCTTCCCTCAACAATAAAAAAAACAATTCGTGTTGTCTAGGATATGGACTAAATTTGAGTACATTTTCCCTGTTTGAATGGGATTGTCCTCGGGTTAGTTATACAACCATCTAAATATTATCTTCACAACACATGACATGAATATAGGAGTAGTAAATTCCCATATAAATATGAACTACATATACATACGATCTTGAATTCAAATATATGTATCCATTTTATGTTTAATTCAAATCATAGTAGATGTATGCTCTAGCTAGATGTTTGGAATCTAAACCATGTATGATACTACGTACAATGTGTTTAACACACACACACCATTTAGACTAGTAAGGTACACGTGCATTGCGCGCATGAGATTTGGCAACCAAATTATGAATAAATATCACATTATAGCATGTAAGCTTTGAGTCATATATGCATGATGTAGATGTTCGTTTAATTCTTATAGTTCATCTCATTCAAAATCAATTAGTTTTTATAAAAAAGCTAATCTATTTTAAGATTCTTGGAATTATGCGTTGTAAAGCATAAAGTAAAAAAAAATGGCAATTCATCTAGAAAAAAAATTTGGGCAATTATGATACGAAAAATTCTAGAACAAAGGAGAAGTGCTTGTGTTTTGAGGTTTGTGCATTATGCTTAAGTTCAACCATGGAGTCTTCTAGATTGTACATGTGGTAAAATGTGGTGGAATGTAGATGATATCCAACAGCCAGTAGTGCTCGGATTTGCCATCTCTGCACCGTCGGACTGGCTTCATCCAACGACCATCTTTCAAAGTTATTCGCACACTATATAGGGGTATAGATATGTGATGCGAAAGCCACCCATCATCTCCAATTTGAATAGTGTGTCCATGCACGGATGCAATGTGGCCAAACGATGCCTGCCATTGGTATCTCACATTCAACTAAGTCTAACCTTGCTCATTGTGTATACAGTATAGCATGCTCGTTTCCAAACCACACCACGCATATCTCAGTTATATTCATGCATGCATGGGTTTCAAACATCATGATCTCTTATTCAAATATTTGAATTCAACTTTACATTGATTATGACCTCACCTAGTCTTTTACACCCACACAGTCGTCTTCTCTTTACAATTGTACCACTAACTTTCTCTTGTGCATGCATGCACACACACTACCACTCGGCATTATCCATCGCGCACATGCAATCTTTTTCTTCAGGTTGGTCTCCCATGCATGCACACACACACACCTCCCCATCTTCATCACTTCGGGCATTCTTTATCTCTCACATGCATGCGCAACGATCGATGTTCCTCTATGTGTGTATATATATAGCTAGGTCTTTCCCAGTTTTCCACACAAACCGATCGATCTATATATCTAGTCAGGTCTCACCCTCTTTCCCACGTACACATCGATCAATCTATACCTCTCTATATAGGATTACATAGCTAATACACCCACATTTATCTATCCATCGTCCCCCTCTCATCATCCATGCCTTCCGCTTCATCTCTCAGACGCGCGCACAGTGGCGAAGACAGGGGGCAGCAAGGGCCCTGCCCCCCTAACATCACTATATACTGAGGCTAATATGAATTAATGTGATCAGTAGATCAATTGTTGGTAAAATAGTTTAAGTTGATGAATTGGCCCTCCCCGTAAAGGATTAGCAATGCTTGCCCCCTAGCTCATTTATTTTTCATGGCTCCGCCACTGCGCGCAACCTCGCACGTTCTCGCCCCCTCTCTTTAGATATCGATCTCGCACTTGTGCACTCCTTCATAGTCTCCCTCCACTTGGCCCCTCACACCATCTTCCAGCACACCACCCCCCATATCCCAGTGCTTGTATGCTCGTAGAGCTCTTCCCTCTATCTATCTCTATAGATATCTCGCGCGGTCCACCCCTCCCCTCCCTTCTCGTATATCACCCCGGCCCCATGCACATACATGTATGTATATAGGCCTCTCCTTCACACAAATTGCATTGACACGTATTCCCTCACCATATCTTAGTATCTCTCACACACACAGACTACGTGCGCGAAAGAGAAGAGGTGCACACATGTACTCGTTCCCACATACGAATGCGCGGGTGCACGGTGGAGCACACTTGTACAAAAAATGAGCGTGTAGAAAGGCTTTAGATGATGTGCCACTAGTCTATATCTATACCTCTATATCTATATCTATACCCCTATATTGAGTACGAATAAAATTGAAAGATGGTCGTTGGATGAAGCCAATCAGACGGTGCAGAGATGGCAAATCCGAGCACTACTGGCCATTGGATATCATCTACATTCCACCAGATTCTACCACGTGTACAATCTAGAAGATTCCATGGTTGAACTTTAGCATAATGCACAAACCTCAAAACACAAGTAATTCTCCTTTGTTCTAGAATCTTTCGTATCATAATTGCCCAAACTTTTTTTCTAGTTGAATTGCCATTATTTGTTTTTACTTTATGCTTTACAACGCACGATTCCATGAATCATAAAATAGATTAACTTTTTTATAAAAACTAATTGATTTTGAATGAGATGAACTATAAGAATTAAACGAACGTCTACATCATGCATATATGACTCAAAGCTTACATGCTATAGTGTGGTATTTATTCATAATTTGGTTGCCAAATCTCATGCGTGCAATGCACGTGTACCTTACTAGTACTTCCAGTATGTGCAAAACACGTAAATTAGAATTCCAATGGCACGCTATACAGTGTCTCTCCCTTTTTCAGTTAATATATTATGATTAAAATGATGTGGGGGCATCCATGAAGCCACGTGGCACATGTGGAGGCGTTGTCGCGACCTTCTTGTGTGGATTGATCATAGTGACGTGCTGCTGGTTCCAGAAGAATGTACTCGTCCTCTCTCACGCACACTGGCAGTACATGCACGAAGCGAAGATGTGCATGCACGCACTCATTCCCTCGCACGCACATGCGGGTACACGGTGGGACGCATTTTTGTACGAAGATCCCCCCATGTGATAATTTGACACGTGTAAAGTCGTTCACTTCATTGATGGTCAATTAATACAGTGCATGCAAATTGAGTGGATGTGAGGGAGGAAATAGTTGAGAAAGACATTACTACTCCACTGCGTGCATGCGAGTAGTTAAATCATGGGTTGCTACTTCCATTGGTCTACTTCGTATTTTGTGCCAATTTTTTACCATAATTTTAAGTAACACAATATTTATGCATGTCATAAAAATTAATGTCATTGAAAACTATGTTCAAATGTGATTCCAATGATATAATTTTTGGTGACATGCATTAACATTTTCTTAGTTAAATTTTTGGTCAAAAATTGGCACAAAATAAAAAGGGGGCCAATAAACCAGGACGCAGGCAGGATGATCAATTTTTGCCTGGGTTACTGTTGGTGGCCTTTGTATTTAAATATGGACGGAGTGGAGTAGTACTATCTTTATCTTAGCCTCGTAGGGCTCTCCCAGCGCCTACGCCCGCCTCCCCGCCTCGCCCACAGGATCCCACCATGGATAATCCCTTAGATCCCAGGATCACGCGGGCTGCCATCTCGCTGTGGCCCGCAGCACTGCCGCCTTTGAGCGAAACCCACATGTGTTTCAGAGGGGATCCATTACTCTGGAATCATAGATCGGTGGCGCCGGAGGACATGCCAGGGCTGCGTTTCAGGTGGTGGGCAGCAAGGGCAAATCAGATCAAGGAAGCGTCGCATCGATTGGAGAAAAGTTCGAAGGAGCTGCGCCAGGCGAAGCACAAGGCGGAGGCGCAAGTCAATCTCAGGGGAGAGATGCTGAGGGATGTCAGCATCTGGCAGCGTCGAGTTGATTTCGAGCTGGGGCTAATGGCAGAGATCATATTCATGGAGTCGACTATGGAGGAAAGAATGCGCATGCCTGCGGAATGGCATGAGCAGCCGGTGCAACTGTTCAAATGGGCGGTAGGAGAAGCCAAATCGCGGGACCAGCTGCGGCGGTGCCGCCGGGCATGCATCGTAGGTGAGGTGAGCTGCCCTCCTTCCCCGCCAGTGTTGCAGTGACCTACTTGGTTGCTGCTGCAGTGAACTTGCGGCGCCTTGGCGGTTTGCAACCGTGACAATCACTCCATCTATATGTATTGTATTCCTGTGAAAATACTTGGTCATTTGGAAAAAGATGGTAATTCATTTATCACTAGTTTTTGAATGCTTGGTCGTGACAATCACCCGAAGCCACAACCAGAAGTCTCCATCGCGTAATACTTACGGTCGGTCGCAGCAACAGACGGTCGGTTGGACCTTCGTCTCACCGAAGGGACACGCATCGGCTTGGTTTGTCATGTATGACCAGTTACATCACTGACTTGTGCGACCGCATTTGAGCAGTAGTACTTGAAATTTGTGTTCCAGGAAACTCATCGGGAGCCGTTTCGGGCCTCGAAATCAAAACCATCAATTAATCTTTAGCTTGTTCCCATCACATTCCAAAGTAGTACTACCATGCGATAATTAACTGCAAACCTGCTCACACCTAGTACGTATCAAACCTGAACGTGTTCCCACTATGCAGGTTTTAGTACTAGTGCTAGTACTAGGTTATAAAAAGGGGAACTACCTAGCGAAAATCACTCTGCCTTCCTCCTCATAAGTCTTTCTTGTTTGTCCGTCCTTGCCATGGCCGGTGTGCAGAGTTCTAGGTCGAGAACTACTCATAACAAGGGAGTGGCGACCAAGGCCGCGGAAAAAAAAGAGAGGGCTCGCCGCCTCGCAGAGACCTCGAAATATCTCTCACGGGCAGGCGAGGGCTCCCAGGAGCACCCTAGCCATGGAGGCGAACATGCCGAGCTGGCGGTGCTGGAGTCGTTATTCCTCGATGACATGCCCGATTAGCTCAATAAGCAGAAGGAGTTCATCGACGGCTTGGTGGAGCTGCTGAAGGAGAGCCTCAACGACATGCCCGCTAAGCTCAATAAGAAGGTGGAGTTGACCACCGGCTTGGTGATGCTGCTGAAGGAGAGCATTGCCTCGGGTAAGAAGGCGACCGGCGAAATCCTGCAACTTCAGGAGGACAAGGCGAAGCTCCACCATGAGCTCGACCTACTGAAGGAGGAGAATGCCGGCTGGAAGAAGCTGCACGAGAAGAGTAGTTCCTCAGTGAAGATGTTGCACGCCCTCATTATGGAACAGAAGGAGGAGTTGGAGAAGCTCCGCATCGAGCACCCGGCTGCTGTCAAGGTACGTAATGCGGCCGTGGAACAGATGATGAAGGCTCGCGTCGAGAAATCCCGCGTCATGGACAGAATAAAGAAGATGGCGGAGGAGATGCGCGAGGAGATGGAGGTCATGGAGGCGATGAAGAAGCAGTTACGACTCCGTGGCCAGCAACCCTTCATGTAGTAGAGAGCAGCGCCCCAGACTTGTGTGTGCGTCTTCCTTCTTTTTTGGGGGGATAATCTTCCTTCTTCTTTTGCTCCTGTGTTTCTTCTTTTGCTTCGGGTGTTTCGCCGCACGTGTCACGTTCTCTGTGAGGCATGAATAGAACAATGCTAACGATGAGCAGCGCTGTGGGATTGATGACTAGCAAATTAGATCATTTTTTATCGCCATATCGCACTGGCTGCCGTGTTTCGTGCTCCTCCATCGTACTAGTACTCCAGTGGAAAACTTGAGTATACCGCATGGTTCTTTGCTCCTCCTCAGGTCGTCGGCAACATTTATACGAGCAGTCAAATCACAAGGCCCCGCCTTCCAGCAGCAATGAGCCGTCAAATCACAAAGGCCCTCGCCTCTCGTGAAACCGACCAAGCGAGACTGCCCCGCCCTCTAGCCTTTTAAATGTATACTTTTGTACAGTAGTAGTATCGATGGATTGCGCCATGGAGCAAAACTAACAAGATGAAATTAAAGAAAAAAGATGGTACATATAGAGAGCTTAGTACTATTAAAAAAGCTAGTACGTGCTTAGATGGGGTGCTAAAGTCTATTAAAGAAATTAGCATACCTATTTAATTCTTTGACAACTAAACTCCTTCATACTTTGGGTAAACTTCTCTCATTTAAGTTTTTTTTAGAATTACATATCTCATTTAAGTGTTTTGCGTATGTGGCATGCTTAGAGCGTGGTTAATAGTATAGCCAACTGCTGGCTATGTGATGTTGGCCATATATATTGTACGTATATAATGTGAAGAGACGAGTGGTAGTACTACCAACTACAAGATGAACTGTAAGAAATACTAGTATGTACGTACTGAAGAGTTAAAGTAACGAGAAGGAACATAACATAGTTCTGCTGCTGGGGGCTAAGCACAACACACCCCTCAAATAAAACTAAGCACCCTGAAATTAAACTAAGCAACTAATCCGGTAGATACTGCATTAGAACCACCATGAGCAACGACACTGCCACCTTACTCAGACTCCTTGTCCACGTGCTCGACTTCGTCCTTGTCCCTCTTCCTCTTGGCCGATACTTCTTTGCTTGAACCGCACACTTGGCTCTTGCTCTTCATCCAACCCTTGTAGATATTGAAACAAAGGTAGGCATCCATTGCAGCATACTGGATGTGGTCTCTATTTAGTACATTCCACTGCCATGTAAGATGAAACTTGGGCGGAGGTTTCGTCAGTTTACCGTACGAAGGATCAACCATGGCTCCTGCCAGGGTCAGCATTGAAGGCTGACGGGAGGGCACTAGCCCATTCTTCTGGAGGTCGAAGGGTTGGCCTACAACGAGGCCTATCCGACTCAGGACTCTTCTGTCATTCATAAAGTCTACAGTAACAAATTTGACTTCGCCGCCCGCGAGGAAGTTCTTAAAATCCTCGCACTCAATGTCGGCATGGCATATGTGGTAGACCAAGCACAAGTTATGCACGCAAACCTGGATCACGGCAGGCTTCTTCCTCTCTTCCTCCTTTAGATTCTTCTCTTTTCCCAGGACTGTGGTGTACTCAACATCTAGCCCTGCGACCCACTCATCACCATTTGACTTTTCGAACATGTGTCTGAAGCGAGCAAGGCATCCTTTCACCGTTGCGGAAGAATGGGTGTAGATGACGTCGAACTCATCGCCGGTGATGGTTCTAACCTTGTACTCACCGCCAATCATGGAGATTTGGGATGCCATGGATTTGGGAGGAGGGTTAGGATTAGTGGAACTGCTGTAATGTGAAAGGACAGAACAACTAGGAGCGAACTGCCATAATGTTAAAGGATGGCCGAGGATGAGTAGGAGCAAACTGCTAGCGATTTTCCGATTGTAAAAATGCTTGAGTGGGTCAAGCGAACGGCATGGTAGTGGCTTGCCCGGTGGATAAATGGATCCATGCATAGTACTATGGGGGCCCAATTAGATGTCATGTCTACTAGACGCCCAATTAAATGGCTTCATGCATCTGCGTGTTCGCACGTCAAACGTCGGGAAAATTACAGGTGATACAAAGGTTTCAATGCTCCCATGATATGGGCTTCCGAGAGCCCTTGGATCTGAGATCGAACGGTTGCATGGCGTGATTCTAGACCTATGGGTGAATATCCTATCCTGGAGGGTTATTCTGCAAGTTTTCAGCAACTTAGCATGCGACCGTTCGATCTCAGATCCAAGGGCTGTCAGCAGCCCGTATCATGGTCGCGCCTACCACAACCGTCACCTCGCTCGCACGGTCGCGCCCTTGGAGATTTCAGACGGCTATAAATCAGCATTTTTTTGCCTACTTCGCATGCATGAAACTACTTCCTCCGTCCAGGTGCGTTAGGCTATCTGATGTTGGCATGTCATACATAGTCATCACTTAGTCACTCATACAACAAGGTTAGCTATAAGGTTGGCTATAAGAGTATTTTTTTTACTTCTCTGTATCTTGTTCTTCGTAGTATTTACTGCATTTGCCAAGGAGTAAGGAGTACTGGTACTTGGCACTTGTATACCATGGAGGTGGTCAGGAATCAGGAGACTCACGCTGGTCGTAGCACCGCAGTAATAATGATAATGGCAAGTCAAATCACAGGGCCCCACCTGTCCAGCAGTAACGAGCCGTCAAATCACACAGCCCTATGTTTGCAGCAGCCTACTCCCTCATCTTCTCGCCTCTCTGTCGAACCGACTAGGCGGAACTGCCCCGCCTACCACACGGGAAAAGCCCCGCCCTCGACTTTAAATATAATTTTGTATCCATGGATTGCACCATGGAGCAAAGCCTCAAGAAAACGGCGGTACACATGTATACAGCACGCCCGTTGCGTTCGCGTCGCACCCCAGACGGTCGGTCGGTCTGGCACGCCGCTCTCCGAATGGAATGCACGCCATATTGCGTTTGCACACACATGTGGGACCGCAATTGAGAACTGACCATAGGCACACTCCCCCATCCCTGCAAGTCGGCTGAGTTAATAGAAGAGAGAGACGAGCGATAGTACTGGAGCAGTGCTGTAAACACGTCAGTGCCTGGACGATCCCTGCACGACATGGGAGATCAGTTCGTCCATGCAAGTGACCATACTCCAGCAGACGGTGGATTGGCTATCGTCTACATATCGTGCAGGCTGTCTTGTACAGGGCTGTAGTTCTGATGAGAAATCTAAAAAAAAGGTTTCTTGTCATCTCGCAATATTAGGTGTCATGTGCTTCGGATCACTGCGAGGGTTAAACAGCGACAACTGCGTTCCTCCAAGGTGCTGGTCATTGGGGGCACATGCACGAAGACTACTCGGCTGCCATCTAGGTCAAGCCGGCTATGTTAATTAGGGCATCTATCGATTGACCCCTTTTCTACGAGTTTGTCTTTAATTTGAGCTTTGATCCTCGTCTAGTTTGTCCGTCGGGATTCATGTTGTCTTCTTGGGGTAGTGAGGTTATGGTTTCTTGTCTTGTGGCATTTTTTCATGTTATATGTTAATCCGGTGCTTCAGATCAAAATGACGACAACTGTGCCTCCGTGGCACGTGCATGAAGACTTCTCAACAGTCATTGACGAGGACAAGCCGGCTCCGGTAGATAAAAGAAAACTACTCCACTATATAGGCAGGAGCCTCCGCGCTTGCTTGCTAGTGTTGCTCTCTTCACACTCTCTCATCCTCTCTTGATCTAAACACGACAGCGGTGGCCACACTCTCTCTCTACTCACCGCTGGTCACAGATCCGGCTGGATCCCCTCCGCTTGGGAAGGTGAGAAGGTGCAATGTTCACGTGGTCGTCCTCGGCGACGGCTCTTACCCACTTCCGGCGCGTCCTGACCAACATGCCTTGCCGTTCTCTCCCACGCAGCACCGGCCAGGGAGGGCCTCCGACCCCTTCTTCCTCGCTACCGTAGTGTGGGCAGATCCGGCCTCCCGCCGCCCACCTAGCGACATCTCGGCGACCCTCAGGTATAACTTCCTTCGAAACCAGCCTTGCTCTACTGCCCCAGCTCCTGACGTCGCTGCATTTGTATCTTTTACTATTTCTCAGGCCCCTCGTAGATAGGATCGATCGGCTATTCGAAAGCCACCTAAATTTTACTGTTAAGAGGTAAAACTACTTCATGCAGTCGAATCTAGTACTACTTGGTTCAAACAGGGAAGAAAGGGGGTGGAGTTGGGGGAAGATTTGTTACCTGAATCTAGGACTTGGTCGAAAGAGGAAATAATGGGGGCGAAAAGTAGCAGAGACTGGCTATCCAACTGGTCTCTTGGTCTAATAGGGAAATAAAGGGAAATGCAGTACAAACTCAATATAAACCGATCTATTGGTTGAAAAAGGAAAGAAAGTGGGGACTGGGGGACAAGTCAACAGAGTATGTTCAGCACTAGATTTGCTAGCCTCACACAGTATAAGGTGGCTATACCGAACAAAAATGGGACCAGCCCAGATATCCTGTTTTGATGTTTGTTGCCCCGAGCCCCTCTTATGTAATGCCACTCGTAAAATGTAGCAGTCTGTAATGCCACTGGTAAAATGTAGCAGTCCCACTATTAAAAGTAAGGACACGTTAAACCAATGTTGTTTTCAATGTAATGCCTCCGGTAATATGAATCAATGGCACTGTTTTTCATGTCCTGCCAAATTTCCCATTAATATAAGTTGCTTCTTTTTGTTAGAAATGCAACTGTCCTGGTCCGCCTACTCTCCCGTGCCCAAATACCAATTCTTTAGCAGTTGTTAATGTAATGTTGCTGGTAAAATGAAGCAATGGCACCATTAAAGTAATGTCGTATTTAACGGTTGTCATAGTTAATCCTAATGCCCACACTAATATCTAGCAATGCTGCAGCTTTAGAAATTGCTACTGTCCTTGTAGGATCGCCATTCAGATAAGGAACATGCTTCTTTTCATTTGATGTATGTTTCATCACTTGTTAGTCACCCTTTCCACCTTTTTGTGCAAACATAGATATACATTTCACGCTTGATCTTAGTTGAACTGCACAAATGATATCCAAATTATGGTTGAACATTCCACGAGCTTCACGACCAACCTTGATGTTGCTCAATTTTATTGCAACTAATGAAGAAGAAGCTGCTAGCTCATGGGACATTGCTTCATTTTAGGTGAACTGCACAAAAAGGTCCCATGAATTGAATCATCCATGTTGGTGACTGGTGTCATCCCTTCTACGATGGTGTTGACTGCAGATATGGTTCCCATCACAAGGTATCTTCCTTTTTGGTCCGACCATTTGCCAAAGATCTTGCATGTTGACTCTGCTCTTGTGCTACTGTTTTGGCACTGCCATGATAAAGCAGTAATGTTATTATTTTGTACCTTAATCTAGTGGCACTATTAATTTGAGGCAATGTTTTGGCACCGCTAATGCCACTGATTTTTTTTATATATCGAAAGAGGGGGTTTCCTCCGATTTCATTAAAGAAACCCAACCATAGAGAACCATTATCCGACAACATCTCAGTGTAAACGGGCAGTTATGCAACTACTACTAGAACGGACTGAGTACTAGCAGGAGACAAGTTCACCACGTAAGCTAGGCAGGTAGGGGGACGCAGCACCAGCTCGACCAAGTTTGGATTACAACCCAAATGCTACCACAGAAACATCAGGGGGGAAGATAGGGACTCAAAGAGCCAGCTTCAGCATCCCAGTCTAAGCACCGCTAGCCTCCATCCTTGTGACGCACGGTACACCTCGGTTGCCACCTGCTCGACCCTAGTGCCATTGATAAAATGAAGTAATAATACAGCTAAAATAGACCGAGTGTCCTCTCTATCATTTCATTTCGAATGTAGATAAAGAAAGTGCTTCTCTTTGTTAGTATATGTTTCATCAAGTAGTCCCATTGTTAATGTTTAAGTGTTTCGGCAAACTAGGGTGCTTAATTTTAGTTGATCTGCACAAAAATAGAGATTGGAATGTCTCAAGGCCCCTCCTTGTACTACCGCTGTACACTGATGTTCATCACTGGCAGAAGGTGTATCGAGGAGAATTGGGTCCATTTCCAGTATGAGGCCTACCATATGAGGCGTCGCAGGGCCCATCTCGTCCTCGTAGCATGGCATACTGTGATACTATCGCAATATTTTCCCATTAAGAAAATGAAGTTTCTTCTATTTATTAGTGTATGTTTCATCAACTAGTGCCACTATAATGTAATCACGCTTTTTCATTATCTGTGCAAACAGGGTTATTCAGCTGCATTTTAGTGGAACTGCACAAATGTACGGATGGAACCGGCATATATGCAGAGTGCGAGGTGCCAAGTAAAAATTACCGACACCAACCATGCTCCATCTAAGAATTGGAATCCACCACCAGTGGGATGGGTGGCGTTCTCTATGGACGGGTCTTTCTCGGCAGCAAATCCTCTAATCAAATACTAGTAGCTTATATTGGCGCTTTTCTAGGGAGTACTCTTTTCTGAAAGAAGCACCAATCTATTTTTCTTTATTTGTTCACAGTGTCACAACTTTGTTTTTGGTCCAAAGCTATTTTAGGGTGATTGGCGTAGTACTCGGAGTCTGATTGTAAGCATGATTTTCATTAGCCGTCACATTGATTGTAAGCATGAGCAGATGGAAGATTAGGTTAGTGCAAAGCTTACCTTAAGCCCTACCGCCACCGTTGAAACGAGGCGAGCGGCGAGGGAACCATGGAGAATGGTGGGGAAGCGACGTCGCGCCATCCGGCCTCCTCTTGCGGTGGGAGAACGAATACTCCTGTGGCTCCGGCTGGCACTGCACCCTCATGAACGACACACCGTACTCGATCGATTCGTTATCCTTTGGATGCTCGACCTTCGACCTATACGCCTGCCACCTCCGCCTAACTTTCGTGTCGGGCGAATCTGTCTGCTCTATCGCCCAGAGGACATACTCGAGGAACTCGAAGGACTGCGGCATGACTGCCGCCGGGGAGTACATCGCCGCCGTCTCGCTCTTTCGCATACATTGCCACATGGCCCTCACCATTCTCAAAATCTCCCACTCCTTGTCAAACCATGTAAGGATCTCCTTCAACCTGGCTAACTTCGACTGGTCGCCGCCGGTGATCTGCCCGATTCGCTACTGCATCCTCTCCATAGATGTCCTTCTGAGAGGTCCGGTGCTAGCTTTGGAAGATGGGAGGTGAGACGGTGGTCTTGCAATGGAGAAGAGGGAGAGGCGAGACAGTGGTTTTACAATGGAGAAGATGGAGAGGAGAGGGGGTGGTTTTGCAATGGAGAAGAGGGAGAGGCGAGACGGTGGTTTTGGAATGGAGATGATGGAGAGGAGAGGGGGTAGTTTTGCAATGGAGAAGAGGGAGAGGCGAGACGGTGGTTTTAGAATGGAGATGATGGAGAGGAGAGGGGGTGGTTTTGCAATGGAGAAGAGGGAGAGGAGTGTGCAGCAGCAATTTAGGATTGGACGAGAGGGCCGGCGCGTTGTGACTGGATCAAAATCAAAATCAATTTACCCTTCAATTAAGAAAGCAACCCCACATTAACTAGTCTCCCTTGTATTCTGGGTCATATTTGACCATGATTTTCACAAATAAAATATATGTTATACGCTGCAAAAATAATATAATTTGAAAGTACATTCAGATATGAAGCAAACGATACAATTTTTGATGACATGCATTCACATTTTGCTTGTCAAATACAGTACGTGGTCAAACTTTGACCCAAAATACGCAAAACAAAAAAATACTTCCAAGACCAGCGCCGCTCCTCTCCTCTTAAACCACCGCCGCTCCTCTCCTGTTCCAATACAAATCTAGTGCCGCTCCTCTCCTCTTCCATTTCAAAACCACCGCCGCTCCTCTCCTGTTCCAATCCAGAACCAGCGCCGCTTCTCTCCTCTTCCATTTCAAAACCAGCGCCGCTCCTCTCCCGTTCTAATCCAAAACTAGCGCCGCTCCTCTCCTCTTCCATTCAAAAACCACCACCGATGAGTGAAGGTGCTGCGGAGAAGTAGATCGATGGAGGAGTATAACCGATACGTGTGGCTCGCAGGAGGCGACCCTGTGAAACTAGCTAGGATGTTGGAGATACAGTCTTGGTTTGACAACCCGGAGCAATTAGCGGCGACGGCGAAAGCGATGGCCAAATATCTGGAAAAGAGCAAAAAGGAGGCGATACACCGGGAGGGAGTCGCGCGGGAGTACATAGAGCTGCTCCTCTGGGCCATGGAGCAAACAAATTCACCGGATCCGATCGTGAGGCTGCGGTGGTGGGAGTATCGATCCAAGATGGAGCATCCACCCGAGATTGAAGGATCGAGCATCTACACGGTGCCGTTTGTGAGTGTGCCATGGCATAGCGAGCCGGTGGAGTCTTCGTCGACCGAACCCAACTGCAAGAGGAGAAAAACAGTTGGCGCGACGATGCTTCCCCTCCATCCTCTCCCTCGCCATTCACCTCGTCCCACGGGGCGGCTGTCTGCCGCCGAGGAATAGGAGGGGAATCCCCCCCGAAATATTCTGAGGAGGTGCTTAGGGTTGTCCAGTATTTGCAGGTTGTGTTTTGTGTTTCAGATTTGAGAGTACTTTCAGATATGAATGTCTTTTGAATTTCAGATTTGCTGTATTGAGCATATGAAGTATTTTATGAATTCTAGAGATCTATTTTTAGCACTTTAAAAAAATGTAGTTTCATATAAAAGTGCAGACAATGTGATTCTCAGAGAAGAAACTGCAAGTTTCAGTTTCAGATAAGAAACTGCAAGTTTCCGAGGCAGAGCATTTATATTAACACGCCCTTTTCAAACAGGGATAACATC
The DNA here is from genome assembly GCA_011799875.1 of Thinopyrum elongatum. Lineage (NCBI taxonomy): Eukaryota > Viridiplantae > Streptophyta > Magnoliopsida > Poales > Poaceae > Thinopyrum > Thinopyrum elongatum. Next base: position 426,314,294 of record CM022297.1, read on the forward strand.
ATGTTGGAAGTTTTATTCATGGTCGAAAATGGAACTGCTAGCCAGTTAAGATCATGCTGATCAACATTCATGCATAGCACATCTTCATATGATGCACAGTCAAAAAGATATGCTATTTTCAAAATGCCCACACAATGTTGAGTGTGTTGGACGTGGTGTGCGTAGATGACAATGGGCACCCACATGTCAGAGGCAGAGGCAATAATTTGTGCATATTTTCACTGCATCAGGTGGAATCGAACCCGGGCGGAGCAGCGGTTGGGGAATGGAACTTGGCCACTGGGCTACTCCAGTACTTTCGCTAGAAATTAGGCACAACATCTACCACTACTGTAGCACGTCTATGGCCCTACCATGTCCATGGCCGTACGCAAGGAAGTGCCTCATTGAAAAAATACTTCCTCCTAATGCTATACTAACGTTGGGGGCCACGGGTTTGTCAACGTAATTACTAAAGGAGATAAATTTACAACGGAGTCATCGGAGAGCTGGAATGTATCATTTATTATCAGTGGGCCAACAAGTATCAGCTTGGTTGTGGGCTGCCCAGTCTAGGCTTTCTTTTTTAACATGTGCAGCCCACGACATGCCGGTTTGTATTTGTTTGAGGGCCGTCATGTATCGACCGGCCTATGGCCCTCCCATCATAGGTTTTATTTGTTCTTAAATATCCGCAGCCCAACTTATGTATTTTTTTGAAGAAAACGCAGAGGTCTGTTCTATTTTTCTATATAAGAATAGGAACACCAGGTCCAACTTATGTTTCCCTTCTAACTATATTATATATATTTATATTATTTTATATGTTATTATATATTATTGTTATTATCATCATATATTTAACAGATACTTACATATATAAGAAAAAAATATCTCATGTATTATGAAATTATAAAAATAAATGTTTAACAATAAAATCCTGATTTTTTTACTTAAGGTCAATGAAAATACCGGTGATTGTGTACAAAAGCTTGGTAAGATTTAAGGACCCATGTAAATAAAGCACTTATTATTTAAATATATTTATAACAAAATGCTCAGCCCCTGTTTATTTTTTGATAACATTGCTGCGCCCAACCCAACATTATAATTAGAACCAGCCCAGCAAAATCGTGTATTTCGAGAAAGTGCAAATGGGCTGTAATTTTTTAGGAAAAAATAAATGGGCCCATGGACGCTACATTATTTGTTCAGCCAGGCCAGCAAATTCGTATATTTCTAGAAAGTGCAAATGGGCTGTAGTTTTTAAGAAAAAAAATAAATGGGCCGCATGGACGCTACATTATTTGTTCACCCAGGACAGCAAATTCATGTATTTCTAGAAAATGCAAATGGGCTGTAGTTTTTTTAGAAAAAAAATAAATGGGCCGCATGGACGCTACATTATTTGTTCACCCAGCGCAGCGAATGGACTGTAAATTCTAAAAAAATGGGTTGAATATGTGCGACATTTTTGGAGGCTGAAATGTGGGCCAATAGGTCGAAGCCAACGCAAGGCGTTGTCGACTTAGTGAACAAATGATTCTGACATCGATAGCCGTTGGATTTACATCCAACGGCCGGCATTCATGTTCATTCTCTCGTCTTCTTCCTTCAGCGCCGCCGGGACCAACTGCTCCCGCCTCCGGCTGCTAGCAGCTCTGCTCAGCACGCTTCACTGCGAAGCGCTACCCCACCGCCGGCCAAGCCATCCCTCCACCCCTCCACACCTCCTCTTATTCTCCGCCGACTTCAGAACCACGCCATACCAGAACCAGTTAACCCTCGTACACCTCTCCGTCTGTGACTCCACTGCCGCATCTTCCCATCACCGGCTCGTTGTCGTCCGGGGCTTCGCCGTCGTTCACCGCCTTGGTGCGCTCGGCATGACGTGGTCAATGTGGTCAACAAACGAGAGTCTTCGGAAGAGGACTGTATGTGGAGAGGCTGATAGTGGGGACATACCAGGTCCATGGACGCACGCATGCAACCGCCTCCTTATTACACGAAAATAGAATTATTCCTCCCCCTGAAAGCTGGGACCCATCACGTATATCTTCGCAAGGAAGGCAGCGCCTCCTTATGCCTGCCCCTGGCAGCTGGGACCCACCAACAACATCTTTGCATGCAAGGAAGTGCCTCCTTATTACAGGCAAAAAATATATGATTCTGCCCCAGGCTATATATTCGCACGCAAGGAAGTGCCTCCTTGCCCTCCCTGACAGCTGGGACCCACCCGATCAAAGCGCACGTAGCATTGTCTGTGTACATACCGGTCGATCAGTCTATCTGCCACGATGAACCGTGGCCGAGTAAGGAGCGGTAGCAGTTCAGGCAGTCCAGTCAAAACCGTGTACACGTACGTACAGCCAGATGCCAAAAAATATGGCCACGTACGAACATACGGGCGGGGTCTTGAACGCGTACTCGTGCATACGTATGGCTAGGGCTCGTGTACATGGAGAGGCAACGGATGGCAGCAACGACGTCCTATTCATCGGAAACCAACTGGCTGGGTCGGAACGGAGAAACTGCGTCGTGTTCATTGGGAGGCAACGGAATGTGTCATGTTCATCGGGAGGCAACGGAAAACGTTGTGTTCATCGGGAGCCAATGGCTTGGATGAAACAGCCAAAATGAGGTCAGGCGTACCGCAGAACGGAGGAAACGGGCCTTCTGTTCGACCGTGTACGGTCGAAATGGGGTCATGTTCATTAGAAAGGGTCTGGCGTACCGCAAAACGGAGGAAACAAACTTGTGTTCGAGTGCCTACGGTCGAAACGGGGTCATGTTGATTGGGAGGGGTGTGGCGTACCGCAAAACGGAGGAAATGGACTTGTGTTGGAGTGCCTACGGTCGAAACGGGGTCCTGTTCATCCACCGTCTACTGCCTTGCTCCAGCCTCCACGGGCTACTGTTCATCCATCGTCGACCTCCTCCAGCCTCCATGGGATACTGTTCATCCATGGGCTACTGTTCATCCAACCACCACCGGCTGCTGTTCATAGAGCCTCCACGGGGTCCTGTTCATCCACCCCCAACCGGCTGAGGTGCGGCGGCCTCCTCGGGGTCCTGTTCATCCAGCGGCAACAGCCTACTACCACGGGGTCCTGTTCATCCAACCCCCACCAGGAACTGTTCATCCATAGCCAATCAACCGGCTCGACTCGTTCTACGTACCGTGCGCACGGTAGCAACGGTCACTATTCATCGAGAGGCAACCCAACACTGGCTGGCTACGTCACGCACGGGGGCTCGATCGGCTTCAGTAAGCAGTCGCAGTGATCGATCGGTTGGTTCAGTTAGCAGCAGCAGGAAGGAATTGCTCGGGTTCAGTCAGCAGGCAAGGGATCGATCGCTCGGGTTCAGTTAACAGCCAAGGGATCGATCGCTCGGGTTCAGTTAGCCAACGCCGCGCACACACGCGCGTACACGAGAGAAATGCGCAAACCTCCGTGCATCGCTCGGCCCCGATGACCCACCGTAACTGGGAACTCCCCGATATTTTCCTCGCCCTCGCTTCTACCATGATTTTTTCCATCATGGACGGCCCAAAGAATGTCATGCAGCTGCGTCTCCGGCCCGCCCAGGACGAAAAGCCCATTTTCTCTCATGATTTTTTGTCATAGAAGTAGGAGCCCACCACATCTATGATGATATGTGCTTTTGTCACAATTATCGTCATAGAAGTGTCATAAGCATGACAGAAAAAAATTCTGTTCAGCCCAAAATGTCACGGATGTGTCTTTTTTTTGTAGTGATGGCTACCCGGTGCATCCCGAAACCCTTCCGGTGTCCAAATACCATCATCCTATATATCAATCTTTACCTCTCGACCATTTCGAGACTCCTCGTCATGTCCGTGATCTTATCCGGGACTCCAAACGACATTCGGTCACTAAATCAAATAACTCATATAAAACTATATCGTCAACGAACATTAGCGTGCGGACCCTACGGGTTCGAGAACTATGTTGACATGACCGAGACACCTCTCCGGCCAATAACCAATAGCGGAAACTGGATGCCCATATTGGCTCCTACATATTATACGAAGATCTTTATTGGTCGAACTGCTATGACAACATAGGTAATTCCCTTTGTCCATCGATATGTTACTTGCCCGAGATTCGATCGTCGGGATCTTCATACCTAGTTCAATCTCGTTACTGGCAAGTCTCTTTACTTGTTCCGTAATACATCATCCTATAACTAACTCATTAGTCACTTTGCTTGCAAGGCTTCTTATGATGTGTATTACCGAGAGGGCCCAGAGATACCTCTCCGATACTCGGAGTGATAAATCCTAATCTCAATCTATGCCAACTCAACAAACACCTTCGAAGATACCTATAGAGCATCTTTATGATCACCCAGTTATGTTGTGACATTTGATAGCACACAAGGCATTCCTCCGGTATCCGGGAGTTGCATAATCTCATAGTCGAAGGAATATGTATTTGACATGAAGAAAGCAATAGCAATAAACTGAACGATCATTATGCTAAGCTAATGGATGGGTCTTGTCCATCACATCATTCTCCTAATGATGTGATCCCGTTATCAAATGACAACACATGTCTATGGTTAGGAAACCTTAACCATCTTTGATCAACGGGCTAGTCTAGTAGAGGCTTACTAGGGACACGGTATTTGTTTATGTATTCACACATGTATTTAATTTTCTTGTCAATACAATTCTAGCATGAATAATAAACCTTTATCATGAATAAGGAAATATAGAATAACAACTTTATTATTGCCTCTAGGGCATATTTCCTTCAGTTTTCCCCACGCGCCGATCGATCTACCTCATTAGTTATGTCTCTCCCTTCCTCCGACACACAACAATTGATCTACCGATATAGTTAGGTCTACTTACCAAACACATATGGTCCCCTTCATCATCCATGCATGCCTCCCGACACATCTATCACACACACAACCAGAAACACATCCCCTCTCTTCTTAATATTGCAGTTGTACCCTCAGTTTGTTTAGTAGGCCTCTCCCACCATCTCCGAGAAGCAACTCCACCACCCCTCCGACACTCTACCTCCCTCTCTCTCTCTGTGTGTGTGTGTGTGTGTGTGTCCCAACCTATTTCCCGTCATTCACTTATTTATGGATGTCGACCAATCTCCCTCAAGACATAGCTAGGTCTCTCCTTCTCAGCACATATACAAGTCGATCTACCTCTCTAGTTAGGTCTCTGCCTCCCCCTCCCCCCACACACACCGATATATCGAGCGCTCTAGTCATGTATCCTTGCCACACACAAACTTGCCCTCTGCCCTCTGACGTTTCGGTAGGTCAGTCGCCCTATATCTTTGACGTGAACACACACAATTTCGATGGCTCTCTTCATCGATCTCGCACCCACACACTTGATCCTCTATTTGACTCTATCGATATCTATGACCCCTCCCTCTCTTCTCGTGGATTACCCCCTCTATATATGATATAGATAGGCCTCTATTTCACACACATTGCATGAGTCACATTTTTGTTTGAGATATCATCGACACATATTCCCACAAATACATTCACGAAATCACCCCCCCTCCCATAACGAAAAACACTCATGAATGCACATGCCATCTCTCTAGGTTTGTATCTCTCTCACACACACCCACATAGGTAGGGGATGTGCACGAAGAGAAGAGTTGCACGCACGGCGCACGTACTCCCGTCTCTTTCCCAACCACACCCGCGCGGGTACACGATGGAGCTCATTTCTCTACGAAAAGGCAGCCCACGTGGTAATTTGACACGTGTACTGGTTGTCCCGTTGATGGAGGATCATGTACCACGGGTGAACAAACAAATTGCGACTTGACGCGTTATTTAAAAAAGAGGCAAACCATGTGGGGCCTACATTAGAGGCAAGGCTCTATACACTGGAGATGCTCTGTACTACTTCTACTTTTGTTGTGTCCCGTCAACTCGCGGAACGAGGAGAAGCTTGCTTAGCACACCCTCTCCCCCGCCCACGGGCGTGGTGGCTCGCAGAGTCGCAGGACGAGGAGAAGCTTGCTTACTACGCCTACGCCCGCTCCCTCGCCCACGAGCGCGGTGGCTCGCAGGATGAGGAGAAAATTTTACTACTCCCTCCGTTAGACGTATATACTCCTCATCCCTACCTTGGTTAGAGAGATTACCATATTGTTTGAAATATATGTCTTTTAGCAGATTTCAATATGAACTACTAGTACATACTCCAAACACTGATGTATATTGACGTATTTTAGAGTGTAGATTCACTCATTTTGCTCTGTGTGTAGTCCATATTGAAACGGACGTATTAGTATGCACTCTCCATCGCCCCTCGCCCACGTGGTGGACGTGCAGCAATTCATTCACCTCAGATAGCGAGAACCAGATACTGTAGTACCATCATTGCTCGACTTCCCGAAGAGGCGAAGAGCCAAGTGCAAGGTTAATATTTTTGAGATGCCAAGCGCGAGGTTTATAGGAGAACAAGTAGTAGTAGTACTAGTAGTATGTACTGTATGAGGAAGAAGGCAATAAGAATGTATGTTTTGCGTGACAGTCTCTTCTTACAGGACATGCTAGACCTAGTGGACCTCCTTGTCGTTGCAATGGGAGTATCATAGATGGCACGATTCAGAGTGGTGGGAAGCGGGAATAATATTTGGAGCTGCTTAAGAAGTCCCATCGAAAGGAATAGCCATCCTCTACACATGCTCATATGTAAAATGAGTAAATGAGACAAAAAGAGAAAGAGACAAAGTAAAAAAAATATCACCAGCCTTAGAGCCAGCCCTATTTGTATCAGTGAATGATATTTCTACGTCGTGATTGACATGGCTATATTATTAACCATGCTGCAGAGGTAGCAGCGGATTTTTATTTGTTTGTGGGGGTAGCATCGAATGGATATTCAACGAGGAGTGAAATGATGGCTGCTTCCTCGGTCCAACATAGAGAAAGGTGGGCCTCATGATTGGATGGCTCATTAGTCATTATTACTGCCTATACTCTTTGCCCATATAATAATCGCGTGGTAGAGTAGTTGGCTATACTTTTAATAACCATGCTCGAAGAGAAGAGGTGCACGCACCCATGCACGTAGCACTCTTTGCATTTTCCCCAACCACACACGTGACACGATGGAGCTCATTTCAGTACGATGATGCAGCCCACGTGATAATTTGATGCGTCTAGTAGTAGGTACTTACTTAATGGAGGGTCGGGAACTACGCATGAATGGTGCCGCATTATTTATAAATAAAGTTTTTTTCTTCAGTGGCACGTACGCAATATAAATAGGTTCATATGGAGAGAAAAAGAAACCGCTCCACTATATACATAGCCATGAGCCTACACGGTTGCTTCCTGGGGTTGCTCTCTTCACACTCTCTCGAACAAAACGACTGTGGCCACATCTCTAACATTCGGGCGGATCACGTCCGCCAGGGGAAGGGGTGGATGCTTTGTGTAGATGTGGTCGCCGTCGCCGATGGGGAAAACCCACTGTCGGTGCGTCCCGATTAGGGGTCCCCGCTGTTCTCTCTCACAAAGCCGGTGCGGTTGCCTTCGTCCCTTGCTCACTACCATGACATGGGCAGTTGCCGCCTCCCGCTGCCCTCCTCTAAGCTAGCTACATCCCAACATCCCTCATGTACAACTTCCTTTATAGCCGGCTTGCACGACTGCCCCAGCTGCCCACATCACTCCATGTGGATATTTCTCTACTTCTTTGCCCTGCACATACCTCTACTGGCTTCCAATGTATTTGTGATGAGTTTATGTCTCATCAACTAGTCCCACTAGTCTTATTCTAATCACGCTTCTTCAATTTTTTGCCACAGGGATGCTCAGCTCGATTTTAGTGAAACTGCACAAAAAGATCCGATGGTCAAAGGGTTGCAAACTTCATTTCTTCGGAAGGTTCAATGTTGCCAGCAAATTAAAGCCTGGTTAGGGTTTAGGGTTCAAGGCCTAGGGACTGCATCGATCATTTTTTCTTTAGTTGTCTCTGTTCCAAAATAAGTGTCAACTTTAATAGTACAACTTTGTACTAAAGTTGGCATAAAGTTGAGACACTTATTTTGGAACGGAGGGAGTACATATTGATTATGATTTGTGAATCATTGAGATGCAATAGAATGCATGTTAGTCTCCTTTTTATTTGATGGAATGTTGCAACAGGGCAACCTTGGACGCAAGATAAATGAAACAGAAGCAGGAAGCTTCATAACATTGTACAAATTTATCTCGCTGAGAAATTACAGTACGTACTATGTACTAAAGAGTTACATGTTGCACGGTGTCCAGAAAATATGGTGATAGTGTGAGGTGGGCCATGTAATCACTGAGCTGCCATGTTTTTGCTACTTTCGCACTCCTCCGCTGTAAGAGTGCAGAAAATTGTAAAGAGTGGAGACGCTCTACCTCCTTTCGCCGAAACGTGGGACATCCAGCATCTGGTGCACGTGTCATGCACCAAAGTAAAGTGTACAGTGCAACTGAGACTCAGCACGGTCGTACCACCTCAGTAATAATGACCAATGTGCCATCAAATCACATATACCTGGCAGTAAGTTGGACGGACGAAGCAACCATCACTCTTCGTTGAATCCGCTTCTCCCTTCAACGCAGGCGCCAGTGAGAGGTCGCGTCCGTTCTGCACGGGCATGAATGCGGCACCGATTCTCTGGAGCGGCGCTGACCGTTTCGGGCGGGAAGCACGCGCAGCTGATGGAGGGGGTTTGGGTGGGCCAGGGTGGTCAGGAGCGGGCGTGGCTGCTGTCCCGACCGGACGCCCGGAAACAAGAGGATGCACCGACTCTCGCGGCTAAATCGTAGTACTACACACAATCTCTCTGTAGGTCGATGTGTCGCTCTCTCTAACACACACACGCTGTTAAAAATAAACACACACACACACACACAGGTTCATGCGCCGGCGGTCAACTGCTATATCTGCGGCCGCGGGATTTGACGCACGCGGCTGCCGGATTTGGAGCATTCCAGCCGCCTGTGACTGCGCCTTGCCATGGATTGTCCGGGTACCGGGTCGCACAACAATGGCAATGACTCCACGTCGCATGCAGTTTTAGTTGTTGTTCACTTCGGAGGGTTGTGTACCACACATGAATGATAGTAAGCACGACCAAGAGGCATGGAGCGTTAATTGCGAATTGACTCCTTCGAGCGTTAAATTTTCTTCGCGTATTAGCATTGCCCTCCGTCACAATTTACAGAGAGCGCTTCAATTCTCATGCATTTCCAGCGCCGGAGGGATTTTAGGCGCGTTTGGTTTAATGCCCAATTAATTAGGGCATCGTAACCGCAATCAAGTCCATAATTTTCTGCCATGCAGGTGTGTACGTGGGGTGGAATAAATGAATGCATGTGTGTACGTGGACTGAAGGCACTCCATGCATGTGTGTACGCATTAATTTCTCCAGTAATTGGGCGACATGGTATAACTCCCGATCCTATTTTTCAGTCCAATCGCTAATCACCTTGGTCCGAGAGATTGTTGATGCATGCCTTGTAAACTGTGATGGAGGGAGAAATTAAATAAAGAGTTCCGTTTCATGCACAATTTAAAACGATTTTTATGGAGAGAAAAAGGTAACCACTCCAACTATATATATACTAGCAAGATGCCCGTGCATCAAGATGCATTTATATGAGTAGTTTATCTTGTGGGTGATAAGGATGAACGAGGGAATGCCTTATCTGCAAATGTGGAGAAGAGTGCGGGTATCATTTTGCAAAATTGTCATAGTTTCCTTCCTATCCGTCAGATATAGATTGGACGGCCTATATTGCAGGATGGTAGGCACACCATCATCACCAACTCTGTTTTCTATAAGAGTAGAGAAGTAGAGAGTAGAGATACGCCACAGCCTCAGCGCTTGTTTTCTAGGGTTTGCTCTCTTCGCACTCTCTCCACTATATATATACACACACTGGAGCCTCATCGCTTGCAGTTGCTCTCTTCACACTCTCACCCTCTCCAGATCTAAACAAGACTGCGTTGGCCTCTCTCCCCTCACTGTTGGTCAAAGAGCCAGCAGTATCCCATCCGCCGGGGAAGGGAAGGAGGCTTAACACTATCGCCGTCGGCAAGGGAGGGAATCCACTACCGGCGCCGCTGTTCTCTTTCACCCAGCGGTGGCGCGGGAGGGCCTCTGACCCCTTCTTCCTCGCTGCCGTACATAGTGTGGGCAGATCGGCCTCCGGCCGCCCACTGAGCCACACCCCGAGAACCTTAAGGTATAATTTACTTAATCCACATGCATTGCTTTAGCTGCATGTGGATTTTTTCGCTTCTGCATTCGAATCTAGGTGTTGGATCAAACAAGAAAGTAGTGGGGAAAGTTGTATAGCATGAATCTAGGATGTGGTTCAAAGAGGAAAGGAAGGGGGGAAAGTAGTACAAACTGGCTATCCAACACCTACGTTGATCGAAAAGGGAAAACAATGACAAACGCAGTACACACATCTTTAACGAACTGATCCTTCTATGGGTGGGGGACAAGGCTGTAGAGTTTGAGCAGGAGTAGATTTGCTGCCCTCACATAGGGAAAGGTGTCTAAAGATAAGAAAACTGGGACCAACACAAATATGCTAATTGGTTGTTTGTTCTTTGTTGCAACAGACCGTGCATCACCCCTTTATACATCGGTAGATGCACATGGTGCTGGTGTGTCAACTGTCCTGTACAACTCTTTAGCTGTTGTTAATCTAATAATGCCGCTGGAAAATTGATGCAATGCCATAGTTAAAAGCAAATTATATGTTTAACGAATTTTTTTGTAAATATAATCTCTCTGTTAATATGAATCAATGCCATTGTTTGAGAAATGCTACTGTCTTGCTTTCTTTTCCATTTAGATAAGTTAGATGCTTCTTTTTGTGGGCTTCCGTGTCATCCACCGTTATTGATGAGTAACTGTTTCCTTTGCACCTTTGTGTAAACGGGGTTATCTACTTCACCTCGTTGCTATTGCGACCTTTTGTTGCACTGCACAAAACACCTTTGTTTTAAGAGTGTTTTGTGCAGTTCAACCAAAATGTCACATCGACAACGTTGCTTGATTGCTTGATCTTAGTGGAACTGCACAAGAGGAGATCTGACTGCCTATCCGTGTTGGCAAATTTGTTTCAGATCTTCTTCTTGTGAGTTGTTTGAATTCCGTGTCATGAGAGGTTAGTACTAGCCTTCTCCACATGATTGTGAAGTGTGCTTTCATATGTTGTGCTACTTATACGGTAATGTTGCTTGATTTTAGTGAACTACACAAAAGGAGACCAGACTTCCAATCTATATGTGCACCGTAATATCCCATTGAGGTAAGATAATGATATTTCGCAACTGTTGGCCTGAATTTTGCTACTGTCATCAGAACAGTAATGTTGTTGTTTAGTGCTATACTTGTGCTCCCTAATTGATATGCCAAATCTTACATTGAAGGCGAAGCTTGTCTGTTATTGAACCAAGTGGCGAAGGGGAAGAACAAGCGAAAGAAGAACAAAAATCAACTCCCGGTGTTGTAATGAAGCACTGGAACTATGATGACACAAGTAATGATATAGTTTTGCATCTTAATTTATTGCTATGGCTGGAACGAGCAATTGTTTTGCCACTGTGATTTGATGCTACTCTTAATGTAATATGTAATTATCTCTACTTGTGCAAACAACGATCTTGTTTGAAGATAACATATATTTTGGTGGAACTGCACAAGAAGATGTTGGAAATATTAAACTAATAGAGAAGTTTATAGTAAGCATGGCAACCATAGTAGATAATAACGGATGGTTCCGGAGAAGTGCTTCATCTGCATGCTCTACGCAATAAGCCTCCTAACAAAGGTTGGTACCGGCCCACGGATTTCATCCATATGATTGAGCTTTGTCATCTCTATTGGTGTTGTGCTACTGTTTAGCTACTGTCATGAGAAAGTGGTATTGTTTCGCATGTTAATCTAAGGCTGCTAATAAATTGAGGCACCGGTTTGCCACCGTTATAGCCACTGATAAAATTAAGTAATAATACACTTCAAGTTGAGCTGCTGTGTTTGGTATCATATCATTTCCTATGAGGATAATGAGGATGCATCTCTTTGTGACTACACATTTCATCGGTTACTCCCATTGCTAATGTAATGGATGTTTTAAATATTTCCTTTCCTTTTTTTCGAGCAAACAGGGATGCTAGCATTTAATTGTTCTCTTGTCTTTGCACAACAGAATCATCCTCCTCTGAAGAAGAATATGGAGTACGTGAAGTGCCTAGTTCCGATTATGCCAGGATGAAGAAGCCAAGCCCTCTCTTCTTATCAGAAGGAGCAGTTGAATGATGGTTACATTACTGCCCACAAGAACAAACTAACTTCAGCTCAGAAGGACTCACAGATCTCCATCTTTGTTGCTGTGATGGCCAATACAATGTTGTTTTAGGATTCTTTTCGGTGAGGTTCATTTTTTAAAATGTGTGCTTTGCATGGATCATGTAGGTGCATGTTTAAACTGTAGATTCATAACTATAAATTCATAATACAGTTTGCTTTATACTAATCACTTTTTTGTATTTATGCAAACAGGGATGCTCATGTTGATTTCAATGGGAACTGCACAAAATGTTCTGATGGTTCGTGCCCTCCATTATACTTCATCATGCACAATACATCGAATGTTCTCGAATCATTCATTTCCACCTCCAGCCACAAAATTAGATACAAGAAAGGCGGTGCCGATATGTTCAAGGCATTGCAACATATGAAGGCGAAATCCTACAAGCTACGCGCGAAGTTGGTTGATTTTAGTGGAACTGCACAAAGAGAACTGGTTTATTTAGCACGAGGTGACATGTCAATGTGCAAACTGATGGCAAACCCCGCCCATTCCACAACCGTAGGCATTTGATTTTTTGGAATGGGAAAACCTTGTCAAAGTTTGCTCATTGATGTACGTAAAGACATGCATTTGATATTTTGGAATGGGACAACCTTGTCAAATTTTGCTCACTGATGTTAGCAAGAAGGCATGCGTTTGATATTTTTGAATGGGACGCCCTTTGCCATCAGCAACATCGATCGGTTTTTCTTTATTCTTTAGTTGTGAACTAAATATTGGCTCTGACATGTAAATCACTGAGATGCATAATCATCGATTGTTTTGAATGTTCTCTATGAATTGCAAGGCCTGTGAGTTTAATTGCAATGTACAGGCACGCTAAAAAGCTGCTCAAACTTTTTGTACATGTGAAACTGCTGCAAACGAGGTGATCACCATGCGTCCTGAGAATAATGCGAGTACGTATTGTTTTGCATGTTAATCCAATGCCAGTGATACAAGAATTCGAACTAATCGAACTAAATTCGTTCATACAAGGCCGTATTTCATATAAACATGCTGGGTTTCAGTAAATTTCATACATTCTTCAACGAAAAAGGGGTGCACTGGAGGTATAATTAATTAAACTAATCTACGATCTCCGGCGCCCTTTTCCCGTATCCTACTGAGCCGAACAGAAGCTTATTCTCCAGCATAGCTCTCTGAATCCACGCCGCCGCTAAGAAACTAATCGGCCATCAATGTTCAACACGCCAAGCTTGGCTTCAACCAGAGGATAGCAGCGGTGGCCTTACTTGGACCCGAGCGGCGGCAACCTTCCGTGTTATGCTCTTCCTCGTTTTCTGTGTGGCGCGGCCTCGACGGAGCCGGCGATGTCCCCTGTCCCTTTGCCGGTGGGGCGGCGCCCCGGCGGAGCAAGGGAAATCCTCCCCCTCGTTGTCGGCAGGGCGGGGCCTCGGCGGAGCCGGCGATGTCCTCTACCTCGTTGTTGGCGGGGCGGGGCCTCGGTGGAGCAGGGCCTCGCCCAGGCCGGCGAAGTCCTCCGCCTCGGTGCCGGCGGGGTGGGGCCTCGGCGGAGCCGACATTGTCCTCTGCCTCGTCGTCGGTCTCGCCAAACAGTGCCTCGCCTGTTTCATCACCCTCATTGTAGGCGGCCGCAACCTCCGCCACCCGCATGCAGTACCACCAGCGCACGAGGCGGCTCTCACGGGCGGAGCGGTACGACTCGAGCAGCGCCTCCTACTCCGCCCGCTCCGCAGTGATCTGCTCCTCCGCCTACAGGTGCTCCTGGAGGACATGGTGGTTGTAGGCGGCGTCGGTCTGCGCCTCCCGGAATGCTCCTCTCGCTTCTGCCTCACCATGTCCATGTATATGGCATGGGCCTCGCCGATGGTCATGGTGCAATGCACCGGCGAGGATGGCGCGGAGGAGGGGGTTGGTGCCGGATCGTCGACTACCATGTTCTCCATTGGGATGTCATTGTCGTCCGGCTGCCTGCCGGCCAGCCAGTCAGCAGCAATGGCTGCTGTCATGGATTTAACACGGCAGATGCCCTCGTGAAAGGACTTAGGTGTGGAGCCATCGCACGTAGGTTAGCTTAAAGGGGTTGAACGGGACAAAGGACACAAGGAGCTTACCCAGGTTCGGCCCCTCTCAACGAGGTAAAAGCCTACGTCCTGCTTCGAGTTGTATTATTTGAGTTTCGATTACAAGGGAGCGAATACGCTTAACCTAGTTCTCGATCGGTTGTTTCTTTTTTTTCGTTAACCCGCCGTTGGGTCTCACCTTTATATACACAGGTCGAGACCCGGAGGCTTACAGAGTCCCCGCCGGCTCACACAACGTGGCCGGCTCAGTTTCTAACTAGTCATGTCTGACAGGGCAAGTCATCGTACGGTGGTTCATAGGCTCGGGTCTTGGGCTTTCTCCAGGCCTACCCCTATCAGCCGCCATCTTCACACCTTGGGCCTCCTTGGACCTTCTTCATATAAAACCGCCAACGGTGTAACCCGGCCCCACCTGGGCGGGTCACACCTCGGGGCTATATCCCCAACATTAGGCCCCAGATTGATTTGAACCTGTTCATGTCAATCTTCACTATATAACTTAACCAGACCGTGCATCAATGTCTAATTTTTACACAGCCCTCTGTAAGCCGCCATGACGTCATATACATAGAATCATTGTAACCCGCCATGATCTCATGGGCATTAATGTCGCACAGGACCCAGAATATCTCAACGGATCTTTATCTTCAATGGGCTTCCCGAAAATCAAGGCGCCCGAAGCGTTAACATAATCATTTACCTCCTTGATTTCCACGCATGCCATCTTATCACCTCCTTATAAATCGGGACAAGGGGCCCTTCTTTTCACTTTTACCCCTGCCTCTGCCTCTTCTTCTTCCACCTCGCGACGACCGACGCCACCAGAGCACCGCCGCCCCAGTCAACAGCTTCGTCTTGGCCGCTGCATCAACCTGACTTCGACCAGAAAACTGTGGTGCCCCTCCGCTGTCCATTAGCATCTCCAAGTACTTATCCCCTTTCACTTCCAATCTGCATTAGGGTTCCCCAGTTCTTCAGTGTTCATCGAGGTTCATCACGCGCACACGTAGTTCATCTGCCATGTTGCTTAGTCGAGCCCAGACGCGATGTCGAAGTCATGCTTTGATTATTTTAGTAACCGCCATTAACCACAAATCTATTCGCTTCTGTTGAGATTCATTCCCCAATGCAGTAGTTCATCCACCATGCTTTAGGTTTAACAATTTCCACCTTTTTTCGCACTGCCGTAGATACAAAATTATAAGCAGAACTTGTGAAACTTGTTTGTTTAGCACTTAGGGAAATTTCACTCAAATCCAGATCTGTAAATGCCTGCTTGACCATTGCTGTATGGGAGGCTCAAACGATACTTTGTAACCCGCCAAACACCAACCAGCTTACTTATGAATTTTTAAACCGCCAATATTTATCCAATGTTAATATTAGCCATTTGTGCTCTGCCAATTAGCCATGCCATTCATTTTCTTCTTTAATTGCAATCATTCTCTGCACATAACCAATTTTGCATAATAAACTTGTTTTCTCTAACCATTGGGCGGCTTACCATCATGAATTTGACCCGCCAATACTTCTTCTCTAGGCTTTTCGCGACAAAAAATGACTAAGACTGTCACCTTATCCGACTGGGTCACTTCCACTGTTACGGAGCAAAACCTTAACGAATATGTTCAAGTGGGCATCCTGGCAGCCAAAGATGTTATCCACTGGCGAGTTCCAGGGACAGAAGTGAGACCTCAGCCAAAGGAAGGTGAAGTCATAGTTTTTGCTGACCATATGATCCGTGGCTTCTCACCGCCCGGCTCAAAATTCTTTCACGGTGTACTGCACTTCTTTCAACTTCATCCTCAAGATATTGGACCCAATTCCATCTCCAACATCTGCAATTTCCATGTCTTCTATGAAGTATACCTTCAAGAAGAGCCCAACGTTGATCTTTTCAGAGAGTACTTTTATTTGAACCGCCAGACCGAGTTTACAGACGGGCCCAGTCTAGAACTTGGTGGAATTTCAATTCAAAGACGAAGAGATGCTATCTTCCCTGGAGCTGCTCTTCCCAGTCATCCCAAAGACTGGAACCAAACTTGGTTTTATTGCCAAGATACATCTCCACCTGGTGAAAATCCTCTGCCGGGTTTCCGTGACTGCCGGCTTAGCCCAAAACACCCACTTCCAGACCGGATCATCACCGCTGAACGAGCTAAGTATATGCCTACTTTTTCGAAGGTAAGAGCCTCACTGGCTAATGGATTAACCGGAGTTGATTTGGTCCGATGCTGGGTCGCTTGGAGGATCATACCTTTGAGCCGCCGGCCCGGCTTAATGTGTGAATACACTTGCGATGTCAAAGATCCACAACGTCACAGTCAAGTGCGTCTAGAAGATAAAGAGATCAATGAGATGACTAAGACGCTGCTCGGGGAAAGCTTAGAAAGCTGTAGCAAGGCGGGGTTGAATCCCTTCTGCGATCTTAATCCGGCTCCAGATGTAAGCGTTTCAATCCAATTTACTTTATTCAGTATTCACATAAACTGCACACTCCTTATCATCACTTGCTTTCTTCAAGCTGACTCCTCTTTCTGGAGCAAGAAACTGCAAGATAAGCCGGCCAAAAAGGCCAGGGCAAAAACCAAGGCCCTGAAGAAATCCAAGAAGAAACCAGATGCAACAGAACTACTTGCCCTAGATGATGAGTCAGAGGTAGAACTTGATTCTCTTGGCTCCTTTTTTGTGCATCTTATTGACGCTGACTACTCTCAGGATGACGCGGAGACCAGCCAGGCAGATGTTGAAGAGGTAACTATTATTTCCTCCGACTCAGAGCCTTTGCCAAGACAGAAAGTTTGGCAGGTGACCCGGAAAGTAAGGTTTTCTCATCCTTTAGCTTACTTGGAACCAAACTTTATTTTGAAGAAACAACAGCATGAAGCCCGACACAGAACCCAGAACAGCGGAGGTGGAGATCTTACTGCCGGCTTACCCAATACACCGGTGCCTCATAAACGCTGAAAAGAGGTGCCTCAGAACTCAATCCCGTCCTTTCCAAAAGCGGGTCTTATCCGTCAGCCACTTAACCCTTCCGACTCAAATTATCAGGGAACTTCTCACTCATCCTCTGGCGACTCTACTGGGACTCAGATGCCCCCCTTCAAGATTGCCCCTAGGTAAGAACATTTGACCTCTTTGTTTTAATACTTTTTATTAAACTGATATACTCACATCCTCATATGTCTCATTTTCAGTGGTATAGCCAAACCAAGCAAGAAGTTGAAGATAGGTAAACCGGCCAAAGATCCTATGGTCAATGAGCCGGAGAAAGAGATGCCAGCCTCAGAAGTTTCACATCAGAATCCTGAAGCCACTGCCAATGACCTGCCACCAGAAACTCATGACACTCCAGTGGATCCAATGGGTGTTGACCCGTCCAGTGCTAAGCCGCCAAGCCCTATCAAGCCTGCCAAAAAAGATACTGAGGATGTCATGGTTACTGGCACTGGTTATACAGAACCGGGAAACCCCACGATCTTGGCTAAGCATTCTGCCAAGGATGAACTTCTTGCTTCTGAGAAGAGCAAAGCCAAATCTGACCATGCGAGCTATTCAAACTTGGACGTCAATGAATTATATTCTGGCTATCTGAGCCGCCTGCATACCAGCCGTGACTTGGAAGCTGATTTAGTTAAGAGAATGTGATAGAAATACGAGGTATGAACCTCTGCTTCCCTGTATATATAGTCATCCAACCCCCAAGTCTTATCCATAGGAAAGAATACATTCAGTATGTTGTAAGACTTATCAATATACTACTGCAAATTTCAAGTCATAGCCCTCATGGGCCGGCTTATCTTGAGAAAGATGAACCGGGTCATTTTTGTTTTAGTCGAAAGAATAGCTTCAATTCCTAGCCCTCAAGGGCCGGCTTATCAGAGAAACATGAGCCGGTTCTTCAGCAATATAACTTGAAAAGAATTTCCTCGTACATTAGCCCCCAAGTGCCAAGTGTATTGCTTGCAATGTACTTGGGACTTGTATGAAAACCATGCCCTGACTAACATACTTATATCCTTTGACTCTTATTTGCAGGATGTCTTAAGCCTGAATGAGTCCCAATTGGTAGAATTGAAGAACAGACTTGAATACCAAGAAGCTGAAACACGCAAATCTGACTCGAAGTTTAAATTTATCCTAGATGAAAACGAGAAGGTCAAAGCCGGATTTACCACAGAGAGAGCTGGCTGGGAGAAAGAGAAGGCCACCTTATTGCAGAGGGCAGAAGCTGCTGAATCATCCTTGAAGGAGACCACGGCGGAGCTGACCGGCTTAAAACGCCATATCTCACAGATGACATCTGCTATCTTTGGTAAGCAATTCGGACTGTGTCAACCTTTCCAAAATTTTCTTCAATTTTTAACCCGCCTGGCGACTCATCGGCATGTTTATTCAATAGGCCCCAGGAGCACCAATCTTGGCCAAGACATGCTGCTGAAGCTCAAAGCCGTGTACGCTCTGGTGGAACAATTATACATAGGCACACAACGGACTCTTGTGGCTATCTCCAATGGTAAAGAGCCGCTGACCCCTCTCAGGGAAGTGCTAGATAAGCTGTCTGTCATGCCCCAAAAACTCTGAGAGGTCAAATGCTCAGCCGCCCGTGCTGGCGCCATTACAGCTCTTACCCAAGCCAAAGCATGGCAAGCAGAACTTGACCCGGAGGAGATGGCCACCGGTTGTCCAAGCCTTAAATAAGATGGGTCTCCTTTTGATCAGACAGACTTTGCAAAGTGCGTAAAGGAGATGCATCCCCTAGCATGCAAGCTGGCCGAGGAAGCTGATTTATCCAGATATCAGGCGGCTTACACCATGGAGAATACCTAAGTAAAAGCATCGGCTTACGACGTCATGGATCTCACCCCTCCAACGCGTAAGCATACTTTTGCTCCTGATGTTGATCCGTCCCCCATTATGAATGATGAAGCTATATTCGAAGCCTTAACTGGTATCGACTGGACGTCACCTGACCTCCAAATGGGCGAAGAGGAAGAGCCGGAGCAGGATGACCCGGAGTCATCAACCTGCCGCGACGAAGGCAATTGAGTCCAAGCGGCTCTTAAACCAGGACATAAACACAATGTGCTCAAAAACACTTTCTATTTGGCAGGTCCACTGTGGCCTTGTAATAGCCTAGGTTTGCAAACAATGATCTATTATGCCATCGCGCATATCTAGCCGTTTAACTGTTAAACCACCAGTAGAATTGTTTTGTGATTCGCCGCTGTTCCTTTTCATAGTATCACCATCCATGTGGGGCAGATCGATGTTTTCATCATTTCTGCATACAAGGTAAATAGTATGTGCTCTGGCGGTTTAAGCCAAGGCGGGTAACAAATCCTGATATAATAGTCTTTGAAATATTGCAATGAAAGACTAGAAGAAAGGCCATCTAAGCCGGAAATATGCTGGCGACTTAAAGTCGAAAACCAGGGCGGGTTACCAAATCCCGAATATTCATATAATTATGAAAGGACATACATGTAGATTGATATCATGATGATACTTTGATAATGAGAAACCAGAGCGGGTATTTGACCCGTAGGTATGAAATATCATGATGTGAATTTGCTCAAGGCAAATATCTTGGCGACTTATAGTCCACTATCAGGGCGGGTTACCAAACCCAAAAAATGCTCAAACATGAGTCATATGTTCAGGGCTGCATGGCCCGAATTATGAAAACAGTACGGTAATAGAAAAAAGGGATATAAATCCAAAATATTCAAAAAAAAACAGAAATCCAGAAAAATTCGAGGCTTTCATAGGCCGCCAAGCCTAAAACCCAAGTGCTTTCATGGGCCGCACAACCACTGAGTTAATCCTTGCACACTGTAAGCCGGCCCTCACATGACAAACTGCCGTTTTAACTTTAACGAGTTTAGGGTCTTATTTAAAAGATTGACTGTTAAGAGTACAGCGGGTCATTTAGGATTACCTGGCGGAGTAGCATCGACATACAGGCAGGATAACCCGGAATTCGGCATGGAAGCCGGTCAAGAGGGTAAGCATAGCTATGCTTATTGAGCAGGAAGCCCCCAAGTGACATATAATATGGCATGTTAGCCGATCAAGAGGGTAAGCATAGCTATGCTCATTGCGCAGGAAGCCCCCAAGTGACCTTATGAACAAACAATAAAGACTCAGATACTTAGAAATGAAACGACAGAGGCCCCGAATTATCAGGGATGCCGGCTTTACTATATTGATCATAATATATACATTGATGAAAGTATGTACATCACAAGAGCCGGCGGCTCAAGTGTAATAAGGCCGAAGATGAGCGATGTTCCAAGGCCGGCGGGTCTCCTCCTCCGATGTGTGCGAATCCTTGTGTTCTCGAATATCAATGAGGTAGTATGACCCATTGTTCAGGTTCTTGCTGACCACAAAAGGTCCTTCCCAAGGTGGGGATAACTTATGCATATCTGTTTGATCTTGGATTAACTGGAGCACCAAATTGCCTTCTTGAAAGGTCCGGGTTTTAAGCCGGTGGCTATGATAGCGACGCAGATCTTGCTGGTATATCGCCAAACGAGCCGCCGCAAGGTCATGCTCCTCGTCCAACACATCAAGTGCATCCTGATGTGCTTGTTCATTGACAGCTTCAACATAAGCCGCCACACGGGGCGAGTCATGACGGATATCACTTGGAAGAACCGCCTCTGCCCCGTAAACAATGAAGAAAGGCGTATAACCTGTTGACCTGTTGGGAGTAGTATTGATGCTCCAAATTACAGAGGGTAACTTCTTAACCCAACAACCTGGCATTTGCTGTAAAGGAACCATAAGCCGGGGCTTTATACCTTTCAAGATTTCCTGATTAGCCCTCTCAGCCTAACCGTTAGACTGTGGGTAAGCCACTGATGAAATGTCAAGACGAATATGCTCCCATTGTTAGAACTCTCTCATAGCACCCTTAGACAAATTAGTGCCATTATCACTTATGATACTATGAGGGTAGCCAAAACGGAAGATGATTTTCTTTATGAATTGAACCGCCGTTGCCGCATCACACTTGCTGACCGGCTCTGCCTCAACCCACTTGGTAAATTTGTCAACCGCCACCAAAAGGTGGGTCTTCTTATCCTTAGATCTCTTGAAAGGTCCAACCATATCAAGCCCCCAGACCACGAACGGCCAAGTGATTGGAATCATCCTTAATTCTTGAGCCGGAACATGAGCCCGTCGAGAAAATTTCTGACAGCCATCACACTTGCTAACAAGGTCCTCTGCATCAGCATGAGCCGTCAACCAATAAAATCCATGACGGAAAGCTTTAGCCACCAGAGATTTAGAGCCGGCGTGATGACCACAATCACCTTCATGGATTTCCCTTAGAATCTCACAGCCCTTCTCCAGAGAAACACAACGCTGGAACACGCCTGTGACACTGCATCGGTGTAACTCGCCATTGACAATGGTCATAGATTTAGACCGCCGGGTTATCTGCCTGGCCAAAGTTTCGTCCTCAGGCAACTCGCCTCGGGTCATATAAGCCAATTATGGAACTATCCAATCAGGAATAGTATGGAGAGACGCCACCAACTGTTCCTCTGGGTCAGGAATAGCAAGATCCTCCTCTGTCGGCAACTTAACTGAAGGATTATTCAATACATCAAGAAAAACATTAGGGGGCACCGGCTTACGCTGAGACCCCAGCCGGCTTAAAGCATCAGCCGCCTCATTCCTTCTGCGGTCAACATGCTCCACTTGATAACCTTTGAAGTGACCAGCAATATTATCAACCGCCCGGCGATAAGCCGCCATGAGCGGGTCTTTAGAATCCCAAGTGCTTGAAACCAGCTGAGCCACCAGATCTGAGTCGCCAAAGCACCGGAGCTGGCTTAAATTCATCTCTTTGGCTACCCAAAGGCCATGGAGCAGAGCCTCATACTCAGCTGCATTATTAGTACAAGGAAACATTAGCCTTAAAACATAGCGAAATTTGTCACCTCGTGGGGAAGTCAAAATAACTCCAGCCCCCGAGCCCTCCAGCTGCCTAGACACGTCAAAGTGAATTGTCCAGTAAGTGTTATCCGGCTTCTCCTCAGGCGTCTACAATTCTGTCTAGTCATTGATGAAATACACAAGAATTGAGACTTGATAGTTGTCCTTGGCATATATTTCAAACCATGGGGCCCGGGCTCAATGGCCCACTTGGCCACTTGGCCCGTTGCCTCTCTGTTCTGAATAATATCCCCTAAGGGAGCAGAGCTGACCACATTAATGGGATGAACAAAAAATAATGCTTCAGCTTACGACTGGCCATGAACACCCCAAATACTAGCTTCTGCCAATGTGGGTATCGCTCCTTAGACTCAATTAACACCTCACTGACATAATAAGCCGGCCACTGGACTGGGTATTCCTTACCCGCTTCTTTGCGCTCCACAACAATCGCCGCACTGACAGCCTTATTGTTAGCAGCCACATATAAGAGCAAAGGCTCCTTCTCAACAAGAGCTGCAAGAACCGGCGGCTCAGCCAAATGCTTTTTAAGTGCCTCAAACGCCTCATTAGCCGCATCACTCCAAACAAAACGATCTGTTTTCTTCATCATCTGGTACAGAGGAATAGCCTTCTCTCCCAGGCAGCTTATAAACCGGCTTAAAGCTGCAATATGACCCGCCAAACGCTAGACATCATTGACGCACGCTGGCTTAGCCAACGAAGTGATAGCTTTGATTTTCTCTGGTTAGCTTCAATACCTCTCTCAGAGACCAAACAACCCAAGAGCTTGCCTGGAGGCACACCAAAAACGCATTTGGCCGGGTTAAGCATCATTTTGTAGACCCGGAAATTATCAAAGGTCTCTTTCAGGTCATGCAACAGAGTCTCCTTCTTTCTAGACTTCACAACAATATCATCCACATAAGCATGAACATTACGTCCAATCTGACTATGAAAACAGTTCTGGACACAACGCTGATAAGTCACCTGGGCACTCTTGAGCCCAAAAGGCATAGACACATAGCAGAAAGCTCCAAAAGGTGTGATAAAACCCATCTTCTCTTGGTCTTTGACTGCCATCTTGATCTGATGGTAATCAGAATAAGCATCCAAGAAACACAAACGCTCACAACCCGCCGTAGCATCTATAATCTGATCGATATGGGGAAGAGCAAAAGGATCAACTGGGCAAGCTTTATTGAGGTCTTTATAATCCACACACATACGCCAAGTGCCATTCTTCTTAAGTACCAGTACCGGGTTAGCCAACCACTCAGGGTGAAAAACTTCAACGATGAACCCGGCCGCTAAGAGCCGGGCCACCTCTTCACCAATGGCCTTACGTCTCTCTTCATTAAAACGACGAAGGAACTACTTGACCGGCTTAAATTTAGGATCAATATTGAGAGTGTGCTCAGCGAGTTCTCTCGGTACACCTGGCATGTCTGAAGGCTTCCATGCAAAGATGTCCCGGTTCTCACGGGTGAACTCGATGAGCGCGCTTTCGTATTTCGGATCCATATTAGCACTGATAGTGAACTATTGAGACGAGTCGCCAGGAACAAAGTCGACCTATTTGGTATCATCCGCTGATTTAAACTTCAATAAAGGGTCTTGCTCTGTAGTTGGCTTCTTTAACGGAGTCATGTCAGCCGGGTCAACATTATCCTTATAAAACTTAAGTTCCTCTGTAGCACAGGCAGACTCAGCGTAAGCAGCATCACCTTCCTCTCATTCCAAAGCAATCTTTCTATTACCATGGACCATAATGGTACCCTTATGTCCTGGCATCTTGAGCTGTAGATACACATAACAGGGTCGTGCCATAAACTTTGCGTAAGCCGGCCGTCCAAACAGAGCGTGATAGGGACTTTTGATCTTAACCACCTCAAACCACAACGTATCTGCCCTGTAATCATTGTCATCACCAAAAGCCACCTCCAAGGCAATCTTACCAACCGGGTATGCCGACTTACTAGGTACCACACCGTGAAAGACTGTAGAAGATGGCTTAAGGCTTTTGTCAGTCAAATTCATACGGCGGAAAGTATCATAATAAAGGATATTGATGCTGCTGGCTCCATCCATGAGCACCTTAGTAAATTTATAACCCCCAACTAGAGGGGCTACCACCAATGCCAGTTGACCTGGATTGTCAACCCGGGGCGGGTGATCCTCACGGCTCCATACAATTGGCTGCTCTGACCACTGTAAGTATCGAGGTACCGCCGGCTCAACTGTATTAACCGTCCGCTTATGAATCTTCTAATCTCACTTGCAAAGGCTTGTGGTGAAGACATGATATTGGCCATTGTTAAGCTGCTTTGGATTACTCTGATACCCTGACTGCTGTTGCTGGTTACCCTGAATAGGCTGCTGATTATAGCCGCCGTGGTTGCCTTGTCCTTGATATCCAGAACTTGAGCCGCCACCCCCAAAGCCAGGCCCGTGTGAACTGGATCCTGACCTGCCATGCGGGCCATTATTGTTATCGTGGTCCAAATGAGAGCCGAAACTCTTATATTCCTACATGATAAAACAATCTTTCCACAAATGAGTTGATGGTCTATTCGGGAGACTATGTTTTGGGCAAGGTTCATTCAACATCGCCTCCAGGTTGAATTTCGGTCCACCAAATTTCGGCATATTCTTACGACGCTGATTATTATTTTGTGTATTGGCATTGGCCACAAAGTCTGACCCGCCGTCGGCTTGCTTGCGCTTACCGTTGTTGCCCTGGTTATGCCCTCTCATATTTTGCTGCTGACCTTTCCCATTGCCATTCTTCTTCCCTTTGCTGGACTTCTCTTCATCACACCCAGGGTCTTTAGTATTGTCTGAGTCGGCGTATTTGATGAGAGCCGCCATGAGCTCTCCCATGTCATTGCAGTGATGTTCAAGCCGCTCCAGCTTCTGTTTGAGGGGTGCGAAGTGGCAATTCTTCTCTAAGATCAGAACAGCGGAACCAGGCATGATGCTGTCCGATGAGTGGATAACGGCTGAGACCCGGCACACCCAGTGTTGGGCCGACTCATCCTCGCGCTGGACACAAGCATCTAAATCGATGATTGACAGAGGCTGCTTACATGTGTCTTTGAAATTCTGAATAAACGCACGTTCAACTCAGCCCATGAGTTGATGGAGTTGGCAGGCAACCCTTTCAGCCAAGTTCGAGCCAGCCCATCCAGCATCATTGTGAAGTATTTGGCACATACAACATCGTTAACATCTAGCATCTCCATGGCCAGCTCATAACTCTCGATCCAGGCCTCAGGCGGAAGATCAGCTGTGTAATTAGGTACCTTGCGAGGACCTTTAAAATCCTTGGGCAGACACTTATTACGCAGAGCCGGCACTAGACATGGCACACCTACCGTCCTGGAAGTCATCCCGGCCTCCACAGACGTTGAAGGGTTTCATTGAAGTTACTGATGAGCCGCTAACTGAGCTGCCAGTTCTGCCTCTTGGCGTGCTCTCACCTGATCCCTGATGGCTTGAACATTGTTATCATCGCGGGGTGGGTCATGCCCATGGGGTGGGTTACGACGCCGCTCACTGCTGGAAACCGCCGGCGGTAGCTTCAACTATGGTGCAGAGTTGAATGAATCCGCTCACGGCTGTATGAGTAAGCCGCTTGCTGGGTCACAACCGTCTTGAGGAGTTCCACGACGTTCTGGGCCTCTAGCGCAGCTGGCGACTCACCTTCAATTGGAAGGGCCGCCAGCCGTGAGGCTGCAGCAATCATATTATCCAGTGGGTTGGAGTAATGACCCAGAGGTGTTGGCACTCGCTAAGGCGGGTCTGCTATACGAGGCTGAGCCACCACCCCAGTCGTAGGCGCCTCAGCAGCCTGGGTCTCACCGGGCCGGTTACTCGGCCCTCCTCCGGGTGTGGTAAAAAGATTCCTCCCCTCAAACTGCGGTGGCAAACGGCTCTGGTGCCTCCTTCGCATGACGACATTTGACGCGTTCTGGTCCAGACTTAAACGAAAAGCCTCGGCCCTTACCCGCTGCGTCTCAGCCTCTAGGGCGGTCCGTTCTGTAGCCATCCTGACATTTTCTGCCTCAAGATCCTCTCGGGCCTTGGCCACCTCGTCTCACAACTTTGCGACCTCCGCATTATCTTGTGTTTGATTCACCGGAGTCACCTCTGTGGCTAACAGAGTAGCCAAAGCATCCAAAAGCTCAGATAAGACTTAAGCCGGCGGGCGCGCAGAGCCACTCACCCCAGCCATTGAACCAGAGGTCATAGCTGCGGTAGTTGATGAATTCACCATCTGCTGCGTACCGGCCATGAAGATAGCAGCCCTGCTCGGCGGCTCATAGGGGTCCGGAATACTGTCACCATCGGAGTAGCCCCCAAGCCCGCCGTCTTGTAGTTGATATATGGACTCGGTTTCACCGGTTGAAGACTCATCACCTGAATATATGGCTCTCTCTCCACCATACACAGAACCTTCCTCAAGATCCGCCCCATGAACAAAGCCAACGAAAGCACACTTCTGGGCGGGTTGGACCTTGGCGGGTCGTGTGCGCCGAGCCGTCTCAATGGTGTCGGCGCAGGTGTCTGGCTCGGGCTCCGACTCGCCAATCTTGCTGGTGAAGACATGAATTCCGCTGAAGGGGACCCAGTACCCATACTCGATTGAATCGGCCTCGGGACCCCAGCCAGCATCGTCGATGTAGATCTTGCCGCGGTGGCTCTTGGTCATCCGGCCCACGGTGTATCCCTTGATCCCTGAGAAGCTGCCCTTCAAGAACTCGAAACCACCGTGCTCAGGCCCCATGGTGGGCGCCAACTGTCATGGATTTAACACGGCAGATGCCCTCGTGAAAGGACTTAGGTGTGGAGCCATCGCACGTAGGTTAGTTTAAAGGGGTTGAACAGGACAAAGGACACAAGGAGCTTACCCAGGTTCGGTCCCTCTCAACGAGGTAAAAGCCTACGTCCTGCTTTGAGTTGTATTATTTGAGTTTCGATTACAAGGGAGCGAATACGCTTAACCTAGTTCTCGGTCGGTTGTTTCTTTTTTTGTTAACCCGCCGCCGGGTCTCACCTTTATATACACAGGTCGAGACCCGAAGACTTACAGAGTCCCGGCCGGCTCACACAACGTGGCCGGCTCGGTTTCTAACTAGTCATGTCTTACAGGGCAAGTCATCGTACGGCAGTTCATAGGCCCGGGTCTTGGGCTTTCTCCAGGCCTGCCCCTATCAGCCGCTGTCTTCACACCTTGGGCGTCCTTGGACCTTCTTCATATAAAACCGCCAATGGTGTAACCCGGCCCCTCCTGGGTGGGTCACACCTCGGAGCTATATCCCCAACAGCTGCCATCTCCTTCTGGTCCATCGTCTGCCTATCCCGAAGAGCGCTGGAGCGCGAGGAAGCCATGGTGGTAGTGGTGTGGACAAGAGAAAGGGAACGGAGGCAGATGACTGTGGCTATGGCCGATGCAGTAGTTTATATAACAATGGTGGGTGGCAGAGGGACAGACGGGTGGTGCCGGAGTAGCCGCCTCGGCAACCGCATATCATTAATGTGGATGGCAGATGGACACACGGACGGCACTTGTGTCGTTTGAATGCAGAGCAATCGCCTTCACCGGGAAGCGGCGCGGGCAGCGCTGATCGTTTCAGGCGGAAAGCAAGCGCGGGCGAGGGAGGGTGTGTGGGTGGGCCAGGGCGGTCGGACTCGTGCTTGGTAGCGGGTCCGGTCCAGCAGTCGGACATGGTGGCTCGCCAGTGAGCTCACCGAGCTCAGCGACGACAATCAGACGATGGACGTGGCTTCCAACCAGGAGCCGGCGCCACCGCCCAAGCTGGTTCATGCCGTGTTCACCATAGAGCAGGTGCGGCCGCACTTCGATGCCCTAATGGCGGAAGAGCTACCAGCACAGGAGGACCTGTGCTGCAACCTCTATCTCCTCAACGAGCACCGGCTCGCGGAAGGACGAATCACCGGCGAACAAGCGAACGACAATGCCGTCACGGACATGTGGCCCTATGATCCTGGCTTCCTGAATGAGTAGCGGGTGCTGTATCAGACCATCCCTAGGGCCCGCGAGGCCCTCTCCGTCATCCTTTGAGTTTTTGCGCTCGCCGTGGCGCCGCCATCTCGCGTTGTCAACATGGTCAACGAACATGAGGAATCAAGAGATGACTTCACTTGGAGAGGATGACAGTGGGGACCCACCAGGGCCATAGCCGCACGTACGCAAGTGCCTCCTTATTATATACAACTATAATTTTTTTGGTTCCTCCTGGTTTCCTGACATCACGGTCCCACACCATTGTCAACCTATATAGTCAATAAACGAGAGAATTGCACAAGGAGCGTCCGACAGCTGGGACCCAGTAGCTAGAGCAGTATTTGTGTTTTTGAGGTGTGAGCAGAGTTTTTCTTGAGCGATGTTTTGTTGTTATTCACTAGGCGGGCTGTGGCCTGTCTCGCTCAGGCTATTATTTTATGTCGACCAAATATCCAGCCTAGATATTAATTTTTCAATGTGAAAATGGCTAGCCCAGCTATACTTTTTTTGCGGAATACCCAACCCAGGTCAACTTGTTATTCTCCGCCCCGCATTAGACTTGCCAAGAAAATGGGCTTTAAGAAATAATAAATGGGCTGTAATTATAAAATTTTGGCCGTAAATATAAAAAACGCACCGAACAGGTAATTAGTTTCAAAATTACTATTTTTGGATTTTAAATTTTTTAATTTCATTACTTGTTGCGCGCGCAAAATTTCGTTGGATTTTTACCTAATACAAATTTGTTTTGAAATTATATTTAATCTGACTCGAAATTTTGGGATAAAAATATTTCGGATCCCATCAAAATGTGGGAAATTTTGTTGAATTTTTTTTGAGCGATTGGTTGAAATTATTAACCATTGTCTTGGCTAGAAAATTGGTTGTAATTTTAACAAACAGTAAATGGGCTGAGTAAATTTCCATTAGAATTCAAAAATGGGTTGTACATTATAATAAATTGCAAATTGGCTATATGTTCTCTGCCACAGATGTGATGGTCACTTGTGGGCCTACTAAGTTAACGCGTACGCAAGGCTTTGTCAACTTATAGTCAACACACGATTCTAGTAGCAGTGGCCGTTGGATGTCCATCTAACGGCTGTGGTGCTTCTTCAATATCGGATATTCATGCTTCAGCCGCCCAAACCACCGCCGGTGGTACCGCCTGCTACCGCCTCCCGTGGCCGGTTGTGCTGCCGCGCAGGCCTCACCGGCCCACCCTACTCCCATCACCGTCCAGGCCATTCCTCTACTCACCAACACCTCCTGTTATTCTCCGGCGACGGTAGCCTCACACTCAGCCGAACCAGTGAACCCTCGTACTCCCCTCCGCGTGGGCATCCACTGCTGTGTCTTCGCCGGCTCCAGGCCGTTCCCTTCCTAGGCCTCGCCATCGTCCACCACATTGGTTCTCTCGGCGCGGCGTGGTCAATTTGGCAACAAACGACAGCCATTGGAAGAGGCATGTACATGGAGTGGCTGACAGTAGGGACCCACGTGGCCCATGGCCGCACGCGAGCAAGTCCCTCCTTATTATGTGAAAACAAATGATTTCTCCCCCCGACAGGTTTGAACCACTAGCTACATCTTCGCACGCAAGGATGTGTTTCCTTTATTACACGGAAAAAAAGTTACCTCTCCCTGACAGCTGGGACCCACCAACTTTATTATGATCCATTTCGCGAAAATATACATTGTACCAAAGATGCTAAATTTTTTTCTTTTTATTCTAACTCGAAAAAGAAGAAATTAAGAAAACCAGAAAACATCTTCGCATGCAAGGAAGTGCCACCTTATTACGAGCAAAAAAATGATTCCCCCCTGCTAGCTGGCACCCACCAGATTTGGAGGCTGACTTGTGGGCCAACTAAGTTGATGCATACGGGCTTTGTCAACTTAGTCAAAACGACTCTAGCTGCACTAACCGTTGGATGTTAAATCAACTGTCGTGCTGCGTCTTCAACCTCTGGTCTTCTCGCTCCAGCCGCCCAAACCAGTGCCCGCTGTACCACCTGCTCTAGCCTCTCATGGCCGGCTGTGCTGCCACGCAGGCCTCACGGACCGACCACACTACGACTGGCCAGGCCTTCCCTCTACTCACTCACACCCCCTGTTATTCTCCGGCGATGGCAGCCTTACGCCGCAGACGAACCAGTGAACCCTCATACTCCCCTCCGCGTGGGCATCCACCTGCCTCGTCTTCCCCGCCTCCGGGTCATTCCTTTCCTATGCCTCGCCGTCGTCCACTGCCTTGATGCTCTCGGCGCCTCATGGTTAACGAGGTCAATGAACGACAGCCATCGGAAGAGGACTTTAGGCTGTGAGGCTGACAGCTGGACCCACCAGCAACATCTTCGAACACAAGGAAATGCCTCCTTATTACTCGCAAAATAAAAATGATTCCTACCCCTGACAGTCGGGACCCACCAGCTATATCTTCGCACGCAAGGAAGTGCGTCCTTATCCTCCCTGACAGCTGGGACCCACCCGGTCGAAGCGTACGTAGCGTTGTCTGTCTGGTCACGAACATGTACGTACATACTGGTCGATCGGTCTCTCTGCAACCATGAACCGTGGCCAAGCAAGCAATGGCACGTGTAGTAGTAGAGCCCCGACGTAGCAGTTCTGGCAGTCCCTTCTAAACCATGTACACGTACGTACAACCACATGCCAAAAAATACGGCAACGTACGTACATATGGGCGGGGTCTCGAACGCCTACTCACGCATACGTACGCCCAGGGCTCATGTACATGGAGAGGCAACAGATGGCAGCAACGGTGTCCTGTTCATCGAAAGCCAACTGGCTCGGTCAGAACGGAGAAACTGCGTTGTGTTCATCGGGAGGCAACGTAATGCGTCGTGTTCATCGGGAGCCAACCGGCTTGGACGGAAAAGCCGAAACAAGGTCTAGCGTACCGCAGAACGGAGGAAACGTCCTACTGTTCCACCGCGTACGGTCAAAACGGGGTCTTGTTGATCGGGAGGGGTGTGGCGTACCGCAAA
This sequence comes from Thinopyrum elongatum, assembly GCA_011799875.1. NCBI lineage: Eukaryota > Viridiplantae > Streptophyta > Magnoliopsida > Poales > Poaceae > Thinopyrum > Thinopyrum elongatum. Next base: position 426,345,715 of record CM022297.1, read on the forward strand.
ACAGAGGAAAAAGACTTCTCTTCGACGTTGTATGGTCGAAACAGGGTCCTGTTGATCGGGAGGGGTGTGGCATACCGCAAAACGGACGAAACAGACTTGTGTTGGAGCACCTATGGTCGAAATGGGGTCCTGTTCATCGGGAGGGGTGAGGCGTACCGCAAAACGGGACTCCACAGGCTACTGTTCATCCACCGTCTACTGCCTCGCTCCAGCCTCCATGGGCTACTGTTCATGCACTGTCGACTTCCTCCAGCCTTCACCTGCTACTGTTCATCCACCGTCGAATTCCTCCTGCCTCCACTAGCTACTGTTCATCCATAGGCTACTGTTCATCCTACCTCCACCGGCTACTTTTCAACCAGCCCTCCACGGGGTCCTGTTCATCCACCCCCACCTCCTCGATCGGGGTCCTGTTCATCCAGCGGCAACGGCTTCTACTACCACGGGGTCCTGTTCATCCAACCCCCACCGGGAACTGTTCATCCAACCTTCAACAACGATCACTGTTCATCAAGAGGCAGCTGGTTCGGTCGGCTTCAGTTAGCAGCAGTAGCGAAGGAATCACTCGGGTCCAGTTAACAGCCAAGGGATCGATCATTCAGGTTCAATAACGTAGCTAGTGCAATCGCTTGGGTTCAGTAAGCGAACGCCTCGCTCGGGTTCAGTTAGAGCCCAATGCCTCGCACGGGTTCAGTTAGAGCCCAACGCCTCGCACACACGCGCGTACGTGTACGAAAGAAACGCGCAAACCTCGCGTGCATCGCTCGGCCCCGACCACCCACCGTAACCGGGAACTCCCCGAAATTTTCCTTGCCCTCGCTTCGACCATGATTTTTTCCGTCATGGACGGCCCAAAGAATGTCATGCAGGTGTATCCCCGGCCCGCCCAGGACGAAAAGCCCATTTTCTGTCATGATTTCTTGTCATAGAAGTAGGAGCCCACCACATCTATGATGATACGTGGTTTTGTCACAATTATCATCATAGAAGTGTCATAAGCATGACAGAAAAAAAATTGTTCTGGCCAAAATGTCACGGATGTGTCTTTCTTTTTGTAGTGTGGTGATGTGGCGTCGTCCTTCTCATCAATAACTCGAGCAACAATAGTTGGAGCTGATGAAGAGTAGTCTGAATCTTCAATAAACGGAGTAGGACGCCAGCTTGCTGATTGTGGAGGCCTGGAGTCAAACTTGAATCTCTCAGTGAAGCCATCTGCTGTGAGTTCATCTTCAGAGCAAAGCAGAGTGAGGTTCTTCCAGGCACGCCGACAAGCTTCATGAGCAACAAAAGAATTCTTGGTGGAGAGGTTGCGTATGCGATTGACATGCACAAGAAGACTTTGCATGTGACGCTTCATCCAGTCATGATGCCTATCCTGCTTCTGATGTAGAGAAACAAGAAGTTCTCGGTCATTGAGGACACAAGCATGCTTCTGAGTCCTTTGAGGTGCTATGCTAGCTGTTGCACCAGTGGGAGCACGATGCGGTAGCCTTAGCTGAATGACAAGGGGACCAGCTGTAGTAGGAGGATTTGGCGCATGAATGGCTTCAAGGGGTGCCAAGAACCTTTGGAAGGCAGCATGGTCTTCACGAACGGGTTCCTTGGCAGGCTCTGGATATATGGCTTCATGAGACATATCAACGTCAGGCAAGAAGACAACATGATTGCATGCTGAGGCTTGATATTTGATTGAAGAGCAAAGCTTAATCAGCCGCATTATCCATGGTGCATAGAATTTTTTGGCTGAATAAGTCAATGCTTGAAGCTGCCAACTGCCTGATGAAAAAGTCATGAGTGTTGAAGCGGATGCCATTGAGAATGTAGAAGACCAATGTCTTCATTGTGCCTTCAATCTTGGCATTAGGAGAGTGCCCTTTAATTGGCCATAGAGTTTGTCGCACAATGTGGTAGATGGTGCGAGGCAAATACTCGAGGTCCTTGATGAAGAACTGTGTTGGGTACTCGGCATCTACAGGCAAAGGCTTCATCATGCTTAGGATTTGGCTCACGTTGGGCTTTGGCTTCTGGAAGATGATCTCAATTTCTTTCTCATACAACTGACAACCTGGCTCATAAAGATCACCAGGAGTGGGCAGGGAAGTAAGCTCGATGAAATCCTGAGCTTTGGCTTCATGATGAATGTCTCCTATCATCCACTCAAAGACCCATGTCTTCGAATCTTTGTTGTAGTCTGATATGTGCAGAGTGGCATAAAATTGGAGCAGAAGCTCTTCATTCCAATGCTCCTTGTCGACGACAAATGGGAGAAGGCCAACATCTCTGAAGCAGTCAAGGGCTTCTTCCAGACATGGCAGCCCAGCCATGGCATCAGAACAGAGGCGCTTGTGAGGGAAGATCCTGTCCTTGTTGTAGAGGATGCATGAGTAATAGCTTCGCTGAAGATGACTCCAGAATCTGTCAAAAGTAATCTTGGGCTTCTTGTAGGGGTTCTTGGCCTTGTCAAAGAAGGTGTTATGCTCTCTGAAGCGCAACACGCTGAAGGAATGCTCAATAGTGACAGCGTTGGGAAGCCTTGGCAATCTGGGCTTGGGCTTCTGTATTTGAGGCCTTTGCTCAATATGGTAATCATATTGGGGCCCTGGAGCTTCAGGAGGTGTCATAATGGGCCATCTGACGCTGATCAGCGCACCTTCACGAAAGGCCCTTGCCATTGTGTGTGGAACTGGTGGTGCAGTAGCAACATCCGATGTGGATGGCTGAATCTCTTCGGTGGCATCAGGGGCTTCAGTCTGAAGAGTGGCTTCAGGTTGCGCATTGGCTTCAGCCATAACAATGTCATTGGCTTCAGTATGAGTGGCAGCAGCAGCATCCACATTAGCTTCAGAGGCTTCAATTACTGGAGGGTCAGGCACAATCACATTTGGAATCACACTTGGTGCAACAGGGGGAATCACAATTGGTTCTTCTTCTTCTCTTTCATCGGCTGATGCAGCCGGAATATCTTCAGCCTCTTTGGCTTCAGACTTTTGAGAAGTTTCTGAGGGGATGGCTTTAGGGAACACTTGACGTGCTACTAAGCTTGTGGCATGCACATCCTCTTCAAGAATGCTAGACATGGAGACCGATGGCCTTGGGCCTCGGCGAAGACCTCGGAGTGAGGCCGACGCTTGTGGTGATGGAGTTGTCTTCTCCATGTCTTTTGGTGTTGCCTGGGGTGTCTCAAGAACTAGAGTGGACACATGAGTAGGTGGAGTGCGCAGTATGACTTCATGGAGTGGAGAGTTTGGGTGTTGCTCATCCCAGAAATTATCTTGAGTGATTGGCGTCATGGGACCGCCAATGCTGATCTATTCACTGCTCGTGGGAGCAGGCGATGATACCGGTTTCTGAGTGAGACGTGGAAGTTGAGGAAGGACTTCATCATCAACATTGTCATCATGACCAATGTCTTCAGCTACGATGGTGTCAACAGCTGGGATCTCTTTAGTGACATGGGCCTCTGTGGGAGCAGGCTCATGCACGTCAAGTCTTCTTTCACGGTTGGAGGAGGCAGGTAGGGCGACTGAGATGGGCTCAACAATCAGCGGCTCCATAGGAGCAGATGATTCAGTTGGTGCTTGGGCCTTTCTTGAAGTCTTTGAGGACTTTGTCTTTAGCTTCTTCTGAGACGGAGCGGCATCAGAGGCTTCTTGATGCTTGCGCTTCTTGGCTTCAGCCTCTGCCTGCTTGGTGTGTTTCCTTTTAGCAGCAGCAGATGGAGCTTTTGGCTTTGAGCCAGTCATGCTAGCGGGGAAGACAATGCTTGGCCGCTCTTGCCTTGGAGCCTCAGCTTCGGCTTCAGCTGGCTTCTTCTTCTTGGCTGCCAGCCTTGGGTCAATTCCAGGGTGCCCAAGTGCCTTTCTCTTCACGGCTTTATTGTGAGCCTGAACACATTTTTTAGCATAGTACTTGAGACGATCTCGGGAGCCTTTGGCTTCATCACGACGCCTATGGAACTCAGCCTTGAGATCTGCCATCATCTTCTTGAAGTTATGTACATCAGTGGCACTGAGCTTTGCCATGTGCTTCTTGAAGAGAGCTTTCTCATGGTCGATCTTGTTTTTCTGCTCAACAACCTTCTGAGCAATAGCAAGTTCTTTGGCTATGTAGCCCTGGAATGTGACGCTGATGTCTATAGGTAGCTACAGATCATCAATGGTGAGAGACGTGTCTTCAAACCATTCATCAATGAAATTGTTCAGAATGTCAGCATCAAACAGAGGCAATTCTCTGAAGATTTTAGCCTCCTGCTTGCTCTTGATCAGCATCATCAGCAAGGTCGTCATCACTAGAGAGATCGATCACATCCTCTTCATGGCGCAGGATGCTTGCTAGAGTAAGGCCTTGCCCTGAGATTTTCTTTGTCATCGCGTAAGTGTGGGACAAGTCTTCAGACTGCACACTGGATTCAGGGGGTGTAGACTTCAATGGCTTCACTCTTGAAGCTTTTTGAGCAGATGTAGGCTTTGAAGCCTTTGACTTCTTCACTGGCTTCGGCGCCTCTGGAGCTGCAGTTTGTTCCTCATCCTCAGCAGCATCTTCAATGCTGGCCCTCTGTGCTGCACAGTGTTCCAAAAATGAGGCAAAATCATCAAAAGGGCTGATGAGATTTGGTTTGGCCTCACGACTGCCATCGGGCCTTGGCTCAGCTGGACCTGGGTTGAAAGCAATCCCAAAGTCCTTCTTGTTTTGAACTGCCGAAGCCCTAGCAAACTGAAAGTTGGCTTCCAATAGATCATCTTTATGACACCATTGAAGAATGGATGGGTCGGCGTTTTGAGGCATTCACTACTGCAGGATGCTGCTAACGTGACACTACGATCAGAGACCCTTTGACAAAACTATGTGCGATGCATTAATCGCAAAATGGTGATGTAAAAAACCCGTCAAAAAAGATGCAAAACATTTGCGATGGCGGAGACATCGAACGTGGTTCAGATTTTAGTTGCGTGTGTGATGCAGGGCATACGGTTGATCCATACGAACTGTTTGCGATGAGACAGAACAACAGAAACGGGTAGCCATATCAAGGTGTGTGCGATATGTGACATACAGTTCACTCGAATTAACTATTTGTGATAGGCCTGGGCGTTCGGTAGAAACCGAAATTTCGGTTTCTGCTGCTCGGTTTTTTTGTGAATTCGGTTTGCGGAAGTGGAAACCGAATTTGACACTAAAATTCAGCTAACCAAAATTTTGGTTAACCGATTTTTCGGTTCGGTTTTTGGTTTTAACCGAATTATGTAGCATGTACAGAAAATGCACTTTCAGAACATATACAGTTTGCTAGGCATCCATCCTTCCTAGCACGGAATCTCACATCTCTCATCCCTCTATACTAAAGAATAGTGCATCCAAGATCCAACTACCATGTGCATATAGTCATACAGAATAGTGAACGAAGAATGAAACAAAAAAACCAGACAGAGAATGGAGATGGCGGTAACTTAATGCTCAGTTACATTGATTGATTGTTCAGATTCTTCCGTGGAAGATGTTGTGGCGAAGTGAAGACTGGAGAAGACGCCGCCGAGCGCCGAGATGCTGCGATGGATCGACGGTCGCTGCTGAGTTGCTTGCCGATTTGGAGAGTTGGATGTTGTCGAAGAGTCGCAGCTCGAAGGTTAGTGGGCGCCGCTGCGTCGGACAGATGGTTGGGCGCCTACTCCTTTGTTGATCTGGTCCTCTCTCCTTCCTTGTGTACAACAAGACCAGCTACGATGGTCGGTAAGAAGGACAGGACGGAGGGGCGGCCGGGTGGGGAGAAGATGCGGCGGCGCTGGGCACTGGCGGCAGCTCGACCACTTAGATGAGAAGATGAGGCGGCGGCTGACTCAGGGTGGACTGGTGGTGCCGTGGTGGTAGAATGGAAGGGGCGCAGGGGAAGGGCAGTAGGCGGCTAGATCTCTGGAGTAGTGGAGTTCGTGGGAGCCTGGGAGGAATCGTGGATGCGGTCTAGGTCAAGGCGTGGGAGTGGGTGGGCTTGTCTGGGCCATACGCCATAGGCTGGGCCTTTCAGTATTTTGGTCAATCAAGAAAAATACCGTACCGACCGAATTTAGTTTGGTTAGTAGCCCAGCTAACCGAATTTTCTTGTACATGCAACAAAAAACAAAAAAAATGGTTTAATCGGTTTCGGTTTCGGTTTCGGTTCAGTTTTTGGTTGGTCGGTTTTTATGCCCAGGCCTAGTTTGTGATTAGGAACACAACAAAAACGGTCAGCCAGATCAAGGTGTGTGTGATATACGGCATACGGTTCACTCGGACGAACTTTTTTCGACTAGGGAACAAAACAAAAACGGTTCAACTTAACAAGATGTGTGTGGTATGCGGCATACAGTTCACATAGATGAACTGTTTGCGGTGAGCCAAAAGAACACAAATGATTCATGTAAACAAGATGTGTGTGATACGCGGCAAACAGCCCACTCGGATGAACTGTTTGGGATGAGAAATTATAACACAGACAGATACTACAGTTAATTCAAAAACTTTGAAAAATGCAAACTAGTTGCTTGCGGTGGCTAGTAGTATCGCACATGATGCGCCTGCGAGTACTCGTGTGCGATGATTAGTAAGTTACACATACATTTTCTTATGTTAACACATGTGTGATAGATAACACGTGGTACCGCATACGGTATTCGGGTTGTGTGCTCCACTTAGTCTTCCTGCACTCCAGCGAATGCTTCCCACGCTCCACATGGGTGAATTGTAAAATCCCCGCCTCTTCCCTCATCGGTTTCCCACCACCAGCTAATGGCTTGCTGCATATAACCCAGGAGGCAACGCACCGTCGCGACACTGTGCGCGGATCTAGTCATCACCCATCTACCATTAGTTATTCCAAGCATGCCAGGCAATGACCAAAGCTTCGACGTCGACCCCTACCTGCATTACATCTTCGGCGAGGACAACGAGCTGGAGCAGGTCGGGGAGCAAGAGCTTCATCAGGCGGTGCAGGCACCCTGGCCCATCGGCAGTGATATCGGCATGACAGTCCTTGGGCGCACAATCGACATATTGCAGAGGAAGTGTGATGAGCAGTTTGCCATCCACCATGCAAAAGATCCAGAGCTGCTCGGCGGCATGATCGACGACCCACCCGAAGAGCCGCTGTCACCAGTGCTCATCGAGAGCCTGATGCCCCGCAAGGAATGGGCAGAGGACCTCTGCGATTCAGTCAGGACACAGCCAGCCTACGGCTTCATCGTTGCCGGCGGCGACCGTGTCAACCTCGATCCCGATGATGTGGTGGCCAGGCTCGAGCGCATACTTGGCAGAGTTGACGTCCCCTACGAAGTAGAACATCACCAACGTGGTATCTTGAGGATGTAGGTGATGGACAGAATTTGCTACCAAACCAGAGACATGGAAATGGAGCGGTTCCACGGAGATGTCATGCGCGCGATTGCACGCTGTCAAGCTCTTCTAGAAGATGGCCAGCAGCCCCAATAGCCTCCCAGCGCCAGCAGCTCCGTAGGCAGAGGCGGGTCGGGACACTTGGAATGAACGGCCGCAAGGGTGCTATGCTGATCATGGAGTCCGAGAAGACCATCGTCGGAAGGCCGCCAGCTCAGCCTTTTAGCTTATATTTTATTATAATTGTATGCATATGTAGGTCGTCAGAGTTTTGGGTGTTGCCGCATGTGGCATTTTAAATTATCCTGAATATGTAAGACAATTATTAACCTTGCCATTGTAAATTTGCCTCAACGGCGAGCAGAGCGCGCGCAGGGATGCCAGAGCAGAGCGCGCCGCGGCTGCCTCAATTGCAAGCAAAACGCGCGGACGGACGCAAGCAGAGCACGCCGCGGCCGCCTCAACGATGAGCAGAGCGCGCCGCGGCCGCCTCAACGGCGCGCAACCACATGGTCAACCTTCTGGCACCCCGTGGGAGGCGTGATGGCGCATCCATCGGACACGATGGTGATATCCTGACCGTGTGTGATTGTGGGCAGACACGTACACGTACATCCGAGAACGCGGGCCCACGTACGCCATCCGGGGACCGTTTTGGGCTTCTGATGTGTGGCATACGGTTGATCCAAAAGAACTATTTGCGATGAGCCAGAACAACAGAAACGGGCTTCGAGCCCAGAACCATCAATACATTTTGACCTTGTTTCTCGTCACATTGTAGATTACAACGCAATAAGTAATTGCAAATCTGTTCACACCGATCAAGCCAATATGTGTTCACACTTAACACTGGGCTATAAGAACTACCCACTCGAAAATTACTTCACAGTTCCTCTCCTCATCACCCTCAAAACTGGTCTTTCCTGTCAAGTCATTTCGTCATGACCGGTAGGAGGAGTTTCGGGTGGACATATAACCAGGGAGCAAAGACCAAGGTCGCAGAAGCAATAGAGAGGTCCCACCGCTACGCGGCAGCTGCAGCAAAGATGTCCCGGTGTGCCACAGAGCCCTTGAATGAGCTCTCACCGGCACGTGAGGGCTCTCACAAGCGCACTCGCCACGTCGGCAATCGCGACGAGTTGGCGTTGCTGAAGTCCTTGGCCAACGACGACGACATTGTCATTGGCCTCATTAAGCAGCAGGAGCTGGTCGACGGTTGTTGAAGCTGCTCGAGATCAGCAATACCTCGGTTGAGAAGGTGACCGGCCTCGTCGAGCAACTCATGGGTGACAATGTGAAGCTCCTCAAGGCGCTCCCCGAGAAGGAGGAAGAGGCCGTCGGTTGGAAGATGCTGCATGAGCAGAGCAGTGCCTCGGGGATGACGCTGAAAGCACTCATCGAGGAACTGATGGGTGACTTGAGGAAGCTCCGGATCGAGCGCGAGCAGGAGGTGGAGGAATCCGTGGCTGCCGTCAAGCAAAGTCATGAGGAATTGAAGAAGGAGCTGGAGGATGTCGTCGTCCGACGATCCATCGAGGAGTAGAGACAGTAGTGACCGAGATTGTTGTCTGTGATTGCCTTCTTCTCTTGCCCCCATGTCTTCCGGGCTTTGCCGCATGTGGCATTTTAAATTAACCGGAATATGTAAGATAATTATTATCCGTGCCATTGTAAATTTGTCGTCGTATTATCCATTGCCATTTTATTTGTCATCGTATTATCCGTTGCCCTATGTGGCATTTTAAATTATCTGAAATACGAGTTGAAAACATGAACAAAGCAAATGCTAACGTTGAGAGGGGCCATGGGATCACAACCAAACACCCTCCATCCAGGTGCTTTAATTAACCGCGTGTTAAACAGCGGCTCGGCCGCTATTAATGGAGAAGTTGTGAGCGAGGCGGGCGGCTCGTGGATGGAGGTTAAATAGCTCGCTTCCCGATGAGCATGGGCGGCCTTGCTGCTCGCATGTGTCCTGTCGAGCCTACGAGGTGGACAGGATGCACGCATCCTGACGAGCCTGCGTGGCGGACTGCTCGCACGCGTCCCATCGAGCCTGTATGGCGGACTTCTCGCACTCATCCTGTCTAATCAAACAACTGCATGCACGCCACTGAGTATGGTTAAATTTTGGCACAAAATAGAAAGATGACCAATGAACGAGGACGGAGGTAGTACTATCCCATAAGAAAAGAGGGATGCGTGGCCGCACTTAAATGGTTACGGGAACACACGGTTCATATAATACAACCGTTTGCGATATTAACATGTCAGCTATTTGTTTCAAAAGGACTTCGTTGGCTATTAATGTGTGCGCCTTGTCTCAAACTGGATGATTTTTTTACCATGGCATATATGTGCCATGTCATGAAACCATGCCAAGTTTCATGTTTTTTGGGTGAGTTTTCGATTTACTGGGATTTAAAAACCGAGATTCTCAATGTTTCAGGACGATGAGACGTTTGTAATTCATTCCTATTCCTTCAATGAGACCTAAACATGCACCTAATGACACATGTATGATTTTCCACCCATTTTGCTTCACTGGAGGATGTGCTTGTGGTTCAAATTTGAATTATGGACTACATTAAATGCCTAGAAAACTCAATTAATATATAAAATGGCCAAACGAACCCTGAATAGTTTCAAAGTTCAGCACGACACTCATGTTATTCTATGTTGCCGGTAGAAAACAAAATTCAAGGCGAGAAGAGGCAGCGATTATCGTTTCGCCCACAAGAGGGGCATGTTTCCCTACTAGAACCACGAGGGTTGCGAGAAGATTCAGTTTGTAAGAGGCTTGTAACATAGCTTGGCCCAAATTGGACAATTTTTTACCACGACATATATGTGCCATGTAGTGACACCATGCCAAGTTTCATGATTTTCTGGTTAGTTTTTGATTTACGGAGATTTAAAAACCGAGATTGGCAATGTTTGAGGCCGAGCCAGGACGCCGAGATGGTTGAATTCATTCCCATTCCTTCCATGGGACCTAAACATGCATCCCAAGGACACATGTATGGTTTTTCTAGCCATTTTGCAGTTCAGATTTGAATTATGGACATTAAATGCCTAGAAAACTCAATTAATGAATAAAAAAAGTCAAACGAACCCTGAATAATTTCAAAGTTCAACGCGAATCTCCCGTTGTTCCATGTTGCGTGTAGAAGAAAATACCAGGCTAGAAGAGGGAGCGATTATCATTTCGCCCACAAGGGGACACGGTTCCCTATCGAAACCATGAGGGTTCTTGCGACAGGCTCCGGTTTGTAAGAGGTTTGTAATAAATCTTGGCCCAAATTGGACAATGTTTTACCATGACATATATGTGCCATGACCTGACACCATGCCAACTTTCATTACTTTCTAGTGAGTTTTGGATTTACGGGGATTTAAAAACCGAGATTCCAAATGTGTGAGGATGAGCCAGGACGCCGGTACGGTTGTAATTCATTCCCATTCCTTGCATGGGACCTAAATATGCACCCAAGGACACATGTATGATTTTTCTAGCCATTTTGGTGAACTAGAGCATGTATTTGTAGTTCAGATTTGAATTATGGACATTAAATGCCTAAGAAACTCAATTAATGTATAAAAAGGCCAAACGAACCCAAATAATTTTAAATTTCAGCACGGATATCCTGTCGTTCCATGTTGCATGTAGAAAAAAATACAAGGCGAAAAGAGGCAGTGATTATCGTTTCGCCCACAAGGGGGACACGTTTCCCTACCGAAACCACGAGGCTTCTTGAGAGAAGCTCCGGTTTGTAAGAGGCTCGTAATAAAACTTGCCCTAAAATGGACAAAAAAATTTGCTCGACATATATGTGCCATGTCGTGACACCATGCCAAGTTTCATGATTTTCGGGTGAGTTTTGGATTTACGGGGATTTAAAAACCAAGATTCTCACGAAATGTTTTCAAATAGCACACGGTTCACTCACGAAATCCGTGTGCATACCAAACCGTGGCTGATGCCCCCCTGCTGCGCGCGTGATCTGAGTCATGTGTTCTGATTGGCCAGAACCCAAACCCCACAGATCGTACGTCTGCACCATTGGATGCTCCCAGATCGAACGACAATCCTCATCCCTTTCGACAGCACATGCAGTTCCGGTTGTGATTTTATTTATATGGGTAAGCACTGTGTGCATGCGTCGTGCTAGCTCACGCTTTCTTCTCTACTAAGTTTTCCATATTCATGTCAAAAAAAGGTTTTCCATATTAATGTTGTTATATATCCAAACACGCTACCGTTTCCCTCCACTCCTCCCATCGGTTTCCCGCCTCTTCTCCCATCGTTTTCCCGCTGCCAGTGTCAGTGCTCATAGAAGGCTAGGCGGTGACACACCGGCCATGTAAATATTGCACACAGTTTCTAAAAGCACAAACATGTGTGATAGTAGGGAGTAGGTCCCATAGGGTGACCAGCGTGAAATGCCTTAAAGGCAAGGAGGCAATTCCTATCAGCAAGGGGCGGCTTCCCATCCACTAGCCTAGTCGAATAGAACGCAGAAGTTAAGCATGCTCGGGCTGGAGTAGTCTAAGGATGGGTGACCCGGTGGGAAGTTGCATATCTCAATCTTCATTTAAACGCTATGATACGGTCATTATAGACATTTATCATCTAAATGTCTCTATAGTGACCTGTCATGATGATTATATAAACCATGGGATCCTTGTTTTGCTAATTTGTAGACTATGTTTTTTATTGGTTATTTTTTGTTCCCAAAAATCAAAGAATGATCGACATCTGTAGGCCCACACAAATTATCCCTTTGACCCAACGCACGAGAAGGGTTTACTCTTTGCTCTGTGTGCTATGTTAGAGCAAATCAAGTTTCAGCACATGCGTTGGATGGCACCCGGCCGCTACCCCCCCCCCCCCACCCGCCTCGAAGTTGCGTTCCCGACATCTTACGTCTTTAACCTGTCTGCGGGGGTACGATGTTCAATTTGTAATGTTACTGATGTAGTTGGTGCCCCATCAAACTTTTGCTTTTGGGATTTGAACAAATCACACACCAGACCCATACACTTTTTTCAGGCCGCATGCAGGGTATAGGGGGGTGGGTGTTCTGACCGAGCATGTCTCCTTTGTGCGGTTTATAGACACCGCACATATCTGTGGGCTCCCGAGGTATATATATATATATATATATCATCCTTGATCGATAACGAGGGGGGCCCTCACAATCTATGCCTTTGACCCAACATAAAAGAAGGGTTTGACCATGATGGTTTCCTATTGCTATGTGTGCCATGTTAGACCAAATAAAGTTTGAGCGCATGCGTTGGACGACACCGCCCCTGCCTCGAAATTGGGGAACCGACATCGTACGTATTGAACCTAGCATGGGGTCGAGTACGGTGTTCGGTTTGTAATGTAGTTGGTGCCCCATCGAAGTTGTGCATTCGGGATTTGAACACATCACACACCACCGTACCCATACATATTTTTGGGCTGCATGCAGTGTATAGGGGGTCTTCTGATCGACCACGTCTCCCTTGTGCGGTTTTCTGTGATGACACGCATATCTATGGGCTCCCCGAGTGTGTATATATATATATATATATCATCCCTTTGACCGATAACAAGGGGTATGTGTTGGCCATGAATGGATTCCTCCTAGTTCGTGTTAGGGCCGGTCACCGTCACATGTCGTTTAACCAAAGCTCGAGCTCATGTGTTGTCAGGATTCCCTCCCACACACTCGAATTGCTGGGTTCGACCGACACCGTACCCTACGTATCTTGTCCTTAACTACCTGGCTTTCATGGTTGTTGTATGTATCGAGAGGCAGGTGGCACACTAAATTGTTCATTATTCGATATTGAAAACACACATCACCCGTTCCAACGTACATCATTTTGGACCGCATGCAGGCGATGCTAGTTTTGTGGTCCCTCTCGTGCGATTTCTTATGATGGTTCAATCTATTGGCCCAAGCGGTTTATATATATATTCTATCCATTTTTTATCGACAACAACAATTGTCGTTTGACCAAGCGATAGATTCACTGATCCGTCTTATGGTAGGTCATGGCGACATGCATGTATGACCAAAGTATCATTACGTGCATCCGCCCCGCTGACACGAAGTGGGAGGTAGGTCAAGCACCCTAGCTAGGTAGCTACAACATTATGTCATTATAGATATACCCAAGGGTGCTTTCGGGTTTGCGAGGCAGGTGCCACCAAAGTTGTGCATTGTGTATTTGAAGTTTTAAACATCACACCCTATATTCCTACATATATTTGGCCACTTCCAGGTGGTTCTTGACTTCTGGCCCCTCTCATCGATCTTCGACGACGCGCCCAACCGTGGGCCCGCGCGGTCAAAGTTGTGCATTGGAGTTTTGAACATCACAGACCACCCTTTTCACTCATATATATTTTGGCCACATGCTGGTGTGGCTGTCTTCTGACCCTCTCTAACGTTTGTTTGCTGCAAAGACTCAGATGACGCTCAACGGACATGGGTGTACTGGCTTAACTGTGTGCGATGCAAGTGCGCTGTGAATCACCACGACTGCGCAAGTGCGAGTAAAGGTGGAGGTACTGGCTTAACCGTGTGGGATGCTAGTGCGCTGTAAAATCACCACCTACGCAAGGTAAAGGCGGGTAGTTTGTTTAGATTGAATTCCACATCTGCGTCTGAAAATTAGGACGAACCGTGTGCGATAGACCAGCTTGCTCGAAATCAAAAAACAAACTACCCGCCTAGAGCGTTGCAAAAATCGGCGGTTCTGCCGCTTTTCCTTATTATCATACACGCATATTCTTATTGGACAGTGTGTGATCTTGGGTACTCCCACCCCGCATCAATTCCTTTACCCAAATTTTAGTAGCCGCTGTACTTCAACCGTCGCCCCCACTCCTCCAGCACCGACCTTACAGTAAAATTGCAGTAGCCGAGGCATATGAATCGTCGCCCTCCCTCGTCCACCACCATCTCCACCCACCATTACTAAAATTTTCAGTAGCCGCGGCGTATCCTCAAACACCACCCCGCCCCCCTCCACAGTCCCACACCCGGCCCCCTCCCCCCTCGAACCCTAGCTCACCATCGTCGCCGCCGACGCTAACACCTGTCGGTCTGCTCGTTCCTCCTAGCTTAGATAATAAAGTTCAGGTTACCCAGTGATTCCCATACCGTCGCCCCACTCCCCTGAGTTTTTAGATGAGGCCAGCGGTATCCCTCCCCACCAGATCCACATCCCCTGCTCCAGAATGTCGCAACCTAAGCCCGTCCGCGTATCCCAGGGAGCCCGACGAGCGTTCGGCCAAGAAGAGGTTTATCATGGCCTCTCCGGCGGACGTTGGCGAGGTGGCCGCCGTTCTCCCCGACCTGTCGATCCTGGAGCAACACCTCGCCGCGGAAGCCGGCGAAGACGTTAACTATGTTGCCATGCCAAAGGCTTCACGTCAGTGGGCTAGCATATTACTGTATCTCGGGAAAGCTGGCTATGACATCAAGCTCATCGACAGCGACGGCTTCATGCAGGCCATGTCACAGGTTAAGTGGTCCATCCCCAACCCCTCTGGTTCAACCGCCGTCGATCTCTTCAACGGCCCTACCACTGATCTCCTCCGCCATGCGGTCAAGGATCTGCGGTCCTTGTACGCCATCGAGCCCATTTTGTCATTTCTGAAGGACATGTTCTACGGCGGCGGCTTGGGATCCTCACTTGCCAAGTCAGATCTCATTGACCATGACCACAAGGAGGGCACCCACAAAGGTTCTTCCAAGGTGAAACAACCCATCTGTGACATCAGAGAGCGCACCATGGATCTGTACTCTTCCAACTAGAAGGATCCCGTCCATGACATGTGAGGCAACAAGCTATCAGCAAATCTTACCTTTTCTAGCTTGCCAACCCGTACCCTTTGTTGTAGTAGCTTTTGCCATGCGGTGTTTTAACTGTGCCATGTTTAATTATTTTAGTTATGCAAAAATGTAATGTTCAATAGGGCTATGTGATGTTTATGTATGAATTGTCCACTTCATTTTCACGAATGGCTATATTTGGTTGTTTATAGTGAGTAGATGCCTTGTTTATCTGTATTTGGTTGCTAGGTTGGTTGCAGTGAGCATTTGTCCCATTATCGAGCAGATGCCTTGTTTATCTGTATTTGGTTGTTAGGTTGGTTGCAGTGAACATTTGTCCAGTTATCAAGCAGATGCCTTGTTTATCTGTATTTGGTTGTTAGGTTGGTTGCAGTGAGCATTTGTCCAGTTTTCAAGCAGATGCCTTGTTTATCTGTATTTGCTTGTTAGGTTGTTTGCAGTGAGCATTTGTCCAGTTTTCAAGCATATGCCCTGTTTATCTGTATTTGCTTGTTAGATTGGTTGCAGTGAGACTGTGTCCAGTTTTCAATGGCTATATTTGGTTGTTATACTGATCATTTATGCCTTGTTTATTTCAGTCATTCACAATGTGATGTTCATTATGTGCAAGTCGGAACTGTGCCGCTCGATTGCATCAATACCAATTTGAACGGCTATATTTGGTTCCAGTTATGCCTGATGTAGTTAACACATGCCCTTTATTCAGTTTTACACATTTATCCTGCGTGATGTTTAAGCATGACCTACATTCTATTCATTTTCAAAAATACCAGTTTGAATTGCAATATTTGATGGCTATTAAGCCTGCTGTAGGTAACATTCCCTTCCATTTTATATCTGCTTTAACAGCATGCTGAAACCAACACATTCAAGCTATCATTTGGAATGATGTTGTTTACCTTTGCTATATTTGTTTCATGTTAAGGTTGATGTACTTATCATGCCTTTCCACTACTTATGCAGGACAACTACGGGAGTGGCCACCATTTTTCGCCGAGGTTAGTTTCATCCCTCGGCTTGTACTCCCCCCGTTGTTCCATAATGTAATGCATATAGATCCAGGCCTGGACACTTTCTAGCTTCTAATATTGACTTGTTGATTGTAGGTACATATGCCCTTGGCAACGATCCACACATCGACCCTTTTTGCGTATGGGGCAATGAGATATTCATGAACAAGCATCAAGTGAGGAAACTGATAAGGATTATTAGCAAAAAGATATGAACGATGGCAAGCAAATAATTTGTTTATGCTCTATCCAACACAACAGTGAACTGTAGGATGGTAACTACAAACTCTGCAGCCTTCTCTTTTTACTGCCCATAATGAGTTGTTAGACAACAATGTCTGAATCTTTTTCGTTCGTAGTGGTTCCCGAAGCAGTTTACTCAAGATTACCACGCAAAGTACATGATTAGTGGACATGCAATGAAGGTTAAAGTATTTCATCCAGACTACAATGACCATCGAGAAGTCCTAATGAAGACAGTGAAGGATGGACGGGCAACCATCACAATGGGTTGGCCTAGAGTCGTGCGCGCATTACGCATGGAGGAGGGCACAATATGGGCATTCCGCTTCACCTTCTCCAGCAACCAGAATGTCTTTCGCCTCTCTGTTTGCAGTCTTTAGTACAACTATGGTTCATCATTCTTTATTTGGTGCTTTTGTAGTTCTTCAGTATATGTACATGTGCATCGAATTATGCATTCGTGGTTGAACCTATATTTGTAATAAACATGGTTCGATATGAAATAAGTGATTGCCTACTTTCAAATTCAGAATCTGTGATTTTTAAACGCAGGGATTAAATTAGGGATAAATTAGGGATTACACTGCACATGGTTTGCGAAAGCGAAACGTCTGCGATAGACGTGGAGATCAGACACGTTTCTCTGATCCACTACGTGTGCGATCAATCTCTACTGCACACACGACCAGCAAAGAAAAACCATGTGCGATTAACAACATCATAGCACACAGTTCCTTCTTATTAAATGTTTGCGAAAGTCACCTTATCACACATGCTTGGCAATTATGGACTGTTTATGAGGTTGTGCGCATCGCAAATGTTTGGTCATAGAAGAACGCGTGTGATAGGTCTTCATCCGACGCGGGTACGACGGATGAACCGTGTGGGATGTATTCAAGCTTCGCATACAGTTTTATAGGGACAACTGTATGCGCTCTTACATCGAATCGCATATAGTCGCGGAAAAGTAAATGTGTGTGATTGTCTGCTTATCGTACATGTTCTATAATCATGAACTGTTTGTGATGGTTCGCGCATCATAAATGTAGCACCATAGAATACTGACTACGATGGCAATGTGAGCACAAACTAGTAGCAAGGATGGAGCGTTTTGGATATTCAAGATATCAGAAACAGTTTTATAGGGACAACTGTATGCATCATGGCTCCATATCCCCGACAGTTTTTGGGTCGTGTGGGAAGGACCCCCCTATTGCAGTCACTCACTTGGCGATGGTTCAAAATGCCGTCGTGGAAAGGGGTTAAAAACCGTTTGTATAGCAGCTCGCTGTACCAGTGATTGGTCCTTTGACCATACAAGGAAAGAAGCCTCTCTGTATTGCTTTAGCTTTGGTTTTGGGGTGAAGCTTGCGGTACACAATGTCAGCCCATGGTGGCCTCACAGCATTCTTGTCAGCATATTCAGGCGTCACAAAATGATAGAGAAACCACTGTTTTGCCCAGTATCTGCGAATCCGTTGGACTCGAGATTTGCGCTCACCATAGCTTTCTTCAGGATCAGACTTGTATAACTCATGGAGATCGGGTGGCAGATCCTTTGCAGTATTATCACAGCGCTGTCTGCCACCTTTCTTCGCAGATTTGCCACTTGCCATTGGCTTCACAAGACAGAAAGGCTTTACAAAACTAATTGGCTTTGCTTTGCTGGTCAGACAAGAACTGGCTTCAGGAGATTCAATGTGATGCTGTAAGAATTATGCAAATGAATTCAGACTATGAGAACCAAGAGACTCGCCCACGTACATGTACTTGTGACATCATTAGCGATGCGAGGGAAGGGGAAGAGGTCATATGCATTCTCAGAGGATTTTTGAAGATAAATCAGTTTGAAGACATTGACCTCATAGTGCGAAGACATTCACTTATCGATATAAGTTGGTTTCAGATTTGTACGAATCCACAAATAGGTACAAGTGAGGAATCAAACTAGTTGAGAAGCATAAGTGAAAGTACTTGCAAGTTATGAGATGTAGAGTATGGAAGTTCCAGATTTGGAGGTGAAGAAACAACTTTCTGAAGATATAGTAATCTCATCGAATCAAATGTGTGGTAAAAAGTGAGCGTTTAATTACCGCGGATGAACAGACGAAGAACTGCTAGACGAGTTGGGATGGAGGCTGAGCAGTTCGATCTCCCACGCCCTAACTTGGCGGCGGAAGACACCTACGGCGGCGGCGGGAAGAAGAGTTCCGCAGCCGGCATGAAGATGATGACGGAGAAGTCGTGGCAGCGAAGCGCTTTGTCTCTGGCGACGACGAGAGCTAGCGACGGCGCTAGGGATTTCGAGCGAGGCAGCGAGGGGAGTAAGATTTAATGACCACAAGGGGGTTGGGTATTTATAAGGAATGGAATTGTTGAGTGAATTTACTCATCTGCTCCTGGCGGTTCATATCTGAGGGATGCGTGGCAAGCATGCAAAACAACTTAAATGTTGTGCCACGACCCCACGCGCGCCTGGTTTGTCGGGTGGTTGTTTCAGCTTCTCTGGATTCAGGCAAAAGGATAGGGATATTAAAACATTTTAAATGTTTGTCTCTTAATCTTCGACTGACAAGGACACAGTGAAGACAATCGACATGTGTCAATGGAATGCATATGAAGATTTAGAGAGAGTAGGAGAGATAAGCACATATGAGGTTAGGGTTCGATCACATTCACTTAGTGCAGAAAAAGGCAACTTGAAGACATAGCTATAAGTGAATGCTGTAGAGGACAGAACACACACACACACACACACACACACACACACACACATATAGGACATCACTATTATGATCATGGTAATAGAATAGTTATTCTGATCCAAAGCTCCCAATATAGGGCCCGATCAGATGCTCCCGAGATCGCGAAAAGGAAAAAAGAAAAACACCTTCCCTAAGCGCCCACCTCCCCCCGCAACCACCCACGATCCTCTCGACCAACCTCCCGCCGCCAGCCCCTGGCTCCGGCATGCCTCCCACTGCTGGTGCGCCGCCGCCGACCACCCCGGCCCCGTCGCCGCTCCTCGAACCCGACGCGCCTCCCGCCGCCATCCACCCAGGCCCTGTCGCCGCCCCCGACCCCAATGCGCCTCCCGCCGCCGGCCTCCCCGGCCCCGGCCCCTTCGGATCAGCATCCCCTCGTGCTGCTGAGGCTAGCTCTCGGCCTCTCCTAACCTTGCCTCTTCTCGTCGTCGGCGCGTCGTACGGCTGGAGCACGCGCAGATCCGGTGGTGGAGCTCCAGCTCTGGCCGCATGGCCCTGCCCCGGCACCACCCCTCACCGGAGTGCCTGCCCCAACCGCCGTCCAAATGCCCTACCACTGCCGCCGACTACCAGGTCGCTGCAGTACATGCTTCTGCAGTGCGCCTCCTACTGCTGTCGTACTGCACGCCCGTGAAGGTCCCCGCGCTGCCACCACCTCTAGTCACTTTAATTCAGTTCAGCCTGCCTAGCCACATCAGCTTGATTGTTTGTGTTTTGAAGAACAAAACAGAGTTGGCTGAAAATTTGCAGCAGTTCAATGAATCTCATAGTGGAAGGAATCATCTGGGAAAAAGTTGCTTCCACCCATTCCGGTGCTGCAGCAAATTCTGCTGATTGTGTGTCGTCACAATTTTGTTTATCTATCATGTGGTGCTACTTCTCTCTCTCCCTCTATCTCTCTCTCTAATTGATTCTAATCCATAGCCGACAGTGCTCCCAAACATCTACGGATGGAGCTTTGTTGAAGTTCTAATTAAAAATGGAGAGAAGTCTAGTGAAGAAACGGATTTTGTGTGCCGTGTGCCGCTGCTGCTTGTGCTTCTATGTGAGGTGTGCACGCCCAAGAACGCAAAGCATGAAGATGTTAAAACTGACGAAGAAAAACAACACTTGATAACTACTGAGTTAACTGACCAAAGGAGGAATACGTGAGGCATATGGTTTTTGTTAGTTTATATATCTCTACATATTTAATCAGTGAACGACTCCCTGTTTTATTAGTGGACATTAAAAATGTAACTAGTTCGAACACTTAAAAGTTATTGTTAACTTAAAAAGCATTTTGCTGTGGCTTACGTGTGTTAGAAAACAAAAATCACCAGCTCAGATTTCAGTGAAAAAAGAAGCTACAGAAGTTCATATATTGATCCTGAGAGAGTTCAAACTATGTGTGCGTGTGAAAACTTTGACGTCCTCCATCAGTTTAATGAAAAATTCCAACGAAAGAGCTTGAAAGAATTTCTCGTTTGTTAAAAAAACAAAGCTAAGCTAAGGCACTACTTTCTCGTATGTGAATGAGATGTCATCTAAAAAAAGGATATACAAGAAATTTCTCGTCTTTCATTTTTTTTAAATTTTGTATTTTTCTCGTTTCTAAAAAATAAGCAATTTTTTTAAAATTTAGATTTTCCTCGTTTCTAAAAAATAAGAGAGAAGGCCAACTCAAAATAACAGAGCAGTTCAAAAAAGTTATAAAAAATGGATTTAAAAAACAGAAAATTTGAAATAACTGAGAAGGGCAAAAAAACGTTGAAGTACAAATTTGAGAACCCTAGAAGTTCAATTTGAAATATCCGAGAAGGTCAAAAACCTAGAAGTTCAAATTTAAAAACCTAGAATTTTTTTTGCTTATTTAAAACCATTTTTTTCTAAGAAGTTCAAAGTAAAAAAAGAGAGAAGTTCAAAGGTTAAAAAAACTTAGATGTTTTCCCATTACTAAATAATAAAATGAAGAAGTTCAAGTTAAACAAAGAAAAAACTAAAAAAAGTTTTAAAAGAATTTTCTTGTTTTTTAAAAAACCAGAAGTTCAAAATAAAATAACGAAGTGGTTCGATGTTTTTAAAAAAACTAGGATTTTACCTTCTTTAAAAAAACTCAGATATCCGCTATTATAAAAGAATCGACCATGAAGATCAAAAATAAAAAAGTAGTCAAATTTATGTTTATTTAAAAATCAAAAACAAAAACTTAACTCAAAAAATGAAAAAAATGTGACGTTCAAATTAAAATAACACAAAAGTTCAAAGTATATTAAAACCTAGGATTTAGAAGCTCAAAAAACAAAAACAAAAAAACAATGACATTTTGGGCATTTTTCCCCAAGAAGTTCAACTTTAAAAAATGGAGTAGTTCAATGTATGTAAGAAACTCAGGTTTTCTTGTTACTAGAGAATAAAGCCAAGAAGTTCAATTGGAAAAAGCGGAGCAGTTTGATATTTATTTGAAACGGATTTTTCCAATTACTAAAGAATAAAACCAATAAGTTCAATTTGAAATAATGAAGAAGTTCGATGTTTCTAAAAAACCTCCAAATTTCACATTTCTAAAAATACACAATGAAGTTCAAATAAATAGGGTAGAGCGGTTCAATGTCTATAAAAAACTCAAATATTTTGACGTAACCGAGAGAAGTTCAGATTGATAACTGCCAGAAGTTCACGTACTACACGGTGTGTATTTTGTATGAAAAAAAGAATGAAAAAGCAAAGGCTAAATGTTTTGTTGCTAGAAGTTGAAGTGCTTAGGCCGAGAAAGTTCAAAAATTCTTGTGAAAACAGTAGGAAGTTCAACTACTACAAGGAATGCGTTTCACATAAGAAAATAAGAATAGAAAACAAAAAGCTTAAAAGGTTTGTTGCAGGAAGTTCATTTGCTCCTCCTAGCATAGTTCAAAATTCATGTGCGAGACGTCCGTCGTTCATTTACATGTTGAAAAAAAAGGCAAAAATCAACGTTGTTTTGCCATTTTAGAAACTGCTCTCAAACGGCAACGATTTTGTAACACCTGTCTACATGAAAAACTTGCTGCTATTCATAAGCTTTCCAACGGTATATTATGTGCTACATTTCGATGAACAGTTTAAGATTTTCATGTATATCATTTAAAACACGTTTTTATGTATTCAAAAAATTCTTTTGAACCATCGCGAGTATGAAAAAATTGATCAACACGGGAAAGTTGCGTGTTTTCAACAGCTTTACATCGGTATATCATTTGCTCAATTCCGGTAAATGGTTTGGGAGTTACGGGCAAAAAACAGCATGTCAAAAACAGAGTGAACTTCAAACAGAACTGCCACAGAAGTTCAAGTACTTCCCGCAGTGCATTTCCTTTCGCGATGAAGGCAGAAATCATGATCTCGCCATTTTCTAAATTACTAGAAAATGGCTGGGAATTAGAGAAAAGTTTACATACGAAAAAGTTTCGCATTTTTGATAGCTATCCAACGGTATATTATTTGCCTCATTCCAACAAAGTTTGCAAAAAACTACAGCCAAAAAACGTTTTTAACCATTTTCAAAATTGACTTAAACCCGTAAGGACTTGGAAGAAATATTATATAACAAAGAGTTTCATATTTCTTCAAGCTTTCCAACGCCACATCATTTGCTGCATTCCGACCTACGGTTAAAATATTAACCCAAAAATACTAACTCGGTGGAACTTGGACGGTTTTCTCAATTACTCTTAAACCGTTCAAAATTAGAAAAAACTTTGTACATGAAAAAGAAGCGCATTTTCATAAGATTTCCAATGCCGTATCATTTGCCTCCATTGGATTAGCCGTTTAGAAATGGCATCATTTGCCTCATTTGCCTTCATAAGATTTTTCAAAGTAATCATTAAACATAGGGAATTAGAGAAAACTTTCTAAATGTGGAAGGAGCGGATTTGGAGCAGTTTTCCAACACCATATTATTTGCCTCATTCCGATAAACGGTTTAGAAATGCGATCGAAAATACGATTCACATTTTTTATATGAAGAAAAAACGGTTTTCAAAACTGCTCTTAAAGCACTTAAGTTTTGCCAATAATTTAACGTAGATCATGATACTCGTGTCCACAGCTTTCCAATGGTATATCGCAAGCCCCATTTGGACATTGTTCATGGAAGTTCAACCTAGCACTGGGGGAAGTTCAACTACTACCGCTGGGACAGGTCAGGTAGTTATCAGAATATTATTCTGATCCCGTGATCAGAATAGTGTTTATATATATATATATATATATATATATACACATATATATAGGACAGCACTATTCTAATCCCAGGATTAGAATAACTATTTGGATCACAGCCAGCCCTATAAGGGCGCGGAGGTCCTCCCGAACTCCGGAACCTGCGGAGGAAAAAAAACACCCATTCCCCTCCCGCATCCCCCGCCTCCGCCTTCTTCCCACAATCCAGACCGGACCCCGCCTCCCCCTCTTCCCCTGCCTTCTTCCCCGGAGCCGTCCCAAGCCTCTGACCAAATCAGCCGCCGCCTCCCTCCCCAAATCCTGCCGCCAGCGCCGCCGCCCCGGCAACCCCTCCAGCCGCCGCTCCCGGCAAACCACGCCAGCCGCCGCCCCCCTGCAACCCAAGTCACCGCCGCCCACGGCAACCCCTGCCATGCGCCGCCCCCCAACAACCCCAGTTGCCACCGCGACCTGGATCTCACGTCTACGCATTCGATCCCGGCGGCAAGCTTCGAATCCGGGTGGTCCCCGTCATTCCGATCGGAGACCAACGCGGACGGCGACCCGGATAAGTCTTCGGGTCAGGAAGGTCGCCGGCGACCGCGCGACCCTGTGCCTCCATGCGACCCTCTCCCGCTCCTCCCCCAACCTCCGCCGGGTCCGCCACCTCCCCCAATCACCACCACGGTCACCGTCTACCTCAACCGTAGCTCCTCTTCAGGCCCCTGTGCTTCCATCCCCACCCCGCAAGATTCGCCATGGCTACCCTCCCTTGCTGGCGTTCTCCCCCACCGGCGACCCTCCCCTGCTGCCGTCTCCGTGCTCCCTTCTTCATTCCTCACCCGCCGGATGGGCTCTGCAGGGATTTTGGCCGCCGAGTCCGGCCGTTCCTACACCCAGTGTGTCTCTGATGACAGCAGATGGATGGGATCGATGGACACAGATGGCGACCACCGATGCACTCGCAGCCGCGTTTGGACTGCAGCGACGACCGAATCAGACCTTCCCCTGGCATCAGCAATCTTCCTTCTCTTCCTGTCCATCAACGCATGCCGCCGTCCACTTGTGACACTCCACCCGCTAGTGTTAAAGACAAACAGTATTGTACATGAGAAGTTCATGTATTACTGCCCATGGGAAACTTGCTTGTGGGAATTGACCCCAATTTTCCTATTGTTTTTGCAGACCATGGATTCAAGAGAAAAATGTGTATAAAAAAGGCGTGATTTCGAAAGTTCAGGTGTTACGAACATCGAAGTTCAAACCAAAAAAATGTAAACAAAAAATTCATGGGATTCAAAGAATAAAAACTATGGAGTTTAATAGCACGTGAAGTTCATGTTTCAGAAATTTCCGAAGTTCACGTGTAGTACATACAGAAGAAAAATCATCAAATGAAAAAAAGGGACCGCCTAGGCCATTTCACTGAAAAGCAAAAAATGCATAAAAATGTCGCGACAAAATTCTATAAGAAGTTCAAATTTAAAAACCGAAGCAGGTCGACATTAAAAAAAATGAAGTTTTTAATATCTAAAAGTCAAATTTGGAAGTTCAAAAAATTTGAGCAAGAAGTTCAAATAAAAAAAGTACTTCAAAAATCTTTTTAACGGATTTTCCCCGTTTATAAAAAAATCAGAGAAGTCCAAATTAAAAAAGAGGTGCATTTCAAAAGATTTTATAAAAACATATTTCCCCCATTCTATAAAAACTAGAAGTTCAAATTAAAATAATGGTGCGGTATCATTGTTTATATAAAAAAAGGATTTTCCCCGTTACTAACCAATAAAACTAAGAAGTTCAAGTTTAAAAAATGGTGAACTTCGATGTCTATAAAAAATTGAGATTTTTTACATTGTTAAAAAAATAAAACCAAGATGTTCAAATTTTTAAAACAAGAAAGTTCAAAAAACTCGATTTTTCTTGTTACTAAAGAATAAAACTAAGAAGTTCAAATTAAAATAACAGAGAAGTTCAAAGTTTATAAAAACCTTAGATTTCATTCTTAGAAAACTAATAGTTCAAATTAAAATAAGGACAACAAAAAGTGTTTTAAAAGATTTTCCCTTTTTAAAAAAATTCAGATTTTCCCCGATACTAAAGATTAAACCAAGAAGTTTAATTTTAAAAAACAGAGTAATTCAATATACATTAAAAACTCATTTTTTCTCGTTACTGAAGAATAAAACCAAGAAGTTCAATTTAAAAACGTGGAGAAGTTTGATATTTAATTAAAAACTCGAATTTTTTTGTTTACTAAAGAATAAAACCAATAAGTTCAATTCAAAATAATGAAGATGTTTGATGTTTCTAACAAAATTACAATTTTCATATTTCTAAAAATACATAAAAGAAATTCAAATAAAAAAGTTAGAGCGGTTCGATATATGTAAAAAAAGAGTTTTTCATAACTAAAGTGAAATAGTGAGAAGTTCAAATTGATAACTTCCGGAAGTTTGCGTACTGCATGGTGTGCATTTCGTATGAGAAAAAAAGAATAAAAAGATAAAGTCTAAAAAAGTTGTTGCTAGAAGTTCAAGTGATCTGTCCGGAGAAGTTCAAAAATTCTTGAGAGAGAGGTTCACCGTGTATTCAATAACTTTCCAAATGGTATATCGTATGATGTATTCCAAAAGGGTATATCATATGCTCTATTCCAAAAAAACGGTTAAAACAAATTGGTGTATCTTTTCGAAACAATAGTTTAACCATATTAGAAAAAATTATGTCTATTCAACAGATTATAAATGGTATATCATTTGTGCAACTCTAACAAACGAGTGAGGAATTACGAACAAAAAATACGTGACAGAAGTTCAACATCAAAACAGCGAGCAGTTCAACTACTACATGGAATGCGTTTTCAGAAGAGAATAAAAGAAAACAAACTAAAGGCCTAAAAGTGTTCGTGCAAGAAGTTCGCGTGCATCTTCCTCTATGGTTCAAAATTTGTAGTGAGAGAAGTCCGTCATTCATTTGCATGTTAAAAAAAGGCAAAAACAACATTGTTATTGTCATTTTTAAAACTGCTCACAAACGGCAACGAAGTTTTGACAACTATCTGCATGAAAAAGTTGCTCCTATTCATAAGCTTTCCAACGATATATTATATGGTTCATTCCGATGAACGGTTTAAAAGTTTCATGTATACGTTAAAAACAAGTTTTTGTTTATTCAAAAAAAATATCTTGAACCGTCACGCATATGAAAAAATGATCAACACGTGGAAGTTGCAGGTTTTCAACAGCTTTCCATCGACATATCATTCGCTCAATTCCGATAAGTGGTTGGGAAGTTACGAGCTAAAAACAGCACGTGAAAAACTGAGTGAAGTTCAAGCTGAGATGTACGAGAAGTCCAACTTCTTCACAGAGTGCAGTTTCGAAGACTCTGTATCGCGATGAAGGCAGCATGCATGATCTCGCCGTTTCCAAAATTACACAAAAATGGTAGCGAATTAGAGAAAACTTTCTATATAAAAAAGTTTCACATTTTCCATAGCTTTCCAACGGCATATTATTTGCACCATTCCGATGTAGTTTGTGAAAATAACGGCCAAAAAATGATTTCGGCCATATTCAAAATTGACATAAAACCGTAAAGTATTGGAAGAAACACTCTATACATGAAAGTTTCGTATTTGTCCAAGCTTTCCAACACCATATCATTTGCTGCATTCCGACGAACCATTTAGAAATTGACGCGAAAATACCATCTCGGCTGAACTTCGACCGTTTTCTAAATTACTTCCAAACCGTATAAAATTAGGAAAACTTATTATATGGAAAAGAAGTGCATTTTCATAAGCTTTCCAATGCCGTATCATTTGCCTCAAACGGATTAGCCATTTTCAAATGGCGCCAAAAATACGAGCCCAGCTGTTCGGTTTGAAAAATTCTGCCATATGTGAAATAACTCCTTAACCGTAGGGAATTTGAGACAACTTTATATATGTGAAATGAGCGGATTTGCAGCAGCTTTCCAACGCCGTATCATTTGCCTCATTCCGATAAATGGTTTAGAAATGGGCTCGAAAATACGATTCACATTTTGTGTGTGAAGAAAAATGGTTTCAAAACTGCTCTTAAACCGTTTAGATTTTGACAAAAAATTCAACTTGGGTCGTGACCATCGTGTGCACAGCTTTCCAACGGTATATTGCAAGTCTCATTTGGACAATGTTGCGGGAAGTTCAACCTGTCACCCAGGGGAAGTTTAGGTCGAACAACTCAGGCAGTAAACTTGTAACAGACACACGTTCATCACGACCCGAGAGCAAATCCGCCAATGAGCGAGATTCCTATTTAAAATGGGCATTTAGTTGCTAAAAACCGTTTCCAGATTACACTTACATCACATAGAACATGACTGACCAGAATAATTCACGCGGGGAGACACGGTTG
Source organism: Thinopyrum elongatum (assembly GCA_011799875.1). Lineage (NCBI taxonomy): Eukaryota > Viridiplantae > Streptophyta > Magnoliopsida > Poales > Poaceae > Thinopyrum > Thinopyrum elongatum. The sequence continues at coordinate 426,373,536 of CM022297.1, forward strand.
CGAAGATAGCCCGAAGGTCGAGTTCCTACAGAGGGAAGTATAGGTTGTGTAACTCAGGAAGTTTAGGTTGTGATCAGAATGTTATTCTGATCCTGTGATCAGAATAGTGTTTATGTATATATATATATATATATATATATATATATATATATATATATATATATATATATATATGAAGACCAAATCAAGCATTGTGAAGATAAACCAATGTTGAAGACAAACCAAGTTTGAAGATAATGCAATATGACGCCAAACATAAATCTTGAAGAAAGATTGGTGGTAGCGTTACCCACCGTATAGGAAGTATTAGACCCAGACAAGGCGCACAATTATCGTGGCGCTCCAAAGTCAAATTCCACATTAATGTATTCACACTTAGTGTGTATGTCTTCATGAATTGAAGACATACGATACTTTATGTGTTGCGCACCTAAGTCATCAAAATGCATAACCGTTAGGATGTGTGTCCATTCACGGGACATTCGAGGATTCTAAAATATTTAGCTCACACCGCAGCTTGCAAAACCTTTTCTCATCCAAGGGCTTTGTGAAGATATCTGCCAATTGCTCTTCAATGTTGACGTGAATGATATCAATGTCTTCCTTCAACACATGGTCTCTAAGAAAGTGATGATGGATCTGAATGTGCTTTGTCTTCGAGTGCTGAACTGGATTGTGAGCAATCTTGATGGCGCTTTCATTGTCGCAGTAGAGGGGCACATTCTTCATGTTGATGCCATAGTCCTTGAGAGTTTACTTCATCCAGAGAAGCTGAGCGCAGCAAGATCCAGCAGCAATATATTCGGATTCAACAGTGGAAAGTGATACACGGTTCTGCTTCTTTGAAGACCAACAGACAAGAGATCGTCCAAGAAAATGACATGTGCCTGATGTGGACTTGCGATCAACCTTGTCACTAGCATAATCAGCATCTGAGAATCCAACTAGATCAAACTCTGAGCCCTTTAGATACCATAGTCCTAGCGTTGGGGTGTGAGCCAAATATCGAAGTATTCGCTTCACCACCAGGTGATGCGACTCCTTTGGTGCCGCTTGGAATCGGGCACACATGCAAATGCTAAGCATTATATCTGGCCTAGGTGCACATAAGTGCAATAAAGAACCAATCATGGAGCGGTATACCTTTTGATCGAACTCTTTACCATTATCGTCGGGGCCCAATTGGCCTTTGGTTGGCATTGGCGTCGTGTAACCTTTGCAGTCTTGCATTCCAAACTTCTTCAGGCAATATTTGAGATATTTTTCTTGAGATATGAAAATGCCATTTCTCTGTTGACGGATTTGAAGACCAAGAAAGAATTTCAGCTCCCCCATCATTGACATCTGATATTGCTCTCGCATCATATGCCCGAACTCATCGCTATATCTTTGGTCAGTGCAGCCGAAGATAATGTCATCCACATAGATTTGGCATACACACAGTTCTCCATGATATCTCTTCGTGAAGAGAGTGGGATCCAGATAACCAGATTTGAAGCCTTTGCTCTTCAGGAAGTCTTTGAGTGTGTCATACCAAGCTCGAGGTGCTTGTTTGAGGCCATACAGTGCCTTGTTGAGCTTGTATACCATATCAGGATGCTTTGGATCTTCAAAACCAGGGGGTTGAGCTACATATACTTCTTCTTCAATTTTGTCGTTGAGGAAGGCGCTCTTCACACCCATTTGATACAGGAGGATGTTGTTGTGGTTAGCATTGGCTAGTAGTATGCGAATGGCTTCAAGCCTAGCCACGGGAGCAAAGGTTTCATCGAAGCCAATTCCCTCTACTTGAGTGTAACCTGGAGCAACCAGACGAGCCTTGTTTCTGACGACTTGACCATGTTCATCTTGTTTGTTGCGATAGATCCATTTGGTGCCAATAATATTGTGCTTGCGAGGATCAGGGCGTTTGACTAGCTCCCAGACATTATTGAGCTCAAATTGCTGAAGCACTTCTTGCATATCTTGAATCCATTCTGGTTCCATAAATGCTTCATCAACTTTCTTGGGTTCGAATATGGAGCCGAATGCAAAGTGCCCATAGAAGTTTGCTAGTTGTGTAGCTCTTGATCGAGTGAGTGGACCAGGTGCGTTGATGCTATCAATTATCTTCTCAATCTAAACTTCATTGGCCACACGAGGATGAATAGGGCGAAGATTTTGCTGTTGCTGATCGTTGTCTTCATCTTCAGCATTGTCTTCAGGCTCAGCATTGTCTTCGCGTTGAGTAGGAGCTGGAATGACAATTTCCTCTTCTGCCTGTTCCTCGGTGGGTATGATTTCTCCAATACCAATTAGCTTGATAGATTCACTAGGAGAACCTTCATCTAGCACATTTGGCAGGTGCTCTCTTTGCGAGCCGTTAGTCTCATCGAACCGCACATCTATAGTTTCAACCACTTTATAATGAAAGAGGTTGAAGACTCTGTAGGTGTGCGAATCCTTTCCGTAACCAAGCATAAAACCTTCATGTGCTTTCGGTGCAAATTTGGAAGTGTGATGTGGATCCTTGATCCAGCACTTAGCACCGAAGACTTTCAAATAGCTTATGTTAGGCTTCTTACCAGTGAGTAGTTCATAAGATGTCTTCTTGAAGAATTTATGAAGATAAACTCTGTTGATGATATTGCATGCAATATCAATGTCTTCAGGCCAGAACTTTCTTGGAGTCTTGTACTCATCAAGCATCATATGAGCCATCTCAATAAGGGTCCTGTTCTTGGGCTCCACGACGCCATTCTGCTGAGGTGTGTATGGAGCAGAGAGCTCATGTGTGATGCCCAGTGTATCAAGATAAGTGTCGAGGCCAGTGTTCTTGAATTCCATGCCATTGTCACTCCTGACGTGCTTGATCTTGATGCCATAGTTAGTCATGGCGCGATTGGCAAATCATCTGAAGACATCCTGCACTTCAGTCTTATAGAGAATTATGTGCACCCAGGTATATCTCGAATAGTCATCAACAATAACGAAACCATAAGGATGTGCAGTGTGTCGGCGTTCTGGGATTGCAGGTACCCAGACCTGCCTGCCTGCGGCCCGGCGCGTGACCCCGTCGATGGCCTGGCGTGGCCCAGCTACAAAGACTACACGAGGAAGACCCTCGCGAGGACCCCCTGGGCCTCGCGAGGCGAGCGACACCAAGACCTCCAAGGGAGCAGCTCCCCGAGCCTGCCTCCCGAGGAGCGGAGATCTCTATGCAGGTACCCCACCTCACGAGGCCGCAATGACGTGAGCCATAACGACCAAGGCCAGGTGGGCGCCAGCGGGCGCAAAAGGGACAGTTTCCTCTTCTGTGCTAAGGGAGCAAAGACATGCGCAGGTTCCCGAGGTAGGCCCCAAAGCTTTCCATTCCGGTGCAACGAGACTGCGACCACGAGCTCGGCAGGACGGATGTCGTCGTCGAGCCCACCGCTACGTCATGGCCAGAAGCTTTGCAGGCGAAGACCACCTTTCGTCAGGATAAGATGTACTTCATGTCCCCTTTCAAAATTGGCCACTGTGGAATCCCTTCCCGCCTAAGCTATGAGGGAAGAGGACCAAGGCCACTATAAATATGGGCTAGCCACCACCATAGAAGGGACCCAGATCGATCCATCCTCACCACCCAAGCCCTCGTGAGGCTGCTCGTCCACTGTACTAGTTCATCCTCAACCTCCTCGTGAGGCCAATCCACCAAAAAGCAGGAGTAGGGTTTTACAGCGCAAGGTGGCCCGAACCTGGGTAAATCTCTGTGTTCTTCCTTTCTCTACCATCCTATGCACTCGGTGAGATCAAACCGTGGGTGTGGCGAGCCAAGCGTTGTTATGAAGCAAGACCCTTCGTACACGCCCCAGAGTTGGAACCTTGTTTGGGTCTACGGAGCCCTTATTCCGACATTTGGCGCGCCAGGTAGGGGTGTGTCGAAGCTCCATCTCTTCATCAACCACACTCCGTTCTCGCTTCGCCATGCCCATGGCTGAAGCTCGCCAAGTCCGCGCCAAGCGCAGGGCCTCTCGCGTCGCTCAGACGGCGCCGGTGGGCCATGGCGCCGCTCGTCGCTCCGCTTCCCCGGTGGTCAATGCTGCTTCTGACCCTGCTGCTCATGAGCAGCAGGATTCTTCACTGCCTCCTTCTGTGCCGCACGACGGCCGCACTGCCACGCCTTCCCTCACCCCATCATGGCATCATCTACCCATGCTCGTCGCGGGCCGGCGAACGCGTAGGCCGTGCTCCTCATGGCGCGGGAACTACTGCGCTACCGCCCCGCCGATGAGGGCTACGACGCCTGGCTGGGCTGCATCACCGAGCTCGTCAACGCTGCCGGCGAGGCCTCGGCGCCCTCCCATTATTCGATCCGCCCTCCGCCGTCTCGTGCGGGCGAGGTGGCGCATCGCGCTCCTCCACCTCCGCCCCAGCGCACCGCCGACGTCTACCCGGGACCCGATGCGTGTCAGCGCGACCCGCCACGCGTGGCCCTGGCTCCAGCGCGGGATGAGGCCAGCTGGCAGGTTGTGCAGCAGCCGCAACATGATGCATGCGCGCTCCCCGCACCGCCGTGCCAACGTCAGGACCGGGCCACGCTGCAGGCCGCCCCACCTGGGCGTCAAGACCGTTCCCCTCTTGCACAGGCCATACCCGTGAGCACGGCGGGCTGCCGTGCCTTCTCTCGCGAGCTATGCCGCATCGTCTGGCCGGTCAAGTTCAAGCCTGACCTGCCCCCGCGCTATGATGGCACCCATGACCCCGCGGAGTTCCTCCAGCTCTGTGCGCTGAGCATCGAAGCGGCGAACGGCGACGGCAAGGTCATGGCGAACTGGTTCCCCATGGCCCTCAAGGATGGCGCGCGTTCCTGGATCATGCACCTCCCCGATGGATCCATCTCCTCATGGGACAAGCTCCACGAGCGTTTCATCACCAACTTCCAAGGGACCCGCGACCACGCCCTCACCGTCAACGACCTGCGGCGCATGAAGCAGCAGCCAGGCGAGACCCTCCGGAAGTACATGCAGCGCTTCAACCAAGTCTGCCTTATGGTCCCGAAGGAATCCGACGAGGCCATCAGCTCCGTGTTTACAGAGGGCATAACCGACGTCAAGATGAGCGAGGAGCTCGCCATCCATGACAACCTTTGCTTGGCTGTGTAGCTATTCAACCTAGCTGACAAGTGCGCCAGGGCTGAAGAAGGCCGCCTCTCCCTCCTCAAGAATCCTGAAGCCGATCCCGAAGACAAGAAGGCCAAGGCCAAGGAGGCGAAGCGCAAGGGCCCCGCCGTGCTAGTAGCGGAGCCTGACCAGAAGCGTGGCCGTGATCGCGATGAACCAGCCAAGGACAACTGCCCATACTGCATCTTCCACAACGTTCACACCCACAACACCAACGACTGCCAGGAGCTCAGGGCGATCCGCGATGAGCGCCTAGGCCATCGCCCCGAGCGCAGCGACCGAGGCTACGGCTGTGGAGGAGGCCGCTGGGACAGCCGCAACCCCCGTCAGGACTGGTGCGACCAGACTCACGAGGATTGTTGGCGTGATGAGCCTCGTGAGGGCCCCTGGTATGACCAGGCTTGTGAAGCCCGTCCTCAGGGCAACACCGGCCTCCCTCCGCTGCCGCCGCCGCCAAGAAGGAACGATGACAACCATCAGGATGATGGGGCTGGGGGCTTCCAAGAACCTCGCGCGATTGCCTGCGTCCTCGGCGGCGCCCAGGCACCCGCCTCGAACCACGTCTTTAAGCAGTTCTCTCACGAGGTGAACGCGGCCCTCCCGAAGCTTGAGGCCACGCGCCCCCTCAGGTGGTCGGAGTACGCCATCACCTTCGACTCCAAGGACCACCTCAAGTGCGCGGCCACTGCCGGCGTGCTCCCCATGCTCTGCACGCCCACCATTAGCAACATCGCAGTCACCAAGACTCTCATCGATGGTGGCGCGGGCCTCAATAGCCTCTCTGTGGAAACATTCGACACGCTCCAAGTGCCTTATGACCAACTCCTGCCCACCAAGCCTTTCTCAGGAGTGACTGGTGGCTCCACCACACCCCTAGGGCAGGTGCGCCTCCCCGTCACCTTCGACAGGTGCGACAACTACCACACCGAGCTTATCGACTTCGACGTCGCCCACATCAGCCTCCCGTACAACGCCATCCTTGGGTACCCTGCCCTCGCCAAGTTCAAGGCGGCAACCCACCATGGCCACAACGTCCTCAAAATGCCAGGGTGCAGCGGCATCATCACGGCCACCTGTGATGAGAAAGACGCAGTCTGTTCTCTTGAGCATGCCTACCGTGCCGCTGCAGCCGAGAACTCTGACGACAAGGGCGGCGTCCTGCCTCCCGGGGCCACCCCCGCGAAGAAGAAGCAGCTCCTTCCCAAGAGGCGTCCGGAGGCCAGGAAGCCCGCTGGCGACACTTCAGGCCCCGCGGCTGTGGTCGGGGCGCCCCTTCCTCCCGCATAGGAAGGTGCGCCTGACGCTTCCCTCAGGATGGGCTCAGGAGCTTCCGTCTGGAGAGCCTATGACCTTACCAGTGCGACGAGGGAGGTGCTTGGGCACCACCTGGAGGCGTGCTTCGATGCGCGCCCCCACAAGCAAGGAGCGAGGGGCAAGGCGCTAGGGACGCGAGAATTCATCACCAAGGTGATAGAGGAGCTTCAGGAGGCGTAGGCCATGCGTGACGAGCGTCGCCCCGCACCATCCAGTGTAGCTGCCGCCCCCAACATGGGCGAAGGGCTGCGCGTCTGCGTCAACATCCCGGGTCTCAACAGGGCCGCCTCTCAGGTCCTCTTCTGGCCATCGCGCGTCGATCGGAGTGGGGGCTACCCCTGCAGCTACGTCCACATGCCTTTTGGCCTCGTGAACGTGGGCACTACGTACCAGCGCCTCGCTGATACGTCTCCAATGTATCTATAATTTATGAAGTATTCATGATGTTATATTATCATTCTTGGATGTTTTACAATCATTTTATAGCAACTTTATATTATTTTTTGGGACTAACCTATTGACATAGTGCCCAGTGCCACTTGCTGTTTTTGCTTGTTTTTTCTTCGCAAGAAATCAATATCAAACCGAGTCCAAATGCAGAAAAAAAAATTGGAGAATTTTTTTGGACCAGAAGACCCAGGATGGGCTAAAAAAGTACTAGAGGGGAGGCCCGAGGTGGGCATAACCCACCTGGGCGCGCCCAAGAGCCCAGGCACGCCCAGGGAGGTTGTGCCCCCCTCGGTGACCTCCCGCTCCACCTCGTCACCCTATAAATTGCCAAATATTCCAAAAACCCTCGGCGTAACCTTAGATCAGAAGTTCCGCCGCCGCAAGCCTCTGTAGCCACGAAAAACCAATCTAGACACCGTTCCATCATCCTGCCGGAGGGGGAAATCATCACCGGTGGCCATCTTCATCATCCCGGCCACCATGATGAGGAGGGAGTAGTCCACCCTCAGGGCTGAGGGTTTGTACCAGTAGCTATGTGTTTAATCTCTCTCTCTCTCTCGTGTTCTTAAGTTGGCACGATCTTGATGTATCGCGGGCTAGGTTAATATAGTTGGATCATATGGTGTTTTCCCCTCTTTATCTTGTTGTGATGAATTGAGTGTTCCCTTTGAGATTTCATTTTTATCGGATTGAATACTTTTATGGATTTGAGAGCACTTGATCTATGTCTTGGCACTCAACTCACGGATTCCCGAGGTGACATTGGAGTAATCTATGCATAGGGGTTGATGCACGTTTTCGTCCTTGTTTCTCTGGTAGAAATCTTGGGGCCCTCTTTGAGGTTCTTTGTGTTGGATTGAGTATTATGAATCTGAAATTATTTGATGCATATCATTTAATCAACTCACGGATACTCGCGGTGACATTGGAGTATCTAGGTGACATTAGAGTTGGTTGATGTGTATCATCTGGTGTTATTTTAGCACGAACTCTTAGATAGATTGATCGGAAAGTATAACTTGGTATTCTTTTTGTACGAACTCTTGGATAGATCGATCGGAAAGAATAGCTTTGAGGTGGTTTTGTACCCTACAAACAATTTCTTCTTATCTTCTCCGCTAGATAAGAACTTTGGAGTGATTCTTCATCACACGTTGAGGGATGGTTATGTGATCCAATTATATTAGCATTGTTGAGAGATTGCACTAGTGAAAGTACGGACCCTAGGCCTCATGCTCAAGCATTGCAATACCGTTTGTGCTCCGTTTTATCAATTGCTACCTTGCTGTTTTTTATTGTTCCTATTACAAAAATCAATATCTACTATCATTACTATGCTTGTATCACCATCTCTTCGCCGAACTAGTGCACCTATACAATTTACCATTGTATTTGGTGTGTTGGGGACACAAGAGACTTTTTATTATTTGGTTGCAGGGTTGTTTGAGAGAGACCATCTTCATCCTACGCCTCCCATGGTTTGATAAACCTTAGGTCATCCACTTGAGGGAAACTTGCTACTGTCCTACAAAACTCTGCGCTTGGAGGCCCAAAATGAGTCTACAAGAACAAGTTGCATAGTAGACATCAAGCTCTTTTCTGGCGCCATTGCCGGGGAGGTGAGTGCATGAAGGTATATCTTTAGATCTTGCAATTGAATCTTTTAGTTTCTTGTTTTATCACTAGTTTTGTTTATAAAAGAAAACTACAAAAAAAATGGAATTGAGGTTGCATCATATTGTTCATCTTTATAATGTCTTTCGTGAAAATGATGGAAAGGAAAATTGTGCTCAATTGATAGAAGAAGAATTCAATAATTTTTTTGGCATAAATGATGAGCATGATTGCAATGTTGTTGGTATGAATTCTATGAATATCCAAAATACTAATGATGATTGCACTCGTCGTGTTAAAAATATTTCTTATAAGCATGCCAATTTTTATGGAGTGCATAAAGTTTGTGAAGACGTGCCTTATAGGGAAGATAGATTTTGTAAGAAGCATAAACATGACAGAACCAAATTTTTGCTCAAAGTGATAGATGAATTTGCTACAAAATTATGCTCTCTTTGTCCTATTACTTGTGAACTTTGCAATAAGGTTGGTCATCTTAATTTCCAATGCAAACTTTTTCATGATCGAATCATGGCCAAATATTGTAATGACTTGATCACCCTTGAACTTTATAATGAGTTTTGTCTATTGTTGGGGAGTGAAGAGTTGACACATAAAAATAGTTGGTTTGAAGTATTCATTCTCACGGACGACATTGAAACTAATCTAAATATATATTTATATGTTTTGGATGGTAAATTGCAATCAGAATGCTTATATTGCCAACTATAGAAAGATGGGAAAACCAATGGAATATAAAAGGAATAATAATGAAAGGGTAAAGATTTCCACTTTCCCTCCTATTGTCTCTCATGATGAAATAGGTGACGAGGAGAAGCTCCCTATTCAACCAATCTCATCAATAAGAAGCTCAAAAAAATTAATTAAACCCACACATGATGTGGTGAAGAAGAAGAAAAGAAGAAAAAATAGAGGTAAAAAGGTATCTCTCCCAAATAATGTTGCTCCTATTATTGTTGTGCCTCATGAAAATGAATCAAAAATAATTGTGGAAGATGATGCACTTGATGATGATATTGCTTCTTTGTCTTATGGCACAATGTCCGAGAGCACTATTGATGATGATTTTGTTATGCCTATTGCTTGTTGTGATGATTATGATTGGGAAGATAATGATACTTCCTATAATCTTGAAAATCTTTTTGGCACCAACTTGGGAAATTATGATGATAGCAATTGTTATACCATTGGTGCTATTCATACTATTAATGATGAGAGTGATTATGTTTATGATTTGCCAAGCCACAAGCTTGGGGATGCTATGTTTGATGAGAATGACATGTTTGATATTGCTGCAATTAATGTTTGTCCCAAGCTTGGGGATGATATGCTTAATGAAGATGATCTTTTTAGTCCCCCTACTTTGAATGATCAAATTTGCTATGATGATTGCATGCCTCCTATCTATGATGAGAACAAAGTTGCTACTTATGATTATTATTGTGATGATACTTATGTTATAAAAATTAGTGATAATTATTGTCATAATTTTTAATATCCTTTTATTGAACATTACTCTCTTAATGTGGAAACACTTTTTAGTATTCGAGTTTCATATGATACTCCCACTATTGTGAATGAGAATAAAATTGCTTATATGGAGAGTAATAAATTTTCTATGCTTTTCTATCATGAAAAGAATGCTTTATGTGATGGTTATATTGATGAATATATTCATGATGCTACTGAAAATTATTATGAGAGAGGAGCTTATGATTCATGATGCTCTTGTTATGTTTCAATTCTTATCTTTTATATGAGCATCATTGAAATCATCATGCCTAGCTAAAAAGGCATTAAAGAAAAGCGCTTGTTGGGAGACAACCCAACACTTTTACCTACTATTTTTGTGTGTTCACATGATTAGGCGACTGTAGTAATCATGTTTTATAGCTTTTGTTTCAATACAGTGCCAAGAAAAGCCTTTGGGATAGTATGGATGATAGTTGACTTGATTCTGTGCAAAAACAGAAACTTTTGCTTCCAGTAACAGAATTGTTTGAATTCACTGGAGTGTCGAAAACCTCTGAATTTTTACAGATGATTTATCTAGAAATTTCCTACGTTTATCCTAAATTTTCATAATTTTTGGAGTTATAGAAGTATGACCGTAATTCAGATATTTACATACTATTATGTTTTTGACAGATTCTATTTTCAATGCATAGTTTGCTTGTTTTATGGTTTCCATGGCTTATATTGCTTAATATAAGTTGTAGAAATTGTAGGGTAGAGTAGGCATTGTGTGAGAACAATTATGAATCTTATCTTGAAAGTACCAAAGTGAATGATTTATCTTTATCATACTAACCCATCTCATGAAGTTCCGTTAAGTTTTGTGTGATTGAAGTTTTCAAGTTTTGGGTGAGATATTGATATGAGGAGAATAAGGAGTGACAATACCATAATCTTGGGGATGACCAAGGCACCCCAAGGTAATATTCAAGGAATATCCAAGCAACTAAGCTTGGGGATGCCCCGGAAGGCATCCCCTCTTTCGTCTCCGACATTATCGGTAACCTCACTTGGAGCTATATTTTTATTCGTCACATGATATGTGTTTTTCTTGGAGTGTCATTTTATTTTATTTGTATTTGCTTGCTGATATTTATAATAATGTTTTTCATCTTTCATTTCAATAAAAATGTCAAGGACGGCCTTTACCATGCTTATTTTGCAAGTCTACATGTTGCTGTTTCAAAACAGAAAGTTTATCACTGTTGCAAAAATTCCCAAGATAAGTCAGAATGTGATAAAATGTTGAAACTTTTTGCACAATAAGCTATGATAAAGTTTCTACAGTGTGGAAATTTTCAGAATTTTTGGAGTAAAAAGTAATGATATTCTTGCATCCTTTACATACTGTCCTGTTTTGGCAGATTGCTGTTATGTTTGCATTGTTTGCATATGTTTGCTTGTTTAATGATTCTATTTGAGGATAGGACTATTAAATATGCAGAGGCATTTAGTATGCAATGTTAAATAATAATTTTAGTGATTTGCTACAGTAGAGAATGATAAGGTTATGCATTGATTTATACTAACGTATCTCACGAGTTCTTGTTGAGTTTTGTGTGGATGAAGATTTTAAGATTTAGGGAAACCGTGATATAAAAGGAATTAAGTTGACACGAAAGCTCAAGCTTGGGGATGCCCAAGGCATCCCAAGATAATATTTCAAGAAGTCTCAAGCATCTAAGCTTGGGAATGCCCCGGTAGGCATCCCACCTTTCTTCATCAACAATTATCGGTTAGTATCGGTTGAGCCTAAGTTTTTGCTTCTTCACATGAGTTGTGCTATTCTTGGAATGTAATTTAATTTTTGTTTTGCTTGCTGTTTTAATAAAATACTTATATCTGAAAGTTTTTAAATAAGACAGAGTCCTCAAATAGCTACCCATTGACTTAACTACTCGCTTGATCTTCACTTTTATCTTTTTGGAGTAGCTTGTCATTTACTCTTGTGCTTCACTTATATCCTATGAGTAAATTATTGAATGAATTGAATTTCATGAAGTTGAAATTATATGTTCATATCATGCCTAGTGGTAGATTCACATTGGGTTTAGGAAGTGAAATCTTTTGAAGCTTGACAATCACAATATTGGTCATACAAGCAATTCATGAATGATTAGTATAAGGAAGAGAACTTTCACATACAAATATATTATCTTGGACATCCTCTATGATTATGATTACCCATTAATTATTTTCAAACTTGAGAAAATTAGTTGAAGTTGGATAAGGAAGACAACATAATGAGTTATGATTGTGTCTATTTACATAGAAGTTATATTGTTACGGATCCTCCAACATGTGGTGTTTGCCTAGGATCTTTTGCTAGCCAAAAATTTGTACTAAGTAGAGATACTACTTGTGCATCCAAAAACCCTTAAACCCAGTTTCTTGCCATGAGTGTTCACCATATCTACCTATGGATTGAATAAGATCCATCAAGTAAGTTGTCATCGGTGCATAAAGCAATAAAAATTGCTCCTACATATATTTGATCTTTTATTGTAACGGAAAATTGAGCGTTGTACGAACTTGTGATGGCAAAGTAATAAATGCGACAGGCTGCATAATAAAGGTTGCTATCATAAGGGGCAATATAACGTGATGTTCCTTTGCATTAAGAGCTTGGGCATCTAAATAAAAAGTGCATGACAACCTCTGCTTCCCTCTGCGAAGGGTCTATCTTTTACTTTTCAGTATTTAATTTTATGCAAAGAGTCAATAGTATGAAATCTCATTTCAACCTCAACTATTCTCTAGTTGGCAAGCATCATATGGTGGGGAAAGATCTAGGCACATATGACCAGTCAAATATATTTGATCATGATTTATTATTGTTGACAATTATCTCTATGATAAATGAGTTGGGAGGCGAAATATTAAGCCCCTATCTTTCTCTGTGTTCGATGGATGCCATTTGTTCTAAGAATATTCTTTGAGTACTAGCAATCATGGAAGACTATATGATGATTGAGTATGTGGAGCTCTTACTTAGACTCTGTTGACTAAGTTGAATCGCAATTGTTTGGTGACTAAGAATATAGGTTGTTGAGTTTCAAGAGAATTCATTGTTTGAACCTTAACATGTGAATTGGTTGCTACTTTAACATGAGAAGTTTTATGAGAAAGAATTACTGTAATGATGCTAGAAAAAGGGATTGAAATTATCATTGATCAAATTTATGCACTTTGCTAGCATTCGCACTTCATAAATTATTTCTTTTATCATTTACCTACTCAAGGACGAGTAGGAATTAAGCTTGGGGATGCTGATACGTCTCCAACGTATCTATAATTTATGAAGTATTCATGCTATTATATTATCATTCTTGGATGTTTTACAATCATTTTATAGCAACTTTATATCATTTTTTGGGACAAACCTATTAACATAGTGCCCAGTGCCAGTTGTTGTTTTTTTCTTGTTTTTTACTTTGCAGGAAATCAATATCAAACGGAGTCCAAATGCAGCGAAAATTTTTGGAGAATTTTTTTGGACCAGAAGACCCAGGATGGGCTAAAAAAGTACCAGAGGGGAGGCCCGAGGTGGGCACAACCCACCTGGGCGCGCCCAGGGGGTTGTGCCCCCCTCGGTGACCTCCCGCACCGCCTCTTCGCCCTATAAACTGCCAAATATTCCAAAAACCCTCGGGATAACCCTAGATCAGAAGTTCAGCCACCGCAAGCCTCTGTAGCCATGAAAAACCAATCTAGACCCCGTTCCGACATCCTGCCGGAGGGGGAAATCATCACCAGTGGCCATCTTCATCATCTCGGCCACCATGATGAGGAGGGAGCACTACTGCAGGATGCTGCTAACGCGACACTACAATCAGAGACCCTTCGATGAAACTGTGTGCAATGCATTAATCGCAAACGGTGATGTAAAAAACCATCAAAAAAGATGGAAAACGTTTGCGATGGCGGATACATCAAACATGGTTCAGATTTTAGTTGCGTGTGTGATGCGGGGCATACGGTTCAGTTCAATAAACTATTTGCAATGAGGAAGAAGAACAGAATCGGGTAGCCAAATGAAGTTGTGTGCGATATACGGCATACAGTTCAGTCGGATTAACTGTTTGTGATGAGGCGGAACAACAGAAATGGGTAGCCAGATGAAGGTGTGTGCGATTGAGGGCATACACTTCAGACGGATGAACTATTTGCGATTAGGCAACACAACAGAAACGGTCAGCCAGATCAACGTGTCTGCGATTGACAGCATACACTTCACACGGATGAACTGTTTGCGATTAGCCACAACAAACAAAAACAGTTAGAGAGATCAATGTGTGTGCGCTAGACGGGCACACATTCTAATTAAAAGAAGCATGCGCGATGGTAATAATGAGCGCGCACGGTTGTTGGAACAAGATGTGTCCTAACATCGCCTATTGTGGTGCACCCTATGGTGCAAACGCCATGTACGCGGCCGAGAAAGCATGCCCACGTTACGCCGTCTGGAAAAAGTGCTGCACTTAGAAATTATAGAACCGTCAATAAATTTTGAGCCTGCATCCCGTCACATTCCAAATTACTACCACGCTATATTTAATTGCAAACCTGTTCACACCGATCAAAACCTAAACGGTTTCCCACTTAGGAGCGTATTAGTACTCGGTTATAAATACTACTACTCCAAGATGACTGCACATTTCTCCTCAACTCCTCATCCACAAAAACAAACAAGTCATTCATCGTCGTTCCCTTGCGTCCACCATGGCCAGCGTGAGTTCTGGGTCGAGAGATTACTACCAGGGGGGGTGAGCATGGAAGCGGAAGCATGAGAGATGTCCCACCTCGCCGTGAAAGCAGCCGACATGTCCCGCCGCGAGGCCGTAGCAGCACAGAGGTCTCGCCGCGCCGCCGAAGCAGCATAGAGGTCCCGCCGTGCTGTCGATGCAGCAGACTGGTCCGGCTGTGCCGCGGAAGCAGCAGATATGTCCCGTCGCACCGCGAATGCAGCAGAGATGTCCTCCCGTGTCGCAGCGGCCTGGGAAAATGTCTCGCGGGCATGCGAGGACTCTCACAGGTGCATGCGCGCTCTGCTCGATGACCTGATGGGTCAGATCTCTGACTGGATGAAGCAGCAAGACGAGATGAATGCCTCATTTGAAAATGCTACCAGCGTCATCCGGGGACTAGGGGAGGACAAGGCGAAGCTCTACACCGAGCGCGACCTGCTAAGGGCGAAGATCGCCGGAACGACGAAGCAGCACGAGGAGACCACTACCTTGTTGCAGAGGACCGGCATCATCGTTAAGAAACTTATGGATGAGAATGCCATGCTCCACATCGAGCGCCAAAGGCTGGTGGAGGAATCCGTGGATGCTCTCAAGCAGCATCTTGAGGACACGAAAGAGCTCATCGCCGCTCGCCACGGAGACTAGTTCCCGCGGTCTGCAGCAACGCATCAAGAAAGTAGAGATCAGCGAGCCAGATCGTTGTCTTCCTTCTTCTTTTACCCTTGTGTATTTCAGGCGTTGCCGCATGTGGCTTTTTTAATTATCTTCCTAAATATCTAAGAGAGTTATTATCCACTGTCATCGTCCTTATATTCATCAGTCTTGCTATAAGTCGCAGTCGATGCTATACAGGTCCGTCGGATCTTACATCAAGATCCGTGCAAAACTTTCTTTTCAGATTTTCTTTTTTCTCTCTTAAATCTCAGTCGAGTGAGACATAGCCACGCCATGAAACAGGGGCTCGGGCGCCATTAATGGAGACATTGGGAGGGAGGTGGGCGGCGGATAGAGGTCAAAGGGCTCTCCTCCCGATGAGCACCCGCAGGGGTCTGATCGCACGCCTCCCATACTCAAATAGCTACCCCGCACGACACCTCCTAGCCAATAAAAAAGGGGACGCGTGGCAGCACATAAATGGTAAGTAGAACGCCCACGGTTTCAATAATACTTGTGTTTCTGATTTGTAACGTGACAGCACTTGTTCCAAAATGACTTTGTTGATTGTTAATGTGTGCACCTTCGCAAATTGGACAAAAAAATTACCACCGCATGTTGGTGCCATGTCATGACACCAAGCCAAGTTTCATGATTTTCAGGCGAGTTTTGGATTTACGGGAATTTTAAAACCAAGTTTGTCAATGTTTCCGGTGGAGCCAAGATGCCCAGATGTTTGAATTCCATTCCCACTTCTTGCATGGGACCTAGAAATTCGCCCAAGTACACATAAATGATTTTCCAACTAACTTTTGCGCACTAGAGCATGAGCTTGTACTTCAAATTTGAATTATGAGCATTAAATGCCTGGAAATCAATTAATGTATAAAAAAGGCCAAACGAACCCGGAATAATTCCAAAATTTAGCACAAAACTCCTATTTGGTCTAAGCTACCTGTGTAAAAAAAAATCAAGGCGGGAGAAGGCAGTGTATGTCGTTTCGCACACGGAGGTGACACGTTCCCTCTCGGAACCACGAGCCTTCTTGAGAGAAGCTTCAGTTTGCGAGAAGCTTATACCAAAGCTTGTCCCCATTCGGCCAAAAAATTTACCACCGCATGTTGGTGCCATGTCATGACACCATGCCAAGTTTCATGATTTTCAAGCGTGTTTTGGATTTACAGGAATTAAAAAACCAGGTTTCTCAATATTTCCGGCCGAGCCACGGCGCCCAGATGTTTGAATTCCATTCCCATTTCTTGCATGGGACCTAGAAATTCACCCAAGGACACACATGTGATTTTTCCACCAACTTTGGTGCACTGGAGCATGTGCTTGTAGTTCAAATTTGAATTATGCACATTAAATGCCCAAAAATTCAATCAATGTATAAAAAAGGCTAAATGAACCCGGAATAATTCCAAAATTTAGCACGAAACTCCTATTTGGTCTAAGCTGCCTGTGTAAAAAAATAAGGCGGGAGAAGGCAGTGTATGTCGGTTCGCACACGGAGGTGACACGTTCCCTCTCAGAACCACGAGCCTTCTTGAGAGAAGCTTCGGTTTGCAAGAAACTTATACCAAAGCTTGTCCCAATTCGGCCAAAAAATTTACCACAGCATATTGGTGCCATGTCATGACACCATGGCAAGTTTCATGATTTTCAGGCGTGTTTTGGATTTACAAGAATGAAAAAACCAAGTTTCTCAATATTTCCGGCCGAGCCACGACGCCCAGATGTTTGAATTTCATTCCCATTTCTTTCATGGGACCTAGAAATTCACCCAAGGACACACATGTGATTTTCAACCAACTTTGGTGCACTGGAGCATGTGCTTGTAGTTCGAATTTGAATTATGCACATTAAATGCCCAGAAATTCAATTAATGTATAAAAGAGGCCAAATGAACCCGGGATAATTCCAAGTTTTAACACGACACTCATATAGTTCTATGTTGCCTCTGTAAAAAATCAAGGGGGGAGGCAGCGTATATCGTTTCGCACACAAAGGTGACACGTCCCCCCTCGGGAACCACGAGTCTTCTCGAGAGAAGCTCCGGTTTGCAAGAAGCTTATACCAAAACTTGTCCAAATGCGGCCAATTTTTTTACTACAGCGTGTTGGTGCCATGAAATGACACCATGCCAAGTTTCATGATTTTCAGGTGAGTTTTGAATTTACAGGAATTTAAAAACCAAGTTTCTCAATGTTCCCGGCCGAGCCACGACGCCCAGATGTTTGGATTTCATTCCCATTCTTGCATGGGACCTATAAATTCACCCAAAGACACACATGTGATTTTTCAACAAACTTTGGTGCACTGGAGCATGTGCTTGTAGTTCAAATTTGAATTATGCACATTAAATGCCTAGAAACTCAATTAATGCATAAAAATGCCAAATGAACATGGAATAATTCCAAATTTAAACACGCCACTCATGTAGTTGCATGTTCACTGTAGATAAATGTTCTAGCAATTGAAACACCATCCTTTCCCTCCATAACACCATTTTGTGTTTCAAAACATAATGAAAAAATCAGGTATACCACAAACAGTTTACTAGCAAGAATTGTGTGGGATGCGATATAAGATATCTTGGTGCACCGTCTTGTCTGGCTTACGCAGGAAGCTTCATCGTCTACAGTCCACTGCCCGCGCTTGAACCACACTTGCGCGCCAGTTTCTAGCGGCACCGAGAAATTTTTTTCTGCCACCGCGGAAATATCTATCTCCCCACCCCCTGCCTCCCACCAAAAGCCACATTTCCACTGTTCCTCATTGCTTTCCAAGTTCAAACCTTCACTGCTGCTTACTGGCAGCTCAGCCTCCTCGCCGGCGACCATTCTTCTTGCAGCGCCGACTCCTCGCCGGCGACCCTTCTTCTTGTAGCGCCGCCTCCTCGCCGATGAACCTTCTTCTTGTAGCGCCGCCTCCTCGCCGCCGACCCTTCTTCTTGCTGCGCGGCCTCCTCGCCGCCGACCCTTCTTCTTGCTGCGAGGCCTCGTCGATATGGTCAAGTAATCCACACCCCACCCACACCATCCTCCTCCTTCCCTGTCCCACATGCCCTGACCGATGGTGCGACACCTTCCACCAAAACCACTAGCCCCGTCCTCCAATTAAGCGCAGCCCACAGCCATTTTGCACGTAGTATAACATGGAGCTCAGTAGCATCTGGCAGCGGAGAAGCAAATCACGACCGCACGCGCGCACGAGGTCGCTATGGCTGCCATGCGTGCTGACCGCCAGATCTTGGAGGAGCACCTCGTCTTCGAGGCCACCGTCGACACCGCCACGCGGTTGTCTACTTTAAAATACAGTTCGTGCTGTTTTCTCGAGGCCACCGCCAGTGCCTTCTAGTGATTTGTCCTCTGTAATATTAATATGCAATCTGATGTTCAGTTAACAGTTTGGTCCTCTAAAATGTAATGTTCAGTTAACAGTTTGGTCCAACAATTGCTACATTTCGTAGTACTGTTCTCAAGCATTCTTTGTTTTGTTAACTGTCTTATCTTCTAGTACAAGTTTCTATTCTGCAATGTCATGCTCAGTTAACTGTTTTGGTTCATTTGGTCTGCTGTCCATTTAACTGTTTGGTTCAATTCTGCAATTTGATTTTCATTTGATGTGGGTACATTTTTGTATTGTTATGCATGTGAGAAATAAATTGAATTTGGCTGTACTCAATACATATTCTACTGATAGTCTGGCAACTCTCAGTTAACCTGATCAATATCTTCCTTATATGTGTTGCAGGGAAACAATGGGAGACACTACGGTTTACCATCGAGGTTTGCTCATGCATGGTCCTTTCGCTAATAGCACATTATTGCGCAGTTGTAGGAATCATTCTAATATTTAGGTTTCTTACAATTTGGTCATGCACATGTAGGTCCTGCTGTTAGAGGCTTAGACCCACTGTTCGACCCATTTTGCATATGGGGAAATGAGATGTCCATGAATATTAGTCAAGTCAAGAAACTCAGAAAGATTGTTAGGATGAAGAAACTTGCGACGAATAACAGCACGATCTTTGTTTGCACAATGAAGAAGACATCAGTCAACTATAGGATGGTACTAACTCTTTTACCTAGTTTTTACCCCTTGCGCCATTTCAAAATTTATAGCAGTGATTTATGCATATCTTTGTTTTCAGTACTTTTCAAAGTAGTTCACCGATGATTACCTCTCAAACCACCTGCATGGTCAAGAGGCGAGGAAGGTATTCATTTAACACCCACGGTACAATATTGAAGTCTTCTTTAAGAGGAAGAAGGTTGGGCGGGCAATTATTCATAGCCACTGGCCTAAAGTTGCAAGGACATTCAACATCACTGAAGGCTCAATATTTGCCTTCCACTTCTGCAGTTTCCCAGATGAGATTCATCTGTCTATTTACCGTGTATGATGCTATTTTCCAATGGTTTTCGATGTTGCATGTGAAACTTGGTGCTGTTGTGTAATGGCGTAACTGAGTGCTGAAGCATCTAAAGTAATTCGACTATGAAATCCTTGTTGCCATTATACGGATATGAAATATCTGGTGTGTTTTACAAGAAATGTCAATTTGATTACTACATGGATTATCAATAATAGGCTAATTACCCTGCTTATTGGGGTTTTCTATTGCAGACGGTTACTCAGACAACACCGTGGGCGATGAACTCAAACTACCCACATGGTTTCTAGAAAGTACGCGTGTTGGATCAACTAACAATCACACACGGCTTCCGGCAGAGAACTGTTTGCCTCAGGCCACCTTGCACAAACGCTTCCACACAAAAAACTGTATGTGATATACATACGAACGGAAATGTTTTTCTGGGATTCACCATGTGGGATGTACATATGAACGGAAATGATTGGGCTTCGATGCCTCACCCGATCGCACACGAGCTCATTTTGCCTCCGCCTGTGTGGCCGGAGGGCCTATCCCCGACGGTTTCTGGGTCGTGTGGGAAGGACCCCCCCTATCGCACACACTCACTAGGCGACGGTTTAAAACTCCATCACGGTAAGGGGGTAAAAACCGTTTGTATAGCATGTCTCTGCACCAGTGGAGTAGTCCACCCTTGGGGCTGAGGGTTTGTACAGTAGCTATGTGTTTAATCTCTCTCTCTCTCGTGTTCTTAAGTTGGCACGATCTTGATGTATCGCGGGCTTTGTTAATATAGTTGGATCATATGGTGTTTTCCCCTCTCTATCTTGTTGTGATGAATTGAGTTTTCCCTTTGAGATTTCGTTTTTATTGGATTGAATACTTTTATGGATTTGAGAGCACTTGATCTATGTCTTGGCACTCAACTCGCGGATTCCCGAGGTGACATTGGGGTAATCTATGCATAGGGGTTGATGCACGTTTTCGTCCTTGTTTCTCCGATAGAAATCTTGGGGCACTCTTTGAGGTTCTTTGTGTTGGATTGAGTATTATGAATCTAAAATTGTTTGATGCATATCGTATAATCAACTCACGGATACTCGCGGTGACATTGGAGTATCTAGGTGACATTAGAGTTGGTTGATGTGTATCATATGGTGTTATTTTAGTACGAACTCTTAGATAGATCGATCGGAAAGGACAACTTGTTGTTATTTTAGTACGAACTCTTGGATAGATTGATCGGAAAGAATAGCTTTGAGATGGTTTCGTACCCTACAAACAATTTCTTCTTATTTTCTCCGCTAGATAAGAACTTTGGAGTGATTCTTCATCGCACGTTGAGGGATGGTTATGTGATCCAATTATATTAGCATTGTTGAGAGATTGCACTAGTGAAAGTACAGACCCTAGGCCTCATTTTCAAGCATTGCAATACCGTTTGTGCTCCGTTTTATCAATTGCTACCTTGCTGTTTTTTTATTGTTCCTGTTACAAAAATCAATATCTACTATCATTGCTATACTTGTATCACCATCTCTTCGCCGAACTAGTGCACCTATACAATTTATCATTGTATTTGGTGTGTTGGGGACACAAGAGACTTTTTATTATTTGGTTGCAGGGTTGTTTGAGCGAGACCATATTCATCCTACGCCTCCCACGGATTGATAAACCTTAGGTCATCCACATGAGGGAAATTTGCTACTGTCCTACAAAACTCTGCGCTTGGAGGCCCAACACGAGTCTACAAGAACAAGTTGCATAGTAGTCATCACTCACGCAGGCCGTGCACGCGTCTGGCGGTGATGACTCAGGAGGCCCTAGACCCTCGAGAGCCCCCCAGGCCTCACGAGCCTCTCGAGCCTCCGAAGCCCTCAGGCTTGTGAGGATCAAGCTTCATCGACTACCTTGACGCTTCAGCAGCATCATTGCCAGGTGACCTTTTGGTTTGTTCAATTGAGGGCACCCCTCAGGCTGCATTATCCTCAAGCTGTCAGGGCGCGTCCCTGCAGCTGTATCGTTTTGCGCATGTATCAGAACTGGCTCTGCCTTTAATGAATTTCCTAAGTATTCCAACCTGCGTGCCCGGTGCTTCGCCACCATGAATGTCGCTGCGCCCTCACAACCCCGCCCTCGACCGCCTCATGATTAAGGGCTGGCATGGCGTCTGTGCTCGGGTCCGTCCCTGCAGCGTTGATAAATCCAAGCGACTGAGCTCTGTCTCGCGGGCCAGCTCCCGTGCACGTCACCTCCCGGGGTCCTTGGCGCCTTGTCCTCGCGTGAGCTAATCGAGAGTGGGTGAGTCAGGGCGCACGGCCCGGTTCATACAACCGCAGTTCGGCGCTTCCCTGTCGCGGGAGCCGCACGCCGGGTGTCCTTCCTCGGGATTGTTACATGAGAAGACTGGGCACGGTGTCTGTGCTCGGGTCCGTCCCTGCAGCGTCGATAAACCCAAGCGACCGAGTTCTGTCTGGCGGGCCGGCCCCGTTCACGTCACCTCCTCGGGTCCTTGGTGTTCGGCCTTCTCATGTGATGGCCTATGAAGGTTCATTCAGCGCAGGTCACCCCCATCACACAGGTTTTGTATGCGCGCTCTGCGCCAGAAAATTCAGGCGCAACACGCCTTGAGGTAGGGCCTCCTGAGTCCCGCGCTGGGTCACGAGTGCCCAGATACACCTCCTCAAGTTCTGCCGTGCCAATCAAGGTTACGAACGAAATAGGGTTGTACACGCCTGGAGACTCTAACACAGAGCTCCCATCCCACGCCTAGTGGAATCCCCATGCTCCGCGCTAGCGGATGACACAGTCGAACAACGACTATGCCCACGCCCAAGTGGAAGCCCCATGCTCCGCGCTGACGGACGACATGGTCGAGCAGCGACTATGCCCACGCCCAAGTGGAAGTCCCATACTCTGCGCTGGTGGATAAACAACTAAGGGCGCCCAAGGGGTTGCACCAACCTCAGGATGGCCTCAAGGCTCTTCACATGGCACTGCCTCACAGCATTCCCCTAGGATGCACGCGCGAGGGGGCTGGATATGGCACCTACACTCAGGCCAGGCCTGGCGCACGCCACCCCACCAGGTCCTTGGTACCTGGTCTTCTCGCATATCTCCCAGGCGAAGACTGACGAGGAAAAGTATGAAGAGCTCCGGATTAACCTCATCGCCGCCCATGTTTCCTTCATGAGGGCCGCTCGCACGTCATGGGGGACCCCTGAGCATCACGACTCAGGGGCCTCACTAGTCATGTAGCCCCTCGCCCCTTGGTTTCGTCCTGGCATCACGACCGGACATCCCAACGGCGGCCGAGGTATGCGCGGAGCTGGGCCGTGCTGTCGGTGTTCTGGGAACCAGGGTACCCAGACTTGCCAGCCTGCGGCCCAAGGCGTGGCTCCCTCGATGGCCTAGTACGACCCATCTACAAGACCACCAAGACAAGACCCTCGCGAGGTGGACGACACCAAGACCTCCGGAGGTAGTGGCCTCCCCAGGCTGCCTCCCGAGGAGCAGAGATTTCTATGCAGGTACCAGCCTCATGAGGCTGCGATGACGCAAGCCATGACGACCAAGGCCAGGCGGGCGCCAGTGGGCGCAGAGGAGGCAGTTTCCTCTTTGGTGCTAAGGAGGCAAGGATGGGCGTAGGTTCTCGAGGAATTTGGCAAAGGTTTCCATTCCAGTGCTACAAGACCGAGACCACCAGCACGGCAGGATGGATGTCATCGCCGAGCCCACCGCTGCATCATGACCAGAAACTTTCCACGCAAAGACCATCTTTCGCCAGGATAAGCTGTACTACTTGTCCCCTTTCAAATTGGCCACTGTGGGATCCCTTCCCGCCTATGTTTTGGGGGAAGAGGCCCGAGGCCACTATAAAGATAGGTTAGCCACCACCGTAGAAGGGGTCGACTCATTCTCACCCCCGAGCCCTTGTGAGGTTGTTCATCCTCTGTACTTATTCATCCTTAGCCCCTCGTGAGGCCAATCCAACACAAAGCAGGAGTAGGGTATTACACCACAAGGTGGCCCAAACCTAGGTAAACTACCGTGTTCATCTTCTTCCTTGCTCACGCGAGTCCGGCTAGGCTAGGCTGTGGGGCGACGAGTTGGCAAGCTTGAGAGGTTGAGTTCTTCGCACACGCCCCAGAGTTCGATCCTTCTTGGGTCTGCGGAGCCCTGAATCCGACATTTGGCACGCCAGGTAGGGGCGTGTTGAAGCTCTGCCTCTTCACCAACCGCGCTCCGCCCGCGTTTCGTGGTTCCCATGGCGGGCGCCGTCACACCCGCCAGGCCACCATGCACCTCAGGAAGTGTTGCGGGACACCGGGACTTTACCCCCAGCCTGCGGCGGGTGGAGTGGCCGTAGAAGTTCAGGCCGGCACTGCCCCCGCGGTACGACGGCGTGGCTGACCCCGAGGAGTTCCTCTGGTTGTACGCGCATGCCATCTGGGCGGCGGGCGACGATGACACGGTCATGGCGAACTGGCTCCCTATGGCCCTCACAGGGGTGCCGCGCTCCTGGATGCTCAGCCTACCGGAGTCTTCAGTGGCCTCCTGGGAGGAGCTGCATGGCCTATTCATCACGCGCTTTGCGGCACCGACGCCCCACACTGTTGCGTCCATTCTCGACGGGTCACAGGCGCCAATGTCGAGCTGCCACGTCAAGCAGCACTTTCGTTGGGTGGTAGCTGCTCGGCCGCAGCAGGGGGCTCCTCCAGGCCGCGCAGCGCCTAAGACCGACATCACCTTCGACTCCAGGGATCACCCCAGGACCACGGTCGGTACTGGCGCGCTCCCCATGCTATGCACGCCCACCATCAGCAATGTCGCGGTCACCAGGACCCTCATCGACGGTGGAGCTGGCCTCAACGTCCTCTCCGTGGAAGCCTTCGACCTGCTTCAAGTGCCCTACGACCAGCTCATGCCCACCAAGCCTTTCTCGGGGGTGGTCGACGGCTCCACCACCCCCTTGGGGCAGATACGCCTCCCATTCACTTTCAGCACGTGCTACAGCTACTGCACCGAGCTCATCGACTTCGACATCACCCACATCGGCCTCCCGTACAACACCATCATCGGGTATTCGGCCCTTGCCAAGTTCATGGCGGCGACGCACCCCGGCTACAATGTCGTCAAGATGCCTGGAAGCAGCGGCATCATCACCATGGTGGGGGACACAAAAGATGCACTCCTGGCCCTCAAGCTCGCTTTCAAGGCTGCGGCAGCCATGCGGCTAGGTGCTTCGGACGCTCCTGAGATCCCGGAGGCCGCGCCCGCAAAGAAGAAACAATTGTTCTCTCAAGACCAGGCCGAGACAAAGCAGGTGCCCGTCGACGACGGAGGTTTAGGCCCCACCTTCACCATAGGCAACGGCCTCCCCCCGGATCAGGAAGAGGCACTGGTCGGCTTCCTCCGTGCGAACAAGGATGTGTTTGCACGGGAGGCGACGGACTTGGTCGGCGTCCCACGGGATGTGATCGAACACCATTTGATGGTGTGCCCCAGTGCACGCCCGGTGAAGCTGAAGGCGCCGCGGCAAGCCCAAGAGAAGCAATCGTTCATCGTCCAGGAGGTCCACAAGCTGCAAGAAGCCGACGTCATTCGGGAAGTGCGGCACCCAGATTGGCTGGCCAACCCGGTCATCGTCCCCAAGAAGGGCGGTAAGGAACACATGTGCGTCGACTTCACCAGCCTCAACAATGCGTGCCCTCAGGACCCGTTCCCTCTTCCACACATCGATCAGATCGGTGACTCCACCGCTGAGTGTGACTTGCTATGCTTCCTAGATGCCTTCTTGGGCTACCACCAGATCAAGATGGCGGTGTAGGACATCGAGAATACAGCCTTCCTTCCCCGTGTGGGGTGTACTGCTACACCTGCATGCCCTTTGGGCTGCGGAATGCCGGCACGACCTTCCAGTGATTGATGCACATCGCTCTGGACCGACAGCTCGGGAGGAACGCCGAGGCATACATCGATGACATAGTGGTCACGTCGTGGGAGGCGAGGACCCTTGTCGAAGACCTAGAAGAA
This sequence comes from Thinopyrum elongatum, assembly GCA_011799875.1. NCBI lineage: Eukaryota > Viridiplantae > Streptophyta > Magnoliopsida > Poales > Poaceae > Thinopyrum > Thinopyrum elongatum. The sequence continues at coordinate 426,399,410 of CM022297.1, forward strand.
ACGTTCGCCAACCTGCGCAAGGTAAACCTGCGGCTCAACCCGAAGAAGTGCGTGTTCGGTGTCCCGTCCGGCAAGTTGCTGGGTTTCCTGGTATCGCATAGAGGGATCGAGGCTAACCCTGAGAAAGTCAAGGCAATAGAAAGGATGAGCCCGCCACAGACCCTCAAGGAGATGCAGAAGCTGATGGGCTGCGTAACCTCGCTGGGGCGCTTCATCTCCAAGCTTGGCGAGCGTGCCCTCCCATTTTTCAAGCTGATGAAAAAGAAGGGCCCCTTCGAGTGGACTCCGGAGGCTAAGGCGGCTTTCCAAGATCTCAAGAGGTACCTCAGGAGCCCGCCGGTGATGGTGGAGCCTCGCCCTCTTGACCCCTTGGTGCTTTACCTGGCCACCACGCCCCACTCGGCTAGTGCGGCGCTCGTGGCGGTCAAGGAGGAGCGCGCAAGTGCGGGTGCATGGTGTAGCTCCTCGCGTACAGTCGCGCCATCTCCTCCTCAGGATGGCACTCCTAAGGCTTCAACTACTCCATCGGACGGCAAGGCTCCCAAGGCCCCCTCGTCCCAAGCGGAGCGGGATGTCGCCGACGCCTCTTCCCTCGTCGAGCACCCATTCTACTTCGTCAGCACGGTGCTGCATGACGCGCACGCGCGATGCCATGCCGCAGAAGCTCCTGCTCATGCTCCTCGTCGCCTCCAGGAAACTGTGCCACTATTTCCAAGGACATCCCATCAAGGTCGTCTCCGCGTACCCTCTGGAGAAGGTGCTCCGTAGCCCTAATGCCGCAGGGAGGGTTGCCGAGTGGAACATCGAGCTGCAAGGGTTCCAGCTGGAGTTCAGCACCACCAGGATCATCAAGGGCGCGGCCCTCGCTAACTTCGTGGCAGAATGGATGGATGCCCCTGACTGGGGGACGGTTGAAGACCGGTCCCTCGCGCCCGGAGATGACGCGCCCGATGGCTGGCTCATGTACTTCGACGACGCATTTGTGCGGTAGGGCGTGGGGGCTAGAGCCGTACTCATCTCGCCAACCCAGGATAAGCTATGCTACACTATGCAGCTTTGCTTTCAGCATGGCGAGAAGGTCTCCAACAACATCACGGAATACGAGGGCCCAATCACCGACCTCAGGGCCGCGGCGGCCCTGGGGGTCAAGCGTCTCACTATCAAGGGCGACTCTCAGCTCCTCGTCAACTTCTCCAACAAGGAATACAAGCCTAGGGACGAGCACATTGAGGCATATCTAGAAGAGGTACGCAAAATTGAAAAACGCTTCTTGGGCATGGAATTGCAGCACGTCCCGCGTGACACGAACAAGGAGGCGGACGACATCGCCAAGAGGGCGTCCCAACGCGAGCACCAGAGGCCTGGCGTCTTCGAGGAAAGCCTCTTCAAACCGACGGCAGCCCCCCCCCCCCCCGCTGCAGGCCCGACGCTGCTTCGGGAGGAGCCGCCCCAAGCCCCCTCCTCGGGTGCCTCGGCCTACGGCCCGACCTTAGGAGCCCGCCTGCTCCTGGCGTTGGAACCTCAGGAGGGTTGCTGGACCGAAGAGTTCAAGGCGTACCTGCTCCGTGGCACCCTGCCGAAGAAGGAGGAAGACGCGGAATGCGTGGCTCATCAGGCCACCGCTTATTGCTTGCAGGACGACGAGCTTTACCGAAGGCACCCCAACGATGTCTCGCTGCGATGCATATCCAAGGAGCAAGGGCGCGAATTGCTGGCTGACATCCACGGCGGGGATTGCGGGCACCATTAGTCATCACGCAACCTCGTGGGCAAGGTGTTCCGCACCTGGTTCTACTAGCACACGGCGCTCAACGATGCCACCGAGCTGGTGCGATCCTGTGAGGCCTGCCAGTTCCATGCCAAACAGATCCACCAGCCCGCTCAGGGCCTCCAGACCATCCCGCTCTCGTGGCCATTCACGGTCTGGGGGTTGGACATCTTGGGCATGTTCCCCCGAGCAGTCGGGGGCTATCGCTACCTCTACGTCGCCATCGACAAATTTAGCAAGTGGGCGGAGGTGGAGCCCATGCGCACCATTCCTGCTGGCTCGGCTGTCAAGTTCATCAAGGGCCTCGTGAGCCATTTTGGGGTCCCCAACCATATCATCACTGACTATGGCTCTTAGTTCACAAGGAATCTCTTCAGGACATATTGTGCTAACCTTGGAACGCAGATATGCTACGCTTCAGTGGCACACCCATGGAGTAATGGCCAGGCCAAACGCGCCAACGCAGAGGTCCTGAGGGCCCGCAAGACGAGGAGTTCAAGAAGAAGCTTGAGGCCTGTGGCAGGGGTTGGCTCGGTGAGCTTCAGTCTGTGTTGTGGTCCATCCGCACCACCGCGACTAAGCCCACCAGTGAGACCCCGTTCTTCCTCGTCTACGGGGCTGAGGCGGTCCTCCCACACGAGGTCAAACATCACTCCTTACGGGTCTTGGTGTTTGACGAGGCACGCCAGGATGCCTCGCGGGGGACAGATCTTGTGCTTGGGGAAGAGGGCCACCGCTAAGCCTCACTCCGTGCCGTGAGGTACCAGCTGGCGCTGCGGCGCACTGCGGCGGTATCACTGGCACAACGTCCACTCCAGGACCCTCGAGGTGGGTGACCTCGTCCTGAGGCAGGTGCTCTCCAGGGAGGGGCTTCACAAGCTCTCGCCTATGTGGGAGGGCCCGTTCAGGATCGCTCGTGTCTCCAGGCTTGGCGCCGCGCGCCTGGAGATGCAGGACGGGGTCCCCATCCAGAATGCCTGGAACATCCAGCACCTCCGAAAGTTCTACCCGTGACACTCTCACATAATAATGAGTAGGGTTATACATGCCCCGGAGTCTCCTAAGCGCCGCCCTGGGGCCTCACGGGGGCTCCCACCCACGTCCATGTGGAAGCCCCATGCTCCGCACTGGCGGACGACACGGTCTTTCAACTACTATGCCCATGCCTAGTGGAAGCCCCATGCTCCGCGATGGCGGGAAGACTAGAAGACTAGTGTAGGCGCCGGACGCGGCTGTTCTTTTGCTTGCTTTTGTAGCCGATTTGCCACTTCTTGGAATGAAATTCAAAGTTCTCGCATCTTTATTTGAAAGGGATGGGAATTTTTCTCCTTGCAGCATTTGCTCTTCCGAGTCTTGCAGTTGCCCGTCACTCCTCTCCACGCATCTCGCGAGCGGGGGCTGCGCACGGTGTGTACTCCTGGGTCCGCCCAGGAACACACCTCGCCAAAGCCCTGGCGTCCTACTTTGGCTTCCTAATCCTCGCGTGACGCTCTTAAATGAGCCAATGGGCTTGTGTGCCCACCCGAGTCCTCATCTCCTGGCCTCGCCGGGCATCGTGACCCGGTGTACCAATGACGATCAGTCCTCACGCGGGGGCTCGCGTGGGGTGCGGCGCCTTGTGAGGCATCTCCGGAGGCCCCATATCCTCACGGCCTGCTAGAGACCTCGCGGCCACTGGGTACCTCCTGAGGCCTGAGAACCTTCGGATCCTTGAGAAGGAAATCCCCGGCAAGATCTCTGTAGAACGAGAGACATGTAGGGGATCCAAGCTCTGAAGGAGCACACGCTCGCGGCGCAGGAGTCTACCACAAGCACACCAAGCTAAGTTATCCTAATCACGATCGACAAGAACCTGTCGATTGGTTGCAACACGGATGCTAAGATACGAAATAAAAATGTTAACATAAAGACGCAGGTGCCATGGTCCATTACATGCCCCAGCAGGGCCTTCTAAATTTCTTGATGCAGGGAAAAAGAAAAAAAAAGCAAAAGTGGCCTCGCGACCACCGCGGCTCCTGAGGCCTGGCTCCAGTGACGCCTGCGCTCAGTCGGAGTCCTCCTCCTGCTTCACCGGAGCGCGATGGTGAGGCGGCTCGTCGTCCTCCTGAGCGGGAGCGCGGCGATGGGTTGGCCCGCCGCCCTCCCCGGTCCGGGATCGGCGACGTGGCGGTTCGTCGTAGTCATCGTCGCTCGTGCTCTCCCCAGAGGAGGAGCCACCGTTACTGGAGGCGCCGCGGCCATCGCCAAGGGCGAGTTCACCACCGAGGATGCCACCGCCCCTCTGGCCATCGTCGTCGAAGGGGTGGACGTTGTCGTCGTCATCGTCGTCACCCTCCGGACAGCACCCCAGACGCCTGCCATCCTCCCCGAAGATCCGGACGTAGAGGGTCGCCGCTCCGTCGTGCCTGAAGTGGAGGGTACATCTCCCCTGCAGGCCGCATGCGCGGGAGAACGACCGCCACCCATAGTTCAGGAACACATTACTAGCGGTGGTGACCTCGACCTCCACCCACGAGGCCTTGCTGCAGCAGCTGTCGGCCTGCAGCTAGAGGCCGCCAGGCCCTCCGGCCGGCAACGCGCCCGCGAAGAAGCGCGGGAGCTGGATCCAGGTGCTTGCTGGCCTCTCCGCCTACACCACGAACTCTGAGGATGTGTCGGCCGAATGGGATCGCGGGCGCGGTGGCCGGACGGCCGCCGCATGCTTCCCCCCTTGGTCGTGGCCGTCCTGGCCGCGGCAGCTTCCGACGCGGGAGGGAGCCTTCCCACGACTGCCAGAGGTGTCGCCGACCTTCAAGGGGGCGCGCCCACGCCCTCGGGGAGGCACCGCCGGTGTCGCGGCATACTTGCGGGGACGGCCGCGGCCCCTCTCTGGCAGTGGCGAGCCTGGTCCCTCCTTGTGGGCCTTTCCTTTCTCGGCGGCGGAAAACCTCCTCACCGGTGCCATGGATGCTTCGGCAAGATGGCGGGACAACGAAGACGAAGAAGGGGCGAGTAGCAAGAAGATGAAGATGGGCTGGGGGCTCCGCCCCCTTTCCCATTTATAGGCGGAGGAAAGCTGACCGGCGGCCTCTCACATTCCAAGCAATGATGGCCCCGCTGCATGCACCAGGCAGTTGTCAAGTCAGGCAGTTGCCGAGGCGACGTGGGGAAGCGGAGACACCCATGTCCTATCAAGCGCCACACGTCGGTCTGGCCTGTAGGCAATTGGGGCCCGCAGCACTTCAGCCTTGCCCCTTGGCTTCCACTCGAAGCCAAGACCGAGCGCGCCTTGGGCCCGAGGGCTACTATCGGCGTTCTGGGAACCAGGGTACCCAGACTTGCCTACCTGCGGCCCACGGCATGGCTCCCTCGACGGCCTGGTACGGCCCATCTACAAGACCGCCAAGACAAGACCCTCGCGAAGGCCCCCTGGCCTCGCAAGGCGGACGACACCAAGGCATCTGGAGGGAGTGGCCTCCCCAGGCTGCCTCCCGAGGAGCGGAGATTTCTATGCAGGTACCAACCTCATGAGGCTGCGATGATGCAAGCCATGACAACCAAGGACAGGCGGGCGCCAGCGGGCGCAGAGGAGGCAGTTTCCTCTTTGGTGCTAAGGAGGCAAGGACGGGCGCAGGTTCCCGTGGAATTTGGCAAAGGTTTCCATTCCGGTGCTACAAGACCAAGACCACCAGCACGGCAGGACGGATGTCATTGCCGAGCCCACCGCTGCGTCACGACCAGAAGCTTTCCAAGCGAAGACCACCTTTCGTCCGGATAAGATGTACTACTTGTCCCCTTTCAAATTGGCCACTGTGGGATCATTTCCCACCTACGTTTTGGGGGATGAGGACTGAGGCCACTATAAAGATAGGTTAGCCACCACCGTAGAAGGGGTCGACTCATTCTCACCCCCAAGCCCTTGCGAGGTTGTTCATCCTCTGTACTTGTTCATCCTTAGCCCCTCGTGAGGCCAATCCACCACAAAGCAGGAGTAGGGTATTACACCACAAGGTGGCCCGAACCTGGGTAAAATGCCATGTTCATCTTCTTCCTTGCTCACACGAGTCCGGCTAGGCTAGGTTGCCAGGCGACGAGTTGGCAGGCTTGAGGGGTTGAGTTCTTCGCACACGCCCCAGAGTTCGAACCTTCTTGGGTCTATGGAGCCCTGAATCCAACACCTGCTGACGTAGAGCACAAAGTCAAACAAGAAGGAAACCAAGCACGAAAAGGAAATCATGGAGTTCAAACAGTTATTACAGGCAGCAAATGTTTCAGAAATTCAAACAAAGTCTTACGCCTCCACGAGGCATGATAAGTGTCTCTGGGTAAAATCTAGGAGGAGGGGTCATCGTCGCCATGGTCGTCGCCGCTGCTTGTCCCAGTCGCAGTGAGCTCATCGTCAACATCGATGCCGCTGCTGTTGTCGCCGCCGCTTGCCTCCATAGCCGGGGGCTTGGCGTCAGGGATGCAGGTGAACTTCTTCAGCAGCGCGTCCACATAGCCCTCCACGGCCGCTGCAGCGGCGGCACGGGACTCGGGTGCAACCAGACCGACCACCGCATTGAAGTTGAAGCCGGGATCCTGGAGGTAGAGGTGGCTGAAGACGCGCGTCGCCGCAGCGAAGAAGAGGGGGCGACACTCGTCTTCCAGGATGGACTCCACCTTGGCGGCAGCGCCTTCGAGCTCCTCGGCAAGATTGGAGGAGAGCCCTGTGTAGCCGCCCTCAGGGGTCGCGAGCGGCTCCTTGAATCCTCCCGTGCAGATGGAGCACAGCGCCTAGCGAGACCTGAGCTCCATGGAGGGGAAGGCATCACGCTTCGCGGCCGCCTTCCCTTCAGCGGCAGCAAGGGTCTTCTCCCTGGTGTCTAGTCGGGCAGTCACCTTAGAGACGTGCTTGGCGTGGGATGTCTGGTCCTCGACCACTTCCTCCTTCAGCTTGGTCAGACGCTCGCATTCCGCAGCTTGATCAATAGTCACCTTGGACAGCACGGAATCACGATCGGCGAGCTTCGCCTCGCGAGCCTTGAGGTCCTCCTCCGACTGTTGAAGTTGTTGTGCATGCACAGCTTGCTCCTCCCGAAGGGCCTTCAGATTGGCATCTGCCTCGTCGCAACGCTACGCAGCAGATGATGCCTCGGCCAGCGCCGCAACGTGAGCCACCTCAGCTTTGGCGGCCTCCGTCCTGCTTTTTGCGGTGGCGGCTTCGGCCCGGCCCCAGGCCGCCTTGGTGGCTTTGTCAGCCTGGAGCCACCCCAAAACAAGCCCCAGGTGCTCCCTCGCGAGGCACCTGTCGGCGTCTTGGAGGTCAGCCCGGATCCGGCCGAGCGTTGTGTAGGCTTCATCCAAGGCCTCGGGCCTGATCAGTGGGCTGCAGTTTGCAACCACGAGGGCCTGACGAGGATGCGGCGCTGGCACGTCGGCTTGCTCGGTGGCCAAGGAAGTGGTGGCATGGTCGGCTTGGGGCATGAGGGGCTCCAAGCTCTTCTCGGGCACAACGAGGGCTGACGACTTCGCAGCCTGCTGGCCCACGGGGGCTGGCTCCACCTGAAGCTGCGCCACTGCGCCCTCAGGGGCGGATTCCACCGGAGGAGGGGCGAAGAGTCGCCCCCTCCACCGGCACCGGGGTTGGCACGACCACGGCAAGGAGTGTCACCTCGTGAACCCCCGCGTCCTTGGTGGTCGGCCTCCCGAGTGGTGTCGGCAAGGTGCCTGGGACAGGCAGTACGCCCGTCCACTCGGGCGCGATGCCGCGTGAGCGCCCAAGGGTTGCGCTAGGCTGGCGCGATGCACTTTCGCGCCCGCCGCGGCCGCGATCGGAGGTTGATGGCGCCCTCAGGACATGGGGCTCCTTTGGCTCAATACCCGTCTTCTTATTCTTCTTCGTCACATCGCCACTCCTGGTCATCAAGAGGGGAAGTGCTATGAGCACATGCGCAATCTATGCTTGATCAAAAGCAAGGTAAATTACTTACTCCTCAGGCATGACCCACTTCCTCTTCTTCTCCTTCTCAGCGAAGGTCGGAGCGCCCACGCTCTCCATCGGTGTGGCCTTGGCCGCATCCAGGGGGCGAGCGGGATGCTCCTCCTCCTCGATGGGCCCCGTCGTAGCGCTGTCGCCTGGAGAGGTGAGGAGGTCGCCCCGAGGGGTCACGGCCGGTGGAGCCGCGTCCGCCCCAGCAGCGGCCGCCCTGTCCTCTGGCTGCGCCTCCGACGGGGATGGAACCGGCGTCTCGACCGCCCCGCTAGAGCATGGGGAGCCCTCCAGAGGGGGCATGGCCGCGCCTTTCCATGAGGCTGCCCGGCAAGATGCTCGTGTGGTCTGAGGGGTAGGCCCTGACCGCCTGAGGACCCTGGCAGAGCATGGGGAGTCCACGACCGGAGAATCCACAACGTCGTCATCATCCTCGAGGTTGCGGAGAAGCTCGCACTGCGATGGTGGGGATGCCCCCGTCAAGCCATCGTCCATGGTCTCTTCGGGGTCCTGCTCATCGCCGCTGTTGCTGGAGGACAGCTCCACGAGGGAATCAGGATCGACAGGCGGGTCAAGCCCCTGGTCGTTGAAGGCAGGCATGGCGGCAACCAGAGCCTCTCGGTCGTCACGGCAGTACAACGGGGTGTATGCCTTAGGTACGTCCGCTGGGATGCTGCCCAACAGGGTGATCAAGGTCGCCTCAACCTCTCCGCGCGTCAGGCCTATGAGGCGCAGCCTTACATCGTCACTCACGCCCTGGTACTCCCATAGGGGCTTTGAGTGCGACTGGAGCGCCGCCAGGTGCTGCGTCAAGAACTCCTTCACTATCATCGCCCCGGTCAGCTGCTTGGCCTCCATATCCAAGGCTATCCGCTCCAAGACGGGTCTCGCCCGAGGGTCGGTGAGCTTCGTGGAGCCCCACGCTGGGGTCTTCTCGGGCAGTTCCGCCGGAAGCTCCAGGAGCGGATTGAGGCCCTTGGTATCCAATAAGACCCAGTGGTGTCGGAAGCCTTCCAACTTCTTCCCGGCCTTCAGGAGCACATTCCCGCTCTGGACTATGACGAAAGAGACGCACGCGGACCACTGCTCCTAGTCGTGGAACCACAGGCTAAAGTAGTGACGGACGAGGGACACCGAGGGCCTCACACCCACAAAGGCCTCATAGTAGAAGGCGAAGATGGACAGGAGCAGGATGGAATTAGGCTGAAGATGGAGGGCCTGGATCTCGTAGTGCTTGAGGATGGCGGTGAAGAATTCCGAGAAGGGCGGAACGAGCCCAGAGAAGACGCTGTGGAGGAAGAAGGGGTAGACCATTTTCGCCAAGGTGCTCTATTCCGCGGAGCCGCACCAGATTTGGGTCTGGACCCATTCATTGGCGCCGCCCGTCGTCGGCGGGAGCACCAGGGCGAGGTCCCCCTCCATGGCAATGGTCGAGGCCGTGAGCGCCGGTGGGAGAGATGAGGAGGCCGAGACCTAGGCCTCAGGCTTCGACTTCCCAGCAGGCGCCATCTGAGGAATCCTTGAAGTTGGGGGAGCGAGAGGAAGGATGGCGCTCCGCCTGGATCTGGAGGAACTTCACGTGAAGGAAAGGGGATCTGAGCAGGAGAGGAAAGGCGCAAGGTAGAAGAGCAAAGATGCCTCTGCAGTGTGCACCAAGCTTTTGTCAGCTTGGGTAGTTTCCGAGGCAACGTGGGGAAGGGGGGCGCCAGCGTCCCGCGCGCCATGCGTCAAGCCTGGCCCGCAGGCAACTGGGGCCCGTGGCTTTTCACCCTTCGCTCCTTACCTTCGCCTCGAAGCCAGCCCGGGCACGCCTTGGGCCCAGGGGCTACTGTCGGCGTTCTGGGATTGGAGGTACCCAGACCTGCCTGCCTGCGGCCCGGCGCGTGGCCCCGTCGATGGCCCGGCGTGGCCCAGCTACAAAGACTATGCGAGGAAGACCCTCGTGAGGACCCCCTGGGCCTCGCGAGGCGAGCGACGCCAAGACCTCCAAGGGAGCAGCTCCCTGAGCCTGCCTCCCGAGGAGCGGAGATCTCTATGCAGGTACCCCGCCTCACGAGGCCGCGATGACGTGAGCCATGATGACCAAGGCTAGGCAGGCGTAGAAGGGACAGTTTCCTCTTCGGTGCTAAGGGAGCAAGGGCAGGCGCTGGTTCCTGAGGTAGGCCCCAAAGCTTTCCATTCTGGTGCAACGAGACTGCGACCACGAGCTCGTTAGGATGGATGTCGTCGTCGAGCCCACCGCTGCGTCATGGCCAGAAGCTTTGCACGCGAAGACCACCTTTCATCAGGATAAGATGTATTTCATGTCCCCTTTCAAAATTGGCCACTATGGAATCCCTTCCCGCCTAAGCTATGAGGGAAGAGGACCAAGGCCACTATAAATATGGGCTAGCCACCACCATAGAAGGGACCCGGATAGACCCATCCTCACCACCCGAGCCCTCGCGAGTCTGCTCGTCCACCGTACTAGTTCATCCTCAACCTCCTCGTGAGGCCAATCCATCAAAAAGCAGGAGTAGGGTTTTACACCGCAAGGTGGCCTGAACCTAGGTAAATCTCTGTATTCTTCCTTTCTCTATGATCCCGTGCACTCGGTGAGATCAAGCCGTGGGTGTAGCGAGCTGAGCGTTGTTGTGAAGCGAGACCCTTTTACACGCCCCAGAGTTCGAACCTTGTTTGGGTCTGCGGAGCCCCGATTCCGACACAGTGGTAGTAAGGGTAGAGTAGTGAGTAGGGCAAAATAAGTCCATGTGTAGTAGCTCGAAGGGACGTGAAGTCGTCATGATTGTCTTCGAGGGATGCTTCGCCCTAGTCATCTTCCCGGCTTCGCAAGCACCACATAGATGATCCTTCTTGAACTTGACGCCCTCGATGCCAATGATATGCTTCTTCTTCACGAGAGTGTGCAAGTTCCTCATGCCCGCATGTCCCAGCCTTCGATGTCAAAGCCAGCACTCTGAAGCTTTTGCTAGAAGACATACGGCAAGCTGTGGTCCTGCGGAGAAATCTACCATATACAGATCACCTCCTCGATCGTCTTCGAATACTAGAGATTTGTCAGAAGCCATAAGCACAAGGCATCGATATTTTCCAAATATCACAATCATGTCAAGATCATAAAGCATTGAGACAGACATCAAGTTGTATCCAAGGGATTCAACAAGCATCACTTTATCCATGTGTTGATCCTTTGAGATAGCAACTCTACCTAGGCCCAATACCTTGCTTTTACCAGTGTCAGCAAATGTGATATGGCTTTTAGTAGATGGTCGAAGAGTAGAATCCATGAGAAGACTTTGATCACTAGTCATGTGGTTAGTGCATCCACTATCCATAATCCATTTAGTACCTTTCAGAGTTGTACCCTACAGTGCAGTTAGGAGGATAGGCTTCACAAAGAGTATTGTGAAGGAGAAACATTTGGCGAACAAGCATACTATCAAATGTAAGATTCTTGGATGGTAAGATAGGATGATCATCAAGAAATCCAGGGACAAAATAAATGGTAAGAACATTTTGAAATTTTATCTTGCGTCCCACAAGATATTTTAGGTCCCCAACATTGTCTTCAGAAGTCAATGATTTTCGGCTGGAGACCCGACCCTACAAGAGAAGTTAATTCTTCTTAACCACCCACATCTGAAGGAGTGGCTTATAAGCAATGAGTCTAAGTGCAGCATCTGGGAACTTTGGCTTTGAAGCCCTAGCAAATAGTTTTGCAGGAGGTGAATAGTACTCAAAAGAATATGCAGAAAAATTCTTTGATTTGTGAACATAGCGGTTTGAGGAAACGCGCTCATATTCATGAGTCTGATGATGGTTTCCGTGCAAAACATTGGCGTTAGGGTGACCTTGTGACGTCCTTTGTCTGTGTGAAGCCTTTGGGCCATATGAAGCCTTTGATCTGGGGTTTGTCTTCTTCCCTGGTGGTGTCATGATGACATTCACGGGAAGCTTCTCAAGACGACTCTTAGGAACCCAGATCTTCTTCATAGGTGACCCATTCCTGCAGTTAGTTCCAATAAACCTTGCAAACACTTCGTCGTTCTGATTTTTGAACAGTTTATAGTTTGAGTCAAATGACTCATCAATGATAATAGGGTTTCCACAAGTGAAGCCAGATAAAGTGGATGGATCCACTAAAGGGCCCTTTGCAGCAACCCATGTGGTTTTGGGGTACTGCTCAACCTTCCAGTAAGAACAATCATCATTCATTTTCCTCTCGAAACCAACACCCTTTTTCCTAGGGTTTCGGTGCAGAATTTGTTTCTTGAGGACATCACATAGTGTCTGATGCCCTTTGAGGCTTTTATACATGCCTGTTTCAAGAAATGTCTTCAACCTGGCATTCTCACCAGCAATAGTAGTGGTATCCTCAGAAGAGGGGTTAGTGACCACATTAACAATTGAAGATATTGCAACTTCAGAAGCAGTAGAACATTCAGCAATAGAGACAACATTGTCATGCTCAAGGCATTTTAAGCAAGGTGGCACAAAATCTTCCTGAGTGTAACTATCTGTTGAGTGAGTAGTGAATCGTTTTCCTTTTGAAAATCTTCATGACAAGCTCTCAGTTTCTCTAGATCTTGCTTCTTTGAAGATAATCATAGGAAAGCTTCTCATGAGTAGCTGAGAGGGTTTCATGATGACTTTCAAGTTCCTCGTACTTAACACGAAGATTTTTGATGTCTTCAATTAAGTACTGAGTTCGATTCATTTCCTCGTCCAACAGGTCATCGCTTTTGTCTAGCAGTTTTTGAATCTTTGCCATGGTTGTTTGTTGTTCAGTTGCAATTTTAGCAAGAGTCTTATAACTGGGTTTGGATTCACATTCAGAGTCATCTTCACTGGAGGTCTGAAAGTAAGCATCGCGTGAGTTTACCTTATCACCTCTTGCCATGAAGCAGTAGGTGGGAGCAGAATCGTCGTCATCATTGACTTCAGCATCGGCGTCATGACCATTGTCTTTAGTGTTGAAGATGGACTTGGCGAGGAATGCCGAAGCTAGAGCCAGGCTTGCCACGCCTGAATCAGACTCCTCCTTAGACTCGACCTACACCTCCTCGGAAGCAGACTCCTCCTCTGAATCCATTTCCTTGCCAATGAACGCACGAGCCTTGCCATACGAGCTCTTCTTGTAAGATCAAGACTTTGAAGAAGACTTTGAGGATTTCTTCTTCTTCTTGTCGTCGGAGTCGTATTCCTTGCTCTTCTTCTTTTTTGTTGCTTCCTTGTCCCATTGAGGACATTCAGGTATATAGTGGCCTGGCTTCTTGCATTTGTGACATGTTCTCTTCTTGTAGTCATGAGTGGAAGCCTCATCATTCTTGGAGCTGGATCTTGAAGACTTTCCGAAGCGATACTTCTTGGAGAACTTTTGGAACTTTCTCACAAGCATTGCTAGCTCTTTGCCTATGTCTTTAGGATCGTCAGAACTACAGTCAGATTCTTCAGATGAGGATTCAGCCTTTGCCTTCAACGCACGAGATCGGCCATAGTTGGGACCATAGATGTCTCTCTTTTTAGATAGCTGGAATTCATGTGTGTTGAGCCTCTCAAGTATGTCAGACGGATCGAGATCTTTGAAGTCTGGGCGTTCTTGGATCATCAAGGCTAGACTGTCAAATGAGCTGTCAAGTGATATCAGTAGCTTCTTCACGACTTCATGCTTGGTGATTTCAGTGGCGCCTAGAGCACGAAGCTCACTTGTGATATCAGTGAGGTGGTCGAAAGTGAGCTGGACATTCTCATTGTCATTCCTCTTGAATCGGTTGAAGATATTGTGAAGCACATCAATTCTTGAGTCTCTTTGAGGTGAGACGCCTTTGTTGATGTTGGACAGTCGGTCCCAGACTAGCTTCACAGATTCCAGAGCACTCACACGGCCATACTACCCTTTGGTCAGATGACCATAGATGATGTTCTTGGCAGTTGAGTCCAATTGTGCGAATCTCTTGACATCAGCAGTGGTGACGCCTTCACCAACTTTGGGAACACCAGTCCTAACGACATACCAGAGGTCGTTGTCAATGGCTACAAGATGCATGCACATATTATTCTTCTAGTAGGGGTAATCAGTGCCATCGAAGACGGGGCACGCAACGGAGACTTTGATTATACCTGCAGCTGACATAGCTAAAAATCCAGGTGGTTAAACCGAATCACACAGAACAAGGGAGCACCTTGCTCTGATACCAATTGAAAGTGCTAGTTATCGACTAGAGGGGGTGAATAGGAAATTTTTATGAAAGTCTTCAAGACAGGCAATGTCTTCGAAGACAGACAACCAAATACAACCTACACAGTATGCAGCGGAAGATAAACTACACTAGCCATGCCATAGTCTAAGAATTAGTACAGAGTAAACACGAAGACAAACAGCAGCTATGTAGAGTGAAAAAGCCCAAAGCTGGATCCAAGCCTGAAACTAAGTGCTTCTACTACAAGGGAAATGGTCACTGGAAGTGGAACTGCCCCAAATACTTGGCAGATAAGAAGGATGGCAAAGTGAACAAAGGTATATTTGATATACATGTTATTGATGTGTTCCTTACTAATGCTCATAGTAGCGCCTGGGTATTTGATACTGGTTCGGTTGCTCATATTTGTAACTCGAAATAGGTGCTATGAAATAAATGAAGATTGGCTAAGGACAAGGTGACGATGCGCGTCAGGAATGGTTCCAAGGTCGATGTGATCGCCGTCGGCACGCTACCTGTACATCTACCTTCAGGATTAGTTTTAGACATCAATAATTGTTATTTGGTGCTAGTGTTGAGCATGAACATAATATCTGGATCTTGTTTATTGCGAGACGGTTATTCATTTAAGTCAGAGAATAATGGTTGTTCTATTTATATGAGTAATATCTTTTATGGTCATGAACCATTGATGAATGGTCTATTCTTGTTGAATCTCGATCGTAGTGATAAAAATATTCATAATATTGATGCCAAAAGATGCAAAATTGATAATGATAGTGCAACATACTTGCGGCACTGCCGTTTAGGTCATATTGGTGTAAAGCGCATGAAGAAACTCCATGTGGGTGGACTTTTGGAATCACTTGATTATGAATAATTTGATACTTGCGAACCATGCCTCATGGGTAAGATGACTAAAACTCCGTTCTCCAGAACAATGGAGCGAGCTAATGACTTATTGGAAATAATACATACTGATTATGCGGTCCAATGATTGTTAAGGCACGCGGTGGGTATCGTTATTTTCTGACCTTCACAGATGATTTGAGTAGGTATGGGTATATCTACTTGATGAAACACAAGTCTGAAACATTTGAAAAGTTCAAAGAATTTCAGAGTGAAGTGTAGAATCAACGTAACAAGAAAATAAAGTTTCTATGATCTGACCGCGGAGGCGAATATTTGAGTCATGAGTTTGGCCTTCACTTAAGACAATGTGGAATCGTTTCACAACTCACGCCACCTGGAACACCACAGTGTAATGGTGTGTCTGAACGTCGTAACCGTACTTTATTAGATATGGTGTGTTCTATGATGTCTCTTACTGATTTGCCTTTATCATTTTGGGGTTGTGCATTAGAGACAGCCGCATTCATGTTAAATAGGGAACCATCTAAATCCGTTGAGACAACTCCGTACGAACTATGGTTTGGCAAGAAACCTAAGCTGTCGTTTCTTAAAGTTTGGGGATGCGACGCTTATGTCAAAAGCCTTCAACCTGATAAGCTTGAACCCAAATCGGAGAAGTGCGTCTTCATAGGATACCCTAAGGAAACTATTGGGTACACCTTCTACCATAAATTCGAAGGCAAGATCTTTGTTGCTAAGAATGGGTCATTTCTGGAGAAGGAGTTTCTCTCGAAAGAAGTGAGTGGGAGGAAAGTAGAACTTAATGAGGTAATTGTACCTTCTCTCAAATTGGAAAGTAGCACATCAGAGAAAACCATTCCCATGATGCCTACACCAACTAGAGAGGAAGCTAATGATGATGATCATGAAACTTTGGATCAAGTTACTACTGAACTTCATAGGTCGACCAGAACACGTTCCACACCAGAGTTCTATGGTAATCCTATCCTGGAAGTCATGTTGTTAGACAACGGCGAACCTACGAACTATGAAGAAGCTATGATGAGCCCAGATTCTGACAAATGGCTTGAGGCCATGAAATCTGAGATAGGATGCATGTATGAGAACAAAGTATGGACTTTGGTGGACTTGCCTGATGATCGGCGAGCCATTGAAAATAAATGGATCTTCAAGAGGAAGAAGGGCGCTGATGGTAATATCACTATCTACAAAGCTCGACTTGTCACGAAAGGTTTTTGACAAGTTCAAGGGGTTGACTACGATGAGACTTTCTCACCCGTAGCGATGCTTAAGTCTGTCCGAATCATGTTAGCAATTTCTGCATTTTATGATTATGAAATCTGGCAAATGGACGTCAAAACTGCATTCCTTAACGGATTTTTGAAAGAAGAGTTGTACATGATGCAACCAGAAGGTTTTGTCGGTCCTAAAGGTGCTAACAAAGTGTGCAAGCTCCAGCCATCCATCTATGGACTGGTGCAAGCATCTCGAAGTTGGAATATACGCTTTGATGAGGTGATCAAACCATATGGTTTTATACAGACTTATGGTGAAGCCTGTATTTACAAGAAAGTTAGTGGGAGCTCTGTAGCATTTCTGATATTATATGTAGATGACATATTATTGATTGGAAATGATATAGAATTTCTGGATAGCATAAAGGGATAGTTGAATAAGAATTTTTCAATGAAAGACCTTGGTGAAGCTGCTTATATATTGGGCATCAAGATCTATAGGGATAGATCGAGACGCTTAATAGGACTTTCACAAAGCACATACCTTGACAAAGTTCTGAAGAAGTTCAAAATGGATCAGTCAAAGAAAGGGTTCTTGCCTGTGTTGCAAGGTGTGAAATTGATTCAAACTCAAAGTCCGACCGCGGCAGGAGATCGAGAGAGAATGAAAGTCATTCCCTATAGCTCAGCCATAGGTTCTATTATGTATGTCATGCTGTGAACCAGACCTGATGTGTGCCTTGCCATGAGTTTGGCAAGGGGGTACACAATAGTGATCCAGGAGAGGTTCACTGGACAACAGTCAAAATTATCCTTAGTTACCTAAGAGGACTAAGGAAATGTTTCTCGGTTATGGAGGTGATAAAGAGTTCGTCGTAAAGGGTTACGTTGATGCAAGCTTTGACACCGATCCGGATGACTCTGAGTCTCAATCTGGATACGTATTGAAAGTGGGAGCAATTAGCTTGTAACACCCATGTCATTAGCCATAGTAATCACTTTTGATAATGACATGTCAGCATGTTTAGCAGTGCATAATCATCATTTGCATCATATTGCATTTCAACTCCTAAGACAAAATTCAATATTTAAATGAAAGTGGAAAATAAAAGTTGTCCAACGTAGAAACTAAAATGTTCAATAAATAACAAATATTCCAGAGACTATTCTAAAATTGTAACCAACATTTAATAAATTAATTAGGTGACCCAAACCTCTTTTAGCAGTGGCCGAAAATAATATTTACAAGCCTTTTAATTAATCTAGATCAAATATGAAATGATGTTTTGCCCAAACCAGTTTTTGGTGTTAGGGTATAGTGCACTGATATTTAAGGACTAGCTCACACTTTTTACAAAATCCATTTGGGGCCCAAATAATTAACAAAACAGAAAAGAAAGAAACAGAAAAAGAGAAAAGGAAAAAGGCCTAAAGGAGCTACTGTGCACTTGGCCTGCTCGCTACAGCCGCGGCCCAGCCCACCCCGCGCCTCCTCCCACCTCTCACTGCTCACCGCCGCCCCGCTGTCGAACACCGAGCGCGCGCGCCCCAGGCCCCCCTCGCTCGCAGCTCGACAGCGCCCGCGCGCGCGCTGGGTTAAGAGCAACCCTGCACCCCCCCTGGCGAACCCTATCCACTCCCCTCGTCCTCTCCCTCGCTCCCCCGTCGCAGCCGAGCGCCACCGCCGCCATGGCTCTGGCATAACCACGGCCACCGTGCCCCGTTCGCCCCGCCGACGTGTCCACGAGCTCCGCCGCGTCGAGCCCGTCCTCCTCAACCACAAGCTCGAGTCCCGAGAGCCCTGCATTGACCCCGCGCCATCTTCTTCTTCCTCGGATCACCGCCGCACTTCGTCGTCGATTCGCCTCCGTCGAGCCCTCCCCGAGCCCGCTATTGCACACCTACAGGGCCTGGTGAGCCGTCGCCGTCCTCCCCCTCTCTTTCCGGCTCGATATCATCGCCGTAGTGGTCGCAATAGAGATGCCCGAACGCGCCGCCGCCTGACCTCGTTGTCGGCGTGTCCATGGCGACCATTTGGTCCCGTGCGTGCCACCGTTGCACTCCCCGCAACGAGTTGACACCGTAGCCACCTCGCCTTGCCCTTTTTGCACGCCGCAGCCCCGATCCCGACGGTGGCCGAACTCCGACGTCCGCCGCGTTGCTCACCGTCGACGCTACCGACCACCGCAGCCCCCGACGTCGCCCTAGATCGCTCCGCCGTCGTCTGCCCGTTCGAAAGAGCCCGGCCGCGCTCGCAATGGTGCACTGTGCGCCATTTCCGAGCCGCGCCACCGTCCCTGGTGCTCGCCAGAGCAACTCCGGTGGCCGGCCGGCGCCGCCGCCGACGTGGCTGGCCTGGGGCCACCCCCAGTGCCACTGCCGGTGGGCCAGGCCGGCCCCAGTTGACCAGTTGACTTGGTCAACTAGCTGACTGGGCGCTGCCCAGTCACTGACTGGTGGGGCCCCCTTCCCTGTGTCTATGACATAAGGGCCCCCCCTGTCAGGTGCCTAATTAACTAATTAGATAAATAAAAATAATTAAAATCCTAATCAGTCACTGACTGCTGGGCCCCACCTGCTAATTAATCCAATTAATTAATTTAACCCCTCAGTTAATGTCACAGTGTATGACATGTGGGTCCCACCTGTCAAGTTTGACTCTGGTCAGCCAGAGTTGACCTGCTGACGTCACCCTGACCTCATGCTGACATCATCATTCACTATTCTGGATAATTCAAATTTAAATTAATAATTAAATTCAAAAAATGTATAAAACTTTAGAAAATCATATTAAATAAACCGTATCTCCGATGAAAATAATGTATATATGAAACTTGCTCAGAATTTCGATACGAACCCGAATACGCGCTCCGTATTCCTGTCAGATGCCCCTAGCTATATAAACATTGAACTTTTAGACCGATTTCGGTAAATGAATAGTGCCCAATGTTGATTAAATAAATCCAGATAAATTCCTAAATTAACTAAATCATTTAGTTAGGCAGTAGAACACCCCGGCATATCATTTAGGCATGTCATACATATTGTTTGCATTATTGCCGTGAATTTATTGTTTCTCTCCCCCCCCCTTCTTTTTCGTAGACGCTGAGACTAACGACGCTGCACCTGGATACGACTACACTACCGACGAGCAGCCCGCTGGCGATCTCTCTCTCTTGCCAGAGCAACCAGGCAAGCCCCCCCCCCTTGAGCATCCAGATATCACCCATTCTATTCTCCTGCTTGCATTAGATTTTGCTACTATTAATGTATGCTCCTATTCTGATGCATAGCCTGCTGTTGTAACCTGTTCATTGCTACCTTACCTGCCTATGATAAACTGTTTAGTATAGGTTGGTAGTGAACCTTCAGTGACCCCACCACCTTATCCTTGTTGCCCCTGCTTGATCATCGACGACTCGATCAACGTGATCATTGACCAGAGACCGACACCTCACTTCACACCCCCCCTTAGTTGTACGACTCTGCGTAGTAACTATCGAGTGCCGAGGGTGAAACCTCATAACGCACTCCTGATGAATACTCTGCAGTGTAGCTGTTCGATCGTGGTCATCGAGGGTGATTCCTCCTTCTCCACTTCCGATACGACTCAGTCATGCAACCCTCAGTGTGAACCTCGAGGGTGAAGCCTCATACGTTCACCCTGATGATTTCGTCGAGTGGAATCCACCGAGGGTGATTCCTCGGGTTTCCTCCTCGATGTTAAGACCACACGATTACTTGACCTTTGTTACAGGCGGGTCCACCCTGGTGGATACCCGCTGGAGATCTATGATGTCGGGTGTGCCAGAAGGGCACCCGAGTGTGATATTGTGGCGGAGCATCAGAGACTCTGATTGTCTCCGCGGGATATTAATTAAGCCTATTGGATTTGGGTGTGTGATCTGAGTGGGTCGACGTGCCCTATACGCACTACCACCACGCGGGATAATGGTTATGGGACCCTCTGCGATCTACGTTTCTCCCGAAAGCTCGTCTGACGTCACGATTCACCGTGCGGGCTGATTGTCGGGATTGGACTGGATACTTCACTGATGAGCTCAGTGTCACGCCTGCACCCCGGCCAGTCTCGCAACACGCAGGGTGCCCAGGGCGATGGCCCAAGACCTCTGGGTGCATAGGTTAGTCCGGCGTGCTGACCTCTCTGCTGAGCCTAGGTAGGGCGTTGCTTCGTGTTGATCTTCCGAGGACGGGCAGTACCCAGCAAGTGTGTCCGGCCAGAGTTGATCGAGCGTGTTGGGTAACAGTAGTGCACCCCTGCAGGGATGAATCATCTATCGATAGCCGGTCCTACGGTAAAGGACGCTCAGTTTGTGTATCCCGATCTACTACTTGAACTGGATACTTGTTACTTAATTGAAGCTTTGGGATCGCTTTCTCGCTTGGAGTCGAGGAAGGATCTCTAGGCTTTGCTTCAACATGTTTGCTAAATAAAATGCTATTCTACTCTCTTCTACTGCTGCAAGATGATGGCTTCGTGAAGATGTTTGAAGATGCTAGTCTTCGATAGGACTAGGCCTTCTCTCTATTCTGGCTTTTCTGCAGCCCAGTCCAGTTATACAGCCTTTCTCCATTGATAATGTTGCATATGTAGTATAGATCCTTGCTTGCTGAGTACTTCGGATGAGTACTCACGGTTGCTTTACTTTCTCTTTTCCCCATACCCCACCTTGATGATACATCAGACGATGGAGTTCAGGAGCCAGATGCCACCACATGAGCTTACTACCAGGAGGGTCCAGAGGGCACTTACTACTGGATCGAGCCAGCCGACCAGGAGTAGGATCGGAGGCTCCCAGGCAGGAGGCCAACGCCTTTCGATCTAGTGTCGCTGTTTGTGCTAGCCTTCTTAAGGTAAAACTTGTCTAACTATGTCTGTACTCAGATAATATTTGTACGACTGACTTATGTATTCGGATCTTCGGATCCCTGGTCTATAATATTGTGGATATCCGTTTAAATTGTGTTAGAGTTGTGTTGTGATATCTTCCCGTGAGTCCTTGTGCTTGATCGTACACGTTTGCGTGTATGATTAGTGTATGATTGAGTCGGGGGCGTCACAAGTTGGTATCAGAGCCGACTGCCTGTAGGAAGCCCCCTTCCAATTCCTTGGCCGAAGTTGAGTCTAGAAACCGTAAAAACTAATTTACTAACTTGGTTGTGTGGCTTACGGGCCCACGTCGCCAACTGGGTGGTATTAGGATCTTTTATTCCTTGTCTATACTCTGGGACTCTTATCTCTGTTCTATTCGGGTTAAATAAATTTTACTAACGCCGACACTTAGGATCTCGTAAATCCCATCTACCCGGAGAGCTGGATATCTGTGCGATTTCCCTATCATTGATCTGATTAGTCTGATAATCATTTTCCTTTCCATTGTTTTGTTTTACCTTTCTCTTCGAGTTGTGTTAAACTTCTCATTGTCATTTGACAAATGTGAATTTCCTCTGTTTCAGATGGACCGTTTGTTTCCACCACGTCCTATGACACAGCTTGTGCTTCGCACTTGGGCTCGTGATGCCCCTGGGTTTCCAGCTGTCTTGATCGCTCTCATGACCAGACTTGGCTACCGTTGGTATCCTGAGTACTTAGTTTACGAGGATTACCGCGAGTTCAATCAGGAGCAGTACCATGCTGATGTTCGTATCTATGATCAGCAAAATGACTCAGACACCGAGCTACACCTTTTCCACGGTATCGGCATGACGATTGAGATGGCAGTCCATGATGCCGCCTACTCTGCTATCGCACGTCTCCGAGGACAGTTCAGCGATATCTTGGATGATTCTGAGTTCCGATACATTTCGTATGCCCCTGCTAGAGATGCTACTGGATACTACACAGCTATCTGTGCCCCGTACGAGCCTCGTCGCTATGACCCGTGTGTTCTGATTCAGTGCACTCAGGCTCTGGATCGCACTGTTCGGGCTCTTGCCGTCGAGTTGGTTGCCACTCGAGCATGTCTCTACGATGCTATGACGCAGTTGCTACCCGCTGTTCACGCAGGGATACATCTTGAGCACATGCTTTATCCACGCACGACTCAGATGTATGCTGGTATTGATTGGCCTGCTGTTGGAGGTCACACACCGGCACGTGGACCTCTTCTTACAGCTCGAGACCGGATTCTGCATCAGAGTGCACATGGAGCGCAGGATCCTTCCACGACGAACATTCATCGTCCGCACTTGCAGTTACCCCGTTTCAGTGGTTTTCTCCGACGTTGATGTAGCCTTTGCTATGTCTCGTTGTGTACTTCCTTACCGCGTGCCTGCGCGCCGCCCAGTATGTCTAGCTTTTGAATTTGCGCCGTTATGCTGTCCGCATGTACCCGACTCTGTGTATGGATCTGTATGTCTTAATTGACTACTGTTATGTATTTGTTTCACCACTTAATTTGTTGATGAGTTACATCATGCTTGTCACTAAACGCTAGCAATTGCTTTTACTAAACTACCCCCTATTGATACTTAGCAGGATGGTTAGACCAGGTGGTCGTGGTCATGGTACCCCTGAACACCCACCATCGCCCGACTATATGGCAGCTATGATGCAACAGTTTGAGCTTAACCGCTAGTTCATGACTGGAATCATGGCTCAATTTCTGCATCAGAACAACCAGAACCAGAACCCAGCTTCAATAACTTTGACAGAGTTTATGCGACTCAACCCAACTCAGTTCTGCAACTCTGACAAGCCACTGGATGCTGATGACTGGCTCCGCGACATCACTCACGAGATGGAGTCTGCTAATGTCGCCCCTGCCAACTTCGTCAACTTCGTGGCCTTTTTCTTAAAGGGACCCGCAGCTCAATGGTGGGACACACACAAGCGTACTCTGCCTATTGGAACAGTCATCACCTGGTATGAGTTCCAGGCTGCTTTCCGTACACGTTACATCCCTCAGGCAATTATGGAATGCATGAACACCCAGTTCCGTAACCTCACTCAGGGCAACAAGACTGTCGAAGCTTATCAGCGGGAATTTCTAGACCTCTCCCGCTATGCTGAAGAAGACATCGCCACAGATGCCCGTAGACAAGAGAAGTTCCGTAGGGGACTACACCCCGACCTCAAGCTTGCACTTGCTGCTCAAGACTTCAACGACTTTTCAAATCTAATGAACAAGGCAATTCTTGTTGAGACCGCTCAGATGGAATAAAAGGACTCGCAGAAGCGCTATCGTGATGCTGGCTCATCTTCGGGCTCAGCATCGAAGCGTCGAGTTTGGATTCCCAACAATGCCATCCGTTCCAATACCTCTGCGCCAAAGAACAACTATGTTGCACCACGTCTGCCTCCTCCACCACTGAGGCAGCCAAAAGCTCAAGCTATTCAAAACAATGCTCCTCTTCGTCCTGAAGATGGTCTGTGCTTCAAGTGCCGCAAACCAGGTCACCAGGCTAAAGACTGCCGCCAGACTCAGAATCAGTTAGCTTTTCCTCGTGCTGGCCGTGGCAATGGTCGTGGCAACAATCAGACCCGCAACTATAATACTGGGTCTGCTGCACATGGTCGTGGACACACTTACAACATTGACATTGAAGAAGTCCAGGATCAACCTGCTACTGTGATGGGTACCCTTCTCGTTAACTCAGTACCTGCTTCTGTTTTATTTGATTCAGGAGCATCACATTCATTCATCTCTGGAAAATTTGCATTTATGCATGGCATTCGATATGAGAAAATGCATACTCCGTTAGTCATTAAAACTCCCGGAGGTCACTGTCATGCTGACGTGATAGCACCTAACATTACCGTCGAAATTAAAGGGTTGGAATTCCTTGCCTCACCCATCGTCTTGAAGTCTTCCACCATAGACCTTATACTTGGAATGGATTGGTTGAAAGCTCACATTGCTTCGATCAATTGTGCCACTAAAGTCGTCCAACTTCTTCACCCCTCCGATGAGATAGTGAACTATACTGCCCGCATTACACGGGACGCTGAAGCTCAGATATATGTTCTGAATGCTTTGAACGCCTCACCTCTGGAAGGAATCGAGAACGTTCCTGTCGTTCGAGATTTTCCAGACGTCTTTACAGAAGAACTTCCAGGAATACCCTCGGCTAGAGCTGTCGAGTTTGTCATTGACTTGAAGCCTGGCACCGTCCCTATTGCCAAGCGACCTTATAAGATGCCTCCGCATCACCAACTCGAGCTTAAGGAAGAAATCAACAAGTCACTTAAGAGTGGTTTCATCCACCCCAGTTCCTCTGCTTGGGGAGCACCTTCACTCTTCGTAAAGAAGAAGGATGGAACTAACCGTTTGGTTCAGGATTATCGGCGCATTAACCAAGCCACAATCCAGAATAAATACCCACTGCCCTGGATCAATGATCTTTATGATCAACTCGCTGGATCATCGGTGTTCTCTAAACTCGACTTAAGGTTGGGCTATCACCAGATCCGTGTCCGTGAAGAGGATATTCCCAAGACTGCATTCGTCACTCGTTATGGCTCCTATGAATACACCGTCATGTCATTTGGCCTATGAATGCTCCAGCAACTTTCTCCCGTCTGATGAATTATATATTCATGGATTACCTCGACAAATTCGTCGTGGTTTATTTGGATGATATCCTTTTCTATTCTAAGAATAAAGAAGAACATGCTGAACACCTCCGTTTGGTACTAGAAAGGCTCCGAGAACACCAGTTGTATGCCAAGTATTCCAAATGTGAATTTTGGCTTTCTGAAGTAACTTACCTTGGTCATGTGATTTCCAAGGATGGAATTGCTGTTAACCCCGAACGAGTTCAGGCTATTCTTGACTGGACTCCCCCGAAGAATGTCAAGCAAGTCAGAAGTTTTCTCGGACTTTCTAGTTATTGTCGTCGATTCGTTGAGAACTTTTCCAAGATTGCAAAACCATTGACAAATCTGCTTCACAAAGGTGTTAAATTTGAGTGGAAAGAAAAATGTCAAGAAAGCTTTCAGACACTAAAAGATAAATTGACATCTGCCCCAATATTAGCACCCCCGGATTCCCAAAAGGATTTCGTGATATACTGTGATGCCTCCCGTCAAGGATTAGGCTGTGTCCTAATGCAAGAACGCAAGGTGATTGCTTATGCCTCCCAACAATTGTGTCCTCACGAAGAAAATTACCCAGTGCACGATCTCGAACTTTCTGCGGTTGTTTATGCCCTGAAGCTATGGCAACATTACCTTCTTGGTAACCGTTGCGAGATATATATGGATCATCAAAGTTTGAAGTATTTATATACTCAACCGAATCTGAACCTTCGTCAACAAAGATGGCTCGAGACAATAGCCGATTATGATATGAATATCTCATACACCCCTGGCAAGTCAAATGTAATGGCCGATGCTTTGAGTCGCAAGGCTTATTGCAGCAACCATGTGGTTCAGGAATCACAACCTATGCTTTATGAAGAGCTTCACAAATTGAACCTCCATATTGTTCCACAGGGTTATCTCAATACCCTGGTTGTCGAACCAGATTTAGAACAAAGCATCAAGACTATGCAACGGTATGACTCTGAAGTTGAAAGGATCAAGCGATACCTTGAAAAAGGAAAGCCGTCGGAGTTCCATCTTAATGATGATGGGATCCTATTTTTTCAACACCGTCTCTTCGTACCTAAGTTCAAGGATGAGAGAGAACACGTTATGATGGAAGCTCATGACACTCCTCTGTCAATTCATCCTGGTAGCACAAAGATGTACCGTGACATTTGTCAGAGATACTGGTGGCCAAATATGAAGCGAGATATTGCTCGTTATGTTTCTGAGTGTGACGTTTGCCGCCGCATTAAAGCACAACATCAAAGGCCCGCTGGAACTCTGCAACCACTTGCAATTCCTGAATGGAAATGGGACAAGGTCCAAATGGATTTCATTACTGGTTTTCCCAGATCTTAGAAGGGTCATGATGCTATTTTTGTCGTCATTGACCGATTCTCCAAGGTTGCTCACTTTCTGCCAGTTAAGGAGACAATCACTGCTAGCCAGTTAGTAGACTTGTATGTTTCCCGAATTGTGTCACTCCACGGTGTTCCGTTGGAGATCAGTTCTGATCGTGGCAGCCTCTTCACCTCCAGATTCTGGAATAGTTTCCAAGAAGCTATGGGAACTCATCTGTCTTTCAGCACCGCTTTTCACCCTCAGTCACAGGCTCAAGTTGAACGAGTTAATCAAGTGCTTGAAGATATGCTTCGAGCTTGTGTCATATCCTTCGGTAAGAAATGGGAGGAATCTCTCCCGTATGCCGAATTCTCTTACAAAAATAGCTATCAGGCTAGTCTGAAGATGGCACCGTTTGAAGTTCTTTACGGTCGTAAGTGTCGAACCCCTCTGAATTGGTCAGAAACAGGGGAACACTCACTCATCGGACCGGACATTATTCGGCAAGCAGAAGAACAAGTCCGCATTGTCCGTGAACATTTGAAAACTGCTCAGTCTCGTCAGAAGAGCAACTATGACCGAAAGCACCAGGAAATGGTCTATCAACCTGGCGAGCAAGCTTACCTCCACGTCACTCCGTTGAAAGGCACTCATAGGTTCAGAATCAAAGGCAAGTTAGCTCCTCGCTACATTGGCCCGTTCCGTATTCTTGCCCGTCGAGGAGAAGTCGCATATCAATTGCAGTTGCCGCCAAATCTTTCTCAAGTGCATGATGTCTTTCATGTATCCCAACTTCGTCGCTGCTTCAAGGATCCTATTCGAGCTGTGGATCACGAAGTGCTTGAATTACGGGAAGATCTGTCTTATCCAGAATATCCCATCCGTGTTCTTGATGAAGCTGAACGTCAGACTCGTCAAAAGTCAATCAAATTCCTCAAAGTTCAGCGGTCGAATCATTCTGAAGATGAGGCCACTTGGGAACATGAGGATCGTCTTCGTGAAGAATAACCCTCTTTCTTTCAGTCTTCCTCTTAATTCTCGGGACGAGAATTCTTGATAGATGAGGAGAATTGTAACACCCCATGTCATTAGCCACAGTAATCACTTTTGATAATGACATGTCAGCATGTTTAGCAGTGCATAATCATCATTTGCATCATATTGCATTTCAACTCCTAAGACAAAATTCAATATTTAAATGAAAGTGGAAAATAAAAGTTGTCCAACGTAGAAACTAAAATGTTCAATAAATAACAAATATTCCAGAGACTATTCTAAAATTGTAACCAACATTTAATAAATTAATTAGGTGACCCAAACCTCTTTTAACAGTGGCTGAAAATAATATTTACAAGCCTTTTAATTAATCTAGATCAAATATGAAATGATGTTTTGCCCAAACTAGTTTTTGGTGTTAGGGTATAGTGCACTGATATTTAAGGACTAGCTCACACTTTTTACAAAATCCATTTGGGGCCCAAATAATTAACAAAACAAAAAAGAAAGAAACAGAAAAAGAGAAAAGGAAAAAGGCCTAAAGGAGCTACTGTGCACTTGGCCTGCTCGCTACAGCCGCGGCCCGGCCCACCCCGCGCCTCCTTCCACCTCTCAATGCTCACCGCCGCCCCGCTGTCGAATACCGAGCGCGCGCGCCCTAGGCCCCCCTCGCTCGCCGCTCGACAGCGCGCCCGCGCGCGCGCTGGGTTAAGAGCAACCCTGCAACCCCCCCTGGCGAACCCTAGCCACTCCCCTCGTCCTTTCCCTCGCTCCCCCGTCGCAGCCGAGCGCCACCGCTGCCATGGCTCCGGCATAACCACTGCCAACGTGCCCCGTTCGCCCCGCCGACGTGTCCACGAGCTCCGCCGTGTCGAGCCCATCCTCCTCGACCACAAGCTCGAGTCCCGGGAGCCCTGCATCGACCCCGCGCCATCTTCTTCTTCCTCGGATCACCGCCGCACTTCGTCGTCGATTCGCCTCCGTCGAGCCCTCCCCGAGCCCGCTATTGCACTCCTACAGGGCCTGGTGAGCTGTCGCCGTCCTCCCCCTCTCTTTCCGGCTCGATATCGTCGCCGTAGTGGTCGCAATAGAGATGCCCGAACACGCCGCCGCCTGACCTCATCGCCGGCATGGCCACGGCGACCATTTGGTCCCGTGCGTGCCACCGTTGCACTCCCCGCAATGAGTTGACACCGTAGCCACCTCGCCCTGCCCTTTTTGCACGCCGCAGCCCCGATCCCGACGGTGGCCGAACTCCGGCGTCCGCCGCGTTGCTCGCCGTCGTCGCTACCGACCACCGCAGCCCCCGCCGTCACCCTAGATTGCTCCGCCGTCGTCTGCCCGTTCGAAAGAGCCCAACCGCACTCGCAATGGTGCCCTGTGCGCCATTTCCGAGCCACGCCGCCGTCCCTGGTGCTCGCCGGAGCAACTCCGGTGGCCGGCCGGCGCCGCCGCCGACGTGGCTGGCCTGGGGCCACCCCCAGTGCCACTGCCGGTGGGCCAGGCCGGCCCCAGTTGACCAGTTGACTTGGTCAACTGGCTGACTGGGTGCTGCCCAGTCACTGACTGGTGGGGCCCCCTTCCCTGTGTCTATGACATATGGGCCCCCCCTGTCAGGTGCCTAATTAACTAATTAGATAAATAAAAATAATTAAAATCCTAATCAGTCACTGACTGTTGGGCCCCACCTGCTAATTAATCCAATTAATTAATTTAACCCCTCAGTTAATGTCACAGTGTATGACATGTGGGTCCCACCTGTCAGGTTTGACTCTGGTCAGCCAGAGTTGACCTGCTGATGTCACCCTGACCTCATGCTGACGTCATCATTCACTATTCTGGATAATTCGAATTTAAATTAATAATTAAATTCAGAAAATGTATAAAACTTTAGAAAATCATACTAAATAAACCGTAACTCCGATGAAAATAATTTATATATGAAACTTGCTCAGAATTTTGATACGAACCCGAATACGCCCTCCGTATTCTTGTCAGATGCCCCTAGCTATATAAACATTGAACTTTTAGACCGATTTCGGTAAATGAATAGTGCCCAATGTTGATTAAATAAATCCGGATAAATTCCTAAATTAACTAAATCATTTAGTTAGGCAGTAGAACACCCCGGCATATCATTTAGGCATGTCATACATATTGTTTGCATTATTGTCGTGAATTTATTGTTTCTCTCCCTCCCCATTCTCTTTCGATAGACGCTGAGACCGACGACGCTGCACCTGGATATGACTACACTACCGACGAGCAGCCCGTTGGGGATCTCTCTCTCTTGCCAGAGTAACCAGGCAAGCCCCCCCCCCCTTGAGCATCCAGATATCGCCCATTCTATTCTCCTGCTTGCATTAGATTTTGCTACTGTTAATGTATGCTCCTATTCTGATGCATAGCCTGCTATTGTAACATGTTCATTGCTACCTTACCTGCCTATGATAAACTGTTTAGTATAGGTTGGTAGTGAACCTTCAGTGACCCCACCACCTTATCCTTGTTGCCCCTGCTTGATCATCGACGACTCGATCAACGTGATCGTCGACTAGAGACCAACACCTCACTTCACACCCCCTTAGTTGTACGACTCTGCGTAGTAACTATCGAGTGCCGAGGGTGAAACCTCGTAACGCACTCCTGATGAATACTCTGCAGTGTAGCTGTTCGATCGTGGTCATCGAGGGTGATTCCTCCTTCTCCACTTCCGATACGACTCAGTCGTGCAACCCTCAGTGTGAATCTCGAGGGTGATGCCTCATACATTCACCCTGTTGATTTCGTCGAGTGGAATCCGCCGAGGGTGATTCCTCGGGTTTCCCCCTCGATGTTATGACCACACGATTACTTGACCTTTGTTACAGGCGGGTCCACCCTGGTGGGTACCCGCTGGGGATCTATGATGTCGGGTGTGCCGGAAGGGCACCCGAGTGTGATATTGTGGCGGAGCATCAGAGACTCTGATTGTCTCCGCGGGATATTAATTGAGCCTATTGGATTTGGGTGTGTGATCTGAGTGGGTCGACGTGCCCTATACGCACTACCACCACGCGGGATAATGGTTATGGGACCCTCTGCGATGTACGTTTCTCCCGAAAGCTCGTCTGACGTCACGATTCACCGTGCGGGCTGATTGTCGGGATTGGGCTGGATACTTCACTGATGAGCTCAGTGTCGCGCCTGCACCCCGGCCAGTCTCACAACGCGCAGGGTGCCCAGGGCGATGGCCCAAGACCTCTGGGTCCATAGGTTAGTCCGGCATGCTGACCTCTGCTGAGCCTAGGTAGGGCTTTGCGTCGTGTTGATCTTCCGAGGACGGGCATTACCCACCAAGTGTGTCCGGCCAGAGTTGATCGAGCGTGTTGGGTAACAGTAGTGCACCCCTGCAGGGATGAATCATCTATCGATAGCCGGTCCTACGGTAAAGGATGCTCAGTTTGTGTATCCCGATCTACTACTTGAACTGGATACTTGTTACTTAATTGAAGCTTCGGGATCGCTTTCTCGCTGGGAGTCGAGGAAGGATCTCTAGGTTTTGCTTCAACATGTTTGCTAAATAAAATGCTATTCTACTCTCTTCTACTGCTGCAAGATGATGGCTTCGTGAAGATGTTTGAAGATGCTAGTCTTCGATAGGACTAGGCCTTCTCTCTATTCTGGCTTTTCTGCAGCCCAGTCCACTTATACAGCCTTTCTCCATTGATAATGTTGCATATGTAGTATAGATCCTTGTTTGCTGAGTACTTCGGATGAGTACTCACGGTTGCTTTACTTTCTCTTTTCCCCATACCCCACCTTGATGATACATCAGACGATGGAGTTCAGGAGCTAGATGCCACCACAGGAGCTTACTACCAGGAGGGTCCAGAGGGCACTTACTACTGGATTGAGCCAGCCGACCAGGAGTACGATCGGAGGCTCCCAGGCAGGAGGCCAACGCCTTTCGATCTAGTGTCGCTGTTTGTGCTAGCCTTCTTAAGGCAAAACTTGTCTAACTATGTCTGTACTCAGATAATATTTGTACGACTGACTTATGTATTCTTATCTTCGGATCCCTGGTCTGTAATATTGTGGATCTCCGTTTAAATTGTGTTAGAGTTGTGTTGTGATATCTTCCCGTGAGTCCCTGTGCTTGATCGTACACGTTTGCGTGTATGATTAGTGTACGATTGAGTCGGGGGCATCACATAGCTAGAGTAGCTCCATGCAGAGCATTGTAGACATAGAAATTTGCAAAATACATACGGATCTGAATGTGGCAGGCCCGTTGACTAAACCTCTCTCACAAGGAAACATGATCAAACCATAGAACTCATTGGGTGCTAATCACATGGTGATGTGAACTAGATTATTGACTCTACTGCAAGTGGGAGACTGTTGGAAATATGCCCTAGAGGCAAAAATAAAGTGGTTATTATTATATTTCCTTAATCATGATAAAGGCTTATTATTCATGCTAGAATTGTATTGAACGGAAACTTAAATACATGTGTGGATACATAAACAAATACCGTGTCCCTAGTGAGCCTCTACTAGACTAGCTCGTTGATCAAAAGATGGTTAAGGTTTCCTAACCATAGACATGTGTTGTCACTTGATAACAGGATCACATCATTAGGAGAATGATGTGATGGACAAGACCCATCCGTTAGCTTAGCATATGATTGTTCAGTTTATTGCTACTGCTTTCTTAATGTCAAATACATATTCCTTCGACCATGAGATCATGCAACTCCCAGATACCAGAAGAATACCTTGTGTGCAATCAAACATCATAACATAACTGGGTGATCATAAAGATGTTCTATAGGTATCTCCGAAGGTCTCTATTGGGTTGGCGTGAATCAAGATTGGGATTTGTCACTTCGTATGACGGAGAGGTATCTCTGGGCCCTCTCGATAATACAACATCACAAGAAGCTTGAAAGCAAAGTGGACTAAGGAGTTAGTTACGAGATGATGTATTACGGAACGAGTAAAGAGACTTGCCGGTAACGGGATTGAACTAGGTATAGAGATACCGACGATCGAATCTCTGGCAATTAACATACCGACAGACAAAGGGAACTACGTATGTTGTCATAAAGGTTCGACTGATAAAGATCTTTATAGAATATGTCGGAACCAATATGGGCATCCAGGTCCCGCTATTCGTTATGGACCGGAGAAGCATCTCGGTCATGTCTGTGACACCCTGGTTTTTGGTTCTATTTTTTTTCCTTTGCGGGATTTGACTCCCGTCTTTTTTCCTCGGTGTTATTGGATTTTCTCCAGCTCTTGAGTATATGAAGATGGTCATCTAGCCTTGCCTTCCCTATCCAACCAGAGATTCTCTCCAGTCCACCCTTACTACCCAAGATCTATTCTCAGGGTTTTACCGTCTGAAACCCTACCTTTCGAGTTACCGGAAGGGAAACCCTGATCTCTTCCATTACAAAGGAACCCCAATTTCCTTTGATCTGCTGACTCCCAAACTTTTCCCAGTGATCCTCCTCCATCTATAAACCCTGGATATGCAAAAATATTGCCAAGTTATTTGTAATATTTTTCATTTATAATTAATTCCTTTTTCTGCCAGTTAAAGGAATTAAATCCAAGAAAATATCTATCCATCTCCAAAGTTTATGAAAACTTGTGGAGATATTCTTTGTGATCATATTGAGCTCCCATAAAAATATTGGCCATAATTAAATAAGGGAAATTGCATTTTCCTATTTAATGCCAATATTGCATTTTGGGCAGTTTCTAAAGGAACTACCATTTTGGTAGACAGGAAGAATCCCGAATAAATTATGGAGCTTCTCCTATCCATATCTTCACCATTTCCATCAAGAACCCAAGTTCCATAGTTCAAATTTTGAGCACAACATCCATTTGCAAATTCTGTCCAGTTGGGTAAATTGCAAAGGAAGTGCTTGAACCCTTGATCTATTTGAGCTGAAATTTTTCATGGTGGTTAACATTGCTAAATCACTCATGGAAACCAAAAACCAGCTCAATCCATCTATCCATTCTTCCCCAACAACTTTCTCAAGTTTCTGTCCATTTGGAACCTCTGTAAAGCCAGTACCATTTTGGTGTACCCAAATGGTATGAAACTTTTACAGTGGCTCCATATGTTCAAATAACTCACCTCCTCCAAATTTCAGCTCAATGCAAGCTAGTATGTGAGTGCCACATGAAAGTTTGCATTTCTGACCAGTGGGGTCCATTCTACAGCAAGTGCCACTTATCTTCATCCAAATGATCTGCAAATTTGCAGAGATGATCATCTTAGTGGGTGATCACTCTCAGCCAAAGACCAGAGTCTATCTCTTGCTCAATCTCTCTCAGCGCACATCAAACACCTTCCTATCAGAATCTTACTCTGCAAGTTTCACTCACCTCAGAGCCACCCAGCTGAGTCCAGCAGCTTCCCTCATCTACTTGACCTGTGAACAGCATGTTGGACAAGACCTGGCAGGCAGACGCGGTCCAGAGCATGCTGTACCCGTGGTGACCGCATGAACAACGAGTAGAAACTATGCTCTACGAGGTCGTCGAGTCGGGCAGGACAACTCGAGCAGCCCAGGTTTGTCCGAGCATGTCCTATGGCTCCCCTGCGTCCACGGGCCCCTCTCCAGCACCTTCTCCCCTCCTTTTTCTTCCTTCCCATGCCTCGGTAACTCCGGCGAACTGTGCGCCCGTGACGCTGTCGTTTTCCTCTCCTGTCTTCTTCCCCCTCGATCCTTCCCGTAGCTCCAGCTGGCCTCCACCGTCCACCCTAGACCCTTCCCGATGCCGCAAGCGGCCAGCCACGACTCTCCCGAGCTCCAATGATGGGATAGGAAGGCCACGGTGGCCGAGCTTATCCGGCGAGCTCACCTGCATATATATAGGCCCTCCCCGCATCACCTTGAGCTCACACCAGCCTCCCCTCGCTCCCAGCTCCCTCCCCAACCTCTCACCCGAGCTGGAGAAGCCCTCCCTGTCTCCCATTGCCGCCTCGGTCACCTTTGGCCACCGCTTAAATTGCGGCAAACAGAAGCCCCTCTTGCCCTCCTACCACCACTAGGAGAACCCCCGTGGTCCGGCGACCCTCCACCACCCTTCCCCTCATCCAACTACGCACCGAATCGCCCTACCCATCATCGCCGAACCGACCGTCCGCCATGGCCGAGGGTGTGCTCACTGCCGCCCTCCCCGAGACCCGTGCCCTTCATGGATGGATGCGTCTTGGTCCCCTGATCTCGCCGGTAGCCCGAGCACCGTGAACGATGGCCGGAGCTGCCGGCAGTCGCCGTCGGCATCGTCTCTTCCCTCGACCAGGCGTGCCCGCGAACTGAGAAGACGGCCCGACCGGTGGGCCAGCCCTGTCGGCCTCTTGCCTTTTTTTTAAAGTGGGAGGCAGCACGAGCGGGCCAGCCTAGCGACTACAGTGGCAGCGGCTGCCTCGCGGTGGCCCAGGCAGCGGATGAATCCAGCCCGAGCCGGCCCAAAGCAGAAGTACAGGAGTAGCTGGGCCGTGGCCTGAGGCCTGGGCCAGATGCAGCACCCCATAGCCCAAAGAGCACAGTGCTCTTTTCTTTTTTCGCCGATTTTTTGGACAGGACCCGTATGTAATTACTTTAATTGCAGACAGGTCCCTGGACAGTAAAATCATCACAACTTTTTAACTGTGACTCCGATTCAGCCCCCTCCGAGGGAGAATGGTTTCCGGTGTTCCTTTCTGCGGACTCTCCGCACTTCTTCCTGGAGTATTCATCGACCCCCAGGCAAGCCGGCCATCTGATATATGCCCTAAAGCATTGCTCTATGTTATTCTTGCATGTTTAATTAATGATTATGCCTGTGATAGAAATAATTAAACTTCTACTAGATTGCACTTACTCTTTACATTACTTGCATTAGTTTGTTATAATGCATAGTTACTGCCACCTCAACTTCTTGTGATAGATAACCATGCTTGCTAAATGATGGCTAAAGCTAAACCTAGTTGGTTGATCCAGAGTCACCTGTCCGGACTTATCCATGCAACCACATTTGTCGGTATGGGACGGCCTTGACATGGTCTGATCGCGTGCTCTTTTATCGGTACCACCAAATAGGGAAGGTTATGCGTGCGCGCTACCCTGGCCTGGTAGGAGGCGATAACCTTGTGAGCCCAGTTGATTGTTTAACCCGGGAGTCCCCGTTTGGGACAGTTGTTTGGCCATGACGATGGCAGGTGTCACGAGGTAACACAGGGGCCACCCAGGGCAGGACTCTGGGGGAGGATGATTACCGGTGGTACGATGGAGGAGTCACGGGTTAGGCAGGTTTCGTTGGGGCAACACTGGTCCACCCGAATGGGATCATGAGGCCAGGTGCTCCATGGTGTGGGTAAAGTGCGCAACCTCTGCAGAGTGTAATAATCTATTCGAATAGCCGCGTCCATGGTATTGGACAGTCCGTACTAGGCCTCACTAGGTGGTCAATCATAGTAGTGATAATAATGATGGAAGAACTCATCTTATGATCGGAAGTACTCAGTGGATCATGAGTATTCTGATGGTTGTAAGGCAACCCAGAAGAGAGTAAGCTTGTCAGACTTGTAGTGCAGACATCAGATGATGTCAGGAATATGATATACCTACTTTACTATATTTTTACTTTAGTAGTTATCTTGCTAGATAACCCTGCTATAACATGATAATTGATATTGCTAGCAAGCTATTCCATGCCATGATAATTAATATTGCTCTAATAACAAATGCATGCTTGAATGCCATGGATTGCTTTGCTTGGTGTATATGTTAGTTTGGTTTGCTTGCGAGTACATTCAAAAGTACTCAGCGGCCTTTAACGTGGACAGGTTCACATAAGGATCCGTCGTCCGTCGTCGAGGAGCCAGAGCGTTCACGGCCTAGAAGAGTAACCTAGTCAGATCCCTGTGGATTGGAGCCGTACCAAGACCATGCTGCCTTAGATAGAGCTTTTCCGCTGCCATCACCTCTTGTAAGATATCATGTAAGACTTATATATCCATTAATAGAAATGCCTGTGTTCATGATACTTGTTGTAAATGCGCATGCCAGAGTGATTTCCTGGGCTGGCATCCGTGGTGACCGTCTGGCTACAGTGGTAATCAGGCGGGGCGCCACAACGGGTGGTATCAGAGCAGCCAGGCTGACTATAGGTTACCCTAGCCATACTTCATTGTCTTGTGCTCAGTAGAAAGCCCAAATGGATTTCAGCCATCTTTGCCAAGCTGGCACGGCTACTTTTGATCATAAGGCAACCCCATAGGTTTTTGGCTCCATCAGACTCCAACCCTTTTGGCCTTTGCCTCCGGTGTGAAATATCCGCACTAGGCAACGACCCGTGAGCTCTGAACCCTTAGGTAAACCAGATATCCCTACCTTGCTTGCTAACCATGGCATTTCTCTTCTTAACTCTAGTTTCCGTTGGGAAACGCTTATAAATTCCATCTTTCCTCGACAACCCTAGAATCGTTGACTAAGCCATTTTGGCTATGGTCGTGCGTCGAGTTTGATATTCCCTAAGGAAGTAGTAGGAGCTGGACACCAATTGCTACCAGGAGCATTGTGTGGTTTTGCTTCTAAATCCTTAGAGGTGCATCGAGTGCGCTATATTAGTTATACTAGTGGATATTCGGCCACGTGTGTAAGGTCCGCAAAATTTTAGCTTTATTTGCTTTTTGGTTTTCGCGGTTTTGTTTCTTTTGTCGGTTCCGATTCATCGCTCCGACTGGATCCATCTGCAAGTGCCGTCAAGAAGACCAGCATACAACTTGGATAATACCCAATAATCCAAATTCAGCAAGAGTCAAGCCAAGCCAACTGCCTGGTATTCAAAATAGCAGCATCGGATCTGTCCAGAATGAAGAATGGTTCAGAAGCAGAATCTGTGTGCGACAGACAAGGAGAGAATATACCTGAGAGAGTTTGCCCCATAGCATATCACATCTAAGAAGCAGTCAGATGAGCTATCAGGAATGGACACCAGCAAGGACAAATTATTCCGTCCGCGACACACAAGGACTATTTCAGTCAGTGAGGTGAACCGGGTCTTTTCTCAACGGACTCAAGAATCATTTATTACCCACCGAAGACATTTTTCAAGAATCTGAATGTGCCAAGAGCAGCAACAAAATTCTGGTACGTTGGTACAAATTGCAGAGCATATTTTGGAAATCACCGGTGCGTATGTAAAAAATTTCGGGCACTGTGACAAGTTTTGCAAGGAAAATGGATAAGTTCACGGTTGCCAGAATCAAGGAGCGCCTAACATGCTTGGAAGCTCAGCTAAATCAAAGGGAATTATCCATAAACTGCTTATCGGCAACACTTGTTTGAATGCAAAAGGTAATCCAAATTAATTAACAACATGAAGCATACATCAGTTCTGCAACCTTTACAGCAGCAAGGATCAGACCAGCAGAAGGACAAGCGGTGTGCATGACAACAGAATATCTGCAGTCAAGGTATGGCCTATACCAAGTTTGGCTCCCCTATGGTAAAATTCTGGATACATCGAAAGGAAGCTAGAATCGGCCATAGATCCGACTACGTACACAGTAAAAGGCTTCTGGTATAAGGAACCCAGCCTTCCTTCACAAGCTACCGAGAAGAGCTTACGACGCAAGACTGCCAATCTTCCTTGGTATGCCACTTGGTGGAAAAAAACTTCTGGGGTACGGCACTCCCATCTTCCATCGTGTGCTACCACAGAAAACTTCCGGCATAAGGCACCTGACCTTCCTCAACAAGACACATGAGGGAAAAAATTCTGAGATACGATACCCAGCCTTCCTCAGTACGCTAGCCTGGCAGAAGCTTCGAGCATAAGGAATTCAGCCTTCTTCAACACGCCATCGTGCCTACAACAAGCTTGTCAGGAGCACGAGCTAGTCTGGACACCCATCCACCCCAGAACACAGTGGTTATGAAAGGATTTATCCTACACCTACATATGTTGTGAGCATGCAGTCCAGTGGATCAGTTCATGCGAGCCACTCATACACGGGAATGGTTGTGTTCAGCGAATCATTGGCCCCATACTTCAAAGAAGAATATGAGCACATCAACCCCTACGAGGTATGCAAGAATAAGTTGGGAGAACAGGCCCTACAAGCCGGGAAAACAATCAATGAGCCGTGTTGGCAGGTCATGACAAGTCCATCAAAGGAATCCTCAGGAACAAAGAAGTTGTGGACAAACAACCTCCGTGCCGGTCAGCAAGATACAGTTTCACGGATAGAGTGGTATTACCAATCCTTGTCGGACTCTTGCATATGCGGCCACAACAGTGCAGCCAGCATGCCATACTCATCCTAAATATGGGCCATCAACCAAGATAAGAGGCTATGCGCCGAAAGATACACCAGATGATAGCGATACTATGTTCAGCTCAGTGGTCATAGCAAGGACTACAGAGGCTATATACTACAGAGTCATCTTCACGAGCGACAAAGTTTGAAACAAGACATTTGGATAGAATGGCTCAAAGCACATTAGCATCGACAGCTCATAGACGTCATGACATCATTGGAATAAGAGATTATGTCTATGATTACTTTGTGATCATGCCCGACACTTCAGTTAGAGATGTAACAGCAATAGCTTGGTCATGTTGTTCCTTGAACTGTGGATCACCTAAGGACAAAGTCTGAAGACATCAGCCAGAAGGAAACACCTCGTACGAATCCACAGTCACACTGAGCATTCTGACATGGCAAAAATAAAGTCACTCCTAGCAATTTGAGGCAATACAAGCATGAGAGCCTGGTACCAGGAAAGGATGTCTTGCCCGTAACAGTCAGGGTAAGAAGCATTACAATAAAACCCGAAGCAGTTACTTCCAGGCCCTAGAAATCATGCTGTCTGTGGGTATTACCCGCTACCCCACCCAGGAACACCACTACTAGGACAAAAGGTACACCTAATAGGAAAGAGAAGGATTCAAGGAAGCTGTCTGAAAAAAAATCAACACATGGTCCATCAGAAGAGGCAGTAAAAAGGGTCAGTGAACCCAACGAAGATGAGACCGCTGATGGATCCAAGTCGCACACAGGTAAGTTCCCCTTCACCGGGAGGTAAGCCCGAAAATCTTGAGGATGAGATTTTCTTAAGGGGGGTAGGTTTGTGACACCCTGGTTTTCGCTTCTATTTTTTTTCCTTTGCGGGATTTGACTCCCGTCTTTTTTCCTCGGTGTTATTGGATTTTCTCCAGCTCTTGGGTATATGAAGATGGTAATCTAGCCTTGCCTTCCCTATCCAACCAAAGATTCTCTCCAGTCCACCCTTACTACCCAAGATCTATTCTCAGGGTTTTGCCATCTGAAACCCTACCTTCCGAGTTACCGGAAGGGAAACCCTGATCTCTTCCGTTACAAAGGAACCCCAATTTCCTTTGATCTGCTGACTCCCAAACTTTTCCCAGTGATCATCCTCCATCTATAAACCCTGGATATGCAAAAATATTGCCAAGTTATTTGCAATATTTTTCATTTATAATTAATTCCTTTTTCTGCCAGTTAAAGGAATTAAATCCAGGAAAATATCTATCCATCTCCAAAGTTTATGAAAACTTGTGGAGATATTCTTTGTGATCATATTGAGCTCCCATAAAAATATTGGCCATAATTAAATAAGGGAAATTGCATTTTCCTATTTAATGCCAATATTGCATTTTAAGCAGTTTCTAAAGGAACTACCATTTTGGTAGCCAGGAAGAATCCCAAATAAATTATGGAGCTACTCCTATCCATATCTTCACCATTTCCATCAAGAACCCAAGTTCCATAGTTCAAATTTTGAGCACAACATCCATTTGCAAATTTTGTCTAGTTGGGCAAATTGCAAAGGAAGGGCTTTAACCCTTGATCTATTTGAGCTGAAATTTTTCATGGTGGTTAACATTGCTAAATCACTCATGGAAACCAAAAACCAGCTCTATCCATCTATCCATTCTTCCCCAGCAACTTTCTCAAGTTTCTGTCCATTTGGAACCTCTGTGAAGCAAGTACCATTTTGGTGTACCCAAATGATATGAAACTTTTAAAGTGGCTCCATATGTTCAAATAACTCACCTCCTCCAAATTTCAGCTCAATGCAAGCTAGTATGTGAGTGCCACATCAAAGATTGCATTTCTGACTAGTGGGGTCCATTCTACAGCAAGTGCCACTTATCTTCATCCAAATGATCTGCAAATTTGCAGAAATGATCATATTGTGGGTGATCACTCTCAGCCAAAGACCAGAGTCTATCTCCTGCTCAATCTCTCTCAGCTCACATCAATCACCTTCCTGTCAGAATCTTACTCTGCAAGTTTCACTCACCTCAGAGCCACCCAGCTGAGTCCAGCAGCTTCCCTCATCTACTTGATCTGTGAACACCGCGTTGGACAAGACCTGGCAGGCAGACGCGGTCCAGAGCGCGTTGTACCCGTGGTGACCGCGTGAACAGCGAGTAGAAACTGTGCTCTATGCGGTCGTCGAGCTGGGCAGGACAGCTCGTGCAGCCCCGGTT
Source organism: Thinopyrum elongatum (assembly GCA_011799875.1). Lineage (NCBI taxonomy): Eukaryota > Viridiplantae > Streptophyta > Magnoliopsida > Poales > Poaceae > Thinopyrum > Thinopyrum elongatum. The sequence goes on from CM022297.1 coordinate 426,439,842, forward strand.
TGTCCGAGCATGTCCTATGGCTCCCCTGTGTCCACGCGCCCCTCTCCAGCACCTTCTCCCCTCCTTTTTCTTCCTCCCCTTGACACGGCAACTCCGGCGAACTGTGCGCCCGTGACGCCGTCGTTTTCCTCTCTTGTCTTCTTCCCCCTCGATCCTTCCTGTAGCTCCAGCTGGCCTCCACCATCCGCCCTAGACCCTTCCTTATGCCGCAAGCGGCCAGCCACGACTCCCCGAGCTCCAGTGATCGGATAGGAAGGCCACGGCGGCCGAGCTTATCCGGCGAGCTCACCCGCCTATATATAGGCCCTCCCCGCATCACCTTAAGCTCACACCAGCCTCCCCTCGCTCCCAGCTCCCTCCCCAACCTCTCACCCAAGTCGGAGAAGCCCTCCCTGTCTCCCATTGCTGCCTCGGTCACCTTCGGCCGCCGCTTAAATTGCGGCAAACCGGAGCCCCTCTCGCCCTCCTACCACTACCAGGAGAACCCCCGAGGTCCGGCGACCCTCCACCACCCATCCCCTCGTCCAACTGCGCACCGAATCACCCTACCCATCATCGCCGAACCAGCTGTCCGCCATGGCCGAGGGTGTGCTCGCTGCCACCCTCCCCGAGACCCGTGCCCTTCATGGATAGATGCGGCACGGTCCCCTCATTTCGCCGGTAGCCCGAGCACCGCGAACGATGGCCTGAGCTGCTGGCAGTCACCGTCGGTGCCGTCTCTTCCCTCGGCCAGGCGTGCTCATGCAAGGAGGAAGACGAGTCGACCGGTGGGCCAGCCCTGTCGGCATTTTGCCATTTTTTCAAAGTGCGAGGCAGCGCGGGCGGGCCGGCCCAGCGACTACAGCGGCTGCGACTGCCTCGCGGTGGCCCAGGCGGCGGCCAAATCCAGCTCGAGCCGGCCCAAAGCAGTAGTACAGCAGTAGCTGGGCCACGGCCTGAGGCCTGGGCCAGATGCAGCACCCCGCAGCCCAAAGAGCACAGTGCTCTTTTCTTTTTTCGCCAATTTTCTGGACAGGACCCGTATGTAATTACTTTAATTGTAGACAAGTCCATGGACAGTAAAATCATCACAACTTTTTAACTGTGACTCCAATTCAGCCCCCTCCGAGGGAGAACTGTTTCCGGTGATCCTTTCTGCGGACTCTCCGCACTTCTTCCCGGAGTATTCATCGCCCCCTAGGCAAGCCGGCCATATGATATATGCCCTAAAGCATTGCTCTATGTTATTCTTGCGTGTTTAATTAATGATTATGCCTGTGATAGAAATAATTAAACTTCTGCTAGATTGCACTTACTGTTTACATTACTTGCATTAGTTTGTTATAATGCATAGTTACTGCCACCTCAACTTGTTGTGATAGATAACCATGCTTGATAAATGAATGCTAAAGCTAATCCTTGTCGGTTGATCCAGAGTCACCTGTCCGGACTTATCCATACAGCCACATTTGCCAGTATGGGACGGCCTTGACTTGGTCTGATCGCGTGCTCTTTTATCGGTACCACCAAATAGGGAAGGTTATGCGTGCGCGCTACCCTGGCCCGGTAGGCGGCGATAACCTTGTGAGCCTAGTTGATTGTTTAACCTGGGAGTCCCCGTTTGGGACAGTTGTTTGGCCACGATGGTGGCAGGTGTCACGAGGTGACACAGGGGCCACCCAGGGTAGGACTCCAGGGGAGGATGATTGCCGGTGGTACGATGGAGGAGTCACAGGTTAGGCAGGTTTCTTTGGGGCAACACTGGTCCACCCGAATGGGATCACGAGGCCAGGTGCTCCATGGTGTGGGTAAAGTACGCAACCTCTGCAGAGTGTAAGAATCTATTCGAATAGCCGCGTCCATGGTATTGGACAGTCCGTACTAGGCCTCACTAGGTGGTCAACCGTAGTAGTGATAGTAATGATGGAAGAACTCGTGTTATGATCGGAAGTACTCAGTGGATCGTGAGTATTCTGAGGGTTGTAAGGTAACATGGAAGAGAGTAAGCTTGTCAGACTTGTAGTGTAGACATCAAATGATGTCAGGAATATGATATACCTACTTTACTGTATTTTTACTTTAGTAGTAATCTTGCTAGATAACCCTGCTATAACATGATAATTGATATTGCTAGCTAGCTATTCCATGCCATGATAATTAATATTGCTCTAATAACAAATGCATGCTTGAATGCCATGGATTGCTTTGCTTGGTGTATATGTTAGTTTGATTTGCTTGCGAGTACATTCAAAACTACTCAGCGGCCTTTAACGTGGCTAGGTTCACATAAGGATCCGTTGTCTGTCGTCGAGGAGCCGGAGCATTCGCAGGCTAGAAGAGTAACCCAGTCAGATCCCTGTGGATTGGAGCCACACCAAGACCATGCTGCCTTAGATAGAGCTTTTGCGCTGCCATCACCTCTTGTAAGATATCATGTAAGACTTATATATCCATTAATAGAAATGCCTGTGTTCATGATACTTGTTGTAAACGCGCATGCCAGAGTGATTTCCTGGGCTAGTATGCGTGGCGACCGTCTGGCTACAGTGGTAATCAGGCGGGGCGCCACAATGTCTACATCATTCTTAAACCCGTAGGGTCCGCACGCTTAATGTTCGTTGACGATATACTATTATATGAGTTATGTGAATTGGTGACCGAATGTTATTCGGAGCCCCGGATGAGATCACGGACATGACGAGGAGCACCAGAATGGTCCGGAGGTATAGATTGATATTTAGGACATTACTATTTGGTCTCCGAAAAGGTTTCGGAATGCACCGGGTATTTATCTGATCACCGAAAGGGGTTCCGAGAGGCCACGGGAAGTTACTCGGCCTAACGGGCCAAGGGAAGGGGAGCACACCAGCCCACAAGGGGCTGGCGCGCTCCCAACCTAGCCGCTGGCCTTGTAAAGGAAAGGGAGGGGCTGGCCCCCTCCTGCCTTTCTCCATGGAAGAGAGAAAGGGAAAGGGGGGCGCCCTAAGGCAGCCAGCCCCCTTTCCTTTCCCCCTAGCGCCAAAGAAGGAAGGGGGGCGGCCAGGGGAGGCCCTAGGGCTGGCCGCCGGCCCCCTTAGGGGTGCCCTAGGCTGCCTCCCCTCTTCCCCCCACCTATATATATGAGAGGAGGGAGAGGGGCAACACACACCACGATCCTCAAGCCGTGTGCGGTGCCCCGGCGCCTTCTAGTTCTAGTTCCTCCTCCTCCACATCAATTGTGCTTGGCGAAGCCCTGCGGATAGTTTCACCACATCCGTCACCACGCCATCATGCTGCTGGAATGTGGCACCCCGATCCGCATGGGGCAGGGGGGATTCGCACGTCAGCCTAGGATAACACCTGACGCATGACAGGTACATGATGCAGCATTCCAGGTACAAAAATATTCATCAAATACATGCTTGGAGGATTACATGATTGATGAATACAATGTGTGGCATAGCTCTAAGGCTATCTAAATGGCGGCGGAAGTCTTGGTTTGGCAGCACATCAACTCTGGCTGCGCTCCACAACTCACAGGACTGGCAAGGTTACGGCCTAGCGCGACGAATCTCCTCCTGCAATCTGGCCACGTGCAAGGCCAGGTGAGTACTTTGAATGTACTCGCAAGACAATCAAATATATAGCATCCAAACAAGCAGATGACAAAGCAAGAACCAAGCGCATGCAACAACCTACCTCATAACAGAAACTAAGCATGGCATGATATAAACAAGAGACATAGATCAGACTAATCATGGACAACATCATAGCATCGACCCACATAGCAATAACATGGCATATCAAAACTTATTTCTAACATGGCAATAGCATAACATGGCATAGCATAGCATCTCAATCATAACATGACATGACATAGATGTATCTAGGAGACATGGATATATGCATGAACTATGCTGAAAATAAACTACCATTTACCTCCCGTGAAGACATACTGTTCATCAATCACTTACTTATCCACTGCCTCTCTAGGCAAAATCATGACTCACCAAGATCTCATCTCGTGATCGTATCAGAACATCACAGTGACTTCTCACGACTATCTCATAGTCCAAGTCACCACATTCTTTATAGCACCTCATTTATCAACTTAGTTATATTAGGTTTATCCTACCTTTCGACCGAGACCCGATAGTGTGACCTACTACGAACTATGCCCATGACCGAGGACGCGGCTATCGATAGATTTAACACACACTCTGCAGAGGTTAGCACACTGTACCCACACTACGGAACCCATGGCCTCGCACTCCCATTCGGGTGGACCAACGGCATTCCGACAAAACCGATCCATTGCCCATGACACTCTCCCGACCACTCCGACAAACTCCCCTCTTGGGCTAAGTCATGGGTGGCCCCGTGTCTACCAAAGACATCCAACGCCCACCGTCGTGGCAAAACAATAAACGGTCCCAAACGGGGACATGTGCACATAACCAAACTCGGGCTCACAAGGCTTATGTCTGCCTACCTGATCAGGGTAGCACGCGCCCATAACCTTCCCTCGTTGGAGGCACCGGCGAGAGGCATGACAATAGATCGCATTAAGGCCCTCCCATAAAAGGCAAGTGTGGCTGCACTGGAGAAGCTCGATTTGGTGGCACTAGGACTCGATCCCATCGATGACGGAGGAGATTTGTTATTATTAAGTCATGTTATTAGCTTCTCCATCATCATCAACATGCAGGCATGATTAACATGGATGCAACAATGAGCATGAACATACAAATGCATGAACAAAATACCAAGCTTCTCAAGTGAACAATTAAAGCATATGGAACAAGGCGAAAAAAGCACTAGCATATCAACTGTGTACCAAAATCATCATAGCATTTATATCAAAAGATGAGACATGATGTTATCAATAACTATATCCTAGCTAGCATGGCAAAAGATGTCATGAAGGGCAAGCATGACATGGCAAGCAATACAACATATACCACAACTGAAATAACTGCAGATGAAACAGATAAGAAACGACTGCAACTACACACACACAAGGTGCAAGCAAAGTCAACATGCAAGTTCGGGGCTCATCATAAGAGGTTGGCTTGCCTGGGGGTCGAGGAATACTCCGGGAAGAAGTGCGATCACCTCGTGGAAAAATTTGCCGGAGAATGGTTCTCTCTCAGAGGGGCTGGATATAGGGCAGGGGCAAAATGGGAATTTTCAGAATGTGCAAACATCAAGAAAATAGTCCCAACATGAGCGCAGGAATCGCCTCAATCGGAGTTACGAGCGCAAAGTTGTGGCCGTTCACTTTTTAGGCAGAAAAGAGGCTTAAACAGTGAACGTTCACAAAATAACCATTTCGGCGGGCGGGGCTGAAAACAGAAAGCGCAAAGCTTAGAATACGTTTTCGAAGCACAGAAAGCATATTTCAGACAATACGTCTTCAGTAAAAGAAAACGTGTTACAGCGAATACGTTTTCAGAGTAATGAAAACACACTTATGGGGATGCGTCTCCACTTACGCTGATGTGGCACCGCTTCAGTCGCCGATAGGTGGGGTCGCGCGGGGAGGGGCCCGCCTGGCCGGTCCTTCTTCATCCTCGCGCTCGGGCGCGCTCCTGGCCGAGGAAGGAGGCCGCCCCGACGGTGGTTGCCGGCGCTTTCGGCCACCAGTCACGGTGTGCGACCTACCGAGGAGATCGGGAGGGAGAGGCGCATCTGGTGGTGGGAGTTGCCGCCGTCGAGGAGCATTGCAGGGGAGGCAGCAGCGCCCACGGCGGGGAGAGGCTTCGGTCGCCGGCGGACACGGCGCTATGGTGGGGGAGAGGATGGGCCGAGGCCACAGGGAGGCTCGCCGGACTCTAGGTGATGCAGTGGTGAAGGTGGAACGACGAGGATCGCTCGGGATCACCGGAATCAAGCAGGACCCGAGGCGGCGGCCATGGCGATGGTGGGGGTCGGAGAGAGCTTTTCCGGCTCGATGGAGTGGTTGGGGAGGGAGCTAGAGAAGTGGTGAGGCTGCTGGTGAGCTCAGACGAGCGATGAGAGGCTATATATAGCCGGGGCGAGGGCACCCAAGCCGGTCGCCGCCGAGTGAGTCCTGCCGAGGCTCTGCCGGCCGCAGAGGTCACGGGAAGGCGACGAGGGAGAAGCGGACGAGCAGCAGAGTGTCACGGAGACGAGCAGCGCTCGGGGACACAAGGAGGAAGAGGACACCGAGGGGAAAATGACGGTGCACACGGGCAGGAACTGTGTGGCGACGACGACGGCATGCCGAGGAAGAAAATGGAGGGGGAGAGGAGTCCAGGGGGAAGAGGACGTCGAGGCTGAGCTGTTGGACACGCTGGGGTGAGCCAGGGCTGGTCGGAGCAGGCCTGACGGCGACTACAGGAGCTAGACCACCGATTTGGCCAGCTACACCCGTGGTCACCATGCAAACTTAGTGTCAACACGCGTTCTGGATGCCCCGGTTATGTCTGGTGAGTCGATCACTCCCCCACTAGCTGCTTGGTGCAAAGATCCAACACACAGGGCTCACGGTGTGACTATATGTTTCTCAAGTCCAAAATAGCAGCAACCTGTTTGATATAAATATTGGCCACTGCACAGCTCCATTAGGCATGGGACTTGGGTGAGGATGGTCACTTACTAAGGTGATCGATGTGCCAAAATATCAGGCCAAAGAGATGAGTCTAGCTGGTACTACATGTGCAACCTGCCCAACTGACCAGAAATAGAGATGAGGAAGTAGCACTCACTAAGAGTGTTAGATTGGGCTAAAACTTGGCAAAGCTTGATGATTTGGACATATAATGATGCTGTAAAAATTTCATACCAAATGGACTTGCCAAAATGGTACTTCCTTCACAGCTATCCTCTCTGCCCAAAAACTTGAGAAACATCTAGAGAAATAATGGCTAGATGAAATGAGCCAAAATCTTGGGAAGATAGGTTATATGGATAGGAGAAGGCTTGGGAAAAATTTCAGCCATAATGGAGCAAGATAAAATATACTTGCTTCACAAACTGAAAATTAGGACAGAAATAAAGAATTGTTCCTGGGCTCACATAGTTCAATAGAATGAGATGAATCTTGGAGGAGGGTGATGATATGATCATTAGAGATTGCTGGAAAAGTTTCAGCTCATTTTTCTCACCCATGAAGGTACTTCCTTCACAGACAAGCAATCTGAACAGAAAATTGAGAAAATTGCCAATGAAGATTGGATATATGGGTTGAGCTGATTTTTGGTATCCAGAGGTTATTTATCAATGTTAATCACCCTGCAAAATTTCAGCACAAATGGATCAAGGGTTCAAGCACTTCCTTTGCAAAAATTTCAGACAGGGCAGAAACTTGCATTGGATCATGTGCTCAAATTATGGACTGTGAAGCATGGGTTTGGATGGAAATGGTGAAGATATAGCAAGTACAAGCTTCACAAATTATTTGGGAATTTTCCTTGCTATAAAAATGGTAGCTCCTTTGAAAAATGGCAGAAAGGGGATATTGGCTTAAAATAGGAAAAGGCAATTTTTCTTATTTAAATAGAGCCAATATTTTTGCCAGAGCTAGGATTAGGCATAAATATCATCTCCACAAATTTGCATGAATTTTGGAGGTGGCTAGCTATGCCTTTGGATTTTATTCCTCAGAAAGGCAAAAGAAGGAATAAATCCCAAATGGAAAATATTGCATAAGACTTAGCAATATTTTTGCATATCCAAGATTTGAAAGGGTAGGAGGATCTCTGAGAAGATTTGGAAGATCAACATATCAAGAGAAGTGATGGCTCCTTTGTAATCACAAAGGAAATATTCAAATCCCCATAATTGGAATGGACTTGAGATGATGAAATTGAGGTCTTGCCCACTAACAAAGACATGAGCAAGGTTTTGAAAGGTTGAGAATGGCCTGAATTCTCAGAGTCATCCAGCAAACTCAGGAGAAAATTTGAAAAATGATTGCCAGGAAGGAGTAACAGCACAAATATTGATAACCCAATTTTGGGGCTGTTACATGGAACTCATCTACTACTTCGCCTCGCTTGCTGGATTGAGAAGGCGAGGACGTCATCGAGCTGAACATGTGCTGAACGCGGAGGTGCCGTATGTTCGGTACTTGATCGGGACGGATCGTGAAGGTGTACGACTACACCAACCGCATTGATAAACGCTTTCGCTTAGCGATCTACAAGAGTATGTAGATGCTCTCCCCCTCTCGTAGCTATGCATCTCCATAGATAGATCTTGCGTGTGCGTAGAAACTTTTTTTGTTTTCCATGCAACATTCCCCAACAGTGGCATCATGAGTCAGGTCTATGCGTAGATGATATGCATGAGTAGAACACAAAGGAGTTGTGGGCGGTGATGTTCATACTGCTTACCACCAATGTCTTATTTTGATTTGGCGGCCTTGTGGGATGAAGCGGCCCGGACCAACCTTACATTCCACTCACATGAGACCGGTTCCACCGACTGACATGCAACTTGTTTTGCATAAAGGTGGCTGGCGGGTGTCTGTTTCACCTACTTTAGTTGAATTGAATTTGACTATGGCCGGTCCTTGCAGAAGGTTAAAACAGCAAACTTGATAATCACCATTGTGGTTTTGCATAGGTAAGAACGGTTCTTGCTAGTTGCCCATAGCAGCCACGTAAAACTTGCAACAACAAAGTAGAGGATGTCTAACTTGTTTTTGCAGGGCATGTTGTGATGTGATATGGTCAAGATATGATGTGATACATGTTCATGTATGAGATGATCATGTTTTGTAATAAGTTCATGACTTGCATGTCGATGAGTACGACAACCGGCAGGAGCCTTAGGATTGTCTTTAATTATTGTATGACCTGCATGTCAATCACTAAGCGCCATGTAATTGCTTTACTTTCATCGCTATGCGTTAGCAATAGTTGTAGAAGCAATAGTTGGCGAGATGACCCCGATGACACGATGGAGATCAAGGTGTCGTGCCGGTGACGATGCTTCGGAGATGGAGATCAAAAGCACAATATGATGATGGCCATATCATGTCACATATTTTTTGATTGCATGTGATGTTTATCCTTTATGCATCTTATTTTGCTTAGAACGACGGTAGCATTATAAGATGATCCGTTCACTTAATTTCAAGATAAAGGTGTTCTCCCCGAGTATGCACCGTTGCTAAAGTTAGTCGTTTTGAAGCACCTCGTGATGATCGGATGTGATAGACTCTATGTTCACATAAAACGGGTGTAAGCTAGTTTTGCACATGTAGAATACTTGGGTTAAACTTGACGAGCTTAGCATGTACAGACATGGTCTCGGAACACTGGAGACCGAAAGGTCGAACGTGAGTCATATAGTAGATATGATCAACATAGAGATGTTCACCATTGAAGACTACCCCATCACATGTGATGATTGGACATGGGTTAGTTGATTTGGATCATGTATCACTTAGACAACTTGAGCGATCTACAAGGGTATGTAGATGCTCTCCCCCTCTTGTAGCTATGCATCTCCATACATAGATCTTGCGTGTGCATATAATTTTTTTTGTTTTCCATGCAATGTTCCCCAGCAGTCACATGGCACAACACTTAGCAAGAATCAACGTCCAAAGACAGTTGATGAGCGAGTGCAGATGAGTGGAGTCCCATATGCCTCGGCAATTGGATCCATAATGTATGCTATGATATGTACTAGACCAGATGTTTCTTACGCACTAAGTGTTAGTAGCAGGTACCAAAGTGATCCTGGATTGGCTCATAGGGCAGCTGTTAAAAATATTCTGAAGTACCTCAGTCGGACAAAGGACATGCTCCTTGTCTATGGAGGAGATGAAGAACTCGCTATAAATGGTTACACCGATGCAAGCTTCATGACTGATATAGATGACTATAAATCTCAATCGGGTTATGTTTTTACCCTTAATGGTGGTGCGTAGTTTGGAAGAGTTTCAAGCAAAACACTGTTGTGGATTCTACGACTGTAGCAAAATATATTGTGGCTTCAAAAGCTTCGAAGGAGGCAGTCTGGATAAAGAAGTTTCTTGAAGAAGTTGGTGTGGTCCCAAGTGCGATGAACCCAATGGCACTCTATTGTGATAATAGTGGTGCCGCTGCTCAAGCAAACGAACCAAGATCCCACATGAAGACCAAACATATCGAGCGCAAGTATCACATTATCCGATAGTATATCGAGAAGGGTTTTGTGAAGGTTCTCAAGGTTCACAAAGATTTGAATGTGTCAGACCCGATGACAAAGGCTCTACCACGAGCAAAGCATGAGCAATACCGGATAGCCATAGGTGTTAAAGAGACTATGTAAACTAGACTATTGACTCTAGTGCAAGTGGGAGACTGTTGGAAATATGCCCTAGAGGCAATAATATTGTATTATTATATTTCCATTATTCATAATTAAGAGTTTATATTTCATGCTATAACTTCTATGATCCTGGAATATATGATTTAGTCGAAAACTCATATGCACGTGTGAAATGATAAACGGTAAACAATAGGTTCCCTGTCTCGCCTCTAAGACTGGCTCAAGTGTTGTTGGTGATCAAGTTTTCCGGATCTTAGGATATCGTTAAGTGTAACGATAGTCCTAAAACAACATTGAGGATATGAAGTTAGTAGAATGATCATACAGAATCGACCCAAACTTGTATGTTATACTTTGTGATTATATCGTCTGAAATCATTTGTTATAACACAAAGTGTTAGCATGTGTTTTAGTTCCTCAGACCATGAGAGTGTCTCGGTCACTTCCTACCAGACGGTGGGCTTTGGGGTTGCTCAAACGTCATCTGTAACACGGTGATCATAACGACAACTTTCAGGCTTATCGGAAAGTTTGACAAGTGACCGGATAGCTCAAGAGTGGGATTTGCTCCTTCGACGATGGAGAGATATTCTTAGGGCCCTCTCGGTGTGATGGAAACCATCGTCGTCTGGCTAGACACAGGTGACTACATCAAAGGGATGCCGGAACACGTTAACAAGAAAGAAGAACAAAACCGGTAATGGGAGCAACAGTATAGTGAGCATGGTGATTGCTCAGGAGGATACAGATGCACCCCGGGTTTTGTAAAGTATCACGAAGCAAATGGAACATCAAATGATAACCAAAGGTTCACTCGAATATCTTTCGTGTAATCATAGGGACCGATATGGATGTCCATGGTTCCGTTATCGGTCATTGAACGAAGGGGTTTCGTTCATGTCTATGATTTACCAAACCTACGGGGTCACAAGCTTAAGGTAATCATGATCTATTGAGTGTTAGTAGTGCGGGAGTAATGAGAATATATTTGTGAAATTGTTTCATTAAGTTCCAGAATTGTTTCGAGAGGTTCCGAAAGCGTTCCGGGGTCACCGGAAGGGTTTTGGTGAATATCGGGTAATACCGGGTATTACCGATTAATATATATAGGTGGAAAATGTTTCTGGGGATGTTAAATTTTATATATATATATATATATATATATATATATATAATGCTCTGAAAATGTATAGAACAAATACATATTTAATTTAATATCAATGGGCCTAATAAGGCCAAGAGGTGGAAGGCAACTTGGGCCGCAAGGGCCCAAGTAGGAAGTCACCTCCCTTTCCTTGGGGGGGGGGGGGGGGGGGGGGTCGAATTGGACAAGAGGAGGGAGTCCAACTCCCTCTCCCTAGGCCAGTGCCCCAATTGGGACTATCCCCCCTTGGTGGTTGGCCTCTCCTCCTCCTCCAACCTATATATACTAGGGGATTTTGCTCTATTGGACATACAAGTTTTGGAGCCTCCTATAGTTGATCTAGTTCTAGTTTTAGTTGGTCCTAGTTGACTAATTAGAGCTATCCCTAGACACCTCTAATCCTCATAATTAGAAGCTCTGTGTGGTTCTAATCTCCTCCCTCTAATTCTTCAGTGACGATTTGCTTTGGACGGTGAAGCACTGCCGGATCGTGAAGACCGTACGCTTGCAACCAAGTAGAGATGTTGTGCTTTCGGTCTTCAGTTCAAGGGATTGTTCGAGGGTGGTTCACGGGATCATCATCAACATTCGAGGGACTCCAAGTACGATCTATATTGACTCATCTACTTCTGCTGCACTCCGGAGTTGGTAACGATCGTTGATTCAAACACAATATGCATCTTCATATTGTTCCTGGGTGTTCGTAGGGTTATTTTTTTTGTTTTCTACTACATTTCCCAACAGTATAACCTCATCATATGGTCACTTATGTTTCAAAAACCGAGCAACAAGGTGGTTGCCTCCACATGGTGCCAATACCTCACTAGTGCAAATTCTAGCTTTAAAGTCGGACCACAGAGACAATTCACGAAGGAAAATAGTATAGAAGGAATGTCCACCTGCGATAGTTTTAGGGAACTATATTGAAATAACCTGCTCCAACAATAAGTTATTGTAGTCGGTTGAAAAATCAAAACCGCCTCAAACAATTCACTGAGCCGGTCGGAATGTACAACCAACTAGGATAAGTTTTTTGCAGTCGGTTGCTTTGTGGCAACTGACCATAGTCATTCTTAGGTAGTTCTGACATTCCAACCAGCTTGAATAATACCACACCCAAAAGTCCCACCTAGTGCATCTATTATACTCTGAGCTCTAACCTACTCCTTCTGCCCTCTATCTTTCTGCCGCTATCGTGGTGGCAACACCCTCTTCCCACCGCCCACCAACATTCCACCGTGCTCAACACATGTTACCCAATTTGACCAGTCTAGCCGTCCCTACATGGATTAGGTTGCAAAGGTCGTCCTTGCGTGGCTCCGACATGGTCGAAGGTTCTTAGTGTTGGAACATGCGGTACGCTACGCTAGAGCCAAATAAAAAAATTCTACCGCGCACCCAAGATCATGCTGCTGGAAATAGATTACGAGATCGGGTTTACCACTAGATGCGCAGTCATCGCAGCGGAAGTAGAGTTGGTGATGCGTGTAGTCGATCTCCCGGGTCGTCTCCTCCTCTCGTCACCGATCTTCCACGGACAGCGAAGACCCGTGAATGGTGATCTCCCGCGAACGGTTCCTCGCGGATCCCTCGAACGGTTCGTCCGAGCACCGCAAGTGTGATGCCTCCAAGGTATCCACACGTGCAGGGCGCAGCGTCGGGCGGCAGACTGCTTGGTCCGGTCGCACGGCATGGTCATGGGGAGTGGTGGCGGCGGCTGTCTAGGGTTGAAAAATATTAACCCTAAGTGGTGCGCCCACTCCCCTTTATGTAGACCTCCGAGGTGGGCTCAACACTTGAGCCCACTAGGAGTCCACATCCTTTTTCCACTCGGATCCAATCCGAATGGGATGCAACCCCTTAAGTGTGCGACCCTATAGGTTCACGTACACATGGACACGACCAGAGTCGATAGTTGGTAGCAGCTCCTAGTAGAACGTGCCAACTCCCATGTGTGTGTAAAGTCGTTTGACGAACCTCGACAATGTGTCATATGCAACATTCCTTTTGCCTCACAATATTTGTTGTCGAGCTCAAGGTGAGTACTTGTCACCCTTGTGATCGCTCAACCTCTCTTCTCGAAATCGTGATACAGATTCCCAAACTGGGTTAACACTTAACCCAAGTCGCATGGCCATGCTTTCCGAATCTGATCACTCGAGAGGGCCCTGAGAGTATCTCTCCAAATAGGAGGGGCAAATCCCATCTTAGTCAACCATGTCTCGCGACATGTCTCACGACTCACCCAAAAGCTACCTTTATAACTACCCAGTTACAGAGCAGCATTCGATAGACCCTAAGTGAGTCGATCCTCATCCCGAGAACATGCGAGGACCTCAGGTCTAGGACATGGCATAGACATTGTACGTGAGACTAACAGATGACTATATCTCGCTGCGTCTCAAAGTGGGTCTGTCCGACTCGGTGATCTCCATCCCCGAACCCATACTATCGGTTTAGCATCTTCATGCACATGACTTGTGAAACATAGTCATCAACCGAGTCGTACACTAGTCAAGGATATGTGTCCGCATAACCTTATCAACTAGGGACCATTAGAACAATCATCATACAGTACATAGTTCCACAAACAAGTCACATACTTATTCATATATATCATTGATGATGTTCAAGGACAATACAAAGGACTCATGAATACATAGGGAAATATCATCATCCCATGATTGCCTCTAGGGCATATCTCAAACAGTCTCCCACTTGCACTAGTGTCAATCATTTAAGCATCGTATGCCCATGGAGCTCATGTGCGCCTCATGCTTCGGCCGTGGGAGAGGCTTCGTCAATGGTGTTGGGAAACATTGCATGGAAAACAAAACAAAAATTTTACGCACACGCAAGATCTATCAAGGAGATGCATAGCAACGAGAGGGGAGAGTGTGTCTACGTGCCCTCGTAGACCATAAGCAGAAGCGTTTCACAAAGCGGTTGATGTAGGCAAACTTTCTTCGCGATCCAACCGATCTAGTACCGAACGTACGGCACCTCCGCGTTCAGCACACGTTCAGCTCGGAGACGTCCTCCGCCTTCTTGATCCAGCAAGATGGTGAGGTAGTAGATGAGTTCCGTCAACATGACGGCGTGGTGACGGTGATGGTGAAGTGATCTCCGCAGGGATTTGCCTAAGCACTACGAAAATATGACCGGGGGTGTAAACGGTGGAGGGGGGAGACGCACATGGCTAACAATTGATCTGGGGTGTGCTAGGCGCCCCCTTCCCACATATATATAGGTGGGAGGGGGAGGGGAGGCAGCCTAGCGCACAACATAGGTGGCCGGCCGGTCCTAGGGCTCCTGCCCTGGCCGGGCCCCCATGCCATGTTTGGACAAGGGGAAAGGAAAGAAGGGGGGAGAGGGAAGGAAGTGGGAGTCCAACTCCACACTTTCCTTTCCCTCCCCTTAGGCCAGCCCTATAGAGGGCACACCAGCCCCTTGTGGGCTGGTGTGTTTCCTCACTTGGCCCATAAGGCCCATATCTATGCCGGGGATGCCCGAAACTCCTTCTGGTGACCCGATAAGTACCCGGTACCCTCCGAAACACTTCCGGTGTGCGAATACCATCGTCCTATATATCAATCTTTACCTCTCGGCCATTTCGAGACTCCTCGTCATGTTCGTGATCTCATATGGGACTCCGAACAACATTCAGTCACCAAATCACATAACTCATATAACAATATATCGTCAACGAATGTTAAGCGTGCGGACCCTATGGGTTCGAGAACTATGTAGACATGACCGAGACACCTCTCCGGTCAATAACCAATAGCGGAACCTAGATGCCCATATTGGCTCCTACATATTCTACGAAGATCTTTATCGGTCGAACCGTTATGACAACATACGTAATTCCCTTTGTCCATCAGTATGTTACTTGCCCGAGATTCGATCGTCGGTATCTCTATACCTAGTTCAATCTCGTTACTGGCAAGTCTCTTTACTCGTTTCGTAATACATCACCTCGTGTCTAACTCCTTAGTCATTTGCTTGCAAGCTTATGATGTGTATTACCGAGTGGGCCCAGAGATACCTCTCTGATACTCGGAGTGACAAATCCTAATCTCGATCTATGCCAACTCAACAAACACCTTCGGAGATACCTGTAGAGCATCTTTATGATCACCCAGTTACGTTGTGACGTTTGATAGAACACAAGGTATTCCTCCGGTATCCGGGAGTTGCATAATCTCATAGTCGAAGGAATATGTATTTGACATGAAGAAAGCAATAGCAATAAAACTGAACGATCATTATGCTAAGCTAATGGGTGGGTCTTGTCCATCACATCATTCTCCTAATGATGTGATCCCGTTATCAAATGAGAACACATGTCCATGGTTAGGAAACCTTGACCATCTTTGATCGTCGAGCTAGTCTAGTAGAGGCTTACTAGGGACACGATATTTGTTTATGTATTCACACATGTATTTAAGTTTCCGATCAATACAATTCTAGCATGAATAATAAACCTTTATCATGAATAAGGAAATATAAAATAACAATTTTATTATTGCCTCTAGGGCATATTTCCTTCAAATGGATCAGCAACATTTGCATCCGTGTGTACCTTGCATATGTTTACATCACCTCTTTCAACAATGTCACGAATAAGGTTAAAATGCCTGAGTATGTGTTGTGTTTTATGATGGTTCTGTGGTTCCTTGACTTGTGCGATGGCACCACTATTATCACAATAGTGGTCCAATGGCTTGGACGTGCTCTCAACCACACCAAGATCAGAAATAAAATTCTTCACCCAAACACCTTCTTTTGCAGCTTCAGAAGCCGCAATGTACTCGGCCTTTGTTGTAGAATCAGCTACCGTATCTTGCTTGGAGCTCCTCCAGCTCACTGCTCCTCCGTTCAGAATGAACACAAACCCAGATTGTGATCAACTATCATCCCTATCGGTTTGGAAACTAGCATCGGTGTAACTCTTTACAACGAGCTCATCCTCACCTCCATAAACCAGGAACATATCCTTAGTCCATCTCAAGTACTTAAGGATATTCTTAACCGCTGTCCAGTGACTCTCACCTGGATCAGCCTGGTATCTTCCCACCACACTAAGAGTAAAGCTAACATCGGGATGAGTACATACCATAGCATACATGGTGGATCCAACAACCGAAGCATACGGAATCCCATCCATGCGTCTTCGCTCATCAGGAGTCGAAGGACTCTGAGTCTTGCTTAGACTAATGCCATGTGACATGGGCAAGAAACCCTTCTTGGCATCTTGCATGTTGAACCGCTTCAACACCTTGTCAATATATGCACTCTGGCTTAATCCAATAAGCTTTCTTGATCTATCCCTATAGATCTTGATTCCCAAAATGTAAGCCGCTTCTCCCAAGTCATTCATCGAAAAACTATTTTTCAATGAGTCCTTGTCAAATTCAAGCATTTGAACATCATTTCCTATCAATAATATGTCATCCACATATAAGATCAGAAATGCGACTGAGCTCCCACTAACCTTTTTTAATACACAATGATCACAGTCATTCTTGATGAAGCCAAACTCTTTGACCGCTTCATAAAATGAATGTTCTAATTCCGAGATGCTTGCCTCAATCCATAAATGGATCTCTGAAGCTTGCATACCATGCTAGACTTCTTTGGATCGACAAAACCCTCAGGCTGTGTCATATACACATCCTTGGTTAATTTCCATTAAGGAAAGCCGTTTTGACATCCATGTGCCATATCTCATAATCGAAATATGCAACTATAGCAAGAATGATCCGAATTGATTTAGGCATCGCTACCGGTTAGTAAGTCTCATCGTAGTCAACTCCTTGAACTTGTCGATAGCCTTTAGTGACAAGTCGAGCCTTATGGACTGTGACATTTCCATCCATATCAGTTTTCTTCTTAAAGATCCACTTGCACTCAATGGCTCGAGCTCCATCTGGCAGATCAACCAAGTTCCAAACTTGATTGTCATCCATGGACTTTAATTCGGATCTCACGGCCTCAAGCCATAACTCAGAATCAGGGCTCTCCATCGCTTCACGGTTGTAGAAGTAATATCCCAAGGTTTCCCTTGGATATCCCATGAATATGCACTTGTCCGATTTGGGTGTGAGCTTGTCCGACTGGAGTCGCTTGACATATGCTTCACATCCCCGAACTTTCAGAAAAGACAAACTGTGACTCTTCGCAGTCCATATCTCATATGGTGTCTTATCTCCGGACTTAGATGGTACCCTGTTTAGTGTGAAAGCTGCAGTTTGTAGAGCGTATCCCCAAAATGACAAGGGTAAATCCGACTGACTCATCATTGATCAAACCATGTCCAACAGGGTCCGATTTCTCTGTTCCGACACACCATTTATTTGTGGCGTACCCGGAGGAGTCAGTTGTGGTACTATTCCACGACTCTTCAGATGATCATCAAACTCCTGGCTCATGTACTCACCGCCACAATCAGATCGTAGAAGTTTGATTCTCTTGCCGAGTTGATTTTCCACTTCGTTCTGAAACTCCTTGAACTTTGCAAAAGTTTCTAACTTGTGCCTCATCAAGTAGACATATCCATATCTACTCAAGTCATCGGTAAAAGTCACGAAGTATTGGAAACCACCCTTGGCTGTCGTGCTCATTGGTCCACATACATCACTATGTATAAGTTCCAACAGCTCGGACGCCCTCTCGCAACTCTTTGCAAAAGGAGTCTTAGTCATCTTGCCAAGTAGGCAAGACTCGCATGTCTCGAATGATTCAAACTCAAACGAAGTTAGAATTCCATCATCATGGAGCTTCTTCATGTGCTTTTGACTAATGTGTCCTAGTCGACAATGCCAGATGTAATACGGATTTATTTCATTAGGCTTATCCTCTTGACATTTATGTTATAGACTGACTCACCTTCAAGATCTAGGATAAATAACCCATTCACAACGGGTGCAAAGCCATGAAACATATTATTCAAGTAAATAGAACAACCATTATCCTTAATACTGAATTCATAACCTTGTCTCATAAAACATGAGGCAGAAATAATGTTACAAGTCGTGGAACAAAATCGGAGTTCGTATGCAAAAGTTACAGCCGTTTTACCGAGACCGCTCTAACAGATTTCACCACTGCGGAAATCACATTTCCACGGTGTTGATCTATGTTCCGATTCAATCAATCTCATTGATCTTCGTGTGCTGCATACGGATTTACGTTCCACTGTCTACCCCGATGGTGGAAACCAACTGGTAGGGGTAACTCGTGTCACGACCTCTGCGTCACGATCACGGAAACAAGATCATTAAACCAACCTTCAAGACTGACGTGCGCTGCCGATCTCATCGACTAGCACCTGAACCGATCTACATATCTCATATGCATATCATCGAATCAATCACCACACCGCGGAGGCTCTGATACCACTGTTGGAACACGCGGTACGCTACGCTAGCGCCAAACAAAAAATTTCTAGTGCGCACCCAAGATCATGCTGCTGGAAATAGATTACGAGATCGGGTTTACCACTAGATGCGCAGTCACCGCAGCGGAAGTAAAGTTGGTGATGCATGTAGTCGATCTCTCGGGTCGTCTCCTCCTCGTGTCGCCGATCTTCCGTGAACAGCGAAGACCCGCAAACGATGATCTCCCGTGAATGGTTCCTCGCGGATCCCTCGAACGGTTCGTCCGAGCACCGCAAGTGCGATGCCTCCAAGGTATCCACACGTGTGGGGTGCAGCATCGAGCGGCGGACTGCTAGGTCCAGTCGCACGGCATGGTCATGGGGAGTGGTGGCGGTGGCTGTCTAGGGTGGAAAAAGATTAACCCTAAGTGATGCGCCCACTCCCCTTTGTATAGACCTCCGAGGTGGGCTCAACACTTGAGCCCACTAGGAGTCCACATCCATTTTCCACTCGGATCCAATCCGAATGGGCTGCAGCTCCTTAAGTGTGTGACCCTATAGGTTCACGTACACATGGACACGACCAGAGTCGATAGTTGGTAGCGGCTCCTAGCAGAACGTGCCAACTCCCATGTGTGCGTAAAGTCATTTGACGAACCTCGACAATGTGTCATATGCAACATTCCTTTTGCCTCACGATATTTGTTGTCGAGCTCAAGGCGAGTACTTGTCACCCTTGTGATAGCTCGACCTCTCTTCTCGAAACCGTGATACAGATTCCCGAACTGGGTTAACACTTAACCCAAGTCGCATGGCCATGCTTTCCGAATCTGATCACTCGAGAGGGCCCGGAGAGTATCTCTCCAAATAGGAGGGGCAAATCCCATCTTAGTCAACCATGTCTCGCGGCATGTCTCACGACTCACCCGAAAGCTACCTTTATAACTACCCAGTTACGGAGCAGCGTTTGATAGACCCTAAGTGAGTCGATCCTCATCTCGAGAACATGCGAGGACCTCAGGTCTAGGACATGGCATAGACATTGTACTTGAGACTAATAGATGACTATATCTCGCTGCGTTTCAAAGTGGGTCTGTCTGACTCGGTGATCTCCATCCTTGAGCCCATACTATCGATTTAGCATCTTCATGCACATGACTTGTGAAACATAGTCATCAACCGAGTCGTATACTAGTCAAGGATATGTGTCCGCATAACCTTATCAACTAGGGACCATTAGAACAATCATCATACAATACATAGTTCCACAAACAAGTCACATACTTATTGATACATATCATTGATGATCTTCAAGGACAATACAAAGGACTCATGAATACATAGGGAAATATCATCATCCCATGATTGCCTCTAGGGCATATCTCCAACAGTTAGGATCGAATGTTTAAGGATTGGAAGTAGGGTGAATAGTCATATACAAATAAAACGACACTCATTTTACATGTTGGTTGTTTTAAGCAACAAGCTTCTATGTTGGTCTTTAGGAACGCTTTAACAACCAAGCTAGAAAGAGTATTGTGGCTGATTAAGGCAACTTGCAACAAAGTAAGAGTTGAGTTTAGGGGATGCAAACGCAAATGGATTGGATGCTTTTCCCAGTGGTTTGAATAGTTGGTGCTATCCTACTCCACATTGATGGAGGCTAGCTTTGGACCAAATGATTATAGGATCACAAGGATCCTAGCTATATTGCCCACCAAGCGGCCCACCAAGGACAACATACCTGTTGTACCGTGGAATGCATCAAGAAGCCTCACTAACGGGTACATCCTCACGAAGTAGGAAATCTTTGAGCCCTCACAAACTCTTGAGTCCTTCACAATATAGATGAAAATGGCTCTCAAGTGACTCCTAAGTCCTAACCATCTAGGAGGCGCACACCCTCCAATAGTAACAAGCAAAGCACAGTCACTCGGTAGAAATCCTCAAAAGATCTTCAAGCAAAGCTTTTCTCAAGTAGCCATAGGATCTCTCTCTCTCTCACACACACACACACACACAATATGAGTGGTATAAGAACAAAGGAACACTAGGTGTGGGGGTTCAAGAAGAAGAGAGGAGCTTGGCCTTTAAAGAATCATGGAAGTTTGTTGGAATCACCCAACAACTTCCTTTCATCCTTCGTGGCCTTGAGACTATCTAGACTTGAACTTGTGGGAGTTGGGATGGACTGAGGTGGTTGCCACAATGTTGGTCGAAGTCTATATATAGAGGTCATAGAAATCTAATCGTTACTTGAAAAAGTAACAAGCCCGTAAGTACCGTAGAAAACTTTTCAGAACTACTGGACATATTTAAATATTTGAATGATCAGAGCATGTCTTGAAAACTTAAGAGAAAATATTGTACTATGAAGTTACGAGGTAAAATGAAGCAAAGGTTTCAAATAACAAAATTGCGAATCTTTTCTACAGGAATAGAATAGACCCGAAAGAACCGGGTAAAGCCAGTTGCTCGGTACCAGGTGGATGTGCACGGAAGTACTAGAATTATACTGTGACCTAATACAGACGCAAACTAAAAAGTGCCATGAAAAATGTTATGCTCGAAGGCGCCAGAGCTAACATGAAGAGTTTCAGTGGAAACTAGGCTCCACATATAACATTATAAACATGAGTGGCAGTTCCGACCTATAAAAAATAGGGTTTGCTGGGAATGGACTCACTCTATATAGGCTCGGTAGTACTGGGTAGGAAAATAAGTGGTACCGAGAATGTTGAAAAACATACTGGTAAAGTGGCTAAGGTGGATTCCTTTGACTAGCTTGAGATCTTGTCTTGGAAAATTCATGCCAAAGAAATTTTGCTTGTGCACCTCTTGATAGTACGACTGTCATAAACTCAATGTGAATCTTGGATTCGCTAAACGCTTATAAATTACAATCTAAAAACTTGAGGAAGACACCATCTTGAAACTTTGAGGTAGGGTCACAAATGATATCCACACAACTTTAAGTACTATAATCCTGAATAAAACATGATAAACAATTAGTCTTCTCAATGGTTTGCCATTAATCGCCAAGAGCTAATAGGGGTATCTAAGAGATACACTTTCAACGGCACTCCGTCAGATCCATTAGCAGTGATCAACCCCCATGCGGCTTCGACAAAGGTCAATGCACCCTTCCTGGATCCAGCCGTGTTGGCCACCCTAGCACGGTTCCGACCATGGTCCCCTTTTCTCCCCGTGCAGCTCCATCGAGGGTGAGACCGATGCCGTCCCAACCTCTACCGGCGGATTTGTTGAGGTGGTGAACTAGTTTCAGTAGATGAGTGAAGTAGATAAGTGTAAATACCGAGTTAGAGACTATGTGTTAGTAGATTGATAGTATGTTGTATTAGTGTACTAGTTATATTATATTAGTAGTATGTTTTGGAAGTATAAGTAGTACAAAAATTAAGGATCTCTTTTGAGTTTAAAGTAAACAAGTGCCCGAGTCTCTAATACGTGTTTGCACTGATTTTGGGATTTCCAGAAAACAGAGGAGGTGCAAGAGGTGCAAAGCATGTCTTTTTGTCCACAACATCGATGTGGTCGAGCATTTCTTGTCATTTTATATGAGAATAAACATTTATATGCCACTAGGGTTCTACTTGCTAACTTCAATTGTCAAAGAAGGCCAGGAGCTCGCGGACGGAGGAGGAACCAGGGCACCCAAATAATGCTAGGGTTCCGCTGTCTCCCGTCGCGCAGCCACCGGCCTGCCTCGTCTCCTATGGTCTTAGGGACATTGAGACGTGGTGGATCTCGGTTCTTGCCGGCGGGAGGACTCCTTTTTAGGTATTTTCTTGAGTTTTTGTAGGGTTCGTGTCCTACTCAGGAAGGCGAGGAGGCGGCGGCTTCTTGAAGATGTAATAAGATTCTCTCTGCCTAGCCCCCATCCCGGTGGTGATTCTAGCGCCGGAGGAGGGCGTGTGGAGGTTTGTCTCCGCCGGATCTCACAGGATACAGCCGGCGTTTGTCTTCGCCGGATCTACTAGGATCAGGTCTTCGTTCGTCTATGTTCGTGTGTCTACAGGTTGGATCCTTCTGATCTACGCTTCTCTTCATCGGCAGCAGTTGCTGTTTTGGTGCGCTGGTCCTCTGGGGCCTTAGCACGACGACTTTCGGACTGTCTACTACAACGAGGTTTGCCCGGCTCCGGTGATGGATGGGTGGTGATAGCGGCGCGCCTTCGGCTCGCTCCAATGCTTGTAGTCATTGCTAGGTGGTCTACGGACCTGAATGTAATCTTTACTTCTGGTGTTCTTTGTACTACCTTGACAGTTGATGAAAAGGTCAGAAGTTTTTTCCCGCAAAAAAAAGAAGGCCTAGTGAAAAATCGTACTAACAATAAAATATATTATGAAGTATGAAAATTTTGGTAATGGAATGGAATGTGATGCAACACAATTAAATGATTATATGTGTTTGTGTGATAGATCATTTGCTGTGAATTTTGATTGCATGGCAACCTTTTGTAAACTGCTTGCCATGAGTAATATGCACAGGAGGGGACGCCCCTGATTATTATTCAAAAAATAAATTAACGCCCCGGCCGAGCCCCTGACTACATTCGTATGTACATGCGTCTTCATGTGAAGCTCTATCTGAAGTATTATACTTCTCTGGGTGAATGCTTCAGCATGTATCGATGTCATAAAATATAACCTTGCGACGTTCCACACATCTTGAAGGTATATTTGTCTTGCTGAGCACTAACATACTATATACACATACGTCCAGTAGTACAACCGTTGGATTTAAATACACATGTGGCGACCACTGCGTTTGATTCCATATTCTCTCCCACCCGATTATTGAACACGCATCCCAGTACTGCACATAGGGCTCGCAGTACAGCAACCTTATGTTATAATATGCAATCTCCTCTCGGCTCTCGCCAACAACCATCCCCTTTGCAAGCATATCACATCTCATATATTATATAAAGCAAAATCCTGCAGCTAAAGACGACGACATTCCTCTAACCATGTGCATCGATCCGTAACATATATTTCATGTACTATAGTATCATTTCCATGACCACTCAACAGACTGGTTAGCTTATTAGCTAGATCACTCGCGGACAACCCTTCAGTACACTTGTAGCTGTTAGACTCACTGACCAGACATGTCCATGAGAGCGCAACCAGCTCACGGGCAAGACAAACACAGTTGAGCTAGTGCATCATGCAGTCCTGTGCAATTGAAACTTGCATCGATCCAGGGATGGTTCCAAGCTTGGTTGCTTTCTTTTTGTTCTTAATGGTTCTAGCAGCTTTTGGGGCTATACCTCTGAGATCCTTTAATTTGGTTTAGATTTTTAGATAGTTTTTTCCACCCTTCTTATATGTGCATACGTTTCATAAATTTTGCAAGAAGAAAAATACACAGTAGCTAGAGTAGAGTCCTACTGTTCGGATAAAAAAACATCCGGGGCAGATTACACACTTTGAGCGATCCGAAGTTTTGCAACTGCCTATCCAGGGATGTGTAAGTCAGATGCACCAGTTCATGTGCACAAGCAAATAAGGCAGTAGTCTAGTAGATGCACTTGCACCATTGCAGAAAGCTTCTATGGCCCCTTACACCCTCTGGCTCTGGCCTAATGGGGCAAGCAGCCAGCTGCTCAATGCCAAGCAGATGTTCATAAATTCCTCTGTAAATGTCACCGTTGACATCTAGCTAGCTAGCTGACTCCCCCGTGTATATATTGCTCAGAGCACGGTGCACTACACTGGTGGTAACTGGACGTGACCGGTCTCTTCACGTAGCTAACTGCTCTGCAGCTAGTTCATTGCGAGACTGACTTCTTTTGCATAGAAGTTAAGTCACCGGATGGGCTTCTGGCGCCTTTAATTATTCAAAGGTGGATGGGAACAAATCCAGCATAGACTATAAGAGTGATCATGCATCCGGGTGAGTACAAAGGAGAAAAACTTGTATTATAAGAGTGTCTTTGGGTATGTTACGGTTGGGAGAGATATTAGGAAGGAAACAAAGAGTTGCATGGAGAAGAGAGAAGGGAATATGTGTGCTGTGGAGAATGGAATCCAACTAGTATACTAGTCATGCCTGCGCTCCTGCTAGCTGCTAGCTAGCTGCAGGCGATATCAGTGCAAGCTGCAGTGGCAATGGTGTATCCTAGAGGGTGTTCCGCTGGCATCACATGCATGGGCATGTGGTTTAATTTTTAGTTCCACTGCTGGAATGTGTCAGTGCATGGCAGCTTAATTTGTGGGCAGGCAAGGGAAGATGACATCTTCCTCGTCACTTCCCATGCAGTTGAGTCAGTTTGTGTCTACTCCACTGTGATCCTCCCTAATTATATCTCTCTCGTTGTTGCTAGTACATGCAATGACACACACGCGCACAGAAACACACAACGAATGCGCCATATGCCTGTGAACTAACTCTTCAACAAATAGGCTAATTAAGCCATTTGAGGACCAACACTGCTACAAAGTTCTTTACACGTTTACTCTTTGCCACTTTACCACACCGCATCTTAGTTAAGATAAAGACGCCAGGGTACATATGCTTACAGGTTAACTCGTTTTACACGACAAATTCTCAATATTTGCTATATGGAATTCCATTAGTACACTATAGGTACTAATAAAAAATGAATTACTACATGTTTTGTCCTATCCATATATATACCGATTCTAAAGCATGCATGAGGGAGTAATTAGTTGTGAGCTTAGTTCAACAGTCATTTATTGATTTATTTTTTTCTTGATAAAGGGCATTTTTATTGACTCCTAATATAGCATCAAGGGGATACAAATAGAATAATCAAGTACGCACCCAGCCTTTGCACGATTAGGATGCACACATTCAACACCAACGCGCACACACAAAGTATCACATCCGCAAAAAGCATAATCATACAAGACCAAAGCTATGCCTAGGTGAAAGAAAATACAAAGAAGAAACGAAAAAAGAGAGAGCAACGATGATCCATGCTAAGCAGCTGCTCACCCAACGATGATGATGACAAGAGTCAGAAACATTTCTGCCATTTACGTAGGGGATTGCATGCAAGTGCAACCTCTAGTGCGAGGTTTTTGCAAAATGCTTGAAGATAAATGCAGTCCGATAAAACAACTAGGTGAACAAATATAAGCCATACACATGAAAAATGTCATTGAATTTCACACATGTATGCAAGTAAGCTCTTGATTTTGAGTTCAACCTCCTGTTACAAAATATGACAAATCAGTTGAGATGTTTCCTCTAGAGTACACCTTTAGACATTTGCAAAGAGAATTGACTTGCCCAAATCAATTAAATCAACCGAAATAGCATTAAAAATGCAAAATAACTCAAGCCAACATTTCTACCAAGCAAGAAAAATAAATAACTAAATACAAGCACTTGTACAATGTTGTAGAAATAAACAGGCAGATGGAATCACGGGCTCTAGTATAGTTTGGATAGTCTCAAAGCCTAAGCTCAAGATCTAGTTCCTCGGCCGGGGTGCTTGGACAAAGCTCAAGTACCTTTACACGACGATTATCGTCGCCCTCATCACGAGGATCATCACGTTGCAGATGCTCACCACTAGAGGAAGAACACATAACGAACTCGGTAGCCTCCAGATCAATCCTCCTCCTTTTGCGACATAGATGAACAATCTTTTCATCGTCTTCTTTATCATCCTCATAGACCCTTCTTGTTCGGCGGCCAAGAAGACTCAGCTTCAGCTCACCACCCCCAACACGCAATTCTTGCTCTGAACGTACCTCGGCATCATGAAGAAACACCTCTTTCTCACCATGTTCTTGGGTATGCGATGGGGAGGCGAGAGGGGCGGCCAAGACCTGTTTGCCCCAAATGGTTCTTGCAGTTGCAGCGTCCACCAACGATCTCCCTGGATCCGAAAGAAAACTGCGTACTGGATTAGGGTTAGCTTCTGTGCTTGGAGCACCAGGTCTTGGAGGAGGGCACGGCAACGGCTGGATCATGTAGCCTTGGCGCAGAGGCATGCCATGGACGTCTACGCCGCCCCCGTCCTCCACCATCCCGGAGAGCTTGAGCCTCGCCCGGTCCCTCCGGTGGACGTTCATGTGCCCGCCGAGGGCCTGCGCCGACCGGAACTCTCGGCCGCAGAAGCTGCACGAGTAGGATCTCGGCGGCCAGATGCAGCCCCCGAGGCTCCCCGCGGAGTCCTGGGCGAACGCGCGCTCCTCCCACGACTCGTAGTAGGTGGCTGAGGAGGTGCCGCCACCGCTGCCGACGGTGATGTGCGGCGTGCTGAAGACGGCAGGCGCCTTCTGATCACCCTGCTTTCTCCTGGTTATCATCCAGTACTTTGCTGGATCCATGAGATGACGCTCCTAGCTATCTACGACTCCTCCTGACTACTACGTACAAGTGCTCCGGGATGTCAAGACCTTGGGAGGTGCTTGATGGCGGAGAGGTGGGTGGTCGGAGTCCAAGATGAAGCAGGACAAGAGTACATATCAAATCTACAGGTGTGAGGAAGCCGGAGGGAAGGGAGAAGCTGCAAAGGGTTGCTTGATTTGCTTGCCTTTACGGATGCAAGCAACCTGACTCACCTTTCGTTGTCTGTAGTACCCTAGTGGGTCCTCCTGGCCCTATCTTTTCTTCACATCCAGTTTGTCACAGGAAGTGTGACTGTTTCTGAAACGAAAAGTGGCATCTTATTCAAATCCCAGATCAGTGTTAATTTGGTAGCTAGTGCAACTAGTTACAAGGTTTAACGATATTTAACCTGAGTGCTGCACGGCAACGAAAGGGGTGGTATCCGTCTCTATCTACTTTTTGATGGCGATACTTGACTGGGTGTCAATAATTGCGTGTAAAGCTTATTTCCGCTAATTACGGTCACTGCCACATACTGTTATAAACAGCTTAATCCGGTCATTCGATACCCCGGGAGTTGGTGGTCGAAACCGTGTTGGGTGGGAGCGATGAAGCTCGAAATCATGAAAGTCTCGGATCCATGATCCAAGACTAGGGGTTCGTTACCCTGGAAGTCGGAAATGCCGAAATGCCTGTATTGGCCGGGAGAATGATGCTTAGAATCATGAATATCCATGATCCATGACTAGGATTTGATACTACGGAAGTCGGAAAGGTCGAAATGCCCATGTTGGCTGGGACGGTTGATGCTCGGATCAGATCCATGATCCAAGACTAAGGTTTCAAGATCCCTGATGTTGGTTCGGTTGGATGACCAAGTTGGTCCGCTCAGATGTTCTTTGAAATGAGAATAGTCAGATCCATGAGCCAAGACCAGGGGTTCGATACCACGGAAGTTGGAAAGGTCGAAATGACATGTTGGATGTGACGGATGATTCTCAGAATAGAAGTTGGATCCATGATCCAAGAATAGGGGCTCGACCCTGGAAGTCAGATTGTTCCAAATTCCCAAGTTGGCTGGGAGGGATGATCCTCGAATTCATGAAAGTCAGATCCATGATCCAATACTAGGGGTTCAAGACACACAAAATTGGTTCGGTTCAATGGCCAAGTTAGACCAACACTAGTGGAAAACGGCCCATTTGTCACGGTTCCAGAGGCCCATTAGCCCCGGTTCTGGAACCGGGACTAAAGGGTCGGGACTAAATCCCAAAACCTTTAGTCCCGCTTCGCTTACGAACCGGGACAGAAGGGGCTCCATGTGGCCGCTGCGGGGAGCCCAGGCAGGAGGACCTTTAGTCCCGGTTGGTAACACCAACCGTGACCAAAAGGCCTCCACGCGTCAGCATTTTGCAGGGCTTGGGTTTTTTTGTTTTTTTTAGGGGGGGGGGGGGGGGGGGTTAGGAGGGTTAATTTAGGGGTTTCATATTGTGTTAGCTAGCTAATAGAGATAAGTGTCCTCTCTTTCTCCGTGCTTGGTCGACGCTAGCTACTATACGTATAGAGAGAACTCGACACGCTAGCTAGTAAGCAAATGAAGGAACCATTAAGTACACAAGATCGTCATGAACATATACAGAGAGAAGTGATCGACCTCTCTTTCTCCGAGAGATTGGTCGAACAACAAATTTTCGTATATCTATCCGACGCTACTAGCTACATATATACAATATAAGATCTCTTACGTACAATCCCTAACATCTAATGTCAAATTCCACATGGTATTCTCCGGCTTTACTTATGACGTGGTCAAGAAAGAATCCCGCCAATTCCTCTTGAATTGCTCGTATGCGATCATGTGGTAGGAGTTCATCCCGCATCTGCCACAACTAATTTGAAGAAGGGGTTCAATACATATATATGAATGAAACTCAACACAAATGATGGTAATAAAATAAAATTGTGAATATTATTGCTTACGCACTTCATATTGTTTTTCAGAATAGCCCCGCTTAGAGGTCGTCGCGTTGTAGATGAACTCGCAAACGTAGTATCCACAAAAATCATTCCCGGCTTCCTGCCACAAGCACTTTACGAGAAATAGAGTTCAATCAAACTGATAATCAAGCATTATAAATGGTATTGATGAAACTAGAATCAATGGGAGATGCGCGGAACTAACTAGTACTACTTACTTTCGGGTGTGTAAATCGCAGCTCCCTCGGCAGCCCCGGAACCATTCCGGTGAACTCTTTCCAAACCCTGCCAGACAAAGAAAATAATTACTTGATATTAGGAAATGAACAAAGTTGCCGATATGGTGCGATAATGATCGATTGAAGTTACTTCTGGAGCATTTCAGTCATGTCCTCATACTCCTGGGGATCTTTTTGTCTCGAGTCTAAGACGGTTACTACTCCCCGCTCAAGCTTAATCTCTAGCAGAATAAAGTGGAACCTGCGCACGCATGCATAACTCATCAATTACATTACTATAACCTCGAGTAATAAGGGGAACCGAATATGCACAAGACAGTAACACTCACTTGAAGTTGTAAGGAAAGAGTATTTTCTCTTTGTTTTGATTTTTAAGCAACGATTGTAGCAAGTTGTCCTCGGTTTCTGTGACATTCTTTTGAACCGTCCATTCATGTATGATATTTGGGTTAATGAACCCAATGTCGTAGATTTGTGCATTTCTGCATTCGACGATCTTCAATCTACATAATATAGTGAGGATAATTATATATACATGCAATGAAAGAGCTGAGCTATATATAAAGACTTAATTACAGAAGTAGTACTTACAGACAGTAGCAAGTCACGAGTGTTTTGTCGAGGGCCTTTTGATTGTATAATTGGAATAACTCGTCAAATTCAACAGACAACAGATCCATTCCAACGAGGTCATGCTCCTCTTTAATTCTCAGCATCAAAGTATCCTTCCCAGACTCGCTGCAGGTTTTCATGTACCATTCATGGAATCTTCGCATCATCGTTGTTAGAGGAGGATGATCAGGTTTGACGAGAGGCTGCCCGTACTGGTATCTGAATTCTTCCACCTCCATTATTTCAAACTCTACATCATCGCTCAGGTAATCAGCAGGATTGGTACCGGGCACCATCCCCGGCTGATTAGCGACAATATCGCTAGACACCTTGAGCGGGGGGCACGATTGGTTCGCCTGTTCGCCGAGCTGGGGAATTTTTTTCCCACTTCTTCGTTCTGCTAACCTTGCATGCATGCAAGTACTTCCCGACTGCTCTGCTTCCTTATATGTCCTTTCAATAATGCGCTCATAGTTGGATTGCGGCGGAGACGGTGGTGGTCGCTTCAGGGCATCGATAGTGCGCTTCCGTTTCACCGGATCTATCGTCTCCTTCGGAGGTGGAGGTTTCCGTGCAAAATGTTCATGCACTTCGGCAGCACTAATTTTCGCGGTTTCCTCGTCGGTCCTCTCATATGGTAACTTTTCCAGAGGCTTGAGAGATGGACCGTATCTGAATTGCTTCCTGCCTCTGCTTGTACTGCTAGCCGCTAGAGCGGCGGCGGCTCTCTTTCGTCGTTGCTGACGACGCGGAGGAGGAGGCGGAGTGCTCCGACACGCCGGAGGAGGCGGAGTGCCCTCACGCGCCGGAGGAGGCGGAGAAGGAGTGCCCTCACGCGCCGGAGGAGGAGGAGGAGGAGGAGGAGGAGTGCTCTGACTCGCCGGAGGAGGAGGAGGAGGCGGAGGCGTCCAGTTCGGAAGCTTGATGTACTCCTTCCGCCATAGACATGTAGTCCTGAGAGTATAAACCAGCTGAGTCTCCCCTTCACCTGTAGGGTGGTCAAGCTCGAGCTCGTCAAATCCCTCCATTACTTCATCCACCGTCACAACAGCATAGCCATGTGGAATCAGATAGCAGTGAAAAGTTCCGTCAGGTTGAGGAGGTGCAACAGAGCCGACAGCCGCCTTCAAGGTGAGGTTCCGACATTTCGTCATAAGCTGGCAATGTTGAGCCTCCGTGATAGCATCCACGGAGTAGCTAGGAGCCGTGACGTCAGGCTGCTGAACGAGCTCCGTGGAAGCCACGCTGCTTCTCCACTGAGATGGCGGGGTAGCTTCTGGGGTAGATTCGTGCCGCTGAGATGGTTGGTCGGCAGCTCGCTGGCTCTCAACTTGTTCCTCTAGCTTTAATACTGTTGCATTGAGCTTCTACATTTCGCTCAGCTCCTGTTTCCTCTTCCTCTCCCGGTTTTTGTAACCGCCTACGCCGGAAAACCCAACCTTCCACGCAACGGAGCCTAGCTTGCCTCGTGTTCGTCCAGGGTGCTCAGGATTCCCGAGGGCCTCAGTCAGCTCGTCCTTCTCTCTGTCGGGAATGAACGTCCTTGCCTGCGCTGTGGCGATATACTTCTGAAGCTTCTTGACGGGTATTGCAAGTTGCTCGTCCGTCCAACGGCACTTCCCTATTTCAGGGTCCAAAGTTCCCCCAACCCCGAAGAACCAAGTCCTTGAACGGTCTGGCCAGTTTAATGTCTCTGGTTCGACCCCTTTAGCAATCAGGTCATTCTCAGCTTTGTCCCACAACGGCCGGGCTTCTTTGCAGTATTTATCTTGTTTATCTCTGACATTTTCTTACTCTTGTCCGATGTCTTGTAGGCCACAAATGCGGGCCAGTGATCTCTTATCTTCTCAAATCAGCCGGTGAATTCTGGAGTCTTCCCTTTGTCGACAAACGTTGATTTCAACTCATTCTTCCACCTCCTGAATAGATCTACCATCTTCTTAAGAGCACACGCCTTAACCAGTGACTCTAGAACTGGCTTATTCGGATCCTCCTCTGGCGGTAGGGTGAAATTTGCCTTCAGCGAGGTCCAAAGATCATCTTTCTATCTATCGGTGACATAAGAAACTTGAGGGTCTTTGTTCTTAGGCTTATTCCATAGCTGGATGCTGATCGGGATGCTGTCCCTAACAATAGCTCCGCACTGAGCAGAAAATGCTTCCTTGGTCCGCCTGGGTTCAATCGGTTGGCCATCGTCCGCGATTGCTGTGATCGTGAACCTTTCATCCTGGCTCAACCTTTTCTTCGGGCCTCGTCTCGTTACCGAAGTTTGGCTCGATCCGGAGGGCTATAAAAGAAGAAAGAAGAGCTAATATATGTACATACCAAAACAATTAATGCATCAATTAGCTAGTCAGCACAGGCTTAATTAATATATATACCTCGCCGGACTTTGCAACAGCTCCTTCCTCCGTTCGGTCACCGGAGCCGTCATCACGGTCTCCTTCTTCCACCGGCATTCGGTCACCAGAGACATCATGATCATGTCTTTCCTCCTCCATTGTTCAATCACCGGAGCCTTCATCCTCTCCTTCCAGACGATCGGTGTCATTGAGAAACGACAAGACATCACGTCCGTCGCGGATTATGTCCCCCAACAACTCTTCTTGTTCTAAGTCTCTTTGATCCATAGTTTCTGCAAATATTACAACATGGAAATTAATATACAAACATGAGAGATGGATATATTAGTGGCAAACATAGACCTAGCTAGCTAATCACAACAAGGAATATTAATTAGTGGCCTCGATGCTTCTACGGTTTGGGGTGGCCTCGACAACGCTTCTAGGGTTTGGGGTGGCCTCGACAACGCTCTTTTAACTTGGTAAATTTGGGTGGCCTTGACGCTTCTAGGGTTTGGGGTGCCCTCGGCAACGCTTCTAGGGTTTGGGGTGGCCTCGACGCTTCTAGGGTTTGGTCGGGCGAGTGGGGGTTGATCGACGTCCCCCCTCATGTTGAAGAGTTACCGGAGTTCTCTCATGAATGTCCGACGTCCGGACCGCCTCTCTCATGAATGTCAAACAAGGGATTTAACAAAATGGCGCCATTCAAGAAAACCATGGCTTCATCATTAGCCAGAAGTAACAGGCGCATAATGGTACGAAGCTCTCCAAAATTGTTTTGGAACGGAGTCCCGGATAGGATAATTAGTTTTTTGGTACGAAGTTCAGCAAGAGCCTTCCGAATATGATCAAATGTTGCATATGTCAAAATTCAAACTTTGACATATGATCAAACTTTGATATATGATCAAATGTTGCATATGTCAAAATTCAAACTTTGACATATGATCAAACTTTGATATATGTCCACCGCGATATAAAATGATACATAGACTTGTTCGGGCGAGAGGGGGTTGATCGACGCCCCCCTCATGTCGAAGTTACCAGAGTTATCTTCTAGTGGTTTGGGTGGCCTCGAGAGTTTGTCGGGTAGGGGCGGGAGGGGGTAGGAGATCGGCAACGCTTTTTTTCTAGGGTTTGGGTGGCCTCGAGAGTTGGTCGCCCGGTATATCGAGAGGGGGGTGAACATTTTACCTTAGTAACTTAGAAAAAATGTTATCGGGGAGGGGGTATATCGACCCCCCCCCCTCATGTCGAAGTTATCGGGGAGGGGCTATATCGACAACGACATACATATAGCCACATACATATAAAAAAAATTCTATGAACATCCATACATACATATAGCCACATACATATATATGGCTATGAAAAAAAAATTCATCATATAAAACAAAAATGTTATCGGGGGGTATTCGACCCCCCCCTCATGTCGAAGTTATCGGGGAGGGGCTATATCGACAACGACTATACATTGCCACATACATATAAAAAAATTCTATGAACTCCATATATACATACATATAGCCCCATACATATATATGGCTATGAAAAATGCTATGAAAAATTCAACATTACAAAATGCTATGAACAAAACAATTAATACATATATGAACAAAACAATTTTATGAACATCCATACATACATAGCCACATACATATATATATATATACATTATATATGAACAAAACAATTTTCATCATATAAAAAATATCAACATATATACATTATATGTGAACTCCACCATTTCTCTAAAAAAAATCTCTATGCAAATTTCTCTAAAAAAATGACTTTGATCATGAATATCTCTAACTGTGCAAATATCTCTAACTATGTAAATATTTTTCTTATATTTAATAAATTCCAAAGTTGGAATTTCAATTATTCATATTTCCTTTGATTTGCAAAGGCGCTATATTCTCCTTAATTCTTTTGCACCCACAAAAATTACTCCATCTATTTGACAGTACCCACAACCCATTCCACCAAAAACATTTGGTTCTATAGTTCAAATTTTTCAAATTTCATTCAGTTCAAATTTGGACGAGATTCAAACTCCATGGTCAAAGCGCAATTTAAATTGGACAAAAAATTCTCAAACTTTGCTAGACTCTCTTTTGTGCATCAACACCTCACCACAAAAATTCTCTAAAATTCTTAAAATTCCTAGAGCCCTTTGGCATTTCATCATACACTTGATGTGCACTGTTTAGCACTGTCAAAAAATTCAGTAAATTCAGAAAAATTTGGACAGAGAGGGGAATCGATGCCATGCACTCCTCATCTTCCTCTATCCCACACGGCGTCGCCACACTGGACCCCCTTGGTAAGAGGCTCGCCGCCGATGGCATCGGGGTCGGCGGCAGGGCGTCGGGGTCGGCGGCAGGGTGCGGCGACAGCGGCCAGTACAGGGAGGAATAGAAGGAGGAGGATGGGATTGGGGCGGCGCTCACAGCGAGGACGCGTCGGCGACGAGGAGCGGGCTCGGGGGCGGCGATGACAAGGACGGGCTCGGGGCAGGGCACGGTGACGGGGCAGGGCGCAGCGACGGTGTTGGTGCAAGGCACGGCGACTGCGACGAGGAGGCAGGGCCGGCGACGGCGACGACGACGAGGAGCGGACGGCGACGGGGCAGGGCGCGGCGACGGCGATAGCTACGAGAAGCAGGGCGTCGGTGTTGGGGCGCTGGGCGTCGGCGTCGGGGAGAATGTGAGAACTTGCTGAAAAATTCCTAAGTGCCACTTATATAGGAAAGCCTTTGGTCCCGGTTCGTGGCATCAACCGGGACCAATGCCCCCCTTTAGTCCCGGTTCGTGCCACCAACCGGGAACAAAGGTCAGTTTTCAGCAGCCCAAAGGGCGGGAAACAGAGACCTTTGGTCCCGGTTGGTGGCACCAACCGGGACTAAAGGGGGGCATTGGTCCCGGTTGGTGCCCCGAACCGGGACCAAAGGGCGGCATTGGTCCCGGTTCGTGCCACCAATCGGGACCAATAGCCCTGCACAGTGGCGTGGTGGTGGGAGTTTAGTCCCACCTCGCTAGTTGGGAGCGCCCCGCACCTGTTTATAAGCTCTGCTGCCTCTTCCCTCTCGAACTCCTCTGAAATGCAGGCCTAGGGGCCTAATGTAACACTGCTATGCATGTGGGCCTACTGGGCCCGCCGCGGGCCTGCATTCTGGCCAAACATGCTAGTTGGGTTTCTAGTCGTATGAAGGCCGTGGTGGCCCTGTAGGCGGCATTTTTTTAATTTTTTTCTGTACTTTTTTTGTTTTATGCTTTACTTAATTTTTTTAGAGTTTTTGAGTGATTCATTTTGCTTTAGGTTATTTTAAATGTCTGTTTTAATCAAAAACAGATTTTGTTATTTTAGTTTGCTATTAAAGTTTCTAACAAAAAAAATTCTTTTTGCTATTAATGTTTTGAACAAAAAATACTTTGATAATTTAAGTTGCATAAATTTTATAAAAAATTAGTTTCAAAAATACTAGAGGTTTATAAAATATTTTTAGTTGATTCCTTTTGCTATTAGAGTTTTATAAAAGCTTTTTAGTTGATTCTTTTTGCTATTGAAGAGTATTATAGTTTTGTATTAGTTGATCATAACAGAATATTTTTATTGATTATTTTTAGTTCATTCTTTTTGCTATTAGAGTTTCATAAAAGTTTTCTAGTTCATTCTTTTTGCTATTAGTTCATTCTTTGAGCTAAATGACCCTGAAATTGAAAAGCACTTCAAATGAACTGTGAAAAGGTTGAAAGTTGGCATGGTATCATCATTTCACCCACATAGCATGTGCTAAAAAGTTGAGAGGGTTACGACAAAAGCTGGATGCACTTCGTGTACAAAATGGACAATCTCTTTCGAAGTATCAGGGTTTCGGACGAAAACTCATGTGTTACAAAGGTATTTCATTTTTTTGAACTTATTTAAACTCCAGACTTTTGTGTGTGTTCGAAATGCACCATTCAAAGCCACATCATCAATTTTCAACCCTTTTTGACTTCACTTGGTATTTTTCATGCATTTACTGATTTTTTTGAGCTAAATGACCCTGAAAGTGAAAAGCACTTCAAATGAACTCTGAAAAGGTTGAAAGTTGGCATGGTATCATCATTTCACCCACATAGCATGTGCTAAAAAGTTGAGAGGGTTACGGCAAAAGCTGGATGCACTTCGTGTACAAAATGGACAATCTCTTTCGAAGTATCAGGTTTCAGACGAAAACTCATCTGTTACAAAGGGATTTCATTTTTTTGAACTTATTTGAACTCCAGACTTTTTGTGTGTTCAAAATGCACTATTCAAAGCCACATCATCAATTTTCAACCCTTTCTGACTTCATTTGGTATTTTTCATGCATTTACTGATTTTTTTGAGCCACTACGACAAAAACCTACCTATACCAACGCATATCTACCAACGATATGGAAATATGCGTTGTTTGTTTCAACCTCCCACCTCCCGTACTTATCCCACCTCCCCTACTTAGCTCTAACCTCCTCTCCCTAGAAAAAATCTAACCTCCCGCACCTCCACCATGTTTTTTTCCTACGCGCAATCTTTGTCCTTCCCTCCCCTGATTCCCCTCGCACCCGAGCTCCATGACCAAGGCACCGCATGGCACCACCGATTTCGGCAAGCTCTGGCACTCTCCCTCGATTTATCTCACCATCCCGGCTGCCCCTTAGTCCTCTCCTACGATCCTCCGCCACCGCGATGACCTCCGCTGTCCTGCACATGCCGGTACAGGAACCCTAGCCGCCATGGGTTGCCGGTGCGACTCCTGCGTAGGCCATCTACCCTGCGTCTCCGTATCCGCCACTGCCAGCTCGGGCTCGACAGTGCTGCTCCGCCTCGGCTACCTTGCCTTCGACATCGACCGTTTGGTAAGGCACTTTGCTCCTCTACCCGTGCCCTCTCTGGTGCTTTGTGGTGACATGGCCTTCGTGCGATGGTTGATTCTTTACCGGAATTCGTGACTGTGATCTACGCTACCTAGTGTTAGCCATTGTGGTGTCGTACTTCACGACTGGATAACACCCCACCACGGTCAGTGACCTTGCCGGAGGCTAAAATAATTCTAATTCAGTTCATGATTCTAGGTATTTCTGTTTCGTGCTTGCATATCTCAATGTGCTATCTAGTTCTGCACATGCAAGCCAGTCGTTTCTAGTTGGGTTAATCTATTGTGATGTATTGTTGAGTGATTCACCACTTGTCCGTATGTGTTAATTCCGGAAGAATGTGTGCGTCCTTTTTTTCAGTAGTTCTTTCTTGCTGCCATGTGCGTGGATGAATCCTTAACAATTTCCCTGTCACACATTGTGTAATACCTTAGGAATAAGTGTCAGATGCCCGTCCGAATATTCCTCTTGACTGTATATATAATCCTTAATTTCATTTTCCCTTGCAGGTTCTAAAACTGACTATCTTCAGCCAACAGGTGTGTGCGCGTGCGCGTGCGTGTGTGTGTGTGTGTCTGTGTCTGTGTGTCTCTGTCTGCGTGTGCGTGTGCGTGTGTGTTGGATTGCATTCTCATGGTACGTAGTAGTAGTAGCTCGATCTGCTGTGTCGATGAACATCAAGGCTGCAGGATGATTGTGAGTTACCAAAACATTGTCTCCCTTATTTTACTAATCACTGACTCAGTTTCAATTGTTGATCCGCCTACTGAGTTCAGCGTGAAGTTTCTGTTTGATATTTTCATTGCAGTGCTTGAAGAATGGTGTGGAGGCAGCACTACAGAATTAACTAGCGATGACGAGCAACATTGCAGCTTTTCTCGTGCTGCCCACATGTTGTGGAGCTGCCAACCTGCCCAAGTCGCCCTCGATCAGTGCCAACTCCACTAGAGAAAACTGTGGTATTGGTTTTGTTCTTACATTGTAAGGTTCTTCGTTCCCCTAGGATTTAAGATGGTGAAGTTACTGGATGTAGAAACTATGATATGCTATGACTTTAACACGTTTTGTTGTTTCTTGACTTGTTTTAGTAAAAACTTAAGTGCTCGAGTCATAACCCTGTAAGATTTCACCTTGCTCCAATTACTCAATCAGAAGTTCAGAACTTGTGGTATTCGACATGTTGTTGGCTCTCAACTTCCTTCAATTAGCATCCAATTCTTCTCAAGACCACAAAATATTTATGTCTCACAGGTTCTTCTTTGGTCAATTTCTCAGATTAGGAGTTGAGTAAACATCAATATGCTCAAGGTAATGCATCCTACTTTGCATAGTAAACGACACTGGGCCATTTTGATTGCAAAACATCTTTGATAAACTGAAGATGATGCCGCAGCCTGGCTTTGGTTTATAGATTGCGGAGAGATTGCCCAATCTAAAAAAGAAAAGATGGATGCCAAGATGGATAGTCATGTGATGTCTGCAGCTGGGATGCTGAAAAGTTTGTGTAAGTTCTTCTGGCTTTCTCTCAAATATTAATTTCTTTGTACGCGTGCGCTTATGTAGAAACATCAAATGTCTCAGATATCTTCTAGAAAATCCTGTGTTGATGATATTTGAGCAAAGAAGTGTGTAATTTCCCAATCTACATTACTACTTATGCTATTTTGATGCAATCCTATGTCTGATATCTGATGACAGTCCTCGTCGATTTTATGCTGATGTAAATATTGTACTAAACTGACCTGTACAATTAAATACAGAGTTGCTAAGGGTCCTGTAGGTGGGAGAGACTAGTATACTATTTTGACAAGATAGTTAGACTTCTTGTTCTAAAGTTTGCTCTGTTACTTTGTTCTAAAATTTACCTTGTTTTACTAAATTATCTTGTTACATTTTTTTTTTGCATTGTTGTACTAAAATTTGCCTTGCTACTGTTGTACTAAAATCTAATTATTGAGTAGGAAGGAAGTGATTACATGACATCCGTTTGTATAACTGTATATAGTAGTGTACTTGATGCTTATATTGTTCCTTTTTAACTTGATGCTTATATTGTTCCTTTTTAACTCGATGCTTATATTATTTCTTTGAACATAAAGTATTTTTAAATTGTTGAAACCTTGAATCTATTTGTTCAAGTGAACTGCAGACCTTTCTATGAAAATGAAGGTTGTGTGCTATGTCAGCACATGTTTTTTTTTTCAAAGTACCTCATCTTACATTGTATGTTTGCTTCAAGGTTTACTTGAACTCAATTGACTTCTAGCAGATTTTTTCATAAGAAAACAATGATCAAGAGTGTGTAAGATGTAGGATGTTGCTCCTTTTCGGCCTAAATGCTACTAATGTGACGGCCTTCAACATTTGTATGTTCTCCTCTACATTTTTGTGCACTATTAACCTGATTTTCTCTACCGTAAGTTACTCATCTCAGTATTTGTTTTGTAGATTGCCGAGATAAATGGATGATGCATGGCTCCAATGTTGATTGCAAGGCAGAGAATGGGGATAATTAGAGTGTCATTTTTAGGACAATGTTTCAAACTTTATAGTTGATTGGAAGGTCGAGAATTTTGCTACTAGTAGATAGCTTCACATCTTGTAATGTTTGGATCGTGTTCAGTGTAATGTAACATAATAGATTTAATATATGAGATCTTTCCATTTATAGTACTGTGCCTCCTATACACTATATATATTGAACTAATAATTGTGGATGTCAATATATAAAATACAATCAATTGTTCATGCTATGTACCGAAGCCTCTAGTCTTTGCAATGATGATTGCCACCAACGCATATGAAGTGTTGTTAGATTCTTAACTCTATATGTTGCTACCTTACAATGCTTCTACATGGCATTTACCAACGCATGTATATATGTTGTAGTAGACCCTAGCAACGCCACCAACGACAACGCATAATAATCCGTTGGTGTAGGCCCTAGCAACGCATATATGGATGTATGACAACGCATTGATGTGTTGCTGAAGGGGGGTTCCTGTTGTAGTGAGCTAAATGACCCTGAAATTGAAAAACACTACAAATGAACTCTGAAAAGGTTGAAAGTTGGCATGGTATCATCATTTCACCCACATAGCATGTGCTAAAAAGTTGAGAGGGTTACGGCAAAAGCTGGATGCACTTCGTGTATAAAATGGACAATCTCTTTCGAAGTATCAGGGTTTCGGACGGAAACTCATCTGTTACAAAAGGCATTTCATTTCTTCACATGTAACTGCAGTGATATTCTAGATCAAAGGCATCATCATAATAGTTGTGGAGAGAAAGTCTTCACTTTTTCTTTGCTTGTGTCCTTTGCTTATTGCGCCGTAACCATGGATAATCTTCATCGTTTAACAGGGTGCTTGGGTCAGCCTTGACTTTGAAGGGAGGAATTTCATGAAACTTTTCATAATCTTCAGACATGTCTGTCTTGCCCTCCAATCCCACGATGTCTCTTTTTCCTGAAAGAACTATGTGGCGCTTTGGCTCATCGTATGATGTATTCACTTCCTTATCTTTTCTTTTTCTCGGTTTGGTAGACATGTCCTTCACATAGAAAACCTGCGCCACATCATTGGCTAGGACGAATGGTTCGTCTGTGTACCCAAGATTGTTTAGATCCACTGTTGTCATTCCGTACTGTGGGTCTACCTGTACCCCGCCTCCTGACAGATTGACCCATTTGCACTGAAACAAAGGGACCTTAAAATCATGTCCATAGTCAAGTTCCCATATGTCCACTATGTAACCATAATATGTGTCCTTTCCCCTCTTGGTTGCTGCATCAAAGCGTACACTGCTGTTTTGGTTGGTGCTCTTTTGATCTTGGGCGATCGTGTAAAATGTATTCCCATTTATCTCGTACCCTTTGTAAGTCAATACAGTTGAAGATGGTCCCCTGGCCAACGAGTACAGCTCATCAGAAACAGTGTTGTCACCCCTGAGACGTGTTTGCAATCAACTGCCAAAAGTCCTGATGTGTTCACATGTAATCCAGTCGTCACACTGCTCCGGGTGTTTGGAGCACAGAATGTTCTTGTGTTCATCGACATACGGGGTCACCAAGGTAGAATTCTATAGAACTGTGTAATGTGCTTGAGACCAGGAATGCTTGTCCCTACATATTATTGAGTCCCCTCCTAGCGTGCCTTTTCCAGTCAGTCTCCCCTCATACCGCGATTGAGGAAGACCAATCTTCTTAAGGTCAGGAATGAAGTCAATACAAAACCCAATGACATCCTCTGTTTGATGGCCCATGGAGATGCTTCCTTCTGGCCTAGTGCGGTTACGGACATATTTCTTTAGGACTCCCATGAACCTCTCAAAGGGGAACATATTGTGTAGAAATAAAGGGCCCAGAACGACAATCTCGTCGACTAGGTGAACTAGGATGTGCATCATGATATTGAAGAAGGATGGTGGGAACACCAGCTCGAAACTGACAAGACATTGTGCCAAATCACTCCTTAACCTTGGTAGGATTTCTGGATCGATCACCTTCTGCGAGATTGCATTGAGGAATGCACATAGCTTCACAATGGCTAATCGAACGTTTTCCGGTAGAAGCCCCCTCAATGCAACCGGAAGCAGTTGCATCATAATCACGTGGCAGTCATGAGACTTTAGGTTTTGGAACTTTTTCTCTGGCATATTTATTATTCCCTTTATATTCAACGAGAAGCCAGACGGGACCTTCATACTGAGCAGGCATTCAGAGAAGATTTCCTTCTCTTCTTTGGTAAGAGCGTAGCTGGCAGGACCTTCATACTGCTTTGGAGGCATGCCGTCTTTTTCGTGCACACGTTGCTGGTCCTCCCGTGCCTCCGGTGTATCTTTTGTCCTCCCATACACGCCCAAGAAGCCTAGCAGGTTCACGCAAAGATTCTTCGTCACGTGCATCACATCGATTGAAGAGCGGACCTCTAGGTCTTTCTAGTAGGGTAGGTCCCAAAATATAGATTTCTTCTTCCACATGGGTGCGCGTCCCTCAGCGTCATTCGGAATAGATAGTCCGCCGGGACCCTTTCCAAAGATTACTTGTAAATTATTGACCATAGCAAGTATGTGATCACCGGTACGGATGGCGGGCTTCTTCCGGTGATCTGCCTCGCCTTTGAAATGCTTGCCTTTCTTTCGACATTGATGGTTGGTCGGAAGAAATCGACGATGCCCGAGGTACACATTCTTCCTGCATTTGTCCAGGTATATACTTTCGGTGTCATCTAAACAGTGCGTGCATGCGTGGTATCCCTTGTTTGTCTGTCCTGAAAGGTTATTGAGAGCAGGCCAATCATTGATGGTTACAAACAGCAACGCATGCAGGTCAAATTCCTGCTGTTTGTGCTCATCCCACACACGTACACCGTTTGCATTCCACAGCTGTAAAAGTTCTTCAACTAATGGCCTTAGGTACACATCAATGTCGTTGCCGGGTTGCTTAGGGCCTTGGATGAGAACTGGCATCATAATGAACTTCCGCTTCATGCACAGCCAAGGAGGAAGGTTATAGATACATAGAGTCACGGGCCAGGTGCTATGATTGCTGCTCTGCTCCCCAAAAGGATTAATGCCATCCGCTCTTAAACCAAACCATACGTTCCTTGCATCACCTGCAAAATCCTCCTAGTACCTTCTCTCGATTTTTCTCCACTGCGACCCGTCAGCGGGTGCTCTCAACTTCCCGTCTTTCTTACAGTCCTCTCTGTGCCATCGCATCAACTTGACATGCTCTTTGTTTCTGAACAGACGTTTCAACCGTGGTATTATAGGAGCATACCACATCACCTTGGCAAGAACCCTCTTCCTGGGGCGCTCGCCGTCAACATCACCAGGGTCATCTTGTCTGATCTTATACCGCAATGCACCGCATACCGGGCATGCGCTCAAATCCTCGTATGCATCGCGGTAGAGGATGCAGTCATTAGGGCATGCATGTATCTTCTGCACCTCCAATCCTAGAGGGCATACAACCTTCTTTGCTGCGTACGTACTGTCGGGCAATTCGTTATCCTTTGGAAGCTTCTTCTTCAATATTTTCAGTAGCTTCCCAAATCCTTTGTCAGGTACACCATTCTCTGCCTTCCACTGCATCAATTCCAGTGTGGTACCGAGCTTTGTGTTGCCATCTTCGCAATTGGGGTACAACCCTTTTTTGTGATCCTGTAACATGCGATTGAACTTCAACTTCTCCTTTTCACTTTCGCATTGTCTCTTTGCATCAACAATGACCCGGCGAAGATCATCATCGGGCACATCGTCTGGTTCCTCTTGATCTTCAGCTTCCCCCATTGTAGCATCACCGTATTCAGGGGGCACATAGTTGTCATCATCCTCTTCTTCTTCGCTGTCTTCCATCATAACCCCTCTTTCTCCGTGCTTGGTCCAAACATTATAGTGTGGCATGAAACCCTTATAAAGCAGGAGGGTGTGAAGGGTTTTCGAGTCAGAGTAAGACTTCGTATTCCCACATATAGGGCATGGACAACACATAAAACCATTCTGCTTGTTTGCCTCAGCCAATTCAAGAAAATTATGCACGCCTTTAATGTACTCGGAGGTGCGTCTGTCACCGTACATCCATTGCCGGTTCATCTGTGTGCATTATATATAATTAAGTGTGTCAAAAACCATTACAGAACATCATGAATACAGAAGTGACCAAATTAATTAATAGAAGTTCATCATCACATTAAAACCAAAGTACATACATAGTTCTCATTGCACAACATATAGCTCTCCAGAGCATCTAATTAAACCATACATTGAAACTATCTAAAACATTTCAATGCAACAACAAATGCGATCATAATCGCAACTAAGGTAACAATTGATCCAACGGCATAATGATACCAAGCCTCAGTATGAATGGCATATTGTCTATACTTTCTAATCTTGAAGCGCATTGCATCCATCTTGATCTTGTGATCATCGACGACATCCGCAACATGCAACTCCAATATCATCTTCTCCTCCTCAATTTTTTTCAATTTTTCCTTTAAGTAATTGTTTTCTTCTTCAACTAAATTTAACCTCTCGACAATAGGGTCGGTTGGAATTTCCGGTTCACATACCTCCTAGATAAAAAAAATCTATGTCACGTTGGTCGGCATAATTGTCATAAACACTAAATGAAACTAATAGTTATAAAAGATAATATATATACCACATCCGAATCATAGACAGGACAAGGGCCGACGGAGGCGGATACCAAAACCATCGCACTATATAATAACAAACAATAATAAAAGTAAGAAAATTACACAAGTATCTATCTAAATCATACAAGTAAGAACTTTTTTCTTTTAGAAAGAAGATAAGAACAAGAGGCTCACCACGGTGGTGCCGACGACGAGATCGGCGAGGGCGATCGATGGCGGTGAGGACGGGGACGGGACAGGACGGACCGCCAAACCTAGACAAATCTGGAGGAAAATGGAGCTTGGACAAGGAGCTTCGAGAGGAGAAAGCTTAAGTGTGGCTCGGGCATTTCATCGAACACCTCATGTGCATGGGAGGTGAGCTAGAGCACCACAAAGCTCTCCCATGGCCGGCCAAAAAAACAGAGCACTCCACTGCTCTGCTCGCGGGGTATATATAGGCATCTCTTTGGTCCCGGTTTGTGGCTAGAACCGGGACTAAAGGACCCCATTTGGTCCCAGTTCCAGCCACTAACCGGGACCAATGGTTGTGGGCCAGGAGCGAGGCCCATTAGTCCCGGTTCATGTCTGGAACCGGGACCAATGGGGCCAGACGAACCTGGACCAATGGCCCACGAGGCCCGG
The DNA here is from genome assembly GCA_011799875.1 of Thinopyrum elongatum. Classification (NCBI taxonomy): domain Eukaryota; kingdom Viridiplantae; phylum Streptophyta; class Magnoliopsida; order Poales; family Poaceae; genus Thinopyrum; species Thinopyrum elongatum. The sequence goes on from CM022297.1 coordinate 426,484,810, forward strand.
CCGGCCCCCTAGCCTCACGAACCGGGACCGATGCCCCCATGGGTCCCGGTTCATGAGTGAACCGGGATTAATGGGCTTACCCGGCCTGGACCAAAGCCATGTTTTCTACTAGTGCAATCGGATGTTTGATGATTTGATAGTCATATCCATGCTCTGTGGCTAGGGCTCGAGGCCCCAGAGGTTGGTTCAGTGGGATGCATGAGTTTGTCCAATCGGTTGTGCTAGAAGTGATAAAAGCAGGAGCTATGACCCATGACTTAGGGAATGATACCCAGAAGCTGGGACGACCGGTAACCATAAAATGGAGCGGTCAGTTATCTGGAAAGGTTCCGGAGGAGCGCGGCAAAATCATAAACTGGATGCACTGCCCAATAAAGAAGAGATGAAGGGCCTGACATCTTGACGTCACCCTCGACCAGGCAGATGGTTTGAGAGTCCTGGCCTAAAATAGAAGCCTGTAGAGGTAGGATCCTCGATCTAGGTGTTGAGACGCAGCAAGAATATGACCCCTTCACACTAACATGATGAAGATGATGAAATTAAAAGGAGCGACATGATATGTCTCAAACGTATCTATAACTTTTTCTTAGTTGATGCTACTTTTATATCATAATTGCATAGCTTTGGCACCAATTAATTTAGTGCCCAGAGCCATTTGTTGTTTTCGGAGACAAAACAATCAACAAAAACATGTTGTTAAGTTTCATGAAAGGATGAAGCCAGAGGCACTTGAGCCCACCTGAGGGGTTGTTGTCCCCATATGCCCCATTGGCGCGGCCAGGGGGCACGTGGTGTCGCCTGATACGCCTCCGTCGTATCTACTTTTCTTAACGCTTTTGCTCTTCTTTGGACTCTAATTTGCATGATTTGAATGAAACTAACCCGGACTGACGTCGTTTTCAGCAGAACTACCATGGTGTTGTTTTTGTGCAGAAATAAAAGTTCTCAGAATCGGACAAAACTTTTTGGAGAATTATTTTGGAATAAAAGAAAAATACTGGAACCAAGATCCACTGCAGGCGGCCCTAGCTGCCCACTAGGCACCAGGGCGCGCCACCCCTCTCTGGCACGCCCTGGTGGGTAGTGGGGCCCATGAGGCTCCGTTGACCCTAATCTCGACCCTATAATTTCCTATTTTCTGAGAAAAAAAATAGGAAAGAAAGGTTTATCGCGTTTCACAATACGGAGCCGCCGCTACCTCATGTTCTTCATCGTGAGGCCAGATCTGGAGCCCGTTCAGGGCTCCGGAGAGGGGGATTCATCGCCATCATTGTCATCAACCATCCTCCATCACCAATTTCATGATGCTCACCACCGGGAGTGAGTAATTCCTTCGTAGGCTTGCTGGACGGAATGGGTTGGATGAGATTCATCATGTAATCGAGTTAGTTTTGTTAGGGCTTGATCCCTAGTATCCACTATGTTCTGAGATTGATGTTGCTATAACTTTGCTACGCTTAATGCATGTCACTAGGGCCTGAGTGCCATGATTTCAGATCTGAACCGTTTATGTTTTCATCAATATATTTGTGTTATTGATCCTACCATGCAAGTTACACGCACCTATTACATGTTATGATCCGCATACCCCAAGGTGACAATAATTGGGATTCTTTCCGGTGATTACCGTAATTTGAGGAGTTCATGTATTCACTATGTGTTAATGCTTTGTCCTGGTTCTCTATTAAAAGGAGGCATTAATATCCCTTAGTTTCCTTATGGACCCCGCAGCCACGGGCGGGTAGGACAAAAGATGCCATGCAAGTTCTTTTCCAAAAGCACGTATGACTATATACGGAATACATGCCTACGTTATATTGATGAATTGGAGCTAGTTCTGTGTCGCCCTAGGTTATGACTGTTATATGATGAATATTATCCAACGTTATCACCAATCCAATGCCTACGAGTTTTTCACATATTGTTCTTGCTAAGTTACTATTGCTACAAAACTACTGCTACTACTGTTACTGTTACTATCATTGCTACTGCTATCAAACTATCATACTACTGTGTTACTGATCACGCTACTAAAGATATTTAGTCTCCAAGTGTGGTTGAATTGACAACTCAACTGCTAATACTTACAAGTATTCTTTGGCTCCCCTTGTGTCGAATCAATAAATTTGGGTTGAATACTCTACCCTCGAAAACTGTTGCGATCCCCTATACTTGTGGGTTATCAAGACCTTTTTCTGGTGCCGTTGCCGGGGAGCATATCTATATTTGTTGAGTCACTTGGGATTTATATCTGTTGATCACTATGAAGAATCTTAAGGATGATAGAACCAAGATCGTTCCTTCTAAGACGAGGGGAGGTAAGGAACTGTTATCTAGCTCTGCACTTGATTCACCTTCTATTTTGAGTAAGCTTGCAACACCACCACCTGCTATTAACTCTGATATGTCGCAAGTAATTGGTGATGCTACTTCTACTATGAATGATGCTTATGATTATGCTAGTACTTTGCTTGATAAGACTGTGCCACTGGGTGAATTTCTTGATGAGCAACTTGCTAGAGCTAAAGAAATTGAGAATGCTGAAACTGATAAGATTACTGAAGTTGATGAAATTATTGAAGCTGAAAATTTTGATTCACCTATTGGAACTAGTGCTCCTAGATATGAATTGCCTGAGATACCTGAAGGTTATGTTATGGATGCAGAGGTAGCTAGAGACTTTCTTGCTTGTAAGGATAGAGATGATCTTAAGAAATTATTATGCAAGTTGAAAGAAAAATCTTTGAATGCTAGAATGAAATATGATCCTAAGTTTGTTACTACACCTATCTTTATTACTGATAAGGATTATGAATTCTCTGTCGACCCAAAGTTAATTACTTTGGTTGAATCTGATCCTTTCCATGGCTATGAAACTGAAACTGTTGTGGCACATCATACTAAATTAAATGATATAGCCACCCTATTTGCTCATGATGAAAACATTTGCTACTACTATAATCTTAAGTTATTTTCTTTCTCGTTAAAGGGTGATACTAAGATATGGTACAATACTCTTGCTCCTGGTTGTGTGCGTAGTCCCCAGGATATGATTTATTACTTCTCTAAAAAATATTTTCCTACCCATAAGAAACAAGCTGCCTTATAGGAAATATTTAACTTTGTGCAAATTGAAGAACAGAGTCTCCCACAAGCTTCGGGGAGGCTTCTCCAATTACTTAATGCTTTGCCTAATCATCCTCTTAAGAAAAATGAAATACTTGATATCTTCTATAATGGACTAACCGATGCTTCTAGGGACTACCTAGATAGTTGTGCTGGTTATGTTTTCAGGGAACAAACTATTGAAAAAGCTGAGGAATTATTGAATAATATATTGAAGAATGATAATGATTGGACACTTCCTGAACCACCGCCTAAACCTACTCCGAAGAAGAGGGGTATCTTATTTCTCAGTCCTGAAGATATGCAAGAAGCAAAGAAATGTATGAAGGAAAAGGGTATTAAAGCTGAAGATGTTAAGAATTTACCACCTATTGAAGAAATACATGGTCTTGACACACCACCACACGTGGTAGAGGTAAATTCACTTACGAAGTTTGATGAAGGTGATATCCCTTATAATAAATCTCCTAGTCAATGCTTGTATGAATTTGACAACTACGTTATGAAGCAAGATCATTTCAATGCAAATGTTATGAAACAGTTGAAACAAAAAGCTTACATGATTGATCGCTTGAGTGACTTGTTATTTAGAATTGTTAATGATGTCAAAGGTGTTAGTAAACATGCTTCTATGGTCCAAACTCAGTTAGAACAAGTTGCTAAATCTCAAAGTGAATTGCCCAATGAAATGAATAATAATATGAATGATCATGATGTTAGAGTAATGACTAGAGGAGGTACAATGACTCAGGAGCCACTTTATCCTGAGGGACACCCTAAAAGAATTGAACAAGACTCCCAAAGAACTAATGTAGATGCACCTAGTCCTTCTAAAAAGAAAAAGAAAAAGAAGAATGATAGGACTTTGCATACTTCTAGTGAACCTGGGGTAGAAAAACCTTCTGAGGAGAATAACAATGATGTCTCTATCTCTGATGCTGAAACTCAATCTGGTAATGAACATTCACCTAGTGATAATGAAAATGACAATGATGATGTTGATGAAGATGCTCAACCAAAAAATGATAAAGAACCTGACAAGGATGTTGAAATAGAACCTGTTGTTGATCTTGATAACCCACCTGCTAAAAATAAACATTATGATAAAAGAGACTTTGTTGCTAGAAAACATGGTAAAGATAGAGAACCATGGGTTCAGAAACCCATGCCCTTTCCACCTAATCCATCTAAGAAAAAGGATGAGGAACAATTTGAACGCTTTGCTGAAATGCTTAGGCCAGTCTTTTTGCATACTCGTTTGACTGATATTTTAAAGATGGCCCCTTATGCTAAATATATGAAAGATATTGTCACTAATAAAAGGAAAATACCTGAAGCTGAAATCTCCACTATGCTTGTGTGGCACCCCGGCTCAGAGCAACCAGTTTACCTTGCATTGCCAGCCCAGAGATCAAGTCTTCTGGCAACACACAACCTCTTGGTACAGAAAACAACCGCTTTATTGATGCTAGCAGAAACATAAGTTCGATATTACATCAAGTAGCGAGGCCAAGCGGCACACACGGTGCGGCTGAACAATATGTACATTATTTAGTGAACATCAAGGGGCCTCGATTACGTCAACTACGCGGCAGCGGAACGACGACGAAGCAGAACTCCATGGCACAGGGACACCGATGTGGACACGATCTAGACACGGGAAGCACTCCGATCCAGAAAAACTTTCCTGAAATCTGGCATGACACGCCAGGTCAGTACACTGAATGTACTTGCAAGCTCACAACAAGCATAAACATAATGGCAAACAATATCATGATATTTAATCAAGTTAAATGCAGTGCAATAACCCACTACTGATGCATTGAAACTAACTTGTGCACCGAGTCCCTCAGACTTTCTTACCAATGGGTTATCTCGTAACCAAACGGTGATCATACCCGGATCATGAACGAAACCAACATTTTGGTTCTCACAACAATTATCTTCATGATCTCACAAACAACACCACTTAACGAGTGACAAGCTTATAAATTTAGGGTGCAAGATTACTTATTAATGTTGATCCATGGTGTGACTTACTCACGAGTTATGTCCGTAACCGAGGACGCGGCTATCGATAGATTTAAATAACACTCTGCAGAGGTTAGCACACTGTACCCACATCACGGAACCCATGGCCTCGTCTTCCCATTCGGGTGGACCAACGGCATTCCGACAGAACCCTCCCATTGCCATGACACTCTCCCGACCACTCCGACTAACTCCCCTCGGGGCTAAGTCCTGGGTGGCCCCGTGCCTACCAAAGGCATCAACGACCACCGTCGTGGCAAAACATAAACGGTCCCAAACGGGGACAAGGTACCATAGCACAAACGGGCACACAAAGTTATGTCTGCTTCCCGGGCCAAGGTACCGCACGACCATAACCTTCCCTTGTTGGAGGTACCGACCAGAGGCATGACAACGGACCGAATAAAGGCCTTCCCATAAAGGCAAATGTGGTTGCACTAGGAAAAACTCGATTCAGTGGCACCATGACTCGATCAACGTTATGTCAAGTTGAATTAACATCAGTTTTAACTTGAAATAAAATAACTTGAGTCACGATATGCCATGAACATGCAACCATCCGACATGCATCAAATAACACTTAGAGTAAGCAGATCAACATCATCAAGTTTTCTACTTGCACTAGTCATCACCAAACTTTACTGATTCTACTTCACTGGTTTTTAACACTCATCATTTTTAGTTATGACACTAACTTATTAGAATCAATTCCTCGCATATGAAAGTAATACCGATGCTAGTCGTATCATAACCATATCATACTCACACAATCAAAACTACTTCTACTACCTCATACTAGTCTAGATATTCAAACACTACTGTAAACTAAACATTTCAACCATGACAAAGTAACTAACATAAGCATTATTTATTTAAATAATTAAATGCATGAAATAACTCATATTCAAGTTGGAAAATCATATATATTGAAATGACACCATGCAAATGTTGGTGTGGCTTGCCTTAGTGCATAGGAGGTTCACACTCCTCTTGGTTATCTTCAAGACAAGCTTCTCCCTCTGAAAATATTTAAAAATAGAAAAAGAAAATATCAAGAATCATTCTGAAATTCACCAGAAATTCTAGACAGCAGAGAAAAATCTCCATTTTGGTGTGCTGCTAGAACTTGTCAACACAAACACAATGCAAAAAGAATCAATTCATTTGGACTTATGGTTTAAAAGTTATGGCTGGTCAAAGTTTCTGGTCAAGATTTGAATTAAATTCAAATAAAAAGAAAAACCAGGGGGGGTGACGTCGAACGCGTATTTCAGCGGGGCGCGGCTGTGAGGCTGACAGTAGGCCCCCACTATCAGGTTTAGAGAGAGGGAGAGAGAAACAGAGGGGAGGCGGTGACACGCCGGTGTTTCTCCGGCGAGGAGAGGTCGGTCGCCACCGTGGATGGAGGGGATGGATGTGCAAGACCTCAAGGAGTCCATACATACCCGAAACGTGGCTAGGGATGGACGGAAGGGCTCGAAATCTTCTTCTCCAGCGGCGGCCGCGGTCGGGGATCGCCGGAAAGGAAGAAGACGGCGCGATGCGGCGACTCCAGGGGCTCCAACTGCACCAGCGCGCACCAGAGGATCACTAGGGACACGCCGGAGAAGCTGGTTGAGCTCGAGAGGCTCTAGAGAGGCGAGGAGCAGCGGAGGGGATCGCCGGCGAACTCCGGTCAGGAACGGCGGCCAGAGGCCTGCCCGGCTGGGCTGCGGCTATCTATGAGGTTGTGGCAAGTGTGGGAGTGAGAGGCGATGCTCGGAGAGGCTGGGGAGGGGTCCTATTTATAGGCGAGGGAGGAGAGGGGCTCGGGGCTCCGCCGGAGTTCTCTGGAGACGGCGCCCGGCGACGAACGTCATCAGTGAGAGGGGGAGAAGCATCCATGGCTCACGCAGCCACTGTGGGTGAGCGAGGATGAGCACAGGAGGCGGGTGGCGACGAGAGCAGGGGCACGGGCACACTGTACGCTTGGCCGCGTTGTGCCCGTGCTCGCTGCGGCGAGCTCCAGCGTCGGCGAGCGCCAGGGCGGAGTTAAGTGCATCAAGACGATGATTGAGCCGAGGTTTGGCAAGGCACGGCAAGCGGGGAAGCGAGCACGCGCGAAACAGGAGCGTCGGCGGCGTCCAGAGCGCGTCGACAAGCAGGTTGGCACGGTGCACATGCGTGGTCACCGCGTGAACTTTGGCATAGAGCCACGCCGTGCATTGAATTCATGTCTGGCGTGTAGTCCTTGATGGTTTGGGTTGCTCCATGTGTTTGAGTTGGTCACAGGTGAGCTGTGCGTGAGTTAAGCTTCCTGGCAAGTTTCTGGATAGAAACTTGTGAGGTTAACTGAGACAAATCTAGAAGGAGTTTAGGGCTGATTTTTTGTGGTTAGTAGTTTCTTAGGAGGGTAATGAAGCCCTAAAATTTTCAGCTCCATTGGATCATGGAAAAATACACTTCATGTACAAAGTGCATTTTCTGTCCAAAACAGAAAAGATTTTCTGTAGCAAAAATATTCCAAGTGACCATGCAATATTTTTGCTCAGGGAAGTGTGCCAAGGTTCAAAGAATATTTGAGAATTTTCTCAGATTTTTGTGGGCAAGAAAAATGAGGGTTGCTTTGGAGCATATGTTGCTAAAGTGAGGTTTTGAAGGGAAAATGAATATTTTTCATTTATGAAAAATATTCCTACGGCCATTTTGGGATATTTCAGAGAGGGAATGATGGTTTTGAGAGAGATGGGCCACTTGGGTGAAAATCAAGGATATGCCCAAGTGTTTAAGTCCAACTGAGTTGATTCAAAAATCCAAATTCAAATCAAATGGCAAGAAAATTCAGAAAAAGAAGGAGGGCAAAAACCAGGCTGTCACAGCTTGCTAATTATTCTTTTAAGGATGGAGTACCTAAGAAACTAGGAGTCCCGGAATACCAACTATACCTTGCTCCATCAAAAGAAGTTATGTCAAAACTGCTTTATGTGGTTTGGGAGCTCGTGTTAGTGTTATGCCTTTCTCTTTATATAAAAGACTATATTTGAATAAACTCACACCTACTGAAATATTATTGCAAATGGATGACAAATCAACTACCATACCTATCGGTATTTGTGAGGATGTGCCCGTTGTAGTTTCAAATGTTACTATCTTGATAGACTTTGTTATACTTGAGATGCCCGAGGACGACAACATGTCAATTATCCTTGGTAGACCCTTTCTGAATACTGCAAGGGCTGTCATTGATTACAACAAAAGCAAGGTCACTTTTCATATCAATGGTAATGAGCATATGGTGCACTTTCCGAAGAAACAATTTCAAGTGAATGGTATTAATGTTATTGAAAAGACTCCGATAATTATTATTGGAAGCTTTCAACTCCCTCTTCCTACTGCCAAAAAGAAATATGAAATACTTATTGTTGGGGATATGCATATTCCAGTTGAGGTAACTTAGTGTTATATGAAGATCCTTCGGGTTCATGCTAATCGAAGGTGGTTGTTAATAAGACTTGATCAACCTTCTTAATGGATTACTTTCGAGAGGCATGTGGTCGATGAATTCAGTAAGCACAACCTTCCGTCCCTACATTTGTTTTCTGTTATTTTTAGTTAAATGCAATAAAATGCCATGTTTATCTATTTTCTGATTTATCCGTGCAATAAAAATGGCCCAAAAATAAATTTCTCAGAATGACCTGAAATTTTAACATGATTTTTTTCTGAATATTTGAGAATTTCTGGTACTAAATACACTACAGGGAGGGTGCCCCAGGTGCCCACTAGGCACCAGGGCACGCCACATCCACCTGGCGCGCCCTGGTGGGTAGTGGGCCCCACAAACACCCCCTCACTCACACCTTTAGCTCACTTCGTCACCTACCTCCAGAAAAAATCCCTGTAGTTCTCTCTCTCGTGTTCTTGCTCCCAAACCCGCGAATTTCGATCTCTTTGCTCGGAGCTCCGTTTCTGAAACTGTTTGGGGGATTGCTACTTGGTATGTGAGTCCTCCATTGCTTCAATTAGTTTTTGCTTTAGTGGTTTATATTTTGAGTAATTAGCTACTCTTGGTGCTACTGAAAATGAGCTTGCATGTTGAATTCCTTGAGTTTCAAGTAGTTTGAATGCTTGATATAGCCTCTAGACATCCCTATGAATAGTTGCTATCAATCATGTGAAGTTTTATTGATATCATTTGGTGACCCAAAAAATTCAGAAATTTATTCATAGGAAAAATGGATTTCTTCCGGAGGAGTTCCTCTAAGCGGAATGCTAAAGGAGTCCTTGGGGAATCCTCGGACAGTGACATCAACACTCCGCGCAGGACGGAGGCCCGGCCGTGCGAATGGCCGCACAATGTCTTCATGAACGAAGCCGGCTACTACCAAGAGTTCGCGCAATTTGTTGCAAATTCTGGATTGACCGACTTCCTCGCAGATGAGTGTGACCAACACCACATCCTTACAAATTCCTTTGTGCAAAACTTTCATTTCCTTAATAGGCTTGGACATCCTGCAGTGCGGTTTAATTTATACTCTTAAACCCGTCACATACCGCTTATTGAATTTTGTGAGATATGTTTAATTCCCTCTTTTGGGGGGTTAAGAGAGCCTAGACCTGTGGAGTTTGATGGTTTCCTCCATACTTTAACTGTGGGAGAGGAAAGGGGCATGTCGAAAGCCACAGCCACTAGGTTGCAATTTCCTTCTATGCATTACTTTGCTCTACTCATAACGAAATGCTTGACTGCTAGAGAGAAAGGCAGAATACTAAGTTCCCCTGACCTTGCCATTTTTCGCCGTGCACTTCATGATGACCACACCTATAGCTTGGGGCTATCATTGCACATCATTTGCATATTAATAGGACTAAGGGTTAAATTCATGGTGGTATCTATGCTACTCGCCTAGCGAGACGCTTTAATGTTCAGATACACCACCATGACTACTTATTGCCTAGATTTTATTTAGATCACCAGGCGATGGAGGCCCACCACTTTATTGATATTCCTAAGCCTCCTCACCACATTCGTTATAACTTGGTTTTCAGCAAGGAAACTCGCAATATTATTCCATTACCTGCACCTGCCTTTGTTAGATTCTCATGCCAGGAACGGATACACCATCCTACCAAAGGACATTGTCGCCTACCAGAACGCACAGGTAGTGGCAGAGGAGGAGCCCCAGGAGTGGGACTCTCAAGTACCGCCACCTCAGCACTTTCACATGGGCCGGATGGCTACTACAGATGGTGATCACCAAGCTAGGCGAAAGCCTAAGCTTGGAGGAGTATGTATTTCTCACCGACATTACATTCATGTTCACACATTTCATTTCAGTCGTCGGTGTTCATCCTCTTTCATTGTATTATCCATGTTATATTTATTTTCTCGCTTTCTTCTTGTGTGTTTGAAAAAAAACTTTGAGAAAATCCAAAAATATTTCTCGCTTCTTTTCGGTTTTTCTTTCTAGTTTAAATTAGTTGCAGTATTAAAAGAAAACCCAAAAAGATTTCTTGTTCTTCTTTTACTTGTTGGGAGCTTTCCCGTGTAAATAGTTTTTCTCATTTTTGTTTTCCCCTCTTTAAATTGCTTCCTTCAAGAAAAACTTAAAACTCCAAAAATATTTCAGTGTGTTTCTCTGAAATTCTTTTCTTTTGTTGAGTCGTACTAAGGAGAAGACCACGATGAAAATGTTGAGTGGCTCTCACATACATTATTGTTGATTGCTACTTCTTAAGCTTGCGTTGATTTTTCCCTTGAAGAGGAAAGGGTGATGTAGCAAAGTAGAGATAAGTATTTCCCTCAGTTAAGAACCAAGGTATCAATCTAGTAGGTGGCACAAGCAAGTCTCCAATATATGCGCCTGCACAAACTAACAAACACATGCACACAACATGAAAAAAGGGTTGTCAATCCCTTCACGGTCACGAACAAGAGTGAGATCTAATAGAGATAGATATAAAAGATAAGTAAAAGAGTAAAATAAAGTACATATAAATAAATTGCAGTAAGGTATTTTTGGGTTTTTTGGTTTATAGATCTAAAAATATATGATGGAAAATAGACCCGGGGGCCATAGGTTTCACTAGAGGCTTCTCTCTTCAAGAAAGCATACGGTGGGTAAACAAATTACTATTGAGCAATTGATAGAAAAGCACATAATTATGAAGACATCTAAGGCAATGATCATGAATATAGGCATCACGTCCGTGACAAGTAGACCGAAATGATTCTGCATCTACTACTATTACTCCACACATCGACTGACTCCTACCTGCATCTAGAGTATTAAGTTCATAAGAACAAAGCAACGCCTTAAGCAAGATGACATGATGTAGAGGGATAAACTCAAGCAATATGATATAAACCCCATCTTTTTATCCTTAATGGCAACAATACAACACGTGCCTCGCTACCCCTTCTGTCACTGGGTGAGGACACCGCAAGATTGAACCCATCACAAAGCACCTCTCCTATTGCAAGAAAAACCAATCTAGTTGGCCAAACCAATTTGATAGATCAGAGAGAAATACAAAGCTATCTCAATCATGCATAAAAGAGTTCAGAGAAGACTCAAATAATATTCATAGATAATCTGATCATAAATCCACAATTCATCGGATCTCAACAAACACACCACAAAAGAAGATTACATCAAATAGATCTCCAAGAACATCGAGGAGAACATTGTATTGAAGATCAAAGAGAGAGAAGAAGCAATCTAGCTACTAGCTATGGACCCATAGGTCTGTGGTAAACTACTCACACATCATCGGAAGGGTAGCAAGGATGGTGTAGAGGCCCTCCGTGATCGAATCCCCCTCCGGCGGAGTGCCAGAAAAGGCCCCAAGATGGGATCTCACGGGAACAGAAGCTTGCGGCGGCGGAAAGTATTTTTGGTGTGTCCTCTGGTATAGGGGGAATATTTGAGAAAATATAGTGGTGGAATTAGGGTTGGAAGTTCTCCGAGGGGCCCACAAGCCCTGGGGGCGCCCCCTAGGGCACGCCCCTACGGCTTGTGGCCTCCTCGTAGGGCTTCTGGCCTCCTCTCCAAGTCTCATGGGTTTCTTCTGGTCCAAGAAAAATCATCGTAAAATTTTATTCCATTTGGACTCCGTTTGGTATTCCTTTTCTGTAAAAGTCAAAAACAAGGAAAAAAACAAAAAACTGGCACTGGGCACTAGGTTAATAAGTTAGTCCCAAAAGTAATATAAAATAGCATATTAATGCATATAGAACATCCAAAACAGATAATATAATAGCATGGAACAATAAAAAATTATAGATACGTTGGAGACGTATCAAGCATCCCCAAGCTTAATTCCTGCTCGTCCTCAAGTAGGTAAATGGTAAAAACAGAATTTTTGATGTGAAATGCTACCTAACATATTTATCAATGCAATTTTCTTTATTGTGGCATGAATGTTCAGATCCATAAGATTCAAAGCAAAAGTTTAATATTGACATAAAAACAATAATACTTCAAGCATACTAATAAAGCAATCATGTCTTCTCAAAATATCACGGCCAAAGAAAGTTATCCCTACAAAATCATATAGTCTGGCTATGCTCTATCTTCATCACACAAAATGTTTCTTCATGCACAACCCCGATGACAAGCCAAGCAATTGTTTCATACTTTTAATGTTCTCAAGCTTTTTCAACTTTCACGCAATACATGAGCGTGAGCCATGGATATAGCACTATAGGTGGAATAGAGTATGGTAGTGGTTGTGAGGAGAAGACAAAAAGGAGAAAGTCTCACATCAACTAGGCAAATTAATGGGCTATGGAGATGCCCATCAATTTATATCGATGCAAGTGATTAGGGATTAGCATGCAATGGATGCACTAGAGCTATAAGTGTATGAAAGCTCAAAAAGAAACTAAGTGGGTGTGCATCCAACTTGCTTGCTCACGAAGACCTAGGGCAATTTGAGGAAGCCCATCATTGGAATATACAAGCCAAGTTCTATAATGAAAAATTCCCACTAGTATATGAAAGTGATAAAATAGGAGACTCTCTATCATGAAGAACATGGTGCTACTTTAAAGCACAAGTGTGGAAAAAGGATAGTAACATTGTCCCTTCTCTCTTTTTCTCTCTTTTTTTTTGCTTGGGCTCTTTGGCATCTTTTTTTTATTTTGGGCTCTTTTTATTTTATTTTTAAGCCCGGAGCCTCATCCCAACTTGTTGGGGAATCATGGCCTCCATCATCCTATCCTCACATGGGACAATGCTCTAATAATGACGATTATCACACTTTTATTTACTTACAACTCAAGAATTACAACTCGATACTAGAACAAAAAATGACTCTATATGAATACCTCCGGTGGTGCACCAGGATGTGCAATGATCTAGCATAGCAAAGATATCAAAAAACAGACAAGCCATGAAAATATCATGCTAGCTATCTTACGATCATGCAAAGCAACATGACAATGATGGTATGTGTCATAATAAACGGAACGGTGGAAGTTGCATGGAAATATATCTCGGAATGGCTATGGAAATGCCATAATAGCACTACAAAAAAAAAGACACATCCGTGACATTTTGGCCCGAACAATTTTTTTTTCTGTCATGCTTATGACACTTCTATGACGATAATTGTGACAAAAGCATGTATCATCATAGATGTGTTGGGCTCCTACTTCTATGACAAAAAATCATGATAGAAAATGGGTTTTTTGTCCTGGGCAGGCCGGGGACGCACCTGCATGACATTCTTTGGGCCGTCCATAACGGAAAAAATCATGGTAGAAGCGAGGGCGTGGAAAATTTCGGGGAGTTCCTTGTTATGGTGGGTGGTCGGGGCCGAGCAATACACGAAGGTTTGCGCGTTTCTCTCATAGACATACGCACGTGTGTGCAAGGCATTGGGCTCTAACTGAACCCAAGCGATTGCACTAGCTACGTTGCTGAACCCGAGCGATCGATCCCTTGGCTGTTAACTGAACCCGAGCGATTCCTTCGCTACTGCTGCTAACTGAAGCCGATCGAACCTGCTGCTGCCTCTTGATGAATAGTGACCATTGTTGGGGGTTGGATGAACAGTTCCCGGTGGGGGTTGGATGAATAGGTCCCCGTGGTAGTAGTGGATGTTGCCGCTGGATGAACAGGACCCCGATCGAGAGGAGGCCGCCACACACCACCCGATCGAGCCGGTTGGGGGTGGATGAACAGGACCCTGTGGAGGGCTGGTTGAACAGTAGCCGGTGGAGGGTGGATCAACAGGACCCCGTGGATGAACAGTGGCTGGTGGAGGCTGGAGGAAGTCGACGGTGGATGAACAGTAGTCCGTGGAGGCTGGAGAGAGGCAGTAGACGGTGGATGAACAGTAGTCCGTGGAGGCTGGAGAGAGGCAGTAGACGGTGGATGAACAGTAGCTCATGGAGTCCCGTTTTGTGGTACACCACACCCCTGGCGATGAACAGGACCCCGTTTCGACCGTAGGCGCTCCAACACAACTCTGTTTCCTCCTTTTTGCGGTACGCCACACCCCTCCCGATCAACAGCACCCCGTTTCGACCGTAGGAGCTAGAACACAATTCCGTTTCCTCCGTTTTGCGGTATGCCAGACCCTGTTTCGGATGTTCCGTTCAAGCCGGTTGGCTCCCATTTAACAGGACGCATTCCGACCCAGTCTATTGCCTCCCGATGAACAGGACGCAGTTTCTCCGTTTCGACCCAGCCGGCTGGCTGCCTGATGAACAGGACGCCGTTGCTGTCGTCCATTGTCTCTCCATGTACATGAGCCCTGGCCGTCCGTATGCGCGACTACGCGTTCGAGACCCCGCCCGTATGTACGTACGTGGCCGTATTTTTTTCCCTGTGGCTGTACGTACGTGTACACGATTTAGACGGGACTGCCTGAACTGCTACGTCGGGTGCTCTACTACAACACGTGCCGCTACTTACTCGGCCACGGTTCATACTTGCAGAGAGACCGATCGACCAGTACGTACGTACATGTTCGCGACCAGACAGACAACGCTATGTACGCTTCGGCCGGATGGGTCCCCGCTCTCAGGGAGGATAAGGAGGCACTTCCTTGTGTGCGAAGATATAACTGGTGGGTCCCAGCTGTCAGGGGGAAGAATTATTTTTTTGCCCATAATATGGACGCACTTCCTTGCGTGCAAAGATGTAGCTGGTGGGTCCATCTGCCAGCCTCACCACGTACAGTACTCTTCCGGTGGCTGTCATTCATTGACCACCTTGACCACGCCGCGTGGACAACACCCAGGTAGTGGACAACAGCGAGGCCTAGGAAGGGAATGACACTAAGCCAGGGAAGACGAGGCAGGTGGATGCCCACGCGGAGGGGAGTACGAGGGTTCACTGGTTCGGCTGCGGTGTAAGGCTGCCGTCGCCGGAGAATAACAGGGGGTGTGGGTGAGTAGAGGGAAGGCCTGGCCAGTGGTAGTATGGTCGGGCGGTGAGGCCTACGCGGCAGCACAGCCGGCCACGGGAGGCTGGAGCAGGCGGTACGGCGGGCGCTGGTTTGGGCGGCTGGAGCAAGAAGACCAGAGGTTGAAGACGCAGCTCCGCCGTTGGATTAACATCCAATGGTCGTTGCAGCTAGAATCGTTTATTGACTAAGTTGACAAAGCCCTGCGTACGCGTTAACTTAGTAGGCCCACAAGTCAGCCTCCAAATCTGGTGGGTCCCAGCTAGCAGGGGAATCTTTTTTTTTGTGCGTAATAAGGTGGCACTTCCTTGCGTGCGAAGAAGTTTTCTATTTTTTTATTTCTTCTTTTTCGAGTTAGAATAAAAAGAAAACAATTTAGCATCGTTGGTAAAATCTATATTTTCACAAAATGGATCATAATAAAGCTGGTGGGTCCCAGCTGTCAGGGAGAGAAAACTTTTTTTCCGCGTAATAAAGGAAGCACTTCCTTGCGTGCGAATATGTAGCTGGTGGGTCAAACCTGTCAGGGGGAGAAATCATTTGTTTTCACATAATAAGGGGGCACTTGCTGCGTGCGGGCATGGGCCATGTGGGTCCCAACTGTCAGCCACTCCACGTACATGCCTCTTTCGATGGCTGTCGTTTGTTGACAAAGTTGACCACGCCGAGCCGAGAGAACCAACGTGGTGAACGATGGCGAGGCCTAGGAATGGAACAACCCGGAGCCGGCGAAGACACAACAGTGGATGCCCACGCGGAGGGGAGTATGAGGGTTCATTGGTTTGGCTGCGGTGTGAGGCTGCTGTCGCTGGAGAATAACAGGAGGTGTTGGTGAGTAGAGGAATGGCCTGGACAGTGATGGGAGTAGGGTGGGCCGGTGAATCCTGCGCGCCAGCACAGCCGGCCACGAGAGGCGGTAGTAGGTGGTACCACCGGCGGTGGTTTGGGTGGCTGAAGCAAGAATATCCGAGATTGAAGAAGCACTACAGCCGTTGGATGGACATCCAACGGCCACTGCTGCTAGAATCGTGTGTTGACTATAAGTTCACAAAGCCTTCCGTACGCGTCAACTTACTAGGCCCACAAGTGAGAATCACATCTGTGGCACAGAACATATAGCCCATTTGTGATTTCTAATAATGTACAACACATTTTTGCATTCTAATGGAATTTACTACGGCCCATTTACAGTTTGTTAAAATTACAACCCATTTTCTAGCCAGGACAACGATTACTAATTTCAACCAACCGCTCGAAACAGAATTCAATAAAAATTTCCCACATTTTGATGGGATCCGAAAGAAATTTATCCCGAAATTTCGAGTCAGATTAAATATAATTTAAAAATAAAATTTTATTAGGTAAAAACCCAACGAAATATTGCGCGCGCAACAAGTAATGAAATAAAAAAAATTCAAAATCCAAAAATAATATTTTTTAACTAATTACGTGTTTGGTGCATTTTTTCATAGTTACAGCCCAGTTTTTATAATTACATGACATTTATTATTTCTTAAAGCCCATTTTCTTGTTAAGCCTAATGCATCCCTCCTAGGAAAGATTTGCAGCCCAGCGGGGTGGAGAATAACAAGTTGACCTGGGCTGGGTATTCCTCAAAAAAAAGTATAGCTGGGCTTGCCATTTTCACCTTGAAAAAAATTAATATCTGGGCTGGATATTTGGTCGACATAAAATAATAGCTTGGGCCAGATGGGCCACAGCCCGCCCGGTTGATACCCTGCTCCTCTGAACAGCAACAAAAACATTGCTCAAGAAAAACTCTGCTCACACCTAAAAAACACAAATACTGCTCGAGCTGCTGGGTCCCAGCTATCGGCCACTCCTTGTGCAATTCTCTCATTTATTGACTATATAGGTTGACAATGGTGTGGGACCGTGATGTCAGGAAACCAGGAGGAAGCAAAAAAAATATAGTTGTATATAATAAGGAGGCACTTGCGTACGTGCGGCTATGGCCCTAGTGGGTCCCCACTGTCATCCTCTCCAAGTAAAGTCATCTCCTGATTCCTCATGTTTGTTTACCATGTTGACAATGCGAGACGGTGGCGCCACGGCGAGCGCAACAACTCGAAGGACGACGGAGAGGGCCTCGCGGGCCCTACGGAGGGTTTGATATAGCGCCTGCTGGTCATTCAGGAAGCCAGGATCATCGGACCCCTATGAGCACCTTCGAGAGACTGAGCCGGCATGACACGGTAAGGCCGCGCTTGGGAGCTCTGGATTGTTTCACATCTGTATTAAGGATACAATTGTAATTTACTCCTCACCGGAAACAACGCGTAAAATACAGGCGTAATGAAACCGACGACCCGAGGTCTGTAACGAAAACCAGCGAGTTACGCGTGTAATTTGAGAAACCAGTGTATATTTTACCAGTCGAAAATGACCAACCAAGCTCTTCACCCAAGACCATCAGCTTTTATTTACAAGCGTCAGTTTTACAAGCGGTTTTGGTTAGAAAACAATGATCCAATCACGGCTTAAGATGATGAGTTGGTCTGAAGATCATATGGTTTCACCTCTAACCTACCCGAGTTGTCATATAGGCTATGAATGAAACATAACACAATGTACTTCTTAAGCACAGAAACAACTGCATATCATCAGACGAAATATTTACTTCTGAACTGAACACATGAATAGGAAAAAATGATCGACGCTGCTCACAGCAAAGGGTGTCCCATTCTAAAATATCAAATGCATGTCTTCTGGCTAACATCAATGAGCAAAATTTAACAAGGTTTTCCAATTCCAAAACATTAAATGAATGTCTTCTTGCTAACATAAATGATTAAACTTTGACAAGCTTTTCCCATTCAAAATATGTAATGCCTATGATTGTGGAACGGGCAGGGTTTGTCATCAGTTTGCACATTGAAATGGCACATGGAGCCAGATTAACCAGTGTTTTTTGAGCAGTTCCCCTGAAATCAAACAATGTCTTGCGTAGCACGGTGGATTTCGTATTTATATGTTGCAAGGCCTTGAAGACGTTGGCAGCTCCATTCAAGTAGATAGTCTGGTGGCTCAAGGTGACGATGAATGATTAGAGAACCATTCGATGTATTGTGCGTGATGAAGTATTATGGAGGGCACGAACCATCTGAACATTTTGTGCAGTTCCACTGAAATCAAGCTGAGCATCCCTGTCTGCATAAATATAGAAAATGTGTGATGAATATAATAGTGGTACTTGTTGATTAAACATACGCTCACAACTATAATCATCTTCATTATCATAACAGGAAAAGATAGCAGTACAATAGCTTCAATTAAACTTTATTCAAAACAATACAACAATATAATTAGCACAACATAACAAAGCACGATCATGTGGATGAAGGCCGATACTGACCTCATTTGTTACAGCTGCTTCGGCGACTAACTTGGTCATACCTTTCCTTGTGGAGTGAATTTTGCACCCCATGTGCTCTTGAGTTGAGTTTCCCTTGGTCTGCAGACTAGTCATGTCACCAACGTCTACTAATAATCTAAAGCTTCTTGATCATTCCTTCTATAATGTAGTGCAAATAGTGACTGCTTCTTTCTGCAAAGTGGAAAGACCAACTGGGCCCAATAATGCAACAGTTTGCCTTAAACACATTGGCTCCTTTTGTGCAGTTCAACTAAAATCAAAGTCGAAATAGAACCGAGCAGAAGTTTTTATATCCTTGTATGCACAAATAGGTATAAAGGAAACAATTACTAAAAAATAACGGTTGATGACTTATACTCCCAGAAGAAAAAGCATCTACCTTATCTTAATGGGAAATGAAGCAGGACAGTAGCAATTCTCAAACAGTGTGATTCATTCATATTAACTGAGACATTATCTTAACAATACCTTGTTTAAACATGTATAAAGAACGATAAAGAAGAAAAGTACCATTCCTAAAATAGTTCAACTGATTCATATTAACAGAGATATTATCTTAACAATACCTTGGTTAAACATGTAGAAAGAACTACAAAGCAGGATAGTACCATTTGTAAAACACTGTAACTGATATATAATAACAGAGACATTATCTCAACAATACATTTCTTAAACATGTACTCCCATCGATCCCTAACAAGTGTTGCAGTTTTGAACTAAGATTCAGCAGTTAATTCTAAGAGTGGCATTGCTTAATTTTACCAGTGGCATTAGATTAACAAAAAGCATAAACAGTTCTAGGGGAGAGTGGGCGCAACAGCACCGTGTGCTTCCATCTACTTATAAAGGGGGCGATGCAAAGTTTGTTGTAACAAAGCAACAAGCATCATGTCTGGGTTGGTCCCATTTTTTGTTCACTTAATGGGAAAAGACAGCAATACAATAGCTTCAATTCAACATTTATTTAAAACAGTACCACTACAAGTAGCACAGCATCTCAAAGCACACTTCACAATCATGTGGATGAAGGCTAGTACTGACCTTTCATGAGGTAGACAAGATCAAATACGAATCTGCCAACACGAATAGGAAATCGAATCTCGTTTTGTGTAGTCCAACTAAATCAAGCAAAGTTGCCGGTGTGACATTTAAGTTGAACTACACAAAACACTCTTAAAACAAAAGTGTTTTGCGTAGTGAAGCAAAAGGTAGCAATAGCAATGAGTTGAATAGATATCCCTGTTTTTAGAGGTAAAAAAAAGAAACAATTACTAGCCAATAAAGGAGGATGAATCATATGGCCACAAAAAGAAGCATCTTCCTTATCTTGATGGAAAACAAAGTAGGACAATAGCATTTCTACAAAGGTTGCATTGATTCATATTAACAGAGACATTCTCTTAAAATAACATTCATTAAAAATGTAATTTACTTTTAACAGTGGCATTGCTTCAATTTTCCGGCGGCATTCTTAGATTAACAACAGCAAAATAGTTATATGGGACATGCCAGCACCATGTGCGTCCACACGTATAAATGGGTGATGCAGAGTATGTTGCCAAGCAGCATATCTGTGTTAGTCACATATTTGTTCTCTTTGAACCTTTTTCCTATGTGAGGGCAGCAAATCTAGTCATGCACAAACTACCCAACCCCCCAGTTTCTTTCCTTTTTAAACAAAGAGATCGGTTCCTTACAGATGTGTGTACTGGGTTACCCCCTTTTTCCCTTTTCGACCAACAGAGCGGCTGGATAGCTAGTCTATACTACTTTCCCTCCCTCCTTTCCTCATTGAACCACGTCCTAGATTCATGCTCCACCCCACCCCCCTTCTTTCCTCTTTGAACCAAGACCTGGATTTGACTACAGAATCGAGAAAGATCTGCATGCCGCTAGAGCAATGATGGTTTCAAAGAAAGTTATACCTTAGGGTCGTCGGGATGTGGCTAGGCATGCGCGGGGAGGCCGGATCTGCCCACACTACGTACGGCAGTGAGGAAGAAGGGGTCGGAGGCCCTCCTGCACCGGCGCTGGGTGAAAGAGAACAGCGCAGCCGACAGTGGAATGCCTCCCTCGCCGAAGGCGACAGAGTGAACGCTGCACCTCCTCCTCTTCCCGGTGCGACGGGATCCGGACGGCTCCTTCACCAGCTGTGAGGGGGGAGAGAGAGAGTGGCCAACGCAGTCTTGTTTAGATCTGATGAAGAGGGTGAGAGATTGTGAATAGAGCAAACCCTAGTAAAGGAACGCTGAGCCTCCAGCGTGTGTGTATATATATATATATATATGTAGTGCAACGAGAGTGTGAAGAGTGCAAACCCTAGCGAACAAGCGCTGAGGCTCCAGCTTATATAGTACATACTCGTGTATAGTACTAGTAATATAGTGGAGTGGTTTTGTTTTTCTCTCCATAACAATCGTTTTAAATTGTGTACGAAACGAAACTCTTTATTTAACGTGCGAGTGAAGAAAACTACAATCAACTAACGATCCACGCGTCCTGATCGCACTTCCTGTCGTTCACGTGCGGTACACTACCCTCTGTTAAGTGAACAACCACACACGCGCCAAATTATCGAAAAGGTGTGAGAGTGTGTACAAATAAAGAAATTTAATTTCAATTATTTTGTATATACAGTTTGCCCTCTCTAAATAATTATGGTTTGTTGTGTTCGGCCTAAACTTGGTCAAACTTTAAAAAGTTTGACTTCAGTCAAATCTAGTATGCAGAGTACATAAAAACGGAGGGGTACTACCTCCATCCGGGGTTTTAGTCCACACCATAATTTTAATCAAAGTCTGACCACATATTTAGTTAAAAGTTGGATAAATAAAATTACAGGGTAGCTGAAGACAAAGTTGTGAGAAGGCTTAGAAATCAATACAAAACTTTTGCTCTTAGTACCAACGTTAATGCTTCTTCGAGGAAACATTTGGTTCATATCCAATTGTGTGATGAAATTGCACCAACATAAACGACTACTCCAAGATGAACTCATGAAGGATATCGTCTTTGTGGTAACAAGCAAAGAGCACTGATGTAAGACATCCCGTTCTTCATTGAACATCGATCAGCTTCACCAGCCGATGCAACCATGAGACGCAACCATGAGCATCGATAGGTCATTGTGGTGATGCATCATCGATTTTGGCATCAAGTTTGGGTCAGGCACTAATGAAGTTTGACAATCCTCACTGTGGTTTGTTTCTTCTCGGTAATCAAGCTCAAGAAAGGAAGAACCACTTGGCAGAGGACAGTGAGGCTGAGCAGTAGTGGACATCCAATTTTGTGCAGTTCCACTAAAATTGAGGAAGACATGCCCGAGTATGGAGATACGCATCCCTGTTTGCAAAAATATAAAAAAAATGATATTTAAGTAGTGTCGTTACTTTGTTTTAGTAGTGGAACAATATTAACAGTGGCATCTTAATTGTCAACGAGAATTAATGAAACGTACACCAAAAATAGAAGCATCATGATTATCTTGATGGGAACTAAAGCAGGATACCAAAAAAAACTAAAGCAGGACAGAAGCATTTATCAACGCCTCTACATGGGCATTACCTCATTTTACCAGTGATAGTTTTAGATTAGCAGCAGCAATAAGAGCATATGGACAATGACCGCACAACCACCATGTACTTTTTGTCGAAAAAAAATGTATACCTCCACCGATGCATTAATGATAAACCAGGACAACTTTTGGAGTGGCCTTACCTCTATAATAGTAAAAAATAGGTGATGTTGGACCAGCCGATGAACCCTAGCTACTGTACATGGGGAGCTGGGGAGTAGTGGTATAGAAGAAAACCCGCATGCAGATTACAATGAAACATGAAATCCAAAAGAAATTATACCTCAGGTGGGCAAGATGTGGCTAAGGCGGGCGGGCGGGATCAGCCCACACGAAGGCAGCGAACAAGGGCGTGGAGGACCTTTTTCCACGCCGGCGCCAGCTCGGAGAGGACGGTGTGCATCAGCTTCCTCCATCGCCAACGGCGACAACGTCAACGCTGGACCTCCTCACCTCCCGCAGCAAAAAGACACGAGAGATAGAGTGGACACTGTCATCTTGTTTAGATATGGAGAGGGTGAGAGAGTGAGACACGAGAAACCCTATCAAATAAGAGGCTATATATACAATGGAGTAAAAAAATCTCTCCATAACAGTGGTTTTAAATAGAATACGAGCGTTCCCAGAAAAAAGAAATAAAAACTGGCGGGAAAATCTTTTTTTAACGTACTAAGAAAGAAAACTTGATCAATAACACGCCCCCGCTTCCAGGTCGCAGTTTGTATCCCTCACATGTGGTCCCCGACACTCCATTATTAAGTGAACAAATTAAAGGGTCAAATTATTACGTACGTAAGTTGCCTCTTCGTGTACAAATGCGCTACATCATGTACTCGCGGGTATGTCGGAGGCAGAGTGAGTGCGTGTACATTTCTTCTTGTACATAGTACTCCATTTATCTCACTTCATATTGTTTCCCACTCCTATGATATTCCTATCCTGAGAACAAAATGAGGCGGTACTAAGTTTGTGTGTGTGTGTAGGGAGAACGAGACGTCGATGATGTGTACGAGTAGTCGCGAGAGTCGTCACTATGTGTGTGCACGCACACACACATAGACATGCATATCCGTGTTTATGTAAAATTCTTATTTTCATCTCCATCTCCAATCATATTTGTCCAACTGGCACATTATTTACGTTATTAATTACGCAGCAATATTTACGTACGTCCAGCATCTCTCGTTTGCGGGCGTCCAGACCGCTGGCACGCCCGCTCCTGACCGCCCTGGCTAACCTGAACCCTCTTCATGACCCGCGCGCGCTTCCCGCCCAAAACGGTCAGTGCCGCATTCATGCCCGGCCAGAGCGGACGTGACCTCTCACTGGCGCCGGCATTGAAGCGACGCACCCACCGAGAGAGCGCCGCCCGTGCCGCTTCCCAGTGCACGCGACTGCTCCGCGTTCAAACGTCACCACGGCCGGCCGCAACATGCATGTAAAAAAATTATTGGGTGTCCGTGCTACAGCTAGCTCTCCTCCCCCTCCTCCTCTATCTCTTCTAGTTTGCGGTGAGTGGCATGCCGAGCGACCGTGTGGGGTGGAGGAGGGTGAGACACGAACGCGACAGACATGATTTAAATGTTGGTTTTGCTTGATGGAGCGATCCAACGAAACGAAACGTTGGTTTCCAAAAGAATACTGTACTGCATGAGGGAGAAGCGGATTCAACGAAGAGTGATGGTTTGCTTCTTCCGCCCAACTACCGGGTCTATGTGATTTGATGGCTCATTGGTCATTATCACTTCGGTGGTAGAGCGTCTGCACTCTTATTTATTTATTCGGTGATAAAACTAACTTTCTCCACTCTTACACCGGAGGAGTATGAAACATGGCAGCCCAGTGACTACATGGCCCACCTCCCACTATCACCATATTCCTTGGACAGCCCGCATGCCAAGAAAAAATTACTATACTCTCACATACTACCTCCGTCCTGGTTTATTAGTCCCACCATACATTTTACCACATGACCCACCATGTATAGTAATGGGCTACAAGAAAGTACTACTACATTTTACCACATGACCCACCAAACACTCTCACATACTACCTCCGTCCTGGTTTATTAGTCCCCTATGTAATTTATGCATGATACTAGTATATAATACTCCCCACTATGAGTAGCCTTATACGCATACAAAAAAGGACCGGAGGGAGTACGAAGCTTTCATATTTTGTTTCATGTATGTATCCTGACTCCAAGGTTGCCCCGTTACAACATTCCATCAGATACAAAGGAAAACTAACATGCATGCTGATGCATCTCAATGATTCACAGATCATAGCCAATATTTACTTCAAAACTAAAGACAAAAGTTGTGAGAGTGCGTACAAAAAAAACTACTGATGGGGTCTCTACGCCTTAAACCCTAAACCCTAAACAGGATTTAATTTCCTGGCTAGGTAGAACCTGTCGAAGGAAAGAAGCCTGGCACCCTCGGATCATAGGATACTTTTGTGCAATTCCACTAAAATTGAGCTGAGCATCCCTGTTGGCAAAGATATTGAAGAAGTGTGATTAGAATAATAGTAGTGGCACTAGTTCATGAGACATAAAGTCATCACAAATAGAAGCCGGTAGAAGTAGAGAAAGATCCACATGGAGATGGAGCTACGTGGGGAGCTGCGGCAGTGGAGCAAGCCGGCTCCAAAAGGAAGTTGTACCTGGGACATCGGGGTGTAGCTAGAAGGGCAGTGGGAGGCGGCATCAGCCCATACCGCAGGGACCCCCGATCGGCATGCACCGACAGTGGGTTTACTTCCTCGCCGCTGTCGACCGCGTCTACGTAGAACATCGTCCGCTTCCCCCGGCGGCGGGATCAAGCCGGATCTGTGACCAGCGGTGTGGCCATCGTCGTTCTATGATTTTGAAGAGAGCAACCCAAGCAAGCAGGCTTGTAGCTTAGGCTCCTGCTAGTTTATATATAGTGGAGCGGTTTTCTTTTTCTCTCCATATCAACCTTTTTATATTGTGTATGTGTTATTGAAGAGTAAAATGATGGTTGCTTCATCCGACTAACTTACTGTGTGATTTGACTGCTCCTGAGTGGCCCCTGCATGTACTCCCCCTACGTGTATGACCGTTCCTGAGTCTCACTTGTACTGATCTCTATTTTCTTGCATGACACATAGACAGGATGTGCATAGAGGAATTTTGTTACTGCACGTTGTTATGTACCTACTCCCTCTTTCCGGTTCACTACTAGTACTCCCTCTGTCCTGGTTTATTGGTCCCCTTTGTACTCAATTCATGGGCTCGTTTTCCTCAAGAAATTGTCTTTACCAGCGTATTAATATTGGGAATGCATGCGTGAACAACGAATGATTAAACCTTGCATGCAACGTTTTGACAAAGCATTGACATATGAACATGTGAATGTGAGGGACTACAACCTCGTGCATGCATGCAAGAGTCACACGTACACATGCACGCAAAAACGCGCGCAACGCCCTAATGCATGCATGTCCGCGCACATGACAGAACATACACAGTCACGCTCAAGTGCTCAGCCTACACTTGCATGCACACACATACTCAGCCAGGGTGAGCTAGTGACCGTATAAACACCGGAAAATGTATATATTTCCCGCAATGAGCGTATTATGAAGTCCACTTACCGTATTTTTACAAATATATGATACGTCTCCAATGTATCTATAATTTTTGATTGTTCCATGCTGTTATATTATCATTCTTGGATGTTTTACAATCATTTTATATCATTTTTTGGTACTAACCTATTGACATAGTGCCCAGTGACGAGGACATGTATTGGGGGTAGGGTAACAGGCCTGACCTAAAGACCCTACCCTAGGACACCACACACCTTATACTAGGCCCCAGGGCCAGATCAGCAGTCAGATTTTCTGCAGAGTGACATTCACTCGGATGGCAACAGACCACTCGGAGCATAGCACTCCACTCGACGAACTCATTCCACTCGGAGTACCTGATTTCACTCGGACATACGAAGACCAATAGTCAGCATGACGGTTTCGTAGTGGCCAGATATTATGGCATTGATGCTCCACCTTGTAACATAGGAGGTGATGGGGTGGCGCACTCTATATAAGCCACCCCCACCACTAGACTGGGGGGGCTCTTTTCTTCTACCTCATCTCTCCCTCTCTAGTCTCCGGACTTAGCTCAGCCATGGGGATCCGTTCTCCTCTCTCTCACACATATTGTAATCTCCGGATACATACTCAGATAAAACAAAGCCTCTCCGGAGCACGAGACATAGGGCTGTTATCTCCACCGCGAGAGGCCCGAAATCGCTAAAACACCGTGTCACCCATATGCATCTCGATAGATCATGCTCCTTTACCCTACCCCCTTCGTATTGTCGGAATCATTCCCGCAACAGTTGGCGCCCACCGTGGGGCTTGGCGTCTATCAAGCCATGATGCCGATGGTTTTTTTCATTCATCTACGTTTAAATTTTCTTTTATACATCTCATGCTGTTCATCTCCACATATAGCAAGTGAGACATCAAACAAAAGGAGGAAAAAAAGGGAGCACGGATGCTGGCCACGAGCCCAACCACTACAGCTCTTTCCTCCAATCGATCTTTCAACAGCGACCTCCGCGGTGAAGGCAACAGCTCGGCGATGGCCTCCGCGGTACACGCCTTGACTCAACTGCGCGACGGCGACCCCCGCAGCGGAGGCACGGCCCCGACGCGGCACCGACGCCGGGACTAGCCACGTCCCCAACCACAGCGCTCCCCCGAGCGGTCGACTGCAAGACGCGGCCATCAGAATGACTCAGGGTCGTCTCAAGCTCTGCCTGCGCAGCCTCGCAGGAGAACGCCATCCCGTACTCGGATCTGTCGCAGGCCGCCTCACCCCGCGCTGGATTTGTGAGCGCGCCGCCGCCGTGGCTAACCTGGGAGCCCTGCCCCGCCTTCCTCTTTCCTTCTAATCTTAATTCCATCCCATTCATTTCCTGCATGCAGTGGGTCGGGCGTGCAGATTCTGGGCGTGGGGCAACGCCTTCAATGCGTTGAACGTGGGGGCAAATCCTCCAATGCGTTGGACGTGGACTCGGCCGCCCGCACTCCATCGCTCAGCTGGACACGCCTTCATCAACTCGTCCGACTCGGGCACCCCATGCATCGTCACTCCGCGGGATGCGTCTACATCACTCGAACGTTCCGCTCGTCGTCACTCCGCTGAATGCGTCTACATCACTCGGGCGCCCCACGCGTCGCCACTCCGCAGGATGCGACTACATCACTCGGACGCCCCGCGCGTCGCCACTCCGCAGGATGCGTCTACTTCACTCGGATGCCCCGCGCATCGTCACTCCACGGGACGTGACTGCTTGACTCGGACGCCCCGCGCATCGTCACTCTGCGGGACGCATCAACTTCACTCGGACGCCCCGCGCCATTCCGCGGGACGCGTCTACTTCACTGGGACGCCCCGCGCGTCGCCACTTGGTTGGTCACCTCATCACCACTCGGCCGCCCCGCGCGTCGCCACTTGGTTGGTCACCTCATCACCACTCGGCCGCCCCGCGCGTCGCCAATCGGTTGGTCACCTCATCACCACTCGGCCGCCCCGCGTGTCGCCTCTGGTTGGTCACCTCATCACCACTTGGCCGCCCCGCGCGTCGCCTCTGGGTTGGTCACCTCATCACCACTCGGCCACACCGCGCGTCGCCAATCGGTTGGTCACCTCATCACCACTCGGCCGCCCCGCGCGTCGCCACACTGTTGGTCACCTCATCACCACTTGGCCGCCCCGCGCGTCGCCACTCGGTTGGTCACCTGATCACCACTCAGCCACCCCGCGCGTCGCCTCTTGGTTGGTCACCTCATCACCACTCGGCGGCCCCGCGCGTCGCCACACGGTTGGTCACCTCATCACCACTCGGCCGCCCACGCGTCGCCAATCGGTTGGTCACCTCATCACCACTCGGCCGCCCCGCGCGTCGCCCACGGTGGTCTATCACCGCCTCGGCGCCCCGCGTGTCGCCACTCGGTTGGTCTCATCCCACTCGGCGCCCGCGCGGTCGCCATCTTGGTTGGTCAACTCATCACCACTCGGCCGCCCCGCGCGTCGCCACGGTTGGTCACCTCATCACCACTCGGCGCCCCCGCGCGTCGCCACCGGGTGGTCACCTCTCACCACTCGGCCGCCCCGCGGTCGCCACTTGGTTGGTCACCTCATCACCACCGGCCGCCCCGCGGCATGCCACTTGGTGGTCACCTCATCACCACTTGCCCGCCCCGCGCGTCGCCACTTGGTTGGTCACCTCATCACCACTCGGCCGCCCCACGCGTCGCCTCTTGGTTGGTCACCTCATCACCACTCGGCCGCCCCGCGCGTGCGCACTGTTGGTCACCTCATCACCACTGGCCGCCCCGCGGTCGCCATCGGTTGGTCACCTCCTCACCCATCGGCCCCGCGCGTCGCCTTTGGTTGGTCACCTCATCACCAATCGGCCGCCCGGCGTCACCACATAGTTGGTCACCTATCACCACTCGGCCCGCCCGCGCGTCGCCCAATGGTTGGTCACTTACATCACCACTCGGCCGCCCCGCGCGTCGCCACACGGTTGGTCACCTCATCACCATCGGCGCCCCCGCGCGTCCCCTCGGTTGGTCACCTCATCACCACTCGCGCCCCGCGCGTCGCCTCTTGGTTGGTCACCCATCACCACTCGGCCGCCCCGGCGGCCACACGGTTGGTCACCTCATCACCACTGCGCCGCCCGCGCGTCGCCACTCGGTTGGTCACCTCATCACACTCGGCCCGCCCCGCGAGTGGCCACTTGGTTGGTCACCTCATCACCACTCGGCCGCCCGCGCGTCGCCACTTGGTTGGTACCATATCACCACTCGGCAGCCCCGCGCGTCGCCACTTGGTTGGTCACCTCATCACCACTCGGCCCGCCCCGCGCGTCGCCACTTGGTTGGTCACCTCATCACCACTCGGCCGCCCGCGCGTCGCCACTTGGTTGGTCACCTCATCACCACTCGGCCGCCCCACGGTCGCTCTTGGTGGTCAATATCACCACTCGGCCGCCCCGCGCGTCGCCACTTGGTTGGTCACCTCATCACCACTCGGCCGCCCCCGCGTCGGCTTTGGTTGGTCACCTCATCACCACTCGTCGCCACGCGCGTCGCCACTGGTTGGTCACCTCATCACCACTCGTCCGCCCCGCGTGTCGCCTCTTGGTTGGTCACCTCATCACCACTCGGCGCCCGCGGCACGCCACTCGGTTGGTCACCTCATACCCACTCGTCCGCCCCGCGCGTCGCCTCTTGGTCGGTCACCTCATCACCGCTCGGCCGCCCCGCGCGTCGCCTCTTGGTTGGTCACCTCATCACCACTCGGCCGCCCCGCCCGTCGCCCCTTGGTTGGTCACCTCATCACCACTCGGCCGCCCCGCCCGTCGCCACTTGGTTGGTCACCTCATCACCACTCGGCCGCCCCGCGCGTCGCCTCTTGGTTGGTCACCTCATCACCACTCGGCCGCCCCGCGCGTCGCCACTCGGTTGGTCACCTCATCACCACTCGGCCGCCCCGCGCGTCGCCACTTGGTTGGTCACCTCATCACCACTCGGCCGCCCCGCGCGTTGCCACTCGGTTGGTCACCTCATTGCCACCTGGCCATCCCGCGTGCCGCCACTCGGTTGGGCACATCTTCATCAACACGCCCACTCGGCCACTCGCGTGCCGTCAGTCAGCTAAGTCATTCTACATGCACTGCTTTCTATTATTTCCGCGTTCCCGAGTATCCCATAATTCACACACCACATTCACTCGGAGGCCACGCCACCGAGTGTGCCTCTACATTCGGTTGTTTGTTTTCACGTACTTGCTTAGTACTGGTTATTTGACTCCCAAGCCCAGCTTCCATTTTAACGCATATGTCATTCACGAACACCATGTCTTCTTCATTTCGAGTTTGCATCGATCCTCGGGGGATGCAACTCAGTCGTAACATTACACCTCCATTTTATTTGAGCCAGCACTCCAACATGTCCGGTTGGATCATTCACATCGCCAAGTTCGATCAATTCCTTTACTCTTCTAGACTCTTGTTGGTTCTGAACCAGCAAGCCCCTTGCACACCCAGCGGGTGTCTATGGGTGTCACTTACACAAATCATTTCAGCACACATCGAATTTCCTTGAGAAATTGTTACGTTGGCTTGTGCTATTTTTCTTACACAAGTTACGCGATCACTCGACGGCCCTATGCACCAACTTCATCGCTACTTAGACTCGGTCACCATACCGGTCTTAGCGCACCACAACATCGACCTTGTCGCTCTGTTAACTTCAAACACATCCGGCCGACCCCTCTGTAGGATCCTCTTCATATCAGTGATATAGACCTCGTGAGGCATGACACAGATAAGTCACTTTTATAATCAAACTGCACACTTCACTCCTTTACGAGTTTGCCTCTTTTGAGCATCACTCGGAAGCTCCTCCTCATCTTTACCCGAGTCCGACTCGATGAATTATAATTTATCCATTCAAAACTATATTTCTCATATTCCGACAATTCCATCGTCAAAGTCTGTAGTACGCTCGGGGGCTGCAGCTCTTTCAGAATCACATTCTCCTGAGTGGTCGAGTACTTCATCACCAGTCAAATCCTTCACTTCAACGAGTGCAGTCAGATCCGCTACTTCGACAAGTTTCATAATCACTCAGACACTTTGCGCGCCATCTTCATTCCTACTCAGACTCAGTTGTCACGCCGATCTTGTTGCGTCGCTACATCGACCACACTTCACCGACCTCGTCGCTACATCGGCGTCGAAAGCATATGGCTGACTCCTCCGAGGACCATTTTCACTCGACCACCCCGCGCATCGCCACTCGGTTGTGCATGTCTTCACCGCTCGGCCGCCCCACGCGTCGCCACTCAGTTGTGCACGTCTTCACTCGGCCGCCCTGCGCGTCGCCACTCGGTTGTGCACGTAGTCCTTCACTCGGTCACCTCACACATCTTCACTCGGCCGCCCTGCATGTCGCCACTTGGTCGTGCACGTCCTCACCGCTCGGCCGCCCTGCGCGTCGCCACTCGGTCGTGCACGTCTTCACCGCTCAGCCGCCCCGCGCATCGCCACTCGTTTGTACACATCCTCGCCGCTCGGCTGCCCCGAGCGTCACCACTCGGCTATGCACGTCTTCACCGCTCGGCCGCCCCGCGCGTCGCCACTCGGTTGTGCACGTCTTCGCCACTCGCCACCCTGCGCGTCGTCACTCGGTTGTACACATCCTCGCCCTTCGGCCACCCCGCGCGTCGCCACTCGGTTGTGCACGTCTTCATCGCTCGGCCGCCCCGCGCGTCGCCACTCGGTTGTGCACGTCTTCACCGCTCGGCCGCCCCGCGCGTCGTCACTCGGTTGTCCACATCCTCGCCCTTCGGCCGCTCCGCGCGTCGCCACTCGGTTGGGCATGTCCTTACCATTCATCCGCCCCCACGCATCACCATCGGTTGGACACGTCTTCTCCACTACATCCCCAACTCGGGAACGACTAAGTTACTCATATGATCAAGCCTCATATCGCACTCTGTAGCAAGCATACCTCTTTCGAGCATCACTCGGGGGCTACGCTCAGCCGTGGGCCATGCCGCCTTCAGGGGTTACGCCCATTTGATCAGCCTGTTGATCACATCGGGAATATTTTTCTGACCATACATGCTCGGTCCGCCAAAGATCTATAAGGGTCGTACTGTCCACTCGGACGATCGCCCAAATCATTACCTGGAGCCATCTTCAGGGCTACAAAAGGGTGAAAACGATGCTCCTCTATGGATATACTTGGCCCTTCTTCTAGGCTCCAAGACGTCAGTTTCACAAACTTGGACTCGGAGATGGCATGTGCTGGTGTTCCCCCAGGATAATGAGTGGCCTCTCTCTGGAGAGTCAGTCCACGTGCTAGCCTCGCCACTCGGGTTTCATGGCACGTCCATGTTGGACCACTAGTCTATCTCCTCCGGGAGACATACAAGTGCCACCAAGTTTTTCCTAGCAGTCAACATACCCCGATCAGTCGGGAAGCACGTCCACTCGGACAAATACCCCTTTCATGCAAAAGGATGAAAACAGGAAGCTAACGGTCAATGTAAGAAGTACTACTGGAGCGATTACTCCTGGAGTGTCCAACTCTTTTCTACAGTCAGCTGTTTCGAGGCCGAATTCATTCGTCGTGCCGAGAGCACGAAGATTTGCCTGCTTGACCCAGTTCCAGGCTGAACTTATTTACCATGCCGAGTGCACGAAGATCAGTCCGACTGATTCAGCTCCAGGCTGAGCTTATTCACCGTGCCAAGCACGTGAAGATCCATTCCGAATGCATGAAGATCTGCCACCGTTCTAGGCTGAAGTCATTTAGCGTGTCGAGCGCACGAGGGTTCACCTTCTTTAATTCAGTTCCAGACCAGAAGACAGACTCTAAGACCCCCGCCGATTGCCCACAGTCGACGGCGGCCTCGGGGACTACACCCAGTGGGTGCACTCAGCGTGCCCCCACTGGAATGGTATCCACTCGGAACTGTCCGCCTGGTCCGAGTGACGGCCAAACAACAGCAAAAAAGACAGGCTCTAAGACTCCCGCCGACTGCCAGCAGTCGACGGCAGTCTCGGGGACTGCACCTAGTGGGTGCACTCAGCGTGCCCCCACTAGAATGGTATCCACTCGGAATGGTCTGCCCGGTCTGAGTGACGGCCAAACAACAATAAAAGAGACAGGCTCTAAGACTCCCGCCGATTGCCCGCAGTCGACGGCAGTCTCGGGGACTACACCCAGTGGGTGCACTTAGCGTGCCCCCACTGGAATGGTATCCACTCGGAACGGTCCGCCCGGTCCGAGTGACGGCCAAACAGCAAAAAAGAGACACGTTCCAGGCGTGAAGAAATTCCGAGTAATCAGTTACTCGATGCAGGACCAGCACCAAATCACTCCAATTTTTTTTGCTATAAGGTGAGTTTAACGCTCCTCCGCGGACCTGTTTGAGCTCATTTCACTCGGACACCATGTAGTCCGGAATCCGTCAAGGCAACACACGGAGATGAGACCGGCAGGTGACCAGAGGGAGTTCATGAGCGCCTCCGTAGCACTCGACTCATCTGGGAATTCACCTCGATTCGACACGCTCAACCTTGACCGATTCGGGGGCTAATGACGAGGACATGTATTGGGGGTACGGTAACAGGCCATACCTAAAGACCCTACCCTAGGACACCACACACCTTATACTAGGCCCCAGGGCCAGATCAGCAGTCAGATTTTCTGCAGAGTGACATTCACTCGGATGGCAACAGACCACTCGGAGCATAGCACTCCACTCGACGAACTCATTCCACTCGGAGTACCTGATTTCACTCGGACATACGAAGACCAATAGTCAGCATGACGGTTTCGTAGTGGCCAGATATTATGGCATTGATGCTCCACCTTGTAACATAGGAGGTGAGGGGTTGGCGCAATCTATATAAGCCACCCCCCACCACTAGACTGGGGGGCTCTTTTCTTCTACCTCATCTCTCCCTCTCTAGTCTTCGGACTTAGCTCAGGCATGGGGATCCATTCTCCTCTCTCTCACACATATTGTAATCTCTGGATACATACTCAGATAAAACAAAGCCTCTCCGGAGCACGAGACGTAGGGCTGTTATCTCCACCGCGAGAGGCCCGAACTCGCTAAAACACCGTGTCACCCATATGCATCTCGATAGATCATGCTCCTTTACCCGACCCCCTTTGTATTGTCGGAATCATTCCCACGACACCCAATGCCAGTTGTTGTTTTCTGCATGTTTTTTACATCGCAGGAAATCAATACCAAACGGAGTGCAAACGCAGCGAAACTTTTTGTGGTTTTTTTTTTGGACCAGAAGACATCCAGTGGGCCGGAGAAGCACCTGGGGGGTGCTCCGAGGGGAGCACAACACACTAGGGCGCGCCTGGAGGCCCAGGCGTGCCCAGGTGGGTTGTGCCCACCTCGGGGGCCTCCCGCACCGCCTCTTTGCTCTATAAATACCTCAATATTCTAGAAACCCTAGGGGAGTCGACGAAAATCAATTCCAGCTGCCGAAGTTCCAGAACCACCAGATCCAATCTAGACACCATCACGGAGGGGTTCATCATCCTCATTGGTGCCTCTCCGATGATGCATGAGTAGTCCATTGTAGACCTTCGGGTCTGTAGTTAGTAGCTAGATGGCTTTCTCTCTCTCGTTTGATTCTCAATACAACGGTCTCTTGGAGATCTATTTGATGTAACTCTTTTTGCGGTGTGTTTGTTGGGATCCGATGAACTTTGAATTTATGATCAGATCTATCTTTTTATCCATGAAAGTTATTTGAGTCTTCTTTGATCTCTTATATGCATGATTGCTTATAGCCTCATATTTCTTCTCCGATATTTGGGTTTTGTTTGGCCAACTTGGTCTATTTATCTTGCAATGGGAAGAGGTGCTTTGTGATGGGTTCGATCTTACGGTGCTTGATCCCAGTGACAGAAAGGGAAACGACACGTATGTATCATTGCCATTAAGGATGACAAGATGGGGTCTATTTCTACATAAATAGATCTTGTCTACATCATGTCATCATTCTTATTACATTACTCCGTTTCTCCATGAACTTAATACACTAGATGCATGCTGGATAGCGGTCGATGTGTGGAGTAATAGTAGTAGATGCAGGCAGGAGTCAGTCTACTAATCTTGGACGTGATGCCTATATAATGATCATTGCCTGGATATCGTCATGAGTATTTGAAGTTCTATCAATTTCCCAACAGTAATTTGTTTCCATCGTTTGCTATTTTTCTCGAGAGAAGCCACTAGTGAAAACTACGGCCCCCAGGTCTCTTCTTTAATATATTTGCCTTCAAGATCTATTTTGCTATTCGCTCTTTTATTTATTTGCAACTTTTTTTTCAGACCTATTAATCCAAAAACCCAAAAATACCTCGCTGAATTTTATTTGCTTTTATTTGCATCTTTCAATCTACTACAATTTTATCTATCTCGTTACCCAAAAGGGATTGACAACCCCTTTAACACGTCGGGTTGCAAGTATTTGTTCTTTGTGTGCAGGAGTTGTTTACGTGGTGTTGCGTGGTTCTCCTACTGGTTCGATAACCTTGGTCTCATCACTGAGGGAAATACCTACCGTCACTGTGCTGCATCATCCCTCCCTCTCCGGGGAAAAACAGACGTAGTTCTAGCAGACATCAAGAGGAGTTTCTGGCGCCGTTGCCGGGGAGACATCATCAACATCTACCAGGTTCCTAATCAAAAATCTCATCTCCTTGCAATTTACATTATTTGCCATTTGCCTCTCGTTTTCCTCTCCCCCCACTTCACAAAAATTTGCCATTTTATTCGCCCTCTTTTTCGTTCGCCATTTTCTCGTCAGATCTCATGTTTCCTTGTGTTGCCATGTGCCTTCTATTTGCTTGCATCTTCGCTTGCTAAACATCTATTGTTATGGATCGTCATCTTCTTGCTAATCTTTTCAAAATATCCAATTATGATGAACCAATTGCTAGTGAATTGAGTTCCCTAGATTACCTTTATGAAGTTTTTCTTGAGATTCATGAATCTGAAAATTGTGATGAAGTGTTAAAAGAAGGAATTTATAAAGTGATTCATGATAGTTCCTTGGATGAAAAGCATGATTGCAATGATGTTATTATAAATTCTATTAATGTCAATTGTGCTAATAATATGCAAAACCCAAGCTTGGGGATGCCAATATTGCTATGTCCACTACTTATTGCAATGATCATGATTGGGGTGATAATGATTCTTATGATATTGAAATTTTATTTAAACCTCATGATGAATTTGCTTCCGATAATAGTAAAAGTGGGTTTGGAAGAGTGTCAACTTTAGATAAAAATAATCCCACATATTTGGAGAGTGTTCAATCTTTTGAATTTTTTTAAAAAAGTGGGTTTGGAGAGGTCATGACTTTATTTGATGATAATCCCACTATTTTGGAAGAGTGTCAACTTTGCATGCATGTGGATCATGTAGAGAATATGTTATGTGATAGCTATATTGTTGAGTTTGAATATGATCCCACATGTAATTATTATGAGAGAGGGAAATATGGTTGTAGAAATTTTCATGTTACTAAATTACCTCTCTTCATGTTGAGATTGCTATTGTTTTCTTCCAGCATATGCTAGATCTTGCTTGTCTTGCTAATTTGTTTTCCTACAAAATTCCTATGCATAGGAAATATGTTAGACTTAAATGTGTTTGTCACATGTTTTATGATGCTCTCTTTGGGTTTCAATTATTATCATCCTTGTGAGCATCAATAAAAATTATGCCTAGCTAAGGGCGTAAAACGATAGCGCTCGTTGGGAGGCAACCCAACTTGTATCTTTTTGCTTTTTGGTTTTCTTGCTGTTTTCAATAAAATACCCAATTATTCCTCTGATTAGATGTGTTTTTGTGGTTTAAATTAGTGTTTGTGCCAAGCAAAGCCTTTGGGTTGATTTGGGTGATAGTCGATTTGATCTTGCTGAAAAACAGAAACTTTTGCGCTCAGGAAAACAATTCTTATTTTTAACAGAAGAGTGATTTTGATTTGATTCTTTTTGCACAAGATTAATAAACAAAATTCTCACGTTGTCCTAATTTTTCAGAATTTTTGTAGTTACAGAAGTATTCGAAGTTTTCAGATTGCTACAGACTGTTCTGTTTTCTTTGTGTTGTGTGCTTGTTTTGATGATTCTATGGTTTTCTTTGAAGAGATTTTGTCAGAGAAAAGTTGGAATATAGTAGATATAATGCAAAAATAAAATATGAATGGGTTTGCAACAGTACTTAAATTAGTGATTTGTTTTCTTATACTAACGGATCTCATGAAGGTTTTGTTGAGTTTTGTGTGATTGAAGTTTTGAAGTTTTGGGTGATATTACGATGGATGAAGGAATAAGGATTAGCAAAAGGCTAAGCTTGGGGATGCCCGAGGCACCCCAAGATAATATTCAAGAAGTATCAAGCAACTAAGCTTGGGGATGCCCCCGAGTGGCATCCCCTCTTTCTTCTAACGACCATCGGTATTTTACTTGGAGCTATATATTTATTGTTCACATATTATGAGTTTTGCTTGGAGCGTCTTGTATGATATGAGTCTTTGCTTGTTTTGCTTTTTATTTTAAGTCTTGAATCCTTGCTGGACACACCTTTTTGAGAGAGCCAAAAACTATGCTATGCTTGCTCCTATGCTTCACTTAAATTTTTAGAGCCTTGGAATTGCTCTAGTGCTTCACTTATATCTTTTTGAGCATGGTGTGCTTTGTTATTTTTGAAGAAATGCTCTCATGCTTCACTTAGATTTATTTGGTAGTTAGTAAAATTTTGAAGAAATTCTCTCTTGCTTCACTTAGATTAATTTGAGAGAAAGAAATATTATGCTCATGTTCTGCACTTATATTTGTTTGAGCTTATTAAAAGCAACATATGAAACTAGTCCCAAAGTGATAGATATCCAAGAAGGATATAATAAAAACTTTCATGAAGATCATTGGACAAAATAAACTTGGTTCTTTGTAATAGTTTTGAGATATGACGATATAATATGTGAGCCATGTTGATGAGTAATTGTGCTTTAGTAAGAATATTGGTGTTAAGGTTTGTGATTCCCTATGCAAGTACGAAAGTCAACAGTTGTGCAATGAAATTATATCTTACTTATGGTGCATTATTCGGTGTTACTTATGCTTAATGCTTGCTTACGAGATTATTCGTTTCTTGGTTGGGCGCTTCTCAATCTTTTTGCTAGCCTTCATTTGTACCAAGTATGATCACTACTTGTGCATCCAAAACCCTTTAAACCAGTTTTGCCATATGAGTCCACTATACCTACCTATATGCGGTATTTTCGTGCCGTTCTAAGAAATAGGAGTGCTCAGTAATATTTTCTCTTTTTTTGTTATTCAGCATGTAAACAGGTCAGCAAACCGTGCAGCGCATCTTTGTGCCAACCGTGCTTGCTGCGCTTTGAATGTGACCGAGAGCTGGCTTGATGAAACACCTCGCTTCCTTT
Source organism: Thinopyrum elongatum (assembly GCA_011799875.1). Lineage (NCBI taxonomy): Eukaryota > Viridiplantae > Streptophyta > Magnoliopsida > Poales > Poaceae > Thinopyrum > Thinopyrum elongatum. The sequence goes on from CM022297.1 coordinate 426,523,391, forward strand.
TTTTTTGCGGGGTACCTCGCTTCCTAGTGACCAGTCTCTTGGCTGATTGTCCTAAGAATGCTTATATATGAATAAAGCTCTCTCATTTACCCGCAAAAAAGATTCCATATTAACCGGAAAGGAGGCAGTATGGACTAGCACTACTTTGGTGTGCCCCGTCAACTCGCAGAACAAGGAGAAGCTTGCAGGACAAGGTGAAGCTTGCTTACGCCCTCTCCGTCTACCTCAAGCGCGGTGGCTCGCAGGATGAGGAGAAGCTTTTGACTAATGCAACCTACCCTCGCCCAGGCGGTGGACGTGCAGCAGTTCATTCGGTGTCAGATTGCCAGAGGCATACACTGTAGTATCATCATTGTTCGACTTCCCGAAGAGGCGAAGAGCCAAGTGCAAGGTTTAGTAGTACGAGTAGTACTAGTATATAGGTACTAGGAACCGCATGGTGGAGCGTCTGTACTCTTATTTTATTTTAATCGTTGATAATTTATTCGGGAGAAGTGCGGAAAACGGCAGCCCAATAGTACTATTAGAAAACATCGAACATGTAATGATGACATCGATCAACCATGCTCGAATATATCTTGGCCTCCGTGCGACACCTAGCCCGTCTGTGTTCTCGCTCCTCATCTCTCTCAAGGAGCGGCGGGTTGGCCATTTTGCCATCAATTGAGATCGGTTTGCTCACACTCCGGTCCCACATGTCAGTGATATGCCAAGAGGAAGCGCGTTGACCGACAGGCCATATGTGGACTTGGTTTTGCACCTTCATATGTACTAGTATGAGCGGATTCAAAGAAGAGCATATTGATGGTTGCTTCTTCCGAGCAACTTACAGTGGGAAAGGTGGGCCTTATGATTTGACTGGTCATTACTCACTATTAGTGCGGCGCAATGACCGGGCTGAGTCTCCCATGAGGTTGTGCACTCTAATTTGGTGCATGGCACATGGACCCGGATGCTGAATGGCTTCTGGCAATGCTACCAAGCTTCTAGCATTTGTTTACATAATTGATGTATACAAATAATTTTCCAGCAACATGAAATTGTACAATGCTCTAAAGCTTTCAACTTTTGTTTTGTGTGTCTTGTTAGCTGGAAGGTTGTCTCGTTACAACATCAATCAAATACTAGAAAGGAAACTAACATCCATGCTCTTTCGGAAAAAATAAATAACTAACTTCCTTGCTAATGCATCTCAGTGATTTGTAGATCAGAGCTAATATTTACATCACAACTGAAGACAAAGTTGTGAGAAGGTGTTAAATTAAAATTGGTCCATGCTTTCATTGGCAGCAACTTCCCTCCAGCTCTGTCTAAATCAACAAGGCATATTGGGGAAAAAAGTAGCTGTCAGGAGCATGCAAGATTCTGACCATTTTGTGCAGTTCCACTAAAATAGAGCTGAGTGTCCCTGTTCCAAAGATATTGAGTAACTGTGATTAAAATAATAGAGGACTGTTGATGAAACAATAAACACACAAATAGAAGCAGGTCACCTTTGCAGTCTCTCTTAAGACTAACTAGTTGGAGAAGATTAAGCAAATAGTTGGAGAAGATTAGGCTCGGAGTTGGATGAGGAGGATGGAGCAAAACCAATCTCCCTTTGTGCAGTCGCACTGAAATGTAGAGACGTTGCCCGTGTGACATTTTAGTAGAACCGCACAAAACACTCTTAAGAAAAAAGAGATTTGTGCAGTTCACCAAAAGGTCGCAATAGCAACGAGGTGAAATGGATAGCCCTGTTTGCAAAAAAAGGTAGACAGGAAACAATTACTGGCCAATAATAGTTGAAGACACATACAAGGACAAAAAAGAATCATATTCCTTGTCCTAAGGGAAGATAACAACACGGTTGTTTATCTAAAATGGTGTGAGGATGAGATTGCACTATGGAAAGTACGCCGGATGAGCTACATTTTGGGTAAAGAACTAGGGAAGATCCACATGCAAGATTTTCCACATGCAGCGACATGGGAAGATGGGCAGTGGAGCAAGGCCGGAGGGGAGGAAGCTGTACCTGGGGGTCGTCGGGATGTAACTAGGAGGGCAGTGGTGGGCGGGATCTGCCCATACTGCGGCATCGAGTAAGTGGCGAAGGCCCTGCCGCGCCGGAGCTTGGTGAGAGAGAACGACGGGTACCGCAGATCTGGACGTGCTGCCTCGACGCCGTCGAACAGAGAAACGATGCACATCCTCCCCTTCCGCCGGCGTACGGGATGCGGCCAGATTAGTGACCAACGGTGAGAGAGAGGGGCCACCGCCGCCTTGTGTGAGATAGTGTGATGAGAGACAAATCCCGGCAGGAAGGCTCCACGTATATAGTGGAGCAGATTTCTTTTTTCTCGATAACAATTGTTTTATATTCTGTACGTGCCATTAAGGAATATAACTTTATTTAAAACTAACGCGTTAAGTCGAACTTTGTTCCGTGTACGCGTGGTACATAACCCTCTTCAAGTAAACAACCGCTACACACGTCAAATTATCACGTGGGCTACCTTTTCGTACAGAAATGAGCTCGACCGTGTACCCGCGCGGGTGTGGCCGGGAACGAGACGTGAGTACGTGCTTCATGCGTGCACCTCTTCTCTATGTGCAGGTACCCCACGTACGTGGGTGTGTGTGTGAGAGAGATGTGTTTTTTTTACTAAAAAAGATGGTTTGTGCGAAACAGAGGCAATGTGTCGATGATATCTCAAACAAAAAAATGTAACATATGCAATGTGTGTGAAACAGAGGCCTGGATATATCATATATAGAGGAAGCGATCCACGAGAAGAGAGTGGAGGGATCATCGGCGTGAGATATCGATAGAATCAAAGAGAGGGGTGAAGTGTGTGGGTGCGCGGTCGATAAAGAGTGCCATCGAATTTGTGTTTGCCCACGTCAAGGATATAGGGCGGCTGGCCTACTGGAATGTGAGAGGGGAGAGGTGCATTTTGTCTCTGTGGCATGGATACCTACCTACAGCATTCGACTATCAGATTGTGTGTGTGGGGGGGGGGGCACAGAGACCTAACTATAGAGAGGTAGATCGACTGGTATATGTGTGGAGAAGAAGAGAGACCTAGCTATGTATTGAGGGAGATCGATCGGCATCCATATGTGAGATACCTACCTACTCCGTTTGTCTAGCAGGCCTCTCCCGCCATTTGTGAGAAGCAACTCCACCACCAACCCTCCGACACTCTAGCTTTGTCTCTCTTTGAACCTTATTCCTCTGCTAGCTAGGTCTCTCTTCTTCTCCACACATATACTAGTCGATCTACCTCTAGCAGAGGAATAAGGATCAAAGAGAGACAAAGCTAGAGTGTCGAAGGGTTGGTGGTGGATTTGCTTCTCACAAATGGCGGGAGAGGCCTGCTAGACAAACGAAGGGTACGACTGCAATATCAATAAGAGAGAGGATGCGTGCCTGTCTGTGCACGTGCGTGTGAGAGACGGGTCGGGAGGCATGCAAGGATGATGAGGGGGGACGATATGGCTAGGGGGGCGATATGGCTGTGGTAAGCAGACGTAACTATATAGGAAGATCAATCGGCGTGTGTCGAAGAAAGGGAGAGACATAACTAGTGATCAGGTACGTCGATCAGTGCGTGGGGAAAAAGAGGTATAGTCGACCTAGCTATATGTAGGGAGATCGGTAGGTATACATGCATGCATGTGTTAGAAGCAAATAAGGCCCGGAGAGATGGATATAGTGAGAGGGATGCGGCTAGGAGGTGGTGTGAGAGGCCGACTATGTCGAGCGGGGAGGAGTGTGCGAGTATGAGATTGATGAAAAGAGGGGTGGGAGTGTGCATGTGCGTAGAACTGTATTAGACAGAGGATGGCATGGACGGTGAGAAGAGAAGAGGAAAAGCGTCTGTTTGTGGTAGGTTCACCTGGCTAGAGAGGTATATCGATCGGTGTGTGCCGGAAAGGAGCTGGAGGGCCTACACACACCGTGGGTGAACGACCTAAAGAGAAATAATGAATGTGCGCGATGGAGAGAATGCCGAGGGAGGGTGAGAGGGAGATGGGCGTGTGCATGCACGAGCGAAAGTTAGCGCTAGCTACAAAGAGAAGAGGATTGTGTGGGTGTAAAAGACGATCAGATATCATAATTCATTATAAAAGTGGATTCAGATATTTGAACAAGAGATCATAGTGTTTTAAACCGATGCATATGCATGAATATAATGGTTATACGCATGGTGTGGTCATGAACATGTTATACTGCATATAATATTATTTTTTTGAATTTGTGATAATGTGTGGCTTTTGCAGCTCAGGGCTAAATACTTGTGATAATGTAGGTGGCGGGGCACTATACTTTGTGTGATAAATACAGTGTACATATGAAACATGGTTTAGATTATGAAGATCTAGCTAGTACTTCAAATGTACTATTATTTGGAATCAACATCAAGTGTATTCAAAATTTTGAATTCGAGTTCATATATATAGTACACATAGTTCATATCTAACTCTATAGTAATCATGTGGTGTGTTGTTAAGATAATATACGAATGATGGTTTAACTTGGCAACAATCATGATTGTAGATTCTTATTCAAATAGAGAAACGAATTGAAATATAGTTCAAATTGCAGCGGTAGTATATACATTTGGAATGCACTAAAATGTTCGTATGAGTAGGTTACATGCATTATAGAGGTAGCGAAAAAAATTAATTGGACATAACATGGATTCATAGTCTTGAATAGCATTTATATAGTAAAACGGGACAAGACTCTCCCTTTGTGTGGTGTGAATAGTTTTTGTTTTTGTTTTTTTCATCGAGGGAAGTGCGAATTGATTTTTTTAGGATAGTGCAAAATTATCTGCTATGTACATTATTACACGTTGGGCTTGTCCCGAAATTTCAACCCGCGCCTTGTTATCCCGAAAATTCAGATATCGCTTTGTCTCTTTGTGCTTCGAAAACTCGCGCCTTCACAACCTGAGCCTTGCTATCCCGAAATTACAACGCGCGCAAAAACTCCCTCGAGTTGCCAAATCCCGACACGCGAAATCCCCCTTCTAACCCTGAGCCGAAATGACCGCTAGTTCAAATCGGTGGGGGTACTTTCGTAACACACCCTACATTTTGGTCAAGCGCGTCCCTAAGTCATGGTTCCCCCCTCCCATCACCTCCTTTTCGCCATTCGAAAACCCAGGCCGCCATAACCTCTCTGCTCCAGCCGCAAAACTCCACCCTCCGCCGTCCGCCACCCCACCGCAGCCTAGCCGGAGCCTCTTCCGCAATGACATCGTCCACCGCAACAGCTCGATGTCCCTCATCCACCGCCCCGGATGAGGATCCGTCGTCAATCTCGTCGTCCCGTCGGTTCAGCCGCCCCATCCTCCACCTCCAAGGAGCTGCTCCAACGATCGCCTCATCTATTGCGGCTGCTCCATCCCCGCAGCGCCGCCTTAACCTGCTCCACCGGAACTACAGCACCCTCATCGACTCCTCGGACGAAGCCGAGGCCTACTCGGTGCCACCAAAGAGGTTGTACACTCATCGCATCGCACCTACTCCTTAACTTGACCTCCCGACACTTCTGGTGCTCGATCCCGCTCCCCCATGGCGCGGCTACCTCGTAGTCGGCGCCACCGGCGACATCTCCATGCCGGCTCTCCCCCAGTGCGAGGCTCCCTCGGCAGAGGTGTCCATACCAGCCGGAGTTGCTGCTGCTACTCCGGCTCTCGCTCGCTCGCTCGCTTGCGCTGCTGCTCTGCTGCTATGCCTCACACTGCTGCTGCTGCTCTGGCTCTCGCTCGTTCGCGCTGCTGCTCTGCTCTTCCCCTCGCTCGTGTTGCTGCTCTACTTTTGCTCTTGCTCGCGCTGCTTATGCTGCAACACAGGCTGGTGCAGCTACATGAGTTGCTGCTCTGGCTCTAGTTCACGTTGCTGCTCCAGGCGCTGCTGCTCCGACTGCTATCTGCTACAGTGTTCCCTGTCGATTGCCTGCTGATTTAGATCACTGTTTCTCTACTACTAGTGCTCGAGCGGCCTAAACTACATGTGAAGTGCATCTCTGGTACCAGTGCGTTCAATTTCGACAGTAACATTCAGATTCCACAGTAAATTTCAGTTTTGACAGTTAAGTTCAGAGTCAACAGTTTTTACCTCATCTGTTGTAGTCAGGTGTTTTTTGGTGATGTACATTTTACATCTACCACTTTTTGGTAATGTATTTTACATCATCTATTGGAGATGCTATTAGAATCCCACTTGAGATTAACGATGTCTGTCTTATGCTGCTTCAGCCTCGACGTCTTACGGCTCACTGGAGCTGCTCCAACAACGGAACCATCCATCACAATAGAGCAGTACCCTGGACGCCGTCTACAGACGCCTCAGATGTTCCACCACACCTCCGACAGCCACCTCTGTCGCAACTTCTTCAGTGACCAACCCAATGATGCTGAGGTCGACACGGCTACGCCAAAGAGGTTGTACACTTGGCACATCACTTATTACTCTACATTCATGTCGATCCATTAGGGCTATTTTGGTTGAAAGGAAAAAGTGAAGGAAAAACATAGCAATAGGAATTTTTCCTATGGTACTCTACTATTCAATTATTCATGCATTTGCTTGAAAGGAATGGAGCAAAACATCCACCTGGAGCTACTTTTCCTATGCATGAAAACAAGACTAAGTGTATTAGTGGCAGAATAACATTCTAACTGTACACACTTTCGTATGGTTTCACTTTAATTTGGCCATGTTTCTTTGCATTCCTCTGCTCTTCCAATTCCTGTGAACCAAACACCCAAGTTGACACAAATTCTGTGTTTACAAATGCTCTGTTTCCCACATGCATACCTATCCTATTCCGGTGTTTTTCCTATCCCTGCGTTTTTAGAATCCTGCAAGCCAAAGGAGCCCTTACAGAATTACTTCAGTTACAGATAGGTGTCAAAGAAAACTTTGTGTGGTTTGTCCTGCTCCTACCACAACGTCGTCCACCTCACCTGAGCTGCTCCATCGACAGAAGCATCCACCATACCAGACATCACGACTCTCGACTGTCTTTCGCCGCTTCAGATCTCCTTCCCTGCCGCCGGCACCCACCGCAACTGCATCACCATCATCGACTCAGCAGATGAACCTGAGGAGTACACGGGTCCACAAGAGAGGTCGCACTCTTTTGTTTCTGCTTATGTTATGCATTGCTTAATATTACCTGCTACTTTATCGTCCTGTTCACCTCTTAGACTCCAAGTCAGGTCCGAATTAATGTTCAAACTTGAGTTTTAAAATGCTTGTGGGGCACATATCAAGGCAGCAATGAATAGTATCTCTGTCTATTATCTGGTTCACCTAGGGTATGTTTATGTTGTTCATCTTGGGTGGGAAACAAATAGTAAAGCATTCATCATCCGTCTTTTTATTAAAGTAAAGCTATCATCATCCTGCTATCATTATTTTTGGATCTATCCACTGGTTGTTACCATCACTCTAGATTTCTGCATGCTCTCCTTACATAATCTCACTATATTTTTTTTGTATGCATGTCAGATATTGTACACAGTGATGCTGAACATGTAGAGAAAAAGAGAAGAGTTTTGCGCGGCAATACAATGTCATGCAGACATCGCTCCATGGTGGGTGCAATGGCAAACACTCCCCCCTCCAGATTATAATCCTGAGGAAGATATCTATTCTGAGGAGGATTCAGACGGAGCTGACCACTCCCATTTACCCCCCGAGGTGTTTGCTCTAACTTGGCATGATGATGTTGGTCATATCATGCATATGTTGCCTTGCAATGCCTACTTTCGACATCATATATGTCATCTGCTTAGTTTAGACATGTACTGTAATGCCACCTGTTTAGTTTCTATATCATATATGTGAATTATGCAATCTCATCTCTTTTAGCCAGCCATAATATATGTGAAATATGCAATGCCATCCTGTTTAACCAGGCATCATATATTTGAAATATATCTTGCCAATCCTTTTTCTTCATTACATTTCCATTTGTCAACAATGTTTGTACATTCAACTACTCTTCCTGTGAATCAGCCATTTGAGTGGGTAATGGAAAAATCTGGAGTGAAAACAAGGTCTTCAGAGCAAACAGTGCTACCTGTCGAAGCAGATCTCTTGCTGGGTCCCGATAGCTCCTCAGAGATGGATTCAGAGACAGATGACCGGTCCTATTCCCCCACCAAGGTGTATGCTCTAACTTTGCACGCTTATACTGCTCATATCATGCATATGGTGTATTGCATTGCATAGTTTAGACATCATACACACAATATTCAACACCATATTCTTAGTTCAGACATCATATATGCGAATGCCCTCTGCTTAGTATATAAATCACACATGTGAATTATATCATGCGATCCTGATTACTTAGATAACATGTATGTGAATTATGTCATGCCAACCTGTTTACTAAAGACATCATATAATTATCTTATGCCATCCTGCTTAGTTAGTCATCATATCTTTGAATTATGTCATGCTATGCTATCCAGTTTAGATAGACATCATATATGTGAAATTATGTCATGCTATCATTTTTAGTTAAACAATATACATGTGAACTATTTCATGCCCTCATTTTTCCACATTATCTATTGCATCTGTCTCTCATACAAGGTCTGTACATTCAACTATTTTTCTTGTTTATCAGCCATTTGAATTGGAGGGGGTGATGGCAGTATCTAGCAGAGTAAAAACACGGTCTTCAAATAAAATAGTGCTACCTCTTGGTAGAGATAGCACCCCGGTTGTACATGCACGAGAACCAGCCCTACCACACATAACCCAGACTCTCGTAGATTGTACCCCTACTCCGATGGACAGAGAACCAGCTTCACCCAATCTAACCCCAACCACAACAGATAGTAACCCAATTCCAGTTGACACAGCACCATCTCCAGCAGAGAGCTCCCAAACAAGAGCAGTTAGTATGGCAGCTCTAGTGCCCAAAGCACCAGTACTACCACGACGAATCCTAACTCCACCAGTTAGTACACCTATTCCTGTGGACGAAGCACAACCAGCCATTCATAGTTTAGCATCTATCGCATTTGATGTTGTTAAATCCTATGTGCGTATCTTCCCATCATGGAATATTATACTGAAGATGAAGGAAAAAGCCAGTTGCAGGTGTTCGTCCAGGAGTTATGTGTAAGTAATGTTATTCATGGCAAATACTTTGCTTTGTCCCATACATTCTACCTCCATGCTGGTTATAATACAACAAATGTTCCCATTTTTCTCTATAGAGAAGGACCGATTTGGAAACTCAGGATGAGTTAACCTGTGCTAATACTCTGCTATCTTCAAGAATGCTTGGTGGCAGTATCGGAATTACCTAAAGAAAACGTACTTCACTGGCAAAGAAACTCATCAAATTCCCTTACTTTCTCCTGAGACACATTTACGGCACGATGACTGGGAACGCCTTGTTCTGTACTGGTCCCGAACCAAGAATGTGGTAAGGTCTATGAGCTCATTTTTTATTCTGAAGTACTATATGCCTGCGTCTTACTGTACTCTGTTCGTGTAGAAGAAGTGCTTAAACCTGAAGAAGAACTGTTCTCATTTAAGATTCCATTGCTATGGTGCATACTGCTTTGCTCTTGTATCATTGTATTTACTCATACAAACTTATTTTTAAATTGACGGATCCAATCGAAACTCCAATGGCACAACAGGTATGTTTAAACATGTTTCTTTAACAGGTTTGCTCTTCTAAATTGCTCTGTTGATTTCAATTTCAATTGTGTATATAGTTGACTTCTCATATCATGCACATTACTAGCATCACAATAGAGCCAATAGTGTTGTTGTACATGTATACCCGTGTTACCCATCAGAAATCTTGTTGTGCCGTGTAGTTTCCCACACTTGTATTCTTTCTATGCTGCTTTGTCTTGAACTGATATGATTTGAACCGTCTCTCTATTTTGATTTGGCAAGACAATGCAGTGACCATAGGACATAGATATATATGTTTGTTTGATGCTTTTATTATGTACTTACTACTTGGCAATAGAAGACTTGGTAGTTTAATCCTGTCCACCTTAGTACTGAACTGGTTCACCGAAATGAGTTTCATATACTACATGCTAAACCTGTTATGTGTCTGCTTGTTTCTTCTTTTAGAATGATGACAGAATATTTGGGAAGAGTACCTTATTAAGCAATGGTAAAGGAAGTAATGCAAATAAGGTTCAAGATAGTGAGACATCCTTGCTGGTCTCCAACAAAGCTGATAAAACAGCTAAGGAAACTATCTTGAAGACAGTGAGACAACCCCAAAGTCCTGTCTTGATGTAGTGTTCGAGTTACTGGCCACTACCACTGGCACAAGCTCTTCGAACTCACAGTCTGAATCATTCGGTTTCTTGAGTCTCAAATACAAGCTGAAAGACATCGATCAGCTGTGCTGCGACAAGAAGCCGAAGAACTGAGGAAGTCCCTAGAGAATTCAGATGCATACTTCCTGGTACAACAACAAGCGTTGGAGCATTTTAGCGCCAAACATGAGAAAGCTAATAAGCTTGCTAAGCTTATTGCCAGCATGGTGGATACCCAAGATAACGTTTCTTGAGCTCAGGTGAAATTGTTTCAGTTATGGACTTGTTTTGCTGCCGCTCATTTATTTGCACTGGTGGCCAATTTAGACGCCCAGTGTATGTAATATGCTGCTTTGTTCCCTATATTTGCACTGGTGGCGAACTTTGATGCCCAGTGGATGTAATATGTGTAATAGCCGTAATAGCCTAGCGTAAGTTGCTTGCTTATTTATTTCCTTATATTGTCTTGTTTATTTGTTTGGTTGTAGTCACTGCATTTTTTTTCCGCAGTTTGCTAGTGGCAGCAATAAATTATTTTTTAAAACTAAGTCGTAATAACCACGGACAGTTATGTAGTGACCATGGGCCTCCTAGGGGTCGGAGGATCTATGGGCCTCCTACGGGCCGTAGGATCAATGGGCCTTGTGAGGGCGTTAGAATCAATGGGCCTTCTGGGCCGTACTATTCATCGACCAATAAAGGACCGCAATATGGGCCATAAACAGGCTAGAGTGGGAATTGTCTGTTTATGGCCCGATCATAACGGGCCGTTAGAAGCCGATATGTATAACAGGCTTAAATGGGGCGTATTTGATGACACTAAGAAAACAGCCCAACGGATTAACGGGCCGACTGTAACCACGGGCTGAATTTGGCCCGCAAGCAGAACAGGCCAGTAACGGACCGGAAGTAATCGAATGCTGGAAATGAGCCCAAGAATAAATGGGCCCTTAGAAGGCCGAAAGATCACACGGGCTGGAAAGGACCCAATGGAATAATGGGCCGTTAATGGGTATAAAGCGATACACTGTTCATTATGGGCCAGTGTCACCACGGGCCGTTAATGAGCCAAGAGTTACATAGGGCCTCATATGGGCTGAAAGACGTCATGGGCCATACATGGGCCGGAAGTTACAACGGGCTGGAATCATATTGGATGGCCCAGATGCCGGTACTGGGCCTAATTCGAATAGGCCATAATGGGCCGTGAGTTAGCGGGCTGTAAATGGGCTATATGCGAACAGGCCGTTAACAGGCTTTTGGTGGGCCGGCCCGCTACCAAGTCAAACGGGCCGGCCTTTTCACCTAAATGGGCCACTATTGGGCCGTGCCACGTGTCGACGTATCATAGGTGCCTCCCGTTCAATGAGTGGACGACATCTGTCCCAACGCTGAGCAGACAGGTGGATACTCCGGCGAATCAGAATTTTACACGTGGAAAATCCCCATTGGTCCGGGTTGTTAACGGGTTATCGGATACAAACCGGAACACGATAGCTTAACGGTGACCCGTTACGGTGGATGACACATGTCGGTTACCCTTGACGAAAGGACTTCCATGATGCACCATTTATTGTCATGGAAGTGGACACTTCCGTCATGATAATTTTGGTATTGTCATGGAACACTTCTACGACAGCACAGGTATGACTATCTTGATTCTGTCATAAAATCGTCATGGATGTACATGCATGACAGAAAACGTGACCTACTATGACAAACACGTATCATCATGGAAGTGTATTTTTTTTGTAGTGTAGGTAGGCATGGTGGCTGTTTTGAGGAAGGGTACATGGTGGGTTTAATGCACCGGTGAAAGTTGCGTGGTACTAGAGAGGCTGGCAATGGTGGAAGGGTGAGAGTGCGTATAATCCATGGACTCAACACTAGTCATAAAGAACTCACATACTTATTGCAAAAATTTATTATCCATCGAAGCAAAGTACTAATAGGCATGCTCCTAGGGGGATAGATTGGTAGGAAAAGACCATCGCTCGTCCCCGACCGCCACTCGTAAGGAAGACAATTAAAAAATAAATCATGCTCCGGCTTCATCACATAACGGTTCAGCATATGAGCATGCTTCGGGAATCACAAACTTTAACACAAGTATTTCTACCAATCCACAATTACTCACTAGCATGACTCTAATATCACCATCTTTATATCTCAAAACAAATGAAAGGAATCAAACTTCTCATATATTCAATGCTCTTATATTAAAGTTTTTATTATATCCCTCTTAGATGCCCATCATATTAGGACTAAATTCATAACCTAAGAAAATTACCATGCTGTTTTAAGACTCTCAAAATAATATAAGTGAAGCATGAGAATTCATCAATTTCTATAAAATAAAACCACACGGTGCTCAAAAAAGATATAAGTGAAGCACTAGAGCAACTACCTAGCTCAAAAGATATAAGTGAAGCACATAGAGTATTCTAATGAATTCATGATTAATGTGTGTCCCTCTCAAAAGGTGTGTACTGCAAGGATGATTGTGGAAAACTAAAAAGCAAAGACTCATATCATACAAGACGCTCCAAGCAAAACACATATCATGTGGTGAATAAAAATATAGCCTCAAGTAAATTTACCGATGGATTGAAGACAAAAGAGGGGATGCCATCCGGGGCATCCCCAAGCTTAGATGCTTGGTTGTCCTTGAATATTACCTTGGGGGGCCTTTGGAATCCCCAAGCTTAGGCTCTTGCCACTCCTTATTCCGTGGTCCATCAAAACTTTACCCAAAACTTGAAAACTTCACAACACAAAACTCAACAGAAAACTCGTAAGATCTGTTAGTATAATAAAATAAATCACCACATTAGGTACTGTTTTGAACTCAATATAAATTTATATTGGTGTTATATCTAATGTATTCCAACTTCTCCATGGTTCATACCCCCCGATACTACCCATAGATTCATCAAAATAAGGAAACAACACATAAAAAACAGAATCTGTCAAAAACACAATAGTCTGTAGTAATCTGGAAATTTCGTATACTTCTGTAACTCCAAAAATTATGAAAACTTAGGAAAACCTAGGCAATTTGTATATCAATATTGTGTAAAAAAAATTGGATCAAAATCACATTTCTGTGATTTTTTAAATTTCTAGCAATGAGCGCAAAAGTTTTCTGTTTTTCAGCAAGATCAAATCAACTATCACCATAGACCATCCCAAAGGTCTTACTTGGCTAAAACACTAATTAAAACACTAAAACACAATTAATACAGTGTTAATAATGTGAATACTCATAAAACCAGAAAATAAAAATATTGGGTTGTCTCCCAACAAGCGCTTTTCTTTAAAGCCTTTAAGCTAGGCGTTGATAATTTTAATGATGCTCACATGAAAGATAGCAATTGAAACATGAAGAGAGCATCATGTAGCATGTGAAAAACAAGTTTAAGTCTAACATACTTTCTATGCATAGGCATTTTATAAGCAAACAAATTATCATAGCAAGCAAAAACTAGCATATGCAAGGAAGAAGAAAGAAACAATAGCAATCTCAACATAACGAGAGGTAATTTAGTAACATGAAAATTTCTAAAACCATATTTTCCTCTCTCATAACAATTGCATGTGAGATCATATGAAAATTCAACAATATATCTATCATGTAACATATTCTCTAGTTGTTCCACATGCATGCAAAGTTGACACTCTTCCAAAATAGTAGGATTAACATAGAATAAAGTCATTACTTCTCCAAGCCCACTTTTATCAAAAATTTCATAAGATTGATCAAACTCCAAAGTAGTGGGATCATTATTTCCTAAAGTTGACACTCTTCCAAACCCACTTTTAAATTATTACAAACATTATTATCATGAGGCTTAAATAAATTTTCAATATCATAAGAAGCATTATCACCCCAATCATGATCATTGCAATAAGTGGACATAGTAATATTAGCATCCCCAAGCTTGGGGTTTTGCATATTATTAGCACAATTGACATTAATAGAATTTACAATAACATCATTGCAATCATGCTTTTCATTCAAGGAGCTATCGTGAATCACTTTATAAATTTCTTCTTTTAGCACTTCATCACAATTTTCAGATTCACGAATTTCAAGCAAAACTCCATAAAGATAATCTAGTGCACTCAACTCACTAGGAATTGGTTCATCATAATTGGATCCTTTAAAAAGATTATCAAGTGGATGAGGATCCATAAAATTTTTTCTTTCTGATTTTCAATAAACACACAATTATACCAAGCGAACGAGCAAACAAACCAAGTAAGACATAAAGGCAAACGGAAAGACAAACGGAAAGAAGGCGAATATAAAGGCAAATATTTTTGTGTTTTTCTGAAAACATTTTAGAAGTGGGGGAGAGGAAAATGAGAGGCAAATGGCAAGTAATGTAATGCAAGAGATGAGAGTTTATGATAGGTACTTGGTAGGCTTGATGTAGAACCTCCCCGGCAACAGTGCCATAAATTCTTCCTGCTACTTCTTCAGCTTGCGTTGATTTTTTCCTTGAAGAGGAAAGGGTGATGCAGCAAAGTAGAGATAAGTATTTCCCTCAGTTAGGAACCAAGGTATCAATCCAGTAGGAGGCACAAGCAAGTCTCCAATATATGCACCTGCACAAACTAACAAACACAAGCACACAATGCGAAAAAGGGGTTGTCAATCCCTTCACGGTCACGAACAAGAGTGAGATCTAATAGAGATAGATATAAAAGATAAGTAAAAGAGTAAAATAAAGTAAATATAAGTAAATTGCAGCAAGGTATTTTTGGGTTTTTTGGTTTATAGATCTGAAAATATATGATGGAAAATAGACCCGGGGGCCATAGGTTTCACTAGAGGCTTCTCTCTTCAAGAAAGCTTACGGTGGGTAAACAAATTACTATTGATCAATTGATAGAAAAGCGCATAATTATGAAGACATCTAAGGCAATGATCATGAATATAGGCATCACATCCGTGACAAGTAGACTGAAACGATTCTGCATCTACTACTATTACTCCACACATCGACCGACTCCTGCCTGCATCTAGAGTATTAAGTTCATAAGAACAGAGCAACGCCTTAAGCAAGATGACATGATGTAGAGGGATAAAATCAAGCAATATGATATAAACCCCATCTTTTTATCCTTAATGGCAACAATACAATATATGCCTCACTACCCCTTCTGTCACTGGGTGAGGACACCGCAAGATTGAACCCATCACAAAGTACCTCTCCCATTGCAAGAAAAACCAATCTAGTTGGCCAAACCAAATTGATAGATCGGAGAGAAATACAAAGCTATCTCAATCATGCATAAAAGAGTTCAGAGAAGACTCAAATAATATTCATAGATAATCAGATCATAAATCCACAATTCACCGGATCTCAACAAACGCACCACAAAAGAACATTACATTGAATAGATCTCCAAGAACCTCGAGGAGAACATTGTATTGAAGATCAAAGAGAGAGAAGAAGTCATCTAGCTACTAGCTATGGACCCGTAGGTCTATGGTAAACTACTCACACATCATCGGAAGGGTAGCAAGGTTGTTGTAGAGGTCCTCCGGGATCGAATCCCCCTCCGGCGGAGTGTCGGAAAAGGCCCCAAGATGGGATCTCATGGGAACAGAAGCTTGCGGCGGCGAAAAAGTATTTTTGGTGTGTCCTCTGGTATAGGGGGATATTTGAGAATATATAGTTGTGGAATTAGGGTTGGAAGGTCTCTGAGGGGCCCACAAGCCCTAGGGGCTGATGTCGCTTAAAGCTGCGTCGGTATTTCCCCAAAGAAGAAGGGATGATGCAGTACAGCTAAGGTAGGTATTTCCCTCGGTTATGAAACCAAGGTATCAATCCAGTAGGAGAACCAAGCAACACTATATAAATGGTACCTGCACACAAAGAACAAATACTTGCAACCCAAAGCGTAAGAGGGGTTGTCAATCCCTCCTGGGTAACGGTGCCAGAAATTGGTAAGTGAACGGGAAAATATTTGTGATAGAGTGGATAAATAGCTCTCGATAAAACACGAAATAAAATAAGTAATAAAAAAGTGCAGCAATGTATTTTTGGGTTTTTGGAATAATAGATCTGAAAATAAAAGCGAATAAAAATATATCTAAAAGCAAATATGATAAAGGATGGACCCGGGGGGCCGTAGATTTCACTACTGGCTTCTCTCAAGAAAATAGCACACGGTGGGTAAACAAATTACTGTTGGGAAATTGATAGAAGTTCGAATAATTATAACGATATACAAGGCAATGATCGATATATAGGCATCACGTCCAAGATTAGTAGACCGACTCCTGCCTGCATCTACTACTATTACTCCACACATCGACCGCTATCCGGCATGCATCTAGTGTATTACGTTCATGGAGAAACGGAGTAATGCAATAAGAATGATGACATGATGTAGACAAGATCTATTCATGTAGGAAAAGCCCCCATCTTATTATCCTTAATAGCAACGATACATGCGTGTCTTGCTGCCCCTTCTATCACTGGGAAGGAACACCGCAAGATCGAACCCATCACAAAGCACCTCTTCTCATGGCAAGAAAAATCGATCTAGTTGGCCTAACTAAACCAAAGATTCGAAGAAGAAATATGAGGCTATAAATAATCATGCATATAAGAGATCAAAACAGGACTCAAATAATATTCATGGATATAGATCTGATCATAAACTCAAAGTTCATCGGATCCCAACAAACACACCACAAAAAAGAGTTACATCAAATAGATCTCCAAGAGTCAATTGTATTGAGAATCAAAAAGAGAGAAGAAGCAATCTAGCTACTGCCTACGGACCCGTAGGTCTATGGTGAACTACTCACGCATCATCGGAGAGGCACCAATGAGGATGATGAACCCCTCCGTGATGGTGTCTAGATTGGATCTCGTGGTTCTGGAACTTGCGGCGGCTGGAATTGTGTTTCGTCGACTCCCCTAGGGTTTCTGGAATATTTGGGAATTTATAGGGCGAAGTGGTGGTGCAGGAGGTCACCGAGGTGGGCACAACCCACCTGGGCGCTCCTGGGCCTCTTGGCGCGCCCAGGTGTCTTGTGCTCACCTCGGGCCTCCCCTCTAGTACTTCTTTGGCCCACTGGGTGTCTTATGGTCCAGAAAAAATCTCCAAAAAGTTTCGCTGCGTTTGGACTCCGTTTGATATGGATATTCTGCGAAGTAAAAAATAGCAACTGGCACTAGGCACTATGCCAATAGGTTAGTCCCAAAAAATGATATAAAGTTGCTATAAAATGATTTTAAAACACCAAGAATGATAATATAACAGCATGGAACAAGCAAAAATTATAGATACATTGGAGACGTATCAGCATCCCCAAGCTTAATTCCTACTCGTCCTCGAGTAGGTAAATGATAAAAACAGAATTTTTGATGTGGAATGCTGCCTAACATGTTCATCACATATTCTTTTCTTTTGTAGCATGGACATTTGGACTTTTATATGGTTGAAAGCAATAGTCTAGTTTTGACATGAAGATTTCAATACTCAAGCATATCAACAAGCAACCATGTCTTTCAAAATATCAACAATAAAGAAAGTTGCCCCTAGCCCATCATGCTCAATCATTGATCCATTCATGAAACACACTCGCATATTAGCTACATCCAATGCTCAAGTATGATCATAGTGCTCCCTAGTTGGTGCTTTATAAGAGAAGATGGAGAGTCAAATAAAAATAAAAATTGCATAAAGTAAATAGATAGGCGCTTCACAGAGGGAAGTAGGGATTTGTAGAGGTGCGAGAGCTCAAATCTTAAATTGAGAGATAAAATTTTTTGAGAGGCGTACTTTTCCCGTCAACGAAAACGATCGAGTAATTCCCAACACTTTCCATGCTAGATATATCATAGGTGGTTCACAAACATAAAATAAAGTTTATTCCTTTTTCCACCATTCTTTCACAATCCATGGCTAGCCGTATCCACGGGTGCCTTCCATACCAACACTTTCCAAGGAATTTATTATTTGACAACATAAAGTAAATTTCTTTTTGATTTCGAGAATGGGCATCCCTATTATCGCCGTACTCTCGTGCAATGACAAGTGAATAAATACTCATATTGAGAACAACACATCTAGCATGGAAAATATTGGCCACCACCTGTCGCTTCATGAGCGGTACGAGCACACAAAAAGGAAATTTATTTTGAAAATTTAGAGATGGCACATACAAATTTGCTTAGAACGACATGGAAATACCGCATATAGGTAGGTATGGTGGACTCATATGGCAAAACTGAGTGTAAAGGTTTTGGATGCACAAGTAGTATTTCTACTTACTACAAGTGGAGGCTAGCAAAAAGATTGAGACGCAACCAACCAAGAAACAAAAAATCACATAAGCGAGCATTAAGCATAACTAACACCGAATAATGCACCACAAGTAGGATGTAATTTCATTGCATAACTATTGACTTTCGTGCTTGCATAGGGATTCACAAACCTTAACATCAATATTCTTACTAAAGCATAATTACTCACCAACATGACTCACATATCACTATCATCATATCTCAAAACTATTACAAAGAATGAAGTTTATTTTATCCAGTGATCTTCATGAAAGTTTTTATTATATCCCTCTTGAATATCTATCACTTTGGGACTAGTTTCATATATTGCAATTGCTTTTTAAATAGCTCAATCAAATTTAAGTGAAGAACATGAGCATACAATTTTTCGTCTCTCAAAATAATATAAGTGAAGCTTGAGAGAATTTCTTCAAAAATTTACTAACTCTCAAATAAATCTAGGTGAAGCATGAGAGCATTTCTTCAAAAATTATTAAAGCACACCGTGCTCAAAAAGATATAAGTGAAGCACTAGAGCAATTCCATAGCTCAAAAAATTTAAGTGAAGCATGAAGAGCAATTCTAACAAATCATAGCATAATTTTGGCTCTCTCAAATAGGTGTGTCCAGCAAGGATACTTGTGACAAACTAAAAATCAAACCAAGCAAAGACTCATATAATACAAAATGCTCCAAGCAAAACTCATGATATGTGACGAATAAAAATATTGCTCCAAGTAAAATACCGATGGTCGTTAGAAGAAAGAGGGGATGCCTTCCGGGGCATCCCCAAGCTTAGTTGCTTGGTTCTACTTGAATATTAACTTGGGGTGCCATGGGCATCCCCAAGCTTAGGCTCTTTTCACTCCTTATTCCTTCATCCATCGCGATCTCACCCAAAACTTGAAAACTTCAATCACACAAAACTTAACAAAACCTTCGTGAGATCCGTTAGTATAAGAAAACCAATCTTTACTTTAAGTACTGTTGCAAACCCATTCAAATTTTTTTATTGCATTATATCTACTGTATTCTAACTTTGCATGGGTTATACCCCCCGATACAATCCATAGATTCATCAAAATAAGCACACAATGCAAAGAAAACAGAATCTGTCAAAATCAGAACAGTCTGTAAAGATGTGAATTGTTCTCATACTTATGTAACTCCAAAAATTCTGAAACATTAGGACAACAGAGGAAATTGGTATATAAATATTATGTAAACAATTCAGAATTTTTTGTCACTTCTACGAATTTAAACAATTCTGTTACTGGACGCAAAAGTTTCTGTTTTTCAACAGGATCAAATCAACTATCACCAAAGGTATCCCAAAGGCTTTACTTGGTACAAACACTAATTAAAACATAAAAAACACAATTATAACAGAGGCATAATTTTGTAAACGATCAAGAACAGAAAGAAAAAGGAAAAAATAAATTTTATTCATTGGGTTGCCTCCCAACAAGCGCTATCGTTTTATGCCCCTAGCTAAGCATAACGCATAGATTCAAGTATTGTCATCTTTAGTTTTTGCTCCATAGGATGCCCTCATGATTTATTCATATGGTGGCTTAATTCTTGTTCTAGGGGAGTGTTCCATCCCCTTTCTAAGTGGGAATTGAAATTTAATATTGCCTTCTTTCATATCGATCACGACACCAATAGTGCGTAAAAATGGTCTACCAAGTATAATTGGACAAGACGGATTGCAATCAATATCAAGAACAATAAAATCAATGGGCACATAATTTATATTTGCAATAATATGAACATCATTAATTCTTCCCAAAGTCTTTTTAATAGTGGAATCCGCCAAGTGCAAATTAAGAGAACATTCTTCAATGTTGGTAAGACCAAGCACATCACATAAAGATTATGGAATTGTGGAAACACTAGCACCCAAATCACATAAAGAAAAACACTCATAATTTTTAATCTTGACTTTAATGTTAGGTTCCCATTCATCATGTAATTTTCTAGGAATTGAAATCTCTAACTCCAATTTTTCTTCTAAAGCATTCATCATGGCATCTACGATATGTTTAGTAAAAGCTTTATTTTGTTCATAAGCATGGGATGAATTTATCATGGATTGCAACAAAGAAATACATTCAATCAAAGAGCAATTATCATAATTAAAGTCTTTTTAATCCAAAAGAGTGGGCACATCACTAGTTAAAGTTTTGACCTCTCCAAACCAACTTTTATCAAAAGAAATTAGCAAGATTTTCACCGTCCAAATTATCGGGACGCCCTCTAACTAAAGTTGACTCTTCTTCAGTCCCTTTATCATCAATTTTAATTTTACTAAACAAGGAATCAATAGAAGAAACACCAATCACTTTAAGATCTTCATCATTTTTATGAAAGCAATCACTAGAAAACGCTTTCTAAAAATTCTCTTTTAGCTCTAAGCATAGCGGTTCTTTTTTTACTTTCATCCATAGAAACATATAAAGATTTAATTGATTCATCAACTTTGGGTACAAAAATTCTCAACTTGAGTTTTTCTACATCATGAGAAATTCTATCAATGCTTCTAGACATATCATCAATCTTATTTAACTTTTCTTCTATCGTAGTATTGAAAACTTTTTGAGCATTGATAAATTATTTAATGTTATTCTCAAGATCAGAGGGGTTCCTATTATTATTGTAAGAAGAATTACCATAATTATTAGAGGAATTTCCAGGAAAAGGCCTAGGATTAAAATTACCTCTATAGGCATTGTTATTAAAATTGTTTCGCGAGACAAAATTCACATCTACGGGATCACTATTTTTCTCAATCAAAGTAGACAAAGGCACATCATTAAGATCAATAGGAGCATTTTTATTAGCAACCAATTTCATAAGAACATCGACTTTTTCACTCAAAGTACTAATTTCTTCATCCGAATTAACTTTTTTACTATTAGGTGCTCTTTTAGTATGCCATTGTGAATAATTTGCCATAATATTATCAAGCAATTTAGTAGCTTCACCCAAAGTAATTTCCATAAAAGTACCATCCGCGGCGAAATCTAAAAGATCTCTAGAAACAAAATTCAATCCCGCATAAAAAATTTGTATGATCATCCAAAGATTTAAACCATGAGTAAGACAATTTCTTAGCATCAACTTCATTCTTTCCCAAGATTGTGCAACATGTTCATGCTCAAGTTGCTTAAAATTCATGATTTGAGTTCTAAGGGAAATAATTTTCACGGGCGGAAAATACTTAGTAATAAAAGCATCTTTGCACTTATCCCAAGAATCGATACTATTGCGAGGCAAAGAAGAAAACCAAATTTTTGCACGATCCCTCAAAGAGAAAGGAAATAATTTCAACTTCACAATATCATTGTCCACATCTTTTTTCTTTTGCATATCACACAACTCTACGAATGTGTTTAGATGGGACGCGGCATCCTCATTAGGAGTACCAGAAAATTTATCTTTCATAACAAGATTCAACAAAGCGACATTACTATCACAAGATTCCGCACTAGTGGCGGGAGGAGCAATCAGAGTGCTAATAAAATCATTGTTATTGGTATTGGAAAAATCACACAACTTGGTGTTTTCTTCAGTCATCATGACTACACAAACAAGATTGCAACCAAAAGATAGATCTGACGAGAAAACGGCGAATGAAAAAGAGGGCGAATAAAACGGCAAATTTTTGTGAAGTGGGGGAGATGAAAATGAGAGGCAAATGGCAAATAATGTAAATTGCAAGGAGATGAGATTTGTGATTAGGAACCTGATAGATGTTGATGATGTCTCCCCGGCAACGGCGCTAGAAATTCCTTTTGATGTCGCTTGAAACTGCGTCGGTATTTCCCCAAAGAGGAAGGGATGATGCAGTACAGCTACGGTAGGTATTTCCCTCAGTTATGAAACCAAGGTATCAATCCAGTAGGAGAACCAAACAACACTATGTAAATGTTACCTGCACACAAAGAACATATACTTGCAACCCAATGCGTAGGAGGGGTTGTCAATCCCTCCTGGGTAACGGTGCCAGAAATTGGTAAGTGAACGGGAAAATATTTGTGATAGATTGGATAAATAGCTCTCGATAAAAGGCGAAATAAAATAAGTAATAAAAAAGTGCAGCAATGTATTTTTGGGTTTTTGGAATAATAGATCTGAAAATAAAAGCGAATAAAAATATATCTCAAAGCAAATATGATAAAGGATAGACCAGGGGGGCCGTAGATTTCACTAGTGGCTTCTCTCAAGAAAATAGCACATGGTGGGTAAACAAATTACTGTTGGGCAATTGATAGAAGATCAAATAATTATGACGATATCCAAGGCAATGATCGATATATAGGCATCACGT
Organism: Thinopyrum elongatum; assembly: GCA_011799875.1. Lineage (NCBI taxonomy): Eukaryota > Viridiplantae > Streptophyta > Magnoliopsida > Poales > Poaceae > Thinopyrum > Thinopyrum elongatum. The sequence continues at coordinate 426,546,352 of CM022297.1, forward strand.
CCAAGATTAGTAGACCGACTCTTGCCTGCATCTACTACTATTACTCCACACATCGACCGCTATCCGGCATGCATCTAGTGTATTAAGTTCATGGAGAAACAGAGTAATGCAATAAGAGCGATGACATGATGTAGACGAGATCTATTCATGTAAGAATAGGCCCCATCTTGTTATCCTTAATAGCAACGATACATGCATGTCTTGCTACCCCTTCTGTCACTGGGAAAGAACACCGCAAGATCGAACCCACCACAAAGCACCTCTTCCCATGGCAAGAAAAAATGATCTAGTTGGCCTAACTAAACCAAAGATTCGAAGAAGAAATACTAGGCTATAAATAATCATGCATATAAGAGATCAAAAGAAGACTCAAATAATATTCATGGATATAGATCTGATCATAAACCCAAAGTTCATCGGATCCCAACAAACACACCGCAAAAAAGAGTTACATCAAATAGATCTCCAAGAGACCATTGTATTGAGAATCAAAAAGAGAGAAGAAGCCATCTAGCTACTGCCTACGGACCCGTAGGTCTATGGTGAACTACTCATGCATCATCGTAGAGGCACCAATGAGGATGATGAACCCCTCCGTGATGGTGTCTAGATTCGATCTCGTGGTTCTGGAACTTGCGGCGGCTAGAATTGTGTTTCGTCGACTCCCCTAGGGTTTCTGGAATATTTGGGAATTTATAGGGTGAAGAGGCAGTGCAGGAGGTTACCGAGGTGGGCACAACCCACCTGGGCACGTCTGGGCCGCCTGTCGCGCCCAGGTGTCTTGTGCTCACCTCGGGCCTCCCCTCTGGTACTTCTTTGGCCCACCAGGTGTCTTCTGGTCCAGAAAGAATCTCCAAAAAGATTCGCTACGTTTGGACTCCGTTTGATATGGATATTCTGCGAAGTAAAAAACAAGCAAAAAACAGCAACTGGCACTAGGCACTGTGTCAATAGGTTAGTCCCAAAAAATGATATAAAGTTGCTATAAAATGATCGTAAAACATCCAAGAATGATAATATAATAGGATGGAACAAGCAAAAATTATAGATACGTTGGAGACGTATCAGGGGGCACCCCCCCGGGGCGCGCCCCTACAGCTTGTGGCCTCCTCGTAGGGCTTCTGGCCTCCTCTCCAAGTCTCGTGGGTTTCTTCTGGTCCAAGAAAAATCACCGTAAAGTTTTATTCCATTTGGACTCCGTTTGGTATTCCTTTTCTGTAAAATTCAAAAACAAGGAAAAAACAGAAACTGGCACTGGGCACTAGGTTAATAAGTTAGTCCCAAAAATAATATAAAATAGCATATTAATGCATATAAAACATCCAGAACAGAAAATATAATAGCATGGAACAATCAAAAATTATAGATACGTTGGAGACGTATCATTGATCTAACAAAGAGCCTATATTATTTAGTCTTCTCCCTTGAATAAAATGTTTGCAGATTCTAGCTTTGTCCATGGCACTCTTGCACTATTATCATTTTCAAAGCATTCGGTCTTGCAAGTGAAAGGCAATAATGACGATATATGATGAATTGACTGAGGCAAGGAAAGGCGGGTATGAACTCAACTTGTTTTTGTTTTTGTAAATATGTTTAACTCAGTATCCATGATTCAGCATATTATGATTAAACATGTTTATGATGACAATTAGAGATTATAGTTTCTCATGCCATGCTTAAGTAGCTAGGAGTGGGTAATGATTTATTTTAGATGTCAACATGCATTAAAATGGTTGTGATGTAGTATGATGATAAGGTATCCTCCTCTAAATGTTTCGCGTGGCTTGACTTGGCACATGTTCACACATGTAGTTGATTCAAAATCAACATAGCCTCCACGATATTTATGTTCATGGTGTTTATATCCTACTCATTCTAGTATTCAATGTTAATTATTCACAACGCATGTTCATGACCGTTTTCGCTCTCTAGCTGGTCGCTTCTCAACCTAATTGCTAGCCTTCGCCTATACTAAGCGAGAATACTGCTTGGGCATCCAAATCCTTAAACCAAAGTTATTCCAGATGAGTCCACTATATCTACCTATATGCGGTATTACCCCGCTGTTCCAAGTAAATTTGCATGTGCCACCTCTAACAATTCAAATGAACATTTGTTTTGTGTGCCCGTACCGCTCATGGAGCAACAGGGGGTGTTCAGTATCTTCCATGCTAAGTGGGTTATTCTCATGATGAGTGTTTATTCACTTGTCCTTGCACGAGAGGGGCCGGTAATCGGGATGCCCAGTCCCATGATCAAAATTGCAAATAATTAAACAAAACTCCCCCGGACTGTTGTTGGTATGCAGGGCACCCGAGGATTCGGCTAGCCATGGCTTGTGTTTGTTGGTGGAGGGTGAGTAAACTTTAGTTTTACCGCTTGGGAACCGCCGCTAATTTGTTTAGCATGGAAGATATTGAAAACTCTTGGTCGAAACTTTGACAGGAAAGGTATACCTCCCAAAATTATATTTATCTCTAATTTAAGCTTTGAGCTCTGGCACCTCTGCAAATCCCTGCTTCCCTCTGTGAAGGGCCTATCTATTTACTTTTATGTTATTTTACTTTTATTGTTGAGTCATCACCTTCTCAAACAAGCACCAGTCCTGAGAGCACTATTGTCATCCTCATGAATTGTGCATAGTTAATGTTGTGTTCATCATGACTGGATCTCTTCTACCATGAATTACAATGTTTAGTAGCTGCTTCAACTTTGGAGGTGCTCTGCATTTATGTTTTGCAGTCTCAAAAAGGGCTAGCGAGATACCATTATTGTCATATTATATCATGGTTGTTTTGACAAAGTGTTCGCATTTGAAATATTTTATTATTTGCTCGCTAGTTGATTATGCCATTGATATGAGTGAATATAATTTCTAATAGTTATCGTCTGCATGGTTAGTTATGATCTTTGCTGAAAACCTGGGTATTATTTAAGCATATATATGGACACAAGAACAAAAGAGTTCGTAAAAGTTTTTCTTTGTCACTTTCAGTTTATCAACGAAATTAATTGAGGACAAGCAATGGGTTAAGCTTCGGGGAGTTCATACGCCTCTGTCGTATCTACTTTTCCTAATGCTTTTGCTCTTGTTTTGGACTCTAATTTGCATGATTTGAATCAAACTAACCCGGACTAACGCTATTTTCAGCAGAACTACCATGGTGTTGTTTTTGTGCAGAAATAAAAGTTCTCATAATCGGATGAAACTTTTTGGAGAAATATTTTGGAATAAAAGAAAAATATTGGAACCAAAGACCCACTGGAGGGGGCCCCAGCTGCCCACTAGGCGCCAGGGCGCGCCACCCCCTATGGCGCGCCCTGGTGGGTAGTGGGGCCCACGAAGCTCCGCTGACCCTAATCTCGACCCTATAAATTCCTATTTTTTGAGAAAAAAGGAGAGAAAGTTTTATCGTTTTTCATGATACGGAGCTACCGCCACCACCTGTTCTTCATCGGGAGGCCAGATCTGGAGCCCGTTCGGGGCTCCGGAGAGGGGGATTCGTCGCCATCGTCATCATCAACCATCCTCCATCACCAATTTCATGATGCTCACCACCGGGAGTGAGTAATTCCTTCGTAGGCTCACTACTGCAGGATGCTGCTAACGCGACACTACAATCAGAGACCCTTCAACGAAACTGTGTGCGATGCATTAATCACAAACGGTGATGTAAAAAAACCGTCAGAAAAGAAGCAAAACATTTGTGATAGCGGATACATCAAACACGGTTCAGATTTTAGTTGCATGTGTGATGCGGGGCATATGGTTTAGTTCAATGAACTGTTTACGATGAGGCAGAAGAACAGAAATGGGCAGCCAAATGCAGGCGTGTGCGATATACGGCATACAATTCAGTCGGATTAACTGTTTGTGATGAGGCGGAACAACAGAAATGGGCAGCCAGATGAAGGTGTGTGCGATTGAGGGCATACACTTCAGACGGATGAACTGTTTGCGATTAGGCAACACAACAGAAATGGTCAGCTAGATCAAGGTGTCTGTGATTGACGGCATACACTTCACACGGATCAGCTGTTTGTGATTAGCCACAACAAATCGAAACAGTTGGACAGATCAACGTGTGTGCGCTAGACGGGCACACATTCTAATTAAAAGAAGCGTGCGCGATGGTAATAACGAGCGCGCACAGTTGATGGAACAAGACGTGTGCTGACATCGCCTATTGCGGTGCACCCTATGGTGCAAGCGCCACGTATGTGGCCGAGAATGCGTGCCCACGTTACGCCGTCCGGGAATAGTGCCGCACTTAGAAATTATAGAACCGTCAATAAATTTTGAGCCTGCGTCCCGTCACATTCCAAATTACTACCACGCTATATTTAATTGCAAACCTGTTCACACCGATCAAAACCTAAATGGTTTCCCACTTAGGAACGTATTAGTACTCGGTTATAAATACTACCTAATCCAAGATGACTGCACATTCCTCCTCAACTCCACATCCCCAAAAACAAACAAGTCATTCATCATCGTTCCCTTGCATCTGCCATGGCCCGCATGAGTTCTGGGTCGAGAGATTACTACCAGGAAGAGGCGAGCATGGAAGCAGAAGCACGAGAGATGTCCCGCCTGGCCACGAAAGTAGCCGACATGTCCCGCCTCGCGGCCGTAGCAGCACAGAGGTCCCGTCGCGCCGTCGATGCAGCAGACTGGTCCAGCCGCGCCGCGGAAGCAGCAGAGATGTCTCACCGCGCCGCGAATGCATCAGAGATGTCCTCCTGTGCCGCGGCGGCCTGGGAAAATGTCTCGCGAGTAGGGGAGAGGACTCTCACAGGCGCATGCACGCTATGCTTGATAACCTGATGGGTCGGATCTCCGACTGGATGAAGCTGCAGGACAAGATGAATGCCTCGTTTGAAAATGCTAGCAGCGTCATCCGGGGACTAGGGGAGGACAAGGTTAAGCTCCACACCGAGCGCGACCTGCTAAGGGCGAAGATCACCGGAATGACGAAGCAGCACGAGGAGACCACTGCCTTGTTAAAGAGGACCGGCGTCATCGTCAAGAAACTTAGGGACGAGAATGCCATGCTCCGCATCGAGCGCCAAAGGCTGGTGGAGGAATCCGTGGATGCTCTCAAGCAGCGTCTTGAGGACACGAAAGAGCTCATCGCCGCTCGCTGCGAGAACTAGTCTCCGTGGCCTGCAGCAATGCATCAAGAAAGTAGAGATCAGCGAGCCAGATCGTTGTCTGCGTCTTCCATCTTCTTTTGCCCTTGTGTATTTCGGGCGTTGCCGCATGTGGTATTTTTTAATTATCTTCCTAAATATGTAAGACAATAATTATCCGCTGTCATCGTCCTTATATTCATCAGTCTTGCTATAAGTCGCAGTCGATGCTATATAGGTCCGTCAGATCTTACATCAAGATCCGTGCAAAACTTTCTTTTCAGATTTTCTTTTTTCTCTCTTAAATCTCAGTCGAGTAAGACATAGCCATGCCATTAAATGGGGGCTCGGGCACCATTAATGGAGACGTTGGAAGAGAGGTGGGCGGCGGATAGAGGTCAAAGGGCTCTCCTCCCGATGAGCACGTGCAGGGGTCTGATCGCACGCCTCCCGTACTCAAATAGCTACCCCGCATGGCACCTCCTAGCCAATAAAAAAAGGGGATGCGTGGCGGCACGTAAATGGTAAGTAGAACGCCCACGGTTTCAATAATACTTGTGTTTTCGATTGTAACGTGATAGCACTTGTTCCAAAATGACTTTGTTGATTGTTAATGTGTGCGCCTTCGCAAATCGGACAAAAAATTTACCACAGCATGTTGGTGCCATGTCATGACACCATGCCAAGTTTCATGATTTTCAGGCGAGTTTTGGATTTACGGGAATTTTAAAACCAAGTTTCTAAATGTTTCCGGCCGAGTCAAGACGCGCAGATGTTTGAATTCCATTCCCATTTATTGCGTGGGACCTAGAAATTTGCCCAAGTACACATAAATGATTTTTCAACTAACTTTGGCGCACTGGAGCATGTGCTTGTAGTTCAAATTTAAATTATGTGCATTAAATGCCTGGAAATTCAATTAATGTATAAAAGAGGCCAAACGAACCCGGAATAATTCCAAAATTTAGCATGAAACTCCTATTGGTCTAAGCTGTCTATGTAAAAAAATCAAGGCGGGAGAAGGCAGTGTATGTCGTTTCACACACGAAGCTGACACGTTCCCTCTCGGAACCACGAGCCTTCTTGAGAGAAGCTCCGGTTTGCAAGACGCTTATACCAAAGGTTGTCCCAATTTGGCCAAAAAATTACCGCAGCATGTTGGTGCCATGTCATGACACCATGCCAAGTTTCATGATTTTCATGCGTGTTTTGGATTTACAGGAATTAAAAAACCAAGTTTCTCAATATTTCCGGTCGAGCCACGATGCCCAGATGTTTGAATTTCATTCTCATTTCTTGCATGGGACCTAGAAATTCACCTAAGGACACACATGTGGTTTTTCAGAGTAAATTGCAAAAAACCACCACATTTGGGGACGCTAAAATAGAAAACCACCACCTTTCATTTTTTTCAAAAAACCACCACGTTTGCGCTGACAGTTTTCAAAAAACAATGATTGCACGGTTTGGCGCGTCTGAGTAAAAACTGACCGGTTGGGCCCGCTGTCAGGCGCCACGTGGACAGGGGGAGACGCGCGCCATTAGACGGCATCGCACAAAACCTAACGAGCCGGCCCGACCCAGCCAGTTCCCCCAAATCGCATCTAGTCGTCCTAGCTCACCTCCCGCATGGCGACCGGCGGTGGCGGCGGCGGCGTCGACGACGGAGGCGCATTCGGTGACGGCAGGGACGACCGTGCATTCGATGACGGCAGGGATGACCGCGACCTCGCCATCGCCGATGCTGGTGGCCGCCCCGTCCTTCCTCGCTCTCTGACGGCGCTCCCTGGTACGATTGGCGCCTTTCGATCCGCCGTCGTCGGCGGAGATGAGCGTGGCGAGGATGGCAACATCTTCAACTCTGACGACATTGAGGCACGTGAGGCCGCCAAACTGGCCCAGGTCTGGAAGGCCAATCTAGGGCAGAGCCACCACTTCACATCCGGCCTTGGCGGCGTGGAGTGAGTGTTTTCATAATTTTGTTTTTGATTATTCTAGTGTAGTTGAACAATTTGTGTGATTTTGCTAGTGTAGCTATACTATTTCCTCTGTTTTTATCTCTATTTAGAAATTAGGGTTTGAATCTCAATTTAGGAATTGGGGTTTGAATCTCAATTTCAACAGTTGAGTGAATAGAATAATTGTGATGAACTGAATCTACTATTAAGTGAATATGAGCTTAATTGTGGATAACTGAATTTAGTGTTAACTTAGCTCAGTTGTGTTAAATGAAGTGAACAGAATAATTGTGGATAACTGAATTTAGTGTTAGCTGATCTCAATTTGCTGAATGATATTTACTCTTAACTGAATTTACTGTTAACTGAGCTCAATTGACTGAACTGAATGTAATGATGTCTGCTATCTTAATCTTCTGTTCACTTTGTTGTTTGTCTGAATGTAATCTTGACTGTTATCTGAATCTGTTGTTCACTGAATGGTGTTAACTGAATCTAATGCTAACTGAACTTGCAGTTTGGATGATGATGAACCATGGGATATGAGGTTTCATTTCCAAGACTGTGACAATCTGGAAAGGACCTTATGTGAATCAGATATCACATATATCAACATGTTAGCTATTATTGGGATAGAGGGCTATGATGAAAAGGATTCAATGTTCTATGTGAAGCAAGAAGGTGTAGGAATGGCAGGCATGCAGCTAATCAAATCTGAGGAAGATGTAGAAGAAATGTTGATATTGTATGAGGAGAAGACGTGTGTTACTATCACAGTAATGAAAGGAAGAGACTTAGGGATGGCAAAGTTGCAGATCAACATTGGAGATGGATGTGAAAAGCAGATTCCAATTTTTGAGATTGGTTCTCCAGAGGTGTACAATATAGATGATGCAGGTGTGCTCTACCAAATTTAGACCAGTGAACATAAAGCAGATATGTGTGCTCCAGTTGTTGGTGCTCACACAGAGGACTCCTATGGAGAATATCTCTTCACTCAGGAGAGTTGCAATGTTAAAAAGGGGAAGGACATAGCTGGTGTGAAAGAGTTAGATGATTTTCTTAATGAGTTTGCTGATGACAGTCCAGTACTACAAGGAGAAGAAAGAATGGAAGAGGATGAGTTGATGGAGACAGAGGAGATTGAAGTGGATAGCTCTGAAGAGGAGATAGAGGAAGAGGAGCAAGATGATGCAGATTTGCACCAAAAAATAAAAGATCTCAAGAGGAAGAGGGTTTATGTAGGTGATTCAAAGCCAGAAGATTTGTTCTGTGAGGCTGAGGAGGAAGATGAAGAAGAGGGGTTTGTTGAAGCAGCACCAGTTGAGAAATTACCTGTTAGAAGAGGTCCAACAAGTAGATCACACTGTAGTTCACAAGCCAAACTTGAGGCAGACTACATTCCCTTATGTGATGAAGATATAGATGATGAACTTCAAAATGATTCTGATGAAGAAGTAGTGTTGTATTGTCCCTCATCTGGTAGAAAGTCCAGGGCAAAAAAGAAGAAAGCCAGGATATGGTATGATGAAAATAGGCTTATGCCACAGGAACAAATTTGCTGGCATATGTGTTTTGTTGATGTTTACCAGTTCATAAGAGCATTGGTTAACTTGCATGTGACACAGAGAAGGAACTTCCATTACCACAGGAACAACAAAGATAGGATCAAAGTTGATTGTGTGGACAAAGGTTGCCCCTTTCACATGGTTGCATCTGTAGTTGGGCAAGAAAAAACATTTTGTATTAGGAAGCTGTAATTAGAGCATACATGTGCTCCAAGTGGTGAGAATTGCAAGGTTCCTGCTAGGTTTGTGGCCAAAGCAGTTGAAGAATGCTTCAGGACAGATCCTAAAGCAGGAATTCAAACACTCATAGACAAGACAAAGGAGAAGTATGGTGTGGAGGTTGGTAAGATGATGGCATACAGGGCAAGGCAGCAAGCTCTCAGTGTTGTTCAGGGTGATCAAGAAGCACAGTACACTAGGATTAGAGACTATCTTCAAGCTGTTTTGGACACAAACCCTAGGAGCAAATGCATTGTAACAACTAGAGTTGTGAAAGAGCATCCCAGCAAAAATGCCAGATTTCATAGACTGTTCATTTGTCTTGCAGCACAAAGGGAGGGTTTTCTTAGAGGATGTAGACCTTTCATTGGTATGTTTGTCTCTATAGCAATTTGTCTTTAACATATACATTGTTGCATCTCTTATGTTGTACTTATTTCAGGTCTAGATGGGTGTTTTGTGAAACTAAACATGGGGCAACAAATCTTAGCTACAACTGGCAGAGATGGAAACAATAATATATACCCTCTGGCCTTTGGAGTTGTTGAGAAGGAGGACACTCCAACTTGGTGTTGGTTTTTAACACAATTGAAGATAGTTCTTGGTGGAGAATCAGGACAATTTGGAAAGTACACAATAATTTCAGACAGGCAGAAGGTATATAATGTTGTAAATTGTTTGTTTAATTTAATTTCCTTACTGCATTCTGTGTGTTGCACAACATAGATGTACCAATCTAAATTAGGTCGATCATATATGTAACCAGGGTCTGCTAAATGCCATTGACCAAGTATTTCCTAATTATCCTCAAAGATACTGTTTAAGGCATATATATGCAAATTTCCAAAGTGCTGGATTTAGAGGAGAAGAACTTAAGCAATATATGGATGCAACAGCTTATTCTTACACAAAGTATGGGTTTGATGAGGCAATGGAAGAAATAAGAAAGGAAAGTGAGGATGCTTGGGTCTGGCTTAAGAAAATACCTGTAGAAACATGGGCTAGATATTCTATGGATACCACTTGTAAAACTGACTTAGTAGTGAACAACATAAGTGAGGTGTTCAATAGGATGATCTTGGACATTAGGGGCAAACGCATTAAAACTATGGTTGAAGGGGCTAGGTCCAAATTAATGGTGAAGTTCAATGAAAAAAGAACTGGGGGGGAATCAGCCAGATGGACAATTACCCCAACATATATGGAGATGCTAGAGGAGTCAAAGGAATGGGCTAGGAATTGCAAAGCTATGATGGCAAGGCCTAATCCATATCAAGTGAATAGTGGTGAGAAATCATATGCTGTGAACTTGAAGAATTGGACATGTGGTTGCAGAAAATGGGACATGAGAGGTGTACCATGTAACCATGCTGTCTGTGCAATCTATAAATCAAAACAACAACCAGAAGATTTTGTCCATGAGTTCTTCAAGAAGCCTATGTACCTAGAAGCTTACAAGCCAATGATCTACCCAGTTGCTGGACCTGACCTATGGACAAGGACAGACACTAGAGACATAGACCCCCCTGTGTTCCACAAGAACAAGGGCAGAAATCAGACTCAAAGAAGAAAGGGTCAATTTGAAGTGTCAAAACCCAAGGACAGTTCAAGAGTTGGAACCATCACCTGTAGCAACTGTGGGAAGCAAAGGCATAGATACACAAACTGTGGTGATCAATTGAAGCCAACCCTTGCTGCTAGGAAGAACAAGCACAAGGTATAATAATTAATTGTTGTGTTTGCCATGTTTAGTTTTGTCTATAATATTGTACTGAAAAAATAATGCAAATCCTTGACATGTTTTAGGAAACAAGAACTGCCCCTCCATCTGGTGCAAGAGCTACTGCTGCACCTTCTGGTACCAGAAAAGCAGTAGCAGCAGAATCATCTGCTGCAAGAGCTACTGCTGCAGCTTCTGGTGCAAGAGCTACTCCTTCTTATGCTCCCAGAGCTGCAGCTGCTCCCAGAGCTGTTGCATCCTCATCTGCTCAAACAACTGCTGCTTCCTCATCTGCTCCAAGAACTGCTGCTTCCTCATCTGCTCCAAGAAGAGATGGTTCTTCTTCATTTGCTCCTCCAAGGCCTTCTACTGCTGGTGCATCTGGTTCTACAAGGGTCAGGAAGAAGCCAAGCAAGTTGAGAGACTACTTCTATGCTAGTGGCAATTAGTCGGGCAGTTATGTTGTACTTGCTGTGGTAGCAAGTTAATCATGTTCTAATCTGTATTTTGGGCAAAACTTGTGGTGTGGTAAGCTATGGTAAACTTGATATCTTGCTGTCATGTTGGCAAGCTATGGGGAACTTAATATGGTGAACTTGCTCTTGTTGATATCTTGCTATCATGTTGGCAAGCTATGGTATTTTGGGCAAAACTTGTTTAGGGCTAACCCTATCCTCTCGACAACCGTCGACGAAAGGCAGCAACCTCTTTAGGGCTAACCCTATCCTCTCGACAACCATCGACGAAAGGGTAATTTAAACATTTCATTCCATCACAACAGTAATTTAAACATTTCATTCCATCAATAAGATCAAACTAGACCGTAGTGATCACATCCAACAAACATCTTAGTGTTCCCATCTTACATAATAATCCATTACAACTAAACATCATACTACTAAGGTTCAGATTAATTCCATTACTCAAATCAGAGTACTTAGTTCAATAGAAACAACATAGTTCAAGACAATACAACCAACCAAACTTAGTTCAACCTTGTTGGCCTCATACATTATGCCAACAAATTACTCACTCATCACAGATTTCTTTGATTTTCCTCATCTTAACCTTGTTTGCCTCCCCATCCTTAAGCAAATCAGATATGATATACTCTAGCTTCTTCTTCTCCTTCTTCATCTAATCAATCTGCTGAACACCTTCATTTGCTACATGTTGCTTCCAATTCCTAACAAGTTCATCATTGCTCTGCTTAATCACTTGCAGTGTTGTCCTAAGCTCAATATTGTCTTTCTCAAGTTTAGCCTTCTCTTCCTGGGCTTGAACTATAGTGTCATGGTAAAATCTTGACAGATGCCAGGGGGTGGCTTATCATGGTTGGGGCCATGAGATCGTCGTCGAGTCCTGGAAGCGGGAGTGGGCACAAGCTTGGACGGACACGAGAACTACCCAGGTTCAGGGCTCTCCTAAGAGATGAAACCCCTACTCCTGCTCTGCGGGGTCTCCGCATGATCACTATGAAGCAAAGAGTACAATGACGCTCCTAGAGCTGTTCGGCCAGAGGAGGAAGAAGGGCAAGGCTAGCTCTCTTCCCTCCCTGACTATGGTGTGTGTAGAACTGAAGTGGAACATGAGGGGAACCCTTTGCATGGGTGTGGCCTAGGGGGTTTTATAGGCTAATCCCCCAGGGGTACAATGGTAATATGGCCAGGTGGTAGGCCCCGGCTGCCAGCGTCCATGGGGGCCGGGTTCTCCGCCGGCTGCTGGGGACCGCCTCTGCTAGGCCCTGCCAGCTGCCGGGGAACCGGCCGACAGGTGGGGCCCGCCGCCTGCGGGCCCCGCTGATGGCTATTCACTATGGTGTCGTCCATGCTGACGGAGGCCGTGTTGGGCGCGCCATGGCTACAGCGCCGCGCCGGGCGGATCGGCGGCCGCCTGGCGGCGCCTACTGTAGCCATGCGGCCATGATTTGGGGGAGGCATGGCGCACTGTGGCCATGCCCCAGCTTGTCTCCTGGTCGGGCTCAAACTCCTAGGGAGGGGACGTGCCGCCTGCTAGGAGCCGGCCCGTACCCTCGCCGCCTTCTGGAGTGCGCCGTCTTTCGGGGTACGTCGCCTTCTGGAACGCGCCGTCTTCTAGGAGGCGTCCTTCTAGCTTCAACAGCTTTCTTAGGGCCTGCCGTCTTTTAGGAGGCGTCCCTCCGGTCCCGTCCGGCCCCGGAGGCCGGTCTTACGACCAGTCGGACTGAGGGGCTTGGCCAGCCCCGATGTCTTGAAATATGATTAAGTGTGGATGAGGCTACTCGGGGTCTATCCCCCCGACAGTAGTCCCCGAAGCTGGCGAGGTTCTACGGCTTTAGCAGTTGGAGGGCCTTAGCAGTTTCCCCTTCGAGTGGTCTTCCGCCTTCTGCTCCGTCTGGCTGGGAGGAGCCGGACGCTAGGAGCCGGCCGCGGCTGCGGCCGCCTGGTGAAATTTGAATCGACAGGCGGAAGTCGAGGCGGCGCCGCCCACCGCACGCAGGCCACGTGGCGTCCGCAGGCCAGGCCGGCCTGCCATCCCACGCGCGCGACGAGACGTCGCCACATGCCGGTGCCTGCCGCTACAGGACCTCGGCCCACGCGCGGATCCGCTGCGGCCGAGGCAGGCGGTTGCCCTTCTGCGGCGCATTAACCACGCGGAATACACGGGGGCGTGCGGGGCATGGGGCGCAGTTAATCCCACGCCCCACGTCGCCTCGGCTTCGCCTCCGCCGGCTATAAAGAGGGGAAAGAGGAGGAGGGGCGGCAGAACACATGCGCGCCCCCTCCCCACTCTCTCTTCTCCCTTCGCCATTGCTGCCGCGGTGCTGCTCCGCCACCGCCGAAGTGCTTCCGCGGCTGCCTCCCAGGTCGCTGTCGCCTAGCCGAACTCGCCGCTCCGCCGAAGCAGCAACTCCGCCGCGGCCACCGTTGCAGCTCCGCTGCCTTGCGTCGTCGCCACGTCGCCCACCGTCTTCTTCTCCGTCGAGCTCCTCCTCGCCGTCCCCGCGCCATGGCGAAAAGCGGATGGCTGGGGTCTAACGTCCATGACGACCATGTCGACTTCCTCCGCGTGACGCGGAGGCTGCCTCGCTCCGACAACGTGGGCGTGCGCATCCCCCCCGAGCCAGAGACCTCACCGCGGCCGGAGCCCGGTGAGTACGTCGTCTTCTGCGCTCACTTCCTCCGCGGCTTCGCGCTCCCGGCCAGCGGCTTCTTCCGCGAGTTTCTCCATTTCTACCGACTGCAGCCGCACCACCTCACCCCCAACACGGTGGTGTGCCTCTCCACCTTCGTTACCTTCTGCGAGGGATACCTCAGCGTCTTGCCGACTATCGAGCTCTGGGGTAGGTTCTTCTACCTCAAGTTAGGTACGTCGGCGAAGGAGGAGCCGGCCCAGTGCGTGGCGTGTGTGGCCGTGAGGCGCTCAGGAGGCGGCACGCGCTTCCCGTCGATCCCTTTGCTCGAGTCAGCCAAGCTTTGGCAGAAGTCATACTTCTACGTCCGAAATCTCCGGAACATCGATTACATCAACCTGCCGGCCTTCGTGCCCGGGCCGCCGACTGGGCCGCACGACAACTGGCAATAGCAGCCGCCCAAGCGCCCCCTGCCGGGCCCCATCGTCAGCGTCCTCGCCCGGCTGGCGGAGATGACAAGCCGGGAGGGGCTCAAGCCGGCCAACCTGCTGGCCGGCTTCATCATGCGCCGGGTATCGCTGCTTCAGCTTCGACCGCACCTCATCAGCCAGGTGAGCGGCTGCCGGGATCCATGCCGGATGTCCACCAAGGAGATGCCGAGGGTGGAGGTGGTCCGCCATGTCAATGACATCTCCAACTGCAAGCTCAGCGAGGCAGAGTGTCGTATCGGCAAGGAGCCCTACAGTCGGGCCAACCCCCCTCCAACGGTAAGTACCAGATCCGGCTGCTTTATTCACAATATTCTTCATCCCTCCGTCTTGACCAGTCGGCTTTTTGTGGCAGCGCTTCGCGGGCCAAGGCATGCCAGCTCCTGGCCACGAGTGGATGTCCGACCGCGAGGATAGCGACGCCGAGGATCCCGAGCTGGGGGCAGCCGCCATGGAGGAAGGCGGCGATGAGGAGGTCGCTGGAGGAGGCGGCGGAGGAGCGGGCGGCCCCGAGGCAAGCGGCTCCACGGGAGGTGGTGGGGGAGCTGGCGACCTCGAAGCGGGCGGCTCCGCAGGAGGCAGCGGAGGAGGAATCGGCGATGTCCGGGCTTGGCCGGACGACGACGAAGGCGACGAGGAGCGGCGCCCACCTAAGGGGGCATGGGAATAGGAGCTGGAACCTCTACGCCACGGCCGGCAGCCGCACCCGGTGGGCACAAGCACCGCCTGGCGGGGAGGTACGGCAGCCACCTAGCCAAGAAGGCCAAACAGGCGGACGCCACCAGACGGCAGGAGGCCCAGAAGGTGGCTGCCGCCCAGAAGGGGCCCAAACCCATGCCGCTCACGTCCGGGTAAGCGCACTTGCCCCTCTGACTTCATGTTTTCCCTCTGTCTTGGGGTGTTTCCTCATCATTGCATTCTTGTTGAGCAAGATGGCCTTCGCCGTCACGCGGGCTTCATCTACCTCGCTGATGGACTCAGTGGACGGCTCCACAGGTGCTCGGCGTCCGGATCCGGCTGCTGCCCTCCGGGAGGCGCAGGAGAGGAACGCCCGCAAGGCGCGCGAGGCGCAGGAGGCCACAGAGAAGGCGTGGGCCGACGCCCAGGCGGAGGAGACGGCGCAGGCGGAGGCCCAGGCCGCGGCGGAAGCGGAGGCGGAGGCGGCGACGAAGGCGTAGGCGGAGGCCAACGCCAGGGTGACGGCGGATCCGGCTGGTGGCGAGGTCCCGACGACCGTCACCCTCGAACAGCCGGAGGTGGAGACGGCGGAGAACCAGATGCCGCCTGGGGTGGCCGGGGCCGACCAGTCGGTGCCGGAGCTTGTGGCCCCCGACACCGTCATCCCGGAGGTGGAGGAGCCCCAGCGCGCACCGGAAGCCGGCGGACGAGGAAGCGGCGGGCCTTGGTGGCGCGCGCTCCTGCGCGCCGGCGTCGGGCAGGCAGCGCTCCAGGCCTTGGTGGCGCGCGCTCCTGCGCGCCGGCGTGCGACACGGGCGACATCAAAGCCCAGGCGGCAGGTGGAGGCTGCGGCCTCGAGCTCGCGGGGAGCCGATGCCGAGGCCACGAGGGCCCCTCCTTCAGGCTGGGTGGCGGGGGCCGGCACGACCGCCTTCAACCTGGCGGTGTGCGACCTGGAGGACCGGTTCCTCGCCCAGAACGCCACTCTGCAGAGGGCGAGGGAGGAGCTGTTGGCGACGCGGTCGGCCGTCCAGGTACGTACATCTTATTTTGCTATATTTTTGTCTTGTAGTCTTCCGTGGGGGCGCGCCAGTGCACCCACTGGGTGTAGCCCCCGAGTTCCGAGCTGGCTGCTGAGCATGCGGGTTGGAACTCCAAGGTGTTTTTTCCTTCGGCTGAAATGCTTGCTGTTGTTGCAGGATTACCACAACATGCGGGCGGCCGCGTACAATACGCAGAACCGGACGCTCACACCCGGACTACTGAGCTGGCTCAGAGCCGAAGTAAGCCGACTTTAAGTGGGGGCGCGCCAGCGCACCCACTGGGTGTAGCCCCCGAGATTCAGGCCGACTATTGAGCAGTCGGGCCGAATCTTCTCTGGTAGGCTTGTTTTCATTTTTGTCGAAGTAGATGATGATGATTTCTTTCTTCTTCTTGCAGCAGCCGCTGCCAAGTTGAGGGAGCGCGTGGCCGAGCTCGAGAGCCAGCTCCGGGTTTTGGTGCAGTAGCGTGACCAGGCAGCCGCGGCTCGCGACCGGCTGGGGAAGGAGCTGGCGGAGCAGGCCGAACGCCACGCGAACCAGGTCCGGATGCTGGAGGCAGACGAAGAGCGCCTGACGACCGAGTTTGAGACTCAACGCTTGGACTAGGCCAAGAGGGAGGAGCTCCTTGATGACGGCAACTCCATGATTGAGGACATGCTTGACGGTGCGTCTCTCTTCTCCGGGTTGTGGGTTGCTGATTGTTAGCTGTCGGCTGTCGCTGGAAGTCGGCCTCTGACATCTTTGTCTTCTTCTTGAGCAGAGTTCCTCCCAGGCCACTCTATCTCCGTCTGCATGGTGATCGAGGCCCAGCACGAGGAGCAAAGGCGTGAGGGCAAGGAGATCGCGTAGGACCGGCCTCGGACCATGGGCGAACAGCTCACAGCCGTCCGGATGCGCCTCGAGCCCACGCGTCGCCTGCTCCGCCGGCTTCAGTGCGCCGGGTCGCAGGTCTTGGAAAGCTTGTGGCCGGGTGCTCAGATCCCGCGGACTCCCTGCCGGACGGCCGACTAGCTGGAGGTGGCCGTGAGCCGGCTCGAAGCCTGGAAGAGCTCCGCGGCGCGGTCCGGGGCTGCAAAGGCTCTAGAGTTCATCAAGGCCTGGCACCCCGGCGTGCGCCTGGCGCAGCTAGCGACCTTTCGCCAAGAGGCGCTGCTAGAGCTGGCGGCGCAGCACGAGGACATCACCGTCCGCACAGCGGCCATTGCCGACTATCCTGATGTCGACGTCTTCGTCCCGGAGCGGGGAGATGACGGCGTCGTGGTTCCTCCGTCCTGGTTCGGTCTGAACCCGTCGGACGGGGAGGACTCGGCGGAGGAGATCGCCTCCAGCGACGATGGCAACAAGGGCGACGAGGACGAGGAAGGCAGCCGCGTCTCACCTGACAGCGGAGCTACCAGTCGGACAAGATCCGACCCAGCGCCGACTAGCGACCAGCCGGAGACCACGTCAGCCACCGCCGACCGCCAGGCCGAGACTCCGCAGCCGGCAGCCCCACCAGCCGAAGCTACGCCCGCCGCCGACCAATCCGTGCAGCTCGAGGGGCCATCCGCCTAGATGGCCTATTATCACTTTTCAAGTTTTCTTCATGCTTGAAAACAATGTCAGTTATGCGCAGTTCCACCCACTGGGGGTGTATTTTTAAACTTGATGAATGCTGGCCTTGGGCCCTTTTGCAATGTACAAAGTTTAAATCCCCACATTTTGCATGTGTTGCCGGGTTCTAGCTTGAGTTTGCTTTTGCCCTCTTTGGCTTTTTCCTTCGCCGCGTTACCTTGGCCGCCTCCCTGCCAGCCGGATAGCCGCGCTGTGGTCTGTGGCTGGGTCAGGGACTTGGTCGTTCACAATGGGCAAGTTACTTCAGCCACTTAGAGCATAGCTTAGTCGAGTGAGAAGCCAGCCTACCGGCTGCTGATCAGCCGGACGAGGGAGGCGAGAGGTCGGCTTGGCCGTAGTCGGCGTTTTCCTTTGTCGTTTTTCGTGTGGACAGCGTTTCCGGCCTTTGACTCTTGCCAGTCGGACAGCTGCGCTGCGAGCTGCGACATGGAGCGGAGAGAGGGCTTTGGCGTCGGCACACTACTAGTTGGCTCCGGCTGGTGCGAACTTAAGCCAAGACAGCGAGCCCCCAGGTCGGCTGACCGGAACCCAGACGGGGCAAAAAAGAACTCAATTCATGGTATAAGCTTATCTCATGGATAAAAAGGTAGCCCCCGAGTGCATCTCGCGGGACCTGAGGTCCTTAATTAATACAAAAGTTGGCATGGTACATACACTCGCTTTAACTGTGAAACGGACGAAGTAGGTTCGTGTTCCATGGCCGCTCCGTCTCTTCGCCGGCTGTGCTTCGCTTGCGTGCCCTGGGCTTTTGGGCATCGATGAGGTAGTACGAGTGGTTGCCCAGGGCTTTGCTGACGATGAATGGGCCTTCCCAAGGTGCTGCGAGCTTGTGCTGGCCGGCTAATTGCTGGATCAGGCGGAGCACAAGGTCGCCTTCGCAGAATGTACGCGGCTTGACCTTCTTGTTGTGGTAGTGGTGCAGGCTCTGCTGGTAGATGGCGGACCGGCTGCAGGCTAGCAGCCGGGCCTCTTCCAGTAGGTCGACGCCGTCTTCTCGCGCCTCCTTTGCTTCCGCCTCCGTGTACATAGTGACGCGAGGCGAGTCGAACTTGATATCCGTGGGGATGATATCCTCGGCACCGTACACGAGGAAGAAGGGCGTAAAGCCGGTTGATCTGTTGGGCGTGGTCCGAAGACTCCAGAGGACGGCCGGCAGCTTGTCGATCCAGCAGCCGGCCGATTGCTCCAGCAGCTCGATCAGGCGGGGCTTGATGCCGGACAGGATGAGGCCGTTTGCTTGCTCCACCTGGCCGTTTGACTGCGGATGGGCAACGGACGATAGGTCCAGTCGGATACCCTGGTTTGCGCAGAAACGGGCCAAGGCGCCTTTGGCGAAGTTGGTGCCGTTGTCGGTGATGATGCTGTGTGGAACGCCGTATCGGACGGTGATGTCGGCGACGAACGTGACGGCAGTCGGACCATTCAGCTTCTTGATTGGCTTGGCCTTTATCCACTTGGTGAATTTGTCCACGGCGACCAGCAAATGAGTCATGCCGCCGCGTGCTGTCTTGAAAGGACCCACCATGTCCAAACCCCACACGGCAAATGGCCAGGTGATGGGGATGGTCTTGAACACAGAGGCTGGCTGGTGTTGCTTGGTGCTGAACTTCTGGCACCCTTTGCACTTCTTGACTAACTCCTTGGCGTCGTCTAATGCAGTCGGCCAGAAGAAACCATGGCGGAAGGCCTTGGCTACGAGGGACCTGGAGGCGGCATGGTGGCCACATTCGCCTTGGTGGATGTCTCTGAGGATCTCCATGCCCTTCTCCGGCTCCACGCAGCGCTGATAAACGCCGGTCACGCTCCGCCTGGCGAGCTCTCTGTTGACGATGGTGTAGGCGCCTGCCGGCGCTGGATCTGTCGGGCTAGCACCTCGTCTGCTGGTAGGACGCGGCTTACCAGGTAGTCGCGGATGGGCTGCGCCCAAGATGGGGCCGCCACTACTGTGAAGACGGCAAATGGCACGAGGGTGGCCGGGTTGGGAGGCGGCGGGCTGGAGCCGGCCACTCCTGGTGGTGCCGATGAAGTCCCCGGGCTGACTGCTGCAGTCCCCGGGCCACCTGCCGAAGTCCGTGGGCCGACTGCTGGGGTCCCCAAGCCTGATCCGACTGCTCCGGCGTTAGCTGGCACGAAAATGGAGTCGGACTCTGGCGACGGCTTGATAGATGGCTTGCGCAGACATTCGAGGGAGACGCCGGCTGGTATGGCCTGCCGAGTGGAGCCAATGCGGGCGAGGGAGTCCGCTGCGTCGTTGTCGGCTCTTGGCACGTGGAGGAACTCGCACCACTCGAAGTGCCTGCTCATCTACTGGACGAGGAAGCGGTAGCTTGCCATGTTGGCGTCCTTGGAGTCCCAGTCGCCAGACGACTGTTGGACCACCAAGTCCGAGTCGCCGTAGCAGAGCATGTGGCAGATGCCGGTCTCCTTGGCCAGTCGGAGCCCAAAGATGAGCGCCTTGTACTCGGCTACATTGTTGGAGGCGGCGAAGTGGATCTACAGCGTGTACTTTAGCTTGTCGCCCTTGGGAGAGGTGAGGACGATCTCGGCCCCCAAGCCGGTGCGCATCTTTGAGCTGTCAAAGTGCATCCGCCAATGCGTAGAATCCGGCGCTGGCGGCAGGTATTGGGACTCGGCCCAGTCGACTAAGAAGTCGGCCAGTGCTTGGGACTTAATGGCGGTGCGGGGCTGGTAGAGGATGGTATGGGGAGCCAGCTCGATGGCCCACTTGGCCACCCAGCCTGAGGCATCTCTGTTGCCCATGATCTCAGCTAGGGGGCGGTGCTGACCACCGTGATGGAGTGCTCTTGGAAATATTGCTTCAGCTTCTTGGTGGCAAAGTACATGCCGTAGCACATCTTCTGGTAGTGGGGGTAGTTCTGCTTGGAGGCAGACAAGACCTCACTCAGTGAATACATTGGCCTCTGGACCGGCTGCACCTTGCCGGCTTCTGGGCGCTCGACCACAATCACCGTGCTGATGACTCGGCTGGTGGCGGCGATGTAGAGGAGCATCGGTTCCTTGGCAGCCGGAGCCGCCAGGATAGGCGGCGTGGACATCATGCGCTTGAGCTGACGAAAAGCTTCGTCCGCCTGGTCGTTCCACTTGAAGCAAGTGGTTTTCTTCATGAGCTGGTACAGGGGGAGCGCCTTCTCGCCCAGCCGACTGTTGAAGTGGCTGAGGGATGCCAGGCACCCGGTGAACTTTTGGACGTCACGCAGCTTGGAGGGTCTCTCCATCCGCTCGATGGCCTTGATCTTCACGGGGTTGCACTCGATGCCGCGTTCAGAGACAAGGAAACTGAGGAGCTGGCCGGCTGGCACTCCGAAGACGCACTTCTCCGGGTTGAGCTTGATTTGAAAACGGCGCAGATTTTTGAAGGTCTCCTTGAGATCATCTAGGAGGTTGCCGCGCCTCTCCGTATTCACCACAATGTCATCCACGTAGACGTGGGCGTTGCGGCCGAGTTGCTTCAACAAGCACTTCTGCATGCATCGTTGGAAGGTAGCGCCGACATTCCTCAGGCCGAACGTCATGGTGATGTAGCAGAAGGCACCGAATGGTGTGATAAAGGCGGTCTTCAAGCGGTCGGCCGGATCTAGCTTGATCTGGTGGTAGCCGGAGTATGCGTCCAAGAAGGACAGCAGCTCGCAGCCGGCCGTGGAGTCTATCACTTGGTCGATCCGTGGCAGGGTAAACGGATCCTTGGGGCAGGCCTTGTTGAGGCTCGTGTAGTCGAGACACATGCGCCACTTGTTATTCTTCTTCAAGACGAGGACTGGGTTGGCAAGCCAGTCCAGGTAGAACACTTCCATGATGAAGCCGGCTGCCAGAAGCCGGGCGATTTCTTCGCCAACGATCCTTCTCTTCTCTTCTGATAGGCGGCGGAGGGGTTGCTTGACCGGCTTAGCATCCTGCCTCACATGTAGTTTGTGCTCGGCAAAATCCGTCGGGACAACCGGCATGTCTTTGGGGGACCATGCCAAGATGTCTCGATTCTCACGGAGGAAATCGATGAGCTTGCCTTCCTATTTGCTGTCGAGGTTGGTCCCTACGACAGCAAACCTCTCCGGGTGCGCCGGGTCCAAGGCGATCTTCTTGGTTTCCTTGGCTGGCTGGAAGGAGGCCCTTGCTTCCGTCTCCTTGGGATCGGTCGGCATGGCCGGCTTCTCGCTGGCCAGGGCTACCATCCGGTCAAGGAGATGCTTTTCTTGAGCGATGACGAGGGACTCGGCCAGCTGGCTGCTGGCGGCGGCGTAGTCCAGCGACTTCTGGTAGTCGCCGGCAATAGTGATGATGCCCTTGGTACCCAGCATCTTGGCCTTCAGGTAGGCGTAGTGCGGGACCATCATGAATTTGGCCAGCGCCGGGCGGCCCAAGAGCGCGTGGTAGGGGCTGTCTAGGTCGACCACCTCGAACCAGATTGGCTCGCGGTGGAAGTGGTTCTTGTCGCTGAACAGGACATCGATCTTGATCTTGCCAATTGGAGAGCAGGAAAGGCCGGGAACTATGCCGTGGAAGACAGTCCGGCTGGGCTGAAGCTGCTTGACCTTAATGTCCAACCGCTCCATGGTCTCGCGGTACAGGATGTTGATGCTGCTGCCGCCATCTATCAGAACTCGGCTGAAGCGGCAAGTCCGCCTCTCCGTTGAGAAGGTTGAGTCCAGCACCAAGGCATATGCACCCGGCGAAGGCATCACGGCCGGGTGGTCAACTTGGCTCCAGGTGATGGGCCTCTCGGACCAGTGCATGAAGGTGGGGACCCCTGAGCTGACAGCATTCACCTCGCGGTGCTGCTGCCATCTGCTGTGCTTGTCGTCGGCTTCGCTCGTGAAGACGACGTAGGTGGCGTTCCCTTTGGGGAACTCATCTTGAAGCATGCCGGCAGCTCGGGCCGGTTGCTGAACCGTCAGGGCTACCTGGCCGGCTGGCGGAGGAGGCGGCAGGGCCTCGCCCTTCGCAATCCGGGCGAGCCAGTTGCACTTCTGGGTGGTGTGGTTGGACGGCTTCGCGCCGCTATAGAACTTGCACGGGGCATCGAGGGCTTGCTCAAAGGAGAAGGCAGGCTGCCAGGCACCCTTGCCGCCCCGCCGACGCTTGGGGCCGGGCTGCCCGGCCGGCTGCTGATCCTTGACAGCGACCACCTGCCGGCTGTTGGAAGCCAGCTGCGGGGACTTGCGCTTGTTGTCGTTCGGTTGTTGGCGCCGGTTGGTGTCACCAGCCAGACTTTGGGAACCCGGCTGGACCACCCTGCTGGCCGTGTCAACCCGGATCTCTGACTTCATGGAGGAGTCGGCGGTGGCGTACTTGTCGGCCATGACCAGGAGCTCGTCCAAGGTAGCCGGCTCGTCGCACAAGAGCTTGTGCTTGAGCAGAGTGCCCTCTCTGCACCCAGCGGTGAAGTACTCGATGGCCTGCACCTCATGGACCCCCTCACAGGAGTTTCGCAGCTCGCCCCAACGCGTC
Organism: Thinopyrum elongatum; assembly: GCA_011799875.1. NCBI lineage: Eukaryota > Viridiplantae > Streptophyta > Magnoliopsida > Poales > Poaceae > Thinopyrum > Thinopyrum elongatum. Next base: position 426,569,351 of record CM022297.1, read on the forward strand.
AGGTAGTCGCGAGTAGACTCGGTCGGCCCCTGAACGCACATGGAGAGCTGGCGTGGCTTCGGGGGCCGCTTGTATGTACTGGTGAAGTTGCGGACGAAGGCGTCACTGAAATCTATCCAGCTGTTGATGCTGTTGGGCTTGAGGTTGTTCAGCCACGTTTGGGTCGTGCCCTGAAGCATGAGCGGGACGTACTTGACTGCGACGCGCTTGTTGCCGTTGGCGATATCGACTGTTGTGGAGTAGTCGATCAGCCAGTCTTCCGGCTTCACGACGCCGTTGTACTTGGGCGTGTCTCTGGGGAGCGTGAACCCTCTGGGAAAGGGCTCATCACGGAAGCGGGGGCCGAAGCAGGCCGGCCCGATTGTGCGTTCCTCTTCCAACAACTGGGACCGAGCCAGCTCCTCGATCCGGAGGCGTCAAGCGTCGGGTGACCAGGCGGTGACGCGGGAGTGGCCGCCCTCTCCCTCTGAGGGGGCCAGCGCTCTTCCGGCTGGCGTCGAGGCTCTGGGCTATGGAGCACATGGTGGCTGCCCGCTATCGTGCGGCGCGTGCGCTGGCTGTTGCTAGCAGCCTGCTCCGGGTCTAGCGGCTGCCCGCGGCCTCCGCCGCTAGGGGACCGAGAGGTCGCGCCGTTCTTGCAACGGGGCACATGGGTGTCGACCCGTCGGCCTGCTCCCACCGCATGGTTGCCCGTGTCCTGCTGCTCATTCGCAGCGTCGATGAGCTGCTGGAGGCGCTCCAGTTGCTCGCGTAGCTCGTCGCCCTGCAAGTGCTTGAGCTCGTCTGCGGCCGCCTGGGCGGCACGCATGTTCTGCGCTGGGGTCTCGTAGACCGGGCGTTCGACCCCCAGCATGCTGGCAATCGCAGCGCCGCATTGCCGGATGACATCGGCCCGGCTAGGCTCAGCCGCGGCCGGTGTCCCACCGACCACGCGGTCGATCTCACGCTGAGTAGCTTCAGCGCCTCCATCTTGGAGGCGCTGTCAAAAAGCTTGACGCGAAACTCCTCCAGCTCCTCCTGGCTGGCGCCAAGGGGAGGAGGTGTCGCCAGGGCGTGTATGGTCGCGTCCATCGGATCCTGGTTGGATCCGCCAGCGCCGAGGCCGTCACCGATGACCATCACCTCCGCGAAGGTGCCGGCGTCGAGCGCGCCGACAGGAGCGTCGCGAGCGGCGGGAGGGAGGGGATCGTCGACGATCTCCACGTAGCTGGGGATATTGTCGGTGGAGGCCGTGTCGACTAGAGCGAGCTTACCGAAGAGCTCGGTGAGGGAGTCGGCCTCTCGTGCGTCGGCGGCGGGCTTGTCAAAGAGGCTGAGCTCACTGAAGAGGCCGGCGAGGCGACCCGCGGGGAAGGTAGCTCCCGCGTCGGGCGATGTGCCAAGGCCGGCACAGGCGGGCGCATCGGGCAGGCTGATCTCGCCAGCCGTGGCACACTTGCCAGAGAGGAACAAGGTTCCCGTCCAGAACGTGTCTCCGGCCGACATCGCTACTGGCCCCACGGTGGGCGCCAACTGTCGTGGTAAAATCTCGACAGATGCCAGGGGGTGGCTTATCATGGTTAGGGCCATGAGATCGTCGTCGTGTCCTGGAAGCGGGAGTGGGCACAAGCTCGGACGGACACGAGAACTACCCAGGTTCAGGGCTCTCCTAAGAGATGAAACCCCTACTCCTGCTCTGCGGGGTCTCCGCATGATCACTATGAAGCAAAGAGTACAATGACGCTCCTAGAGCTGTTTGGCAGAGGAGGAAGAAGGGCAAGGCTAGCTCTCTCCCCTCCCTGACTATGGTGTGTGTAGAACTGAAGTGGAACATCAGGGGAACCCTTTGCATGGGTGTGGCCTGGGGGGTTTTATAGGCTAACCCCCCAGGGGTACAATGGTAATATGGCTGGGTGGTAGGCCCCGGCTGCCAGCGTCCATGGGGGCCGGGTTCTTCGCCGGTTGCTGGGGCCCGCCTCTGCTTGGCCCTGCCGGCTGCCGGGGAACCAGCCGACAGGTGGGGCCCGCCGCCTGCGGGCCCCTCTGACGGCTCTTCACTGTGGTGCCGTCCGTGCTGACGGAGGCCGTGTCGGGCGCGCCATGGCTACAGTGCCACGCCGGGTGGGTCGGCGGCCGCCTGGCGGCGCCTACTGTAGCCATGCGGCCGTGATTTGGGGGAGGCATGGCGCACTGTGTCCATGCCCCAGCTTGTCACCTAGTCGGGCTCAAACTCCTAGGGAGGGGACGTGCCGCCTGCTAGGAGCCGGCCCGTACCCTCGCCGCCTTCTGGAGTGCGACGTCTTCCGGGGTACGTCGCCTTCTGGAACGCGCCGTCTTCTATGAGGCGGCCTTCTAGCTTCAACCGCTTTCTTGGGGCCCGCCGTCTTTTAGGAGGCGGCCCTCCGGTCCCGTCCGGCCCCGGAGGCCGGTCTTACGACCAGTCGGACTGAGGGGCTTGGCCAGCCCCGATGTCTTGAAATATGATTAAGTGCGGATGAGGGTACCCGGGGTCTATCCCCCCGACATACCGCATTCTCTACATCACCATCCTGCATAATCTTCTGATAATTCTCTCTCATCACATTCTTGTGAATTGTTGCAAAAAAATTGCTTGTTTATTTGATGTGGTTGTGGTGCTTCTCTTGGATTAGCTTCTTCTCTTCTCCCAGCTTGAGTATGAGCTTCTCCTTAGCATCATTCTCTTTGCTACTCTGCTCATACATATCCCAAAGTTTGCGAAGTGCATTTTTCTTGGGTTCTAGCCATTCTGGGTCAATCCATTGAACCAGACCATAATTGTCACCTTCCTATAATAATTCAGACAGAACCAAAGTTAACAGCCACATTCAGAGAAGTCAATTAACACCTATATTCAGTTAACAGCTACATATATTTAGTTAAACAGCTACATATATTCAGTTAATAGCTACATATATTCAGTTAACTAAGCTCATTTAACACCTGACACATTCAGATAAGCATTGATTAAACCGGACACATTCAGATAAGCTGATAAAACAACATTTTCAGAAAACCAAGTACACAACTATATTCAGTTAACAGACAAATAAACCTATATTCAGTTCATTGAGCACCAAAGAAAGGATTTGTATAATCTACATGTACCAGAGAGGACCTGCCACTAACCTGATTACCGCATCCATAAAACCTACGACCAGTGTTGATTCCTTGGAACACAATAGCCCTATGAACAGGAACATTGTGACAGCACATCGGCCCTCCGGCAACAATGCCGCACCACTCCGGGTCAACATTGGTCTTTGTGATCTACAATAGTGCAACAATGCTCAAATCCCAACTCAAATCTGTGAAAACTAAGCTCAAATCGAAGAAAACCCTAACCCTAAGTCAAAGAGAAATGATACTCACGTACGTCTCGTCCGCGTGCGAGTTGAAGAGGGGGGACACAGACTCTTTGTTGCTAGTTTTGCCGTCCTTCCAGGACACCATCGTTGCGGCGGCCGGCGGCGACAAATGGACGGTGGAGGCGGTGGCGAACGCGCCGCAGGCAGAGGTGAAGGCGAGAGAGAGGGGAATGGACGAACGGGTTGGGCTGGGTCGGGCAGGCTCGTTAGGTCATTTGCGACGCCGTCTAATGGCGTGCGTCACGGGCGCCGTCTCCACCTGTCCATGTGGCGCCTGACAGCGGGCCCAACCGGTCAGTTTTTCACTCAGACGGGGCAAAACGTTCAATCAGTGTTTTTTAAAAACTGTCAGCGCAAACGTGGTGGTTTTTTGAAAAAAAATGAAAGGTGGTGGTTTTCTGTTTTAGCGTCCCCAAATGTGGTGGTTTTTTGCAATTTACTCTGATTTTTCAACCAACTTTGGTGCACTGGAGCATGTGCTTGTAGTTCAAATTTGAATTATGCACATAAAATGCCCAGAAACTCAATTAATGTATAAAAAAGGCCAAACAAACCCGGAATAATTCCAAATTTTAACACAGCACTCATATAGTTCTATGTTGCCTCTGTAAAAAATCAAGGGGAGGAGGCAACGTATATGGTTTCGCACACAAAGGTGACACGTTCCCTCTCGGAACCACGAGTCTTCTTAAGAGAAGCTCCAGTTTACAAGAAGCTTATACCAAAACTTGTCCCAATTCGGCCAATTTTTTTACCACAGCATGTTGGTGCCATGAAATGACACCATGCCAAGTTTCATGATTTTCAGGCGAGTTTTGAATTTACAGGAATTTAAAAAACCAAGTTTCTCAATGTTATCGGTCGAGCCACGACGCCCAGATGTTTGAATTTCATTCCCATTTCTTGCATGGGACCTAGAAATTCACCCAAGGACACACATGTGATTTTTCAACCAACCTCGGTGCACTGGAGCATGTGCTTGTAGTTCAAATTTGAATTATTCACATTAAATGCCCGGAAACTCAATTAATGCATAAAAAGGGCCAAATGAACCCGGAATAATTCCAAATTTTAACACGACACTCATATAGTTCTATGTTTGCTCTGTAAAAAAATCAAGAGGGGGGCAACGTATGTCGTTTCACACACAAAGGTGACACGTTCCCTCTCGAAACCACACGCCTTCTTGAGAGAAGCTCCAATTTGCAAGAAGCTTATACCAAAACTTGTCCCAATTCGGCCAATTTTTTTACCACACCATGTTGGTGCCATGAAATGACACCATGCCAAGTTTCATGATATTCAGGCGAGTTTGGGATTTACAGGAATTTAAAAACCAAGTTTCTCAATGTTTCCGGCTGAGCCACGACGCCTAGATGTCTGAATTTCATTCCCATTCTTGCATGGGACCTATAAATTCACCCAAAGACAGACATGTGATTTTTCAACAAACTTTGGTGCACTGGAGCATGTGCTTGTAGTTCAAATTTGAATTATGCACATTAAATGCCTAGAAACTCAATTAATGCATAAAAATGCCAAATGAACCCGAAATAATTCCAAATTTTAACACGACGCTCATATAGTTGCATGTTCACTGTAGATAAATGTTCTAGCAATTCGAACACCATCCTTTCCCTGTGTAACACCATTTTGTCTTTCAAAACAAAGAGAAAAAAATCAGGTATACCACAAACATTTTACTAGCAAGAATCATGTGGGATGCGATATAAAATATCTTGGCGCACCGTCTTGTCTAGCTTACGTAGGAAGCTTCATTGTCTACAGTCCACCATCCACGCTTGAACCACACTTGCGCGCCAGTTTCTCGCGGCACCGAGCGAAATTTTTCTGCCATCGCGGAAATATCCATCTCCCCCCCACCCCACCAAAAGCCACATTTCCACTTTTCCTCCTTGCTTTCCAAGTTCAAACCTTCACTCCTGCTTACTGGCAGCGCCGCCTCCTCGCCGGCAACCCTTCTTCTTGCAGTGCCGCCTCCTCACCGGCGACCCTTCTTCTTGCAGCGCCGCCTCCTCGTCGGCGACCCTTCTTCTTGCTGCACGGCCTCGTCTATATGGTTAGGTAATCCACACCCCACCAACACCATCCTCCTCCTTCCCCGTCCCACATGCCCTGACCGACGGCGCAACACCTTCCGCTGAAATCACTGGCCCCGTCCTCCAATTAAGCGCCGCCCACAGCCATTTTACAAGCAGTATAACGTGGAGCTCAGTAGCATCTGCCAGCGGAGAAGCAATTCACGGCCGCACGCATGGACGAGGTGCTATGGTTGCCAAGCGTGCTGACCGCCAGATCTTGGAGGAGCACCTCGTCTTCGAGGCCACCGTCGACACCGCCACGCGGTTGTCTACTTTAAAATACAGTTCATGCTGTTTTCTGGAGTCCACCGCCAGTGCTTTCTAGTGATTTGTCCTCTGTAATGTTAATATGCAATCTGATATTCTAAAATGTAATGTTCAGTTAACAGTTTGGCCCAACAATTGCTACATTTTGTAGTACTGTTCTCAAGCATTCTTGGTTTCGTTAACTGTCTTATCTTCTAGTATATGTTCTATTCTGCAATGTCATGCTCAGTTAACTGTTTTGGTTCATTTGGTATGCTGTCCAGTTAACTGTTTGGTTCAATTCTGCAACTTGATTTTCATTTGTTGTGGGTACAATTTTGTATTGTTATGCATGTGAGAAATAAATCGAATTTGGTTGTACTCAATAAATATTCTACTGATAGTATGGCAGCTCTCAGTTAACCTGATCAAGATCTTCCTTATATGTGTTGCAGGGAAACAATGGGAGACACTGCGGTTTACCATTGAGGTTTGCTCATCCAAGGTCCTTTCGCTAATAGCACATTATTGTGCAGTTGCAGGAATCATTCTAATATTTAGGTTTCTTACAATTTGGTCTTGCACATGTAGGTCCTGCTGTCAGAGGCTTAGACCCACTGTTCGACCCATTTTGCATATGGGGAAATGAGATCTCCATGAATATCAGTCAAGTCAAGGAACTCAGAAAGATTGTTAGGATAAAGAAACTTGCGACGAGTAACAGCAAGATCTTTGTTTGCACAATGAAGAAGACATCAGTCAACTATAGGGTGGTACTAACTCTTTTACCTTGTTTTTACCCCTTGCGCCATTTCAAAATTTATAACAGCCATTTATGCATATCTTTGTTTTTAGTACTTTTCAAAGCAGTTCACCGATGATTACCTCTCAAACCACCTGCATGGTCAAGAGGCGAGGAAGGTATTCATTCAACGCCCACGGTACAATATTGAACTCTTCCTGAAGAGGAGGAAGGTTGGGCGGGCAATTATACATAGCGACTGGCCTCAAGTTGCAAGGACATTCAACATCACTGAAGGCTCAATATTCGCCTTCCGCTTCTGCAGTTTCCCAGATGAGATTCATCTATCTATTTACCATGTATGATGCTACTTTTCCAAAGGTTTTCGATGTTGCATGTGAAACTTGGTGCTATTGTGTAATGGCGTAGCTAGCTATATCCCTCTTTGGTGTAACTGAGTGCTGAAGCTATCTGATGTAATTCAATTATGAAATCCTGGCTGCCGTTATACGGATATGAAATATATGGTGTGTTTTATAAGAAATGTCAATTTGATTACTAGATGGATTATCAAATAATAGGCTAATTACCCTGCTTATTGGGGTTTTCTATTGCAGACGGTTACTCAGACAACACCGTGGGTGATGAACTCAAAGAACCCACACGGTTTCTAGAAAGTAGGCATGTTGGATCAACTAACAATCACACACGGCTTCCAGCAGAGAACTGTTTGTGTTAGGACACCTTGCACAAACGTTTCCATACAAAAAATTGTGTGTGATATACATACGAACGGAAACGTTTTTCTGGGATTCACTATGTGGGATGTACATACAAATGGAAACGATTGGGATTCGATGCCTCGCCCGATTGCACACGAGCTGATTTTGCCCCCGCATGCACTACAAAAAAAAGACACATCCGTGACATTTTGGGCCGAACGAAATTTTTTTCTGTCATGCTTATGACACTTCTATGACGATAATTGTGACAAAAGCATGTATCATCATAGATGCGGTGGGCTCCTACTTCTATGACAAAAAATCATGACAGAAAATGGGCTTTTCATCCTGGGCGGGCAGGGACGCACCTGCATGACATTCTTTGGGCCGTCCATGACAGAAAAAATCATGGTAGAAGCAAGGGCGAGTAAAATTTCGGGAAGTTCCCGGTTACTGTGGGTGGTCAGGGCCGAGCGATGCACGGAGGTTTGCGCATTTCTCTCGTAAACGTATGCGCGTGTGTGCAAGGTGTTGGGCTCTAACTGAACCCGAGTGAGGCGTTGGGCTCTAACTGAACCCGAGTGATTGCACTAGCTACGTTACTGAACCCGAGCGATCGATCCCTGGATGTTAACTGAACCCGAGCGATTATTTCGCTACTGCTGCTAACTGAACCCGAGCGATCGATCACTGCTGCTGGTGCTGCTTGCTGAAGCCGATCGAACCTGCTGCCTCTTGATGAACAGCGAACATGGGGGTTGGTTGAACGAGTCGAGACGTGCGTGGTTTGGGGTTGGATGAACAGGACCCCGTGGTAGTAGAGGCCGTTGCCACTGGATGAACAGGACCCCAATCGAGAGGAGGCTGCCACACACCCGAGCCAGTTGGGGGTGGATGAACAGGACCCCGTGGAGGGCTGGTTGAACAGGACCCCATGGAGGGCTAGTTGAACAGGACCCTGTGGAGAGGGCTGGTTGAACAGTAGCCGGTGGAGGCTGGATGAACAGGACCCCTGTGGTGAACAGTAGCAGGTGGAGGCTAGAGGAAGTCGACGGTGGATGAACAGTAGTAGGTGGAGGCTGGAGGAAGTCGACGATGGATGAACAGTAGCCCGTGGAGTCCCGTTTTGTGGTACGCCACACCCCTCCCGATGAACAGGACCCCGTTTTGATCGTAGCTGCTCCAACACAAGTCTGTTTCCTCCATTTTTTGGTACGCCACACCCCTCCCGATCAACAGGACCCCGTTTCGACCGTAGGCACTCGAACACAAGTCCGTTTCCTCCATTTTGCGGTACACCAGACCCTTCCCAATAAACAGGACCCCGTTTCGACCGTACGCGGTCGAACAGAAGGCCGTTTTCCTTCGTTTTGCGGTACGCTAGACCCCGTTCCGGCTGTTTCGTCCAAGCCAGTTGGCTCCCGTTAAACACAACCCATTCCGACCCAGTTTATTGCCTCCCGATGAACATGACGCTGTTTCTCCGTTCCGACCCAGCCAGTTGGCTGCCGATGAATAGGATGCCGTTGCTTCCGTCCGTTGCCTCTCCATGTACACGAGCCCTGGTCGTACAAATGCGCGAGTAGGCATTCGAGACCCCGCCTGTATGTACGTACGTGGCCGTATTTTTTGGCATATGGTTGTACGTATGATGTACACGGTTTTGACTGGACTGCCTGAACTGCTACGTCGGGGGCTCTACTACTACACGTGCCGCTGCTTGCTCGGCCACGGTACATCGTTGCAGAGAGACCGATCGACCAGTATGTACGTACACGTTCACGACCAGAATGACAACGCTACGTACGCTTCGACCAGGTGGGTCCCAACTATCAGGGACGATAAGGAGGCACTTCCTCGCGTGTGAAGTTATTGATGGAGGGTCCCAGCGGTCAGGGGGAAGAATTATTTTTTTGCCCGTAATATGGACGCACTTCCTTGCGTGCGAAGATGTAGCTGGTAGGTCCCAGCTGTCAGGGGGGAAACATTTTTTTCGCAAAATACAGAGTCTCTTCCGGTGGGTCCCCGCTGTCAGGTTGAGGAATAATTATTTTACGCGTAATAAGGAGGCACTTCCTTGCTGTGGCCGTGAACCCAGCTGTCAGCCTCTCCATGTACAGTCCTCTTCGGATGGAAGTTGTTCCTTGACCACATTGACCACGCCGCGCCGAGAGCACCAAGGCGGTGGACGACGGCGAGGCCTAGGAAGGGGACAACGCGGAGCCGGGGAAGACACGGCAGTGGATGCCCACGCGGAGAGGAGTACGAGGGTTGACTGGTTCGGCTGCGGTGTGAGGCTGCGTCACCGCAGAATAACACGGGTTGTGGGTGAGTAGAGGGATGGTCTGGTCCGGTGGTGGGAGTAGGGTGGGGCGGTGAGGCCTGCGCGGCAGCACAGCCGGCCACTGGAGGCAGGAGCAGGCGGTCTCGCCGGCGCTGGTTTGGGCGGCTGGTGCAAGAAGATCAGCGATTGAAGAAGCAGCAGGACCGTTCGATTAAAATCCAACAGTCACTGCTGCTAGAATCGTTTGTTGACTAAGTTGACAAAGCCCTGCGTACGCGTCAACTTAGTAGGCCCACAGGTCAGCCTCCAAACCGGTGTGCCCCAGATGTCAGTGGGATGAATCTTTTTTTTCGCGTAATAAGGAGGCAGTTGCTTGCGTGCGGCCATGGACCATGGGGGTCCCTACTGTCAGCCTCTCCACATACATCCCTATTCCAATGGCTGTCATTTGTTGAATGTTGAGCACGCCGCGCCTAGAGCACCAACGCGGTGGACGACGGTGAGGCCTAGGAATGGAACGACCCGGAGCCGGCAAAGACACAACAGTGGATGCCCACGCTGAGTAGAGTATGATGGTTGACTGGTTTGGCTGCGGCGTGAGGCTGCCATCACCGGAGAATAACAGGAGGTGCGGGTGGGTAGAGGGATGGCTAGGCCAGCCAAGGGAGTAGGGTGGGCCGGTGAAGCCTATGCGGCATCACAGCCGGCCACAAAGAGGAGGGAGCAGGCAGTCCCGCCGGCGCTGGTTTAGGCGGCTGGAGCAGGAAGATCAGAGATTGAAGAAGCACGTCGGCCGTTGGATGGACATCCAACAGTCACTGCTGCTAGAATCGTGTGTTGACTGACAAAGCCTTGCATAAACAAGTCAGCCACGAATTCTGTGGCGTGTACAGCCCATTTGCTATTATTTTTATAATTTACAGCCCATTTGCTAATTCATATGGAATTTATTGCAGCCCATATTCCATTTATAGAATTGCTGCCCATTTTCTGGTCAGTGCCAGGGTAAAAAATTTGAACTAAAAAATATGCAAAATTTTAAAAATTCGCATATTTTTGCTGGGGAACAAAATATTCTTAATCCAAAAATTAGTAGCCATACTAAAACAAATTTAAAAATAAAGTAGTACTATGTTATGTTAAAATCCAATGAAATATAAAATATCAGTGAAGAACAAAAACAAAAAATGAAACTAATTGCCCATTTGCTATATTTTTTTGGAATTTGCAACCCCTTTCATATTACTTTTAAGATTTACTGCCCATACTTTTTGGCCAGGCCGGAATGCATCCCTCCTCGTCTTGAAAGATTTGCAGCCTAGTAAGTTGGAGAAAACAAATAGGCCTAGCTTGGGTATTCTTCAAAAAGAATTAGTGGGCTAACTATTTTCCCAAAGAAAAAACTGCTGGGTTGGTCATGTTGTTAGACGGGCCACAGAGACCACACAACCCAGTTTACAGCCTGCTCCTCTGAACAAACCCTCAAAAAAAACATTGTGCAATTCTGTCGTTAATTGACTATACATTGACAATGATGTGGGTCCTAGATATCAGCAGGGTGGATTAGAGTAAAAACGAGGGGTGCATCTGAGTAGTAAAGAGGCGCTTGCTTGTGTTCGGGAGTGGACCTGGTGGGTCCGTACTGTCATACTCACAACTACAGTCCTCTCCCGATTCACTATGTTGACAGGGCCGGACGGCGACGCCGCTGCGAGCGCACCAAGGCAGAGGACGACAGCGAGGCCTCGGACGGGAATGAACAGGAGTCGGGGAACATGCGACAGTATGGCCGTAGGCAAAGGGGAGTACGAGGGTTCACTGGTTCTGGTGCGGGGTAGGCTACCGTCGCCAGAGAAGAATAGGATGTCGTGGGGAGTAAAGCGATGGCCTGGCCAGCATTTGAGGGTACGACAGGGCGGCGATGCGTGCATGGCAACGCAACCAGTCGTAGAAGGCGGGAATAGGCGCTCCTGCCGGCGCAGGTTTGGTTTTGGCGGCTGGACCGGTCAAACTGAAAAACTCATTATGCTGGATTATAAGAATTAATTTTATATGGCTAAAACTTATTGTAAAATTCTGCGGAGCACCTTTTTCTTCTTGAGGTTTTTTTTAGACAATTTTCTTCTTGAGGTGTGAAGCCGAGCACATTCAGAAGCCCTGGGATAAAGTGGTGTCGCCAATGTGTTGGGCTGGGTTGGGCATTCTTATTGAAAAATAATAATGGACCGGAACTATTTACGACATTGACTACAATTTGCATGGGTCTGCTGGTTGCAGGAAGAAAATGGTGGGAGAAAAAAGACTGGTCGCTATCTTTGCCTAAGAATAATATCGACTGAATGTAACGACACTCTCATAGGAAATAATATCCTCCTGTTAAAATTTGACTTCTCAAATCGTAAATTTAAAGAACTGGTGCATGAGCATTTAGCTTTATTTATTTATTTATTTACTTACTTATTTATGTTTAGGGGACCATGAGCATGTACCTGGGCCGGATTCATGTGAGAGCCTCCCTTCCAGTTAATTATGGGCTCCTCTATTGGGCCTTCATCACTGAGCTGCATGTTATCGACAAGTGGAAAATGTGTTCCGTACCAAAAATAGTATGCCCTACGTACGGGGCACTAAAGGATCGGACCGTGCAACATTGTGTTTGTCGTTCTAACAACACATTTATTCAACCAACAGACGAAATATACTACTGATTGTACATTGAAAACAGCAGCAGCAGCAACCAGGGCTGGGGGTGCAACAGAAGTAGTAAGCAGGCCAGAAGAGTAAAGACGCAGCTCTCTCTTCCAAACCAAACATCATCCATCATTACAAAAGGGCTAACAAAAAAGAACAAGTGTATGCATCAAACTAAATAAAGATCCTACTACACCAAGTGTACACATCTAATTAACTGGCTTAGTTAGACGTTACTATTTATTAAGCTGTGGAGATTGGCTGACGGCTTGAACCAGATGGGTGCCTGACGGGGGAAACTCCAGCCAGCAGGTCGAAGTCTGATACTTGTGACCCTCTCTCCTACTTTGGGCTGCAGAGCGTGGCGGCACATATCAAGGTATGGTGCATGGAGAGACGCATGGTACGCTGTGTACACACAGTTTTGCCTGATGAACAAAACCGCGCTGCCATCATGATCCTTGCCGTCGGTTATCTCCTAGTTAATAGGATAATTCAGTCCGAGAAATAGAGAGCATGTACCAAGGCTACTTACCAGCCTCCAGTCAAAAATTCCTGAAGGCCCAGAGAAGCTGGGATCCTGCTCAAAGACCTTGCAGTGACTGTGATTGTATTCCGTGAAACAACATGTCCGGTACGTGTGAACGATCATCAATCGTTCACCGTCGTCTGATCAAGACAGGAACCACCTGCAACTGCCATGCCGCTTTTCTTTGAAAGGTTCTGGGATTAGGAAGGGTAGGGACACCAGGCGGCCTACAACATCATATCAAGTTGGAGTCAAATAAAAAAGGGCTCGTACTATAGTCAATCTTAAGAACAGCATGTTATGAGCATGAATAATTTTTTTAGTAAATGTTGACAGTAATATAAGCAAGCCATCATGATATCATAGGAAAGTAACATACTACTATTACAGCCATTTGTAGCGATGACTGGAGTAGGCCAGCAATATGTCCAGCCATAGGAGTCCACAGCGTAAATGAAGCCCTTGTGTTCAATGGCATTAGAGAACCATGGAGGATGTATGATCCTGTGATGGACGTGCAGATTTATCCACTTACCGCAGTGACCTGTCAGATAGGCGAGACCGCAGTTGAAGAATGCAATTAGCCTAAACTCTTTATAATTCGCAGATCTTGTGGGCACTTGGCAGATTACAACCTTGAGCAAATCAAACTTGGTATCATGTTGGCTACTGTAAGATTCTGAGTATTCTGGGCCGCGGTGCCAAAGCAGTGCAGTGTTAATTGAAGGAAGGGGGATCAATCGCTGGGTGTAGACCTCCACGAGCATCCAGCTGCCGCGGCCGTCGACGAGCACCATCCAAGACGTGTTCATGCCGACCCAGTACATACCGTTAATGTAGTTGAGGGTGACGGGGATCGGATCGTAGTCGAGGGGGTTGATGCTCGCCACCCTACGATCGTTATGCTGCGTGACACACCGTTTCTAAAGATCAGGCGGCATCAACAAGCAGGGAGCTGGCTTAAAAAGCTCCGGCCTGAGGGCTTTGAGTAAACGGTACAGCCCCAACGAGCACGTGGTGAGCGGCATGGTACTGAGATTGTCCACACGTGAAACAATGAGCTTGATTACCTCTGTGGGGAGTGAATTCCAGCCACTCTTTCGGTGGATGTTGCTCGGTTCTACCATTGTTAGTTCTTGGGTTTTGGAAGAGGGGGGAGGCGCGAATATGTGCTGCGGGAAGTGGACAGGTGATGATGACAATGTAGCAGCAGCACGCCGCTTGACTTACGAGACACATCCCAGCAGCGTAGGGTCATATCGATGCCAGACAACTTGCTTGAGTGATCACAGTACTAGTACAATAAACTACAGTACCTACTACTATGCCCTAGTTTGCATATAGTGGAGTAGGACTCTGCTCTACTACTAGCACCGGAGGAGTAGTATATTGTAAAATAGTTACAAACTTCAATGCCCGAGCATGGAACGACTACGAACCGCCATCGGTGCTTACTCCAATCCCCAGCAAACGTTCGCTGGGAGACATGGCAGTTGCAAATGCCCGCGATGCAGTTACAGCACGTGTGTAAGGGTGGCGGTTTTGTCAAATATTATGGCTTAAAAACAGGCCACCGTCGGATGGAAATCTGACGGTTATGTGGGATTCGCCAGGATTGGGCTCGTGACGAACAATCGCCAGATATCATTACTAAAAAAAGGTTAAAACACCCGGGGCTATAACTTGCACCGGCTGACCACTAACAATGATACTAACATAGTTGTAAAATGGTCAAAGAACATGTCTACGTGGTGTTTGGAATTATATGCAAACTAGCAAGATGCCCGTGCAATGCACGGAACATCAAGATGCATTTTTTTACAAAACACCTGTTGTGATTGACCCATGCAGGAGTAATCCCATGTGTAAAAACTAATGATATCCCGAGAATTTCATCCAAAAAATGGTATCTCGAGAATTTCATCGAAAAATGATATCTCGAGAAAGATGAGAGATAAGGTGAGGAGGAGTGGGGCGTGGTGGTGACTGGTGGTCGGACTGGGCGGAGGCATGGGGATGAACAGCGCCGGCAGCGGCCACCATGCCAGATTGTTCTAGAGACTTCCTTTTTTAATTGCTCAACAATGATGTTGTGGGAGATAAGGATGAACGAGGGAAGGCCTTATCTGCAAACGTGGAGAGAGGTGTGGGTATCTTTTTGCAAAATTGCCATAGTTTGCTTTCTATCCGTCAGATATAGATCAGACGGTCTATATTGCAAGATGGCAGGCACACCATCATCACCAACTCGGTTTTTTTATAAGAGAAAGTAGAGAAGTAGAGAAGTAGAGAAAGTAGAGAGTAGAGAAACGGAGGGAGTACTAGTAAGCACACCATCTACAGCTTCGTGTGCTACTCCTGCGCTCCATTCGACGGGCGCAACGTCCCCTACAGTCACTCCTGTTTCATGGACGGCCTGGTCGATGCCTGCAAGGTACCCTGCGTCTACAAGAGTTTCGGCTGCGAGAGGTACGTCGACCAGCACTCGCTGGTGGAGCATAGTTCCAGATGCGCGCACGCGCCCTACTACTGCTATGAGTGCACGCCGCCATTTGAGGGCTCGCCGGCGAGCCTCGTGCATCACCTCACGGCACCGTCCGTCAATCACTACTGGCCCGCGACGGTGAACATCAAGTACGAGACGTGCTACCCATTCGCCGTGCCGGAGTCGCTGGAGGATCACCACCGCCTGCTAGTCGCGGAGGAGGACGGCAACATCTTCCTCTTGGACGTGGGCACCGGCAAGGCCCGCGCAGGCCACTGCCCCATCTCTGTAGTCTGCATCAGCGGCAACACTGCTGACGCTGACACGAGGCCGCTGTACCGGTGCATGCACACCGTTACTGCCCCTCCGAAGTACGAGGGCGCCCACGCCGCCTCCATCACGCTAAATGGGACTGTGCCGAGCTGCTCCGTTCCCGGCAATGTGGACATGGAAGATGCCTGGTATGATTTTCACCCCAAGATGATGCACGGGGACTCCAAGGAGGTTCACCTGATCATATGCATTACCAAGTCAACTGTTCATCATTAGTCTTCACTCAATGTAAGCCGCTGTCTAAGCATGTGGAGACTTCTTATTTATATAGTATAGAACCTTCCATGCATGATCTTGCTCTATTAGAGTATCGCGCTTGAATAAAAGTGTATCCATTTATGGTTTAGTCTAGAATCTTCCATGTATGCTTTTTCTCCATTAGAGTTCTCGCTTGCCATTTATGAGATTAATTGTGAATTTTTACTACAGTAACGGTGAAAGACTTAAGATAAACCATTTCTTACATCTCCTCTGCCCCCTTCCAAGTCATCCTGATAAACAAAATCGATACTCAAAAAATAATTCTTAAAGATCATTTCTTGCAAAGCACAATAAGTGTTATTTCTTCAAAAGTTTTGGATGCAGGTTGAACACTTGAACGCTTTTGTGTGCAAAAGATAGTTTTTTATCTATTTAGCCTACATTTGCTATTCACCCGGATGCTTGTGAGCTCAAGAGAAGAAATAATATCCTTAGAAACCTATCGATACTCGTTACACATGAGATGACCCCCACATACTTTGTCAAAATAAACAACTCCCCGATCAATGCATTTCACTATTCTGTGCAACGCACAGGCACCTTACTATATATAGTACGACCATAAATTTAACTAACATTATATATAGTACAATAAATGCTCATGCATGTCACCAAAAATTATATCATTGAAAACTATGTTCAAATACGAATCCAACGATATAGTTTTTGTTGACATGCACTAACATTTTGTCAGTTAAATATTCAGTCAAATTACATGGGGGACTAATAAACCACGACAGAGGTAGTACTAGTGTAGAGGGCAGCACTGCACGGGAGTCTCACCCCACTCGTGGCGCGGCAGTAAAGCCGTCATATCACAGAACCCCACCACTCCCAGTAATAAGTGGCCTTGTAAAATAAACGGACAAACAACCATCACATCGCTCTGTCTTTTTTGCATTTCATCTCTCTGCATTTACTTTGTCCGGTTCATCTCGCACACTCGATCCCTAGCTACTACTCCTAGGGCCAGTTCTTTTGGCGGCTTAAAAAATAAGCCGTCTCTTCCCCAGCTTTTCCCATAAGGCGCCTCACTCATTCATTTGGGCTTCTAAACTACTACCTCCGTCCTGGTTTATTAGTCACCATTGTAGTTTGTGCTAAATTTTGACCAAAGATTTAACTAATAAAATGTTAGTGCATGTCAACAAAAGTTATATTGTTGGATTCGTATTTGAACATAGCTTCCAATGATATAATTTTTGGTGACATGCATAAACATTTCATTAGTTAAATTTATAGTCAAAATTTGACTCATATTACAATGGGGACAATAAACCAGGACAGAGGTAGTAGTTATGGGAGTACTAACCTAGAAGCCTGGTACTCCTAGTAGTAGTACTCAAGTTGGAATTCCAATTGCACGGCACAACTTGTTAGGCAAAAAATTCGATACAGGGTGTATGAAGCGGTTTGGGAATTTGCATGTCTTCCCGACCAGTGAGATACTCCGTACAAAGTACGATAGAGAAATAACCACAAAGAAGGAAGCTAAAAGTAAACAATCAAATGAGCATTTTTGCATTTCTTTTGCATTGAATCGTTTCACAAGCTTGACTAGTGCTGTTTTACTACTTTTACAAAAACTGCATCGTAATGTTAAAATGTGCATTTGCACGTACATACTCCCTCCATTCCTTTATCTAAGGTGTATTATTTTCAGCACGGTGACCAAGGCACATAATTATGCACTAGTTAGGACAAAATTATGCTTCTCTAATTTGTAGATTAGCGGCAAGTAAATCATTTAGGCTAGGAAAGAAAGAGATACACACAATCGGGAGAAAGATAGTTTCCTTTTCTTTCTCTACAAGGAGAGATACATGCAATCAGGGGAGAGATACTTTCCTTTTTCTGGAGGGCCAAGATCGGAATTACGAGGAATTAGAACAAATGCACCTTACATTGTGGAATTTTATCAAAAAACAAATACACCTTATATAAAGGAACGGAGGGAGTAAGTAATAGTAGTAGCATAGTCTGCAAGCATATATAGAGAGAGACGTGTAGTGCGATATATAGTTAAGTTTGTGCTATATGCACGTACTTACAAAATGCGTACGGATACACAAGGTTTCCAAACTTTTCCTTTTACATAATTAATTAAGGACGCTAATAATTCCCGAACGTTCGGGATTTATCATTTCCATCCCAAAACTAATGAGATCGCCTTACGAAACTAAATCTCTACTCCTATAAAAGACTCAGTTGGTGATGATGGTGTGTCTGCCATCCATCATTTCTGACCATTAGATCTGCATCTAACGGCTGTGAGGTAAGTTGTGGCATTTTTGCAACAATAGCCCACTTCTCTGCTCCAATTTGCAGAAAACCCCTTATTATCTTATAAGCAACCACATCCCTCCCTCACCTCATCAAAACAGCCTGAGAAATATATTTTGAGTCAAAAGTAATATATTTGTAGTGGTATATATGTATATCAAAACAAGAGAGTTTTCTTTCAAGTTTGTAAACAAGTACTATTCTACTTTGGATCCATTGCAATGCACGGGCACATTGCTAGTTTATTCCTAATAAAAGCCACGGCACTCGCAGGAGCGCTTGTGGCGCGCCACGAGTGCCCTGGTGCGCGGTCGTTTCCCAGCGCGGCGACACAACGCCTCTTCCTCAGCCACGCAACTCGCGAGGTGCTGATTGGCGGCTTGCCGGCAGGCGAGCGCGATCTCACCGGTCTGGTGATCCGGCACCAACAGGTACTCCTCCTCGCTGGAAGCGTGCACCCGGTCCACGTACCGCCAAGCGTAGATGAGGCGCTTGGGCCCGACTGCACTCAGGGCTTTGGCACGGGCGTCCTCCACCACCCTCACGGCCCTCGAACGAGCCTTCTGCCAAAGAGCCAATTGCCTCACTCTCTCAGACGTGACATAGGCCTGCCAGGCAACATGCCTCGCGGCGCGCTTCTCTTCCTAGGCCTTCTTCTCCACCTCTATTTTGGCGCGCTCTGCCGGAGGCAAAGCCTCCCACAAGGCGACCTCCATTTCTTTGCAAAGCTCCTCAAGGCTACGGGGCTCGACTGGTGGCGTGATGTTCTCCTCATAGCGGGGAGCCGACGCATCCTCCGACGCGCGTGCTGGCGAGACTGGGAACGCCGACGCGTCACAGCGAGGAGTGGAACGCCGATGCGTCCACCTCGACGCGTCCCAGCGAGGAGCGGAACACCGACACGTCCTCCTCGACTAGTGCCGGTGAGGAACAAAACGGCGACACATGACCCTCTGCGCGGGGCAGCGAGGGGCGCCTAGGTCTTGGGAGGTGCGATGCCATGGTGGTCGACGTGAGAGGGAGGGGGAGGAGATAGCGATGAACGTGAGCGTTCTTCCGAATGCCGTGGGAGGCGCAGTATTTATAGCGAGCAATGGCACACCTACATAAGATATGTTGCGTGATTAACATAACAGCTAGGTGGGCATATTTGTTGGAGTAAATTATGGGGGAGGGAAGGGGTGGAAATATTGCTGGTCACAACGGATTGGACGAGCGCGGGGGGAGGAGAGTCATGCATGCAGATTTTTTTCACATGGGGTGGAGTGGTGGGACTGCCGGAGGGAGAAGGAGAGTCAAGTAGGCAGATTGTTTTCACACATGGAGAGGAAAAGATTTGGAGACGAACGGGCTTCCTACAGGTATGGGGAATGGTGCATAATAAGTCATCTTACATGCAATGAACTGACCATTGCATGTCGGGCTAGGTATAGTCTCAAGTCATTAAAAACATACACGCCACACACATGTTCAGATTTCAAGGTGCACTAAATTATTGCATGCGATGATTAAGGCTGGCCATAGTGGTGGTATCTTAGCTGGTATCATGCACACGGGAATAGCAAACATGCTGATGTGGCAAAGAATTAAAGAAGAGAGGGGGGTTAGAGTAACATAGGTAGATACCGTATCATGTTAAATACTATGCTACTTTGTGTCATGCATGGCACTATAAAGGTAGTCCCGTATCATACACTAGTATCATGAACATGATACTAGTATATGATACTTTCCACTATGAGTAGCCTAAAGAGAATATTGACTAATGCATGTAAAAATCTTTGTCATTTACTAGTGTTCATGCATGCATGCCATGTGATAATGCATTGGTAAACACATTTTTTTGTGAAGAACGAGAGCATTAATTGAGTACTTTTGCAGACTACAAAAACTATTCCACCGCCTCTATCTTGGTAAGAGTAGGTGCAATTTTTGAATAGAGCCCTTTAAACTAGAAGGGAGGTAGTAGTACTCTAATAGCTAACCTTGTTGTGATGACTAGATAAGACATGGCACGCACCTGGACGGAGGAACTAGTCTGCATTGTGCATATAAGTTTTGTCTGAAGTCAATGTACCTCTACTTTGACCAAACTTATAGAAAAATGTATCAACATTCACAATGTCAAATCAATATTTTGATACTCATTATGAAATGTAGTTTCATAAAATATATATTTGGTATTGTAGATATTGATATTTTTAGTATAAATTTGGTCAAACTTTGCAAACTTTGACTTGACACAAATCTTACGCGGAGTAAAAAGGACCAGAGGGAGTATCATGCATGCGGAGTAGGCAAAAAAAATTGCTCATTTATAGCCGTCCGAAGTCTCAAAGGGCGCGACCGCGCGAGGGAGGCGAAGGTCGTGGGAGGCGCGATGGTTGACGGAATTAAGTGAAGTTACATGCACGCGCCGGCATGGCGTGCGAACACGCAGAAGCTATACCGTCAGGCCTACGATGTGGGTCTAGTAGACATGACATCTAGTGGGTCCCGCATAGTACTCGAGAACTCTTTGGGGGCATGCAGCAGTTTATCCACCGGGCAAGCCACCACCCCACGCCGTTCGCATGCCTTACTCGTCCCCGTCTTCTACCTTACAACAGTTCACTCCCAGTCGTCCCGTCCTTTCACATTACACCAATTCCACTTCTCCTAACCCGCCTCCAAAATCCATGGCCTCCCAAATCTCCATGATCGGCGGTGAGTACAAGGTTAGTACCATCACCGGCGATGAGTTCTTCATCATCTACACCCGTAGATCCGCGATGGTGGAAGCATGCCTTGGTCGCTTCCTACACATGTTCAAAAGTTCAAAGGATGAGTGGGTCGCTGGGCTAGATGTTGAGTACACCACAGTCCTGGAAAAGGAGAAGCTTCTAAAGGTGGTAGAGATGAAGAAGCCCGTCGTGATCCAGGTTTGCGTACATAACATGTGCTTGGTCTACCACATATGCCATGCCGACGTTAGGTGCCAGGATTTTGAGTTCTTCCTCAAGGACAAAAGAGTGAAATTCGTTACTGTAGACTTTACGAAAAACAGGAGAGTCCTGGATCGGATAGGCCTCGTTGTAGGCCAGCCCTTCGATCTCCAGAAGGAAAGCCTGGTGTCCTCCTCTCAGCCTTCAATGCTGACCCTGGCAGCAGCCATGATTTATCCTTCATACGCTCAACTGAATAAACCTCACCCGGAGTTTCATCATGCATGGGAGTCGAAGACAATAGATGAAGATCACATCGTGTACGCAGCAATGGATGCCTACCTTTGTTTAAATATCTACAAGGGTTGGATGAAGAAGCAGAGCCCAGTGTCCGGTTCAAGCAAAGAAGTGTCAGCGAAGAGGAAGAGGAAGTGGGACGAGGACGAAGTCGAGGATGTGGACTCGGACTATGAGTAAGGTGGCAGTGCCGTTGCTCATGCTGGTTGTACTGCAGTGTCAAGCGGACTAGTTGCTTAGTTTTATTTCAGGGGTGTGTTGTGCTGAGCCCCCAGCAGAACTATGTTATGTTCTTTCTCGTTATTTGAACTCTTTAGTACGTACAGTAGTACTAGTATGTCTTACTATTGTTCTTCTTGTAGTTGGTACTACTACTCGTATCTTCGCGTTCCTACTGTACTTAATATGTACTAGTAGTATAATTTGGGTCAGTCGATTTGTGAAAGAAGTTCGATGGAGCGAAGGAAGAAGATGGCAGAGAAGCTACCCCGGTATATATATTAGGGTGGCAGGATGCCCATGATCTATCTTATGAGTGTTGGGTGTGGAATACAGTTCGCCGGAACAAATGGATCGTGCCCGAGGTTAAACGGATGGTGGGGGTGGGGGGAGCATGGCGGTGGCAGGCGGTTAAGGGGAGGGCGGGGAGGCGGCGGCAGGCGGTTAGGCCTGTGGTGGGCTGGCGGCTCGATGCCTGAGAGAGAAGATGAACAGTGCATCATTTTCGGAGGTTGAAGAAGCCCTTCTGGCCGTCCATCTTGTATCCAACGGCTCACAACAGTTGACTAACCCAAATTGTTCCTTCAGATTGTAGGATCCACATGGCATTCAAGGTCTCGAAGGTAGATTCCACGTCCGCACCTGGTTTGCGGGCTTGGCGTGGGCGCGAGCGGCTTCCGCCGCGACAGCCACCACGCGCGCCTCCTTCGCGCGGGCGGAGATGACAATGACATGCTAGCTCCTCCTCGTCGGCGTGCTGGAGCACGCGCTCGTCCTCCTCTTCGTACGCTGCAGGCATAGACGCAGCTCCACCTGCTCGCGTGCTTGGCAGCACGGCGACAACATGAGGAGGGACTACAGACGATGTGAGCGGGCGAGCCTTCAGCTTCATGGCACAGGGATGGCAGGGACACGGCGGTGATGGGCAAGAAATGGTTGCCTGGAGCAGGCGGGCGCTGGCATGCGCAACGGCGGCGGCGGCATATTGATGAGTGCACGTATGGGAGCTTAGTTTAGTTTTATATAGGGTTGGTCAAACTTAAAAGAACACCATACTAGTACACGTAAACATTAGACTGAGGCAGCGCTTATACTACCACATTAGTTAGCACAGCATCGATGCGGAATCCTGTGCAAGCGCGTGCACCGCGGCCGCGCGGTCAATTGAATGGTGCGTCACCATGTCGCGCTCGAAGGACATCCACCGAACCTTTTTGTGTGTGTGAAAACAATCCCGAAATATTACTCTACTTTTTTTTCCTGGAAAAGTTCTTCACGCTACAATATTTTCATATATTTGAATTTAGCTTCAGTTCGTGCTTATTTGGATTTGGACGTTTTAGGTGTGCCCTAGACATTTTTTTTAATACTGATTCTATGTGTGTGACTGAGAGAGAACGCGTGTATGTGTCCATATGTGTGTTGTGGCGGAAGGGCAATGTGGAGACGGTGTGCGTGTGATAGAGACATCGAGAGGTGTGAATGTGCAAATGATCATGCATTAGTGAGACATAGAGAGATGCCGATATGTTGTGTATACATGAGAGAACGGTCTTCTATTTGTACTTGTGTGTGTGCGAGAGAGAGAGAGAGAGAGAGAGAGAGGAGCATCCGTAACACAACAACCATCTCTCTTGATTCGTCCGTTGCTCACACGATCGCATGTAACACATGCATCAACGCACACATTTTGACACCCTCACCCGGCGCCTGCCCGCCTCAAGGCCCGCACATCGCTCTCTATCTCGCACGCACAGTCTCTTCGTGAAAACCCTATTTAGCATGTAGCTTTCCGTCACATACACACACATTCTCTCCATAGGTTTGATTTCTCTCAATATCACACACACACACACACACACACACACACACACACACACACACTGCACACAAACTCCCCCCTCCCCCGAGCACACAATTCATCCCCATCCAAGGTTATATGGCGACCACTCTCGCTTGTGCTTCTCTGCACCCCAGCATGCACACCACCTCAATCTTCAAAGAGGGCATCGAGGAGATCGAAGACGGCGACCACACTGCACTAGAGGAATGCGGGGCCATTTGGAAGCAGGATGGTGTGACGACGGCTGACTGACTCCTCCCCCCCCCCTCTCTCTCTCCCACACAAAATTATCAATCCCCCAACCCACGAGATCCTTCCCCTCTCGTCCATGTTTTTCCAGCTCTCTCATCAAACCCTTTGTCTCTTCTCCTTCCACATGTACAAAATTAGGATGCACACGCATCTCACGTATATTACATGTCTCCATCTTTCTCACAGACCTAACTTCTTCCTCTCTCTCTCTCTCTCTCTCTCGCATGAGGTTTGTCTCCTACTCTCTCGCCCACATACATACAATCTTTCCCGCCCTATTTGCTCCATCTTCACAAGCTCTCTCTACATGTTTCATTCACACATTGGGATGTGTTCAAAATGTTGCTTTATAATGGATCATGTAGAGTTATGGTTGGTTTTGTTGCATCCTATACAAAGTAATAACTATGAAATGCATTTAGATTTTCATTTGATTGGGATTAAGTGAGTTTGAGCATATTGTGAAGTACTATAGACCTGGTATACATCTTGGAATTCAACAATGATTCTAACTATTGAATTGTATAAACCTTTACATTCGAAGTCAGTAGCTTAATATATTTATTTCACGATAACAACAAATGATTAATTCCACTCCAAACTAAGAAAACAAATGTGTACTCCCTCCGTTTTTTCGCGTATTAGCATTCGTCAAAGTCAAGTTTTGTAAACTCTCACAAAGTTTATAACAAAAAATATTAACATATACAGTAACAAATAAATACCATTAGATTCATTATTGAATGTACTTTCACATCATACATATTTGTTATGGTAAATGTTTATATTTTTCTATAAACTTGGTCAAACTTTAGGAAGTTTGATTTCGGTCAACCCTAATATGCAGAGTTAATAAAAACGGAGGGAGTACTAGTAGTTACTAGTACTACTCGCTAGTTGCTTAGCCCAATCACCCAACACGCCAGACGGGGAGTTCAGTGTTACAAAATTTTGAGGTCGGCGGGAAAATCTCCCGCGACCCTGATTCGAGCAGTGCGAAGTTACCATCATACCCTTCGGAACAGGCCTACGGATGCTGGTGGGTAGGGGGCTGTTTTGGTAACTTCAGGTTCACCCTACCCAGCCAACCCCACCCGGCACCCAGAGTAGTACACCTGAATACTCCCATTTTCTATCCCCACCGCAAAATAGACTTCTCCACGGCACCGCAGCCTTCGTGCTCCTCCCCTTCTACATCGGCGCACTTGTCCACCGTAGCACATCTGCCTCATCGACGACGTCGTACGCCGCACCGGTCCACCATCGTCGTCGTACACGGAGCCTCTTCCCCGGCATCGTCTTCCACGGTCTCGGATCTGCTTCCCGGAAGCCGATGCCAAGCGCAGAAGCACCACTGTTGTGGACAATGAACTAACTCCCATTGCCGACCATGATGCACAGACGCCGCCGCGACCATCGTACTCCTCCTCGATTGGTAATGTGTAGAATCTCTTAGCAGTACATGTGCAGTTCCAATTTTGTTCATACCTACCCTTCAAATTTCCTGGTTGCTATTGTTCCGGTAAAAGTAATTGGTTATAGATTGCATTATCTAACAGAATATCACCTTGTAATTGTGCGTCGCTCCTGTATTGTGCTGTGCTTGTGTAGGTTCTTCATCTGCAACCAGTAGTGTGGCAAATGATGGAAAGTTTTTTAGAACTAGCAAGATGCCCATGCGTTGCATGGAACATCAAGATGCATTTGTATGAGTAGTTTATCTTGGGGGAGAAAAGGATGAACGAGGGAAGTCTTTATTTGCAAATGTGGAGAGGGGTGTGGGTATCTTTTTGCAAAATTGCCATAGTTTCCTTCCTATCCGTCAGATATAAATCGGACGGCCTATATTGCAGGATGGCAGGCACACCATCATCACCAACTCTATTTTTTATAAGAGTAGAGATAATTATAAATATAAAATAAATATATAATATATATAAGAGTAGAGAAGAGAGTAGAGATAGCAGGGACGTCGGGAAAGGATCGCGCGCGCGGGGAAAAAGCGGCCGGGCACGAGCTAGTTTTGGCGCGCGGCATTCGGCGTGCTTTATAAAATCCAACGCCCTCCCGCGCCCTCCCACCCCTCTGTGCCTCGCCACTGCTCTATCCCCGCTCTTTCTCGCCTCGCCGCCGCCGCGTCAGCATGCTGCCGTGCCGCCGGGAAACTTGGGGCTACCGCAGCATCCGCGGGCGCCCCTCCGGCGGCTTCTCCACCGAGATCCGGTTCGGCGAGATGCGCCTCGGCCTCGGCACTTTCGACACAGCCCACGAGGCTGCTCGCGCATACGACGCGGCGGCATGGTGCCTCCGGCGGCATCATAGGGACATGAACTTCCCCAACGTGCTGACGTGGGAGCGGGCGCAAGAGCTCGTGCCTCCCTCGCGGCTTATCACCGACGAGGATCATCGCGACAACCGGAGGCGGGAGCACCGTCTTGGCATCACCGAGATGGACGAGGAAGCCATGGCGCTGTGGCGCCAATGCTTCCCGCAGACATCATCAAAAAGCGCGAGTTATATGCGCAAAGGAGGGCGGAGAGGGAGAAGAGGAGGGCGGAATGAGCCGCCTATCGCGAGGACATGCATACGCGGAAGGCGGCCGCTCAATTCAACATCAAGCTAGGAGCAGCGTCGCCCTGGGACTCCGACGACAATCGGTATCTTGATGCCTACATTGAGACGTCGGAGGAGGACATCACCGAGGCAGAGTTGGACGACGAGGAGTAGTTGAACTATCTATTTTTTTATCTATCTATGCTGAGAACTATCTATGTATCTATCTATGCCAGCATTGATTCTGAGTCGAATGTGTATCGAGTCAGAGTAGAAAGGAGAAAAAATATAGCGTGTCTGCTGGAGCGGCGCGCGCGCGCAATTTTTTGCAGCGGCCGCTGGAGCCAGCACTCCGCGGCCCGCAAAAACTGGCTATTCCGGCACTGTAAATGCTTTTTTAACGCGCCGCGCATTGCGCTTATATTGGAGATGCTCTAACATGGCTGATGAGTGCTTTAATGTTGCCCACAAGATGCGTGAGTATTACTATATTTTTCTTGCCATGTTGAGATTTTAAAACTACGAATGCGAACATGCGGAGGAGCAATGAAGACCAAACACGGGATATTGGGGACATCTTCAAGGAACATGGCAAGTTAAAGAGGAGCTGCACCGAACCTGTAAAACGAGCTTTGGTAAGTAACACCCTTTCAATTACTTTCGTTTAGCCTCGTGTTCTTTAATGTGTATATGTTGTAGTTTCTATTTCTCTTAGCCTCGTGTTCTTCGATGTGTAATAAGAAGAGTCTTAATCATCCTAATGCTTTCGTTTTTAGCTTGATGTAGGAAGTGGGTGTTCTCACCTTGGAGTCTGTTTTTATATTTCTCCTTTTGAATTCACTTCTCTGAGTCCTGTTTATCTGGCTTCTACTTAATGGATCTGGGTAGCTCTGACTATTGATCTAAAAAAGAAGTAACTTCATGTCAGGATGCAGTTCCTGTGAGGAGGGAAGTATGGTCAACCTCGAGATCATGTTTCCGAAATGAGGTTGGATTACACACAAGGTGCCCATTCCCTAATGATTCTGGATTAGACACAAGGTGAAAATTCCCAGATGATGCTGGATTACACACAAGCCAGGTGGAGTCGTCAACTGTTCGTGTCCTCGTGGCTCTAGTAAAGGCTGAAAGAAAGCATGCAGCAGCCCTTGAGAATGTAGCTGAGTTCCTGAAGAAGCGAAAAGAGCAATTAGATGCTCTCTTCACCCAAGCCAAAGAAGAGAGGGAAGAAGCTAGAAAGAAGCTAGCAGAGGCAGAGCAGGCTAGGCGTCTCCTGCTATCTAAAACTATTGTCAATACAAATTTTCCTTCATAATAGCTAGGTTCAAATGTTTATCCAGTCAGCATGCCTGCTGTGATGTCCGTGCATCTACTGATGTGGCACAAAATAAATTTTTTTCGGGTCATGTAATAACAGCCATTACTTTCCAAACAATAATAGACGAACCATTGGACATGGTATAGTTCACATGCAATCCCAACATTCCAAGTTCAACTTCCACATCAAACTCATGTTCACAGATATCTGCACATTCATAGATAATGTCCACAACCATGATTCACTTCAAAGCCAAAAAAATGTGAGGAGAGTCATAAATAAAGAAAAATCTCTAGTTCCTACTACCAGTGCGAGCACAACAAGTCAAGACCATACGTAATTAATTATATTTTGGACATTTTTTGACAAAACGCGAATAACTTCTGGAAGTAGGTATAATTTCTAATGCCGGTCGCGGCTGGGGTCCACGATGTTTTGAGCCAAAGTGGGCAACACACCGGGTGTCTATGCCGACAACGCGGTCGTCGTAGCATTCGTGGGTTCGGAGCGGCGGCGGCTCCCGTGGTCTACTATTCCTCGGTATCGGCGGTGGCCGCGGACGTGTTGGCCACCTCCGCTAGCATGCCGCGGTTCCGCCAACGTTTGCGTTGGATGGCGCGGCCAACCACGGTGCACTGGACGCCGTGGTCCCCCGTGTGCTGGCGTGCAGCAACTAGCCACTCCTCTGCGAGCAGGCTCGGAGCGTCGAGTTGATGCACCAGGGGCCAGGTTGGAGCGGCGGCTTGCTCCTCCGCTTGCCCGCCTGCAGCCTCACCCATGGTACTGACGGCCTGGGGCGGGGAGGGAGGTGGGGCGGCGAGTTGCCTGGCTCGTCGGGGCACCCAGCCGGCTTTTATGCCGGAGAACTCGTCTTCCTGCTCACCGGATGCTATGGAGAGTGTGGAGAAAATGGTGCAAGTAGGATATGGGGAGCGGCGGTGTGGTGCGGTTCTTACCAGGCGTCTGGCCTCGTTTAAATAGCGGGAGGACGAGAGGAGCCAACCGGCATTGTGTTCTAAAATGCCGGCTGGCTCGCTGAAGGACGTGTTGCCGGCACACGCGTGGATTCAATGGAGGCAGACGGGGCAGTCTGAAGCTAGTTGCATGCGGCGAGGAGGCGTGTTCAGCCTGGCCTGCAGCAAGTGGGGCCCTCTTGGCCGGCGTGCCGGTTCAATGCCTGCGCTATTAGAGGTCGCGTCCGTGTCAGAGCAATCACACCCTCCGGTCCTTTTTTGTTTGGGTATAACAAAATCTCATTTTCCATTCACATTTTACAAGTAAAATTTGTGGACAAACTTTGTCCCAAAATACAATGGGGACTAGTAAACCAGGATGGAGGTAGTAGTTATGAATTACATTTTCGCTCCATACCAATCATTCTAAAAACTAGTACTCCCTCCGTTTTTATTTACTCCGCATATTAGCTTTGGTCAAAGTCAAGATTTGTAAACATTGACAAAGTTTATAGACAAAAATATTGACATGTACAATAACAAATCAATACCATTAGATTCGTTATTGAATGTACTTTTGCATCATATATATTTGTTATGGTAAATATTTATATTCTTTTCTATAAACTTGGTCAAACTTTATGAAGTTTGACTTCAGTCAACTCTAATATGCGGAGTAAATAAAAACGGAGGGAGTATAACGCGCCATTGAAAATCGGAACTCTTACCCTGCTAAAAAAATGATATTTTAAACGTGGCTACTCGATCAGTGGCTACTGGCGAGCCACTGCCTCCAGGTCGTTCACCTATGGTCCCAACCATCAACTCCTACGGACCAAGTTATCACGCGAGCTGACTATTCCTACAAAGGTGTGCTCCACCACATACCCGGTACCCACGCATGCAGCAATCGTGCACCTAGGGTTTATTTGTTTACGGTGCCTTTACGTAACTCTCATGTGTACGAGACCGCGAGAGATTGACTACGTGCGTGCGCCTCTTCTCTTCGTATATGTACTCCACCATTTGTCTGTGTCCAAAAAACTATACAGTAATAACTAGCAATGTGCCAATGCGTTGCCACACGTTCAAAGTAGATTAATACATATTCACCGATTTGATAGAAAAGAGTCTAGTTTTGAAATACATATATCACTAAAAATATGTTATGTTTCACTCAAAATATATTCCTTTGGCGGTTTTCATGAGATAAGGGAGGAATGTGGTTGGTTTCAAGATTCGAGAAGTGGTATATTGTTGCAAAAAGCTCATGTGTCGTGGAATTGTCACGGCAAATGTCCTAGCAGTAGGACTTAGTCGCGGAGCCATCGCAGCAGGGTTAGCTTAAAGGGGTTAAACGGGACAAAGGACACAAGGAGTTTATACTGGTTCAGCCCCTTACGGTGAAGGTAAAAGCCTAGTCCAGTTGAGGTGGTATTGCTTATGTCTCGAGGACCAGGGAGCGAATCCGCTTGACCTAGCTTTCGATCTCTTCTCCCCTAAGTCGCCGCCAGGTCATCCCTTTATATACACAGGTTGATGCCCGGTGGCTCACGGAGTCCCGGCCGGCTCATAAACAACGTGTCCGGCTCGGTGACTAACTGTACATGCCTTATAATACAAGTCATACACATACGGTGGTTTACACTTGTTTGGGCCTTAAGTCGCCCTTGGGCTTCAGGCCCTCGATGAGTCCGCGTAATGAACTACCGTCTTAAGCATCTTCATGGGCTTTGTCTTATGAACCGCCAGGGGCTTAACCCGGCCCCTCCTGGGCGGGTTAAACCTAATAGTTATATCCCCAACATTAGGCCCCAGGTTGATTTGAACTTGTTCATATCAATCTTCAACACTTAGGAAAAAAATTCCTTCCTCATTACTCTTGTGAAACCTTGTAACTCGCCATGACGTTTGTAACTCGCCGTGACGTCATCTTCTGGGATCATGGTAACCCGCCGTGACGTCACCTGTCATTAATACTGCACAAAACTCAAATCTTAATAAATCTTGTCTTTTAATGAATCTCCGAAAATTGTGGCATCTGCGCCATCATGTCCATTTTTTGGCCTCCTCGATTCTCGTGCATGTCACTTATCCTTTTATCTTATAAATAGGACCGGGGGTCCCTTTCACTTTCCCCCCTTGCCTCTTCGTCTCTGTCTTCCAGCTCGTGACGCCCTAGCACTCGAGCTCTGCCGCCGCCGTCGGCCTTCACCTCTGCTCCAACAACGGCCGCTGCATCGACCTGATCTGACCAGATTTCGTCCGCGCACCTCCGCTGTTCAACAGCCCTGGTTAGTTCTCCTTCTTCCTTCTCCCATAGATCCGTTAGGGTTTCGACGAGTTCGTCAGAGTTCCTCTTCGCTTTCCACTGTAGTTTACGATTTTGATTCGAACTTGGTGCTCCTCCTATACCGTGGTAACCATAGCACTCCTTTTTACTATTTAGAACACCTCCTCTGCATAAGAAAACCGATCTGGACCCATGAACTGCTTGAGTACTGGTATTTTAGGTCTGAATATTTTTTCATTATTTGAAGTGCCGCAGATCCAAAACCATAGCATCAATCTGTGAAACTTGTTTTTCTCAACACTTAGCGATTTTTCCATCCTCAGATCTGTACTTTCAATATCTGTCTGGGCGGCTTAACTCAGAAATAGTTACCCGCCAGGTATCATTAGTCCCCTCTTAAGCCGCCAATGGTTCCTTGTAACTTTGTAATGCCAATTTCCGGCTTAGCACCTGTTCATGCTTCATTATTGTTTGCTTTTTAACCATAAGCCGGCTTAACCATGTAATCTTGAACCAGCCTAATCTTTCTCTCAGATTATTGAAAAGAAATGGCTAAGACATATACATCTTGCAATTGGGTCAAATCTTGGATTACCGAAGAAGAGTTGAACAACTTTGTCGCCACTGGCGCTTTAGCCAAAAAAAGAGATCATCCATTGGAGAGCTCCTGGCGAAGAAGTTCCTCCTCAACCAAAAGATGGAGAAGTGATTGTTTTTGCTGATCACTTGGGCCGAGGGTTCAGCCCACCCGGCTCAAAGTTTTTCCGTGACGTGCTTCATTTCCTCCAATTGCACCCTCAAGACATCGGACCCAACTCCGTATCTAACATCTGCAACTTCCAAGTATTCTGTGAAGCTTATCTTCAAGAAGAGCCCACAGTTGACTTATTCAGGGAGTTCTATTACTTAAACCGCCAAACAGAGTTTGTTGACGGGCCATGCCAAGAACTTGGTGGAGTCTCAATTCAAAAAAGGAAAGAAGTCAGCTTTCCCCATGCCAGGCTCCGCAGTCACCCCAAAGACTAGAACCAAACTTGGTTCTATTGTCAAGATACATCTCCAGCCGGTGAGAATCCTCTACCGGGTTACCGTGACCACCGACTTAGCAACAAACATCCACTCCCCCAACGGCTTGATGCAAAGGAACGGTCCAAGTACGCACCAGCCTTTTCAAAGCTCAGAGCCTTGATGGCCAATGGCTTAACCGGTGTTGATTTTTTCTGGTGCTGGCTATCTTGGAGTATCTTGCCATTAAGCCGTCGCCCCGGCTTAATGTGCGAATACATTGGTGACATAAAAGACCCTCAGCACCATTGTGACATTCAACTGTCTGATGCAGAAATTACCGAAGCCACCAAAAAGCTGCTGAATGAGCCTGTAAAGGAGTGCAACAAAACCGGACTTAGTCCTTTCTGCACTTTCAACAAGCCGCCAGCTGTAAGATTCGCACATCTTCTGATTAACTCATATTTTGATGCCTACTTATAATCTTTTCAATCTTAACAGGCTGACGATCCATTTTGGAAGAGGAAAACTCAGGATAAACCGGCCAAACCGGCTCGGACCAAAACCAAAGCCACCAAGAAAGCTACCAAGAAGGCCACCGACTTAAACACTGATGATGACAATGATAATGAGTCAGAGGTAGAACTTGACTCCCTTGGCTCCTTTTTTGTACATCTCATTAACAATGATTGTTATCAGGACGACGCAGAGGCCAGCCGTGCAGGTGACGCAGAGGTAACTATTCTTTCCTCCGGCTCAGAACCTCTGCTAACACAAAAAAACTCGACAAGCAAGCCGGAAAGTAAGCTTTTCTCACCCTCTAGCTTACTTGGATCCCAACTCTCTTTTGAAGAAACAGCAATACGAGACTCGCCGAATCACCCGGCATAGTGGTGGACAAATCACCTCCTCTGGCTTACCGAATACACCGGTTCGCAAACGCCGCCCAGAGGTCTTTCCTACTGATATACTTTATCCCAAGGTGGGTCGTTTCCAAAAACCTCTTAACCAGTCTAATTCAAACTATCAGGGGACTCCTCATTCTTCTTCTGGCGAGTCAACGGGAACTCAGATCCCAGTTTTCAAGACTGTACCTGGGTAAAAATATATTCAACTGTTTAAACCTTATATCTATCATTTATACTGACCTCTTTATGTTTCTTATTCCCAGGGGCCAAGCAAAACCCAGCAAGAAGGCTAAAATGAATAAGCCGGTTGACGATTCTAACCAATCTGAACCGGAAAAACAACAATCAGAACCTGCTAGCCCAATTGCTGATGCTACCCTTAATGATCCTCCACCCCAAGATCATGAAGTTTCTCCAAATGATATGGACACTGAACCGGCTCTCTCTAAGCCGCACAGCCCAACCAAACCTGCCGAGGAGAAGACTGATGACGTTGTTGTCACCGGCTTTGGATTCACAGCTTCGGGTCAACCTACTGTCTTGTCTAAGCACAACGCTAAAGAAGAAATTTGTGCTGAAGATAAAGGCAAGTGGAAAACAGACTTGGAGAGCTATATTCATTTCAGTGCTCAAGACCTCCACTCTGGTTACTTAAACCGTATGTACACTAACCGTGACTTTGAAGCTGGCTTAGTGAACTTGATGACGGAGCGCTATAAGGTAAACACTGCAATTCCTTGTTATATGAATCTTCTTCCCCTTAGCCGTCAAGTTTATTGGATATGATAGAATAACATGTGCTGTAAACTTCAACATCTGCATAGATCAACTCCAGTAGCCCCCAAGGGCCGGTTTATATTTGCAATATGAACTGGGACTTTATAATACCAGCACTTCAACTTTGCATCTGTAGCCCCCAAGGGCCGGCTTTAACAAATCTGTTGAGTCGAGACTAATCGTCTTGCAGGAGATTCATAATCCCATTTATAACCTTCGTAGGCCGGATCATTACCATTTGTCCGGGTCAGTGAATGAGTTCATTTTTGACAAGAGCAATATGCATTAGCCCCCAAGTGCCAAGCATAACACTTGCATTGTGCTTGGGACTTCATAGTAGTTTTAAGAAGCAATAGACATTAACCCCCAAGTGCTAAGTATGATACCTGTATTGTGCTTAGGACTTCCAATAAATTCATTGCCTCTCATTTACTGTTTTACCTCTTATAGACTGAGCTTAGCAGTAAAGAATCCCATGTCACCGACCTTAAAAAAAATATCAAGTCTCAACAAGCAGAGACCTCCAAGGCCAAGGATGAATTGACTAGTGCCTTAGCAGCGATGGAAAAATTGAAGGAAAGTTTCAAAGCTGAACAAACTGGTTGGGATACAGAGAAAGTAGCCCTGCTGAAGAGGGCTGAAGATGCTGAAGCAGCCCTTAAACCGGTAACTGTAGAGCTTGCCGGCTTAAAACAACAAATAAATGCCATGACTGCTGCCATTTTTGGTAAATATCTCTTAATCTTTTAAACATATGCTAACCGATATACTCCGGCTTACAAACGTCCTTGATGAAAACAGGACCCCGGGTTACCCATCTTGGCTCAGATATGCGGAAAAAATTGAAAGCCACCTATACGCTCATAGAACAGTTATATACTGGCACATAACGGGTTATCTGCTCAGCGACTCACAACAAACCGGCTCCAACCCTTATCAAGGATACATTGGAGAAGCTATCGATGCTGCCTGCGCGGATTGAAGAGTTGAAGAACTCAGCTGCGAGAGCCGGTGCACTGACCGTGCTAACCCGGGCCAAAGCGTGGCTAGCTGACCTTGAGCCGGCAGACTTAGCAAACGGCTGCCCGAGCATAAAAGAAGATGGGTCACCCTTCAGCGCAGATGACTTCGCCGCCATTATGAGGGAAATGCGTCCTCTGGCTAGTAAACTGGCTGCAGATACTAATCTTACACATTACCAGCCGGTTTACGATGCCAATAATAAGAAGATCAAAGCACCGACTCATGATGTTCTTGGCCTGACTCCTCCGATCTGTAAGCACACTTATGCCCCTGATATTGATCCATCGACACTTATAAGTGATGAAGCTGTATTCAGAGCTTTAACCGGGATTGACTCGGCAACCACTGACTTCCAGCCATTGGGTGAAGAGGGGGAAGATGAGCCGGCGCTGGACGATCCGCAATTTTCAGCTCAGCAGGGCCAAGAATCATAAGCCGTTGGCCAGCTTAATGTCTACTTTTCTGCCAAAATTGCTAAGATAGTTATTCCTTTGGGGCATCAGATGCCTTTGTAATAGGCCAGTTGAAGCTCTTGATCTGCCATGCCATCGTGCATGTTTTGTTGTGCAAACATTGTTGATCCGCCAAAGTAAAATCTGTTATGCTTATAATACCATCACCTTGAGTCTGTTCTTGCATACAAACAGATCACAAGTGGGGACAGGTCATAATACCCTATGTAAACCACTGGTGACTGTAATATTCGATTATACTGCCGGTTTATCATACCAGTGCAGTAAGTAAAAGATTGAGCACATAATGCCCTTCTTAATTGTCATATACTGCCGTCTTACAACGCCGTATGCAGCAAGGGGGAATATCCCGAAACTCGGAGCACAACGCTTCCAAGTATTTAATATCATCATATACTGACGACTTATAGTCCAAAGCCAGGCCGGGTTAATAAACACCGGGTAGTCTCATGTATGAACCATAAGGCATCATAACCCTCATAGGCTTTTAACCATGTATTAATAAGTCACAGAAAAAAGTACAAAATGCTCAAATCAAACAACAAAAAATCAAGGCTTTCATAGGCGGCCAGGCCTAAAACGAAAGTGCTTTCAAGGGCCGCACAGCCACTGAGTTAAACCTTCATACAAACCTTATAAGCCGGACCTCACACAACCAATCGTCGTTTTAACTTTGGCAAGTTCAGGGTCTGTATAAGATTGACTTGTCAAAAGTACGGCGGGTCATTCCAGGATTACCTGAGCGGAGTGGTAGACTTAAAAAGGCAGGATAACTCGGGTTTTTAGGTGAATACACCTGGCTTCCAAGCCTGGCTTTTAAGCCTGTTACAAGGGTCATAAAAACTCTTGTCCGTTGAACAAAGAGCCCCCGAGTAACATGATATTCCAGGCGTATACGCCGGATCAACAAGGGTAGTCATAGCTATGCTCGATGAGGAGGAAGCCCCCAAGTGATATATTTCTGAGCTGTGCTTACTGGGTACCTATGTTTGAGTTGTGCTGTGCAACAAACTCTCTTTGGCCCCTGTAACTCGGCATCAAGCCTTTAAATAACCATATAAAGTAGTAATAAAGACTCAATTTCTGAGAAATGAAACGACAGAGGCCCTGAATAATCAGGAATGCCGGCTTTATTATGTTGATTGTAATATATACATTGTCAAAATATGTACATCGGGAGAGCCGGTGGCTCAGGTATAGTAAGGCCGATGATGAGCAATATTCCACGGCCGGCGGGTCTCCTCCTCCGACATGCGTGAGTCCTTACGGTCTCGAACATCGATAAGGTAGTATGATCCATTGTTCAGATTTTTGCTGACCACAAAAGGCCCTTCCAAGGTGGGGATAGCTTGTGCATATCAGACTGATCCTGGATAAGCCGGAGTACCAAGTCACCTTCTTGAAAGGTTCTGGTTTTAACCCGACGGCTATGATAATAGCGCAGATCTTGTTGGTAAATCGCCGAACGAGCCGCTGCAAGGTCACGCTCCTCATCTAACAGGTCAAGTGCATCCTGACGTGCTTTTTCATTGTCAGCTTCAACATAAGCCGCCACCCGAGGCGAGTCATGACGGATGTCACTAGGGAGAACCGCCTCAGCTCCGTAAACCATGAAAAAAGGCGTGTAACCCGTAGATCTATTGGGGGTAGTATTGATACTCCATATCACTGAGGGTAACTCCTCCACCCAACAACCCGGCGTCCTTTGCAAAGGAACCATAAGCCGAGGCTTGATGCCTCTCAGGATCTCTTGATTGGCTCTCTCAGCTTGACCATTAGACTGGGGGTGAGCCACTGATGATACATCAAGCCGGATATGCTCACGTTGACAAAATTCTTTCATAGCACCCTTGGATAGATTAGTGCCATTATCAGTTATAATAATGTGGGGAAAACCAAAACGGAAAATCACCTTTTTGATGAATTGAACTGCCGTTGCCGCGTCACATTTACTGACCAGCTCTGCCTCAACCCACTTTGTAAACTTGTCAACCGCCACCAAGAGGTGTGTCTTTTTATCCTTGGATCTCTTGAAAGGCCCAACCATATCAAGCCCCCAGACTGCAAACGGCCAAGTAATTGGAACCATCCTCAATTCTTGAGCCGGCACATGAGCTCGTCATGAGAATTTCTAACAACCATCACATTTACTGACTAGATCCTCGGCATCAGCGTGAGCCGTCAGCCAATAAAATCCGTGAAGAAAAGCCTTGGCTACAAGAGATTTAGAACCGACATGATGACCACAATCTCCTTCATGAATCTCTCGTAAAATCTCACAGCCTTCTTCAGGAGAAACACAACATTGAAATGCCCCTGTGACACTGCGATGATGCAACTCTCCATGAACAATAGTCATTGACTTGGACCGCCGGGTTATCTGCCTGGCCAAAGTTTCATCCTCAGGTAACTCGCCCCGTGTCATATAAGCCAAATATGGAACTGTCCAATCAGGAATAGCATGAAGAGCCGCCACCAGTTGTGCTTCCGAGTCAGGAATAGCAAGATCCTCCTCTGTAGGCAACTTGACAGAAGGGTTATGCAGGATATCCAGGAAAGTGTTAGGTGGCACCGGCTTACGCTGAGACCCTAACCGGCTTAAAGCATCAGCTGCCTCATTTTTCCTGCGATCAACATGTTCAACTTGATAACCCTTGAAGTGACCCGCAATAGCATCAACCTCTCGGAGATAAGCCGCCATGAGTGGATCCTTAGAATCCCAAGTGCCAGAGACTTGCTGAGCCACTAAATCTGAGTCGCCAAAACACCTCACCCGGCTTAAGTTCATTTCCTTAGCCATCCGAAGACCATGGAGCAGGGCTTCATACTCAGCTGCATTGTTAGTACAAGGGAACATTAACCGTAGAACATAAGAGAATTTATCACCTCGTGGGGAAGTCAAGACGACTCCAGCCCCCGAGCCTTCCAACTGTCTGGATCCGTCAAAGTGAATAGTCCAATATGTGTTATCCGGCCTTTCCTCAGGCATTTGCAATTCTGTCCAATCATTGATAAAATCCACAAGTGCTTGCGACTTGATAGCCGTGTGAGGCACATACTTCAAACCATGAGGCCCAAGCTCAATGGCCCACTTGGCTACCCGACCTGTGGCTTCTCTATTTTGGATGATATCCCCTAAGGGGGCAGAACTTACCACAGTGAAGGGATGACCCAGAAAATATTGCTTGAGCTTTCGACTAGCATGAATACCCCATAGACGAGCTTCTGCCAATGCGGATACCTCTGCTTGGACTCAATAAGTACCTCACTGACGTAGTAAACCGGCTGTTGAACCGGATACTCCTTGCCTGGCTCCTTCCTTTCCACCACAACGGCTACACTGATAGCTCGGCTATTAGCAGCCACATATAACAGCAAAGGCTCTTTATCAATAGGAGCAGCAAGAACGGGCGGCTCAGCCAACTGTTTCTTCAAGTCCTCAAATGCCTGATTAGCAGCATTACTCCAAACAAAGTGATCTGTCTTCCTCATCATCTGGTAATTAAAGTGGGATGGCCTTCTCACCCAAACGGCTTATGAACCGGCTTAAGGCCGCAATACGACCCGCCAAACGCTGAACATCATTAATACACGCTGGTTTAGCCAAAGAGGTGATAGCCTTTATCTTCTCCGGGTTAGCTTCAATACCCCTTTCTGAAACCAGGAAACCCAAAAGCTTGCCAGATGGTACCCCAAAAACACACTTGGCCGGGTTAAGCATCATCTTATAAACCCGGAGATTGTCAAAAGTCTCCTTCAAATCATCAATCAGGGTCTCTTTCTTTCTGGACTTCACCACAATATCATCCACATAAGTGTGAACATTACGCCCGATCTGATCATGAAGGCAATTTTGCACACACCGTTGGTAAGTCGCCTGGGCGCTCTTGAGCCCAAAAGGCATAGACACATAACAGAAGGCCCCAAACGGAGTGATGAAAGCTGTCTTCTCCTGGTCTTTAACTGCCATCTTGATCTGATGATAACCAGAATAAGCATCCAAAAAGCTCAAACGCTCACAACCCGCCGTAGCATCAATAATCTGATCAATACGGGGGAGAACAAAAGGATCAGCCGGACAAGCTTTGTTTAAATCAGTGTAATCCACACACATACGCCAAGTGCCATTCTTCTTAAGTACTAACACCGGGTTAGCCAACCACTCAGGATGAAAAACTTCAACAATGAACCCAGCCGCCAAGAGCCGAGCCACTTCTTCTCCAATGGCCTTATGCCTCTCTTCATTGAAACAACGAAGGAATTGCCTGACCGGCTTAAACTTTGGATCAATATTAAGAGTGTGCTCAGCGAGTTCCCTCGGTACACCTGGCATGTCAGAAGGTTTCCATGCAAAGATGTCCCGATTCTCACGGATGAACTCGATGAGCGCGCTTTCCTATTTCGGATCCAGATTAACACTGATGCTGAACTGCTTGGATGAGTCACCAGGAACAAAGTCAACCAGCTTAGTGTCATCTGCCGACTTAAACTTCAAGACCGGATCATGCTCCGTAGTTGGCTTTTTCAAAGATGTCATATCTGCCGGGTCAACATTGTCTTTATAAAACTTTAATTCCTCTATTGCGCAGACAGACTCAGCATATGCAGCGTCACCTTCTTCACACTCCAAGGCTATCTTGCGACTCCCATGCACTGTTATAGTGTCCTTGTGACCCGCATCTTCAGCTGTAAGTAAACATAACAAGGCCTTGCCATGAACTTAGCGTAAGCCGGCCGTCCAAACAGAGCATGATAAGGGCTCTGGATCTTAACCACTTCAAAGGTCAATGTCTCAGACCTGGAATCATACTCATCTCCAAAAGCCACCTTCAGAGCTATTTTACCAAGTGGGTATGCCGACTTACCAGGCACTACACCGTGAAAAACAGTGTTCGACGGCTTAAGATTTTTATCAGTTAATCCCATGCGACGGAAAGTTTCATAATAAAGAATATTGATGCTGCTACCCCCGTCCATGAGTACCTTGGTGAATTTGTATCCTCCGACCTGAGGTGCCACCACCAGCGCCAAGTGACCCGGATTATCAACCCGGGGCGGGTGATCCTCACGACTCCATACAATGGGCTGCTTAGGCCATCGCAAGTAACGGGGAACCACCGGCTCAACGGCGTTCACTGCCCTCTTATGTAGCTTCTGATCCCGCTTGCATAGATTTGTAGTGAAAACGTGGTACTGCCCACTATTCAACTGCTTTGGGTTACTCTGATAACCAGATTGCCGCTGCTGATTCCCCTGATTATTCTGTTGGTTGTAACCACCCTGATTTCCTTGGCCTTGAGAACCGGAATTAGAACCGCCACCACCGTAACCCGGACCGTGAGAGCCGGAACCTGAGCTGCCGCCCGGCCCATGATTGTCTTGAAAAAGATTGGAATTTTTGTACTCCTTCATAATGAAGCAATCTTTCCAGAGGTGAGTGGACGGCCTCTCCCGTGTAACATGCCTCGGGCAGGGCTGATTCAGCTGCCGTTCGAGATCAAATCCTGACCCCCCAACCCGTGGGGGGGGGCCTACCCTTACGACGTTGACCATTATTCTGCGTGTTGGTATTAGCCACAAAATCCAAATTGTTATCAGCCTTGCGCTTACCATTGCCCCCCTGATTCGCTGGGTTATGCTGCTGCCCCTTGGCGTTGCTACCCTTCTTTCCCTTTCCCGGCTTCTCATCGTCAGACTCGGGGTCCTTGGTACTATCAGAGTCGGCATATTTAACTAGAGCCGCCATTAGCTCACCCATGTCGCTGCAATGGCGCTTGAGTCGCCCTAGCTTCTGCTTAAGGGGCGCAAAATGGCAATTCTTCTCTAACATTAAGACTGTTGAGCCGGCATTGATACGATCCAATGAGTGCAGGATAGT
This sequence comes from Thinopyrum elongatum, assembly GCA_011799875.1. Classification (NCBI taxonomy): domain Eukaryota; kingdom Viridiplantae; phylum Streptophyta; class Magnoliopsida; order Poales; family Poaceae; genus Thinopyrum; species Thinopyrum elongatum. The sequence continues at coordinate 426,610,110 of CM022297.1, forward strand.
CGAGACCTGACGTACCCAATGGGTTGTTGACTCGCCCTCTTCTTGGACACAGGAGTCCAGATGCACAATTGGCATAGGTTGCTTGCACGTATCGTTGAAATTCTGGATAAATCGGGCTTTTAACTCGGCCCATGACCCAATGGAATTGGCTGGCAGTCCTTTCAACCAAGTACGGGCTGTCCCTTCCAGCATCATCGTAAAATACTTAGCACATGCCGCCTCGTCAACATCCAACAGCTCCATCGCCATCTCATAACTCTCAACCCATGCCTCAGGGGGTAAGTCAGCTGTGTAATTAGGCACTTTATGAGGGCCCTTGAAATCCTTAGGCAAACGCACATTACGTAAAGCCGGAACCAAACACGGCACTCCCAAGGTTCTGGAGGTTACCCCTGTCTCCGCCGAAGTTGCCGGATAAACTAGAAGATGTTGTTGAGTGGCTTACTGAGCCGCCAGCTCAGCCTCTCAGTGTGCCCTGCCCTGGTCCACCAAATTCTGAGCACCATCACGCGCCGGGTCATATCCACGAGGCTGGTTACGACGCCTATCACTGCTTGAAACGGCCAGTGAGTCTATGTGTCTGCTATAACTCCGGCTCGGGCGAGGGGTCGAGTGAATCCTCTCACGACTGTAAGAATAAGCCTCCTGCTGTACTAGTGCCGTCTGAAGAAGTTCTCTAGCCCTCTGTGTTTCAACCACAGCTGGAGACTCACCTTCAACTGGGAGAGCCGCCAGTCGTGTCGCCGCAGCAATCATATTATCCAAAGGGTTAGAATAATGACCCGGTGGTGTCGGCACATGTTGTGGCGGGATATTATTCGGACGAGGCGGATCCGTTGTGCGTGGCTGAGCCGGCGCTCCAGTCCTAGGTGTGGCTACCATCCGGTTTACCTCTGGCGGGTCACTGGTCACTGAACCAGGTGTGTTGAAGAGGTTCCTTGCCTCGTAAACTGGAGGCAGACGACTCCGGTGCCTTCTCCTCATGATTTTGTTTGAAGTGTTCTGATCCAACGAGAGCTGGAAGGAATCAGCCTGGATCCGTTGTGCCTGAGCATCTAGAGCAGCCCGCTCCACAGTCATCCTTGCGTCTTCAGCCGCCAGATCTCCCTTGGCCTGAGCGATCCTATCTCGCAATTTCGCAACTTCCGCGTTATGCTGAGCTTGATTTTCCGGATTAACCTCTGTTGTCAACAATGTTGTCAAAGTGTCCAATAAGTCGGGACAAGACCTAAGCCGGCGGGCGCACAGGGCCTCCTGCCCCAGCCGCCGTTGCTGCTGCTAATCCAGAAACCATTGCTGTTGCCGTCGTAGAATTCTGCCCTGGCTGTGTACCGGCCATGAAAATCGCGACCCGGTTCGGCGGCTCATGGGGGTCCGGAATACTATCGCCATCGGAATAGCCCCCAAGCCTGCCATCTTGCAGTTGATACAATGAAGCAGTCTCGCCCGTGGACGACTCTCCATCAAAATAGATGGCCGTCTCACCGCCAGACACGGATCCTTCCTCAAATTCCGCCCCATGGATGAATCCAACGAAGGCGTGCTTCACGGCGGGTTGAACCCGGGCGAGTTGCGCACGCTGAGCCGTCTCGATGATGTCGGTGCAGATGTCCGGCTCAGGGCCCGGTTCGCCGATCTTGCCGATGAAGACGTGAATCCCGCCAAAGGGGACCCGGTACCCATACTCGATTGAGCCGGCCTCAGGGCCCCAGCCTGCGTCGTCGATGTAAAGCTTGCCGCGACGACTCTTGGTCATCCGGCCTACAGTGTATCCTTTGATCCCTTCAAAGTTGCCCTGTAAGAACTCGAAACCACCATGCGCTGGCCCCACGGTGGGCGCCAACTGTCGTGGAATTGTCATGGCAGATGTCCTAGCAGTAGGACTTAGTGGCGGAGCCATCGCAGCAGGGTTAGCTTAAAGGGGTTAAACGGGACAAAGGACACAAGGAGTTTATACTGGTTCAGCCCCTTGCGGTGAAGGTAAAAGCCTAGTCCAGTTGAGGTGGTATTGCTTATGTCTCGAGGACCAGGGAGCGAATCCGCTTGACCTAGCTTTCGATCTCTTCTCCCCTAAGTCGCCGCTGGGTCGTCCCTTTATATACACAGGTTGACGCCCGGTGGCTCACGGAGTCCCGGCCGGCTCATAAACAACGTGTCCGGCTCGGTGACTAACTGTACATGCCTTATAATACAAGTCATACACATACGGCGGTTTACACTTGTTTGGGCCTTAAGTCGCCCTTGGGCTTCAGGCCCTCGATGAGTCCGCGTAATGAACTACCGTCTTAAGCATCTTCATGGGCTTTGTCTTATGAACCGCCAGGGGCTTAACCCGGCCCCTCCTGGGCGGGTTAAACCCAATAGTTATAGCCCCAACACCATGTGTGTGTGTGTGGTGTGTGTGTGAGCGAGAGGGAGAGAGGAGGAGGACGGAGTGTGTGTGTGACAAAGACACAAAGAGTGTGTGTGCGAGAGGTATCACTATAAAATGAGGCAATAGTGTGTGTGTGCATGATCGAGAGGGCGTGTCTCAAGAAGGGACAAAAAATCTACATAGATACAAGGAGCGCGAGAGAGACATGTACGAGATAGTGGAAGCAAGAGTGTGCAGATGTATAAACCTATCTGGAGGTTGGTCGATCAATGTTTGTGAGAGAAATACGAGTCGGGGGTGCAAAAGCGAGAGTTTTGTGTGTGTGTGTGTGTGAGAGAGAGAGAGAGAGAGAGAGAGATTGTAGTCGGGAGGGGGAGTGGAAGCAGGAGTTGTGTGTGTGAGAGAGAGAGAAAGGGGGGAGAGTTTGTCTAATCGGTAAACAAATGAATAATGTCAGTTTTATAACTGAGATGAAGACGGAAAGGAGACCCCAACAAATGTTGTGTGTGCGGGAGAGAGTAATTCTAGTGGTAGGAGTCATATCTAGAAAGATATAGGGTGCGCGAGAGAACCCTAGAGAGAAAGACAAAGTGAAAGACGAGTGAGAGTGCGTGTGTGGCGGTGAAAAAGAAAGCTTAGGTACCTAGTGATACCAGAGAACGATAGAGACGTGAGAGATAATGAAAACCGTGTAATGTATAATGATAGGGAGAGTGTGACACTTCTCGAGGGAGACAGCGAGAGACCATGTTTGCGAAAATAGGAGAAACATGAAGTGAGCGTGTGGGTGAGCTGGAGAAAAGAGAGTGATAGCTACACGAAGGAGCACGCGAGAGAGATGGGCGTGAAAAGAGATTCAAATATTTAGTTGCGTGTATAGAAAATGTCAACATAAAAAGGGGTTCAAATATTTGAATTCAAGATGATGATACATGTAATTCATACTCGAACCAAAATTGATCTATCAAACATGCATACTCATATGAATTCGCGCGCATCTATGTTATTTAATATCTAGATATTACTGATCCATACATTTGAGTAGAACATAATTTGGTTTAAAAAAATTGAATTCAACCTTATGATTTTGAGATCATTGTATTTGTAAATCATATTATATATATAAAGGAGCAGAATTCTTTATTGTGCTTTTGAAAGTATATATAAAAATGATGTATATAGAATTTTGTTCAAATCAAAAATAGATCTTGCCCAAAAAAAAGAATACAAAATGGATTGGAATTGAGTTGGCACGGTAAACGTGCAAGCTTTTTCTCAAAAATTTGAACGAAGCGGCCAAACTCGCAGTAACCGCCCGAAACCAAAATATGGGAGATGGAAATTACTGCCTGTCCCTAACATGCAACACAAGTCGGCTCGATTTCAATAGGTCTTGATAGGGGCAGGTTTGTAATTTCACTCAAATGTGACATAACCGCCTCTCACCCGGATTCATACATGGTGGGCGCCAAAACACAGTGTCTCCTCGGCCGAAATCGCCTCTCACCCGGATTCATACACGGTGGGCGCCAAAACAAGCTCTCCTCAGCCGAAATCTTCATCGGCAAATATTCGGTGTATGCGAGATTACCGTCCTATCCCCAGCAGCCCAATATTCCTGTGATGTCTAAAATTTTAAACGGGGGATAAGTTGGTAACCTTCCCCGCATTTGAGACAAGCGCGTCCCAAAGAGATGGTCCCTCCTACCTCTCTCCCTCCATTTCCCCATTCGTACTCCGTGGGTGCCAAAACACCCTCTCCACCCCAGCCTCCTCCGTCCGCCACCCCATCCACCGCCGTCCTCCTCCACCATGCCGGAGCTAATACCCAGACGCAGTCGTCCATTACAAGAGATCGACCTCTCTCATCCACGGCTTCGGACCAGGATCCTTGCATCCCATCCTCTCGCATCATTCCCGCCATCGTCCACCCTGCCGGCGCCGCTCCTATGACCGTCTCGCCCACCGCGCCGGAATATTTCCCCCGCCGCCACCGTCTACCCTCCTAGATCTGCTTCCACCCCGCCGACAGCCATCGCTACCGCAGCACCGTCAAATTCTCAGCAGATGCATACACGGCGCCGCACCAGAGGAGGTACTCTTTCGTATCTGCTCAACTTATTTATCGAGGCAAGAAAATAGATCGCCACTGCTTTACTGTGATTTCTTGTCCATCACTTAGGATCTTACTTGTTAGTTGAAACCAAACATTGGTTGCGAAGTTGCCTTTGTCCGGTTTGCACCTTCAGATCTGCCATGGCACGCTCAACACTATACTCGCAATGCTTATGGTTTTCCCCTTTTATATTCCACACTAGTTAAATGACAGTATACTAAATTTCAAAATTGGGTCAGTCGATTTTTGAGAGCTCGCCGGAGGGAAGGAAGGGGCTCGGGTGGGGACGGTGGTTGTGGGGGGAGGTGGTGGGGCCTCGCCAAACGAAAAAAACTCGACGCAGGTGGGGCGGGGGTGGGGGTGGCGGAGGAACACAGGTGGTGGGGGCAGTTCAGGGGAGGGCGGGGGGGGTGTCGGGGCCGGTGGTTCGGCCGGCGGCCCGTGCGGTGTTCTGTAGGGGAAGAATCGGAGACAAGGAAGAAGAAGGGTTAGGAGACGTCGGATCTTCATCCAATGGTCGACTGGCCCAAATGATGAAAGTCACGCGACTTGCATGCAGACATTCCTTTATATTCAGTACCATCATCGTAGCTGCTTAGCACTGCTCCTCAATACATCAATCTAAACAACGTGCCACTCATAATTCCAAACTTGTTGCTCAAATACGAATCTGATATGATGCTCATATTACTAAAATAGATAACGTTTAATTGGTCAGCTAATGTTCCTACTTTACTTTCGAAAAGCACGTGCACCACATAGAGAGGGACAGCAGGGAGTTGCATTCTTAATGCCCTCTGGTTCATCATGTGTGGGCACTGCACAACGAACATTTTATTATCCAAAATCTGCTTGCTCTTCTTTAGCATGTTCCTCTTCTGTTCTTCTTTAATAAGTACTCTCTCCATTCATAAATACAAGTCTTTGTATAGATTCCACCATGGACTACATATGGAGCAAAATGAGTGAATCTACACTCTAAAATGTATCTGTATACATCTGTATGTGATCCATAGTGGAAATCTCTACAAAGACTTATATTTTGGAACAGAGGGAGTATAATAGTAGTACAGTATGTTCCTTGTGGTGAAGAGGAGCAGGGACATTTGCAGTGTAGAGGTCTATTCGATCGGTTGTGATGGACACTTTCGACTCTTTGGGCCTCTTTGATTCGTAGGATTTTGTAAACATAGGAATAGGAATTGCAGTGGCCTGCCCACTTGAATCCTATAAGATTAGCAAGGAAATGCGGGGAGCTGTGTCGCCTTTGAGAGTTACACTGATATTAACAGTACCGCACCTTCAGTTTAAGAGAGCTGGTATCCGAAGCCTTTCTAGCCGTACCGGCAAGAGTAGCCCATATTTTCCAGCAAGTTCCACTTTCCTGATTTTACTTGTGATGCTTACGGTTTTCCCGTTATATCTACACTATGATCTGTGTAGCTGCTTTGTGTCACACTAGCAGCAGTCCACTCTTGAAGCTAAACAACACAACAATCATAAGTCCAAAGCTTACTTCTTCAAATACGAATTGTGATATGATACTGATATTAGTTAACAGACACACATTTAATTGGTCAGCTAATGCTCCCACTTGATTTTCCAAATGCATGTGGCCACATATAGAGAGACAGCATGGAATTGCATTTCTTTGGGCGCTGTGATTCATCTTGAGTGGGCAACCAACATTGTATTGAAAGAAGCGGAATCTCAAGAATATGCTTCCTCTTCTGTTCTTTAACATGTTCCTCTTTTGTTATTCTGTATTTAGTACGTACAGTATGTTCCTTGTCAGGAAGGGGAGCAGGGACATCTGCAGTCAATAGCTGATAGAGCTGGCCTCTACGTGATCGATAGGTTTTCAATTAGTAGCGGCAATACAACACCGTATTTCCAGCCAGTTCCACTTTCCCGATTTATATATGCTGGTTTTGGTGTACCCCTTTTATGTACACTACAATCTGCCTAGTTGTTGTGTGCTCTTGTTATCATGGTTTGGCAATAAACTCTCTATATAGTATATTATGAACCTATCATCTGCCAACTATCCTTACTTCTGGAGCCTATTTTTTTGTGTACTTGTGCCAGATTATATTAATGCACGCACCATATTACAGCACACATGGGCTCTCTCATCAGAATCCAGTGATAGCACACAAGGGTTTACAGGGAGCCCCTATATTAGAATATCCTCTGCATTACAAAGATAATCTCACTACTATTTATGTTTTCATGCTTCTCAGATATTGTACGTAATCACAATGAATATGAGAATGCGCGCATCAGAAGAATATTGTGGAACACTGCAATGACTAACAAAATTGGCACCAAGGCATTGAGTTCCATGCTGGATGCAATGAAACTCATACGCTCCCCACCTGCAGATTCTAGTTCAGAATATGATCCTAATGACTATTCTGACCTCGAGGAGTCGAAGGCAGATGGCCTGTTCTGTTCACCTATCAAGGTGCCTGTTCTAATTTGGCAAGGTTTTATTGATTGCGCGTATCTTGCATAAGGTGTCTTGCATATCTTCTACTTTGTTGCACCGCCATCTGCTTAGTTTACTCATCATATATGTCAAGATGCCATGCCCATCCATTATCAATACATATTCCATCTGTCATCATAGCATGTTTTTCCACTCAAATGTTGTTCTTGTGCATCAGACATCAAAAAGGAAGAGGGTGATTGCCGAACCTGAAGGAGCACCAGCAAAGTCCTTGAAAAACGTGGTGGTGCCGGAGAAATCAGATAGCACCCCACTTATATTGGCTCTACAACTAGTGACACAAAACGTAGGACCGACTCCAGCAGACTGTACCCATACTTCACTAGCCCCACCACACAGGACCTGCACTCCAGCAAAAGTTATGCCGATTTCAGTTGCCATAGCACCAGCCGTACCACAGAAAAATCCCACTCCAGCAAAAAGTACAGCAAGTCCACCGGCCGAAGACCTATCCCAACTGCAGAGACGGCCAATTCCTGCAGATTGGAACCCCATTCCAGTTATTCCCAGTTTAAAAGACAATGCTTTCAATTTTGTTAGGGACTGCGTGCATATATTCCCATCATGGGAAGATTATAGTGAAGACAAACACCATTTTCACATCTTCATGTCCCACTTACGTGTAAGTGCTATTATTCATGGTGATTATTTTCCTGTTTTCTGCTGATTGAACACATCAATGATTTACATTACATTGTTGTAAGTAGGCGAGGGTCAATCTGGATAGTCATGACAAGCAAAGCTTGCTTGAGCTTTTCAAGGAAGCATTGCAGCAGTATCGGTGTTACCTTAGGAAATCACACTTTGATGGCAAGTCTATAAATGAACTTCCGGTGAAGTCTCCTGTGCTAAATTTAGAAGACATTGAATGGAAAAACCTTGTTATGCACTGGTCTCGTTCCCAGGATGAGGTACTGTCTATGATATCACATGACAATTTGAACTTCTACTTTTCCGCATGTGCCTTACGGATCTCTTTTGCAGGAAATCTGCTCGAAGAAGAATTCCGGTTTGAAAAGGATGACAAGATATCGCAAATATGCTGCCCGCTGCTTTGCTCTTGTAAGTACCTGTTGTCCTGTATCACTGTACTTGCATTCATACCTGGTTCATTATGTGACAGCAGTATGCATGATAGCTTGCTTATCAATTGTTCGCTCCAAATTATCAGATATGTATTAATGGTTACATTAATGTAGAATATACCCAATGCCAATGGAAAAGTTTAGCTCTGCATTGTTCTTGTAAGTACCTGCTGTCCTTTATCAGTGTACTTATATTGACAGCTAGTTGTTCATGTACCATCACTCTGTAGCTTATTTTCCTTTACCCTCCATTTTCTACACATCAGATCTATATTTACTCTTACCATAAGGTTGGATAACACCAATGGTACTGAAGAAGTTTAGCTCTGCATTGCTCTTGGCTGTACCTTTGGCCTGTATCGATGTACTTACATTTACAGCTACTTGGTTATGTAGCATCACTCTTCATCTTATCTTAAATATTCTCCATTTTTTATTATATTATCACATCTATATTTACTCTTAACAAAATGTATAATAAAGGCAATGCTTATGAAGAAGATTTTGTGGTAAACTTCTTGATGCACCCCCCCCCCAGAATCAGCAGGACAATGGCTTTATAGAGCCGGTCTTCACCACTAATGTAAGTTTGCCCCTCCCCCGGTGCCGCCACTCCCCCGTGCAGTCCCCACCACCGGCGCCATCTTCTCTCCGCCGGTAGGTCTCTCTCCCTCCCTCTCTCTCTCTCTCTCTCTCCCTCGCTCTGACCAAATTTGGTCTATGCAGATCGACAAGGCTCAGCGACCCCGACTCCCTCAGCCCCGACGACCCCGACCATGAGACGCCGACGTCCTCAACCCCGACGACGCCGACCCCCTCAGCCCCGGTGACCCCGACCCCGACGCGCGGTGTTTCCAACCCTGCATTTCACTAAGCACTTCTACCTCCTGTGAGAAACAGCCCCTCTCCTACTTCTCAGCATCTGCATGAAACATGGAGGAAACTAGTTGAATCTTTGCAAGAAAAAAATTACAGTGAATTGCAATAGATTTACAGTGCATTTGCAGTAGATTTACTATACATTGTGTTAACGGAACAGAGAATAGTAAGTTAGAGGGTTACTATACATTATGTTAGACTTTAGAAAAATTTATAGTAATTCCAGTGAAAACTTAGAATTACACTGTAGAATTACTGAAGTTACACTGTAAATTACATAGAATAAATGCCAAATGTATTTACTACTTGAATTTAGACTTTAATTACACTTTAACTTTAGCTTATGTTGCTATCCATTTTGAAATGAGGATTTTTAATGGCAGTTTAGTTTAGATTGATTGCTCTCCATTTGTTACTGCCACTATATGTCTGTGCTTGTTTCTAAACAGACCACTTGAGTGGACTTATCAAATTTTCCTGTGAGGGCTGCATCTCCGTGATTGTTAGTGAAATGCTACTTCAGCACATAGTGCTTATTGTCATTTGCAGGGAAACCGATTGCGAGTGACCTATGTTTTGCCGGAAATGTTGATTCATTTCCATTCCGGCAAATTTCAGGCGCTCTATATGTGCACTTTCTAGCATAGGTCATGCCAAAAAAATTCATGAATTTCGGCATGACTTGTGCTAGAAAGTTGGACATATCAAGTGCTCGATATTTGTCGCGACGGGAATGAAACGACATTCAGGCAAAACAAAGGTCATTTTTTTGTCATTATTCACTTTATTATATAAAGCTCGATAATTAAACGACTACGACATTGAACCCTAGGAAACATGACCGGCACTGATGAGGCCGGAGGTTCTCAGTCCCAAGAAGGTCGAGCACACGCCTACCTCGACTTTCTGGCGGATCAGGACAGACAAGCTGGGTGTCAGGACCCCCTTGTCATGACGGACGACGACGGTGGTGGTGCCGGCGCCGACACTGATGCCACCAACACCGGCACTGAGACGGGCCCTGATGATGTTGCTAACGATAGCACGGAAGGTGGGACCTCCCAAGCCAGTGAAGGAAAGAAGGCAAAGAGGACACGACGCCCAAATGAGCTCGGCACCGGAAGACTGGTGGTCACGGCGGTGCACCCTGGCGAGTTCGAGCCAACAGCGGGAAGTGGCAGCGTGTTATGGCAACCAACTAGCATGCATCCTACGGGATACCGCTAACATCAACACCACAAAAATATGGAAGAATGAACATTTGAAGAAGCTGCTCCTAACTAGGTTGCACGCAAGATTCCTGTTCCCCGGTCAGAATGACGATGTCGACCCATGGGAAGATGATGCCATGAAAAAAATCAATAACAAAGCCCTAGGAAAGTTCAGCAATGCATTGAGCTCTAGGAAAACTAGGGTGAAAAAGGAGATTGAAGTAGACCATGAAACCTACGCCGAGATTGTTGCAGACAATCCAAAAATTACGATAGAGGACTTTGAAAAGTTCAAGGAGACTTGCAATGAAGAAGCTGCCAAGGCCAGGTCGGAGAGAGGCAAGCAGCTGCAGGCAAAGAACATGGGGAACCACTGCCTTGGAAGTCGTGGTTACACGGGAAAGAGGCCCGTGTGGGCTAAGGAGGATGCAGAACATGAACGTCAGGGGATCCCAGACCCATTGGCTGAGTTCACCAACCAGCAGGAGCACGACTTCATCAGGGCCCGATTCTCGTGGGACCCCAAAAAAAAGTTTTTTTTTCACCGACGGGCCGACTAGGCAATTCATGAGATTACTGGTAATTATCCTTTTACCACCTTACATATTAGCTTCTGATCAATGAAGTCTACTACATTCTAGTCACATTCGTAAACGATTCACGCTCCATTTTGCAGAGAGAGCAACACAAGCTTGCAGCCGAAAGCGACTCGTCGACTCAGTCAACTCAGTCATCGTTGAAGTACAAGTGGGACACTCCTTTCATGGACATAATGATGGGACAACCGCCGGGCCAGCGGCCGCAATATGGACGTGTGCACGGTGCCGGGGACGGCGCCACATGGAAGTACTATTATAATGAGGACCGCGAGGCAAAAAGACAGAGAAAGAAGTTCAGTCAAGTGACTATCGACAAGAAGGTGGCGCGGGCGGTCGAGAAAACAAGAGCTGATACCAAAGCTGAGGCAATCCGGGAAGCGTAGCTGCCTGTAGAAATGATATGGCAGCTGCCTTTACAAGCTTGATTCCAACTGTGGTCAGCAGGGTGCAACAAAATCCAAACGCGGCACCAACTGATTTTCCCATGCCCAGCTTCACCGGGAGCAACTCAATGAACACCGCACCCACACCGTACCTACTATGGCAACCGCACCCGCACCTACTCCCGCACCCAGCTCTCACGGCAGCCCTAGCTCCGTCTCTGGCTTGAATGTCGGGCCGTCGACATTGGCTGAGCTCGATGCCCTCACGGTAAATACGCGTCGCACCCTCATCAACACAACTAATTAATTAATCTTCAGTTGCCATTCTTTTTGGATCTCTGACGCCACACATACATGTCTTCGCAGGCCGACTCCACTCCGTGCACCCTCCTTTACCACATGAAGGGCAGGTTGGTGGATGTGGGGAAGGGTACTATAGTAAGGCCCAAGGATCGATTGTTCCACCGCCGGTAGATGCCTGATAACGCCTTAAGGGTTTCCGTGGCGAGTGTGAAAGCGGGCTACGATGGTTTCCCTCGTCCGATAGAAACAGATGGAGAGGATGATGAGACCCCCACGCAGCTTGGCCAATGCAAAAATTGGCCGATCCTGTGGCCGAAAAATCTTCTTCGTGTCGAGGTGGCCGGGAGCACACCAACGGGACCTCAGGAAGGTATGACCACAACCCCACCGACACAATTACAACCATTGTCTGTGCTGCTTGGTGAGATCGAGAGACACGAGGAAGGAGGGCCAACCGTTCCGGCGGATGATGCCATCTGCCCCATGGAAGAGGATATGGATCATGACATGGAGGAGGATGACCCTCTCCAGTATCTCAATACCACCTTTGACAACGAAGTAACAATGAGTCAACCATATGAATATGAGATGCATGTACCAGAGCCGAAACATCCTCGGGAGTGCAAGAAGTCTTTGTTCATGCAATCCTTGCAGGACACGCCTCCAGATGCCGGTTCCACCCAAGCTCAACTAATTAGTTAGAGTTGTCCAATGCTGAGCCTGACAACACTAGGGGTGGTGGTCAGGGAGGGTCTGACAGACCAACCAGCACCTGAGCCCACCAAGAAGAAGCAGAAGAAAAGAGACTGGCAGCGAGAAAATCCAATAAAGCTGCCAATGTTGGTTCTAGCAGCCAGCCGCCTTCGACCAAGGTTGACAATGTACCGATGAAACATGGCCATTAATCCATGTCGCGGGAATGCCAATGGTACCGGCGAATGCACTAGAAGCCATAACAGGGGATCTCAGGAGACTCCATGACCATGTGCTTTCTACAGAGAGAAGCCTCCTTGCCTCGGATGATCCAGGATACCCACTTTATACGGTTCATGTGCCGAGCAGTTGCAAGATGTACATCCACACATGCCCCGTGGACCTCTTCTTCCTGCGATTTGATTACATCTTCCAGATGTTTCAAATGAGGACACTCAATTTTACGTTCGTCCGCCTGTATGCGCTGCACATGAACTACATCGTCAGGAGAGAGCAAGTCACTGGTCTTGCGGTCACGAACCCATACTATATGCATGAGCGCTTCTTGTCAATCAATGAAGCCAACCGTCAATATGCGAGTCAGTACATCAAAGAATTCTTGGTCAGCAATAAGGACAAAGAAACAATTCTCCTACCTTATCATCCCTGGTAAGTCATCCGCGGATAGCCACTATAACACATACATCCTTTCATGCATTTCAATAATTACTTTGCACGCATGGAGTCTAACTTGATCGTGTATTTTGCGCAGCGGGGGTGTCATGCCGTTCTCATCGTTCTTTACCTGCGTTATTCCCGCGCTCTATATTTGGACGCGTTGAAGAACATACAGAAGAAAGATTACACACACATAAAGTATGTTCTGGACAGAGCTCTCCTGGGCTTCAGCTTGCGGGGTGGCTACATCCAATACAAAAAAACAAATAAGGCCGGGCTGTGTTTCGGCCATGATGTCTACTATGCAACCTTCTTCTTGTAGACTCGTGTTGGGCCTCCAAGCGCAGAGTTTTGTAGGACAGTAGCAAATTTCCCTCAAGTGGATGACCTAAGGTTTATCAATACATGGGAGGCGTAGGATGAAGATGGTCTCTCTCAAACAATCCTGCAACCAAATAACAAAGAGTCTCTTGTGTCCCCAACACACCCAATACATTGATAAATTGTATAGGTGCACTAGTTCGGCGAAGAGATGGTGATACAAGTGTAATATGGATGGTAGATATAGGTTTTTGTGGTCTGAAAATATAAAAACAGCAAGGTAGCAAGTAACAAAAGTGAGCAAAAATGATATTGCAATGCTTGAAAATAAGGCCTAGGGTTCATACTTTCACTAGTGCAAGTTCTCTCAACAATGATAACATAATTGGATCATATAACAATCCCTCAACGTGCAACAAAGAATCACTCCAAAGTTTCTATCGGAGAATGTAGGACAAAAACATGCATCAACCCCTATGCATCGATTACCCCAATGTCACCTCGGGAATCCGCGAGTTGAGTGCCAAAACATACATCAAGTGAATCAATAGAACATCCCATTGTCACCACAGATATCCCATCGCAAGACATACATCAAGTGTTCTCAAATCCAATACTCAATCCAACATAACGAAACCTCAAAGAGCAAGACTCAATTCATCACAAGAAGGTAGAGGGGGAGAAACACCATATGATCCAACTATAATAACAAAGCTCACGGTACATCAAGATCATGCCATATCAAGAACACGAGAGAGAGATCAAACACATAGCTACTAGTACATACCCTCAGCCCCGAGGGTGAACTACTCCCTCCTTGTCATGGAGACCGCCAGGATGATGAAGATGGCCACCGGTGATGGTTTCCCCCTCCGGCAGGGTGCCAGAATAGGGTCCCAATTGGTTTTTGGTGGCTACAGAGGCTTGCGGCAGCATAACTTCTGATCTAGGTTTACTTCTGGAGTTTTCTCTATTTATAGGAGTTTTTGGGGTCGAGGACAAGTCAAGGGGGTCCATGATGCGGCGGCAAGGCAGGGGGCGCGCCCACCCTTGTGGTTGCCTCGGGACTCCTCTCTGGTATCTTTTGCTCCAGTATTTTTTATATTTTCCAAAAATATTCTTCGTAAATTTTCAGCCCATTCCGAGAACTTTTTATTTCTGCACAAAAAACGACACCACAGTAGTTCTGCTGAAAACAGCGTCAGTCCGGGTTAGTTCTAATAAAATCATACCAAAACCAAATAAAATTGTTGTAAACATGGCATGAATACTTCATAAATTATAGATACGTTGGAGACGTATCAGCATCCCCAAGTTTAATTCCTGCTCATCCCCGAGAAGGTAAATGATAAAAGAAATAATTTATGAAGTGTGAATGCTAGCAAGTGCACAAGTTTGATCAATAATAATTTCAACTACTTTTTCTAGCATCATTATATATCATAACAGTAGCTCATATCATAAAACTTCTCATGATCAAGTAGCAAACTATTCACATGTTAAAGCATAGACCATAAACTTTCTTGAAAACTAACAAACTATGTTCTCAGTCATCAAACAATTGCAATTCATCTTATTTTCAGGAAGGGTCTATGTAAGAGCTTTGATTTAGTAAATTCCACATACTCAACTATCATATAGTCTTCCATGATTGCTACCACTCAAAGCATATTTTTAGAACAAATAGCATCCATCGAACACAGAGAAAGATAGGAGCTTAGTGTTTCGCCTCCCAACTTATTTATCATATAGATAATTTTCAACAATAATAATTCATGATCAAATATATTTGAATGGCCATATATGCTTGGATCTTTCCCCACCACATGGTACTTGCCAACTAGAGAATAATTGAGGTTGAAATGAGAAGGAATACTATTGACTCTTGCATAAAAGTAAAAGATAGGCCCTTCGCAGAGGGAAGCAGAGGTTTTCATGAGCTTTTTATTTTTGGATGTGCAAACCCTTAATGCAAAGGAACGTCGCGTTGTATTGCTCTTTGTGATAGCAACCTTTATTATGCAGTCCGTCGCTTTTATTTCTTTACCATCACAAGTTTGTACAATGCTTATTTTCCCTTACAATAAAAGATCATACATATTTAGGAGCAATTTTTATTGCTTTTTGCACCAATGACAACTTACTTGAAGGATCTTATTCAATCCATAGGTAGATATGATGGACACTCATGGCAAGAAACTGGGTTCAAGGATTTTGGATGCACAAGCAGTATTCCCGCTTAGTACAGAAATTTTGGCTAGCAAAAGATTATAAAAAAACAAGCACCACGTATTGGATGATCCATAACAATATAACTTCTATACAAATATACCCAAGCATAACTCATTACGTTGTCTTCCTTGTCCAACTTCAACTAATTTGCTCAAGTTTGAAAATAATTAATGGGGCTCACAATCATAGAAGATGTCCAAGATAGTATATTTATATGTGAAATCTCTCTTCCTTCAATATTCTTTCATGAATTGTTTAAGTGACCAATACTATGTTTGCTAACTTTCAATAAATTTATCACCTCTACCCCTTATATGTGAAGTCATTACTCCCCATGGGATAAGCATATGAAACATATATAATTTCAGATTTATGATATTCAATTCATTCAACCATTTACTCATAGGATATAAGTGAAGCACACGAGTAAATGACAAACTACTCCAAAAAGGATATAAGTGAACATCAATGAGTAGTCGAATAATTAAGTAGCTATGTGAAGACTCTCTCTCATAAAGAAAATTTTGATCTTAAGTATTTTATTCAAACAGCAAGCAAAACAAAATAAAATGACATTCCAAAAATGGCACACATCATGTGAAGAAGCAAAAACTTAGGCTCAACCGATACTAACCGATCATTGTTGAAGAAGAAAGGTGGGATGCCAACCGGGGCATCCCCAAGCTTAGATGCTTGAGACTTCTTGAAATATTAACTAGGGATGCCTTGGTCATCCCCAAGCTTGAGCTTTTGTGTCTCCTTAATTCCTTTTATATCACAGTTTCCCTAAATCTTAAAAACTTCATGCACACAAAACTCAACAAGAACTTGTGAGAAAAGTTAGTATAAATCAAATGCAAAACCTTATCATTCTCAACTGTAGAAAATCACTAAAATTATTATTTAACATTGCATATCAAATGCCACTGCATATTTAATACTCCTATCCTCAAATAGAATCATTAAACAAGCAAACATATGCAAACAATGCAAACATAACAGCAATCGGTCTAAACAGGACAGTCTGTAAAGAGTGCAATTGTACTCATACTTCCCTAACTCCAAAAATTCTGAAAAATTACCACACTGTATAAAATTTGTTGATACTCATTGTGTAAATTTCAAGATTTTATCACATTCTTACTTTCCATAAGAATTCAGACAATGATAGAAAACCTTCTGTTTTCAAAACAGCAACATATAGACTTGCAAAATAAGCATGGTAAAGGCTATACTTGACATTTCTATTGAACTAAAAGATAAAAAACATTACTCTAAATAACAGCAAGCAAGTACTAATAAAATAAAATGATGCTCCAAGCAAAACTCACACTACTGGAATCAGGGACTTTGCCATCTGCCAGCTCTTTGCCGTCTGCCAGCGGACGGCAATAAGGTCTTTGTCGTCTGCTTACAAAAAACAGACGGCAAAGAACCTGGTTGCCATCAGTCAGCTCTTTGCCGTCTGCCAGCAGATGGCAAAGAATCTTTGCCATCCGCTGGCAGACGGCAAAGAGATGGGTAGGTCCAACCCACCAGCCCCACCTCTTTGCCGTCTGCTGGCAGATGGCAAAGAGGTGCCCAGCAGACGGCAAAGAGATGCCCATCGTAGCCACCCCCTCTCTCTCTCCCCAGCCCCACCACACCGGCCCGATCCACTCCCACCCCACCTCTCTCTCTCTCATCCCTAAACTCTCACGAACTCACCCCCGCCCCTCGGTCCACCCCACCCCGGCTCCTCTCCCCACGATCTCCTCGCCGCCGCCACCACCCATGCCGGCCGGTTCCGGCGAGCACCGACCGCGCGCAACACTCCCCCAAGCTCTGCCCCTCTCTCTCTCTCTCCCGCTCGTCTCTCCCTCTCCCCCGCATGAGAGCTACGGCGGCCGATTCTGGCAAGCTCCGGCGGGATTCGACGGCGCCCAGCACACCCACGTGACCCCCTCGCCCCGCTCCTCCATCCCCTTCGACCAGATCCGACGCGCGCGTCCTCCTGCGACCACACGCGACCCTCCCCTGCGGCTAGGGTTTCGGCCACCACGTCGCTGGCGTGGCTCCGGCGTTGCTCCGGTGACTCAGGCTCATTTTGGTAGGAGCTACTAGGAGATGGAGAAGTTGTTCAAGGTCTCAAGAAATACATGTAGGTGAGGCTGTGCGTTTTACAGTTTGATATTTCGCTTTTGGTGCTTCAGGTGTATTTGTTCGTTGGATAAAAAGGTTATCTGACAAATTGATGTGCCATATGACTGTAGGTGAGTCTCGTTTCCAACCACACAAGAATTCAGAATCTGCCCATATTGGAGTGCAAGACCGCAGTTATCTCGATTGTAATTGGAGTATCTGCACTCTTTAACTGGGCAAAGCAGATAAAAATTCTTTAGGATCAGTCAAAAAAATTGCCTATATGAACTGCTGAGGAGTAGTTCCATCACGCAGGTCACACCCATCGCCGGTCAGTAATGTTGGTGGTGTAGGAGCCGATCCGAGAAATACTTTAATCAAGTGCACATGGTGCTTTGTGGCTGCTTGCTCTCGTCATACTATCAAGCAATGGTTCAAATCGCATCAAGGTTATATCTTGCTTTGACTGTATGAATCCTGAGTTTCTTATGCCATAGTTAAACAATTATCTCTTTCCAAGTGCTTATTCATGGAATAGAGTGGTTCAGCACAATCTTAAAGTGAGCCTATTTAGGACTTAACTAGGATTTCTTTAGCCACTTCTGGTAGGTATATTAGTTAAGGAGTTTCTTTTGTTCTGCCGCATTTTGTTAAGGAATTTCAAGTCATATTTATTGTAGGCAAAATAAGCTTCTTTATCGAAACATTCATGGCATGCATACCTGTATGAGTTATATGCTTTAGAATGATTTATATGGATGTAGCTATTGACCAAAACATTCATGGTAGATATACCTGATTTTCTTTTACACTTCAGACTGATTTATATGCATGCAGCTATTGACTGAGAGCATCATTTTAGTTTTACTAAACTGTCAAATAATGTCTGTTCTTTTATAACCCAAAGCTTGTTCCCAAGGTTGTGAATACATGTGTTTCTTAATATGAGTCTAAAAAGAATTGCTTATTAAAGGGGGTGTTTTTTCACAAAAATGATATAAAGGGTGTGCTAAATGTGAACATAAGTAACTTGGAAAAGGCCTATGTCTCTTAAGACATCTGTCTCTTTTGCATTGAACTTCAATTAATTATTTTTGTTTACTATGCATTCAGTTGAGTTGTAAAATTTAGGGTTGGCTTCTTATTACAAATGGTCCCAGTCTTATTTCTTATTGATACATAAAAAACATTGTTTAAATTCACTGTCATCTGGTTTGTACTTTGCTCGCTTGATCTGCATGCATTATATCCATTTACTTGCATCTCTGTACTGGTAATCTCTTTTTATTTTCAACAACGCCAAACTACCAAATTGTTTGTTGGTGTTCGTGTAGAATACTTATGATCTTTTTTGCATGTTTCTCTTGGCATTGTGCTAGATGTTGATGTGTGTGCAGGGGCTGATGGATGTGTTGTCTTTGCTCATGTGTAGTTCGCTGATTGATGTAATTTTCTGGTGCAGGAAAGTTGAAGGCCACCGTCAGTACATCTAGCAGCGGCAGCACCGGCACAACTTCAATCTGAGGTTATTTCTCCCCTAACTCATATCCTGTTCTTTAGTAAAATGTTTGACAGTGGAAAAAGAATGTTGGTTTTGGTTCTAAGTAGTTGGCCATTTGTACACATACGGTGTGCTATTGAATTATTTTAGCTGTAAATCCTATACTGCATATTTTAGCTCTAAACTCTGTACTGCATATTATAGCTGAATCCTGTACTGCATATTATAGCTGAATCCTGTACTGCATTGTAGATGGACAAAAAGACAAAGATGTTAATTTATGCGGCTGCGGCACAATGGTTTATCAACATGATAACATTGGTTGTTCAATCCAGAAAAAGAAAAAGAAGAGAAGCAATTATGTATGCCCCAATCCCAGCCGACTACCACCGCTATCCGGCAACAAGGAGCGCCACCGCGTCCGTCCACGGGTACCCCTGCTCGGCATAGTTCGTAGACGGTGAGTAATCCGAGATCCCCACTACGATAAATATATGTCTGTTTTTTGTCTAAATCTTGCGTGAACTGAACATAATTGTGTGCATACTGAACTTTGACTGAAACAATTGCTTGAGAGAATTAGCTATCATGAAATTGTGTACTTTGTTAATTTAATGTGTTTGTTCAAAGTCTGCCAAAACACCTTGGAGATGTGCTTAGCTATTGTAGGTTAACATGATGAATGAGTAGTCTCTTCATGACAAAGACCCTTAACTATGATGTCATCTACTCTCATTTGGTACGTGCATATGCATACTCTATTCTTAATTGCGGGCACTTCCTTTGTAATACGACTAATGGGGACATACAAAAAACACATAATGTCGATTGCGTTGAGTTAGGAAGGTGTACCCATCTGTCTACAGTCTGCTCTAAATACACTCTTCCCTTGACCATAGCAGTGAGGTCTTCGCGGTTAATTCCTGTGCCTGATGAGTGTTTTTGTAGTTAAAAATGGCATGAACAATTGCAACTTACTGTTAGTTATCTCCGAGCTGTAGTGAGCATCCTTACATTGTTCGGCTTGTAATATTGTATAATTCCTAAACACCGTCAAGTTTCCAGAAAGCTCATTGTAGATGAATTGGATAATTACCGGTGCAACATATGCGTGAAAGGGCTCTTAAGGCCCTTTTCTTCTTCTATTTAGATAACAGAGGTCCTGGTCTTGTAGGATTTACCCTTGTTTCAGTCATAAACCTATTGTTGCCTTTTTAGTGTGCTGAAAATCATGACTTTATAGTTTGGATCATTTGAACACTCTGTCTTGTTTCAGATACCATCATATTTTCCTGAGAGACATTATTCTATCCTTCTTAGATGTTCTACAAGCAGTCTTGCCTGGGAAGAAAATATACATCATGGGCAGCTTGAGTGTGGAGAAGAAAAACCCAGTCCAGGTATTTCACTTCCTTGACCAAAACCCTCCAAGAACTATCAAAAAGAGAATGACTATGTCATGAAAAGATTCATTTGCTAAGTCTGACTATGTCCTGAATAGATTCATTTACATACCAAGTCGATACAGATTCATCCGTAGAGCCTGAATGTTAATTTTATTCATTCAGTCATACAGGTTTGAATACTATACATTTCTACTCCTAACCCATTCTCTCTTTCTTAGTGTTTTTGTAATGCAGGTTGGAAGAAAAGAAGAAGATCCAGAGAAGATCTTAGTAATAAGATAGTTTCTAGGAAAATAGATATTTAGTTTTAGGTCATTTCTTGTAATTTCCGAAATGTAAATTTAATTACTTAATCATTTCTGATTCTTTATAATATGACTTTGTATTACCTATTCCAATTATTAATAAAGTTTTTAATTTACATGTGTTCATGACTATTGGTAATATGTGTTGGATATGCTATATTGGTCATATATATAATTTTCTGTGAAAATGAATTGATATAAGAAAAAACAGGGGCTATATAGCCACTTTGGCCTATTTGGCCTCTTTGCCGTCCGCTAGCAGACGGCAAAGAGCTTGCTTTCTTTGCCATCTGCCAGCGGACGGCAAAGAGCTTGCTTTCTTTGCCGTCCGCTAGCAGACGGCAAAGTGGCCTTTGTCGGCAGCCGTTCAGCCGGAGTGTTTGCCGTCTGCTGGCTGACGGCAAAGCCTTTGCCCTCTGCTATGGCA
The DNA here is from genome assembly GCA_011799875.1 of Thinopyrum elongatum. Taxonomy (NCBI): domain Eukaryota; kingdom Viridiplantae; phylum Streptophyta; class Magnoliopsida; order Poales; family Poaceae; genus Thinopyrum; species Thinopyrum elongatum. Next base: position 426,631,256 of record CM022297.1, read on the forward strand.
GATGGCAAAGCAGCTGATTCCTGTAGTGTCATATCATGTGATGAATAAAAATATAGCTCCAAGTGAGGTTACCGATAATGTTGAAGACGAATGAAGGGATGCCTTCCGGGGCATCCCCAAGCTTAGTTGCTTGGATCTTCCTTGAATATTACCTTGGCATGCCTTGTGCATCCCCAAGCTTAGGGTCTTGTAACTCCTTATTCTCCTCATATCGATATCTCACCCAAAACTTGAAAACTTCAATCACACAAAACTTAACGGAACTCCGTGAGATGGGTTAGTATGATAAAACAAATCATTCACTTTGGTACTGTCAAGACAAGATTCAAAAATTTTATCACATGATTCCTACTATACCCTATCATTTCTACAATTTATATTGAGCAATATAAGCCATATAAACTAAGAAACAAGCAAACTACGCATCGAAAACAGAATCTGTCAAAAACAGAACAGTCTGTAAAAATCTGAATTAAGGTAATAATTATATTACTCCGAAAATTCTGAAATATTAGGAAAAAGTAGAAAATTTGTATATAAATCAACTGTAAAAAATTCAGAATTTTTCCACATTCCAATGAAAGATAGGAATTTCTGTACTGGATGCAAAAGTTTCTGTTTTTGCACAGAATCAAATCAACTATCAACCACACTATCCCAAAGGCTTTACTTGGCACTTTATTCAAACAAAAGCTATAAAACATGATTAATACAGTAGCATAATCATGTGAACACACAAAACAGTTGGGGTAAATATTGGGTTGTCTCCCAACAAGCGCTTTTCTTTAATGCCTTTTTAGCTAGGCATGATGATTTCAATGATGCTCACATAAAAGTAAAGAATTGAAACACAAAGAGAGCATCATGAAGCATATGACTAGCACATTTAGGTCTAACCCACTTCCTATGCGTAGGGATTTTGTGAGCAAACAATTTATGGTAACAAGAATCAACTAGCATAGGAAGGCAAAACAAGCAAAACTTCAAGATTTTCAACACATAGAGAGGAAATTTGATATTATTGCAATATATAAAAGCTTATGTTCCTCTCTCATAGTAATTTTCAGTGGCATCATGAATGAATTCAACAATATAACTATCACATAAAGCATTCTTTTCATGATCCACAAGCATAGAAATTTTATTACTCTCCACACAAGCAAATTTATTCTCATGAATAGTAGTGGGAGCAAACTCAACAACATAACTATCATATGAGGTATAATCCAATTGAAAATTAAAATCATGATGACAAGTTCCATGGTTATCATTATTCTTTATAGCATACATGTCATCACAATAATCATCATAGATAGCAACTTTATTCTCATAATCAATTGGAACCTCTTCCGAAATAGTGGATTCATCACTAAATAAAGTCATGACCTCTCCAAATCAACTTTTATCAGTATTGTAGTAAGATTCAACACCCTCCAAAATAGTGGGATCAATACTACCTAGAGTTGACACTCTTCCAAACCCACTTTCATCAATATAATCATCATAAATAGGAGGCATGCTTTCATCATAATAAATTTTCTCATCAAAACTTGGGGGACTAAAAATATCATCTTCATTAAACATAGCATCCCCAAGCTTGTGGCTTTGCATATCATTAGCATCATGGATATTCAAAGAATTCATACTAACAACATTGCAATCATGCTCATCATTCAAAAATTTAGTGCCAAACATTTTATTGACTTCTTCTTCTAACACTAGAGCACAATTTTCCTTTCCATCATTTTCACGAAAGACATTAAAAAGATGAAGCATATGAGGCAACCTCAATTCCATTTTTTTTGTAGTTTTCTTTTATAGAGTAAACTAGTGATAAAACAAGAAACTAAAAGATTCAATTGCAAGATCTAAAGATATACCTTCAAGCATGCACCTCCCCGGCAATGGCGCCAGAAAAGAGCTTCGTTGACGGGATGTGAGTGCCGCTTACCTAGCCTCCCTGGCAACGGCGCCGGAAAAGAGCTTGATGTCTACTACGCAACCTTCTTCTTGTAGACTCATGTTGGGACTCCAAGCGCAGAGTTTTGTAGGACAGTAGCAAATTTCCCTCAAGTGGATGACCTAAGGTTTATCAATCCGTGGGAGGCGTAGGATGAAGATGGTCTCTCTCAAACAACCCTGCAACCAAATAACAAAGAGTCTCTTGTGTCCCCAACACACCCAATACAATGGTAAATTCTATAGGTGCACTAGTTCGGCGAAGAGATGGTGATACAAGTGTAATATGGATGGTAGATATAGGTTTTTGTAATCTGAAAATATAAAAACAGTAAGGTAGCAAGTAACAAAAGTGAGCAAAAACGATATTGCAATGCTTGAAAACAAGGCCTAGGGTTCATACTTTCTCTAGTGCAAGTTCTCTCAACAATGATAACATAATTGGATTATATAACAATCCCTCAACGTGCAACAAAGAATCACTCCAAAGTTTCTATCGGAGAACATAGGACGAAAATGTGCATCAACCCCTATGCATAGATTACCCCAATGCCACCTCGGGAATCCGCGAGTTGAGTGCCAAAACATAAATCAAGTGAATCAATAGAACATCCCATTGTCACCACAGATATCCCATCGCAAGACATACATCAAGTGTTCTCAAATCCAATACTCAATCCAACATAATGAAACCTCAAAGAGCAAGACTCAATTCATCACAAGAAGGTAGAGGGGGAGAAACACCATATGATCCAACTATAATAACAAAGCTCGCGGTACATCAAGATCATGCCATATCAAGAACACGAGAGAGAGAGATCAAACACATACCTACTTGTACATACCCTCAGCCCCGAGGGTGAACTACTCCCTCCTCATCATGGAGACTGCCGGGATGATGAAGATGGCCACCGGTGATGGTTTCCCCCTCCGGCAGGGTGCCGGAACAGGGTCCTGATTGGTTTTTGGTGGCTACAGAGGCTTGCGGCGGTGGAACTTCTGATCTAGGTTTATTTCTGGAGTTTTCTCTATTTATAGGAGTTTTTGGCGTCAGGGACAAGTCAAGGGGGTCCACGAGGCGGCGGCAAGGCAGGGGGGCGCGCCCCCCACCCTTGTTGTTGCCTCGGGACTCCTCTCAGGTATCTTTTCGCTCTAGTATTTTTTATATTTTCCAAAAATATTCTTTGTAAATTTTCAGCCCATTCCGAGAACTTTTATTTCTGCACAAAAAACGACACCACGGTAGTTCTGCTGAAAACAGTGTCAGTCCGGGTTAGTTCTAATAAAATCATACCAAAACCATATAAAATTGTTGTAAACATGGCATGAATACTTCATAAATTATAGATACGTTGGAGATGTATCAGGCCACAAGACTGACTTCTGTTGCATCCAGCAACCGGCAAGAAGTGAGAATGATGGATTCTATGTCATCCATCTAATGATGGAGTACAGAAGGGATGTGCAATCACTTTGCATGAAATCTTCATCCGATAACCATATCCAGAGATGGGCCGAAGCCTTTGGAGCCGTGCCGGATAATCGACTTCGAAATGATTTCTACCGGATGCAGCAGGAAATTGCATCCATCATCATGAAAGATGTCCTCGAAGAGAATGGGATGTTCTACGGCGGCCCAATATCACGAGCTGACGTCCGAACCCGCATAGCCCTACAGCATCAGGACATGACGCCTTTCACTAAGCTTGGGTGCACCCTCCCGGATATGGACAGATGGGAAGAGTGCACTGCTTAAAAACAATGTGTCTGTTTAGTTACTTTTTACTTTCTGTACGACGAAACTTCGAATGTCTCAATACGACGAAACTATTAGATGTAAATGGTGCCGCGCTCTAGTTAATTAGTTTCGGTATGATGAAATTTGTTAACTATGTTTACTATATATGTTGCTTTTATTTCATAACTGTTTCTCCCCACAGGCCGACGTATCTTCTGCTGCATATTATCGTTGAATTCGCTTCATGATATATATATACACATATGTGCATCTCTGACAAGTATATAGATCAACGATGGCGAGGAAGTGGTATGCCGCGTATGTAGGGCATGTTCTGGGTGTGTACGATGAGTGGCCAGAGTGTCAGGCCCAAGTGTACCGCTTCCCGGGCGGAAGCCAGAAAGGGTTTGATAGCAGAGTGGAAGCCGAAGCTAGTTACTTGAGATTCATAGCGCAAAAGGGGATTCAGAACCAGCGCCATAGAAACTACTACATAATCCCGCTTTTGCTCATCGTAATCGCTCTTATCTCGTATGTCATAGTTTAGGTAGATGATAAAACATGTGTCTGCGGTGACAATGTAAGAGACATGTGATCATTAACTTGTATCGCTATTTCGAGATGATGATGAGATCGACATCATTTGTGTTTGATAATGATGATATGATGAGACTATGTTGTACCACTTCGATGATGATGATGAGACATTCCTTTTTCATATAGTTTCAGTGTATGTGTATGTTGTAATTGTATAAAACCTGTAAAAATACGAATACAGCAAAAAAAATACTAGCAGTAGCGAGGGGTTTTGGAGTAGCAGCAGCACTGCCTTGCCAGTAGTGTTGGTGGTAGGGGCGCGCTACTAGTATTAGCAGTAGCGATGGACAGAAGCACACTACTGCTAGATATAGGTAGCAGTAGTGCTGGGTAAGAACCGCGCTACTGCTAAAGTTTAGCTGTAGCGCCGTAGCAGTAGCGCGGGCACCAGCGCTACTGATAGCAAAAAACCCATGCTACTAGTAGCGTTTTTCCTAGTAGTGTAAACTAGGGTTTAAGCTTCTGTCACTCTAGCAACCCATCATCTAATAACTACTCCACAATGCATTCCCTTAGGCCCAAATATGGTGAAGTGCAATGTAGTCGACGTTCATATGACACCACTAAGGGAATCACAACATACATATCATCAAAATATCAAACACATATCAAGTTCACATGATTACTTGCAACATGACTTCTCCCGTGACCACAAGAACAAAAGTAACTACTCACAAATAATAATCATGCTCAAGATCAGAGGGGTATTAAATAGCATAATGGATCTGAACATATAGCCATCCACCAAATAAACCATATAGTAATCAACTACAAGATGTAATCAACACTACTAGTCACCCACAGGTACCTATCTGAGGTTCCGGTACAAAGATTGAACACAAGAGATGAACTAGAGTTTGAGAGGAGATGGTGCTGTTGAAGATGTTGATGGACATTGCCCTCCCAAAGATGGGAGAGTTGTTGGTGATGATGATGACGATGATTTTCCCCTCCGGGAGGGAAGTTCCCCCGGCGGAATCGCTCCGCCTGAGGGCAAAAGTGCTCCTGCCCAAGTTCTGCCTCGAGACGGCGGCGCTTCGTCCCAAAAGTCCCCCTCTGATTTTTTCTAGGTCAAAATGACTTATGTACCAGAAGATTGGCACCGGAGGTGGGCCGAGGAGGGCACAACCCACCAGGGCGCGCCTGGGGGCCCAGGCGCGCCCTGGTGTCTTGTGCTCACCAGGGTGGCCCCCTCCGGTAGTTATTTGCTCCAGTATTTTTCATATATTGCAAAATAATTCTTCGTAAATTTTTAGCTCATTTGGAGATGTGCAGAATTGGTAACTCTGACGTAGCTTTTTCAAGTCCAGAATTCCAACTGCCGGTATTCACCCTCTTTGTTTAAACCTAGTATATTATGAGAGAAAAGCCATTAGAATTACTCCAAAAAGCATTATTATGGATAAAAACATTATAAATAACAGTAGGTAAACATGATGCAAAATGGACGTATCAGAAATAAAAGTTACCTTCCAAACTTATGAAAAATCTTACATACTTTGAACCAATGGCTAATAATGAAGCAGATAAATAAGAAAAAATGTTGGGATATTCTCATAAAATACTAAGTTTGATAGGGATATACATAATAAACTTTATGATTCAAGTGATGAAGATGTTGAATTTTTTTATGAAGGAAAAGTTGATGATCTCTCTTATGATGAGTGGGTAGCTTAAAAACGTAGGGAGGAAATTACCTTAGATGTTGCTACTCCAAATAATGATACACTTATGTAAGTATTGCTTTTTATGGTGACACTATGTTTGTAGGCACTATTGAGATGATTATGTTATGCCTATACTTATTATATTTATCATGATTGGCGAGGCAATTATGACACCTCTTGTGGACTTGAAATTTACTTGAGACCTATGATGAATCTATATTGATAAAAAATATTATAATATTATTGAAAATGGACATGGAGAGGTCATGACTTTAGGTAGTGATGATCGCACTAATTTGGAGAGTGTTCAGTATGATTGCAATATTAATAAAAGTGGGTTTGGAGAGGTCATGACTTTAGTTACCGTTGATCCCTGTAGGAACGAAGTATGTCTACCAGAGGGGGGGTGAATGGGAGTTTTAAATTTTCTTCAGAAAACTTAAATCTCTCAGAACCCAGCAGCGGAATAAACAATAAACAGACTAAGAAGAACTACAACATATGACCGAAGGGAAACTAAAACATGCATCGAAGTAAAATACATGAATGAAATGCATTGAAGGTAAACTTGAGTAACAGAGGTAACCGGTGGTGCTCGATAAGGAATTTGTTCGACCAGTTGGTCCTTCTGCACAAGGACTACATCTGGTTGGAGGGGCTGTGACTTAACACGAAAGATAAACTCTCTTCACCCTATTCTCCTCGACAATTGATTCGTCAACCAATGCCGATTACTCGTGGTAGATACTTGAAGGCGATCTCCAAACCTTTACATACTTCTTCTTCGAGAACCACAATTACTCTTGGTCTCTGAAGAACTTGACACCTAACCGTCTAGAGAGTTTGCAGCTCTCAAGAGTAATAGGCGGAGCGTACTAAACTTAGATTCTAGTGATGCTGAACTACTATCTAATTCCTCGGCTCTAGGGTTTTTCTCTCGGTGGATTTTAAACTCAAATCGCTCAGAGAGGGGGTTGCTCAACAATCTTCTCAGAAATCAAACGGAGCAGCCACCGGACAAAGCCGGCGCGGGGTGGCTATTTATAGCCGCAGTCTTCCCAGATGGGAAATGACCATTTTGGACACGAGGTCCGGTCAATGGCCAACCCACACGTTCTCAACGGTCGGAGTTTGGAGCAATGGTAACATTACTTGAGGAACAAGTAATGCTAACTCCTCGGTCCAAGGCAAATCTCTCGCAGCGAAGAAGATCATAGTCTCTTGCTGGCAAGTATTTGCTCGGAGCACAAAGAGATTTCTCTCACAGCTTTCATAGGTTTGGGTTTAGCATCAGAGAATCAAAGCTTCGGAACGCTATACCCCTCTTAATAGTACGATGATCCTATGACTCAATGAAAGAAGAAGAATAACAAAATAAATGCTACGTCTTCACTTCGTCTTCATTCTTCCTCGAACGTAGTCATTTGCTTCGAACAATCACTGAACCAATTGCTTAAACTTCAGCAATTTTTAGGGGTCACTCTTGTTAGCTTTATCTTCGGTGATAAACTTCGCTGCCTCGCATGGAGATTATCTTCGTCATTTTCATCAAAATCCTCGATTACTCCAGGGACCTGTTACTCTGTGTGCACTAGCAAACACATAAGTACCAAACTGTTTATGTCAACAAACTCCAAAACATAAGGGGCCTATCATTGCACCAACAATCTCCCCCTTTTTGGACGGTTGTTGACAAAACAGATAATCATCAAAGTGAAGATAGATAAGAAAATTTTATGTTGAACAAGAGTGAACTTGCGTTACTTGACTCGATGATGAAATATACTCCCCCTGGATGTATGCAGGTTCAATTGATATATAATGAAATTCCTTGCAATTCATTTGAGAGTGTGGAGAATTTTCAATCATGCGAGGTAATGATTCATACTGATGATGGATAATCCAATGAGATAAAAGTGCAATCATTCATAACTTCTGTTAGCAATTTCACCTGCAAAACAAAGAGCTTCAAGAGAGAGCAGTACAGCAGGTGGGGTTATTAATATTACAGCCCATAACTGAAGTTTTACATCAGAGCACATGAAATGGTGCAATTGTCTCAAGGATAGAGCGAGAAAAGCATAAACACCAAATCCAACAGAGCAAATCTATCAAACTCTCGATGTTATTCTCCCCCTTTTTGTCAACTAGTTTCAAAAAGGTGATGAAACAACACGAGTGGAAAACTGTGAATATGATTCACTCTGAGGCATCGCCTGAGGAACTGTCTGACGAAGTTTCTGATTTGGAACTGTGCGGAATCTCTTCATCTTCAGCGGCAACAGTAGCAGCTAATCCTTCAAGACTGACTTGGGTCTAGGACGAGGAAGGAATATTGGTGTCAGCCTCATCACACTTGTGAGACAGAGGATTTTCTTCAGAAGGCTTGACAGTTGGCGAAGTGGCTTCTGATTCATCGACCAATTTGCGCAGCTGTATTCGAAGTAAATTCATTGTAGGTTCACGAGCTGGCAAAGGTGGAGTGGAGCGATCATGAAAATCTTCATCAGTAAAGCCTTAGTCAATGTACTAATAGAGTTCTTGAAGGTGAGATTTGCTGAGTTGCTTCTTGGAGAAAAAATTCCGAAGCAATTTCCATAGGCGCTTCTTGTTTTCTGTTGTAATCATGTGCACAACTTTTGTTCCGTTGTGAATAGCATTAAGTTCAGCAGCCAGATGTTCTTTCTCTTGGTGGTCTTCGGCCATATGCTTCAATAGAAACTGCTGAGTGCGCATGTTCACTTCAAGATGTGAAGGAGGTTGAGTATTCGGCAGACGATCATGCTTGGGCAGCTTCGGTCCATTGAAAGTGTTGTGATAGTCAGAAGTGCTTGACCCTAGTGCTTTTCCTGAAGAAATATCTTCCATAACTTTCAGTGTATCACGCACAGGAGGAATGAAGCTCTTGTGACTGACTTTAGCAAGATATTCGGTCTTCATTGCATAGTCAACCACTTTCTGAATCCATGGTGCGAATACCTTGATGGTTTTAGGACACTGAGCTGAATCCATTAAGATGTGCAAGAACATGTCTTCCACATCGAAGATATAACCCTGAGAGATGGCATGGATGGTGTTCCGAAGAACATCAAATATTACATTGTCAGTATTCATTCCAGCCAGCAGACAGATGGTATATGTGAGGATGTGGTATAGAGTCTGATTGCCGAATGTTAAATGTTCAGGCAGAGGAGAATCATGGTAGTCACGAATCTTTTCTTTATCCATTATGCATCAGAAATCTTCATCGGTGACTGCATCAATGTTGTGAACGCGAATCTCAGTTTTGCCATGTTCAAATCGAGGAAAATGAAAATGGGAGACAAAGTCCAAAGCAGAGCATTTGATTCTTTTTCCTTCTGTCATACATTCCATTATCCACTGTGTGCTATCTGTCTCATCGCCAGAAATATACAGAGTTGCATAAAACTGAAGAATAATCTCCATGTTCCATGGATGCTGGTAGCCTAAGACACGAGTGAGACCATAGTCTTTGATGTCTTGCAGAATTTGATTGAAGCGTCCGATGCTTTTCATGGCTGCAAAGTCTGGGAACTCATGAGGGAAAATCTTCAGGCTGTCATACAAAATACGAGAGTAGTATATTGCCTGTTCCTGAGTCCAAAATCAAGGAGAATCAGATATCTTGGGTTTTCTGTAAGGATTCTCTCGAAAGAAAAGTGGGTGAGTATTTCTATTGAACAACGACCCTTTGATGTCGACACCGATGGAAAATAAGGGCAGTCGCTCGCGAGGATAGGGGGTTGCTCAACAATCTTCTCAGAAATTAAACGGAGCAGCCACCGGACAAAGCCGGCGCGGGGTGGCTATTTACAGCCGCAGCCTTCCCAGATGGGATATGATCATTTTGGACACGAGGTCCAGCCAATGGCCAACCGACATGTTCTCAACGGTCGGATTTTGGAGCAATAGTAACATTACTTGAGGAACAAGTAATGCTAACTCCTCGGTCCAAGGAAAATCTCTCGCAGTGAAGAAGATCACAGTCTCTTGCTGGCAAGTATTTGCTCGGAGCACAAAGAGATTTCTCTCACAGCTTTCATAGGTTTGGGTTTAGCATCAGAGAATCAAAGCTTCGGAATGCTATACCCCTCTTAATAGTACGGTGATCCTATGACTCAATGAAAGAAGAAGAATAATGAAATAAATGCTACGTCTTCACTTCGTCTTCATTCTTCCTCGAACGCAGTCATTTGCTTCGAACAATCACCGAACGAATTGCTTAAACTTTAGCAATTTTTAGGGGTCACTCTCGTTAGCTTTATCTTCGGTGATAAACTTCGCTGCCTTGCAGGGAGATTATCTTCATCATTTTCATCAAACTCCTCGATTACTCCAGGGACATGTTACTCTGTGTGCACTAGCAAACACATAAGTACCAAACTGTTTATGTCAACAAACTCCAAAACATAAGGGGCCTATCATTGCACCAACAATCCCACTATTTTGGAGAGTGATAAAATCTATATGAATGTGGATAATTAGGAGTATTTCCTAGATGATAGCTATATTGTTGACTTTGATTATGATCCCACATGTAATTACTCTGCGAGATGGAAGTATAACTACAGAAATCTTCATACTAATAAATCACCTCTCTTTATGTTGAAAGATTTAAATTTGCATTCTTCTCTCTTGCCTATGCTAGGGATTGCTTGTCCTAATATTTTTTTTTACTTATAAGATGCATATGCATAGGAAGTGGGCTAGACTTAAATATGCTTGGTATATGCTTTATGGTGCTCTCTTTTATGCTTCAATTCATATTTTCATGTGATCATCATTAAAATATTTAGCCTATCTTAATGGCTATAAGAAAGAGCTTGCAAGAGACAACCCATAAGTATCCTTAATAAAGTTCTTACTTACTGTGGCAACACTCTTTTTTATGTATTTTCTCAATAAAGTGCCAAGGCTATCCTTTAGCATGTTAAGTTAGCACGTTCATGTGTTGTTGTGCTAAAACAGAAATGTGTCTGCTACTAAAAAAATCTAATCAACTAGTAGCTGGTAAAATTACAAAATTTTAACACATAACACATACATGAGTTCCCTGCTAAGTGCTAACTTTAAGAATTTTTCAGTTATAGATGTATGAAAAAAATTATTCTTTTCTGATTGTTCTATTTTGACGTATTCCTGCTATAGATTCCTATAGTGGTGTGAGAATTTTAAAATTGTGTTAACATAGAGTAGATAATGTTGAATTTTAATTATGCCATGGGTCTACAACAAATCTTCGTAAGAATTAAATTTTGTTTAACCTAACCCCCTGGCAAGTTCTGTGAAAGTTTTGTGTGGAAGAAGTTTTTAAGACCTAGGTGAGATAGTGATATGAGAAGAATAAGGAGATGCAAGTGCTAAAACTTGGCGATTCCCAAGGCACCCAATGGAATATTCAAGAATACTCAAGCATCTAAGCTTGAGGAGGCCCAAGGCATCCCCTTTCTTCATCAACAATTATCGGCTTGTCTTGGTTGAACCTATGATTTTATTTGTTCACATGATATGTGTTATTTTTGGAGCATCATTTTGTTTTGTTTTTTGCTTTTGCTTTTGCTTGCCGATCTTAAACAATCATCACATCAAAACAAATTTACTATGTAGAGCTTTACATGGTTATGTATTTTTTTCTCTTTTGCTTCACTTATATTTGTTAGAGCATGACGGAGTCCAATTAAGAAATGATTAGAAATCTCTTCCTTCACTTATGTCTTTTTGGAGAGTTGGATAGTAATTGGTTGTCGGCATGGATTAGTATGTTGATACTAAAATTGATAGGCATGCATTTGTGGTATAAATGAAAACTTGTGCGAATTATTCCTAAAGTTATAAACTTGAGTATTGGAATCTTTTTGAGATAATGAGGGGGTAAGAGATGAGCATGTTGGTAAATAGTTGGCGCTTATCAGTGATAGGTGTTGTTAATGTTGGATCAACTTGCTTTTCTTCCATCAATCAACCTAAGTTGGGAAAAGTGTTACTTGCGTCAATCCACATAGAAGCGGTAGTTGTAAGTAAGCATGTGACTTTAGTTTAAGTCGGGATACATAACGGCATTTATTTCACCAAAGTACTCCATCGCAGTGCTTGATTATGTAGTTCTATGTTGATGCTTGATAACCCACAAGTATAGGGGACCGCGAGACAGTCTTCGAGGGTAGTATTTCATCCAAATTTATTGATTCGACACAAGGGGAGCCAAAGAATATTTGTAAGTATTAGAAGTTGAGTTGTCAGTTCAACCACACCTAGAGAACTAAATATATGCAGCAAAGTGTTTAGTAGCACGGTAGTATGATAGTTTTATAGCAACAGTAACAGTAGTAGTAGCGGTAACAGTAACAGTAGCAGTTTCGTAGTGATCGTAACAGCAGCAACAGTGAAAGTAACTTAGCAAAGATCAATATGAGAAAAGCGTAGGCATTGGATCAACGATGGATATTTGTGTTGGATGAAATTCGTCATATAATAGTCACAACCTAGAGAGATACACAATAGCTCCAATTCATCAATGTAATGTAGGCATGTATTCCGTATATAGTCATACGTGCTTATAATAAGAACTTGCATGACACCTTTTGTCCTACCCTCCCGTGGTAGCGGGGTCCATAAGGAAACTAAGGGATATTAAGGCCTCCTTTTAATAGAGAACTGGAACAAAGCATTAACACATGGTGAATACATGAACTCCTTGAATTACAGTTATCCCCGGAGATTATCCCAACTATTGTCACTTTGGGGTCTATGGATCAGAACAATAACAAGTGCATATAACTAGAATATATGATCAAGAAGTCAGATATGTTCATGAAAACATAGAGGGTTCAGATCTAAAATCATGGTACTCGGGCCCTAGTAACAAGCATTAATCATAGCAAAGTCATAGCAACATCAATCTTAGAACATAGTGGATACTAGGGATCAAGCCCTAACAAATTGACTCGATTACATGACAAATCTCATCCAACTCCATCACCGTCCAGCAAGCCTATGAAGGAATTACTCACTCTCGGTGGCGAGCATCATGAAATTGTTGATGGAGAACGGTTGGTGATGATGATTGCGATGAATCCCCCTCTCTGGAGCCTCGAACGGACTCCAGACCAGGCCTCCCAATGAAGAACAGGAGGTGACGGCGGCTCCGTACACTACTAGTAAATACCTTATAGGTAGAACCTTAACAGTAGCATGGGGTACAGGGCCACCGCTAGCTACTGCTACTTAGCAGTAGCGCTGGGTGTAAACCGGCGCTACAGGTAATCCTATAGCAGTAGCGCTGGCCGCCCACCCAATGCTGCTGCTAAGTGGTCCTGACCTAACCCACCGGGGCTACTCGTAGCAGTAGCGCGTCCTGGGTAAAACACGCTATTGTTAAACTAATAGCAGTAGCACGGCAATACGGTACAGCGCTACCACTACCGGTCTAATGTTCCTTGCTTGTGGGCCCATCTTAGCAGTAGTGTGTGCCGCTAATCCAGCGCTACTGCTATGGCGTTTAGCATTAGCGTTGTTCCCTAACACGTGCTGCTGCTAAGCCCATCCTATCTTCTCCACGCGGTCGCCCCTCACTCTCCCTCTCCACTCCACTCTCACTCTCCCTTTCCACTCTCTACCCCGCACCGGCCCTTCCTGACCACCGTCGTTGCCCGGCCGCCACCGCCGCCCGTCGCTGCCGACGCTCCTTCTCCTCCTCCATCGAGGTAGCTCCTCCCTCCTCCATCCACCTCCCTCCCTCCTCCTCCCTCCTTCTCCCACCTTCCTCCACCTCCCGATCCCTCCCTCCTCCTTCCACCTCCCTCTCCCTCCTGCCTCCTCCCTCCCACCTCCCTCCCTGCCTCGTCTGTCCTCCTCCTCCCTCCGTCCTCCTCCTCACTACCTCGTCCATCCTCCTCCTCCTCCCTCCCTCCACCTTACTCCCTCCCTCATCCCTCCCTTTGTTCCTGCTCCCTCCACCCCCCCTCCATTTTTGAATTTTAATAGTACAAATTTGTAGGTATTAAATTTAGTAATAGAAGTTTGTAGTAAGAAAATTTAGGTATAGCAATTTTAGTAATAGAAATTTTTAGTAAGTGTTGAATAGAGTAGAACTAGGGTATTTAGTTATGTTAATCTCGCATTGCCAAATTTAGAGAGAGAGAGAGACCTATTTAGTTATGCTTCTTGTTTGAATGAAATGTTCGGATTATAAGATATATTGAAATGTTTTTGTTAATATTTTGAACCATTGAAATGCAATGAGCACCAAGTTTGAATGCTCATGTGTGAACGCTCATGTGGCATAGGGTAGATCACCGACGAGCCGGTCGACGACGCCCAGAAGATCACCGAGGACACCCGCGCCCGGTCAACAACCATCATCTATAGTGAATAAACATGGTCTATGTGGTCTATGTGGTTTCATAGATGTTTTATAGATGTAGTAGTAGTAGATGAGTAGTTGTGACAATGTGTATGGACATCTTTGTATCGCAAGGAAAATCTGCGTGGCCTATGTTTTGCCGGAGTGTTGATTCATTTCCGTTCCGGCAAATTTCAGGCGCTCGATATGTGCTATTTTAGCAAAGGTCATGCAGGATTTTTCCGTGAATTTTAGCATGACTTGTGCTATAAAGTAGGAAATATCGAGTGCCCGTGATTTGCCGAAACAGGAATTAAATGACATCCCGGCAAACCATCGGTAATTTTTTTATGTCATTACTTGATATATGTAACGGTTTGACTATCATTCTGTTGGGGCTCCTTGTGTGACTTTTGGTCTGTTCTTGAAGGAAGGATGCCGACTGTTGTCGTGGGGGTCGCTTCTCTTCCTTCTTCTCGTGATATACCTTGGTAATGCACGAGAGGAGGAGGGGAAGCGACCATCACCCACGGTCGAAATATCTGTGACGGAGTGTCCACCATATACTGTCAAAATATGAGAGAGGAAGAATCCCGACTGTTGTCGTGGGGGTCGCTTCTTCTTCATTCGAAGGTGTTAGACATTTTGGTGTAATTCATTTTCGAATTAACGGAGGAGCTACCATCACCGACGGTCGCAAATGTCAGAGAGGAAGAATCCCGACTGTTGTCGTGGGGGTCGCTTCTCCTTCGTTCCCGTGTGCTAGACATTTTGGTGTAATGCACTCGGGAAAGAAGGGAGGAGCGACCATCACCGATGGTCCATATATCAAAGAGGGAGTGCCCACCATATACACCATGTGAGATGAGAGTTTTCAAGGAAAGTCTCGACAGACCGAAAGTCAACCCGTGGTGAATAGTGATTTGTGTGTTGAGTTCCTGGTGAACACAGGAAATGTCTGACAATGATAGGATCTCGGAGTGTGAATACTAATACAACGACCGGGGTATGTGCGATAGGATGCCTCACCTGCAAAATGGTAGGTTCTTCACCGTCAAGCTGGAAGAGACCTTTGATGTTTGTACGGTACGCAACGGCAACAAGTATTTCTTCATAATTAATCATGACTTGTGATTGTTTGCTTCAACGGGTAATTTCTGGGTTTTTTTTAATTCGAGTAGTACATCCCCTGCCATGCAAGACCTTATGTCTTGGAGAAGCTTGGTTTCCAAGACTTTGAGAATATGGAGACGAGGAGAGCTCACCTTAGGACTAAACATGGTTATGCTTTTCAAGTTAAGCTCTACAATGCGCTTAATCACTCCCATTTCGGTTGCTCAAATTGGGGAGCTCTCTGCAAGGCCTATGGATTTGCGGAGAATATGCAAATAACCTTTGATATTCGTCCCAAAGATGAAGATATTGAAGATAATATCGACATTGGGGTCGATGTGCATATGCCTCCTGTTTTGCCTAAATGTGAGTTTGTCAAACTAATTTGTTAAGTAATTTATATTGTTTATTTAAAAATATTTGGTGTTCATCACTACTAAACTTGTTTATTTATAATAGTCAGCTTATTTCTTATCTTCAAGAAATATTCAGAAAGATGTGGACAGGACATACTACAACTATGGCTTCGAGCTTAATTGTTAGGAGAAAGGATATCTTGCCTCATTTATAGATGATGTTGAGACTTTTAAGACCAATCACTTTATCAGCCCAAATTATATTGGATACGTGCCACTAGTCCTTCAGTTGCATGATGGTAACTTCATTGCCAAAAACATGGTATGATTTTGTTAATGATGGTAACTTTGTTGCATACATTCTCTTAAGTAAACTACATTGCTAACTATATATGTTACTATGTTGTTCAACAGAAGCTCCCGAGCGAGGTTGTGCCTCACATGATGCTTACCGAAGGGAGTATGTACATGGTTAGCTTATGACCGTTTCCTCCGGCGTCTTACCAAAGTGCATACTCTATTTCTTTGAAAGATGGAAGGCTCAATATCAAAGAATGGAGCAAACTAATGAAGGCGCGCACGCAACCAATTGGAGACAACATGCGTGTGCACAAGCCAGAAGTTGGCGACAGGTGGATCTCCATTCTCCATTTTAGAGATGGACCGGTTTACCTATTTTATGTTATTTTACCTAGGAGAGAGGAGTAGGTCCTAGGTAGTAAGAACAATTAGCTAGTGTTGATTATGACTATGATGATGATGATTAGTTGTTATTATGATGATGATGAGTTATGTGCTACAGTGTGTTAGCTAGAATGATGAATTGTTATATGACTCATAGATGATGATGATGAGGAGTTGTTATGACTATGATGATGATGATGATGAGTTGTTATTATTATTATTATTATTATTATGATGATGATGAGTTGTTATTATGATCATGATGAGTTATTATATCATTGGGTGAAAGAATGCAGATTAGATTCAAGTGGATGGATCCAAAGTGACCAAGTTGGATTAGTAGCCGCGTTTCTTCCACCCAATGATATAATAACTCATCATGATCATAAAATCATATGATGAGACTACTTTATAAAACCTGTACAAATACAGCGCAAATACGTAGAAGAAAATAAAAATATAGGAAATTGTAGCAGTAGCGCTGGTTGTACCCACACTACTGCTAGGTAGGGGTAGCAGTAGCGGCAGTTGGACCCACGCTACTTCTAGGTAGGGGTAGCAGTAGTGCTCGTTGAACCAACGCTACTACTAAGCAATAGATGTAGCGCCGTACCAGTAGCGCGGGACCCAGCCCTACTGGTAGGCTTTCATCCCGCGCTACTACTAGGGTTTTCCCTAGTAGTGGTATCGTAAAACACGATGAAAATTCTCCTCTTATTTTTTTCTCGGGAAGATGGTATATTATGGAGTTGAGATTAGGGTCAGTGGAGCCTCATCGGCCCCCACAAGGTAATAGGACACGCCCAGGGGGGTGGTCGCGCCCTATTGCCTTGTGGGCAATAGGTGGCCCCCTCTGGTGGGTCTTCGCTCCAGTATTTTTCAAATGTTCCATAAGAAATCTCTAAAAAATTCGTCCAATTCCGAGAACTTTTATTTCTGCACAAAAAATAACACCATGGTAGTTCTGCCAAATACAGGGTTAGTTTCATTCAAATCTTGCAAATTAGAGTCCAAAACAAGGGCAAAAGTGTTTGGAAAAGTAGATACGACGGAGACGTATCAAATCCCCAAGCTTAACTCATTGCTTGTCCTCAAGCAATTCAGTTGACAAACTGAAAGTTATAAAGAAAAAATTTTATGAACTCTTTTGTTCTTGTATCCGTATATAAGCTTAAATAGCACCCAAGTTTTCAGCAAAGATCATGAACTAGCCATGCAGATGATAACACTTAGAAACCACATTTACTCATATCAATGGCATAATCAACTAGCGAGCAATAATAACATATCTCAAATGCCAACAATTTGTCAAAACAATCATGATATAATATGATAATATGGTATCCCGCTAGCCCTTTCTGAGACTGCAAAACATAAATGCAGAGCACCTCTAAAGTACAAGCAGCTACTAAACATTGTAATTCATGGTAGAAGAGATCTAGTCATTATGCATACAACATTAACTATACTCAAAGCATAAGAATGACAATAGTGCTCTCAGGATTGGTGCTTTAAATGAGAAGGTGATGACTCAACAATAAAAGTAAATAACATAAAAGTAAATAGATAGACCCTTCATAGAGGGAAGCAGAGATTTGCAGAGGTGCCAGAGCTCAAAGCATAAATCATGAATGAATACATTTTGAGAGGTGTGCTTTTCCAGTCAACGTCATGACAAAAGGATTTTCAATATCTTCCATGTTAAACACATTATCGGCGGTTCCCAAGTAGAAAGGTAAAGTTTACTCCCCCTCAACCATACAAACACAAGCCATGGCTAACCTAATTCACGGGTGCCCTCCATACAATAAACTTCCCGGGGGAGTTTGTTTTATTATATTTTTCTTTTTTTTATTACAAGATTGGGCATCCCAATTACCAGCCTCTCTCGTGCAATGACAAGTGAATAAACACCCATCGTGAGAATAACCTGCTTAGAATGGAACATACTGACCACCCCCCATCGCTCCATGAGCGGTACGGGCACACAAAACAGATGATTATTTGAATGATTAGAGGTGGCACATGCAAATTTACTTGGACCGGCAGAGTAATACCGCATATAGGTAGATATGGTGGACACATTTGGAACAACTTTGGTTTAAGGATTTGGATGCACAAGCAACATTCCCGTTTAGTACAGGCGAAGGCTAGCAAATAGATTGAGAAGCGACCAACTAGAGAGTGACAATGGTCATAATCATGCATTGCGAATAATTAACATTGAATACTATCATGAGTAGGATATAAACACCATGAACATAAATATGGTGGAGGCTACGTTGGTTTTGAATCAACTACATGTGTGAACATGTGTCAAGTCAAGCCACTTGAAACATTCAAAGGAGGATACCATACTAACATACTACTCCCTCCATCCCAAAATAAGTGTCTCAAGCTTAGTGCAACTTTGTACTAAAGTTAGTACAAAGGTGAGACACTTATTTTGGGATGGAGGGAGTACATCATAACCATTTTAATGTATGTTGACATTCAAGATAAATCATTATCCACTCCGAGCTACTTTAGCATGGAATGAGCAACTATAATCTCTAATTTTCATCACAAACATGTTTACTCATAATATGTTGAATCATGGATACTGAGTTAAACATATTTACGAAAACAAAAACAAGTAGAGTTCATACCAACTTTTGTTTGCCATAGTCACTTCATCAAATCATCATCATCATTATCTTTCACTTTCACGGACGAATGATGTGAAAATAATAACAGTGCAGGAGTGTCGTGGACTAAGCTGGAATCTGCAAACATTTTATTCAAAGGAGAAGACAAGGTAATATTGGCTCGTCGTTAGATCAACAACAAAGCATATGAGAGCCACTCAACAATTTCATCTTTGTCTTCTCCTTACGACGACTCAACGAAAACAAAAGAAATCTAGAGAAACACACTGCAATGTTTTTGGACTTTTTAGTTTTTCTGAAGAAAGCAAACTAAGGAAGAAAAAAAAGCGAGAAAAACTATTTACACGGGAAAGCTCCCAACAAGCAAAGAAGAAACGAGAAATCTTTTTGGGTTTTCTTTTACTACTACGAACTAACTAAACAAGAAACAAAAACTGAAAAGAAGCGAGAAATATTTTTTGATTTTTCAAAGTTTTTCAAACACAAAAGAAGAAAGAAAAATAAAACTAACATGGATATACAATGAAAAAAGATGAACACCGACAACTAGAATGAATATGTGAACATGAATGTTATGTCGGGTGAAATATGTACTCCCCCAAACTTAGGCTTTTGGCCTAGCTTGGTAATCAGCACCGCTGGTTAGGATAATATTTGTAATGATAACTCGTGGAGGCATTTTGTGCCGCCTCCTCTGCAAGATGAGCGGCCTCTACTGCCGTGTTATACTCAAGTGCCTCATCCTCATAGAAAAAATATCTTCTTTTTCTCTGAAAGTCAAAGAGAATATGAATGGGCAAAATAACAGAGACATCACGGTATTTGTCAAATATCAGGTTGTAGTCATATTTGTGAGTATTATTCTTAATAAATTTATGGTGCTGTATCGCCTGAAAATCTAAATATTTATCAGGTAATATGGGATCATTGGGCCGAGGCGATACCCCAAGTTTTGCAAGTACGCGGGAGGCATAAATTCCTCCATATAAATCACCATTGCCCGCGTTACGGTGCAACCGTCATGCAAAAATTACCCCAAGATTATAATGTCGGTTGCCTGTTAAAGCAGCATGGATATTGCTGAAGTCAGGGGCACAAAGTGCACTACAATCTTGCTTACCAACAATACATTTCCCACTAAAAAGTGCGAAGTATCTAATAGAGGGGAAATGAATGCTTTTTATTCTAGCTTGTGTAACTCCCCTATCCTGATCATTGCAAAGACTACTAAGAAACATTTCATAATCAGATTTCCGCGGTTCATCAAGCGAACCTCAATACAGAATTTTGCATGCATCATAGAATTCTTCTAGAGACATACCATAGGATCTATCATAAAGGTGAAACAAAACTCTAGAATTATGGGAATGATACTCAAACCTCTGAGTGAACGACTGGGTGAGATTGTAGTGCTGAGTGCACTTATCTGCGATGAAGGCGGAGAGCTCAGTGTTCTGAATGTATTGATCAAATTCTTCCTCAATGCATGCACCTATCATGAACTCGTTACAAGGCCATCGACATGATTTTGCTTTGGAACCCGCACCGAACTTGCCCTTGGTTCAATATACGCTTGGCGTGCCGAGCTTTCGCTCGACGATTCTCCCGAGGACCTTCTCCTTGAAGAACTCCTCCTAAAGAAGTTCATTTTCCTAAGAGAAAAATTCTGAAATTTTTGGACCAGAAAATGATGTTAACAAAACTTCACCAGATTGATAGCAACTACTCATATGAATGTCTAGAGGCTATATCAAGCATTCAAAATATTTAGAACTCAAAGAATTCAACATGCAAGATCATTTTCAATAGCACCAATAGTAGCAAAATATAATCCACTAATGCAAAAACTAGTTGGAGGAATGGAGGAGTCACATACCAAGGAACAATCCCCCAAAACAGTTTCGAAAACGGTGCCCGAGCAAAGAGATGGAAAATCTCAGGTCCGGGAGCAAGAACACAAGAGAGAGAGAGAGAGAGAGAGAGACAGAGCTACCATGATTTTTTTTGGAGGTAGGAGATGAAGTGGGCTGAATGGATAAATGAGTGGGGTCCTATGGACCCCACAAGGCATCATGGTGCGGCCAGGGGTGGCCGCGCCTTATTGCCTTGTGAGCAACAGGGGCACCACCCCCCCCCCCCTCGAGGGGGATGTGTTCAGTACCAAAAATTCTTATGTATTTCAGAAAAAATCATGTTAAAATTTTACGACATTCTGAGCACTTTTATTTTTGGGCCATTTTTTATTGCACGGATAATTCAGAAAACGGGATAATCATGGCATTTTGCTTTAATAAACTAAAAATAACAGAAAGTAAATTATGGTACAGTATAGGTTGTGTTTACTGAATTCATCGACCACATGCCCCTCAAAAAGAATCCATTAATAAGGTTGATCAAGTCTTATTAACAAACTATTTCCGAGTAACATGAAACCGAAGAATCTTTGTATGACACTAAGTTACCTCAACGGGGATATGCATTTCCCCAACAATAAGAATTTCATATTTCTTTTTGACGGACGTAAGAGGGAATTCAAAACCTCCCATAGTGATTGTCATAATTCTTTCAATAGAGTTGATACTATTCACTTGGAGTTGTTTCCTCGGAAAATATATCGTATGCTCATTACCATTGACATGAAAAGTGACCTTGCTTTTGCTGCAATCTATAACAGCCCCTGCAGTATTCAAAAAGGGTCTACCAAGGATAATCGACATGTTGTCGTCCTCGGGCATATCAAGAATAACAAAGTCCGTTAAGATAGTAACATTTGCAACTACAACAGGAACATCCTCACAAATTCCGATAGGTATAGCAGTTAATTTATCATCCATTTGCAAAGAGATTTCACTAGGTGTCAACTTATTCAAATCAAGTCTTCTATATAAAGAGAAAGGCATAACACTAACACCAGCTCCCAAATTCTGATAGGTATAGTGGGTATTCCTCGATCTCCTAGCTTCTTAGGTACTCCTCCTTTAAATGAATAATTTGCAAGCATGGTTGAAATTTCACCTTCATGTATCTTTCTTTTATTAGTGACAATATATTTCATGTATTTAGCATATGGAGGCATTTTCAAAATATCAGTCAAGCGAGTGCGTAAAAACACAGGCCTAAGCATTTCAACAAATCGCTCAAAATCCTCCTCATCCTTATTTTTTGGGGGCTTAGTAGGAAAAGGAATGGGTTTTTGAACCCATGGTTCTCTTTCTTTACCATGTTTTCTAGCAATGATATCCCTTTTATCATATCTTTTATTCTTAGAAGGTGAGTTATCAACATCAACAGCAGGTTCTATTTCGACATCATTGTCAGGTTTTTTATCATTTTATCTGGTTCAGCTTCAACATGAGCATCATCATTATCATTATCACTAGGTGGATGTTCATTACCAGATTGTGTTTCAACATCAGAAATAGAAACATCATTACTATTCTCAGAAGATTTTTCTACCACAGGTTCACTAGAAGCATGCAAAGTTCTATCATTTTTATTTTTATTCTTAGATGAACTGGTTGCATCAATATTAATTCTCTGAGAGTCTTGCTCAATTATTTTGGGATGACCTTCAGGATATAGAGGATCATGAGTCATTTTACCTCCTCTAGTCATTACCCTAACAACATGATCATTCATTTTATTATTCATCTCATTAAGCAAATCATTTTGTGACTTTGCAACTTGTTCTAGCTGAGTATGAACCACAGATGCATGTTTACTTAAGCCTTTAACATCATTAGCAATTCTAAACATCAAATCACTCAAATGATCAATCATGATGGCATTATGTTTCAATTGATTGCTAACATACATTTTGAAATGTTCTTGCTTAACAATGTAATTATCAAATTCATCCAGGCATTGACTAGCAGATTTATTGTAAGGAATATCACCCTCATCAAATCTACAAATAGGATTTACCTTTACTACCTATGTTGGGATATCGAGTCCATGTATTTCTTCAATAGGTGGTAAATTCTTAACATCTTCAGCTTTTAATACCCTTTTCTTTCATAGACTTCTTTACCTCTTGCATATCTTCTAAACTGAGGAATAGAATACCTCTCTTCTTCAGAGTTGGATTAGGTAGTGGTTCAGGAAGTGTCCAATCATCGACATTCCTCAATATATTATTCAATAGTTCCTCAGCCTTTTCAACAGTTCATTCCCTGAAAACACAACTAGCACAACTATCTAGTTAGTCCCTAGAAGCATCGGTTAGTTCATTATAAAAGATATCAAGTATTTCATTTTCCTTAAGAGGATGATCAGGCAAAGCATTAAGTAATTGGAGAAGCCTCCCCCAAGATTGAGGGAGATTCTCTTCTTCAGATTGCACAAAGTTAAATATTTCCTGTAAGGCAGCTAGTTTCTTATGAGCAGGAAAATATTTTTCAGAGAAGTAATAAATCATATCCTAGGAACTACGCACACAACCAGGAGCAAGAGTATTAAACCATTACTTAGCATCACCCTTTAACGAGAAAAGAAACAACTTAAGAATATAGTAGTAGCAAATCTTTTCTTCATGAGCAAATAGGGTGGCTAACTCATTCAATTTAGTAAGGTGTGCCACAACAGTTTTAGTTTAATAACCATGAAAAGGATCAGATTCAGCCAATGTATTAACTCAGGATCGACAGAGAATTCATAATCCTTATTAGTAACATAGATAGGAGAAGTAGCAAACTTAGAATCATATTTCATTCTCACTATCATAGATTTTTCTTTCAGCTTACTCAATAGTTTCTTAACATCATCTCTATCATTACAAGCAAGAATTTCTCTAGCAGTCTCCCCATCTATACCATAACCCTCATGTCGGAGTAATGGGCCACGGGTAGCCTAACCCGAGTCCCTGAGCTGTTCAAGACATTGGGCCGGCTACGCCCACGAACGTCCAAGATGAAGCGCCGCCTTCTGACGGCCGGCTGGCCCGAGCAGCTGGCTGCACGAAGACGGCCGAGCTCCAGAAGACAGCATCAAGACAGGTCGACTCCTCCCAGGCGGCCTCCAGAGAGGCCGGCTCCTGGCGGTTGGCCCACGGCGCCCTTAGAGTTTGCGCCTCCATTAAAGAGACGAGACAGGGTGAGGCTACAGTGTAGCCCATCCCCCCTGTATCTAGGGAAGGACGTGGCCACGATGCTTCGTACGGGCGGAGATCTCCGCCCGGCGTGGCACTGTTGCCACTCCGCCCTTGACGTCACCCCTGACAGGCAGAACCCTGTTTCCACAATGGCCTGTCAGTACGGCCTGCAAGCGGCGGGCCCTACCAGACAATGAGAGCCCAGAGGACGGCGGGAGTCTGACCAGTCGGACCTGAGGGAGGCCGGCCTCAAGCAGGCGGCCATCTCCTTCCTCGGGGTCCGCACGCCATTAACCAGATGGGACATGGAGTGGCTACAGTGATCTCCCGCCAGCGGATGGGACGGTAGCCACGCTCCCCTGACCAAGCATGCGTCACCAACGTCACGGCCACTTACCGGACCAATCGGCGGGGTCCACCCGGCGGCGGGCCCCAGCAGCCGGCGGAGAAGCTGGCGGCCAGAGACACTGACGGCCGGGCCCTACGCCCGACCAGATTACCATTGTACCCCTGGGGGGGTAGGCCTATATAAGCCCCCCCCCCCCCCCGGGCACCCATGCAAGGGGTTCAAAAACCAGTTAGACCTAGACTCACTCAGAGGGAGGAGGGAGCCGGCCCTGCTTTCTTCTACCTCTGGCATATAGCTCGAGGAGCACCATTGTACTCACTAGTGCCTTAGTGATCATGCGGAGACCCCGCAGAGTAGGACTAGGGGTGTTATCTCCCCGGAGAGCCCCGAACCTGGGTAAAGCGCGCCGGCGATCGCGTCTACGCCGCATCCCGCTTCCAGGCACCGGCGACGTTCTACTAGCTCCCACCATGATAAGCCATCCCTTGGCATATGTCGCACCCAACACCCGACATTTGTTGCGCACCGTGGGGCTAGGTGCACCGTTGTCCGGAGATCTGTTCTGGACGGGAACCTTGTTCCTTCCCGGTGAGCGCAGCCAACCCGGCACGCCAGACGGCGTCTGCGCCGCCGCGCTACGCGGCGTGGAGGTCGTCTGCGCGGCAAGTTGCCTCGCCGATCTTGTTGGCGGGATCCGCCTTCCCGACGAGCCCGTATCTGACGCGGGCGCGGATGACCCCGAGAGCCGCCTCGTCGACCTCCTCGACCAGCTCCACGTCGGCAGCGAGCTTGCTGCAGACTTGGAGTCAGTTGGTTCCTCCAACCCGATGCTTGTCAATTCCGACACGGCGTCGCTCGACACATTCCCCGCCAGCGTGGTGGTCTACGACGAGCCGCTCCCTCGCGCGGACGGTGGCGGAGGCACCGTCACGGAGGTGCTTGTCATCGGGCATGGCGAGCACTCTGGCGGAAGTGGCCAGGACCCGCTGCAGGCGGCAATGCGGGACCTGTCCGCGCCCGTAGCACCCGGTGCGAACGGCGAAACGCTGGAAGCGTGCCGTGTCGCGCTCCTCGACAGCGCCAACAAGTTGGTGGCCATGAGACGCCTCACCGAGGCTTACCATCGCGAGGTCGACCGCGCCGTCTGTGGCACGCCGGCTGTTGGCGAGCCCAGCCGCGCGGGCATGGTCCGACAGCGTGGTGCGGCCATCGTCAGCATGTTGGGGGCCGACCGCCCAGTCTACGCCATGCCGATGGAGAACCTGCGCGCCGCCCAGGCGGCGGCAGAAGAACTGGACCACCTAGAGGGCGACGAGCGGCGCTGCATGGCGGAGCACGTCCAACAGCTCATCGATGCGGCCGCCGCGTAGCAAGAAGCTGGCCGCCGCATGATGGAACCAGGCTTACCGGCCGGGAACCTTCCCCCTCGCCGAGAGCACGGCGCAACCTCCCGGACACCGACAAACGGCGCCGGCGACGGAAGAGACCCAGAGCTGGCTGCTAGCCGCAGCCACACCCGCACCTCCATTGAGCGCGACCAAGACGGCCGCCCACGAGCAGTGGAACGGCGGGATGGTCGTCCGCCTCCCCCGCGCAGGGAAAGGCGCGCCTCCCTGCCGCCTGTCGACCACCCGACACTCGGCGACCGCCTTGGCCGCCGAGAAGGAGTCGGGGAGAACGATGCCCGCCACCGAATCGACCGCCTCAACCGGTCCCTGGCGCTAGAAGAAGAAGACGCATTGGGTCCGCCTTGCTTTGGCCCCTGCATCCGTGACGAGCCCTTCCCAAAAGGGTTCACTCTCCCAAGAGATACGCCCAAGTACAACGGCTCTGTGAAGCCGGAAGATTGGCTGGTCGACTACTCCACAGCCGTCAGCATAGCGAACGGCAACAAGCGTGTCGCCGTGAAGTATGTTCCGCTCATGCTCCAGGGTACGGCCCAGACGTGGCTGAACAGCCTCAAGCCCTACAGCGTCAACAGCTGGCTGGACTTCACCGAAGTTTTCATCCGCAACTTCACCAGCACCTACAAGTGGCCTCCCAAGCCTCGCCAGCTCTCTCTGTGCGTCCAAGGCTCGAGCGAGTCCACCCGCGAGTACTTGACGCGGTGGGCCGAGCTACGCAACTCCAGCGAGGGGGTTCATGAGGTGCAAGCCATCGAATACTTCACCGCCGGGTGTCGAGAGGGCACCCTGCTCAAGCATCGGCTCCTCTGCGACGAGCCGGCCACCCTCGACGAATTGCTAATCATAGCGGACAAGTACGCCACGGCCGACTCCTCCATGAAGGCGGAGATTCAAGTTGATGCATCCGGCAAAGTGGCTCCTCAAGCTCCTCGAGCCCTGGCTGGTGACGCCAGTCGACGGCAGCAGCAAAATGACAACAAGCGCAAGGCGCCACAACCGGCTTCTACGAGCCGGTAGGTGGCGACAGTCAAAGACCAGCAGCCGGAAGGGCAGCCTCCTCCCAAGCGCCAGAAGGGCGGCAAGCCCAACTGGTTGCCCGCCTTCTCATATGAGCAGACTCTCGATGCACCTTGCAAGTTTCACAGCGGCGCGAAGCCGTCCAACCACGCCACTCGGAAGTGCCACTGGCTCACCAGGATCGCCAAGGGCGACGGACTCCTGCCTCCTCCGCCTGCTGGCCCGCCGCCTCCTCCTCCCCAGCAGCCGGCGGTTCGGCCAGTCGGAGCGATCCAAGACGAGTTCCCTGAAGAGCATGGAGCTTACGTCGTCTTCACCAGCGTGACTGACGATAGGCGCAGCCAGCGTCAGCAGCACCGGGAATTGAACGCTGTCGCTTCTAAAACTCCAGAATTCATGCACTGGTCGGAGAGGCCGATCAGTTGGAGCCGATCTGACCACCCGGAAGTGATGCCCGCTCCGGGCTCTTATACCCTGGTGCTAGATGCCACCTTCGCAACGGAAAGGCGGGCTGCTCGTTTCTCCCGAGTTCTGATAGATGGCGGCAGCAGCATCAACATCCTCTACCGTGACACCATGGAGAAGTTGGACATCAAAGAGAAACAGCTCCAGCCCAGCCGGACTGTCTTCCATGGCATTGTGTCTGGCCTGTCCTGCTTGTCGATCGAAAAGATCAAGATAGATGTCCTTTTCGGGGACAAGGATCACTTCCGCCGAGAGCCAATCTGGTTCGAGGTGGTTGATCTTGAAAGCCCCTACTACGCGTTGGTTGGCCGGCCCGCCCTGGCCAAGTTCATGGCGGTCCCCCACTACGCCTACCTCAAGATGAAGATGCCGAGCACCAAGGGCATTATCACCATAGCTGGCAACTACCAGAAGTCTGTCACCTGTGCCACTGCTAGCAATCGGCTGGCCGAGTCCCTTGTGATT
Source organism: Thinopyrum elongatum (assembly GCA_011799875.1). Lineage (NCBI taxonomy): Eukaryota > Viridiplantae > Streptophyta > Magnoliopsida > Poales > Poaceae > Thinopyrum > Thinopyrum elongatum. Next base: position 426,659,171 of record CM022297.1, read on the forward strand.
GCTGCCGAGAAGCGGCTCCTTGACCGGGTTGTGGCAATGGCAGGCAAGCAGCCAGAAATGTCGCCACAACCTAAGGAGTCAGAAGCTGAGGGCTCGTTCAAGCCGGCCAAGGAAACAAAGAAGATACCCCTAGACCCGGAGCACCCAGAGAGGTACGCTGTCGTTGGTGCAAACCTTGACAGCAAATAGGAAAGCGAGCTCGTCGATTTCCTCCATGAGAATCAGGACATCTTTGCATGGTCCCCTAAAGACATGCCGGGTGTTCCGACGGAGTTTGCCGAGCACAAGCTACATGTCCGACCTGGTGCCAAGCCAGTCAGGCAGCCCTTGCGCCGCCTGTCAGAAGAAAAGAGAGGAGTCATTGGAGAAGAAATAGCCCGGCTTCTAGCAGCAGGCTTCATTATGGAAGTGTTCTTCCCAGAATGGTTATCCAACCCCGTCCTTGTGCTGAAAAAGAATAAAAAGTGGCGCATGTGTATTGATTATACCAGCCTCAACAAAGCTTGCCCCAAAGATCCATTTGCTCTGCCAAGAATTGACCAAGTGATAGACTCCACAGCCGGATGCAAGCTGTTGAGTTTTTTGGATGCATACTCAGGGTACCACCAGATCAAACTAAGCCCAGCCGACAGGTTGAAGACCGCCTTCATCACACCGTTCGGAGCCTTCTGCTACCTGACTATGACGTTCGGCTTAAGAAATGCCGGCGCCACATTTCAGCGTTGCATGCAGAAATGTCTCCTGAAGCAACTCGGCAAGAACGCCCATGTCTATGTGGACAATGTTGTGGTGAAGACAGAGAGGCGTGGCACCCTGCTAGAGGACCTTAAGGAAACCTTTGAAAACTTGTGACGTTTTCAAATCAAGCTCAACCCGGAGAAATGTGTCTTTGGAGTACCAGCCGGCCAGCTTCTTGGCTTCCTGGTCTCAGAGCGCGGCATCGAGTGCAACCCTGCGAAGATCAAAGCCATCGAGAGGATGGAGGCACCCACCCGACTGCTGGATGTGCAAAAATTCACCGGCTGCTTGGCATCCATCAGCCGTTTCATCAGTCGGTTGGGCGAGAAGGCTCTTCCCATGTACCAACTCATGGAGAAAACCACTTTTTTCGAGTGGAATGACAAAGCGGACGAAGCTTTTCTCTAGCTCAAAAAGATGTTGACCAATCCGCCTGTCCTGGCAGCTCCGACCGCTAAAGAGCCAATGCTTCTCTACATCGCCGCCACCAGCCGGGTGGTTAGCACAGTCATAGTTGTGGAACGCAAAGAAGACGGCAAAGCATTGCCAGTCCAGAGGCCAGTGTATTACCTGAGTGAAGTATTGTCCGCCTCCAAGCAGAACTACCCTCACTATCAGAAGATGTGCTACGGCGTGCATTTCGCCGCCAAGAAGCTGAAGCCATACTTTCAAGAACATCCAATCACGGTTGTTTGCACCGCCCCGCTTGCGGATATCATAGGCAGCAGAGATGCATCGGGCCGAGTGGCCAAGTGGGCCATCGAGCTGGCCCCCTACACCATCTTCTACCAGCCTCGCACCGCCATCAAATCCCAGGCGCTGGCCGACTTCCTCGTCGACTAGGCCGAGACCCAGTACCTGCCGCCAGCTCCAGACTCCACCCATTGGCGAATGCACTTCGATGGCTCGAAGATGCGCACCGGTCTGGGAACCGGCATCGTCCTCACCTTTCCCAAAGGCAACAAGCTCAGATACACGCTGCAAATCCACTTCGCCGCCTCCAACAACGTGGCCGAGTACGAAGCACTCTTACACGGGCTCCGGCTTGCCAAGGAACTCGGCATTCGCCGGATCCTGTGCTACGGTGACTCCGACTTGGTGGTCCAGCAGTCGTCAGGCGACTAGGACGCCAAGGATGCAAACATGGCGAGCTACCGCTTCCTCGCCCAGCAACTCAGTGGATACTTTGAAGGGTGCGAGTTCCTCCATGTGCCAAGAAACGACAACGAGCAAGCCGATGCCTTGGCACGGATCGGCTCCACCCGGCAAGCAATACCAGCCGGCGTCGCCCTACAACGCCTCCTCAAGCCGTCTATCAAGCCGTCACCAGAATCAGACTCCATCTTCGTGCCGACTCCCCCCAAGGGAGATGGATTCGACTGGAGGATCACTGCAGCAGTCGCACCCGGCCCGGGGACTCCACAACCCGGCCCGGGGGCTGCAACAGCCATTTCGGAGACTTCACCAAGCGACCTGGGGACTGCAGCAGTCGCACCCGGCCCGGGGACTCCACAACCCGGCCCGGGGGCTGCAGCAGTCGGCCCAGAGACTTCAACAACGCAGCAAGACGCCATTGGCTCCACCCTGCCACCTCCCAACCCAACCGCCCTAGTATCAGTGGCCGTGATGACGGTGGATGAAGTCGAAGCACCATCATGGGCGTAGCCCATCCTCAACTTTCTGGTAAACAAGGAGTTGCGGACCGATGAAATCTCGGCCCGACAAGTGCAACGTCGGGCAGCAGCATACACCGTTGTTAACAGAGAACTTGTGAGGCGTAGTGTCACTGGTGTGTACCAGCACTGCGTGGCGCCGGAGAAAGGCCAAGCAATCCTCAAAGATATCCACCAAGGCGAGTGTGGTCACCACGCGGCTTCAAGATCACTTGTTGTCAAAGCTTTCCGCCATGGTTTTTTCTGGCCAACTGCTCCAGAAGACGCCAAAGACTTGGTCCAAAAATGTAAGGGGTGCCAGAAGTTCTGCTCCAAGCCACATTTGCCGGCTTCGGCACTCAAGACCATCCCCGTCGCCTGGCCCTTTGCCGTCTGGGGGCTGGACATGGTCGGACCATTCAAGACAGCCCGCGGCGGCATGACTCATCTACTTGTCGCCGTGGACAAGTTCACCAAGTGGATAGAAGCCAAACCAATCAAGAAGTTGAATGGTCCAACCGCTGTGACTTTCATCGCAGATATCACCACCCGGTATGGCATACCACACAGCATCATCACCAACAACGGCACAAACTTCGCCAAGGGTGCCTTGACTCGCTTTTGCGCGACGCAAGGCATCCGACTGGACTTAGCGTCCGTCGCCCATCCACAGTCAAACGGCCAGGTGGAGCGAGCAAACGGCCTCATCTTGTCCGGCATCAAGCCCCGGCTGGTCGAGCCTCTGGAGCGATCGGCCGGCTGTTGGCTCGATGAGCTACCGGCCATCCTCTGGAGCCTGCGTACAACTCCAAACAAGTCAACCGGCTTCACGCCCTTCTTCCTCGTCTACGGTGCCGAAGCCGTCATCCCGACGGACATAGAATTCGACTCCCCTCGAGTCACCATGTACACTGAGGAGGAGGCAAAAGAAGCACGAGAAGACGGCGTCGATCTGCTGGAAGAGGGCCGGCTGTTGGCACTCAGCCGGTCCGCCATCTACCAGCAGAGTCTGCGCCGATACTACAATCGGAAGGTCAAGCCAAGATCTTTCCAAGAGGGAGACCTTGTGCTCCGGGTGATCCAGCGAACAGCCGGCCAGCACAAGCTCTCGACACCTTGGGAAGGCCCCTTCATCATCAGCAAAGTTTTGGGCAACGACTCCTACTACCTGATCGATGCTCAGAAACCCAGAGCACGCAAGAGAGACGACTCTGGCAAGGAGACAGAGCGGCCGTGGAATGCAAACCTCCTTCGAAAATTTTACAGTTGATACAGTATGTACCATGCTACCTTTTGTATTAAGTACGGAGACTCCGGGTCCCCCGAGAAGAACTCGGGGACTACCCTCTTTTATCTGCGTAATGAATATTACGCCTATGAATGTGTCATTTCTTTATTCCGCCTGGCACCAGGTTCGACCAGTCGGCCCGGGGGCTCGCCGCCTTGTACTATGTGGCGCTTCCTGCAGCCGGACAAGTAGTGCAGTGGCACCTCAACTTTCTCCTACCAAAACCACAGCTCACAGAGCAACTGTCCGGTGGGCAGGGGTTAAAGGCAGAAAAGGTGTCCGCATGAAAAATGGCTAAGGACCCAAAGCACGCACATAGTTCAGGCCGGCTTCCGCCTCATTGACCGGCTGCGGAGCAGCCGGGCGGCCGGCTTCTACTTATCTTACTAACGCTCTAGTCGGCTAAGTACTTGCTCTCCCGAAAGTGACTAAGTACTTGACCCAGCCGCAGTCTGCAGAGCGGCTGTTTGGCTGGCAAGACAGCAGCCAAGGGAGGGCGGCAAAGGAAAAAAGCCAAGGAACAGTAAGCAAGAAAAGTTAGATCTCGGCGAGAGCGCAGCTTATGTAGGAGAGCATCTACATATCTATAGGCCCTTGGCCAGCATTCAACAGAGTTTGAAATACACCCAGTGGGTGGAACTGTGCAAATTTAGCAAAGTTGGCGAGACTGATAAAACAGGAAAAACAAAGACAAGACGGCGGCCTAGGCAGCGGCAGAGGGGTCCGACTGGTTGGCGGAGTCGGTAGTGCCGGTTGGTGGAGCAGACGGCTGGTCAGTCTCCGCTTGGTCGTTTCCAGCAGCAGTCGGCGCACTCGAGCGCGGCTCGTTGTTTGAGGTGCGATCAAGCTGAGACTGGCCATCCGCCCCGACCTCCGGCATATCTTCTTCGCTCTCCTCGTCCTCCTCACCTTCCCCCTCGTCGCTGGAGTCGATCATCTCGGCCGAGTCTTCATCGTCCTCCAGGTTTAGCCCGAACCACTCCGGTGGCGCCTCGGCACCGTCCTCAGCCAGCTCGGGAACAAAGATGCTGGTGTTGGTGTACTCGGCGATCGCCGCTGCCCGTCTGACAAGATCGCGCTCCACTGCCACCAGCTCCTCTTGGGCCTCTTGCCGAAACGTGGTCAACTGGGCTAGATTTAGCCCAGGGTACCATGCCTTGACGAATTCCTAGGCCCGGCGCGTGCCAGCTAGGGCTGAGGAACCCTTCCAAGCTTCAAGTCGGCCAGCCGCCACCTCCAGCCAGTCGGCAGTCCGACTGGGAGTGCGCGGAGCCGGCATGTCCGGCCAAAGGGCGGAGATCGCTTGGGCCCCGACACGCTGAAGACGGCGCAGCATCCGATGAGCCGGCCTAAGACGGGCCTGGATGCTGAGAAGCCGTTCGCTAAGGGTCCGAGGGGCGTCGACGGCGATCGTCGTGCCTTCCGCCCTCCGCCCTTCACGATCGGCCTCGATGGCCTAATTGGCAGCACCAGAGTGACCAGGGAAGAAGTCTGCTCAAATAGAAAGCAAAAAAGAAAAAAGCCAAAATTAGAAACAAGAAACCGGCCTGATCAGAAGCCGGCAGCTCGAAGAAAGAATAAAGAAGGAAGCTCACCGTCAACCATGTCTTCAATCTCGCCGAAAACGGCAGTCAGCATCACCTCCTTATCAGTCCAGGCGGAGCGTTCGGTCTCGAACTCAGCAAGGAGACCGGCCTCCCTGTCCTCCGCCTCCCTCTGGGTCTTCTTGAGAAGCTCCGCCTGTTCTGCCAGTTGTGTGACCAGCCGGTCACGCTCTTCGGCCAGCTTGCTGCAATCCGCCTCCTTGACACGCAGCGCGGTGTTGGCTTCGCCCAGCTGCTGCTGTAGGGTGGCGTTGGCCTCTGCAAGAAGGGACAAAGAAAAAGATACCGACAGTCAGCAGGAAAGAAGTACAGTTGCCGGGGAGATCCGGCCCGGCTGCTCAGCAGTCGGCCCGAATCTCGGGGACTACAGCCCGTGGGTGCGCCAGCGCGCCCCCGCAGAGAAAGAAAACAAAGACTTACGTCGGCCTTCCGACAGGTCGGCGGTCCGTTGAGTTAACTCCTGGACGTTGGAGTTGAAGATGGTCGCACGGAGGTTGTGATAATCCTACAATAAAGACATCAGACGATGTTAGTACTCAGAGCTTGCCAATTAAAAGTTCTGAGCCGCCTGCTCAGCAGCCGGCCCGAAACTTGGGGACTACACCCAGTGGGTGCGCTGGCGCGCCCCCACGAGAGAAGTATAAAAGTTAAAGATGGAGAAGCGAGAAGCATACCCGGACGGCCGCTCGCGACTCCAAGAACGCATTATTGCAATGCTTAAGAGCATCGGCCTCGGCTCGGAACTTGGCCTGGACGTCCAGGATCGCCCGGTTCAGAGGGCCCGTCCCGCCTACCCGCACCAAACCAGCGGGCGCGGCGCTGGTCGCCTCGGCGTCCGGGATCGAAGAGCTCGTGATGCCGACTTCCTGCGGGCGTGGTGCCGACGCCGCCTTCGCAGGCCGGCGGCGCGTTGGTATGTGAACCTCGGGAGTCGGGCCTGTCCCCACCTCGCCTTCAGTTGGCGGCGCTGGCGGGTCAGCCAGCCGCGTGTCCCGCGCTCCCCCTGACGACGATGATGGAGGCACGACCATGTCCGGCATGACGACATCGCCGCCCTCCCTCTCCATGATCGGGTTCTCATCACCGGCATCCCCTGTCGGTGCCAAGTACTCTGGCGGTGGTGGCGCGGAGCTCAGGGGGACGATGAATAATGCCGACTGGCGGCGCGCGGCCTCTTCGGCCCGATCCTTCGCCGCCGCGGCAGCCTCGGCCTCCGCCAGCTTCTCCAACGCGGCGGCTTCCACCTTGTCCGCCCCCGCCTTCTCCCTGTGGGTGGCCTCCAGCTCCTCGCGTGCCTCCCGCGCGTTTCGATCCTGCGCCTCCCGGAGGTCGGCGGCCGGATCGATTCGCCGGGTGGTGGTGGAAGTCTCCGTCGACCCAATGACGGACGCGGCGTCGGACCGCTCGAGAGAAAGCAGAGATCTACGTTGCGCAAGACAAAGAGAAATTAGAAGAATATTGGCATAAAGGAAGGGAAAAGTACGTGAGGAAGTCGGTACTCACGCGGAAACCATCCGCGGCTCCTTCACCGCCTTGCGGAAGCGGACGGCCTTCGCGGCCGCCTCGTCCCGCTTGGTCGCCGCTGCCGAGCCCTTGGGCCTCTTCGGCCGGCTGTCGAACTGGCTCGGCGCGGCCAGGCGCTTCTACACACCACCTCGGGCAACCGGCGCGGCAGACGAGCTCGCGCCCTGCTGATTGGGCCCCGGCTGGCGGCGCGGGGCGACCTCTTCCACGTCGTCGTCCGGCCAGTCCTCGAGGCCGGCCCCGAGCCCCGAGCCGCCTGCCTCGCCGCCCCCTCCCACGGCATCGTCGTCCAAGGCGGCCGCCCCCAAGTCGGGGTCGTCCACATCGCTCTCTGCCCGGTCGGGGAGAAATCGACGCTCCGGCCCCGCGGCGCTGGCCGCCGGCTGGAGGGGGGGCTCTGTTCGAAAAGCCGATTGATCGAGTCGGCCAAATAGAACTCGGCAACGGAAAAAGAGAAGGGGAGGAAACTTACCATAGGCGGGGGGTCGGCGCGTGAGTACGGCTCCTTGCCGAACCGCCACTCCTCCGTGAGCTTGCAGTTCGCAAGATAGTTCACCATATGAGCCACCTCAGCGTGAGGCATCTCCTTGGTGCACAGCCGGCTTGGGTCCCGATGCCCACTCATCTGACAGATCATATGAGGGCGGCCCTGGAGCGGGAGCACCCGCCGTGCCACAAAGGCGGCCAGCAAGTCGGGCCCGGTCAGGCCCTTCGACTGTGTCAGCACCCGGAGCCGCGCGATGCCGGCGGCTCCAGAGGGCAACAGCGTCTTGGCCCGATACGACCAGGTGGGCCGCCTCCTCGCCGGCTGGCCGGCTACGTAAGCCGGCAGGTTCACCCAGTCGCCCTCCGCGAAGATGCTCTTCACGTAGAAGTATGACCGCTGCCACATCTTCACCGACTGGATCAGCGTGATGGCAGGAAATGGGTTGTCGGCTGCCGGTCTCCGCACCGTGATGAAGGCGCCGCATTGAGCCGGCACGCCCGCGGCGACGGTGCCGAGCTTGGTGTAGAAGAATTCCCCGCAAAGCTCGATGGTGGGGAGCACGCCGAGGAAACCTTCGCACAGAGTGACGAAGGCAGACAGCAGCACCACCGTGTTCGGGGTGAGGTGGTGCGGCTGGAGGTCGTAGAATTTGAGGAAGGCCCGGAAGAAGCCGCTCGCCGGTAGGCCGAGGCCGCGCAGGCAGTGCGAGCGGAAGACGACCCGCTCGCCCTCCTCCGGCGCCGACGAGATCACCCGCTTCGGCGCGAGGCGGACCTTCACGTAATCCTTGCCGGGCAGCCGCCGCGTCTGGCGGAGGAACTCGGTGTGATCTTCGTGGACGATGGAGCCATCCCAGGCACCGGAGCGCGCCATGGAGGCGAGGTTGATGGAGAAAGCGCGGCAATGAGCTATGGCGGCGCCTCGGCTGGGCGTGGAGATGCGGCAGCAGCAGAGGAGGAAGAAGATGAAAATGGGGGAGAAGGGCACGCGTGCTCTGCCGCTCCCCCTCCTCCCCCTACTTATAACCCCCGGGCTACAAAGCTGAGGGGCGTGGCGTGGGGTCATGGGATTAACTGCGCCCGCGACCCCACGACCCCGCGTTTATTTCGCAAAGTTACTGCGCTGTAACTCCCTCGGGGATCGTAACCGCTCGCCTTGGCCGCGGCGGATCCACCTGCGCGCCGAGGCCCGGTAGTGGCAGGCCCGGCCTGCTGTCACGTCCCATCGTGAGCGTGGGCTGGCAGGCAGGCCCGGCTCACTAGCGCCACGTGGCATACTTGCAGCGGGCGGCGGGCCTAGAGGCTTGACAAGCACACCACTTGGTTCCCGCCCTGATGTTTCGAAATCATCACCCAGAGCCGTCCAGGCGCGTCCGACCCCCTGACAAGGCGGTGCGCTGGGGGTCGGATTCAGGAAGAACACTCTGAGAAGGAAACTATTGAGGCTTCTCGACTTATCGGCCGCGACGCCTCATCAGCTTCGGGGACTACTGTCGGATTAATGGGCCACGGGTAGCCTAACCCGAGTCCCTGAGCTGTTCAAGACATTGGGCCGGCTACGCCCACGAACGTCCAAGATGAAGCGCCGCCTTCTGACGGCCGGCTGGCCCGAGCAGCCGGCTGCCCGAAGACGGCCGAGCTCCAGAAGACGGCATCAAGACAGGCCGACTCCTCCCAGGCGGCCTCCAGAGAGGCCGACTTCTGGCGGTTGGCCCACGGCGCCCTCAGAGTTTGTGCCTCCATTAAAGAGACGAGACAGGGTGAGGCTACAGTGTAGCCCATCCCCCCTGTATCCAGGGCAGGACGTGGCCACGATGCTCCGTACGGGCAGAGATCTCCGCCCGGCGCGGCACTGTTGCCACTCCGCCCTTGACGTCACCCCTGACAAGCAGAACCATGTTTCCACGATGGCCTGTCAGTACGGCCTGTAGGCGGCGGGCCCTACCAGATAGTGAGAGCCCAGAGGACAACGGGAGTCTAACCAGTCGGACCTGAGGGAGGCCGGCCTCAAGCAGGCGGCCATCTCCTTCCTCGGGGTCCGCGCGCCATTAACCAGATGGGACACGGAGTGGCTATAGTGATCTCCCGCCAGCGGATGGGACGGTAGCCGCGCTCCCCTGACCAAGCATGCGTCACCAACGTCACGGCCATGTACCGGACCAGTCGGCGGGGTCCACCCGGTGGCGGGCCCCAGCAGCCGACGGAGAAGCCGGCGGCCAGAGACACTGACGGCCGGGCCCTACGCCCGACCAGATTACCATTGTACCCCTGGGGGGTAGGCCTATATAAGCCCCCCCCCCCCCGGGGCACCCATGCAAGGGGTTCAAAAACCAATTAGACCTAGACTCACTCAGAGGGAGGAGGGAGCCGGCCCTGCTTTCTTCTACCTCTGGCATACAGCTCGAGGAGCACCATTGTACTCACTAGTGCCTTAGTGATCATGCGGAGACCCCGCAGAGCAGGACTAGGGGTGTTATCTCCCCGGAGAGCCCTGAACCTGGGTAAAGCGCGCCGGCGATCGCGTCTACGCCGCATCCCGCTTCCAGGCACCGGCGACGTTCTACTAGCTCCCACCATGATAAGCCATCCCTTGGCACATGTCGCACCCAACACCCGACACCTCAGGTATCTTAGGTGTTTCAAATCTAGTAGGAGAGCTAGGCATAATAGGTGAATCATAATTTTCATCAGTTTCAGCATTCTCAAGTACTTTAGCTTTAGCAAGTTGTTCATCAAGAAATTCACCTAGTGGCACAGTTTTATCAAGTAGAGTACTAGCATCATCATAAGTATCATTAATAGCAGAAGTAGCATCATCAATTACTTGCGACATATCAGATTGAATAGCTGGTGGTGGTGTCGCAAGTCTACTCAAAATAGAAGATGAATCAAGTGCAGAGTGTGATGGCAGTTCCTTACCTCCCCTCGTCTTAGAGGGTACGATCTTGGTCTTAGCATCTTTCAGATTTTTCATAGTGATCAATAGATATAATACCCAAGTGGCTCAACAAATAGAGCTATGCTCCCTAGCAATGGCGCCAGAAAAAGGTCTTGATAACCCACAAGTATAGGGGATCGCGACAGTCTTCGAGGGTAGTATTTCACCCAAATTTATTGATTCGAGGGTAGTACTTGCATGACATCTTTTGTCCTACCCTCCCGTGGTAGCGGGGTCCATAAGGAAACTAAGGGATATTAAGGCCTCCTTTTAATAGAGAACCGGAACAAAGCATTAACACATGGTGAATACATTAACTCCTCGAATTACAGTCATCCCCGGAGAGTATTCCAACTATTGTCACTTTGGGATCTACGGATCAGAACAATAACAAGTGCATATAACTAGAAGATAGGATCAAGAACTCAGATATATTCATGAAAACATAGAGGGTTCAGATCTGAAATCATGGCACTCGGTCCCTAGTGACAAGCATTAAGCATAGCAAAGTCATAGCAACATCAATCTCAGAACATAGTGGATACTAGGGATCAAGCACTAACAAATTAACGCAATTACATGACAAATCTCATCCCACTCCATCACCGTCCAGCAAGCCTACGAACGAATTACTCACTCCCGGTGGTGAGCATCATGAAATTGTTGATGGAGAAAGCTTGGTGATGATGATTGATGACCCACAAGTATAGGGGATCAATCATAGTCCTTTCGATAAATAATAGTATCGAACCCAACAAGGAACAGAAGGAAATGACAAGCGGTTTTCAGCAAGGTATTTTCTGCAAGCACTGAAATTATTGGTAACAGATAGTTTGGTGGCAAGGTAATTTGTAATGAGTAACAAGTGACAAGTGCAACAAAGGTGCAACAAGGTGGCCCAATCCTTCTTATTGCAAAGGACAAGCCTGGACAAACTCTTATATAAAGCAAAGCGCTCCCGAGGACACATGGGAATTATCATCAAGTTAGTTTTCATCATGCTCATATGATTCGCGTTCGCTACTTTGATAGTTTGATATGTGGGTGGACCTATGCTTGGGTGTTGTCCTTACTTGGACAAGCCTCCCACTTATGATTAACCCCTCTCGCAAGCATCCGCAACTACGAAAGAAGAATTAAGATAAATCTAACCATAGCATTAAACATGTGGATCCAAATCAGCCCCTTACGAAGCAACACATAAACTAGGGTTTAAGCTTTTGTCACTCTAGCAACCCATCATCTACTTATTACTTCCCAACCTTCCCCTGGGCCCAAATCATGGTGAAGTGTCATGTAGTCGACATTCACATAACACCACTAGAGGAAAGACAACATACATCTCATCAAAATATCAAACGAATACCAAATTTACATGATTACTTATAACAAGACTTCTCCCATGTCCTCAGGAATGAAAGTAACTACTCACAAAGCATGTTCATGTTGAAGATCAGAGGGGTATTGAATATGATTAAGGATCTGAAGATATGATCTTCCACCAAATAAACCAACTAGCATCAACTACAAAGAGTAATCAACACTACTAGCAACCCACAGGTGCCAATCTGAGGTTTTGAGGCAAAGATTGAATACAATAGATGAACTAGGGTTTGAGATGAGATGGTGCTGGTGAAGATGTTGATGAATATTGGCCCTCCCACGATGAGAGGATCGTTGGTGATGACGTATCAATGATGGCGATGAATCCCCCTCTCCTGAGCCCCGAATAGACTCCAGATCAGCCCTCCCAATGAAGAACAGGAGGTGGCGGCGGCTCCATATCGTAAAACGCGATGAAACTTCTCCTCTTATTTTTTTTCTCGGGAAGACGATATTTCTGGAGTTGAGATTATGGTCAGTGGAGCCTCGTGGACCCCATAAGGTAACAGGGTGTGCCCAAGGGGGGGTGGTCGCGCCCTGTTGCCTTGTGGGCAACAGGTGGCCCCCTCTGGTGGGTCTTCGCTCCAGTATTTTTCATATATTCCATAAAAATCTCCAAAAAGTTTCATCCAATTCCGAGAACTTTTATTTCTGCACAAAAAACAACACCATGGTAGTTCTGTTGAAAACAATGTCAGTCTGGGTTAGTTTCATTCAAATCATGCAAATTAGGGTCCAAAACAAGAGCAAAAATGTTTGGAGAAGTAGATACGACGGAGACGTATCAATGCCATAAAAATGTGTAATGGGTATTTGAGTTCTTCACGAGTAATGTTGAGTTGGAACTTTTTATGCACTTCTAATTTATCCATATTTGCTAGCCTATTCGGTGTCGAGCATTGTCTACTTTCACATTGAGATATGGTGCATACTTCACTAATATATCCTAACCCTGTGGGAGGACTTTTACTGTTCTCCTACACATAAACCATCTGTCCTCAAAATAGCCACCATACCTACCTATCATGGTAGTCATTCAAAGATACATTGACATGCAAAATTGATCATAACAGTTACATTACATGACTAGATGTGATCCTTCACTATCATTTTCTTTGCATTATCATATAGAGTTGGCATGATATTGATGTGGCAAGGCCACCGTTATTCATTTTTTAATATATGCTACGCTAGGTCATTGCACATCCTGGTACACTCCCGGAGGCATTCATTTGAGTATACATCATGTCCATTGTCATAGAGTTGAGTTATGAGTAAAATAAAAGTAGTGTTCATCGTTATATAGTGTTGCTCCAATGAGTGAGGATATAAAAAACAGTGGATGCACCAAAAGATGTCAGAAAAAAGATAGAGGGAGAAACACTACTATTCCTTTTTAGTATACACTTGTGCTTCAAAGTAGCACATGGTCTTAGCAGATATCATAATGTTCTTTAAAGTAGCACTACTACATCTCATATAGAGAGTTTTCATGTTATATACTAGTTGAGGATTTTTATACTTGGCTTGTATATTCCAATTATGAGCTTTCTCAAATGCACCAGGTCTTTGTGTGCAAGCAAGTTGGATGCACACCCCACTAGTCCTTAGGAGAGCTTTTATAATTTCATAGTGTTGCATGGCAATCACCACTCCTTTCATTAACATCGATTGTTAGGTTTCTTCATTGCATGATGATTAGACGTGTTCATGCAAGAATTTCTTTATTTTTGACTTATTATAAACCTCTATCATTATTTTATTTTCCATTAAGTGCAGTATAGACTCACTCAAGTATTGCATGAGCCTGTAGTGGTTGATACTGAAAGATTGCATAGTTACTGTCACTTGGTCAGCCTTGGGTATGGTTTATGATAAGATTGACATTAGATTATGAGAAGGACAAAAGTGACATTGAGTTCCCAACATAATATTAACCTTCTTTCTAAACCTTGGCACGGGAATTCTGACTAATACGTTGATTTATAAAAAGCAATATTTTTTACTTGTATGTTCTAATGTTGCTCATTTATTATTAAGTATAGGCAATTGCATTGTGTCACTGTTATTTTAAGTAAAACTTTAAGATATTATGTCAAATTGATGATGTTCATGTTAAGGTAGCATTCATGATCAGAAATTATCTTCTTTTTGCCTAATGATCATTTTTTACTTCTGGGGAAATATTTTTTTCTCGAGGAGGGATTAAGCTTGGGGATGCTGATATGTCTCAAATGTTTCCATAAAAAATTTTCTTATTTCATTATACTTTTATATCATAATTGCATAGCTTTGGCACCAATTTTATCATTTTCTGGACTGTCCTATTAATTCAGTGCCCAGAGGGAGTTGTTGTTTTCTGCTATTTAGGAAAATCTATTTTCGGGAAGAAGAATTCAACAAAAAAATACATCATGAAGTTTCACGAAAGGATGAGGCCAGAGGCACTTGAGCACACCTAGGGGTTGTGGTCCCCACGCACTATGTTGGTGCGACCCAAGGGGGCGATGTGGTGGGGCCGCATGAGCACCCCCACCCCCTTCCCACTGCCTCTCAGTGCCTATCCCTTTATATTTTTCCCAAAAACCCTCGTTAGATTTGTCAAGGATTTTTTTTCATTGTTGCACCTCTTTGTTCTACCGTGATCCAATCTGGAGGCCTGTTCTCTCTGCCGGAGGGGGAAGCCACCATGACCATGTCTGAGTTGTCCTCCATTGACTATGGGTCCATAACAGTAGCTAGATGACATCTTCTCTTCCTTGTTCTTCAATACAAAGATCTCATGAGCTGCAACGTTTAGATGCTCTGGGTCAATTTCATACAATTCTTGATGTGTTTGTTGCAATGTGATGAATTGTAAATTTATGATCAGATCTATTCATGATTTCCTTTTAGGTTCTTTTGCTTTCCTTGCTACATAATTTTATATACATATATGCTCTCAGATCTATTACTCTTGCATTGGCCAGGTTTAGATGAATGATCTCCAAGTGAGTTGAGTATGTTGGTTGGATTCAATCTTGCAAGTAAGTTAGGACAGTGACATGACATAAAGTGGAAAAGTTTTGTATTATATTGTTGCCACTAAGGATAAATAGATAGTTGTGTAGTTGTCTCGGTGAAATATCTGGAGGTAAAGACAATACACTATCAACATTAGGTCACCTTACTGAAAACAATACTCTGTTTTACTTAATACTTTGAGATGCTATTGGATAGCGGTCTTGGGGTGGAGTGTTAGCTATAGATGTGGTTGAATAAGGTCTATAGATATAAGGACATGATGCCTATATGTGATCATGTCATGAATACTCATACTCATAAAAACTATAATTTAATTGATGTGCAATTGTAATTTGTTCACCACACATATGCTATGTTTGGATAGATGCCTCTAGTGAAGCTATCGATCACATTCATTTCATCCCTATTGCTTGAAACCTCTATCACTTTCTTTTATCATTGTCTAGAATCTGATATGTTTCATTATTTACTTGCAATCATCAATTCCATCCACACAATACAATTAACTCTTATAACTAGCAAGACGGGAAGACTAGCAACCTTCCTGGCCAAATTGGGGATAGGTGAAGTTTGCTAATAGTGTGCAGGCACTGATCATTAACTTCGCACTAATAGGTCCTACTGGTTCAATAAACCTTGGTTCTCAACTCAGGGAAATACTTGCTTGTTGGACTACATCATCCCTTCCATTTGGGGGTCCCAACAACCTCTGCAGTAGTAGCACTCCACCCTTGCCACCTAAAATTTAGGAACAGGGCTTGGAATGCCAGGTAACACGGTTAGAGTCGCCATAGGGATGGAACCACCAGGGTTCGTCAGGCTGCTCTGCGACGAGACTTCATAAGCATAAAACTTTTCACCACGAGGAGTCGCAAAGGACAAAGTTTCAACACAGCTGAGTGTAGCAATGAACATTTCATTACCAGAGGTGCAACAATTCTCGCTTAATTACAAGATAATGTGGTTGGCATCATATTCCTTAAAAGACGATGCATATACAGAGGGGTAGAGAAATAAGACTACCTGAGGATGATCGGGTTGCTCCGGAGCAAATCGGCGGAAAGGTGTCATGCAATCAACACCGTCACCTCCGCTACCCCTCTTGTGTCGAAACAGAAGCCCCGGAAATTACCTCCTCCTGCATTGAAGTGAGAACTTCCATGGATGAAACCTTTGTTTGGAGAATATGAGGAATAGAATCTCCATAAACTCTAACCCTTAACCCCATCCACACAAAAAAAAGACACATACGTGACATTTTGGGCCGAACGAAATTTTTTTCTGTCATGCTTATGACACTTCTACGACGATAATTGTGACAAAAGCATGTATCATCATAGATGTGGTGGGCTCCTACTTCTATGACAAAAAATCATGAGAGAAAATGGGCTTTTCGTCCTAGGCGGGCCGGGGACGCACCTGCATGACATTCTTTGGGCCATCCATGACGGAAAAAATCGTGGTAGAAGCGAGGGCGAGGAAAATTTCGGGGAGTTCCCGGTTACGGTGGGTGGTCGGGGCTAAGCGATCGACGGAGGTTTGCGCATTTCTCTCGTACACGTGCGCGCGTGTGTGTGAGGCGTTGGGCTCTAAATGAACCCGAGTGATGCGTTCGCTTACTGAACCCGAGCTATTGCACTAGCTACGTTACTGAACCCGAGCGATCAATCCCTGGTTGTTAACTGAACCCGAGCGATTCCTTCACTACTACTACTAACTGAAGCCGATCGAACCTGCTGCCTCTTGATGAACAGTGACCGTTGTTGGGGGTTGGATGAACAGGACCCCATGGTAGTAGTAGTACGCCGTTGCCGCTAGATGAATAGGACCCCGATCGAGAGGAGGCCGCCACACCCGAGCCGGTTGGGGTGGATGAACAGGACCCCGTGGAGGGCTGGTTGAACAGTAGCCGGTGGAGGGTGGATGAACAGGACCCCGTGGACAGCTGGTTGAACAGTAGCCGGTGGAGGCAACCCCGTGGATGAACAGTAGCTGGTGGAGGCAGGAGGAAGTAGACGGTGGATGAACAGTAGCAGGTGGAGGCTGGAGGAAGTCGACGGTGGATGAACAGTAGCCCGTGGAGGCTGGAGCGAGGCAGTAGACGGTGGATCAACAGTAGCCTGTGGAGTCCCATTTTGCGGTACGCCACACCCCTCCCGATGAACAGGACCCCGTTTCGACCGTAGCCGCTCCAACACAAGTCCGTTTCCTCTGTTTTGCGGTACCTGATGACCCACAAGTATAGGGGATCAATCGTAGTCCTTTCGATAAGTAAGAGTGTCGAACCTAACGAGGAGCAGAAGGAAATGACAAGTAGTTTTCAGCAAGGTATTCTCTGCAAGTACTGAAATTATAAGTAGCGAGTAGTTTGATAGCAAGGTAATTTGTAACAAGCAAGCAACGGTAACGGTAACAAAAGTGCAGCAAGGTAGCCCAATCCTTTTGAGTCAAAGGACAGGCCAAAACGGTCTCTTATGATAAGCAAAGCGTTCTTGAGGGTACACGGGAATTTCATCTAGTCACTTTCATCATGTTGGTTTGATTTGTGTTCGCTACTTTGATAATTTGATATGTGGGTGGACCGGTGCTTAGGTGTTGTTCTTACTTGAACAAGCCTCCTACTTATGATTAACCCCCTCGTAAGCATCCGCAACTACAAGAAAAGTATTGAGAATAAATCTAACCATAGCATTAAATTTTTGGATCCAAATCGGTCCCTTATGGAATAGCGCATAAACTTGGGTTTAAGCTTCTGTCACTCTCGCAACCCATCATCTAATAACTACTCCACAATGCATTCCCTTAGGCCCAAATATGGTGAAGTGTCATGTAGTCGATGTTCACATGACACCACTAAGGAAATCACAACATACATACCATCAAAATATCGAACACATATCAAATTCACATGATTACTTGCAACAAGATTTCTCCCGTGACCTCAAGAACAAAAGTAACTACTCGCAAATGATAATCATGCTCAAGATAGAGGGGTATTAAATAGCATAATGGATCTTAACATATAATCTTCCACCAAATAAACCATATAGTAATCAACTACAAGATGTAATCAACACTACTAGTCACCCACAAGCAACAATCTAAGGTTCCGGTACAAAGATTGAGCACAAGAGATGAACAAGGGTTTGAGAGGAGATGGTGCTGCTGAAGATGTTGATGGAGATTGCCCTCCCCAAGATGGGAGAGTTGTTGGTGATGATGATGACGATGATTTCCCCCTCTGGGAGGGAAGTTCCCCCGGCGGAATCGCTCCACCGGAGGGCAAAAGTGCTCCTGCCCAAGTTCCACCTCGAGATGGCGGCGCTTCGTCCCGAAAGTCCTCTCCTTATTTTTTCTAGGTCAAAATGACTTATATACCAGAAGAGGGGCACCGGAGGTGGGCCGAGGAGGGCACAACCCACCAGGGCGCGCCTGGGCTCCCTGGCGCGCCCAGGTGTGTTGTGCCCACCTGGTGGGTCCCCTCTGTTACTTATTTGCTCCAATAATTCTTATATATTCCATAAAAATTCTCCGTGAAGTTTCAGCTCATTTGGAGTTGTGCAGAATAGGTGGCCTGACATAGCTTTTTCAGGTCCAGAATTCCAGTTGCCGGTATTCTCCCTCTTTGTGTGAACCTTGCATATTATGAGAGAAAAGGCATTAGAATTACTCCAAAAAGAATTATTATATCTAAAAACAATATAAATAACAGTAGGAAAACATGATGCAAAATGGACGTATCAACTCCCCCAAGCTTAGACCTCGCTTGTCCTCAAGCGAAAACCGAAATCGAAAAACATGTCCACATGCTTAGAGAGAGAGGTGTTGATAAAAACAAAATATGGACATAGAAGCATCATGTATATTATTATAACAGCAATAAACTTTAACATAAAACTTTATCATATAACTTCTATCATAGACTTCTCATGAACAAGTAACAATTCATCACAACATCGAAGTATAAAGCATAAACTCTATTGAAAACCAACAAACTATGTTCTCAGTCAACTTTGCAACTACAATTCATCATCTTTTCAGGAAGGGTCACATATCGGACCCTTTTTGGCAAGTCCACATACTCAACCATCATATAGTCTTCTATGATTGCTAACACTCACCGCACACACATGAGCAAAAAGTTTCAACCGGACACATAGAAAGATAGGGGCTTATAGTTTTTGCCACCCAACATATTCACCGCAAGGGTGATGTCAACAATAATAACTCATGCTACCCATATCCAACTAGATATATGTGCCTAGATCTTTCCTCACCACATGATGCTTGCCAAAAGAGAAAAATAAAAAGGAATAGAGAGAAATACTTTGACTCTTGCATAAAAGTAAAAGATAGGCCCTTCGCAGAGGGAAGCAGAGGTTGCCATGCGCTTTTCGTTTGTATGCTCAATCTCTTAGTACAAAAGAATGTCACGTTATATTTCCCCTTATGATAGCAACCTTTATTATGCAGTCTATCGCTTTTATTCTTTGCCATCACAAGTTCGTACAACGCTCAATTTTCTCTTACACTAAATGATCCAACACTTTTAGAAGCAATTTTTATTGCATTTTTGCACCGATGACAACTTACTTGAAGGATCTTACTCAATCCATAGGTAGGTATGGTGGACTCTCAAAACAAGATTTGGGTTTAAGGGTTTTGAATGCACAAGTAGTATCTCTACTTAGTGTGGAATTTTTGGCTAGCAAAGATGGGGGGCAAGCACCACATGTTAAAGGATCTATGACAATATAACTTCTATGTGAATATGAACAAACATAAATCATTACATTGTCTTCCTTGTCCAACGTCAACAATTTTGGCATATAATATTTTGATGGGGGCTCACAATCACAAAAGATGTCCAAGATAGTGTATTTGCATGTGAATCTTCTCTTCCCTTATTAATTCTTTCATGAATTGCATCATTGACCAATGCTATGTTTGTAAGTCTCCAATAAAATTTTCTACTTATACTCTTCCTTATGTGATGTCATTACTTACCATAAGATTAGCATATGATCTTTTTCATTTATTTCCTTTCTTTTTATTGAACATGAAAGAAAAAGAAAAGAAAACTCAAACTAAACTCTATTATATATCTCGCACACGATTACAAGGATAGATCACTAAGCAAACACTCGAAAAGAAAAGGATCGAACTAAACTTTTATTCATCTAAAGCAAAACATAACTATGGGTCGAACTAAGATAAGTAAAGGCAAAAGATAGTGGAGGTGATACGATACCGGGGCTCCTCCCCCAAGCTTGGCACAAGCCAAGGGGAGTGCCCATACCTGATACTCAATTTTCCTTTGGTCATGAAGAAGGAGGTGGTGTTGATGAAGTAGAGGGTTTGTCTGCCTTCCTTAGCTTACGCTTGAGGATGAAATTTTCCTCCTTTAGGTCACCGATCTCCTGCTCAAGCTCTAATATCTTTTTGAATAATTCTTGCTTGTTTTCCTGCAAGAGACGAAAGGGGATAAACTGGGCCTTAGGTTTGTTTGCTTTGTTGGGGAGACTTGGCTTCTTGAATTCCACATGCATGTCTCCAGGTTGAGGTAATGGAACTTCATCTTCGTCTGAGCTTGTATCCTCCTCCCCTTTAGGGTCATAATCTTCTTCCTCCTCTGAAGTCCAGCGATAGTGCTCCTCATCACCATAAACCCTGGGGTTCGAGATATAATCAGCAACATAGCTTTCACCCTCAGAATCTTGGGATGACATATTTTCAGATCTGTCATAAAACAGCAAGAAAAGAGCAACAGAAGATTTCTCCATGATACGGTGGTCAATAGGTTCGGGGGGTTTATAAAGATTTTTTTATCTTGGGAAGCAAGCAAACGGAATAAAAAGGAGTTCGGAAGGTACCCGAGGTGGGCACAACCCACCTGGGCGCGCCTGGCAAGCCTGGCGTGCCCTGGTGTCTTGTGCCCACCAGGGGTGCCTTTCTGATTGTTTCTTATTTTCCAAATTTTTGATATATTCCAAAACTGACAGAAAATATTTTTGTGGATTTTTCGGAGTCCGTTTACTTACCGTATCACATACCTCCTCCTTTTTCATGATTCTGGAGTATTCCGAAGGTTTCCTTTATGTGTTCTTCCGGTGTCATAGTTTGGATAATATTGCTTTCAACATTAATGGGCGTACCTGAGATATAATGTTTTATTCTTTGCCCATTGACAACCTTCGGGTTAGTACCCTCGGCATTATTTATTTTGATAGCTCCAGATCGATAAACCTCCTTGATAACATAGGGTCCTTCCCATTTGGAGAGGAGTTTTCCTGCAAACAATCTGAAACGAGAGTTGTACAAAAGAACATATTCTCCAACTTTAAACTCATGCTTTTGGATTCTCTTATCATGCCATCTTTTAACTTTTTCTTTAAATAACATAGCATTTTCATAAGCTTGGGTTCTCCATTCATCTAGTGAGCTGATATCAAATAACCTCTTTTCACCGGCAAGTTTGAAATCATAGTTGAGTTCTTTAATTGTGTCGGCGTTCTGGGAACCAGGGTACCCAGACTTGCCTGCCTGCGGCCCATGGCGTGGCTCCATCGACGGCCTGGTACGGCCCATCTACAGCACCTCCAAGATAAGACCCTCACGAGGGGCCAAGCCTCGCGAGGCGGGTGACGCCAAGACCTCCGGAGGGAGCGGCCTCCCTAGGTTGGCTCTTGAGGAGCGGAGATTTCTATGCAGGTACCCATCTCATGAGGTGGAGGTGACGCAAGCCATGACGACCAAGGCCAGGCGGGCGCCAGCGGGCGCAGAGCAACATGTTTCCTCTTTGGTGCTAAGGAGGCAAACGCAGGCGCGGGGTCCCGAGGAATCATCCAAAGGTTTCCATTCCCGTGCAAGGAGACCAAGACCGCCAGGACGGCAGGACGGATGTCATCGCCGAGCCCACAGCAACGTCATGACCAGAAGCTTTGTAGGCGAAGACCACCTTTCGTCAGGATAAGATGTACTACTTGTCCCCCTTCAAATTTGGTCGTTGTGGAATCCCTTCACGCCTTCATTTTCGGGGAAGAGGACCAAGGCCACTATAAATAGGTTAGCCACCACCATAGAAAGGGGATCGAACCCAGAACCACTCATCCTCACCAGTGCAAGCCTCGCGAGCTTGTTCATCCTCTGTACTAGTTCATCCTCAGCCCCCCGTGAGGCAAATCCACCCCAAAGCAGGAGTAGGGTATTACACCACAAGGTGGCCCAAACCTGGGTAAACTGCCGTGTCCTTCTTCTTCCCTGTTCTTCGAGATAGGCTGTAGGGCAACATGTTCGGTTGGCTGGATAGGTCGAGTTCTTCGCACACGCCCCAGAGTTTGAACCTCCTTTGGGTCTGTGGAGCCCTGAATCCGACATTTGGCGCGCCAGGTAGGGGCGTGTCGAAGATCCGCTTCTCCATCGACCGCGCTCCGCCCAAGCCGCGCGTCTTCCAAGGCAGGCGCCGCTCCACCCGCTGGGCCGACAGGCGCATTCGGGGGCATCGCGGGCCTTAGAGCTTTCTCCCCGCCTTGCGGCAAGTGCGGTGGCCGTTGAAGTTCAGGCCGAAGTTGCCGCCGCAGTACGACGGCACGGCGGACCCCACGGAGTTCCTCCGGGTATACGCAGAGGCCATCTAGGCGGCAGGCGGCGACGACAAGGTCATGGCGAATTGGCTCCCCATGGCCATCACGGGCGCGCCATGCACCTGGCTGCTCAGCCTGCCAGAATCTTCGGTGGCCTCCTGGGGGCAGCTGCGTGACCTGTTCGTCATGCACTTCGCGGCACCAGCGCCCCATGTCGTTGTGGCTATCCTCGGTGGGTCGCAGGCGCCGGCCTCTAGTCGCCACGTCAAACAGTTCCTCTGGCAGATGGTGCCGCCCAGCCACGCTCGGCGGCTCCCTAGGGCCGGGCGGCGCCCGAGACCGACATCACCTTCGACTCCAGGGATCACCCCAGGACTACAGTCGGTGCGGGCGCGCTTCCCTTGTTGTGCACGCCTACCATCGGCGGCAGCGCAGTCACCCGAACCTTCATCGACGGCGGCACTGGCCTCCACATCCTCTCCGTGGAGGCCTTCGACCTGCTTCAGGTGCCGTACGATCGGCTCCTCCCAACCAGGCCCTTTTCAGGGGTGCTCGGCGGCTTCGTCGCCCTCCTGGGGCAGATTCGCCTCCCCGTCACCTTCGGCACACGCAGCAACTACCGCACCGAGCTCATCGACTTCGACATCACCCGAATCAGCCTCCCATACAATGCCATCCTCGGGTACCCGGCCCTCGCCAAGTTCATGGCGGCGATGCACCCCAGCTACAACGTCATCAAGATGCTGAGGAGCAGCGGCGTTCTTACTGTGGTAGGAGACACCAAGGATGCCCTCCTGGCCCTCAAGCTCACTTTCAAGGCCGCGGCGGCCGCGTGACCGGAGGCGGAGAGCGCTCTGGAGGTCCCGGAGGCCGCACCCGCGAAGAAGAAGCCTCTATTCTCTCAGGACCGGGCTGAGACGAAGCAGGTGCGCGTCGACGATGGGGACTCAAGCCTCACCTTCATCATAGGTGCTGGTCTCCCACCAGACCAGGAAGAAGCGCTGGTCGGTTTCCTCCGCACGAACAAGGATGTGTTTGCATGGGAGGCAACGGACCTGGTTGGCGTCCCGCGGGACGTAATTGAGCACCACTTGATGGTGTGCCCCGGCGCGCGCCCGGTGAAGCAAAAGGCGCTGCGGCAAGCCCCGGAGAAGCAATCGTTCATCGTCCAGGAGGTCTGCAAGCTGCAAGAAGCCGGCGTCATCTGGGAAGTACGGCACCCAGATTGGCTGGCCAACCCAGTCATCGTCCCCAAGAAGGGGGGAAAATGAGTGCATGTGCGTCGACTTCACGAGCCTCAACAAAGCTTGCCCTCTCGAGAACCTTTCCCTCTTCCGCGCATCGACAAGATCGTTGACTCCACCACTGAGTGCGACCTGCTGTGTTTTCTGGACGCCTTCTCGGGCTACCACCAGATCAAGATGGCGGTGCAAGACATCGAGAAGACGGCCTTCCTCTCCCCGTGCGGGGTGTACTGTTACACCTGCATGCCGTTCGGTTTGTGCAATGCCGGCGCGACTTTCTAGCGATTGATGCACATCGCCTTGGGCAAGCAGCTCGGGAGGAACGCCGAGGCGTACGTCGACGACATAGTGGTCAAGTCACGGGAAGCAAAAACCCTCATCGAAGACCTGGAAGAAACAATTTCCAACTTACGCGCGGTGAACCTGCGCCTCAACCCGGAGAAGTGTGTGTTCGGTGTTCCGTCTGGCAAGTTGTTGGGTTTCTTGGTGTTGCACAGAGGGACCGAGGCTAACCCAGAGAAGATCAAGGCGATAGAGAGGATAAGCCCGCCGTAGACCCTCAAAGAAATGCAGAAGCTCGCGGGTCGCGTGACCTCGCTGGGGCGTTTCATCTCCAAGCTCGGCGAGTGCGCCCTCCCATTTTTCAAGCTGATGAAGAAGAAGGGCCCGTTCGAATGGACTCCGGAGGCCGAGGAGGCCTTCCAAGACCTCAAGAGGTATCTCACTAGTTCTCCGGTGATGGTGGCACCTCGACCCCTTGAGCCCTTGGTGCTTTACCTGGCCGCCACACCCCACTCGGCGAGCGCAGCACTCGTGGTAGTCTGGGAAGAGCACGCGGGCACAGGTGCGTGGCGCGGTACACCGTGTTCGGCCACGACCGCCACCTCAGGACGGCGCTCCTGAGGCATTGGTCGCCCCGGCAGGGGGCGGCGCTCCTGAGGCATCGGTTGCCCCGGCAGAGGGCGGCACTCCTAAGGCATTGGTCACCCCGGCAGAGGGCGGGGCTCCTGAGGCCCCCACGCCTCGTGAGGGCCTAAACGCCATCGGCGCCCCCTCTTTGGTTGAGCACCCTGTGTATTTCATCAGCACGGTGTTGCACGATGCGCGCGCGCTACCCCATGCCATAGAAGCTTCTGCTCGCGCTCCTCGTTGCCTCTAGGAAGTTGCGCCACTACTTCCAAGGCCACCTCATCAGGGTTGTGTCTGCGTTCCCCCTGGAGAGGGTGCTCCAGAGCCCAAACGCTGCAAGCAGGGTTGCTGAATGGAACATCGAGCTACAGGCGTTCCAGCTGGAGTTCAGCACCACCAGGGTCATCAAGGGCGGGGCCCTCGCTGACTTTGTGCCGGAATGGACTGACGCCCCCGACTGGGGGGTTGGTGAAAACCGCTCCCTCATGCCCGGAGATGAGGCACCCGATGGCTGGGTCATGTACTTCGACGGCGCATTCGCACGCCGGGGCGCGGGGGCTGGAGCCGTGCTCGTCTCGCCTACTCAGGACAAGCTCTACTACGCAGTGCAGCTCTGCTTCCAGCACGGTGAGAAGGTCTCCAACAACATCACGGAGTACGAAGGCCTGATCGCAGGCCTCCGGGCCGCGGCGGGCCTGGGGATCAAGCGCCTCACCATCAAGGGCGATTCTCGGCTCCTCATCAACTTCTCCAACAAGGAATACACGCCCAAGGATGAGCACATGGAGGCATATTTGGAAGAGGTACGCAAAATTGAAAAACAGTTCTTGGGTCTGGAATTGCAGCATGTCCCGCGCGGCACGAACAAGGAGGCGGACGACATCGCCAAGAGGGCGTCACCGCGCGACCCCCAGAAGCCTGGCATGTTTGAGGAGAGGCTCTTCAAGCCGTCAGTGGTCCCCTCCACTGCGAGCACGGCGTTGCTCCGAGAGGAACTGCCCTAGGCCCCCGCCTCGGGCGCCCCGGCCTGCGGTCCGTCCTCCGTAGCCCTCCTGCTTTTGGCCCTCGAACCTCAGGAGGGGTCCTGGACCGAGGAGTTCAAGGCGTACCTACTCCAGGGCACCTTGCCGGAGAAGCAGGAAGAAGCAGAACGCGTGGCCTGCCAGGCCACCGCCTACTGCTTGCAGGATGGCGAGCTCTACCGAAGGCGCCCAAACGACGTCTCTATGCGGTGCATCTCCAAGGAGCAGGGGTGCGAGCTGCTGGCTGACATCCACAGCGGGGACTGTGGGCATCACTCTTCGTCACGCACCCTCATGGGCAAGGCGTTCCGCAGTGGGTTCTACTGGCACACGATGCTCAATGACGCCACTGAGGTGGTGAGGTCCTGTGAGGCATGCCAATTCCACGCCAAGCAAATCCACCAGCCCGCTCAAGGGCTCCAGACCATTCCGCTCTCTTGGCGTTCGCGGCATGGGGGCTGGATATCCTGGGACCATTCCCTCGTGCAGCTGGGGGCTACCGCTACCTCTACGTCGCCATCGACAAGTTCACCAAGTGGACGGAGGTGGAGCCCGTGCGCACCATCCCGGCTGGTTCGGCCATCAAGTTCATCAAGGGTCTCATGAGCCGCTTCGGGGTCCCCAACCGTATCATCACCGACAATGGCTCTCAGTTCACGAGCAACCTTTTCAAAATGTATTGTGCTAACCTTGGAACGCAGATATGCTACGCTTCGGTGGTACACCCACGGAGCAACGGCCAAGCCGAGCGTGCCAACACGGAGGTCCTGAGGGGCCTCAAGGCGAGGAGCTTTAAGAAGAAACTTGACGCCTGCGATAGGGGCTGGCTCGATGAGCTCCAGTCTGTGTTGTGGTCCATCCACACCACCGCAGCCAAGCCCACGGGCGAGACCCCGCTCTTCCTCGTCTATGGGGCTGAGGCGGTTCTCCCTCATGAGGTCAAACATCGCTCCCCGTGGGTCTTGGCGTTTGACGAGGCACGCCAGGACGCCTCACGGGGGATGCACCTCATGCTGGGGGAGGAGGGCCGCCGCCAAGCCTCGCTCCATGCCGCGAGGTACCAGCAGGCGCTGCGGCGGTATCACTGCCATAGCGTCCGCTCCAGGACCCTCGAGGTGGGTGACCTCGTCCTAAGGCGGGTGCTCTCCAGGGAAGGGCTTCATAAGCTCTCGCCCATGTGGGAGGGCCCGTTCAGGATTGCCCGTGTCTCCAGACCTGGCGCCACATGCCTAGAGAAACATGTGGCACCCCGGCTCATAGAAGACCGGGACGACCCATATTCCAGCCCAGGGACAAGTCTTCTGGAATATGGCACTGTTGGCATAGAACAAATCAGCTCTTTATTACAATGGATATGGCTACATGGGTACAAGGTTCACATTGGCACGGCGACACTATGCCTGCCCGGGGTAGCTCTATGCTAGCAGTGGAACAGCCTGAGGTAGCGGAGTAACTCTCGGCAGCGGAACAGCGACGGCGGTGATGGACTCCACTCCGCAGGGACTCTGGCTAGAACGCGTATCCTAGCTCGCAAACTCGGGATCCTTGACAAGCAAGCAATCGTGGCATGACCTACAAACTGGCATGACACCCCAGGTGAGTACTTTGAATGTACTCGCAAGCACACAACAAACATCAGCATTAAGGCAAGACAACATCATAGCAGTCAAGACTAGGTCAAGACTTACAGTTGAGGGTGACAGTAATAGGCTACTCTGGATCAACCGACTAGGTTTAGCTTTAGCCAGTACTTAACAAGCATGGTTATCTAGCAAGATAACTACTGAAGTAAATGCAGTAAGGTAAAGCATATTTAATCCATACTCCGAATAATCTCAGGATCCAATCTGAATCTGTTTCAAATCCAATCCAAATCATGTGGTCATCCGACCACTCATCTCATAGCCATCCCATGGCTAACATATCATACTCCTGATACCATCTGCACTACAAGTCTGACAAACTTACTCTCTTCCGGGTTGCCTCACAACCTTCAGAATACTCACGATCCACTGAGTACTTCCGATCATAAGACGAGTTCTTCCATCATTATCACTACTATGGTTGACCACCTAGTGAGGTCTGGACGGACTGTCCAATACCGTGGACGCGGCTATTTGAATAGATTTTACACCCTCCCCCGGAGTCCTGCCCTGGGTGGCCCCTGTGTCATTGCGTGACACCTGGCACCATCGTGCCTAACAAACTGTCCCAAACAGGGACCTGGTACCATATAACTCAACTGGGCTCAAAAGGTTATCACCGCCTACCGGGCCAGGGTAGCGCGCACGCATAACCTTCCCTGTCGGGCGATACCGGTGAAAGAGCACATGATCAGACCAAGTCAAGGCCGTCCCATACCGGCAAATGTGGCTGCACGGATAAGTCCGGACAGGTGACTCTGGATCAACCATGAAGTATCCTATCTCCGAATAATATCTCTGTCATAGCTGACACTCCGATATCATAGTAATCCAAGCCAAAACATTAACCAACTAGTAGTCCAATAGCCACTATGTCCAAGCTACTGCTACTAATTCATCTCCACATACTGCCGGATGAAATCCAAAATAATCATAGACGGTAATCTCAACATCATGGCATCAACGAGTGGGTAAACTACTTGTCACTAACCATCCGGTACTCAACATGGTAGTTACCTATTCAAGAATTTACTCAAGCTTTGCATAATCTAATTCATTTTACGAATACTTCATACTTGCTATTAAAGTAATTAGTTTGACTATGATATTGCAATGCAATTATGAAAATGAGAGTAGTGGCTTGCCTGGGGATGAAAGAACCATCGGGAAGAAGTGTGGAGAGTCCGCGGAAAGAGTTGCCGAAATAGTTCTCTCTCAGAGGAGGCTGTTTACAGGCAAGGGCAAAATGGTCATTTTCATAGTGTCAACACATTATAAAAATGGTACCAACATGACGGGCTCGAAAAGACGAAGAAGTGGGCTTTGGAATCACCTCATTTGGAGTTAGGAGCGCGAAGATATGGACGTTGAAGTTCAGGGACTCATCTATAAAACTTTTATTCACAAATGGGTCCCTAGCTGATTAAACTGGTCGTGTCTTTCTCAGAAATACGCTTTCTAGCGGAGAAAGCGTAATCTGGCCTGAAGAGCAACCAAAGTGCGCTTTAGAGAGGGGAAGACGTATTCTGGAGAATACGCCTCCACTTAAATGACGTGGCGGGGGCGGGGCCGGCCTTGAGGCGCTGACAAGTGGGGTCGAGGGGAGACGCGGGGCCTACCTGGCCTAGTCGTCGTCTTCCTTGTCTCGCTCCCGATAGCGAACAGAGGAGAGACAGGGAGGCTCGGCCGGCGACTGGCCTGGTCGGCTCCGGCCACCTCCGGCGAGGGCGCGAGTACCGGTGACCTCGGGGCGGAGCGCCGCGTCCGACTGGGCCGGTTGCGGACGCAGGGGAAAGGCAGTACGGCGGCTGCGGAGGAGGAGAGGGACGAGCTCTAGTGAGGGGTCCGGCCAGCTCCGACCACCTCTGGACGGGCTGAGACAACCGGCGAGCTCAGGATGGTGGGGCGGTGCTGTCTAGACTCCTCACGCTCGCCGAGATGCACCGGAGGGAGCGCAGCCCCGACTGCGGCGGACGGCGGCTACGGGTGCTGGAGGGGCTCGCGGCCATGGCGCACCCGAGGAGAAGGAGGAGGGCGGAGGAGCTTCGGTGGGCTGTGGGTGTTGCTATGGTGGTGGTGGAACAGAGGGAGGGGCTCGGCAGCGAGCTAATTTAGCCGGCGAGGAGCGGCGGCCATGGCAGCCATGGAGGGCGAGGAGAGCTCCGGGAGCTTGGGGAAGAGGCTGGGGAGGGCTAGTGGAGCAGGGTGAGGAGGATGATGAGGACGGGAGCGCTCGGGACGGCTTAAATAGCCGCGGCGACGGAGGTGGATGAGCACGGCCACGGCGGCGATCTTAGCCGTATACTGGAGCTGCAGGGAGACGTGGCTAGATGGTAGCGGGATCGAGCGGCTTCGCAGAGGGGTGGAGAGGGCTCAGGCGAGGTCAGGAAGGCTCGGGAGAGCTCAGGTAAGCGGACACGGCGGCGGCAGAGACGGGCATGGCTGCCGCACCGCGTAGGAGGAGACGTGAGAGAGGGAGAGTGATCCAGAACGAAGGCGACTATGAGGGGAAGCCCCTAGACATGGCTAGGTGTCGAGGGAGAGGAGGAACGGACGAAACAGAGGACTCCAATGCACAGAGCGCGTGCATTGGCATGCCAGACGCATGGTCACCGTGTGAACAGGCGCACTCAGTGCACCCTGACCGGCCAAATCATGTCCAGTGAGTAGCCCCTCCAAGCTAGGTTACAACTGAGGTGATGGCTCTATGAAAAGCACTGTGGTTAGATGGGAGTGATCACCTGAAGTTTGCTGTAGCAAACTTG
Organism: Thinopyrum elongatum; assembly: GCA_011799875.1. Classification (NCBI taxonomy): domain Eukaryota; kingdom Viridiplantae; phylum Streptophyta; class Magnoliopsida; order Poales; family Poaceae; genus Thinopyrum; species Thinopyrum elongatum. The sequence continues at coordinate 426,688,974 of CM022297.1, forward strand.
ACCACGCCACTGCGATGAACAGAGAAGTGATAAGGGCTAAGGCTGATGTCTGGGAGGTTTGGGATAGGAAGGACTACGATCCCATGAAGTTTGGAGAGAAATGGACCAAGGTTTAATATAGTTGCTTTGCAACTGACCAATCTGGTCCAGAAAATAAATCTTGATGTGGCACTCAAAAATAGTGTTTCCTAGGGCACAAAATGGGCATGGCTTGATGATTTGGTCATATGAGAGTTCCATAAAAATTTCATGCCATTTGGACAAGCCAAAATGGTACTTCCTTCACAATGAACCTCTCTGACCAGAATCTTAGAAAAATTCTAGGGAATTATAGGGAAGATGAAATGAGCCCAGATTTTGTGGAGATAGGTTATATGGGTAGGAGAATGCTCTGGTAAATTTTCAGCAATTATGGAGCAGTATAAAACATAGTTGCTTCACAATGTGAAAATCTAACCAGAAACCAAGATTTGAGGTTGTGCTCACATAGATGATTGGATAGGGTTGAAACTTAGTGGAGAGTCATGATTTGAGCATCTGAAGATGCTTGCAAAATTTCAAGTCATTTGGATCATCCTAGCTAGTACTTGCTTCACAAAGCTACCAGTTGACCGGAAACTTTGGAAATTAGCCAAGGGAGATTTAATATCCAAATGAAGTTGAATTTTGGCATGTGGCAATGATATGGATAGGAAAGAATGCCCAAAAAAGTTTGGGAGCAAGCAAGCAAATATAAAAAGTACTTGCTTCACAACTTGACAGCTAGGGCAGAATCAGAAAAGGAATATTGGTGAAAGATTTTTGAACATGGCAACGAAGGGTTTTGACATATTTGTGGAAGATCTGACCCAAACAATTTATGAGAATTATTTGGGAATGTGGGTTGCTTCACAACCCAGGGCAGACAGGGTTATTCCTTCAATGGAAGAAGGAATATTCCCAAGAAAAAGAATATTGGGATTGGTCCAAGATGGAAATGACATGGTCTTGGGATGGTTTTGAGGTTGACAAGCCACTCAGGAAGAGGAATCAAGGGTGATCCCTCCAGGTTGCAAGACCACTAAGCCACAGAAAGGCAAATCTAGGCCAAAATCAAAAGAAAAAATGGGCAAAATCAAGGGTGTTACAAACCTACCCCCTTAAAGAAATCTCGTCCTCGAGATTTGGTTGCTCAGGAATCAAACTTGAATATTTCCACTTGAGGAAACCGTTTCCAACTCGGGTTTCCTTTTTACCTTTGTATAACGTTCCCACTGAATTTCATATGACTGACTGCCCTGCTTCGGGGTGGTTTGCTTCACTGGACCCTTTTTCTGGCAAATCTTACCTCATATGTTACTCTGACTCCAATACTTTTATGTCTGCTATCCTATCTAGGGCAATAAATTATCCTGACCAAACTATGTGCCCTGCTCATAGGTCCGAGGGTGGTTCCTCATGGACGTGTCGTGATGGAGTCCAATACGAACGACCTTTCACTGAGTTGTGAACAGATTCTCTTGGTGGACACGAAATCTTTTACTCATTGCATTGGGTGACTTCAAATGGTTGTGTGTCCTCCAGGCTCAAAACAGTACTGTGAATCATACCGTTCTCCTGGCAGAATCTGACTTCTCGCACGGATTGCTGGGTCATCTTGGGTATCTTCACTGTCTTGGGTATAAGGCTCCTACCAAATATTTCACTGTCACCTGTCGTGACCAGCATAAAGGTGTACGGTGATATTATCCATAGACTTGACTGACAGTGGTCCTGGCAGCAGAATCTTGTTCACGGCAGGTTAGTCTTTAACTGATTCCCATCTGTGAGGACACATGCTTCGAGACTATTGTTCATCCTTCTGATTACTTAGTCTATCGGTACCTCTATATGGATGGTAGGCCGTGTAATGCTTTAATATGGTTGCTGAATTTGAACTGCTGAGTTAATCTTTCGGCTGACCTGACCAGCTTGGTTGCCCTCTTCTGACAATTCTGAGCATATCTGGTTGGCTGGGCGGGTTGTCTCGATATGGGGTCCTGGCAAATGGAATAGACCCCATGGGTGTGTACCCATGGTGACTGGTACCGAGCCAAACTGTCCGGAGTATTTGTACCATTACCATACCTGTATGGACAACCTTGCTTTTTCATTATAGTTCTCTTTGCCTGGACCCTTTGCTGAAAGAACTTGGCCTTATGTGTTCTTGATTCTCCGTGTGACCATAGGTGTTCTCAGGTGCAATATTCTGACAGGCATATCTTATCCTGATCCCTTGACAGGGTATCTTTGCTCACATGACCAGCTTTCTCATCCTCCACACTTTACCCGTAGGGTAATGATTATCCGAACCCAGGTTCATAGTTACTTGTATAGGGCTCCTGGCTATCGTCAACCATACAAATACTGACAAAGGTTAATGATATCACTTTGTCGAGCATGCGGAAACTAGCCTTGATAATTACGGACTGTCATTAGTGTATCATTGACTCGTATGACCTTGGTAGCATATTCACTGTATCTATGGAAACATGTGTAGCTGAGCACTTGCTTTCCGATGCAGACTTGTGTCCTGACTGATTCTTGTCTTCCGATCAAGCTATTGTGGAGCTGATCCTTAGGATGCATGGTCATACGCTGTCAACTTGTTGGTGGAATAGCTGGTACGGATGAGGATGCGATGCCTTACTGACGAAGTTTGCTTAGCTTGTGTTGGAAATCATCGAGAGTATCTTGCTGAGAAAGACCGAATAGCTTGTACTCAAAGCTTCTGTCGGGGTAGCTTCCTGAAGAAGGTTGAGTACCGTACCTCAAAAGCTTCCCCCCTTAGAGGCTTGCTGGGGAAGACTCGGTACCTTATGCCGGAAGCTTGCTGTGATAGCTTACTGAAGAAGCCTGGGTGTCTTGTATGGGAAGATATCCGTGTGTCGTATCAAGAAAGACACAGGAACCTTGCGTCGTACGCTTCTCAGGTAGCTTCTGAAGAAAGACTGGGTTGCTTACATCTGAAGCTTTCTTTTTGCCATATGCGGACTGAGTGCATATATATATATATATATATATATATATATATATATATATATATATATATATATATATATATATATATATCCCTTAATGTTTCTACTGTCGGTTACTTGTTGTATGCAACAGGGTATTCGGCTATCCTTCTTGCTGAACACTAAGTTCATAGCACATGCTGGCTTGCTTTCGAAATATAGCAGGTTTCAAATCATACTCATAGCAGACTCAAACCTTGTATATATGAATCATACCTTTGACTCGAAATGTACTGTTGATCATGCACGCATCTTTGCCTTCTTGCTGATTTGATCATTGCTGCTGTGAAAGTTGCACTGATGTATACTTGATGCTGATAACCAATCCGGCCAGGATATCATTTGTATTCAGGCCCGACATTCCCGATATAACACAGGCTTGGCTTCTTCATCCTGGCATATTCTTCTTCAGAGGAGGATGATCCTGTTGTGCAAAGACAAGAGAACAACTAAATGCTAGCATCCCTGTTTGCTCGAAAAGAAGGAAAGGAAATATTTAAAACAGCCATTACATTAACAATGGGAGTAACTGATGAAATGTATAGTCACAAAGAGATGCATCCTCATTATCCTCATAGGAAATGATATGATACCAAACACAGCAGCTCAACTTGAACTTTATTATTACTTAATTTTATCAGTGGCTATAACGGTGGCAAACCGGTGCCTCAATTTATTAGCAGCCTTAGATTAACATGCGAAACAATACCACTTTCTCATGACAGTAGCTAAACAGTAGCACAACACCAATAGAGATGACAAAGCTCGATCATATGGATGAAATCAGTGGGCCGGTACCAACCTTTGTCAGGAGGCTTATTGTGTAGAGCATGCAGATGAAGCACTTCTCCGGAACCATCCGTTATTATCTATTGTGGTTGCCATGCTTACTATAAACTCCTCGATTAGTTTAATGTTTCCAACATCTTCTTGTGCAGTTCCACTAAAATATATGTTATCTTCAAACAAGATCCCTGTTTGCACAAGTAGAGATAATTACATATTACATTAAGAGTGTCATCAAATCACAGTGGCAAAACAATTGCTCGTTCCAGCCATAGCAATAAATTAAGATGCAAAACTATATCATTACTTGTGTCATCACAGTTCCAGTGCTTCATTACAGCACCGAAAGTTGATTTTTGTTCTTCTTCCGCTTGTTCTTCCCCTTCATCACTTGGTTCAATAACAGACAAGCTTCGCCTTCAATGTAAGATTTGGCATGTCAATTAGGGAGCACAAGTATACCACTAAACAACAACATTACTTTTCCGATGACAGTAGCAATATATAGGCCAACGGTTGCAAAATATCATTATCTTACCTCAATGGGATATTACGGTGCACATACAGATTGGAAGTCTGGTCCCCTTTTGTGCAGTTCACTAAAATCAAGCAACATTACCATATAAGTAGTCAAACATATGAAAGCACACTGCACAATCATGTGGAAGAAGGCTAGTACTGACCTCTCATGATGCGGAATTCAAACAACTCACAAGAAGATCTGAAACAAATTTGCCAACATAGATAGGAAGTCAGATCTCCTCTTGTGCAGTTCCACTAAGATCAAGCAATCAAGCAACGTTGTCGGTGTGACATTTTGGTTGAACTGCACAAAACACTCTTAAAACAAAAGTGTTTTGTGCAGTGCAACAAAAGGTCGCAATAGCAACGAGGTGAGGTAGATAACCCTGTTTACACAGAGGTGCAAAGGAAACAATTACTGGTCAATAACGGTGGATGACACAGAAGCCCACAAAAAGAAGCATCTAACTTATCTAAATGGGAAAGAAAGCAAGACAGTAGCATTTCTCAAACAGTGGCATTGATTCATAAATTCATTAAACATGTAATTTGCTTTTAACTATGGCATTGCATCAATTTTCCAGCGGCATTATTAGATTAACAACAGCTAAAGAGTTGTACGGGACAGTGGACGCACCAGCACCATGTGCATCTACCGGTGTATAAAGGGGTGATGCACAGTCTGTTGCAACAAAGAACAAACAACCAAGGAGCATATTTGTGTTGGTCCCAGTTTTGTTATCTTTAGACACCTTTCCCTATGTGAGGGCAGCAAATCTAGTCCTGCTCAAACTCTACAACCTTGTCCCCCACCCACAGAAAGATCAGTTCGTTACAGATGTGTGTACTGTGTTTGTCATTGTTTTCCCTTTTCGACCAACATAGGTGTTGGATAGCCAGTATGTACTACTTTCCCCCTTCCTTTCCTCTTTGAACCACATCCTAGATTCATGCTATACAACTTTCCCCACTACTTTCTTGTTTGATCAAACACCTAGATTCAAGTGCAGAAGCAAAAAAAATCCACATACAGCTAGAGCAATGCATGTGGATTAAGTAAATTATACCTTAAGGTTCTCGGTGTGTGGCTCAGCGGGCGGCCGGAGGCCGATCTGCCCACACTATGTACGGTAGCGAGGAAGAAGGGGTCGGAGGCCCTCCCGGGCCACCGCTGGGTGAACGAGAACAGTGGCGCTGGTAGTGGATTCCCTCCCTCGCCGACGGCGACAGCGTTAAGCCTCCTTCCCTTCCCCGGCAGACGGGATGCTGTCGGCTCTTTGACCAGCAGTGAGGGGAGAGAGGCCAACGCAGTCTTGTTTAGATCTGGAGAGGGTGAGAGTGTGAAGAGAGCAACTGCAAGCGCTGAGGCTCCAGCGTGTATCTCTACTCTCTACTCTTATAAAAGACCTAGTTGGTGATGATGGTGTGCCTGGCATCGTGTAATATAGACCGTTCGATCTATATCTGACGGATAGAAAGCAAACTATGGAAATTTTGCAAAAAGATACCCGCACCTCTCTCCACACTTGCAGATAAGGACTTCCCTCGTTCATCCTTTTCTCTCACAAGATAAACTACCCATACAAATGCATCTTGATGTTCTGTGCAATGCATGGGCATCTTGCTAGTATATACTCCTATATAGTTGGAGTGGTTATCTTTTTCTCTCCATAAAAATTGTTTTAAATTGTGCACGAAACGGAACTCTTTATTTAATTTCTCCCTCCGTCACAGTTTACAGGGCACGCATATAGACCGTCCAATCTATATCTGACGGATAGAAAGCAAACTATGGCAATTTTGCAAAAAGATACCCGCACCTCTCTCCACACTTGCAGATAAGGACTTCCCTCGTTCATCCTTTTCTCTCACAAGATAAACTACTCATACAAATGCATCTTGATGTTCCGTGCAACGCAGGGGCATCTTGCTAGTATATACTCCTATATAGTTGGAGTGGTTATCTTTTTCTCTCCATAAAAATCGTTTTAAATTGTGCATGAAACGGAACTCTTTATTTAATTTCTCCCTTCGTCATAGTTTACAGGGCATGCATCAACAATCTCTCGGACCAAGGTGATTAGCGATTGGACTGAAAAATAGCATCGGGAGTTATACCATGGCGCCCAATTACTGGAGAAATTAATGCGTACACACATTCATGGAGTGCTTTCAGTCCACGTACACACATGCATGCATTTATTCCACCCCGCGTACACACCTGCATGGAGAGAAAATTTTGGGCTTGGTTGAGGTTACGATGCCCTAATTAATTGGGCATTAAACCAAACGTGCCTAAAATCCCTCCGGTGGTGGAAATGCATGAGAATTGAAGCGCTCCCTATAAACTGTGACGGAGGGCAATGCTAATACGCGAAGAAAATTTAACGCTCGAATGAGTCAATTCACAATTAACTCTCCATGCCTCCCGGTCGCACTAACTATCGTTCACGTGTGGTACACGACCCTCCGAAGTGAACAACAACTAAATCCAGCAGGCATTGCCATTGTTGTGCGACCCGGTACCCGGACAATCCATGGCAAGGCACAGTCGCAGGCGGCCGGATTGCTCCAAATCCGGCAGCCACGTGCATCAAATCCCGTGGCTATAGATATAGCGGTTGACCGCCGGCACATGAACAAGTGTGTGCGTGTGTGTGTTTATTTTTAACAGCGTGTGTGTGTCATAGAGAGCAACACATCGACCTACAGAGAGATTGTGTGTAGTACTATGATTTAGCCGCGAGAGTCGGTGCATCCTCTCGTTTCCGAGCGTCTGGTCGGGACAGCAGCCACGCCCGCTCCTGACCACCCTGGCCCACCCAAACCCCCTCCATCGGCCGCGTGCGCTTCCCGCCCAAAACGGGCAGCACCGCTCCAGAGAATCGGTGCCGCATTCATGCCCGTGCAGAGTGGACGCTGCCTCTCACTAGCGCCTGTGTTGAAGGGAGAAGCGGATTCAACGAAGAGTGATGGTTGCTTCGTCCGTCCAACTTACTGCCGGGTCTATGTGATTTGACGGCTCATTGGTCATTATTACTGAGGTGGTACGAGTGTGTTGAGTCTCAGTTGCATTGTACACTTTACTTTGGTGCATGACACGTGCACCGGATGTTGGATGTCCCACGTTTCAGCGAAAGGAGGTAGAGCGTCTCCACTCTTTACAATTTTCTCCACTCTTACAGCGGAGGAGTGCGAAAGCAGCGAAAACACGGCAGCTCAGTGATTACATGGCCCACCTCACACTATCACCATATTTTCTGGACACCGTGTAACACCTAACTCTTTAGTAGTAGTACATAGTACGTACTGTAATTTCTCAGCGAGATAAATTTGTACAATGCTATGAAGCTTCCAGCTTCTGTTTCATGTATCTTGCGTCCAAGGTTGCCCCGTTGCAACATTCCATCAAATACAAAGGAGACTAACATGCATGCTATTGCATCTCAATGATTCACAGATCATAGCCAATATGTACTCCCTCCGCTCCAAAATAAGTGTCTCAGCTTTATGCCAACTTTAGTACAAAGTTGTACTACTAAAGTTGACACTTATTTTGGAACAGAGACAGCTAAAGAAAAAACGATCCATGCAGTCCCTAGGCCTTGAACCCTAAACCCTAACCGGGCTTTAATTTGCTGGCGACGTTGAACCTTCTGAAGAAATGAAGTTTGCAACCCTTTGACCATCGGATCATTTTGTGCAGTTTCACTAAAATCGAGCTGAGCATCCCTGTGGCAAAGAAATTGAAGAAGCGTGATTAGAATAAGACTAGTGGGACTAGTTGATGAGACATAAACTCATTACAAATATAGTAGAAGCCAGTAGAGGTACGTGCGGGCCAAAGAAGTAGAGAAATATCTACATGGAGCGATGTGGGCAGTTGGGGCAGTGGTGCAAGTCGGTTGTAAAGGAAGTTGTACCTAAGGGATGTCGGGATGTAGCTAGCTTAGAGGAGGGTGGCGGGAGGTGGCAACTGCCCACATCACGGCAGTGAGCAAGGGACGAAGGCAACCACACCGGCTTTGTGGGAGAGAACGGTGGGGACCCTTGATCGGGACGCGCCGACAGTGGGTTTTCCCCGTCGGCGATGGCGACCGCATCTACACAAAGCATCCACCCCTTCCCCCGGCGGACGTGATCCACCTGGATGTTAGAGATGTGGCCACAGTCGTTTTGTGCGAGAGAGAGTGTCGGTGCAACAAACCCTGGGTCTGTTGCCCAGACTATGCACAGGCACGGGGACGAGATTGAAGCACCAACCCAAGTCAGAATACAAGGGACTAAGAGGTTCAAAGGACTAACATGCAGATCAGAGGGACCAAGATCAAGCCAAAGAAGCAAGGCACCATCAGGAGAAGGGCCTCCTTTGCCGGGCAGGCGAGCTCGGCAAGGGGCGAGGCCACCCCCAGAAGACGACGTTCAAGACATCCCGGCAGGGCCTGCCGGGCACACGGAGGCAAAACCACCTCACCAATTACTCCACCACGACCCATGTCATTGATCAATGCGGTGTCGAACCGCGGAGTGACTAAGTGGCAGCCATTCACCACATGGCAGTCTCTCCCTACAGGAAACACCTGCAGATGACACCCGTCCTGCGACATGCTAAGTGAGCAGGCATGGAGCTGGCGAGCTAGCCCAGCAATCCTTTCCAGGCAACCAACGATGTGACGTTAAGCGGTGCATTTAATGCACCCTGTCAGCCCGCAGAGTTAGGTATGATAGCGCTGTTTGCTATCTCATCAGTGCATAATGACTGATTTGCCATTGTGGTGACCCCTTAATCTATAAAAGGAGGCCCATGGCGACCGAAGAGAGGGTTAGAAGGTTGGATAATTCAGACCCCCATACGCGCGTAGCCACTGCCGCCCTGAGGCAACCCTTGCCGGGCAAGTGTACTACGCTCCACCACCATCAATCCACCAAAGCAGGAGTAGGGTTTTACGCCTCACGGCAGCCTGAACCTGGGTAAAAATGCCTGCGTGATCTTTGTCGTGCTGCCACACGCTCGTCTGCTCTTTGTGCAACGTGACGCCCCCCTGCCGAACCAGCAAGGGGCCTCCTGGTCCCATAGGTGGTCGTGGTTCCCCGCGACATCTTTGGCGCGCCAGGTAGGGGGACCGCTTGTGCGAACCTGAAGGTGTGTGTAGCGCGTCACCTTCATCACCGTCAGCATCATCAACGACGCCATCGACCATGACGCCCAAGAAGAAACCCGGTTCTTCGGCTCGCCCTTCCACCTCGAAGGCTCCGCCGCCCGCGGCCTCTAATGCTACGGGGGGTGCGGAGACACGCGAGGACGCGGACGCTGCTGGGGATGTGGTCGGAGCAGGCGGCACCGTCACCACTTCCCCCGCAGCCGACGCAGGAGCAGGAGACATCGGAGGAGAGCAGCATCGGCAACATCCCGACGGCCACGCTCCACAAAGTCCGAGTGAAGGGGTTACTCCATCTGCGCCCCTTCCGCCCGCCGATGGGCACAGCCGCAGCAACGGTGCTCGCGCCGGGGCGAATCGCCGCCCTCTGACCTCTCCCACCACGGGTGCGGTCGCAGCGTGTGCACCTCCCCCGGGACGGGTCGACCAAGCCGCTGCGCCCGACGGAGCCACTGGCCCTCGAGCGCCTTCGCCGCACCACCCTGCCATCTAGGTGGTCGCCCCGCAGCAGCGGGGGCGCAGTGCTACCGCCAGTGGCACCGTCAGGAGCCGAGCGACGGTACGATCGACTTCATCATCACCCATGCCAAGTACAGCCTCGGAGGCCATGGTGCGGGCTCAGCTGCTGCTGAGGTTTCCGCCAGCGGCCGAGCAAATGGACGAATGGCGTGCCACCATCCAAAGTCTGCTCGGTTTCGCCGAAGCTGGGGGCTCACGGCGAGCTGGCCTGCCACGGCCGCCCCAAGCGACAGCAACGGCTCATGCTACTGACCATACAGAAGGGGCCATCCCCACGGTGCAGTCCCAGCCATGGCAGCCAGCGCGAGCACAACAGAATCAAGACCCTGACGATGTCTCGATGGCCTCTTCTAACCCTCGAGCGCATCCAGGCCAACGACGAGCCCCGGAGGATAGGCGGAGAGGAGACACGCGTGTCGTTGTCGAGCAACGCCGCGATGACCTCCGCCTGACCTATGGGTGTGGCGGCCCCGGCGTCGACGAGCCCGCGCTCGGTATTGGCGGGTGCCTATATTTCGAGGTGGGCTGCCCTGCCTTTACCCGTGAGCTGCGGCAAGTCCGCTGGCCATCCGTTCGCACGTTCAAGCCAGAGATACCTGAGAAGTACGATGGGAGGCTGAACCCGGCAGAGTTCCTGAGCATCTACACCATCGCTGTTCAGGCTGCCGGGGGAAGAGATGAGAAGGTGTTCGCTAACTACTTTCCGTTGGCCCTCAAGTCCAATGTGAGGTCTTGGCTAATGCACCTGCCGGAGAACTTCATTTCGTCATGGGCAGACCTGTGCCATGAGTTCATCGGTGCCTTCACCGGTGGCCACCAAGAGCCGGGCCGACCCAGTGACTTGCAGCTTCTCCAACAAAAGGAAGGAGAGACCCTCCGTAAGTATTTACAGAGATTCAGCAAAGTTCATAGAAATATCCCAAATATCCATCCGGTAGCCGTGATAGCCGCCTTCCAGTCCAATGTGTGCAACCGCCGGATTCGTTCCAAGATGAACGTACGGTTGCCCAAGACTGTGAAGGAGCTCTGCACGTTGGTGGATAAGTGTGCTCGGATGGAGGAGGGGAGAAAGTTGCCCGGAGAGGAAGATTGCACCAATATTGATTTAGAGGATGAGGATGAATCAACCAGTCAGAAAAAGAGCAAGAAACGCAGTAAGAAGCGAAGGGATAAGGCAGTAATGACTATTGAAGGATCGGGTATGCCTAGTACCGGCAAGAAGGCCAAAGCTGAGGCCCCCGGCAAGGAAGCTGCCGTGTGCGCTGACTGCCGGGAGGCCGCTGCTGCCGAGAAAGCCGGGAAAGGTGATGGGCCGTATTGCAAGATTCATCGGACCAAGGGCCATGACCTTCAAGAGTGTTATCAGGTTGAGCAACTTGTCAAAAGACAGAAAGCAGAGTATGAGAAGCGTGACAAGGAAAAGGGTCAGAATGTTGCTGGTGGCAAGGACCGAGGTGGTGAAGTAAATTGCCCCGGCAAACCCTTTCAGACCAAGGAAAACACGCCAGAGGTTGAGAGAAGGAAGCCTGTGGTGATGAGAGTGATGGAGGGGATGAAGAGGAAACCAGTGAGCAAGAGTTTCAGAAGGCCACCGACGCCCTGCGCATTGACGGGGGTGCATCTCTGCACACCTCTCACCGCCAACTCAAGTGGTGGGCGCGAGAAGTCAATGCCGTGGAGCCAGCGCCCGAGGCCCAGAAGCGGCTCAAGTGGTCCCGTATGCCCATCATCTTTGACGAGGAGTGTCGGAGTAATGGGCCACGGGTAGCCTAACCCGGGTCCCTGAACATTTCAAGACATTGGGCCGGCTGCGCCCCTCAAGCATCAAGGACGAAGCGCCACCTTCTGGTGGCCAGCTGGCTCATGAGGCCGGATGCCAGAGGACGGCCAAGCACCGGAAGACGGCCCCAAGACGGGCCGACTCCTAGCAGGCGGCCTCCAGAGAGGCAGCTCCTAGAACAGGCGGCCCACGACGCCCTCAAAGTATACGCCCCCATTAAGAAGACAAGACACGATGTGGCTACAGTATAGCCCATTCCCCCATATCCAGGGCACGGCGCGGCCACAGTGCTCCGTACAAGCAGAGATCTCCTCACGACGTGGCACTGTGGCCACCCCACCCTTGACGTCATTCCCATCAGGCGAAACTCTGTTCCCACGACGGCCTCTCAGTACGGCCTACAGGCGGTAGGCCCTACCAGGCAGCGAGAGACTGGAGGGCGGCAGAGCCCGACCAGTCGGACCGGTGGGAGGCCAGCCTCTAACAGGCGGCCCCTCCTCCCTCGAAGCCCGTGTACCATTAAACCAGAAAAGACACGATGTGGCTACAGTGATCTCCCACCCGACGGCGGGACTGTAGCCACGCCCCCCCCCCCCCCCCCCCCCCCCCCGACCAAGCACGCATCATCTGCATTACGGCTACAGCAACAAGCAGCTGATGAGACCCGCAAGTGGCGGGAGTGGCCTGTCGACTCCGAGCCAGACCAGTCGGCAGGGCCCACCAGGCGGCGGGCCCCAGCAGCTGACAGAGAAGCCGGTGGCCAGGGACGCTGACCGCCGGACCCTACACCCGGCCAGATGACTATTGTACCCCTGGGGGGTAGGCCTATATAAACCCCCCAGGGCACCCATGCAAAGGGTTGGGACCAGTGAAGCCTAGACTCATTCAGAGTGAGGAAAGAGTCGGCCCTGCTCTCTTCTACCTCTGGCATACAGCTCAAGGAGCACCTTGTACTCACTAGTGCCTTAGTGATCATGCGGAGACCCCGCAGAGCAGGACTAGGGGTGTTATCTCCTAGGAGAGCCCCGAACCTGGGTAAAGTATGCCGGCGTTCATGTCTACGCCTCATCCCGCTTCCAGGCACCGGCGACGTTCTACTAGCTCCCACCATGATAAGCCATCCCTTGGCATATGTCGCACCCAACCCCCGACATTTGGCGCCCACCGTGGGGCTAGGTGCACCGCCGTCCGGAGACCTGTTCTGGATGGGAACCTTGTTCCTTCCTGGCGAGCGCAGCCAGCCCGGCACGCCAGACGGTGCCTGCGCCGACGCGCTGCGCAGCGTGGAGGTCGCCTGCGCGGCAAGTTGCCTCACCGATCTTGTTGGCGAGATTCGCCTTCCCGACAAGCCCGTATCTGACGCGGGCACAGATGACCCCAAGAGCCGCCTCGTCGGCCTCCTCGACCAGCTCCACGTCGGCAGCGAGCCTGTTGCAGACTTGGAGTCGGTTGGCTCCACCGACCCGATGCTTGTCGATTCCGACACGGCGTCGCTCGACACATTCCCCACCAGCGTGGTGGTCTACGATGAACCGCTCCCTCGCACGAACAGTGGCGGAGGCACCGTCACGGAGGTGCTTGTCATCGAGCATGGCGAGCACTCTGGCGGAGGTGGCCAGGGTCCGCTGCAGGCGGCAATGCGGGACCTGTCCGCGCCCATAGCACCCGGTGCGAACGGTGAAACACTGGAAGCATGCCGTATCGCGCTTCTCGACAGCGCCAACAAGTTGGCGGCAATGAGACGCCTCACCGAGGCTTACCACCGCGAGATCGACCGCGCCGTCTGCGGCACGCCAGCTGCTGGCGAGCCCAGCCGCGCGGGCACGGTCCGACAGCGTGGCGCAGCCATCGCCAGCATGTTGGGGGCCGACCGCCCAGTCTATGCCACGCCGATGGAGAACTTGCACACCGCCCAGGCGGCGGCAGAAGAACTGGACCGCCTGGAGGGCGACGAGCGTCACTGCATGACGGAGCGCGTCCAACAGCTCATCGACGCGGCCGCCACGCAGCAGGAAGCCGGCCGCCGCATGATGGAACCCGGCTTACAGGCCGGGAACCTTCCCCCTCGCCGAGAGCACGGCACGACCTCCCGGACGCCAACAGACGGCGCCTGCAATGGGAGAGGCCCAGAGCCAGCTGCAAGCCGCAGCCGCACACGCATCTCCATCGAGCGCGACCAAGACGGCCGCCCACGAGCAGTGGAATGGCGGGACGGTCGCCCGCCTCCCCCGCACCGGGAGAGACGCGTTTCCCCGCCGCCTGTTGACCACCCGACACTCGGCGACCGCCTTGGCCGCCGAGAAGGAGTCGGGGAGAACGATGCCCGCCACCGGATCGACCGCCTCAACCGGTCCCTGGTGCTAGAAGAAGAAGACGCATTGGGTCCGCCTTGCTTTGGCCCCCGCATCCGTGATGAATCCTTCCCCAAAGGGTTCACTCTCCCAAGAGATACGCCCAAGTACACCGGCTCCGTGAAGCCGGAAGACTGGCTGGTCGACTACTCCATGGCCGTCAGCTTCGCAAACGGCAACAAGCGCGTTGCCGTGAAGTATGTTCCGCTCATGCTCCAAGGCATCGCCCGGACATGGCTGAATAGCCTGAAGCCCCGCAGCATCAACAGCTGGGTTGATTTCACCGAGGCCTTCAACCGCAACTTCACCAGCACGTACAAGCGGCCACCCAAGCCTCACCAGCTCTCCTTGTGTGTCCAAGGCCCCGACTAGTCGACTCGCGACTACCTCACGCGCTGGGCCGAGCTGCGCAACTCCTGCGAAGGCGTGCACGAGGTGCAGGCCATTGAGTATTTCACAGCCGGGTGCAGAGAAGGCACTCTACTCAAGCACAAACTCCTCTGCGACGAGCCAGCCACCCTCGACGAGTTGCTGATCATAGCGGACAAGTACGCCACGGCCGACTCCTCCATGAAGGCGGAAATTCAGGTTGATGCATCCGGCAAAGTGGCTCCTCAAGCTCCTCGGACCCCGGCTGGTGACGACAGTCGGCGGCAGCAGCAAAACGACAACAAGCGCAAGGCGCCACAACCGGCTTCTACAAGCCGGCAGGTGGCGACAGTCGAAGACCAGCAGCCGTAAGGACAGCCTCCTCCCAAGCGTCAGAAAGGCGGCAAGCCCAACTGGTTGCCCGCTTTCTCATACGAACAGACTCTCGATGCACCCTGCAAGTTTCACAGCGGCGCGAAGCCGTCCAACCACGCCACTCGGAAGTGCCACTGGCTCACTAGGATCGCCAAGGGCGATGGACTCCTGCCTCCTCCACCTGCTGGCCCCCCGCCTCCGCCGCCCCAGTAGCCGGCGGTTCGGCCAGTCGGAGCGATCCAAGACGAGTTCCCTGAAGAGCACGGAGCTTACGTCGTCTTCACCAGCGTGACTGACGACAGGCGCGGCCAGCGTCAACAGCGCCGGGAAGTGAACGTTGTCGCTTCTAAAGCTCCAAAATTCATGCACTGGTCGGAGAGGCCGATCAGTTGGAGCCGATCTGACCACCCGGAGGTGATGCCTGCTCCGGGTTCTTATGCCTTGGTGCTGGATACCACCTTCGCCACGGAGAGGCGGGCTGCTTGTTTCTCCCAAGTTCTGATAGATGGCGGCAGCAGCATCAACATCCTCTACCGTGACACCATGGAGAAGTTGGACATCAAAGAGAAACAGCTCCAGCCCAGCCGGACTGTCTTCCATGGCATTGTGCCTGGCCTGTCCTGCTCGCCGATCGGCAAGATCAAGATAGATGTCCTTTTCGGAGAGAAGGATCACTTCCGCCGAGAGCCAATCTGGTTCAAGGTGGTTGATCTTGAAAGCCCCTACCACGCATTGCTTGGCCGGCCCGCCCTGGCCAAGTTCATGGCGGTCCCCCACTACGCCTATCTCAAGATGAAGATGCCGAGCACCAAGGGCATCATCACCGTGGCTGGTGACTACCAGAAGTCTGTCGCCTGTGCTGCTGCCAGCAGTCGGCTGGCCGAGTCCCTCGTGATTGCTGCCGAGAGAAGGCTCCTTGACCGGGTTGTGGCAATGGCAGGCAAGCAGCCGGAAATGCCGCCAGAACCTAAGGAGCCAGAAGCTGAGGGCTCGTTCAAACCGGCGAAGGAAACAAAGAAGATACCCCTTGACCCGGAGCACCCAGAGAGGTACGCTGTCATTGGTGCAAACCTTGACAGCAAATAGGAAAGCGAGCTTGCCGATTTCCTCTGTGAGAATCGGGACATCTTTGCATGGTCTCCTAAAGACATGCCGGGTGTTCCGACAGATTTCGCCGAGCACAAGTTACATGTCTGACCTGGTGTCAAGCCAGTCAGGCGGCCCTTGCGCCGCCTGTCGGAAGAAAAGAGAAGAGTCATTGGAGAAGAAATAGCCCGGCTTCTAGCAGCGGGCTTCATTATGGAAGTATTCTTCCCAGAGTGGTTAGCCAACCCAGTCCTTGTGCTGAAAAAGAATAAGAAGTGGCGCATGTGTATTGATTATACCAGCCTCAACAAAGCTTGCCCCAAAGATCCATTTGCTTTGCCAAGAATTGACCAAGTGATAGACTCCACAGCCGGATGCGAGCTGTTGAGTTTTTTGGATGCATACTCAGGGTACCACCAGATCAAACTAAACCCAGCTAACAGGCTGAAGACCACCTTCATCACACCATTCGGAGCCTTCTGCTACCTGACCATGACGTTCGGCTTGAGGAATGTCGGCGCCACGTTTCAGCGTTGCATGCAGAAGTGTCTCCTCAAGCAACTCGGCAAGAACGCCCACGTCTATGTGGACGATATCATGGTGAAGACGGAGAAACGTGGCACCCTGCTAGAGGACCTTAAGGAAACCTTTGAAAACTTGCGTCGTTTTCAAATCAAGCTCAACCCGGAGAAATGTGTCTTTGGAGTACCAGCCGGCCAGCTTCTTGGTTTCCTGGTCTCAGAGCGCGGCATAGAGTGCAATCTTGTGAAAATCAAGGCCATCGAGAGGATGGAGGTGCCCACCCGACTGCTGGATGTGCAAAAATTCACCGGCTGCTTGGCATCCATCAGCCATTTCATCAGTCGGCTGGGTGAGAAGGCTCTTCCTCTATACCAGCTTATGAAGAAAACCACTTTTTTCGAGTGGAATGACAAGGCGGATGAAGCTTTTCTCCTGCTCAAAAAGGTGTTGACCACTCCGCCTGTCCTAGCGGCTCCGACTGCTAAGGAGCCGATGCTTCTCTACATCGCGGCCACCAGCCGGGTGGTCAGCACAGTCATAGTTGTGGAACGCAAAGAAGACGGCAAGGCACAGCCGGTCCAGAGACCGGTGTACTACTTGAGCGAGGTGTTGTCAGCCTCCAAGCAGAACTACCCCCACTATCAAAAGTTGTGTTATGGCGTGCATTTCGCCGCCAAGAAGCTGAAGCCATACTTCCAGAGCATCCAATCACGGTTGTTTGCACCGCCCCGCTTGCGGAGATCATAGGCAGCAGAGATGCATCGGGCCGAGTGGCAAAGTGGGCCATCGAGTTGGCCCCCTACACCATCTTCTACCAACCTCGCACCGCCATCAAATCCCAGGCGCTGGCCGACTTCCTCGTCGACTGGGCCGAGACCCAGTACCTGCCGCCAGCTCCAGACTCCACTCATTGGCGGATGCACTTCGATGGCTTGAAGATGCGCACCGGTCTGGGAGCCGGCATCGTCCTCACCTCTCCCAAAGGTGACAAGCTCAGATACGCAATGCAAATCCACTTTGCCGCCTCCAACAACGTGGCCGAGTACGAAGCACTCTTACACGGGCTCCGGCTTGCCAAGGAACTCGGCATTCGCCGGATCCTGTGCTACGGTGACTCCGACTTGGTGGTCCAGCAGTCGTCAGGCGACTGGGACGCCAAGGATGCAAACATGGCAAGCTACCGCTTCCTCGCCCAGCAACTCAGTGGATACTTTGAAGGGTGCGAGTTCCTCCATGTGCCGAGAAACGACAATGAGCAAGCCGATGCCTTGGCACGGATCGGCTCCACCCGGCAAGCAGTACCAGCCGGCGTCGCCCTGCAACGCCTCCTCAAGCCGTCTATCAGGCTGTCACCAGAATTAGACTCCATCTTCGTGCCGACTCAGCCTGAGGCAGCCGTCTCGGGGACTTCACCAAGCGGCACGGGGACTGCAGCAGTCGCACCCGGTCCGGGGACTCCACAACCCAGCCCGGGGGCTGCAGCAGCCGTCCCGGGGACTCCCCAACCCGGCCCGGGGGCCGCAGCAGTCGGCCCGGGGACTTCAACAACACAGCAAGACACCGTTGGCTCCACCCCGCTGCCTCCCCTCCCAACCGCCCTCGTGCAAATAGCAGTTCTGGCAGTCGAAGAAATAGCAGCACCTTCATGGGCACAGCCCGTCCTCAACTTTCTGGTGAACAAGGAGCTGCCGACTGATGAAATCTCGGCCCGATAAGTGCAATGTCGGGCAGGAGCATACACCATTGTTAACAGAGAACTTGTGAGGCGTAGTGTCACTGGCGTGTACCAGCGCTGCGTGGAGCCGGAGAAAGGCCAAGCAATCCTCAAAGATATCCACCAAGGCGAGTGTGGTCACCACGCGGCTTCAAGATCACTTGTTGCCAAAGCTTTCCGCCATGGTTTCTTCTGGCCAACTGCTCTAGAAGACGCCAAGGATTTGGTCCAGAAATGTAAGGGGTGTCAGAAGTTCCGCTCCAAGCCACATTCACCGGCTTCTACACTCAAGACCATCCCCATTGCCTGGCCCTTTGCCGTCTGGGGGCTGGACATGGTGGGACCATTCAAGACAGCGCGCGGCGGCATGACTCATCTACTTGTCGCCGTGGATAAGTTCACCAAGTGGATAGAGGCCAAACCAATCAAGAAGTTGAATGGTCCGACCGCTGTGACTTTCATCACAGACATCACCACCCGGTATGGCACAAACTTCGCCAAGGGTGCCTTGGCTTGTTTTTGCACGACGCAGGGCATCCGACTGGATTTAGCGTCTGTTGCCCATCCGCAGTCAAACGGCCAGGTGGAGCGAGCAAATGGCCTCATTTTGTCTGGCATCAAGCCCCGACTGATCGAGCCTCTGGAGCGTTCAGCCGGCTGTTGGCTCGATGAGCTGCCGGCCGTCCTCTGGAGCCTACATACAACTCCAAACAAGTCAACCAGCTTCACGCCCTTCTTCCTCGTCTACGGTGCTGAAGCCGTCATCCCGACGGACATAGAATTCGACTCCCCTCGAGTCACCATGTACACTGAGGAGGAGGCAAAAGAAGCACGAGAAGACGGCGTCGATCTGCTGGAAGAGGGCCGGCTGTTGGCACTCAGCCGGTCCGCCATCTACCAGCAGAGTCTACGCCGATACTACAATCAGAAGGTCAAGCCAAGATCTTTCCAAGAGGGAGACCTTGTGCTCCGGCTGATCCAGCGAACAGCCGGCCAGCACAAGCTCTCGGCACCTTGGGAAGGCCCCTTCATCATCAGCAAAGTTTTGGGCAACGACTCCTACTACCTGATCGATGCTCAGAAGCCCAGAGCACGCAAGAGGGACGACTCCGGCAAGGAGACAGAGCGGCCGTGGAACGCAAACCTCCTTCGAAGATTTTACAGTTGATGCAGTATGTATCACGCTACCCTTTGTATTAAGTATGAAGACTCCGGGTTCCCCGAGAAGAACTCGGGGGCTACCCTCTTTTATCTGCGTAATGAGTATTACGCCTATGAATGTGTCATTTCATTATTCCGCCTGGCATCGGGTTCGACCAGTCGACCCGGGGGCTCGCCGCCTTGTACTATGTGGTGCTTCCTGCAGCCGGACAAGTAATGCGTTGGCGCCTCAACTTTCTCCTGCCAAAGCCACAGTTCGCAGAGCGACTGTTCGGTGGGCAGGGGTTAAAGGCAGAAAAGGTGTCCACATGAAAAATGGCTAAGGACCCAAAGCATGCACATAGTTCAGGCCGGCTTCCGCCTCGTTGACCGGCTGCGGAGCAGCCGTGCGGCCGGCTTCTACTTACCTTACTAACGCTCTAATCGGCTAAGTACTTGCTCTCCCGAAAGTAGCTAAGTACTTGACCCGGCCGCAGTCCGCAGAGCGGCTGTTTGGCTGGCAAGACAGCAGCCAAGGGAGGGCGGCAAAGGAAAAAAGCCAAGGAGCAGAAAGCAAGGAAAGTTAGAACTCGGCAAGAGCGCAACTTATGTAGAAGAATATCTGCATGTTAATAGGCCCTTGGCCAGCATTCAACAGAGTTTGAAATACACCCCCTGGGTGGAATTGTGCGAATTTAACAAAGTTTGTCGAGACTGATAAAACAGGAAAAATAAAAGACAAGTCGGCGGCCTAGGGAGCAGCAGAGGGGCCGACTGGTTGGAGGAGTCGGTAGTGCCGATTGGTGGAGCGGACGGCTGGTCAGTCTCCGCTTGGTCGCCTCCAGCAGCAGTCGGCGCACTCAAGCGCGGCTCGTTGTTTGAGGCACGATCAAGCGGAGACTGGTCGTCCGCCCCGACCTCCGGCATATCTTCTTCGCTCTCCCCGTCCTCCTCGCCTTCCCCCTCGTCGCTAGAGTCAATCATCTCGGCCGAGACTTCGTCGTCCTCCGGGTTCAGCCCGAACCACTCCGGTGGCGCCTCGGCACCGTCCTCAGCCAGCTCGGGAACAAAGATGTTGGTGTTGGTGTACTCGGCGATCGCCGCTGCCCGTCTGACAAGATCACGCTCCACCACCACCAGCTCCTCTTGGGCCTCCTGCCGAAACATGGTCAACTGGGCTAGACTTAGCCCAGGGTACCACGCCTTGACGAATTCCAAGGCCCGGCGCGCGCCAGCCCGGGCTGAGGAACCCTTCCAAGCCTCAAGTCGGTCGGCCGCCACCTCCAGCCAGTCGGCAGTCCGACTGGGAGTGCGCGGAGCCGGCATGTCTGGCCAAAGGGCGGAGACCACTTGGGCCCCGACACGCTGAAGACGGCACAGCATCCGATGAGCCGGCCGGAGGCGGGCCTGGATGCTGAGGAGCTGTTCGCTAAGAGTCCGGGGGGCGTTGGCAGCGATCTGCACGCCTTCTGCTCTCCGTTCTCTGTGATAAGCCTCAATAGCCTGGTTGGCGGCGTCAGAGTGGCCAGGAAAGAAGTCTGCTCAGGAAGAAAGCAAAGAAATCAGAAGTCAGAAGCTAGACGCCGGCTCGATCAGCAATCGGCAGCTCAAAGAAAGAAAAAGAAGAAAGCTTACCATCAACTATGTCTTCAATCCTGCCGAAGCCGGATTTCAGCAGCGCCTCCCTGTCAGCCCAGGCGGAGCATTCGGTCTCGAACTCGGCAAGGAGACTGGACTCTTTTACCTCCGCCTCCTTCTGGGCCTTCTGGAGAAGCTCCGCCTGCTCCGTCAGTTGCTTGGCCAGTCGGTCACGCTCTTGGGCCAGCTCGTTGCACTCTGCCTCCTTGGCGCGCAACGCGGTGTTGGCCTCACCCAGGTGCTGCTACAAAGTAGCGTTGGCCTCTGCAAGAGCATAGGAAGGAAAAAATATCAACCATCAACAAAAAAGAGGTACGGCTGCCAAGAAGATCCGGCCCGACTGCTCAGCAGTCGGCCCGAATCTCGGGGGCTACACCCCGCGGGTGCACTGGCGCGCCCCCGCAGAGAAAGAAAACGAAGACTTACTCCGGCTTTCTGACAAGTCAGCGGTCCGCCGGTCCAGCTCTTGGACGTTGGAGTTGAAGGTGATCGCGCGAAGGTTATGATAATCCTATAATGAAGATAGCAGATAAAGTTAGCACTCGAAGCTTGCCAATTAAAGTTCCGAGCCGCCTGCTCAGCAGCCGGCCCGAAACTCGGGGGGCTACACCCAGTGGGTGCACTAGCGCGCCCCCACAGAGAGAATACAAGAATCAAAGACGAAGAAATAAAGGACATACCTGAATGGCCGCTCGCGAATCCAAGAACGCACTGTTGCACTGTCGAAGAGCGGTGGCCTCAGCTTGGAGTTTGGCCTGGATGTCTAGGATCGCCTGGTTTAAGGCGCCGGTCCCGCCTCCACGCACCCACTCGGCGGGCGTGGGGCTGGTGGCTTCGACGTCTGGGACGGACGAGCTCGCAGCGCCGGCTTCTAGCGGTCGTGGTGCCGAAGCCGCCTTCGCGCCTCGGCGGCGCGATGGTGTGCGGGCCTCAGGAATTGGGCCCGACACTACCTCGTTTCCGGCTGGCGGCACCGGCGGGGCAGCCGGCTGTTTGTCCCGAGCTCCTCCAGACGGCGGCGACGGAGGCACGACTACCTCCGGCATGACGACATCGCCGCCTTCTCCCCCCATGACCGGTTGTTCGACGCCGGCTCCCCCAGTCGGCGCCGTAAACTCTGGTGGTGGTGGCGCGAAGCTCAAGGGAGTGACGAGCAGCGGCGCCTGACAGCGCGCGGCTCCTTCACCCAGCCTCCTCTTCGTGGCATCGGCTTCAGCCTCCGCCAGCCTCTTCAATGCGGTGGCTTCTGCCCTGTCCGCCTCCGCCTTCTCCATGCGGGCGGCTTCCTGCTCCTCGTGCGCCTCCCGCGCGTTTCGTTCCCGCGCCTCCCGGAGGTCGGCTGCTGGGTCGATTCGCCGGGTGGTGGTTGAGGTCTCCACCGACCCGATGATGGAGGCAGCGGCCGACTTCTCAAGGGAGAGCGGAGCCCTAAGTCAAGGAAAATAAAGCAAAGAAGCTCAGACGGAACCAACAAGAAAAGAAAGCACAAGGAAAAGACACTTACGCCGACACCATAGGAGGCACCTTCGGAAGCTTCTGGAACTTGGTCACCTTTGCGGCGGCCTCCTTCCGCCTAGTCGCCGCGGCCGGGTTCTTGGCCTTCTTCGGCACGCTACCGAACAAGACGGCGCCTTGTTTGCGCTTGCGCGTACCGCCTCGAGCAGTCGGCCCGGCAGAAGGGCCCACGTCTGCCCTGTCAGCGCCTCGCGCATGGCGCGGCTCGTCCTCCTCGTCATCATCGTCGGGCCAAGTCTCAAGGCCGCCTCCTTCTTCGGAGCCGCCTGCTACGTCGCCACCGCCCGCGGTGTCGTCTTCAAGGGCGGCCGCCCCCAAGTCAGGGTCGTCCACGTCGCTCACTTCCCGGTCCGGCTGATAGCCTTCACCCGGCCCCACCACAGCGGCCGCCGCCGGAGCAGGCGGCGGGTCGGCGCGGGAGTATGGCCGCTTGCCGAACCACCAGGACCCTTCCGACAACTTGAGGTCGGAGATCTCGTTCACCATATGGGCAACTTCGGCAGCCGGCATGTCCCTCGTGCACATCCGGCTCAGGTTGCGGTGCCCGCTCATCCGACAGATCAGATGAGGCCGGCCTTGGAGCGGGAGAATCCGGCGCTCGACGAAGGCGACCAGCAGGTCGGACGCCTTGAGGCCTTCTACGCCCGTCAGCACTCGGAGCCGGTTGATGGCGGCGGTGGCGTTGGCGGACAAGCGTCTCGGCTTGTAGCCCCAGTTGGCTCGAGGCTCGGCCGGAGGGCCGGCTTCATAGGGCGGCAAGTTGATGAAGTCGATTGCCGGGTCGACGTTCTCCACGTAAAAATATGATTTCTGCCATAGTTTGACCGACTGTGACAGCTTGATGGCGGGGAAGGCATTCTCCCCCGACGGACGGCGCACCGAGACGAAGGCACCGCACTGGGCCGCCTTCTCCCTGGCGGAGGTGCCCAGTTTGGTGTAGAAGAATGCTCCCCACAACTCGATGGTGGGGAGGATGCCAAGATAGCCCTCGCACAACGTGACGAAGGCGGACAGCAGCGTCACGGTGTTGGGCGTCAGATGATGCGGCTGAAGATGGTAGAAGTCGAGGAAGGAACGGAGGAATCCACTCGCCGGCAGGCCGAAGCCGCGGAGGAAGTGCGAGCGGAAGATGACCCGCTCGCCTCCTTGCGGCGCCGGCGAAATCTCCCTCTCCGGCGGCACGCACACCTTGACGAAGCCCGCACCGGGCAGCCACCGTGTGGCACGAAGGAAGGCAAGGTGGTCCTCGAGCACGACCGAGCCATCCCAGTCCCCTCCCATCTCGCACGCCATGGGGACCGAGCTAGACGGAGAAATGGCGCTGCGGCGGAGGCGAGGGCCGCGGCGGAGCAAGAGGCTTGGGGCGAAGGGGACCGACGGCGGCAAGCTGCGGCGGCGCCTCGGCGGAGCGCGGAGGTGCGGCGGCAGCAAGGAAAGGAGAAGGACGAAAACGGCGAAGGGAGAGGAGGGCGCGAGGGCTCCGACACTCCCCCTCCTCCCCCTACTTATAGCCCCTAGGCTACGAAGCCGAGGGGGCGGGGCGTGGGATCGTGGGATTAACTGCACCCACGACCACACGGCCCCGCGGTTATCGTGTGGGTTACTGCGCGCAGTGACCCCACACGGAATCGCGACCGTCTACCTCGGCCGCAGCGGATCCACCCGCGCGCCGAGGCCCAGTAGTGGTGGGCCCGTCCTGCTGCCACGTCCCATCACGCGCGTGGCTAGCGGGCTGGCCCGGCTAGCTGGCGCCGCGTGGTGTGCTTGCTGCGGGCGGCGCGCCTAGAGGCTCGACCGGCCCGCCACCTGGTTCCCGCCTCAGCGTTTCGAAGTTATCAGACGAGGCCGCTTGGTCGCGGCCGACTCCCAGCAGGCGGCACACCAGGAGGCGGACGAAGCATTCAGCAAGAGCATTCGGAGAAGGAAGCTGCTGAGACCTCTCGACTCTTCGGCCACGACGCCTCACCAGCTTCGGGGACTACTGTCGGAGTAATGGGCCACGGGTAGCCTAACCCGGGTCCCTGAACATTTCAAGACATTGGGCCGGTTCGCCCCTAAAGCATCAAGGATGAAGCGCCGCCTTCTGGTGGCCGGCTGGCTCATGAGGCCGGATGCCAGAGGACGGCCAAGCACCGGAAGACGGCCCCAAGACGGGCCGACTCCTAGCAGGCGGCCTCCAGAGAGGCCGGCTCCTAGAACAGGCGGCCCACGACGCCCTCAAAGTCTACGCCCCCATTAAGAAGACAAGACAGGATGTGGCTACAGTATAGCCCATTCCCCCATATCCAGGGCACGGCGCGGCCACAGTGCTCCGTACAGGCAGAGATCTCCTCACGACGTGGCACTGTGGCCACCCCACCCTTGACGTCATTCCCATCAGGCGAAACTCTGTTCCCACGACGGCTTGTCGGTATGGCCTGCAGGCGGCAGGCCCTACCAGGCAGCGAGAGACTGGAGGGCGGCAGAGCCCGACTAGTCGGACCGGTGGGAGGCCGGCCTCTAACAGGCGGCCCCTCCTCCCTCGAAGCCCGCGCGCCATTAAACCAGAAAAGACACGATGTGGCTACAGTGATCTCCCACCCGACGGCGGGACTGTAGCCACCCCCCCCCCCCCCGACCAAGCACGCGTCATCTGCATTACGGCTACAGCAACAAGCAGTTGATGAGACCCGCAAGTGGCGGGACTGGCCTGTCGACTCTGAGCCAGACCAGTCGGCGAGGCCCACCAGGCGGCAAGCCCCAGCAGCTGACAGAGAAGCCAGCGGCCAGGGACGCTGACCGCCGGACCCTACACCCGGCCAGATGACTATTGTACCCCTGGGGGGTAGGCCTATATAAACCCCCCAGGGCACCCATGCAAAGGGTTGGGACCTGTGAAGCCTAGACTCATTCAGAGTGAGGAGAGAGTCGGCCCTGCTCTCTTCTACCTCTGGCATACAGCTCAAGGAGCACCTTGTACTCACTAGTGCCTTAGTGATCATGCGGAGACCCCGCAGAGCAGGACTAGGGGTGTTATCTCCTAGGAGAGCCCCGAACCTGGGTAAAGTACGCCGGCGTTCGTGTCTACGCCTCATCCCGCTTCCAGGCACCGGCGACGTTCTACTAGCTCCCACCATGATAAGACATCCCTTGGCATATGTCGCACCCAACCCCCGACAAGGAGGATCATCCTCGCCGTACCACTGCGGTAGGGTGTTTGCCATTGTTGGTCTCCCCAACAATCTGCAACCTCAAGGTCACGAAGATGTTGGTGGACGGCGGGGCCGGGTTGAATCTGATTTCCCCAGCAGTTATCAGCAAGATTCAGATAGCAGAGGAAGAGCTGGAGGTTACCGACACGTTTCAAGGAGTTAATCTCGGCAGGAGCCATCCTAAGGGAAAGATCACGTTGCCGGTAACATTTGGGGGGGGGAACTGAACTACCGGACTGAGAGGACACGGCAAGGAAGAAAGTGGTGTAGCGCCCAGTGTACTTCGTCAGCTCCTTATTATAGGGGGCTAGATCGAGGTACTCTGGCGTGCAAAAGTTGATTTTTGGTCTCATCATGGCCTCAAGGAAACTGCGCCACTACTTCCAAGCCCATGAGATCACGGTTGTCACTCGTTTCCCATTGCAACGGATACTCTGAAACCCTGAGGCTACTGGCAGAATAGTGGAGTGGGCTTTGGAGTTATCTAGTTTTGGTTTGAAGTTTGAAAGCACGTCAACTATTTAGAGCAGGGCATTGGCAGAGTTTATTGCAGAATGGATGTCAACCCCTAATGAGGAAGTGACGGAGACAGCTATCCCCGGCAAGGAATCGCCCCCAAGAAT
This sequence comes from Thinopyrum elongatum, assembly GCA_011799875.1. Classification (NCBI taxonomy): domain Eukaryota; kingdom Viridiplantae; phylum Streptophyta; class Magnoliopsida; order Poales; family Poaceae; genus Thinopyrum; species Thinopyrum elongatum. Next base: position 426,715,302 of record CM022297.1, read on the forward strand.
GGATTATGTATTTTGATGGTGCTTTTTCCCTACAAGGTGCAGGAGCTGGCGTGCTTCTTGTTACCCCCTCCGGGGAGCACTTGAGGTACGTCGTCCAAATGCATTTTGCCCAGGAAGAAGCAACCAACAATACAGCAGAATATGAAGGGCTCCTTGCCGGGCTCAGGATTGCGGCTAAATTGGGAATTAAGAAGCTGATCATTCGAGGAGATTCACAGCTTGTGGTGAGACAAGTTAACAAGGATTACCAAAGTCCATTGATGGAGGCATACGTCGAGGAAGTGGGGAGATTGGAGGAGCACTTTGACGGATTGCAAACAGAGCACGTACCCCGTGCGGAAAACAGCATAGCTGATCATCTGTCAAAGTGTGCTGCGCAGAAGCTCCCTGTGGAACCAGGGACTTTTGTTCTCCATCTCACTCAGCCCTCCGTATCCCCAGCAACAATGGCCCGAAAAAGGAGAAAGTTGGACTCCGGTAAGCCTCTCCCGATAGAGCCGTCCGCTCCTGGCAGAGACCCTGCCAGAAACAACTCCTCGCAGTCTGCCGGACCACACCCTCCAGCCGGGCCCATGGACCCCGCGAATGAGGCATGTGCTCCCGCAGCAGAGGAGGTGCCGCTAGTCCTCGTTGCCGAGCCCCGGGCTCCAACTTGGGCGAGGCACATTGTCCACTTCCTCCAAACCGGAGAGCTTCCCGGCAACCAAGACGAAGCTGAAAAAGTAGCCCGGAGGGCCAGTATGTATCAGTTTGTCGATGACACTCTGTACAGAAGGAGGCCCAACGGTGTGAAATTAAAGTGTGTCTGTCGAGAAGAAGGAAAGGAACTGCTGGCTGAGATACACAAAGGCATGTGCGGCTCCCACATTGGATCAAGGGCACTAGTTGGGAAAGCATTCCGGCAAGGATTTTATTGGCCCACAGCCCTCCTAGATGCGGTCGAGCTAGTCACCAAGTGTGAAGCCTGCCAGTTCCATTCCAAGAAAACCCACCTGCCTGCCCAAGCTCTTCAAACAATCCCTCTATCATGGCCATTTTCGGTCTGGGGGCTCGATATCCTCGGCCCCTTCCCCCGAGCAATCGGGGGCTTTGAATTCTTGTTCGTTGCTATCGACAAGTTTACAAAGTGGCCGGAAGTGACTGCCGTGAGAAAGGTGACTGCTCAGTCAGCTATCAAGTTCTTGAAAGAATTGGTGTGTCGTTTTGGAATTCCGGCAAGGATCATTACCGACAACAGCACCCAGTTCACGAGCCGCGCCTTCATGCAATATGTTCATGCCCTCAGATGCAAGATCTCATTTGCCTCTGTGGCACACCCCCGGAGCAATGGGCAAGCTGAGAGGGCGAACGCTGAAGTGCTACGTGGACTCAAGACGAGAACCTTTGATACGCTGCAGAAGCACGACCGGCGGTGGATCGAGAAGCTGCCGGTAGTTCTCTGGTCCCTCAGAACAACACCAAACCGAGCTACCGGGCAGACTCCCTTCTCCCTGGTCTACAGGGCAGAAGCAGTTATCCCCACGGAACTCATTTACGGGTCGCCTCGAGTGCTTGCCGATGATGAAGTAGCGCAAGATCAGCACCGGCGTGACGACGCTGTGCTACTCGAGGAGAACCGTCTCCGGGCTGCTACGCGTGCTGCACGCTATCAGCAAGCCCTGCATCGCTATCATAGCCGCAGGGTTCACGCCTGGTGTTTTGAGGAAGGTGACCTTGTCCTTAGGCGCGTTCAGTCCGCCAAGGGTAACTTAGCTAGTTACTGTAACATCACATGTCCCAATGCAATATGAGTCTATAACCTAATAAATGAAGCTTTGCATGACACTACACTTATGTTACTACCCACTATGATTGAAGGCAGTAACACAGTCTAGGGTTATGTGTATGTTACTAGTGTATGTTATTACTCTCCACTGTGGCTAGTCTTCGAGCATGGTTATTAAAAGTATAGCCCACTACTCTACCACGCGGTTATTATATGGGCAAAGAGTATAGGCAGTAATAATGACTAATAAGCCGTCAAATCACGAGGCACACCTTTCTCTATGTTTGACAGAGGAAGCAGCCATCATTTCACTCCTCGTTGAATATCCATCTGCCGCTACCTCCGCAGCATGGTTAATAATATAGCCATGTCAATCATGACGTAGAAATATCATTCACTGATACAATAGGGCTGGCTCTAAGGCTGGTGATTTTTTTTTACTTTGTCTCTTTCTCTTTTTGTCTCATTTACTCATTTTACATAGGAGCACGTGTAGAGGATGGCTATTCTTTTCGATGGGACTTCTTCATGGGGTTTAAGACTAAGCAGCTCCGAATTATTCCCGCTGCCCACCACTCTGAATCGTGCCATCTATGATAGTACTCCCATTGCAACAATGAGATCCGCTAGGTCTAGCACGTCCTGTAAGAAGAGACTGTCATGCAAAACATACATTCTTGTTGCCTTCTTCCTCATACAGTACGTACTACTAGTAGTACTACTACTTCTTGTTCTCCTATAAACCTTGCGCTTGGCATCTTAAAAATATTAACCTTGCGCTTGGCTCTTCGCCTCTTTGGGAAGTCGAGCAATGATGGTACTACAGTATATGGTTCTGGCGATCTGAGACCGAATGAATTGTTGCACGTCCACCACGTGGGCGAGGTTCAAGGGACGAGGGGCGAGGGAGAGTGCGTACTACTACGTCCATTTCAATATGGACTACATACGAAGCAAAATGAGTGAATCTACACTCTAAAATACGTCTATATACATCAGTGTTTGGAGTATGTACTAGTAGTTCATATCGAAATCTGCTAAAAGACATACTCCATCTGTCCCATAATATAAGAGTGTTTTTGACACTACACTAGTGTCAAAAACACTCTTATATTATGAGACGGAGGGAGTATATTTCAAACAATATGATAATCTCTCTAACCAAGGTAGGGATGAGGAGTATATACCTCTAACGGAGGGAAATTTCTCCTCGTCCTGCGAGCCACCGCGCGCGTGGGCGAGGGAGCGGACGTAGGCGTAGTAAGCAAGCTTCTCCTCGTCCTGCGACTCTGCGAGCCACCGCGCCCGTGGGCGGGGGAGAGGGCGTAGTAAGAAAGCTTCTCCTCGTTTTGCGAGTTGACGGGACATATCAAAAGTAATACAGAGCATCTCCAGTGTATAGAGCCTTGCCTCTAAGGTAGACCCCACATGGTTTGCCTCTTTTTAAATAACGTTTCAAGTCGCAATTTGTTTGTTCACCCGTGGTGCACGATCCTCCATCAAGTGGACAACCAGTACACGTGTCAAATTACCACGTGGGCTGCATTTTCGTACAAAAATGAGCTCCATCGTGTACCCGCGCGGGTGTGGTTGGGAAAGAGACGGGAGTACGTGTGCCGTGCATGCACCTCTTCTCTTCGTGCACATCCCCCATCTACGTGGGTGTGTGTGAGAGAGATACAAACCTAGAGAGATGGCGTGTGCGTTCGTGCGTGTTTTTTTGTTATGGGGGTGATTTCGTGAATGTATTTGTGGGAATATGTGTCGATGATATCTCAAACAAAATTTTGACACATGCAATGTGTGTGAAATAAAGGCCTATCTATATCATATAGAGGGGGCGATCCACGAGAAGAGAGGGAGGGGTCATAGATATCGATAGAGTCGAAGAGAGGATCAAGTGTGTGGGTGCGAGATCGATGAAGAGAGCCATCGAAATTGTGTGTGTGTGCATGTCAAAGATATAGGGCGACTGACCTACCGGAACGTCAGAGGGCAGAGGGCAAGTTTGTGTGTGGCAGGGAGACATGACTAGAGCGCTCCATGTATCGGTGTGTGGGGGGGGGGAGACAGAGACCTAACTAGAGAGGTAGATCGACTCGTATATGTGCTGAGAAGGCAGACCTAGCGATATCTGAGGAGGGATCGACATCCATACATAAGTGAAGGACGGGAAATAGGTTGGGACAGAGAGAGAGAGAGAGAGAGAGAGAGGGGGGGAGGGAGGGAGGGAGAGAGAGGTAGAGCGCCAGAGGGGTGGTGGAGTTGCTTCTCGGAGATGGTGGGAAAGGCCTACTAGACAAACTGAGGGTACAACTGCAATATCAAGAAGACTGGGGATGTGTTTCTGTGTGTGTGTGTGCGTGATAGATGTGTCGGGAGGCATGCATGGATGATGAAGGGGGACCATGTGTTTGGTAAGCAGACCTAACTAGATCGGTAGATCAATTGTTGTGTGTCGGAGGAAGGGAGAGACATAACTAATGAGGTAGATCGATCGACGCGTGGGGAAACGAGTTATAAACGACGTAGCTAGCTATATGTATAGTGGGAGATCGGTCGGTGTACATCCATTTGTTAGAGGCAAATAAAGCCCAGAGAGACGGATAGAGAGAGAGAGAGATGGAGCTAAGGTGGTGCGAGAGGCCTACTAGCTAGATAGGGGGAGGAGTGTGCTATTGTGAGATCGATGAAAAGAGGGGCGAGAGTTTACATGTGTGTTGGACCGTATGAGAGACACGAGGCATGGACAGAGAAAGGAGGAGATGGAAAGTGTGTGTGTATGTGGTAGGCAGACATCGCTGGAGAGGTTTATCGATCGGTGTGTGTCGGAAAGAAGGAGTTGTGGAGACCGTGGGAGAACGACCTGAAGAAAAAAAAAGAATGTGCGCGATGGATAGAATGCTGAGGGGGGGCGAGGAGGGCGTGTGCATGCACGAGAGAAAGTTAGTGCTAGCTACAAAGGTTAGAGGATTGTGTAGGTGTAAGAGACTAACAAAGATCATAATTCGATATGAAAGTGGATTCATATATTTGAATAAGAGATCATAGTGTTATAAACCTATGCATGCATGAATATAGCGGTGATACGCGTGGTGTGGTTTTGGACATGTTATACTATAATGTGATAATGCGTGGCGTTTGCAACTCTCATAGCTAAATATCGAACAATCTAAACCATACTATATATCGAACAATCTCATATTTTATTTGAATATGTGATAATGTGTGGCGTTTGTAGCTCACAACTAAATATCGAACAATCTAAACCATAATATATATCGAACAATCTCACATTTTATTTGAATTGTGATAATGTGTGGCGTTTGCAACTCACAGCTAAATACTTGTAGGCGTAGGGGGCGGGGCACCATACATTATGTGATAAACACATTATACATATGAGACATGGTTTAGATTATGAAGATCTAGCTAGAGCTTGAAATGTACTGTGATTTGAAATCAACATAAAGTGGATTCAAAAAATCGAGTTCGAGTTCATATAGTACACATAGTTCATATCTAACTCGACAGTAATCATGTGGTGTGCTGTGAAGATAATATACAAATGATGGTTTAACTTGACAATAATGATGATTGTAGATCTTATTAAAATAGAGAAACGAATTCAAATTGTTTAACTTGACAATAGTCATGATTGTAGATTCAAATAGAGAAACGAATTCAAATTTACTTCATATTGAAGCGGTAGTATATATGTTTGGAATGCACTAAAATGTTCATTTGAGTAGCAGGTTGCATGCATTATACACGTAGCGAAATATTTTAATTGAACATAACATGGATTCAAAGTTTTGAATGGCGTTTGTAGTGTGAATTGATTTGGTACAGTACACGGGACTAGACTCTCTTGTGTGGTGCGAATTGATTTCTTTTTGGTTTTTTCGTCGAGGGAAGTGCGAATTGATTTGATATAGTATACTCCCTCCGTCCGGTGAAAAGTGTACATCTAGAAATTTTAGGACAAATTATGAAGTGGAGTAAAAAATGCATTGGGAAAATGCAAGCCACCATCTCTCTTCTCTTTAATTACCCAACCCCCAAAGAGCTAAGTGCATGTAAATATTAAGATCACTCCTACTCTGCCACTAGTGCTCGAGCGGCCAAAACTATTAGTGCACTGCTTTTCTGCTACTAGTGCGTTCAGTTTCAACAGTAAAATTCAGTTTCGACAGCAAAATTCAGTTTTGACAGTTAAATACAGTTTCGACAGTTAAGTTTAGAGATGAGCTGCTGATGTATTTTACATCTAGTACTTCTTGGTTATGTATTTTACATCATCTATCGGAGATGCTATTAGAATACCACTTCAGGTTAACATTGTCTCTCTTGTCCTGCTTCAGCCTCGCCGTCGTACACCTCACTGGAGTTGCTCCAACGACGAAACCCTCCATCACAGCGGAGCAGTACCCTTGGCTCCATCTCCAGGCGCCTAAGATCTTCTTCCCCTCCTCCGACTGCCACATCAGCCACAGCATCCTCAGCAACCAACCCAATGATGCTGAGATCGACATGGCTTCGCCAAAGAGGTTGTACACTTGCTGCATCGCTTTTTTACTCAATATGTTATATATATTGTCCACTGAGCACATGTAGTAACGTGAAATACGATTAGTTTCTCCTATATAACAAGCATTGAGGTACCAGGCAACTTAGCTATCCGTGATGGACTCTCTCGAAAGTCATCATTATTTATTTCTGCGTGTTTGAGCTGTGCATGCGTAGATGGGCCTGGGAGTTGAGTTAGTAGGGCAGTGGCCTGGGTCCAAAGTAGTACAAGTAGCACAAAAATATTTTTGGAGTGTAGGCTTTTGCCTGTTCAAGCCTGCCTACTAGAATTGCCAGTGATTGAAAGGAAAAGTGAAGGAAAAACATAGGAATTGGAAAGTTTCCTATGGTACTACTTTTAATGCATTTGGTTCAAAGGAATGGAGCAAAGGAAAACTGTAGGATTTGTTCCTTTAGTGTCTCTTTCAAAGTAAAACCGTAGGAATTTTAATATCCACTTGGCCCTCTTTTTCAAATTCCTATTCATGAAGAACAAGACTAAGTGATAGTACCATAATAGCATTATAACTGTACATTTTCTTGTGGTTTGACTTAATTTGACCATGCTTCTTTGCATTCCTGTGACCTTCCAATTCCTGTGAACCAAACACCCAGATTGACAGAAATCATGTGATTTTAAATTCTCTGTTTTGCACATGCATTCCTATCCTATTACTGTGTATTTCCTATCCCTGCGTTGTTAGAATCCTCCAATTCAAACGAGCCCTTACAGAATTACTTCTCTTACAAATAGTTGTCAAAGAAAACCTTGTGTGGTTTGTCCCGCTCCTGCTGCGCCGTCGTCCACCCCAGCTCAGCTGCTCCAACGACAGAAGGGTCCACCACAGCAGGGATCCGCCCTCCAGGCTGTCTTTCGCCACCTCAGATCTTCTTCCCCACCGCCGGCAGCCACAACAACTGCATTACCATCATCAACTGAGTAGATGACCTCGAGGACTACACGGGTCCGCAAGAGAGGTCGCACTCTTTCGTGTCTGCTTACGTTATGCATCGCTTAATATGACATGCTACTTTATCGTCCTGTTCACCGATTAAACTCTGAGTCAGCTCCAAACTAATGCTCAAACTTGAGTTTTTAAATGGTTGTGGGGTACATATCGGGGCCGTAATCAATAGTATCTGTCTACTATCTGGTTAATCTCTGGTGTCTACTATGAGTTTCATGTTGGGTGGGAAACAAACAGTAAAGAAGCCATTATCTGTATTTTTTAACTGAAGCCATTATCTGCCTGCTATCATTGGTTTTGGGTCTATCCACAGGTTGCTACCATCACTCTGGATTTCTGCAAGCACTCCTTACATAATCTCACTATGTTTTATTCCTATGCATGTCAGTTATTGTACACAATGGAGTTGAACATGTAGAGCAAAAGAGACGAGCCTTGCATGGCAATAAAATTTCATGCAGACATCGCTCCATGGTGGGCGCAAAGGCAGCCCCCCCCCCCCCCCTCCACCCATTTCAGATTGTAATCAAGAGGAAGATAACTGTTCTGAGGGGGATTCAGAAGGAGCAGACCACTCCTATTTAACCCCTGAGGTCTTCGCTCTAACTTGGCATGCTGATGTCGGTCATATCATGCATATGGTGCCTTGCATTGCTTACTTCATACATCAAATATGTCATCTGCTTAGTTTAGACATGCTTTGTGTGAATGCCATCTGTTTAGTTTATGTATCGTATATGTGAATTATGCAACGCCATCTTGTTTAGCCAGGCATCATATATGTGAATTTTGCAATGCCATCCTGCTTAGGCAGTCATCTTATATGTGAATTATATCACGCCATCCTTTTTTTCATTACGTATTAGATTTGTCAACAATGTTAGTACATTCAACTACTCTTCGTGTGCATCAGCCATTTGACACGGTGATGGAAAAATCTGGAGTGAAAACAAGGTCTTCATAGCAGACTATGCTATCTGACGAAGCGCATATCTCACTGGTTACAGATAGCTCCTCAGAGGAGGATTCAAAGACAGATGACCAGTCCTAGTTCCTCTCTTCCCCCACCCCCCCCCCGAGGTGTATGCTCTAACTTGGCAGGGTTATGTTGCTCATATCGTGGGTATGGTGTCTTGCATTGCTATGTCATTTGCTTAGTTTAGACATGCTTTGTGTGAATGCCACCTGTTTAGTGTCTAATTACCACATATGTGAATTATGCAATGCCATCTTGTTGCAAGACATTATATATGTGAATTATGCAATGCTATCTTGTTGCAAGGCATTATATATGTGAATTATGCAATGCCATGTTGTTTAGCCAATCATCATATATGTGAATTATATCATGCTATCCTTTTTTTGTATTACGTATTCCATTTGCCGACAACGTTTGTATATTCAACTACTCTTCCTGTGCATCAGCCATTTGAAGCGGTGATGGAAGTATCTGGAGTGAAAACAAGGTCTTCAGAGCAGACAATGCTACCTGCTGAAGCAGACATCTTGCTGGTTACAGATAGCTCCTCAGAGGAGGATTCAGAGACAGATGACAAGTCCTATTTCCCCCCTGAGGTCTATGCTCAAACTTGGCAGGGTTATATTACTCATATCATGCATATGTTGTCTTGCATTCTTAGTTTTTACATCATATATGCGATTGCCATCTGCTTACTTGCTTAGTATATAAATCATATATTTGAATTATATCATGCCATCATGTTTACATAGACAGCATCTATCTGAATTATGGCATTCCAACCCATTTAATAAAGACATCATATAGTTATATCATCTCATCTTGTTTAGTGTTTACAGTCATCATATTTTGAATTATGTCATTCTATCCGTGAATTATATCATGCTATCATGTTTCCATAGGCGGCATGTATGTGAATTATGGCATGCCAACCTATTTAATAAACACATCATATAGTTATATCATGTCATCCTGTTTACATAGTCATCATATTTTGAATTATGTCTTTATATCCTGTTTAGTTAGTCATCGTATATGTGAAATTGTGTCATGCTATCCTGTTTGGTTAGACAACATAAATGTGAATTATTTCATGCCCTCTTTTATTCCCCACTATCCATTGCACATGTCTATCATACAATGTCTGTACATTCAATTACTTTTCTTATTTATCAGCCATTTGAATTGGAGGGGGTGATGGCAGTATCTAAGGGAGTAACAACACGATCTTCATAAAAGATAGTGCTACCAGTCGATGCAGATAGAACCACGGTTGTACTTGCCCAAGAACCAGCCCCACCACACATAACCCAGACTCACGCAAACTGTACCCTTACCCAGTTGGACAGAGAACTAGCTACACCCCTTCTAACCCCAACCCCAGCAGATAGTAACCCAGTTCCAGTTGACACAGCACTGTCTCCACCACAGAGCACCCAAACACGAGCAGTTAGTAAGGCAACTGCAGTGCCCAAAGCATGAGGACCACCACTCCGAACCCCAACTCAACGCTTAAAGCAGAAGAAGAATTGTTCTCAGGTCAGGTTCTGTAGCTATGGTTCATACTCCTTTGCTCTTGCATCACTGTATTTACTCATACCAACTATTTTCAAATTTGAAGGATGGAATTGAAACTCCAATGGCGCAACAGGTATGTTTTAAACCTGTTTCTTTAACTGGTTTGCTGTTGTAACTTGCTCTATGTTGATTTCAGTTTCAATTGAATAAACAGTTATGTTCTCATGTCATGCACATTACAAGTGTTGTTACTGCTGTGTAGTTTCCCACACTTATATTCTGTCTATGCTGCTTTGTCTTAAACAGATATTATTTGAATTGTGTCTCTATCTTGATTTGGCAACAAAAACTAGAATGATATAGACCATATAGTGACCATGGTACATAGATATATGTTTGTTTCATGCTGTTATCCTGTCCACTTTACTACTGAACTGATTTACCAAAATGAGTTTCATATACAACATGGTAAACCAGTGATGTGTCCGCTTGTTTCTCTTTTAGAATGCGGACAAAATATTGGAGAAGAGTACCCTGTTATGCAATGGTAAAGGAAGTAATGCAGATAAGGTTCAAGATAGTGAGATATCTCTGTTGGTCTCCAAGAAAGCTGATAAAAACTATCTTGACGATAGTGAGACAACCCCAAAGTCTTGTCTTGATGTAGTGTTCGAGTTACTGGCCACTACTGCTGGCACAAGCTCTTCGAACTCGCTGCCTGAATCAGTTCATCTTCTTGAGTCTCAACTTCAAGTTGAAAGACATCAATCAGATATGTTGCGACACGAAGCCGAAGGACTGAGGAAGTCCCTGCAGAATTCAGATGCATACTTTCTGGTGCAACAGCAAGCGCTGGAGGATTTAAGCGCCAAACAAGAGAAAGTTAATAAGCTTGCTAAGCATCTTGCCAGCATGCTGGGTACCCAGGATATTGTTTCTTGAGCTCTTCTGAAGTGGTTTCAGTTCTGGACTTGTTTTGCTGCGGCGTTTATTTGCACTGGTCACCAACTTTGACAACCAGTGTATGTGATATGCTGCTTTGTTCCCTATATTTGCACTGGTGGCGAACTTTGATGCCCAGTGGATGTAATATGTGTAATAGCCGTAATAGCCTAGCGTGAGTTGCTTGCTTATTTATTTCCTTATTGTCTTGTTTAGTTGTTTGCTTGTAGTCACTGCAGTTCTTTTTCCGCTTTTTTCTAGTGGCCACAATAACCTATTTTTTATAACTAGCCCACAATAACCATCGGCAACATACGGACCGTTGTAACCATGGTCCAGCTACCTACTGTAGTGACCATGGGCCTCCTACGGGCCGTAGGATCCATGGGCCCTCGACGGGCCGTATAATCAATAACGGTCCGCAAAATGGGCCGTAAACGGGCTAGAGTGAAAATCGTGTGTTTATGGCCCGACCATAACGGGCCGTTAATAGACCGAAATGTATAACGTGCTTAATTCTATCGACGGGCATCACGGGTCGTTAATGGGCCGTATTTGATGCCGCTATGAAAACAGGCCAACGGGTTAACGGGCCACAAATGGGCCGACTGTAACTACGGGCTGAATTTGGCCCACAAGCGGAACAGGCCAGTAACGGACCGTAAGTAACCGAATGCTGGAAATGAGCCCAAGAATAAATGGGCCCTTAGAAGGCCGAAAGGTAACACGGGCTGGAAACGGCCCAACGGAATAATGGGCCGTTAATGAGTGTAAAGCGATACACTGTTTATCATGGGCCAGTTTCACCACGGGCCTTTAATGGGCCCAGAGTTACAAAGGGCCTCGTATGGGCCGAAAGACGTCATTGGCCATACATGGGCCGGAAGTTACAACGGGCTGGAATCATATTGGACGGCCCAGATGACGCTATTGGGCCCAATTCGGATAGGCCATAACGGGCCGTGAGTTAGCGGACTGTAAATAGGCTATATGCGAACAGGCCGTTAACAGGCTTTCCATGGGCCGGCCCGCTACCTTTTGACCAAGTCAAACGGGTCGGCCTTTTCACCTGAATGGGCCTCTGTTGGGACGTGCGACGTGTCGACCTATCATAGGCGCCTCCCGTTCAATGAGTGGATGACATCTGTCCCAACGCTGAGCCGACACGTGGTTCCTCTGGCCATTGAGAATTTTACACGTGGAAAATCCCCATTGGTCTGGGCTGTTAACGGGTTATCGGATCCAACCGGAACCCGATAGTTTAACGGCGACCCGTTACGGTGGATGCCACGTGTCGGTTACCCTTGACGAAAGCATTTCCATGACGCGCCATTTATCGTCATGGAAGTGGACACTTCCGTGATGATAATTTTGGTATTGTCATGGAACACTTCTACGACAGCACAGGTATGACTATCTTGATTCTGTCATAAAATCATCATGGATGTATATGCATGATAGAAAACGTGACCTACTATGACAAAGACGTATCATCACGGAAGTGTATTTTTTTAGTGATCATTATATCATGGCACGAGGAAAGGACACGACGAAACATCGGCTTCACCACTGGACTCGTCCAGAGTCCCCCTACCAAACGACCATCAACAAGCGACCACGCAACACCGAGGGAAGTGGCATGTCTTAGATTACTTTAGTAAATAACGATTGTTCAAAATGCATATAATGCTAAGAATAACTCTCATGCTCTCAATTGTTAATGCTTAAGAAAGATGAAGTTGACCCAACATAAAGTAAAAGAATACTTCATAATTACAAACACAACTGAAGATGACTATGTTGTGCTCGCTGGCAGAAAAGATGTTTAATATTTAGCTATTTTTACCTACTCTTTACCACTGATAATGCAGTAATAACGAGTCACCAAATAGGCTTTTTTTTTTTGCATGGCAATACGTGTCTCATTCATATCATAAAGATCAAATTACAAGTCACGTAAAGACCGACATGATAAAACTGAAAAGATAGCAGAACGTCTATGAGCTTGACACCAATTTCCGTCACCTGCCTTCAGCACCACCACAGCAGCTACCAAAGAAAAAAATGACGAATCACCTCCTCATCCTAGCTCGAAGCGGCTCCACCGCTGATATGCAGCTTTGCGGACCTCCAAGGTGGCTCACCAAAGATGAAGTCATTGCCGTTAAACGAATTAGACCGGCGCAATACCCTGGACATGCCATCGAACTCCAGATCTGGCACCCCACCACGACTAAGACGCCGAAGAAGGAAACCATACCTGTCATCCATCAACCACGAACCCAGCACATGTTTCGTCTTCCAGATGTCGTCGATGCAGACCACAATCTGCATCCGCTCCTGGACTACCTCCCAAGCTCCGCGTCAACGCTGGAGTAGATGCCGTCGCAACGGCGGAGCCCGAGGACACAAGTCCACCACAAGGATGCCATCACCGCCACGATATCCCCGCTTGAACAGACTGGTTCCCAAATCCATCACCGACCATAGAGACGATCGCCTCGCCGGAGAAGAATCCGGAACTTCTTTATTCAGCATCGCCGTTGCCGCCGCCGAAGCCAAGATGTCGAACAATCCGAAAACCTAAGCTACTAGGGCCCTAAAACCTAAAGCAAAAAAACCATCCGCACGCGCGGGATCCGATGACCCCCCACCCCCCCCCCCCCCCCCACCCCCCCCCCCCCCCCCCCCCCCCCCCCCCCCCCCCGACGACCAAGAGGTCACCGACGGAGGAGAGCCGCCGAAAAACGGCGCCGGTTGGCTCTCTTGGCAGCGGCAACGGCTAGGGTTTCTGGTTGCTAGCCAAACCAAAGAGGAAACGCAGTCGCCTAATAGGCTAATAACACAGATTACAACAGTAGTAAAACAAGTGTACATACCTTTCCATTTTATGTACATAAGTACATTAATCCTGACTTGGGAAAATAAAGCCACGGTTGGCCTTTGTAGTAATATATGATTAATTGAAATTAAACAGTTTGTCAAGTGACCAAATAAATCTGGTATATCTGATCTTCCGATCTCAATTCAGTAGTACCCCAGCAAAATATATGTACAGATTGGAGTTCTGTGGATCAATCAAAATTCAGAAACATTCATTCCCTTCCATTGCCAGTTTTACAACTTGGCAGGATGAACACAGAAAAGGAACAGATCCCTTGTTCCATAGTGTACTGATGCAAAGACATGGTTCATGACATGAGTGACAGCAGTATGGAGTCTATCCGCTCTTTCTGTTTGACAAAACAAACATTATCACAACTCTAAGAATTAGAATATTCTAGTACAAGAACCGGTGCAGGGCAAATAAGGAGGCAACGGCGCACGAGGGGAGCGGCGAGGACGTCGACACAGCATTTTAGACATCTAGTCCATGGTTCCTAAACGTTTGTGCCATCCTACATCGGGCATGACATCAAACACCGCTTCAATTGAACCAGCGTTATATGTATTAAATGTTAGATCAACTCCAACGCGCGCGTTTTGTCTCCTTTTCATCCGTTTAAGTCGGTCAGGCAGACGTGCGCGTCCGCTTTTTGATTTGGGTCGGTAGGTGCGCCCAACAGCAGGCATACCCATTTTTGACCGAAAGAGACTTAATCTAGCATAATTATACACTTCGTTCATTTACGTTGAGATAGACGAGTAACTACTTTTTTCTATTTTAGTTTCTACGGTCACCGTAGAGGGCAGCCTTCACGATGAGCGATTGCTGTTCGCTCAGCAGTGGCCGATCAAACGCCGGCCAAAGTCCACTTAAACATAACTAAATATTAAAAAACTCTAATAAAAGCCCGCACGCTGCCCTAGTAGACCGCCTTGCCCTTGCCGTCGTCGTCGCAACCGGTGAGGTCGATGAAGACGGGAGGCGGCCCAGCCCTGCCGAACGCGGCTTGATAGGCCGTCAGGACAGACTCCTCAGGTGTCTGCTGCGGCAGCATAGCGGCAAGGCGGGCGCGCTCCTCCTCCTCCTCAAGCCGCAACGCCTCCTCGTCGCGGCGCAGTTGCTGCTCCCGACACATCTGCCACTCGGCGTCGGCCCCCTCCTCCGCTAACCAATGGGCCTTCCAGCGCTCAAGGTGGGCCGCCTCCTCTTCCGGTGTGGAGGCGTAGTAGCAGGGAGGCGCGCTCACCCACTCGCGGAGCTCGCCGGTCCACGAATAGGACTCCTCGGGCCAAGTGGGGGGCGGCGGTGACCGCTTCCGCGTGGGCGTTGGCTTGCGCTCCGGCTCCGGCTCCGGCTTGGCCTTGGGCTCGACGACGGGCGGCGCCGGTGACGGTGGCGGCACGAACAGGGGCGCGTGGACGAAGTCCCCCGCCGTGGACAAAGCAAGGGCTTGCTCCAGCCCATCCCAATGGGCGTCCTCCTCGAGCTGACTCGCCTCCAGCGCGTGCTGCAGGGCCTCCTCGAGGGCGGCTTGGTACTCCGCCTCCGCCTGCTCTTCCTCCGGCTTTACCTGCAGGGGCGGCGGTGGAACGTCGTGGTCGATGTGGACGCCGAGGCGGTGCTCCTCCTCGTGCTCTAGCGCAAACCAGTGCTCCCAATTGGGAGAGTCTGGCGCGTAGGCATGCATGGCGCGCTGCTCCGGCGTAAGGAGCTCGCGCCGGCAAACCTCCTCCGCGTGCGCCCGCGTAGACCGCGGCGACGCCGGGATGGGGATGCGTTGCGGGTCCAGATGCCAGCCGTGTGGCAAGTTCACATCCGGGTACTGCAGGGGCTGGCGGTACTCTCAGTGCCACCGTGCCTGGTAGACTGGGATGTACAGCCGCTCTCGCTCTCGCGGTGGCGTGCCGGGTCTAGCCGGCGGCGGTGGAGGAGGGAGCCCACGGGAAGAGCTCACGCTGGCGCTGAACCTCCCCTTCCTCCCTCCCTTCCCGCTGATGATGCCCATGGCTTTGCTAGGGTTTCGGCTGGCTGGCTAGGGTTTTGTGGTCGCCGGCGAGGGAGCAAAGGTGGCCAGATGTGTGGACCGGGGGTGGATGAGGCCGGCCCCGCCGCACGCGTCCATTAAAAAGGACGGGCACGTTGACCCTTCCACACACTGTCAGGCGGGCCCTCGGTAGGTGGCCGCGTTAATTATGACCGCATAGGGTTGTTGACCGGCCGATATGTGGGGACGCGGCGGACACCGAGGGGACGCGCGGTGTGTCCGCGCGGACGCGAAGCGGACACGTTTTGGGAATGGGTCGACGCGTTAGGCCGGCGTTTTTGTCCGTGGCGACCCAAACGGACGTGGACGGACGAAATGGGTCGCCCGGTTGGAGTTGCTCTTAATGCTTGCGGTTATATGCATTAAATCTTAATTGAATTAATAATTAACAACTAAGGAAAACTTTAAGAAAAATGTCATAACAAGACAGATTCACTTAGGCCAAAATGGCGATAAATCTAGATTGTTTCAGCTTCTCGGTCAGAAAATGTGCACCCTAAGGGCCTGTTTGACGAAGCTTTGTAGGGCAGCTTCTCTGCTGTTTTTGCAGAAAAAGAAGAGAAAATGCTTCACCATTGGTTAGTAGTACAAGGCAGAACTTGTTGTAATGGTCAAGCAATCATATCTGAGAGGCATAGGCTCCTCCTCTGGACGATCTTCGGGTCTAAATCATCAAGTGCAAACAAACTAGTCGCACCAAGTCTGACAAGTCCTTTGCCAGATATCACGATTTGCTTAGGATGACAATTAATCGATACATGTAAGGTACGATATATCAGCAGCAAACAGAATGATGCTACCGTCAGCAAGAGTAATAGTTTCTTTTCCTTTAACATACGAGCACAAGTCTTAAAGGCAATCTAGAAAAAGAGCAAAATGGTTTCAAGAGAAGAAAAACACAGAATAGGCTGGACATCTTATTTTCAGTCTTCGTATACAACATATACAGGCTCGGAAATGATACATACTCCAACAAAACCAATGATCAGGCCTCAACTCAGCAGTAAGAAGAAAAAACTTATCAACAGTGGGGGGTCGGGATCTGAGTTCTCTCCTAACTAATAAGACTGGGAAATTTGCAAGACTACTCCGCCGATCAATGTAACAGAGAAAATTGCTAGAATTCTCCACCGATCAGTGTTCTGATACAAAAGAGACATTCCATTGGAAAAAGAGGATTATTCGCCACGTAAATTTACTACGGGGGATATTTGATATGGTTGGTGCTGCAAGCGAAAGGCTGGTGCTCCACCATAAGTTCGTCTTGGTATAGCAAATAGCACATTGTTGCTGTTGCTGTGAACCTCAGAAACTTTCAGGACTCAGAGCGGTCTGCTGACTTAGCAGGGACAGAAAGTTCGTCCTTCAACATAAAAGAGAGATCATGCATCTGAGACAGCAATTTCTCCACATTTGCATTGCCAGCTTCTGATTTTGGTCTGGAGTTACTGTCATGACTTGTTGCAGACAATGCATCAACATCACCCATCTGCTGCATTACACCCATCCTGCACATGGTGAAAACATCTAATATGTGATCAATCATATATCGCGAACGGGATTGAGTGAGATACTAAACATTATACAACATGGCCTGCAATACATCTCACAATCAATCATTCACCTACTTCGTTCTGGCAATTGTAAGGATGAATTGACCTAAAAAAGGAGCAAAATGCAACAACAAATAGGCATGCGACTAAGGGTGCTGCTTGCTGGTCAGAAATTCAGAACCAGATTATGAAGTGGATTATTGGTAGTGTGGCTTCAAATGGTTTACCATTGCAAAATAACACGAATTTTGAACCCAGGAAACAGGAAACAGGATGTTCGAAAAAAATTAGAAACAGTTCAAAAATTTCTGAATTTTGTGGAAAGAAAAATGTGTGTTCTAAATGTCAAGGGGAAGTGGTTTCACCATATTCCTGTGCCACGCGTATTACGTTTTGGGCCGCATTTGTGCGTATAAGTGCGATACGAAGGGCCCATGCCTGCACGACCGGTTCCCATAGACATGTCACTCCAGGTTTTCTTAAGAGAAGTCACCACTCTAGGTTTTCTTAAGAGAAGTCATGCCATTACCAAGGATGGAGAAGTCCAGGACTTGCACGCCTAGAAGAAAGATGGAGGACGGCGCCCACCAACCAAGACCCCTATATAAGGGTGTCCCCATGAAACGATGTAGGACCTTCAACCTCTTCGAAAACCCTGGAAGTGTAGTTTAGCATATTATTGTCGGAGTTGAGAACGACGAGCTAGCAACGAACCGAGGTGGAAGACGAGGTTTTTGCCTGCGCAAACTTGCCGCAGTTTTCTGATTTCTTTCACTCTGTACTTATTGAGTACAACGAAGGAAATGGGGCTCGTGGCCTCCTGACTATGCGCCACTACGATCCACAATGTTCGTGCCATCCCACGAACGAATCAGTAGGGCGCAGGACTCGGGCTAAGCTGTTGAACCTCGAGCTAATCTCGCTACTGACGGAACTGACGAAACTGAAGGAAAAATGCAGCTATCGCTAACTGAACTAACTGAACTTGCAAGGTTTATTCTAACAATCTCCTCCTAAGCCTTGCAGTTCCTACTTTATTATGGTGATTCCGATCTTGTCCCTCAGCTCCTGAAACTTGACTCTGCCCAATGGCTTCGTCAGAATATCCACGAGCTGAAGATCAGTGCTGATGTAGTCCACCGTGATCTTCTCCTCCACACAGTCCCTGATGAAATGGAACCGTAGGTCTATGTGCTTGCTGCGATCATGGTGGACAGGATTCTTGGCGAGAGCTATTGCAGACTTGTTGTCCGTCTTCAGTACAGGCGCATCAGCATCTCTTCCCGTCAGGTCCTTGAGTAGACGAGTCAGCCACACGCCATAGCATGCCGCCGCCGTGGCGGCCATGTACTCAGCTTCGCAAGATGAGAGCGGCACCACCTTCTGCTTCTGCGACTGCCAAGACACTGGGCTGTCGCCAAGGTACCAGAGGAGGCCGGTGGTGCTCTTGCGAGTGTCCGGGTCGCCGCCCATGTCGCTGTCACTGAACCCGGACAGGGCTGCGCCGCCGCTCCTCCGGTAGCTGCAGCCGTAGTCGATCGTGCCCGCGACGTAGCGAAGAATGTGCTTGACCGCCGTGAGGTGCTCCGTCGTTGGCGTTTCCATGAACCTGCTCACATACCCGACGGCAAAAGAGATGTCCGGTCGAGTGTGAACCAGATACCTGAGGCTGCCGACGAGGCTTCTGTAGTCGCTGGCGTCCGTCGGGGAAGCCTGGCTGTCCTTGCTCAGTTTGAGCCTGGGCTCCATCGGTGCGTGGCAGGGGTTGCAGTCCAGCATGTCAGCCTTCTCCAGTATCTTGCGTGCGTACGCAGCCTGGCCGAGCGTGATCCCGTGCGCGCTCTGGTGAACCTCGATGCCGAGGTAGTAGGTGAGCAGGCCGAGATCGCTCATGCGGAATTTGGCCATCATCTCCCCCTTGAAGCTGCGGATGTCGTCGTCGTTCGGCCCGGTGATGAGGAGGTCGTCCACGTACACGCCCACCAGAAGCCCGCGGCGGATGTAGACAGCGTGCTCCGATCTGCTTCTGGTGAAGCCCAGAGCGCCGAGCGTGGCGTCGAGCTTGGCGTTCCAGGCGCGTGGAGCTTGACGTAGACCGTATAGCGCCTTCTTGAGGTGCAGTACCTTGTGTTCTTCTATCGCGACGACGAAACCCGGCGGCTGCCGGACGTACACCTCCTCTGTGAGTTCACCGTTGAGGAACGCGGACTTCACGTCCATATGGTGGACGCCCCAGCCCTCCTGTGCAACGAGGGCGAGCATCAGGCGTACGGAGTCCATGCGGGCAACAGGCGCAAACGCCTCGTCGAAGTCGATGCCCTACTGCTGATGCTGCTGAACGAAGCCCTTTGCGACCAGCCGCGCCTTGTGCTTGGTCACCGCGCCGCTCTCGTCGCGCTTGACCTTGAACACCCACTTCAAGCCGATGGGATCATGGCCCGGGGGTAGATCGGTGAGCTCCCAGGTTTGATTCTCTTCGATCGAGGCGATCTCCTCGAGCATTGCCTTCCTCCAGCAGGGCTCGTGTTCAGCTTCAGAGAACGTGGACGGCTCTTCTGCAGAGATGAGCAACAGTTGCTCCTCCTGATCACGGGTCGTGTCCGGGCGTGGACCGAGCAGGTCTGTCACGCGCCGGAAGCAAAGAGGGCCGTGGGCGTCGACGGCGGCGTCAAGCATCTCCGAACACGGCGTTGGAGGCGTAGCGAAGGTGATCGGCGGGCTCCTCAATGAAGATGCAGGACTCGCTGCCGTGCCAGGCATTGCGGGCTCGACGCGAGTTGGGGTTGCCGCCGCCGCAGCTGTTTCTGCGCCGTGATCCTCTGCCACGGCGGGGCTCTCTGGTTCAGACGACGGTTCGGCTCCGCCGGGAGGCTGGCGCGGCAGCGTGTTGGGGACGATCCTCCCTGCCATAGCAGGAACCCGGCGCACCTCATAATCGACGGTGAAGGCGTTGGTGCCCGCGGCGCGGTCCTCGGCGTCCCAGTTCCAGTGCGCCGCCTCGTCAAAGACGGCATCGCGCGTCACGTGGACGCGCCCACCAACTGGGTCGAAGACGCGGTACGCCTTGCCGCCTTCCTCGTAGTCGATGAAGACCATCGGCGTCGATCTGTCGTCGAGCTTCTTCGGGTGTGGGCGCACATTCTTGACGTGCGCCACGCACCCAAAGGTGCAGAGGAAGTGCACCGCTGGTCGCCCGCCGTGCCACGCCTCGTACGGGTCATGCCACGCATGCTTTTGGTCGGTGCGCGGTTGAGAATGAACACGGCCGTGGTCACCGCCTCGCCCCAGAACCTGCCGAGCATCGCCGTCGCCTTCATCATGCTCCGTGCCATGGCCACCACCGTCTGGTTGCGGCGCTCAACCACCCCGTTCTGTTGGGGTGAGTATGGCGCCGTGAGTTGAACGCTGAACGCCGCGGTCGGCGCAGTACTCGCCGAACTCGACGGAGGTGAATTCGCCGCCGCGGTCGGTGCGAAGAGCGCGCAGCTTGCGCCCGGTCTCCACCTCGACGCGCTCTTGGAAGCGGCGGATCGCGTCCGGCGCCTCATCCTTGCTGCTTAACAGTGTTAGCCACATGTACCTGGAGAGATCGTCTACCAGGAGCAGAAAGTAGCGCCGGCCTGAAGGAGTTGCCGGGGTTATGGGCCCGCAGAGATCGCCGTGGACCAGCTCCAGGACGTGCTCGGCCCGGTAGTTCGCCATGTCCGGGAACGGCGCTCGGCGCTGCTTGCCAGCCAGGCAACTGTCGCATAGTTGATCGACGTGATCGATCGCAGGCAAACCACGCACCATGTCCTGCCGAGCCAGCATCTAGAGTGAATTGAAGTTCATATGCCCGTACCTCGCGTGCCAACGCCACGCCTCGTCGGTGGTGGTGCGCACGACCAGGCACACCGGCCGGGCCAGCTGCATGTCGTAGGGGTAGAGGCGGTTGCGTGCTCTCGTGGCGTGCGCGAACACCTGTCCACGGCGATCGCTGAGAGTGAAGATGCCGCCTGCGATCACGGACTTGCAGCCGCTCTCGTCGAGCTGCCCGACGCTGACGATGCTACTCCGCAGGCGAGGGATGAAGTAGACCCCGGTGAGCACGCAGTGCCCACCGTTACAGCCGGTGAAGAGCACAGACCCGCGTCCGCAGATCGTCACGACCGAGCCGTCCCCAAACTTCACGGTGCCGCCGACGCGACGGTCGAGCTCGTTGAAGCATGCCGCGCTGCCCGACATGTGGTTGGAGGCGCCCGTGTCAAGGTACCACTTGGAGTCGTACTCCTCCTCCGTGCGCCCGAGGTGGACCTCGGCGTGTTCCTCGACGAGGTCGACGTAGTCGTCGCTGATATCGCCGTCGTCGGTGACCGTGCACACTTGTGCCATGAGGAAGGTGGGATCCTCGTCGTCGGCTCCCTCCGCCTGAGCGAGGTTTGCCACCTCCTCCCTCTTCTTCTTGCGGCAATCCTTGACCCAGTGGCCAGCATTACCGCAGTACCTGCACTTGTCGGCGTCGGTGACGGGCTGTTTGTTCTTCCCGTTGCCGCGCCCACCGCCACCGCCACGTCCGCGGCCTCGGCCGCGCCGGCCGCCTCGTGGCGCCTCGCTACTAGAGCTGCCCCGGCTCTTGAGCCGTGCGTACCACTCCTCCTCCGTGAGGAGAAGACGCCCTACGCCCGACTCTGCCTGCTCGAGATCGTACCTCTCCTCGGCGGCCTTTAGCCGCCCGGTGAGCTCCTCCATGTTGGTGATGCGCATGGCGAAGTCGTCGATGGTCTCGCCGTCGGCGAAGCGGATGTCGTTGTACTGCTTGGAGAGGGTCACGAGTTTTGCCTCGCGGACGCGCGCCACTCCGAGGCGCATCGTCTTGATGATCTCCCACGCCTCCTTCGCCGTGGCCTTGCCGGCGAGGGTGGGTGCCATCTCCGGCGGCACCCCACGCAAGATCGCTTCGAGCGCGAGCCGATCGTCGCTCCGCTCTGCCGTGCCAGTCTGCACGGTGTCCCACAGGTGCCGCCCTTCCATCATGACTTGCATGAGGACGGCCCAGTCGGTGTAGTTGGTCCTCGTCAGCTGCGGCCACGCCGTGCCGCCAGTGTCGCGCACCACCCGCGCCATGGATCTCTCTGCCACGGCGAGCTCTGTGCCGTCGGAGACTCTTGCGCGCGGCGTCGGTGGCGACTTGCTCCCTCCGGTGTCGTCCCCGGCCATGCCTTGGGCCGAAAACTGCTCTGGTGCCAATTGTCGGAGTTGAGAACGACGAGCTAGCAACGAACCGAGGTGGAAGATGAGGTTTTTGCCTGCGCAAACTTGCCGCAGTTTTCTGATTTCTTTCACTCTGTATTTATTGAGTACAACGAAGGAAATGGGGCTCATGGCCTCCTGACTATGCGCCACTACGATCCACAATGTTCGTGCCATCCCACGAACGAATCAGTAGGGTGCAGGACTCGGGCTAAGCTGTTGAACCTTGAGCTAATCTCGCTACTGACGGAACTGACGAAACTGACGAAACTGAAGGAAAAATGCAGCTATCGCTAACTGAACTTGCAAGGTTTATTCTAACAATTATTAGATCTGATCGTGACATCCTGCCGAGATCATCCGTCTCCATCTCTGGCGGCTTGACCCTCAATTCGCCAGATACGCACCATTGTGCATCTCCTTTGTAATCCATCTTTGATATAATCCCATGTAAGCATGAGTAGGCTTGTTACTCGCCACGCGAAGGCCCGGACCTGGGTAAAACTTGTGCCCCTTGTCCATCTAGTAACCTGAGGTGACATCATACAAATCCACGTACGTTCACCATATTTATGTTAAGTACATCGCGAAACACCGTCGACAGCTGACGCCGAACATGGGGAACCTCGCGCTACTAGATCGGATATGCCGTATTTTAGCCTATCATCAAACTTGAACTCCACCATCTTCGATGACACAATCGCCTTTCCTATCTTCATCGATATCATTGGCTCCACCGGGCGAATACATCAACCCTACTTGACACGATCAAAATAGAAACCAGGCAATGGGCGGCGGTGGGTGTGAGAGGTCTAGCGATTTTGCTTCCGGCGATGGTCGCGCCTAGCGATTAGGAGCATCATGTCGTAATCCCCACGTGTTGCCCTTCTTATGGCTTGTACAAACTCTTTTTTCCATCAGTGCATTGAGTAGCAAGGGGCAAGGCTTTTACATTTTCTCGAGAAGAAAAGAAGTTGCTAAGTAACTAAACATTTGTCAAAATAAATCAGAAGTTAGCAATGATTGGATCCAATAATCCGATACTAATGTGTTTATCAATTACGAAATCAAGGCATTGCGTTCACAAAAGCTATACCTGGGCTCATCAAAGTCCAGTATGCATTGTTACCAGTACAAATCGAACAAACAAGCTGCCTAAATCATTCTAGTAAACCTATTAGTATGCATCCTTGTATTTCATATGATTGAAGCTCAGATGAAACATACCACTGACAGTGATAGCTGCAGCGCACAAGCTTGGTTTAGACTAATCTTTACACGCAGAAATGACTAGTTGGCTACCTGCGCCGAAATTTGGGCTTTGCCATAAAAATAACAAGGAAAATGGTGCCAACCTTCCGCCAAAAAAAAAACACTTACGTTGCCAAGCTATAATGCATAAATAAAGATCTGGGCTTGTCTAGCTTTGGTCCTCAAGTTAAAAACTACACATTTATTTGACAATTTCTGTATTGCTTTAGAAGCATCAAGCATAATTAATCAAGTATACAGTTATCCCCAATCAATGAACAAAAGAATATGCACTCAGCTTAAAAAATGTACACTATCACTAACCTTTCGTGTTCACCAGATGGAGCAGCATTTGCTTCATTAGAATTATCTTGTTTATTATGTATTTGGCGTTGGGATGGAGCCGACTGTGCAAAGCTTCCAAATTCCAGCCCTGTCATATCAGCCGTCAATACTGAGGGTTTATCAGACAATGGAGCACCTGGCCGACCTTGTAAGCTTGTTTCCAGCTCAGGAGAGTTTTTGAAATCTTGCCAGTCATCAAATGGGTCATCATTTGCATTTATCTGCTCAAGGTTCTTAAACGGCTCTGTATGGCTTGAAGACCACAAGTCCACAGGTTCAGTTCCTGAAGGATCTTTGACAAACTGTCCTTCCACAGGAATTTTCATATTTCCCTGTGCTTGACCAAAACTAGCAAAATCTTGCCATGTATCGGGTGAGTCGTGAATTCCACTAACATCTTTGCTGTAGCTGTTAGATTCCTTGGTTAGCCACAAATCCATGGAGTCAATTTCTTTAGCAGGCACAGACGAGACACCAGTCGTTTCTCTCCCAAGGTGACGTGGTGCGGCAACATCTTGCCAAATATCAAATGTATTGTCTTCCATATTTGTTGAAACTATATTTGTAGTTTTGTTACTGCTGACATTTGCCGGTAATTGCACAGGGCCAGTTCCATCAAGCTGCTCAAATGAAATATCCATCAGTTCACCACCTACATTATATGAACTTTGCTGTGTTTGATCTGAACCAGCAAAACCTTGCCAATCATCCAGCATGATATTATTCCTATTCACCAAGCCAGTATTACTTGATTCCCTAGTATTTCCTGTGAACCATGAGTCCACATCTATTTCTCTGTGACTCACATGTGAAACTTCCGTCAATTTTCCAGCTTCATTGAATGAAGCAACCCGTGCTTGACCAGGGGTGGTAAAATCTTGCTCAACAATTTCTGTAGAATTATGTTCTTTGACATTACCAGCAGGCCATAAATCAACAGCATGAGCTTCTAAAGAATGTTCTAGCTCTGCAACTGGATTTCCCAAACCATCTCCTCCTTGACCACTCGATGATCCTTCCACCAGTTTCACTGAATCTCCTTGAGCAGAACTTTGTGCAAAAGCTTGCCAATCATCAGAATCTGCAACATTGTTGGATGATTCCATGCTTCTTATGGGCAAGGGGTCCGTTCCTTTTATTTGTGAGGAGTCACTCACTAAAGGCCTCTCTGTATGCTCTCTGACATTTGATAGTGTGCCCTGATTTCCACCTTCTGTAAATTCTTGCCAGTCATCAGAACCTTCATCAGTACTGACTCCGATGTCACTCCTTCCAGATAAATCACTGTTCTCAACTGAATTCTTGTCAAGGGAGGACCCAGTGAACTCAGCAACATTGTTTCCAGCAACCATCCTAACGTTAGTCTCTGCATTAACTGGGACAGCCTTTTGAATGGAAAGGTTGTCTACATTTAATACTGAAGCTACTGATTCTATGTTTGTTTGATTTCCAGCAGCTAATACCGGTCTGATGGCAGTCCCAGAAACTGGAAAATTAGAAGGCTCGGCAACTGAAGCGCTCTTAAATAGGTCCAGTTGCTTGTAGTCTCCAACAACACTTTCTGAGCCAGTAGACTGAAAGTGAGCATCCCAATTTGCAAATGCCGTAGTAGCTTCTATTTGATTTTTGCTTTCAGAACCTGTTTTTGTCCTAAAGGAATCAAAGCCTTTCGACGTAATATGCATCTCTGAGCTACTGGATTCATGACTTCTGCCATGCTTTTCCTGCACTATAGTATGAGTTGGAGGAAGAGCAGCAGCGGTGGCAGCTATCTCCTTTTTCCTTTCAATGGAAAATGAGTCCAGGTTAACACCAGGCAAATCTAGTGTGCATGCAACTGATGGTTGTTTGTTGCTTGTGGAACTTCCAGATATTTCCCTATTCTCTGGGGGAAAAGTAAGTTTTAAGTCCAGAAGATCAGATAAGACCAACCCACTCTTTGGTGTCTCCTTGCTTTTATTTGAATCCGTAGAGTCACCATCAAATTCTACGAGAGCCTGAATGAGGGGCAAAAACAACAATCAGCTACAGATAGCACCAGGGTTAAGATTCAGATATCAGACTATGTATCCTGCATACACAGTTTAAAGACAGAATGGAACTCTAGTGCAAATCTTGGAGAGATAAATACCAACAAAAGAGATGCCTTAACTTTCATTGGTCTAGACTCCACAAGATCAACCGAGTTTAATGGGAGCTCAAGCTTACTGAAACAATCCAGATTCCAGTATTACAATGGTAAGTAAGAGCCATGCTCTCGATGGCACATGCTCTAGAAATGGCTTTAAATCGTCCATGTGGTGAGAGACCGAGTAAGCACCCAAACAACTACGTGGTATATAACTATATTAGTCACAATACATCTAGATAAGCATGTTGTCAGATTTACTAAAATACGAATCATACTTTAGACAGCATTTGAGACAACTAATGCATGGTTCCTAGACATTTGTGTCATTCAACATCGGGCGTGACATCAAACACTGTGTCAATTGAATCACTGTTATATGTTATAAATCTTAATAAATCTATACAGATCTAGATTTAATAACTTTGAGAAATATGTGATAAGACAGATTCGCTTAGGCCACAATGGAGATAAATCTAGATAGTTTCAGCTTCTCGGTCAGAAAATATGTGCCCTAGGGCCTGTTTGATGAAGCTTTCTAGGGCAGCTTCTCTGTTGCTTTTGCAAAAGAGAGAGAGAGAGAGAGAGAGAGAGAGAGAATGCTTCTCCATTGGTCTAGTATAAGGCAGAACTTGTTGTAATGGTCAAGCAAAATGCTTATCCATTGGCCTACCCCATTCTTGTTGCAAAACCATTGGACTTAAGGACCAATTTATCTAGAATGGGGTAGAAGCTTCTGGTTTTTTTTTTCTTTACTTTTCTATGTTGTACCTCATCACATTGTTGGCAAACACATAAGCTATATATCATAAGAAGGACTATGGATCTTCTAGATCAATAATTCACCTAAAGTAATGCAGTGGTCTTCTAGGAGAGCAGACCACAAGCAAGAATTTTCCAATTAGGCTACTCAGATCACACAAAAATAAATTGCACAAAACGGGTACTAAAATCCAGTGGGAGGCTCAACCATCGCATCATGAATCAACCAAGTTAGGGAAGGATTGCTAAGATACCATTGCTACAGCCTTGTGAAGCAACCAGTTTTTCAATTCTATGAATTATTTTGTGAAAGAAACATGCAAAAAAGTTACTCCTATTATATGGATTGGAGGGAGTATTAACATAAGGAATGGTTGTATTTAAAAAGAAACTGGAAAGTGGTGACCTGGCAACGTTTTCCTATTGTACCATAAAATGATTAATTTCAAATGCATTCTTTACATTACACTTTCTTCACAACAACAAAAAAATATCCTACATAATAAGCTAATAACTGTAGAAAAAGAGGAATTGCATTGCAGTTGAAAAGACTCAGATTTAACTACAATACGCATGTTGGAGAACACGTCCTGTGCTTGATAGTATGACATCTCTTTCTTTTCAGTTATCAGCTTGCTCGGAAGCTAATTTCCTAGTGGTCTAGAGGAGAATTTCTTTCATGACTAAATTGGGAAATCCAATTCCACACGTCTAAGCCACAGTTTCTGCTACAAACAAAGACTTGTTTGCAGTTCCTCAATTTCTCTTTTAAATTTCTAGTTCCTTCTTTAGAAGAAAAAGAAACAGCAAACGTCTCTAAACTCAAATGGCACTCGCAATTCTGCCAAATTTCACATGTTATTTCATCCACATAAAAATAAAGCCTCATTTCCATGGCTCAGCTTTATAAACAAGCATCCAATTTTTTTTCAACTCAGTGCTTCCCTGTTTCCACATGAACCCTGCCACTAGAGATCTTAAGGGAAGAAACCGAAATGCCAAATCTACGGCTTTCCACTACGAAGGAACGGCATTGCACTAGAGCCGCCAATTAGTACAACAATAACAGATCGATGGAAAGAGACGAAGCCAGGAAAAGAGCTCACAGATCCATCAAGCCGGAGCGAGCCGAGCAACCACTGGTAGGCCGCACAGCCTCGGAAGGCGATGCCATCGCCCTCCCCCCGCCTAGGGGACCCGCAGTAGACGCAGACGGCGGACTGCGCGCCACGGAGGAGGCCGCCCGCTGCGCCGCAGCGCCCGCACAGGAGCTCCGGTGAGGCATCGAGGTCGAAGGCAGCGACGGCATCGGCAACGGAGGGGAACGGAGGGGCAGGGGGCGGGGCCGTGGTGCCCTCCCGAATGGAGGATAGGAGGCGATGGATGGTGGCGGTGGGGATCTCCATCGCCGGGCGCCGGAGGGGGGTTGGGTTGGGTCCGATTTGTGTTGGGCAGTTCAACTGCTCTCTCCGGTGATGGGGCCGCACGTCTGGGGAAAGAAATTACCACACGGGTCGATGCTCTGCGTCGGTGATCGATCGCAGCTTGCGGTCGGCCACCCCAGCGAGCCGTACGATCAGGCTTCTCTCCACCATTGGATCGGCTTCTTCCACCTCTCGTCTCCGTTGCGTTCCGCTCGCAGCTCCGCCAACACGCAGTTGCAGCTTCGTCGTCTCATCTCCGTCATGGTTGGCTCTCCACACCGTGGGGCGTCGCTTGGAGCACCGGGGATTGCAGCACGTGACTATGATATGGATGGGGCAATGGGTACTCGATACTCGTATGCCTGATGGGAAAAAACTTCATTAGAACCGATGAGTATGTAAATAGTAAAAAAAGAATTGTACCCCTCACATAGAGCGCGTACGGTTACTAAAAGGCAGAACTCGTACGAGCATATGCATATACCCAACTACATATATGTCATGGCACGTGGGACCTAGGTGTCATTGGCTAAAGATGAAAAGAAAACTAGTGAAGACCTCAAAATTCCCCCCTAAGCCCCCTCTCCCCGCCCGACGTAATAGCCCAGAGAGAAAACCTCATGCTCAGCCACTCTCGAGTCCCGACCCACCCTCCCTGATTCCCCTCTCTACCCCAATGCTAACCATAGGCAAATAGGAGGGAGGCATCGCCGCCGCCCTGTCTCCAGACATCGGTCCTCCACGTAGTTGTCTCTCCCACCTCAACACTTGAGGCTGGCACCTCGCTTCTACTCCTTGACCTCGCCTTGCTTCTCCTCCTTCACGATGTTGCTCTCGGTGCCTCATCTCCACCACCATTGGAGCGCCTCTTCCCAGCGAACCTCCATGCCATGCCAAGAGGGCAACGAGAAGGCGCTACACTTCGGCGCCGACGACCTCCTCCCCGTGGCTCTGATGCGGGAGCAGGAACTTGAAGATGCGGCTCTCAGACAATGATGGAAGTGGTTCTCATGCACCAATGTCTTCCCCTTTCTCCTTGCGCCTCCGGCCACCATCAACACGTCAGATTTCGAGGTGTTGTCCATCTGTGTGCGGTTACAAGGTCGGGTGTGGTCATGGCCGCGACGGCGCTACGACTTCTGTGACAGTGGTCGGAAACGTCTGACTGCTCCCGCGAGGAACACTTCTACTCCGACAACAAAAATGATATGGATGGTCCATTTTGGTGAGTAATACCACACTTTGCCCCCTTTTGAATTTATATGATGCATGAATTTAATCTTGTCGTTGTTATGATGCATGAATATGTTCATAGTTTAGTGGATTTTAAACTTGTTTAAAATACAACATATCCTCTGACTTTTTTTAATAGAACATGGATTTGTTCGTAGTTTAGAGAACTTTGGATTTTGTGAAGAATTCCACACCCCTATGACTATTTTTGAATGTGTTGGGAATAGAAATTCAAGGCGTGTGTGATATGTATGGTCTGTATGAAGTGGTGAATCTACTAGGGGGGCTTTAACAGGCTTAAGCCCCCCCTCCAGTTTTGCAAAATTAGTTCTTACTACTAGTTTAAAGGCCCAATCCAGCTATTTATCAGCCCAACACAACATATATTCGCATGACATAGGCAGCCCAGCCTACCCTCCATTTTATCTGTAGATTCGCCACCGTATGTATGTCAATCTCTACTCCTAATGTCTCAGTTGGTAGTCTCTGTCGGTTAATTTTCGTCCCATCTACCATGGTTTTTTTTCGTCCTCCCTCCCACCTCCCAATTCCCCCGCAGTAATGATCCCACCTCCAGTTTCGTCGGGTTTTTTTCGTCGGTTTTTTATTCGTCCCCCTCCCACCGGTTTTATTATCTCTCTCCACGATCCCCGCACGCCCCTTCACGGTCCCTACCCCCGATTCACGCATCTCACCCTCCCTCCTGCACGAGCATCCGCCGCCGCCAGTGCGTTGGCTGCCTCCCTCCCCCATCGCCGGCCACCTCTCGCCCCCCATAACCGGTCGCCGCCACCCTTCCTCGCCGCCTGCGCCGCCGATTCCTCATCTTTTCTTCGTAGCCACAATCTTCCCTCGCGTCCGGGCTCCTCCTCCTCCTCCTCCGCCCGAACCATCGATCCCCACCTAGCCGGGATGGCGGCACGCGAGGACGACAGCAGCAGGAACGGCAGCGTGGAGGCCTTCCTGGCGTCGTGCGCGGTGTCTGGCGACGACGCGTGCGGCGCAGCCAGGGCCGTGCTCGAGCGCCTCCAGGCCCCCGCCACGCGCGCCGAGGCGAGGCGCCTCCTCGACGTCGTCCGTCGCTGCCTCGCCGACGACCCCGCCGCCGGGCAGGAGGAACGCTTCCGTGCCTTCAACCTCCGCATCCACGACGTCGTCCTGCAAGGTCGGCCCCCCATCCTCCCCACTGCCCGGCAAATCGATTTGGTAAACCTCGAATGTTGATTCGACCGTCGGTGATTTAGCGATGAATGAATTAAACCTCGTGGTCTGCAATTGGTAGTAGTACTTGTTTGTTACTGAACTTTGAAATTGGTTTGCGTAAATTTGGAATATGTCTGACATATTTTACTCGGCCGCGGTTCAGTTGTTAGGTTTGCTTCAAAATTTTACTTTATGTGAGCATCACTTTCTTAGGGCATCTGATTCCTAACAGCCCTCTAATGGAATTCATTATGCATATGCATTTCTCAATAGGGAACAAAGGAAAAACATCTATTATTACTATGTAAAAAACCGCGGATGACAAAGTGAACCAAAAGCAGGCTCGGGGTTTCTTGTCCTAAGCACCTGACCTGAGATAGCTTCTGAAAAATCCATAATCAGAAAGGGTCAAGGAAAATTCATATGAGATCAGAATACAGTAGGGCATTGATCAAGCGATTTATTTAGAGGAGTATTTTATTACATGCGTGTGTAGTACAAGTTGTTGTTTCACAATAGTTTTCATGGCCTCTAAGCATCATTATTCATGTGTGAACTTTCAATATTTGTGATTTTGGTTCTGGTTGCATAAGAATTTATCGAATGCCTCGACCCGGGGATCCCCGTGCCCGTCGGCGGCGGCGCCAGGCCCATCCCGGGGTGCCACCCGCTCGTCGTCGACACGCCCGAGCCCGCCAAGAAGTCTGCCGCGCCATGGAGGGGCTCCCACGGGCCCGAGAACCATAGCGGTGCCGGTGTGCTCGCGTCGCCCAAGGTCATCAGGACTATCGCGCTCAACTTCGAGAAGAGGACGCCCGTCAAGGAGCAGCCCTTGCCGGCACGCAGCTCGGCGTCAGTTAGAAAGAGCTCCACCGTCATGCCCAGGCTGGTGACACGCAGCCGGATCTTGGTCGCCAATAGGGCGACCCTGTTCCTCCTCCGAACAAGATCCCCAAGAGCATGTACCCACCTGTATGTACTCTGCACACCTGAACTCAACATGTTATGTCTTGCTGCTTCTGAAGCTGAGCTGAACTGAAGCTTAAACTGTATGTGCAGGAGAATAGCTCGATGAGCTGCACGGCCTCACGCATGACGAGCAGGAGGTCCAGGGAGGAGGAGTCGTTTGTTTACAGTTGGAAGACAGGCTTATGACCTGGTGCATAACATGGTATTCTCAGTAGAAATGATTCAAAATCAAATCAGTTGTTCGTTAACGTGGTGTTGACTGCTGTGGTTTCACTCTATTGTGAATTTGTGATTGTGTGCAAAGGGGATACACGTTCAACTAATTAGATCAGTTTGTTAACTAGAACGTGTTATTGGGAATAAACACAGATCAATTGTCAGCAGTCAGCACTTGAAATGTGGGATGCATTAGAAGTCGTTGCTGTTATTGTTATAATTATTAATCTCAAAAAAGTATACCTACTGTCTCACATGTTTACTGATACATGATTTTTCTTTGCCTCTTCTCGTGCTGCAGGATGGAATTGGAACCAAACTTGGTAGTTTGAAATAATTCTCTGTTGTAAGTTGCATATCCTAAACAGTAATTTATGACATTTCGTTTTCATGCTTGATGTAAAGTTCAGTGTTTCTTTCATTCTGTTTCATGGTAATGATGCGTTGGATATGTTTTGGTGAATGGAGGAATCTGAGAACACATAGTGATTTAACGTTACCCTGTTAAATGCTTACATGCATGTTCATTCTGTTCAACTAAAGATAACCACGATTATAGGGATATTATCTTTCTACAAGCATGTTTGTGCGTAGATATAAACATGATTCTCACCACCCTTCCTAATTCGTAATGCAAATACTTGACTAATGTTGGATCTTGCATATGCAATGAATACTAATGAAGGCCATGTGCCTTTCTTATTTCATGCACTCTTTGCCCAGTTACCTACTTAGAGTTTCAGTTCGCTGCACAATTATCGTGCCACTGAAATATGTAATGTGAAACCCGCTCCCATCTGTTCTCATTTTATAAGAGTGTAACTTTTTATATAACAGAACCCTTCCAGGTGTTAGATTTATAGTTAATTACTACTTAGTTTACTATTCAGGATGTTCCCACATTTTTCTTGGGTACAATTAATAATTTTCATTCTTTATGCAGGTTTGGAGATGACACGTACTAAAAATCTAATTATTTTCTCTTGTCGTTTTTTGTAGTTAATTCAAGGAGGACCCTACATCTAAAGGTAACAGAGCAGTTTATATCATAATTCCATTGCTGGATTTCTAGAAGAATGAAAAAGGGAGAAATGGTTGTTTCATTTGGTGTGCGAATCTGGTTTAAAGTGTGCCTGCTTATATCTGGAAGATCTTGGTTGCAAAAGTATATCAGGAAGATCTTGGTTGCAAAAGTGATTAGATATACTCCTCTGTACCAAAATATAAGATGTTTTTTTCAGTTCAATTGAACTGCAAAAATATCTTATACTTTCATACGGAGGGAGTAATAATCAACACAACCAGGTTGGTTCTGTAATTAAATGCCTAGCTAAGATCTTGTAATTTTGAATCAAAAAGTTTGACTACACAAAGAATTATATTTACTTTGTGTAAGATCTTGTAATTCTGAACCAAGTTAATTCTAAATCAAATATTTTGTCTACTATTCTATATAGGTCTTAAGTAGCAAAGCTGGGCATTGTACATAATTTTGTTTTGCTTTGGATTTCAATTAACTTGGAATTGGGGGAGAAGTTAACAATAAGGTTCATGTCTACAAGGTTGGAACGTTGAGATATTAGGAACTGTGCATTAGTACTCCCCGTGAAAAACCGACCGGCAGGGAATGAGAATAGCCCACGAACTCCAGATTTTTTGATGGGTTTGTATTTGAATTTCTGTGTATTGATAGAAGTTTAAAGAAATATGGATAACAGTATGCACATCATCCATACACACATGCACTCACACATGGTCGGTACCACCACTATCCTAACCATTTAACTACTGGTTGGTTTTAATAACATTTTTCCCAGGCGGGGGCACATGCCATTTTTCCTCCTTCACCATGGACCCTGAATTTGCTGAACTCTGGGCGTGTCGATGGGCTGCTCAGCTTACACGTGAACTGGACGTGGCAAAGCTTATCCTGGAGACGAACTCAAAGTTATGAAAATTCATGTATACTGATTATCGAACAATATGGTATGTTTTCCACGAGACTCAATTTGTTATGTCCAGATGCATGGCTTTCAGAATAAATGCAGACTGTATGTTTACTCATTGTCGTGATCTTTGTATATCTGTAACTACACCCTACAGCCTGAGCCACTTGACGACCAACCTGCAATTAGATGTTACAAATATAGATGCAATATGTTAATTCTAAGGTGGCATCCAATTCCTAATAATTCATACCTGAAATAAAATTGTGATTTATTCGCTATCTTACTATCATATCCGCGTCGAGCGCAACCGAACGCCTCTATGTCCAGTGAGGCCAACTATCCAGAATCCTCCCACCATCTTAAATCCATTGATGTTTTTCTGTTAAAGGCTTTGTTCTATGTACATACTGAAATTAGCAAAGCCAAACTTTTAATCTGGAAATATCACTTTATAGTACTTTGGTCTGTAAATGTGTTGCTTTGCTGTATTTTAAAGACGCGGTTTGTATTGGAAAATATTACATTAAAGATGGTGTCGATCCTGACGACGGGCTGCCTTGCAGGGCAAGGGACGGGGGTACAAGGCATGGGTCTGTGGCGCCGCACCTTGCTGTTCCCTGCCGGTGGCGGGCGAGCTGCGGCGGCGCTTCTCTGTTGCGTGGCGAGGGACGGGGGCGGAAGGCGTGCATCTGCAGTGCCACTCCTGGGGCATGCCTCTCCGGCGACATTGCCGGCGTACACAACATACCTTACTACACGGGGTGTTCATCTCTGAACTAAATATTACGTCAGAACTGAATATTACGTCCGAAGACTGAAACATCCAGAAAGCTTATTGAGACTATTCATTGATGGTCTTTCTCTACTACACGAGGAAGGTAATTGTCTTTTATGTGCTTCTTTTTCCATTTCAATGTACCGTTGTGTTATTTCGGTTGAAAAATTAAAGTTTCTACATATTTTCATGGTTTATGAAAAGTAGCTGAGATCTGTTGTTTTATTCCTACTTATTGAGGAAATTTCTGTGAAGCTAAAGTTGGTGTTGTTCATCTTTTTTTCTACAATTTAGTACTCTTGACATAGTTCTAAAATGTATCATTTCAAAAGATTAGTGTAGTAGTGCAGGCTAACAAAACCGTATTTTCTACAGGCCTGAGGTAGACAAACATAACAACTGATGAAAGAAGAACATATTTGTACCTTGTTGCCCGCTGACTATAAACAGAAGAACATTGAAGCACTCGTTACTGCATTATATATTTTAGTTGCAATAGTATTTGATTTTGCATGAAGAAATATGCTGGGTGTTTCTTCATTCAGTTTTATGTGCCAATTAGGCATGGACGACGACGGCCATGATCCCATCATCGCAAGCTCACTGGTAGGAGACACACATCTCATCCAGTGGAAAAGCACGCTCCGAAAAATCCCTAACCCTCCATGGAGCCATTGCCAGGGTGACGAGATCAACGCCACCCACCATCACCACTGAGTTGTAGACAGCGTGTCGTGGTGCTCCCTGGCTCTTCCCGCCTCTTGAGAGACCACATGGCGTTCTGGCGCAGTTTTTTGGCCAAGGCTGGAAGCCAAGAACACTTCTTAATTTTGATCATGGACGTGACATTGTGATCGGCGGTGTGTGGTGCGGTGCAGAGATTTCTTGCCTGGCGTATAACTATGCATGTTCAATGCGGTAGCCTCTTCAGAGGCAGATCACCACAGCTATTCAAAATAGCTACAACAAAATTGTGATAGAGGTGGTTAGTGGGAGAAGGAACTTGAGAACCAGCCAATTCTGCTGCAGGGGCTGTGTGTAGAAGATAGTACTAGCAAGCATAGAAGTCACTCTGGAAAAAGTGTGCATATATTGTTGTACTAGAGATCCATTCCTATATTTCACTGATATGCATGGTTGAATTGTAGTATGTGTGATACGTGAGAATAATGTAATATGAAGTGAAACATGGTGGATAGGGCTTCGTGAATGAGCTGGCGGAGAAGATGTCAGTGGTGGAAGCGGACATGTTATAGAAGATGTTGCGGGCGGTACCGGAGGAAATGGCCAAATGGGGTTCCTCGGAGCCGACAAGAAGGATGCTGCAGCGGCACATATTGGGTTTCATTTCCATCCAGAGAAGAACTTATGAACGGTATGTGCGCGATCCATTCATTCTTTCGTTTGATCCTTCCTTATTCCCCTCAACTCAGATTCTTTTTCTTTTGCACTTACGCATGGTTTTTATGGATCAATAAATTTAGTGACATTAATGGCAATGAGAATATCATATATCCATAAACTTCACATTGTTGTTTTTCAGCAGAATATGATGTTTGTCTCTTTTTCATATGGACTGCAATATGGTCGATGGTAGCTTGCTGAATAGGTTAAGCGAGACCCAAGACATAATTTCATTCCGAGAGTTTGACTTGCTGAATAGGTTAAAAGCCTACTGCAAAATAAATTAGACGCGGAGTTTATAAGGGTTACATGTATGCAATTTACATGGGTCTATCTAATGTTAGAGTTTCATGCCTCTAATTTAT
This sequence comes from Thinopyrum elongatum, assembly GCA_011799875.1. Lineage (NCBI taxonomy): Eukaryota > Viridiplantae > Streptophyta > Magnoliopsida > Poales > Poaceae > Thinopyrum > Thinopyrum elongatum. The sequence continues at coordinate 426,751,780 of CM022297.1, forward strand.
TTGTATTTATGTATTCTAGCTATGGATACCAGTAGCATTAGTTCTTTTAAAGTACTGCATTTATAAACTTTACTATTTAGATAATGTATATGAAAATATCAAGTAATTATAAATGCCATTTATGATCACAAACGATCTTACCGGATGATTGTTTTTATGGCCTTCAAAGAAGAGATATCCTAGAAGTTGAGTGCAGTTGGAGGGGCGTCATTCCTTTTGAGCCAAGAAAAGTAGATGGGGCCTGTCCAAGCTATGAATAGTAGATGGGAAAGTGTTGAAATATTTTGTGTTTCCATGGTTTCTAAATGGTAGGAGGTATGTGTAGTAACCTTTACGGTTTCAAGTGCCTAATTTCATGTGTAAAAGTTTGCTAGGGAATTCTGATTGTAGAATCTTGGAATAAGGGGACAAAATCTTACATGTGTCGTATATTTAATTAATGGATAATAACAACAGACATGCTTTCATGAGATGATTAATCTTAAGCATAGAAGGGCATCCATGTGCCACCTATCATTTGTAATGCACAATAAAGAGTTATATGTTTTTGTGTTTTGTGCATTAGATCTGATCCTATATGTTACCGAATTACATTGTAAGTGAAGTGGATCTCAATATTTTTGTATGTTATCAGCTATCTTTTCTATACATGTGAAATTCGATATGCAATTAGTAACAACTAACCTGCAATGAGTAGGAAGGCATAGTAATGTAATGAATAACCCAATATCGAATACTGATAATAATATCGACAAAACATTCTCGATTTTTTTAAGGCCCGTGGCAACGCACGGGCACTCTACTAGTGTGCATAGTTGTTGTGGTAGTCGTAGTACCAGTAGAATAGTAAACACTTGCGAACCAACCTGTGGTTGGATGATTAGAGGGAGTGTGGTATCCCCAGCCCACCAGGGTTCAAATCCTGGTGTTCGCATTTATTTCAGGATTTCCGGCGATGCGCATTCAGTGGGAGGAGACGTTCCCGTCGACGACGAGATGCCTACGGTGACTTCGTAAATTTCAAGATGATATGCCGGCTCAGTCTTTCGGAGGTGCTCATAGGGGTAGGGTGTGTGTGTGCGTTCATAGAGGGGAGTGTATGCGCGTATATATGAGCGCTTGTGTCTGAACTGATGTTAAAAAAAAAAAAGAATAGTAAACACTTGACTACGTGAGACCATGACATGCAAACATGAGATTCTGCTGGTCCTGTGTATGCCAATGTGATTTTCTTCCATTTAGCAATTGTACTTCCGGTCTCAACAATCTGTGTTTCTAAAATTGGAGTTACGGTGATGGCTACACGCAGGGCCGGGCCCACAGTTGTACAAACTGTGCGGCCCGCAGCCCGCACAGGGCCCATAAATTTCAGGGGCCCCAAATTTTTAAATAAGCCTAATATGTATTTCTAAAAAAACTGCTCCTGCACGATGGGCCTCTCATGGCGCTGGGCCGCTCCCGCTGGTGCGTCCGCAAATCTCCTGATCGATCGATCAGAAACAGGATCGTAGGTGCCCTAAAAAAAGGTAACGGGATGATCGGGAGTAATCGGATCGATCTCATCGATCTCAAAAGGCAAAATTACAAAAGCACTCGCGTCTGCGTGGCTACAGCCTACAGGAAACGCGATCGTCGCGTCGTTGGCGATGCTCCTCAGGCCGCCCGTTGGATTGGAAATGTAATCGTCGGATCGATCAGCGACCGTGACAGTTCCAACAAGAGGAGGAGATCACGATTTGCTCGTTCCCAACAAATTTCTCCTCAAGTTTCAATGATTTTTAAAATCCTCTTTCTATAATCCCCAGATTAATCTAATTTTCTTCTGTCAATTTGACTCCATAGTCTTCTTATAACCCTATTCTCCATAAGCTTGAAGGGAAAAGGGAGATCTAGGGGTCCAAAGACAAGGGGATTACCTAGCAGCAGAGTGGTCCAAGGGCAAAGTCAGCAAGGGGATCGCACGCCTAACTCAATCCTCCAGGTTATTTTGTTTCAATTTAATGCCATAATTCATGTGTTGTTTGTGTGCTAAGATTTCATCTATACCAATATAAAAAGACCCAAAGGGGCAGATCCAATTAATCTCAGCCATCAAATCATGTCAATCCAACAACCTAGACTGCTTCAATGCCGAGCGCTCAACACGTTTAACGTGCAGTTAATTTCATACCAAATATAGTGTTAATCACATAATAACACGTAAATAATATCCTATTTAATATCCGCATGCACTTAATATACTTCCAAATTAACGTACACATTGACTAGTCTAGAAAAGTAGTTAAGCTTTGTTTGAACATTGATTTGAAGATTGCTTACCGCCCCTGCTGCGCGGTAGAAAAGTAGTTTAAGCTGAAAACAAGTTTTTCAATGAATAAGTGTGATTCTTGAGGAATGAGATCCAGTGCCTTGCTGTGAGCAAGGCACCGATGAACAGTACGGTGACTGGCCCCCCCTCTCCACACCGTCCGATCCAAAGCCGATGGCCAGATCTACGTGAACAGTGACAGTTCTACAGTACCCCCCCCCCATACAGTGATCTGCGCTTCCGTCCCCCCCCCCCCCCCCGCGCGCGGTCAACAGTGTTCTGCGCTACAGTGTTCGATCTGAGCCGCCCCCCCGATCCAACGGCTGGCTGGCCGCCAGTTACGCCGTGCCTTGCTGTGGGCAAGGCACTGGATCTCTGTCCGATTCTTGATATATTATATTCCTATGTAACACATTATAGCCTATATATTACTATTATAGGTCTATTTTTCTAGTGCAGTAGGCCTTGTTTTAGAGTTTGGCACAGGGTCCCATATTTTGTCGGCCGGCCCCGGCTACACACCTACGTCCAAACTGATTTTCGCTTGCACAATAATGCCACTAAAACTTATTATATTGTCCTTGCACTTTTTTATGCACCGGCAACTTCACACTTCGACCTTTATTCTTGTAGTCGCGTATAAGTTGCTATTTCACCATTACAAGTCGTATCAACTTTGGTATTACTTGCGATGTGTGCACAAATATGTGCTGAATATTGAACGGGCGAGGTGGGTATTTTTACCCGTGCTTATTTTCTTACCCAAACCGGGTACAAGTATGGGGAACAAATTGGCATCTGGGGGCGAACCAATCTGTGGTTGGATGGTTAGAGAGACTGTGGTATCCTCAGCCCATCAGGGTTCAAGTCCTGGTGCTCGCATTTATTTCTGAATTTATTTCAGGATTTGCGGCGATGCGCATTCAGTGGGAGGAGACGTTCCCGTCGACGACGAGGTGCCTACGGAGACTTCGTAAATTTCAAGATGATATGCCGGCTCAGTCTTTCGGAGGTGCTCATAGGGATAGGATGTGCGTGTGTGTATTTATAGGGGTGAGTGTATGCGCGTGTATATGAGCGCTTGTGTCTGTACTGTGTTAAAAAAAAAATTGACACCCAGGGTGCGGGTATGGGTTTGGGGAAAAAGGTGGGTTCGGGGTTTGGGCACATATTACCCACAGCCAAACTTGCAGGTGCCATGTTGAGTTGTGACGACAACGACCGCGTGTGTAGGATTTTGGCATGGGCTAGTTCAACTTGCAGCGGTCGTTGTAGGGAGGAATAGTGGCGCAGCCGCGCGGGCAACGGCATGGGGATAGAGATGAGGAGGCGAATGCGGTTGGGGGATGAGTGGACGGCAGTGCCCCACGCGAAGAGGAAGCGGTTGTGCGGGGACACGGGTGATCGTGGCGCATCTGGAGGTGGCCAACGCTCAATTACAATCATTTACCTACCTTGTAGGTTTGCATGATCCCACGTGTTAAGAGTCGAGAGAATGAATTTTGAAAGACGATTGAATGGATGACCATTAACTCTAGTTTTTTTTAGAGAAGACGCAACTGAGGCCAAGAAGGGCTCTAAATTTGCCCGACTTTAAATTAACAAAGTCATCAATCGATCAGGATGCAGCTGCAACAACCAACATAAAACAAGAACAATAGAAAAATGAAAAGATATAGAGACACTGGAAAGCAGCTTAGTAAGCCTCAAACACTTCACGCGGGAAGGATATACACATGAACATATAGTTGAAGACATCGAGGTCCTCTACCGTGACTGAATATGGAACAAGGACGCATGACATATCTGGAGAGGGAATGAAGATGCACTGTCGAGGCAGGCCATCACCAAACACTAAGGGCCTCGGCACGACACATCCATCCAACTCCATCTCCGAAGGAGGCCACAACCTCCACATCTAGATTGCAAGGCGCCGCACCGTCGAAAGAATGGAAAGTTCTCCAAGAACAAGGATGGATGCCGTCGGGTGGTCACTTAGAGCGGATCAGCGCACGCCGAATGTGTCGGAGCTCTCCAAGAGCATGACGAACGTCACACAACCCACAACCAGAACACGCTAGAGGAAAAGCACGATCTTGGATGCAGAAGGGCACGCCATCTGTTGTTGTCGGTGAACCCAAACGGTGCCCACCACCACGGAATTCTCAAGGCGGCGCCTTCAAGAATGGCATGGTGCCTTGATACGTCTCCAACGTATCTATAATTTTTTATTGTTCTATGCTATTATAGTATCAATCTTAGATGTTTTATATGCATGTATATGTCATTATATATCATTTTTTGGGACTAACCTATTAACTTAGTGTCAAGTGTCAGTTGTTGTTTTTTGCCTGTTTTTTTTTTCAAAATATCAATACAAACGAAGTCCAAATGCCACGAAACTTTTTGGAAAAAAAATTCTGGACGTAAGTGTTGGGAAACGTTGCATGAAAAAAAATTCTACGCACACGCAAGATCTATCCATGGAGATGCATAGCAACGAGGGGGATGGTGTGTCTACGTACCCTCGTAGACCGTAAGCGGAAGTGTTTGTTAACGCGGTTGATCTAGTCAAACTTCTTCGCGATCCAACCGATCGAGTACCGAACGTACGACACCTCCGCGTTCAGCACACGTTCAGCTCGGTGACGTCCTCACCTTCTTGATCCAGCAAGACGGCGAAGTAGTGGATGAGTTCCGGCAGCACGACGGCGTGGTGACGGTGATGGTGAAGCTATCTCCGCAGGGCTTCGCCTAAGCACTATGAAAATATGACCGAGGGACAAAACTGTGGAGGGGGGCGCCGCACACGGCTAAGAGATTGTCGTGGTTATGTGTGGCGCCCCCCTCCCACATATATATAGGTGGGGGGAGGGAGGAGCAGCCAAGGAGGCGCCCCAAGTGGGGCCGAATCCCACTTGGGGTCCTGCCCCTTGCCGCGCCCCCCTTGCCTTTCTAGACGAGCGGGGAAAGGCAGGGGAGGGTGGCGCCCCCCCTCCTTTCTCCCATGTGGAGGGGAAGGCAGAAGGGGCTAGCCCTCCCCCCTTTCCTTCCCAAGGGCCGGCGGCCAGAGAGAGGGGCGCGCCAGCCCCCTTGCGGGCTGGTGTGTCTCTCCCATTGGCCCATTAGGCCCATAGACCTCCCGGGGGTGTCTGGAACCCCTTCCGGTGCCCCGCTGACTACCCGGTGCACTTCGAAACTCTTCCGGTGTCCGAATTGTTGGGGAACGTAGTAGTAAATCAAAAAATTTCCTACGCATCACCAAGATCAATCTATGGAGAGACTAGCAACGAGAGAGAGAGGAGTGCATCTTCATACCCTTGAAGATCGCGATGCGGAAGCGTTGCAAGAACGCGGTTGGAGGAGTCGTACACGCAGCGATTCAGATCGCGGTCGATTCCGATCTAAGCACCGAACAACGGTGCCTCCGCGTTCAACACACGTGCAGCCCGGTGACGTCTCCCGCGCCTTGATCCAGCAAGGAGGAGGGAGAGGTTGGGGAAGACAGCTCCAGCAGCACGACGGCGTGGTGGTGGAACTTGCAGTTCTCCGGCAGGGCTTCACCAAGCACAAACGGAGGAGGATGAGGTATTGGAGAGGGGGAGGGCTGCGCCAGGGGAGAGCTTGTGGCCTCCCTCCCACCCCTCCACTATTTATAGGCTGGGGGGAGAGGGGGCCGGCCCCCTAGATCCCATCTAGGGTTGGGGCGGCGGCCAAGGGGGGAGGAGTGCCTCCCAAGTCAAGTGGAGGCCCTCCCCCTTTAGGGTTTCCCCTCTCCCATGCGCATGGGCCTTAGGGGGCTGGTTCCCCTAGCCCATTAAGGCTAGGGCGCCCCCTTACAGCCCATGCTGCTGTATTGGACGTGGTGGAACACTTTCCGGACTTCCGGACCCCTCCGGAATCCTCCGGAACCTTTCGAAAGCTTCCCGGTACAATACCGAAGAAACCGAACTTTTTCCCGGAACCCCAATAACAACTTCCCATATATAAATCTTTACCTCCGGACCATTCCGGAACTCCTCGTGACGTCCGGGATCTCATCCGGGACTCCGAACAACATTCGGTATTCACATACTATTTCCCATAACAACCCTAGAGTCACCGAACCTTAAGTGTGTAGACCCTACGGGTTCGGGAACCATGCAGACATGACCGAGACATCTCTCCGGCCAATAACCAATAGCGGGATCTGAATACCCATGTTGGCTCCCACATGTTCCACGATGATCTCATCGGACGAACCACGATGTCGAGGATTCAATCAATCCCGTATACAATTCCCTTTGTCTACCGGTATGATACTTGCCCGAGATTCGATCGTCGGTATCCCTATACCTTGTTCAATCTCGTTACCGGCAAGTCTCTTTACTCGTTCCGTAACGCATGATCCCGTGGCTAACTCTTTAGTCACATTGAGCTCATTATGATGATGCATTACCGAGTGGGCCCAGAGATACCTCTCCGTCATACGGAGTGACAAATCCCAGTCTCGATTCGTGCCAACCCAACAGACACTTTCGGAGATACCTGTAGTGCACCTTTATGGTCACCCAGTTATGTTGTGACGTTTGATACACCCAAAGCATTCCTACGGTATCTGGGAGTTGCACAATCTCATGGTCTAAGGAAATGATACTTGACATTAGAGAAGCTTTAGCAGACGAACTACACGATCTAGTGCTATGCTTAGGATTGGGTCATGTCCATCACATCATTCTCCTAATGATGTGATCCCGTTATCAACGACATCCAATGTCCATGGTCAGGAAACCGTAACCATCTATTGATCAACGAGCTAGTCAACTAGAGGCTCACTAGGGACATGTTGTGGTCTATGTATTCACACATGCATTACGATTTCCGGATAACACAATTATAGCATGAACAATAGACAATTATCATGAACAAGGAAATATAATAATAACCACTTTATTATTGCCTCTAGGGCATATTTCCAACAGTCTCCCACTTGCACTAGAGTCAATAATCTAGTTACATTGTGATGAATCGAACACCCATAGAGATCTGGTGTTGATCATGTTTTGCTCGTGGAAGAGGTTTAGTCAACGGATCTGCGACATTCAGATCCGTATGCACTTTACAAATATCTATGTCTCCATCTTGAACATGTTCACGAATGGAGTTGAAGCGACGCTTGATATGCCTGGTCTTCTTGTGAAACCTGGGCTCCTTGGCAAGGGCAATAGCTCCAGTGTTGTCACAGAAGAGAGTCATTGGGCCCGACGCATTGGGAATAACTCCTAGGTCGGTGATGAACTCCTTCATCCAGACTGCTTCCTGTGCTGCCTCCGAGGCTGCTATGTACTCCGCTTCACATGTAGATCCCGCCATGACGCTTTGCTTGCAACTGCATCAGCTGGCTGCCCCACCATTCAAAATATACACGTATCCGGTTTGTGACTTAGAGTCATCCAGATCTGTGTCGAAGCTAGCATCAACGTAACCCTTTACGACGAGCTCTTCGTCACCTCCATAAACGAGAAACATATCCTTAGTCCTTTTCAGGTACTTCAGGATGTTCTTGACCGCTGTCCAGTGTTCCATGCCGGGATTACTTTGGTACCTTCCTACCAAACTTACGGCGAGGTTCACATCAGGTCTGGTACACAGCATGGCATACATAATAGACCCTATGGCTGAGGCATAGGGGATGACGCTCATCTTTTCTCTATCTTCTGCCGAGGTCGGGCATTGAGCCATGCTCAATCTCACACCTTGTAATACAGGCAAGAACCCCTTCTTGGACTGATCCATATTGAACTTCTTCAATATCTTGTCAAGGTATGTGCTTTGCGAAAGACCAATGAGGCGTCTCGATCTATCTCTATAGATCTTGATGCCTAATATGTAAGCAGCTTCTCCAAGGTCCTTCATTGAAAAACACTTGTTCAAGTAGGCCTTTATGCTCTCCAAGAATTCTATATCATTTCCCATTAATAGTATGTCATCTACATATAATATGAGAAATGCTACAGAGCTCCCACTCACTTTCTTGTAAACACAGGCTTCTCCATAAGTCTGTGTAAACCCAAACGCTTTGATCATCTCATCAAAGCGAATGTTCCAACTCCGAGATGCTTGCACCAGCCCATAGATTGAGCGCTGGAGCTTGCATACCTTGTCAACATTATTAGGATCGACAAAACCTTCTGGCTGCATCATATACAACTCTTCCTTAAGGAAACCATTAAGGAATGCCGTTTTGACGTCCATTTGCCATATCTCATAATCATAGTATGCGGCAATTGCTAACATGATTCTGACGGACTTCAGCTTCGCTACGGGTGAGAAGGTCTCATCGTAGTCAACCCCTTGAACTTGTCGATAACCCTTAGCGACAAGTCGAGCCTTATAGATGGTCACATTACCATCCGCGTCTGTCTTCTTCTTAAAGATCCATTTGTTCTCTATGGCTTGCCGATCATCGGGCAAGTCTGTCAAAGTCCATACTTCGTTTTCATACATGGATCCTATCTCGGATTTCATGGCTTCTAGCCATTTGTTGGAATCCGGGCCCGCCATCGCTTCTTCATAGTTCGAAGGTTCACCGTTGTCTAACAACATGACTTCCAAGACAGGGTTGCCGTACCACTCTGGTGCGGAACGTGTCCTCGTGGACCTACGAAGTTCAGTAGCAACTTGATCCGAAGTTTCATGATCATCATCATCAACTTCCTCTCTAGTCGGTGCAGGCACCACAGAAACATCTTCCTGAGCTGCGCTACTCTCCGGTTCAAGAGGGGGTACCTCATCAAGTTCTACTTTCCTCCCACTTACTTCTTTCGAGAGAAACTCTTTCTCCAGAAAGGATCCATTCTTGGCAACAAAGATCTTGCCTTCGGATCTAAGGTAGAAGGTATACCCAATAGTTTCTTTAGGGTATCCTATGAAGACGCATTTTTCCGATTTGGGTTCGAGCTTTTCAGGTTGAAGTTTCTTGACATAAGCATCGCATCCCCAAACTTTCAGAAACGACAGCTTAGGTTTCTTCCCAAACCATAATTCATACGGTGTCGTCTCAACGGATTTCGACAGAGCCCTATTTAAAGTGAATGCGGCAGTCTCTAAAGCATAACCCCAAAATGATAGCGGTAGATCGGTAAGAGACATCATAGATCGCACCATATCCAATAGAGTGCGATTACGACGTTCGGACACACCATTACGCTGAGGTGTTCCAGGCGGCGTGAGTTGTGAAACAATTCCACATTTCCTTAAGTGCGTGCCAAACTCGTGACTCAAATATTCCCCTCCATGATCTGATCGTAAGAACTTTATTTTCCTGTCACGTTGATTCTCTACCTCACTCTGAAATTCCTTGAACTTTTCGAAGGTCTCAGACTTGTGTTTCATTAAGTAGACATACCCATATCTACTTAAGTCATCAGTGAGGGTGAGAACATAACGATAACCACCGCGAGCCTCAACGCTCATTGGACCGCACACATCAGTATGTATGATTTCCAATAAGTTGGTTGCTCGCTCCATTGTCCCGGAGAACGAAGTCTTGGTCATTTTGCCCATGAGGCATGGTTCGCACGTGTCAAATGATTCATAATCAAGAGACTCCAAAAGTCCATCTGCATGGAGTTTCTTCATGCGTTTGACACCAATGTGACCAAGGCGGCAGTGCCACAAGTATGTGGGACTATCATTATCAACCTTACATCTTTTGGCATTCACACTATGAATATGTGTAACATCATGTTCGAGATTCAATAAAAATAAACCATTGACCAGCGGGGCATGACCATAAAACATATCTCTCATATAAATAGAACAACCATTATTCTCGGATTTAAATGAGTAGCCATCTCGCATCAAACGAGATCCTGATACAATGTTCATGCTCAAAGCTGGTACTAAATAACAATTATTGAGGTTTAAAACTAATCCCGTAGGCAGATGAAGAGGTAGCGTGCCGACGGCGATCACATCGACCTTGGAACCATTCCCGACGCGCATCGTCACCTCGTCCTTCGCCAGTCTCCGCTTATTCCGCAGCTCCTGTTTTGAGTTACAAATATGAGCAACCGCACCGGTATCAAATACCCAGGAGCTACTACGAGCGCTGGTAAGGTACACATCAATAACATATATATCACATATACCTTTGGTATTGCCGGCCTTCTTATCCGCTAAGTACTTGGGGCAGTTCCGCTTCCAGTGACCGTTTCCCTTACAATAAAAGCATTCAGTCTCAGGCTTGGGTCCATTCTTTGGCTTCTTCCCGGTAGCTTGCTTACCGGGCGCGGCAACTCCCTTGCCGTCCTTCTTGAAGTTCTTTTTACCCTTGCCTTTCTTGAACTTAGTGGTTTTATTCACCATCAACACTTGATGTTCCTTTTTGATCTCCACCTCCGCTGATTTCAGCATTGAATATACCTCAGGAATGGTTTTTTCCATCCCCTGCATATTGAAGTTCATCACAAAGCTCTTGTAGCTAGGTGGAAGCGACTGAAGGATTCTGTCAACGACCGCGTCATCCGGGAGATTAACTCCCAGCTAAGACAAGCGGTTGTGCAACCCAGACATTTTGAGTATATGCTCGCTGACAGAACTATTCTCCTCCATCTTACAACTGTAGAACTTGTCGGAGACTTCATATCTCTCGACCCGGGCATGAGCTTGGAAAACCATTTTCAGCTCTTGGAACATCTCATATGCTCCGTGTTGCTCAAAACGCTTTTGGAGCCCCGGTTCTAAGCTGTAAAGCATGCCGCACTGAACCAGGGAGTAATCATCACTACGCGACTGCCAGGCGTTCATAACGTCTTGAGTTGCTGGGAAAACAGGTGCGTCACCTAGCGGTGCTTCAAGGACATATGCTTTCTTGGCAGCTATGAGGATAATCCTCAGGTTACGGACCCAGTCCGTGTAGTTGCTACCATCGTCTTTCAGCTTGGTTTTCTCTAGGAACGCGTTGAAGTTGAGGGCAACATTAGCGTGGGCCATTTGATCTACAAGACATATTGTAAAGATTTTAGACTAAGTTCATGATAATTAAGTTCATCTAATCAAATTATTGAATGAACTCCCACTCAGATAGACATCCCTCTAGTCATCTAAGTGATACATGATCCGAATCGACTAGGCCGTGTCCGATCATCACGTGAGACGGACTAGTCATCAACGGTGAACATCTCCATGCTGATCGTATCTTCTATACGACTCATGTTCGACCTTTCGGTCTTTCGTGTTCCGAGGCCATGTCTGTACATGCTAGGCTCGTCAAGTCAACCTAAGTGTTTTGCATGTGTAAATCTGGCTTACACCCGTTGTATTCGAACGTTAGAATCTATCACACCCGATCATCACGTGGTGCTTCGAAACAACGAACCTTCGCAACGGTGCACAGTTAGGGGGAACACTTTCTTGAAATTTTAGCGAGGGATCATCTTATTTATGCTACCGTCGTTCTAAGCAAATAAGATGTAAACAGATGATAAACATCACATGCAATCAAATAGTGACATGATATGGCCAATATCATTTTGCTCCTTTTGATCTCCATCTTCGGGGCACCATGATCATCATCGTCACCGGCATGACACCATGATCTCCATCATCATGATCTCCATCATCGTGTCTTCATGAAGTTGCCTCGCCAACTATTACTTCTACTACTATGGCTAACGGTTAGCAATAAAGTAAAGTAATTACATGGCGTTTTTCATTGACACGCAGGTCATACAATAAATTAAGACAACTCCTATGGCTCCTGCCGGTTGTCATACTCATCGACATGCAAGTCGTGATTCCTATTACAAGAACATGATCAATCTCATACATCACATATATCATTTATCACATCCTTTTGGCCATATCACATCACACGGCACATGCTGCAAGAACAAGTTAGACGTCCTCTAATTGTTGTTGCAAAATATTTTTTACGTGGCTGCTATAGGTTTCTAGCAAGAACGTTTCTTACCTACGCCACAACCACAACGTGATATGCCAATTTCCATTTACCCTTCATAAGGACCCTTTTCATCGAATCCGATCCGACTAAAGTGGGAGAGACAGACACCCGCTAGCCACCTTATGCAACTAGTGCATGTCAGTCGGTGGAACCTGTCTCACGTAAGCGTACGTGTAAGGTCGGTCCGGGCCGCTTCATCCCACGATGCCGCCGAATCAAGATAAGACTAGTAACGGCAAGAAAATTGACAAAATCGACGCCCACAACAACTTGTGTTCTACTCGTGCAAGAAACTACGCATAGACCTAGCTCATGATGCCACTGTTGGGGAACGTAGTAGTAAATCAAAAAATTTCCTACGCATCACCAAGATCAATCTATGGAGAGACTAGCAACGAGAGAGAGAGGAGTGCATCTTCATACCCTTGAAGATCGCGATGCGGAAGCGTTGCAAGAACGCAGTTGGAGGAGTCGTACACGCAGCGATTCAGATCGCGGTCGATTCCGATCTAAGCACCGAACAACGGTGCCTCCGCGTTCAACACACGTGCAGCCCGGTGACGTCTCCTGCGCCTTGATCCAGCAAGGAGGAGGGAGAGGTTGGGGAAGACAGCTCCAGCAGCACGACGGCGTGGTGGTGGAACTTGCAGTTCTCCGGCAGGGCTTCGCCAAGCACAAACGGAGGAGGAGGAGGTATTGGAGAGGGGGAGGGGTGCGCCAGGGGAGAGCTTGTGGCCTCCCTCCCACCCCTCCACTATTTATAGGCTGGGGGGGAGAGGGGGCTGGCCCCCTAGATCCCATCTAGGGTTGGGGCGGCGGCCAAGGGGGGGAGGAGTGCCTCCCAAGTCAAGTGGAGGCCCTCCCCCTTTAGGGTTTCCCCTCTCCCATGCGCATGGGCCTTAGGGGGGCTGGTTCCCCTAGCCCATTAAGGCTAGGGCGCCCCCTTACAGCCCATGCTGCTGTATTGGACGTGGTGGAACACTTTTCGGACTTCCGGACCCCTCCGGAATCCTCCGGAACCTTTCGAAAGCTTCCCGGTACAATACCAAAAAAACCGAACTTTTTCCCGGAACCCCAATAACAACTTCCCATATATAAATCTTTACTTCCGGACCATTCCGGAACTCCTCGTGACGTCCGGGATCTCATCCGGGACTCCGAACAACATTCGGTATTCACATACTATTTCCCATAACAACCCTAGAGTCACCGAACCTTAAGTGTGTAGACCCTACGGGTTCGGGAACCATGCAGACATGACCGAGACATCTCTCCGGCCAATAACCAACAGCGGGATCTGGATACCCATGTTGGCTCCCACATGTTCCACGATGATCTCATCGGATGAACCACGATGTCGAGGATTCAATCAATCCCGTATACAATTCCCTTTGTCTACCGGTATGATACTTGCCCGAGATTCGATCGTCGGTATCCCTATACCTTGTTCAATCTCGTTACCGGCAAGTCTCTTTACTCATTCCGTAACGCATGATCCCGTGGCTAACTCTTTAGTCACATTGAGCTCATTATGATGATGCATTACCGAGTGGGCCCAGAGGTACCTCTCTGTCATACGGAGTGACAAATCCCAGTCTCGATTCGTGCCAACCCAACAGACACTTTCGGAGATACCTGTAGTGCACCTTTATGGTCACCCAGTTACGTTGTGATGTTTGATACACCCAAAGCATTCCTACGGTATCCGGGAGTTGCACAATCTCATGGTCTAAGGAAATGATACTTGACATTAGAGAAGCTTTAGCAGACGAACTACACGATCTAGTGCTATGCTTAGGATTGGGTCTTGTCCATCACATCATTCTCCTAATGATGTGATCCCGTTATCAACGACATCCAATGTCCATGGTCAGGAAACCGTAACCATCTATTGATCAACGAGCTAGTCAACTAGAGGCTCACTAGGGACATGTTGTGGTCTATGTATTCACACATGCATTACGATTTCCGGATAACACAATTATAGCATGAACAATAGACAATTATCATGAACAAGGAAATATAATAATAACCACTTTATTATTGCCTCTAGGGCATATTTCCAACACGAATATCATCGTCCTATATATCAATCTTTACCGCCGGACTATTCCGGAGCTCCTCGTCATGCCTGTGATCTCATTCGGGACTCCGAACAACATTCGGTCTCCAAATCATATAACTCATATAACACTATATCGTCAATGAACGTTAAGCGTGCGGACCCTATGGGTTCGAGAACTATGTAGACATGACTGAGACACCTCTCCGGTCAATAACCAATAGTGGAACCTGGATGCCCATATTGGCTCCTACATATTCTATGAAGATCTTTATCTGTCGAACCTTATGACAACATACGTAATTCCCTTTGTCCATCGGTATGTTCCTTGCCCGAGATTCGATCGGCGGTATCTTCATACCTAGTTCAATCTCGTTACCGGCAAGTCTCTTTACTCGTTCCGTAATACATCATCTCGTAACTAACTCCTTAGTCATTTGCTTGCAAACTTATTATGATGTGTATTACCGAGAGGGCCCAGAGATACCTCTCCGATACTCGGAGTGACAAATCCCAATCTCAATCCATGCCAACTCAACAAACACCTTCGGAGATACTTGTAGAGCATCTTTATGATCACCCAGTTACGTTGTGACGTTTGATAGCACACAAGGTATTCCTCCGGTATCCGGGAGTTGCATGATCTCATGGTCGAAGGAACATGTATTTGACATTCAAGAAAGCAGTAGCAATAAACTGAACGATCATATGCTAAGCTAACGGATGGGTATTGTCCATCACATCATTCTCCTAATGACGTGATCCCGTTATCAAATGACAACACATGTCTATGGTTAGGAAACCTGAACCATCTTTGATCAACGAGCTAGTCTAGTAGAGGCTTACTAGGGACACGGTATTTGTTTATGTATTCACACATGTATTTAAGTTTTCGATCAATACAATTCTAGCATGAATAATAAACCTTTATCATGAATAAGGAAATACAAAATAACAACTTTATTATTGCCTCTAGGGCATATTTCCTTCAGTAAGAGACCCTGGAAGCTTCAGAGAGGGCAGAAGATGAAGGAGTAGCCCACAAGGCACCAGGGCGCGCCCAGGGGGTAGGCGCACCCTGGTGGCTTGTGGGGCCCACGAGCATCCGTTTGACCTAATTCCGCCTCTATAAATTCTCTAAAATCGGGAAACCAACAGAGAGCCACCCAAAATACTTTTTCCGCTGCTGCAAGCTTCTGTCCTCACGAGATCCCATCTGGAGGCCTTTTCCGGTACTCTGCCAGAGGGGAACCGACCACGGAGGGGCTCTACATCAACCTTGCTGCCCTTTCAATGATGTGTGAGTAGTTTACCACAAACCTACGGGTCCATATCTATTAGCTAGATGGCTTATTCTCTCTCTTTGATCTTCAATACAATGTTCTCCTCGATGTTCTTGGAGTTATATTCGATGTAATCACTTTTTGCGGTGTGTTTGTTGGGATCCAATGAATCATGAATTACGATCAGATTATCCATGAATATTATTTGAGTCTTTGTTGAACTCTTCTATGCATGATTATTATAGCTTTGTATTTCTCTCCAATTTATTCATTTGGTTTGACCAACTAGATTGATTTTTCTTGCAATGGGAGAGGTGCTTTCTAATGGGTTCAATCTTGCGGTAATCTATATCCCAGTGACAGAAAGGGACAAGACACGTATTTGTATTGTTGCCATTAAGGATAAAAAGATGAGGTTTATTCAGGCGTGAGTTTACTTTGTCTACATCATGTCATCTTGCTTTAAGGTGTTACTCCGTTCTTTATGAACTTAATACTCTAGATGCATGCTGGATAGTGGTCGATGTGTGGAGTAATAGTAGTAGATGCAGGCAGGAGTTGGTCTACTCTCGGACGTGATGCCTATATACATGATCATTGCCTTGGATATCGTCATGATTATTCGCTTTTCTATCAATTGCCCAACAGTAATTTGTTTAACTATCATATGATATTTTCAAGAGAGAAGCCTCTAGTGAAAACTATGCCCCCCGGGTCTTATTTTTATCATATATTAAAACCCAAAAATACTTTGCTGCAATTTTTTTACTTTATTTTATTTTGTGCTTTATCTATCTATCTATCACTACGAGATTTGATCTGCAATTAACCGCCGAGGGATTGACAAACCCTTGTTCGCGTTGGGTGCAAGTATTTGTTATTTTGTGTGTAGGTACTGCTAACGAGGTGTTGCTTGGTTCTCCTACTGGATTGATAACCTTGGTTCTTAACTAAGGGAAATACTTATCTCTACTGTACTGCATCATCCTCTACTCTTCGGGGAAATCCCAACGCAGCTCACAAGTAGCAGGAAGAATTTTTAGCGCCGTTGCCAGGGAGACATCATCAACATCTATCAAGTACCATCACATAAAATTTCATCTCCTTGCATTTAAATTATTTGCCATTTGCCTCTCGTTTTCATCCCCTCACTTCTAAAACATTTTCATACAAATACAAAAATATTTTTCGTTTGCCTTTTTGCTTGTTCTCTTGCTTGTTTGCCTAGTCACAATGTCTCAAGAAAATACTAAGTTGTGTGATTTTTCCAATACTAATAATAATGATTTTATTATTACTCTGATTGCTCCTCCCGCCACTAGTGCGGAGTCTTGTGATCTTAATGCCGCTTTGCTAAATCTTGTTATGAAAGAACAATTTTCGGTAGTCCTAATGAAGATGCCGCATCCCATCTTAACACTTTCATTGAATTGTGTGACATGCAAAAGAAAAAAAGATGTGGATAATGATATTGTCAAATTAAAATTATTTCCGTTCTCACTACGAGATCATGCTAAAACTTGCTTTTCATCCTTGCCACGAAATAATATTGATTCTTGAGATAAGTGTAAGGATGCTTTTATTGCCAAGTATTTTCCTCCCGCGAAAATTATTTCTCTTAGAAATCAAATTATGAATTTTAAGCAACTTGAACATGAACATGTTGCCCAATCTTGGGAGAGGATGAAATTAATAATAAGAAATTTCCCTACTCATGGTTTGAATTTATGTATGATCATACAAAAAATTTATGCGGGATCGAACTTTGTTTCTAGAAATCTTTTAGATTCCACCGCGAGAGGTACTTTTATGGAAATCACACTAGGAGAAGCTAAAAAATTGCTTGATAATATTATGGCAAATTATTCACAATGGCATACTGAAACAACCTCCACTAGTAAAAAGGTTAATTTTGTTGAAGAAATTAATACTTTGAGTGATAAAGTAGATGCGCTTATGAAAATGGTTGCTAGTAAAAGTGCTCATATTGATCCTAATGATGTGCCATTGTCTATTTTGATTGAGCAAAATAATGATCCTGTAGATGTGAATTTTGTCTCGCGAAACAATTTCAATAGTAATGCTTATAGAGGTAATTTTAATCCTAGGCCGTTTCCTGGAAATTCCTCTAATAATTATGATAATTCCTATGGTAATCCTTATAATAATAATAGGATGCCCTCTGATCTTGAAATTAATATTAAAGAATTTATTAATGCTCAAAAAAATTCAGCACTACGACAGAAGAAAAATTGAGTAAACTTGATGATATGTCTAGGAGCATGGATAGAATCGTTCATGATGTGGAAAATCTTGAATCTAAAATTTTGCCACCCAAGCTTGATATTAATGAATCAATTAAAACTCTTAATGTCTCCATGGATGAAATTAAAGAAAGAACCGCTAGGTTGAGGGCTAAGCGAGAATTCTTAGAAAAAGCGATTTCGCCCGGTTTTTATCGTAGTAATGATGAAGATATTAAAATGATTGGTGTTACACCCATTGAATCTTTGTTTAGAAATATTAAACTTGATGAAAAGGGGACTGAAGAAGATTCAACTTTAGCTAGAAGGCATCCCCATAGTTCGGAGGGTGACAATCTTAATGAAAAATATGATAAAAGTGGGTTTGGAGAGGTAAAAACTTTAAATAGCGATGTGCCCACTCTTTTGGATTTCAAGGATTTTAATTATGATAGTTGTTCTTTAATTGAGTGTATTTCTTTGTTGCAATCCATGTTAAATTCACCCAATGCTTATGAATAAAATAAGGCTTTTACTAAACATATCATAGAAGCGATGATGAAAACTTTAGAAGAAAAGCTAGAATTGGAGGTTTCAATACCTAGGAAATTATATGATGAGTAGGAACCTACCATTAAAGTTAGAATTAAAAATTATGAGTGCAATGCTTTATGTGATTTTGGTGCTAGCGTTTCCACAATACCAAAATGTCTATGTGATGTGCTAGGCTTTACTAATATGGATGAATGTTCTCTTAATTTGCACTTAGCGGATTCCACTATTAAGAAACCTTTGGGTAGAATAAATGATGTTATTATTCTTGCAAATAGGAATTATGTGCCCGTTGATTTCGTTGTGCTTGATATTGATTGCAATCCGTCTTGTCCCATAATACTTGGTAGGCCTTTCCTACGAACCATAGGTGTTGTCATTGACATGAAAGAAGGGAATATAAATTTCAATTTCCGTTGAAGAAGGGTATGGAACACTTCCCTAGAAAAATAATTAAGCCATCATATGAATCTATTATGAGGGCCACCTATGGAGTTAATTTGAAGGATGACAACACTTGAAACTATGCATTATGCCTAGCTAGGGGCGTAAAACAATAGCGCTAGTTGGGAGGCAACCCAATAGTTATCTTAATTTTCTTGTTTCTTTTTCTGTTTTTTTGTGTGCACACAATTATGCTACTGTTATAGTTGTGTTTTGTGTTTAAATTAGTGTTTGTGCCAAGTAAAGCCTTTGGGATGATTTGGATGATAGTTGCTTTGATTCTATGCAAAAACAGAAAATTTTGCGTCCAATAGCAGAATTGTTTAAATTTGTTGGAGCGTGATAAAATTCTGAATATTTTACACATGATTGATATACAAATTACCCATGTTTTCCTTTTTTTTAAGAATTTTTGGAGTTACATAAGTATGGTCATTGTTTGAATTATTACGGACGGTTCTGTTTTCGACAGATTTTGTTTCCGTTGCGTTGTTTGCTTGTTTTGATGAATCTATGGATTGTATGGGGCGGTATAAGACATGGTGAAGTTAGAATACAGTAGGTATAATACAATAATAAAATATGAATGGGTTTACAACAGTACCTAAAGTAGTGATTAGTTTTGTTATACTAACGGATCTCACGAAGGTTTTTGTTGAGTTTTGTGTGCTGAAGTTTTTAAGATTTGGGTGAGATCATGATGGATGAAGGAATAAGGAGTGGCAAGAGCCTAAGCTTGGGGATGCCCGAGGCACCCCAAGGTAATATTCAAGGACTCCCAAGCATCTAAGCTTGGGGATGCCCCGGAAGGCATCCCCTCTTTTTTCTACCAACTATCGGTAATTTTACTTGGAGCTATTTTTTTATTCATCACATGATATGAGTTTTGCTTGGAGCGTGGTGTATTTTATGAGTCTTTGCTTTGTTTGCTTTTTAGTTTGTCACAATCATCTTTGCTGGACACACCTTTTTGAGAGGGACACACATTATTCGTGATTTGTTAGAATACTCTATGTGCTTCACTTATATCTTTTGAGCTAGGTAGTTGTTCTAGTGCTTCACTTATATCTTTTAGAGCACGATGGTGGTTATATTTTAAAGAAATATTTGCACTCTCATGCTTCACTTATATCTTTTTGAGAGTTGATAATAGTAATGTCAATTAGTACAAGTTATGAATTTGGTCCTAATATGGTTGGTATTCAAGAGGGTTATAATAAAAACTTTCATGTAGATCACTGAATAAGTTTGATTCCTTGCAATAGTTTTGCGATATAAAGGTGGTAATATGTGGGTTGTGCTAGTGAGTAATTGTGGTTTAGTAAGAATATTGGTGTTAAGGTTTGTGATTCACAAAGCATGCACGTATAGTCTCTCGTTATGCTCAGAAGTTGGGGCATGATTTATTATTGATTGTCTTCCTTTTGAGTGGCGGTCGGGGACGAGCGATGGTCTTTTCCTACCAATCTATCCCCTAGAGGCATGCGTAGTAGTACTTTGCTTCGAGGGCTAATAAACTTTTGCAATAAGTATATGAGTTCTTTATGACTAATGTGAGTCCATGGATTATACACACTCTCACCTTTCCGTAATTTTCTAGCCTCTTCGGTACCGCGCATTGCCCTTTCCCACCTTGATATGTTGTGCAAACTTCGCCGGTGCATCCAAACCCCGTGATATGATACACTCCATCACACATAAGCCTCCTTATATCTTCCTCAAAACAGCCACCATACCTACCTATTATGGCATTTCCATAGCCATTTCGAGATATATTGCCATGCAACTTCCACTGTTTCGTTTTATTATGGCACACATCATCATTGTCATATTGCTTTGCATGATCATATAGCTGACATGGTATTTGTGGCCCAACCACCGTTCATCATTTTTAATACATGTTACTCTAGATCATTTCACATCCCGGTACACCGCCGGAGGCATTCATATAGAGTCATATCTTGTTCTAGTATCGAGTTGTATTTTTTTTGAGTTGTAAGTAAATAGAAGTGTGATGATCATCATATTCGTTATTAGAGCATTGTCCCAAGTGAGGAAATAAAAAAAGAGGCCAAAAAGAGCCCACATAAAAGAGGCCAAAAAGAGCCCAACAAAAAAATGAGAGAAAATGAGAGAAGGGGCAATGTTACTATCCTTTCCACACTTGTGCTTCAAAGTAGCACCATGTTTTTCATATAGAGAGTCTCCTATGCTTTCATTTGCATATAACTAGTGGATTTCTTTTCATTATAGAACTTGGCTTGTATATTCCAATAATGGGCTTCCTCAAATGCCCGAGGTCTTCATGAGTAAGCAAGTGCTACTTCTTGAGCTTCCATTGGTTTTTCCCTTGAAGAGGAAAGGGTGATGCAACAAAGTAGAGATAAGTATTTCCCTCAGTTAAGAACCAAGGTATCAATCCAGTAGGAGATACACGCAAGTCTCCAATCTATGCACCTGCACAAACAATCAAACACTTGCACCCAATGTGATAAAGGGGTTGTCAATCCCTTCACGGTCACTTGCAAAGGTGAGATCTGATAGAGATAGATGTAAAAGCTTACTAAAACGTAAAACAAAGTAAAAACAAATAAATTGCAGCAAGGTATTTTTGGGTTTTTTGGTTTATAGATGTGAAAATATATGATGGAAAATAGACCCGGGGGCCATAGGTTTCACTAGAGGCTTCTCTCTTGAAGGCAAATAATATGATGGGTGAACAAATTACTGTCGAGCAATTGATAGAAAAGTGCAAAGTTATGACGATATCCAAGGCAATCATTATGAATATAGGCATCACGTCCGTGTCAAGTAGACCGAAACGATTCTGCATCTACTACTATTACTCCACACATCGACCGCTATCCAGCATGCATCTAGAGTATTAAGTTTAAAAGAACGGAGTAACGCCTTAAGTAAGATGACATGATGTAGAGGGATAAACTCAAGCAATATGATGAAAACCCCATCTTTTTACCCTTGATGGCAACAATACAATACGTGCCCCGCTACCCCATACTTTGTCACTGGGTGAGGACACCGCAAGATTGAACCCAAAACTAAGCACCTCTCCCATTGCAAGAAGAACCAATCTAGTTGGCCAAACCAAACCGATAATTCAAAGAGAAATACAAAGATATCAAATCATGCATATAATAATTCAGAGAAGATTCAAATAATATTCATAGATAAACTGATCATAAATCCACAATTCATCGGGTCTCGACAAACACATTGCAAAAGAATATTACATCAGATAGATCTCCAAGAACAACGAGGAGAACATGGTATTGAGGATCAAAGAGAGAGAAGAAGCCATCTAGCTACTAGCTATGGACCCGTAGGTCTGTGGTAAACTACTCACGCTTCATCGGAAGGGCAATAGAGTTGATGTAGAAGCCCTTCGTGATCGAATCCCCCTCCGGGAAAGGCCCCAAGATGGGATCTCACGGGAACAGAAGGTTATGGCGGCCGGAAGCAGACCTAGCAACCCCTTAATACAAGCGCGGTTGCGTAACCAGTCCAATCCAGCGCGCGCCGCTCAGTCGCTGACGTCTATTAAGCTTCGGCTGAAGTATACGACGTAGAACGCCCATACTATGCCCACGTGATGGTTAGTGCTATCAGGCCAGAGGCCCCTCGGATCAAATATACAAACCGTTTAGTGGTTTAGGAGCGCGCGGAAACGAGCAGAGACTCACGATCGATGTGACCCCATCGCCCCGTCTCGAGGACTTGCGGCAAGGGCTAAGAATGCCCGGCCACACCTCGTAGTTATCTCGCGGGCACCTCTCAGGTCAACCCGACTCCACATCACTTCGCATTCATGCTCGTGCGGGTACCCCTCAGGGCCGACCCGTCTTTAGTATCATGGTTCAAAGTCAAGTCATAGTATCCAAAGTAACTGTGTGTCTGACACTGAAGGGAACCCTGAGGAATCACCCTCGATGGAATTCCCGCTCGATGCTATCGTCAAGGTGAACGAATGGGGAATCACCCTCGACGTCCACACTTGAGATGTTGCACGACGGCGTCGGTATCGGGGGTGGTGTAGGAGGAATCACCCTCGCTTACCAGGACCGAGTAACTAACCTACAAGGTTATCATCTAAAGTGCTGTCAAGGTATCACCCTCGGCACTCGATAGTAACCTAGTAGTGTCGAGCAACATAGGGGGAAGTGACGTGCGGTGCCCGGGTCTGATCTTCGATCCCGTTGCTCGGGTCTTCTGAGAGTCCAGCGGGGCAGTCGGGACAAGTGGGTCTCTGATAGGGCTCTAACCAACCTATTCTAAACAGTTTAGGATAGCAGGCAGGTATCAATAGTAGGCTACAATAAACAGGCTATGCAACAGAAGTAGGATAACAGTAGCAGCAGTATCTTCTAATGCAAGCATAAGAGGGAAGAGAGTGGGCGATATTGGAATGCTCAAAATGGGGGTGCTTGCCTGTCTGCTCGACGGCAAGGGCAGGGTCGTCGGGGACGTAGTCGTACTCTGGAGCGGCATCTGCCTCAGGAGCTACGGCAACGTCGGGGTCTACCGAAAGAAAAGAGGGGGACGAAACAAGTAAATATAATGCAATCAGATGCAACACAGTGCGTGCGATGCTATGATGCAGTGCAGGGTTGCCTAAATATGCCTCTAAGTCATTTTAGTTATTTCTAGAATTAATCTGGGATTTATTAACCGGTGATTAGGCACTATTCATCTATCGGATACGGGTTCAGAGTTACGAGTTCTCCTATGTAGGAGGTTCCGACAAGAAAACAGACGGCACGATTAGACTCGTCTCGTCGTTCTGAGCAACTTTCATGTTTTAACTTTTTCGATCTGAGCTACGGTTTAAAAGTTATTAATTTTTAAAGATTAAATGATTTTCTGGAATTTCTGGATTTATTAATTCGAATTTGAACAGTAACCGGAAACGCTGGGTGCACCCGGTGCACTACACCTAGTGTGAACCAAAGAGGCTGACCAGTGGGGCCAGTCAACTGCTGACTCAGCAGTTGACTGGTCCACGGTTGACCAGTCAGCGGGTCCGGTGGGGCCCACGTGTCAGTGTCTCTGGTTATAACTAATAGTGTATTTATTTTAACTATCAGTTTAGTTAAACAGCAGGGCCCCACACGTCAGCGGCTACTTAAGTTAACTAGACGCAGATTAACCCTAATCTAACTAGCTGACAGGCGGGCCCGGCGAACAGTGACGGCCGACGTTCAAACGCCGGCGCCACAGCACGCGGCGGCGACTCGCCGGAACACGCTATGGGCGGCCATTTGCGGCGAGGCTTAGTCCATTCAAACGGGCGCGAAGCCGCGCATCCAGTGGGGCATCGGCCAGTCGAAGGGGTCGCCGGAGTTGGCCGGACGACAAGCCAGCCGGCGGCGCGGCTACGGCCATAGAGGAAAACCATCGCACGAGCTCGAAACCGAGCTTGAAAGAGAGGAAGGAGAAGTGCACGCTCACTGGAAACTTGAAGAGGGGGTCGGCGAGGCGTGGGGAGGCCAGTGTCGACCGAATCGACCGGAAGAAGCCGCCGGCGCCGAAGGTGAAGATGAGCTCGGGACAGAGGCTACGGCGCGCCTTGACTCGAGCTGATGCGGGGAATCGAGGGAGATGACGACGACGATGCTGGTGGACGGGTCGAAGAGGCGAGCGAGGCACGGCGACCGCGTCTACGACGGCAGCGCTTCCTTGGCGTACGGGCGAGGGTGGATCTGAGCGGGGAGGAGGGGATTGGGGTTCTAGGGTTTGTGGGGAGAGAGATAGGAGGCTGGGGCTGGCCTTATCCTCGCCGGGAACCGGCGGATGGGCGACACGGCGATGATTCGGCGGCGTGTCGGCGCGGGCGCGCGACAGCGCGCAGGAGGAGGGAGACGAGCTCCAGTTGAGCTGGGCCACTGTAGCTAGGTGGGCTGGGCCTGTTGGCTGGCTGGGTGCACTGTGAAATCTTTAGGCCTTTTTCCATTTTCTCTTTTTCTGTTTCTTTTCTTTTCCTGTTTTGCTAATTGGTTGGGCACTTAGTGAGTTTTGTAAAATGTGTGAGCTAGCCCATAAATCACAGTGCAATATATCCTATCACCCAAAATTAGTTTGGGGAAAATACTATTTCATATTTATTTTGTATTAATTAAAAAGGTTGTCAAATATTGTTTTCAGTCACTGTTCGAGGTTGTTAGAGCCACTTATCCAATCTCAATAAAGTTGGTTACAATTTTATCATTGCCTCTAAATTATTTGCTATTTAATGAACACTTTAGTTTTTGGTTTGAGCAAATTTATTTTGCACTTTGAATTGGAGTTGAATTTTTTAGAAGAAGTTTGAGATGAGTTGCTTAACCACTGTGATCAGGCGTTGCGATGATGATGACTTGGCATGATTAAGATGTGATCACTGTAGTGTGATGCTGGGGATGTTACAAATCTCCTCCACTACAAGAAATCTCGTCCCGAGATTTAAGTGGGGAAGAAAAGGGCAACTTCGAAAGAACGGACCTTTGCAAGGTCAAGTATCTGGCAGATAGCTCAGAGAATGTGGCAAAAAGAATCTCTCGAGTTGAAATTTAAGAAAACTCCGAGAGCAAAGTATGAAGATACAGTAGGAAGTTTCAAGCGATTAGACAAACGATCGATACCTAAACAGAGTGTGAGAAGGGGGTTCAGAGTATCGGGGATAGATCATCCCTCGGTGGGTGGCTCGTGATAACACTCAAGACCAAGAGCAAAGGATACTTCGGAATGAAGGGTGTATAGGAGAGTCAGGTTCCGATCCTGTGGAACTGTGGTGAGTATTGATCGAGGGTAGGCAGGATGGGACATCTTACCGGTCGTGTCAACAAGGTATGTCAGAGGATAGTCTGTCAGTTATGTCGGTAACAACTTCGGCACCAAGGGCGAGGGACGAAGAGAACCATTTTCCTGCTCGTTGAATGAGGCGGACCAATCGGCAAGGTTCTCGTCCATCGGTGGTTACCGGAATGTCATCAACCATAGTAACGGGGTCTCTCTGACGAAGTTGTGCACCGGGGTATTTTATAAGCAGGGAATTATTTCTGCTTATATCATAGAGATCACAAGAAAGGTTAAACAAAACAATGGAAAGGAAAATGTGTTTTCACACAAGTATTGGGGTATATTCTGTCCTAGGAAAAGCGGAACAGGACATACATGATGGGACAGCAAGTTCCAACTCATTTAGACAGAGGGGCGAAGGAAGAATCATGATATTATCCATACAACGGTGTTTGGATAATTGATCGAGACACATTTGGCAAAGTGCTTCCAATGTTCTTGTTGATATTCGGAATACCACTATCATGCTTCGAGGTAGCAATGATATGGTGTCAAGTAGAGATTGGGTTCGAAGATCTCAAGAGGTACCGAGAAACAGTTCCAAGATTATCTCAGAACGCAAGGAATATCCAAGCACAACCAGGTATCTGTTGGTAGAGAATCAAGGATGTCATCGATGATATCACAAATCATCGAGGGGCAGAGATGGTATTTCTAGCCATGAATTCAATGGACATCTCTGAGGGAGCCAAAATACTGTCGGTGATTACGACACATTTGTTGAGGGATTTATAGAAGATGAAATCGGTCAGCGATGACATCAGGCAAAAGGAATGCCGAAGCGAAAGGTTATTGGAACCACGGAGACGACACAAGCTCGAAATCAAGTTTGTTGTGAGAGGTGAAATGATAAGATGAGGAAGATCGATGTAAGCTTAGCTCATCATCGGAAGTTGTGCTCCGGGAATAAGGGCCAGGTAGCACAGCTAAAAGTTGGCACGATATAGATATAGCCGATCAGGCTAGGAATGAAGTGATGGGGTATTAAACTTCCCAGTAACAAGTACTAGGGGTAATACCGAGTAGAGATTGGACGGGTGAAATGATCTGCAGAGGACAAGTATGTTAACTTATCCGATAAATGGAATCAAGAAGGAAATATGGTGGGAACCACGATTGCAAGGGATCAAAGCAAAATACAAGATGGATTTATATCAAGGGATTGTTATTTTTACGAGTAGCTTCCATGATAAGTTCTGCATCGTGTCCATGGGCATGAACGCAAAGGTTCAAGGTCGACTCCCACTTCTTCAATGCATAACCTTTCATTCACTTCTCTCTGTTAAGAATGTTTAGAGTTTGAAAGTTTAACTGGTGGAACAACAAAAGGTATGGCACATGAAGCCTTGTGGGTTCTCACAGCTAGGGAAGGCATAGACTCAACCCATAGGGGCATTTTACGGATCTATACCCCACGCTTATAGAAGCAACAAACAACATTTCATAATTGAATATGGACAAAAAGAATTACATGATACCGCATTGCCGAAGGCAATTGCAACAGGGAAAGAATTCTCAAAGATAGAAGATGAAGGACATTGTTGGATAATAATCCAACAAAAGAGCAGGGGGTCAGCAAAGGATCTGACGTGAATAGCGGTACTTAACCAGAGGAAGAAAGAATGTGACGGCATCAGATTATAGAAACATCGGAACAATCCGACGTTTAAGTACAAAGGAGTTATGGTTCAGAAACGAAGGATCAGAAGCAAAAGCTTTGTCCAAATATGAGTAGGTTGAATAGAACTAGATGAACAACTTTAGCATTCTGTCTTGCAGAGACCTCCAACCATGTTTACGGGACATGTCCTGGTCAGTAGTTAGTCCCAAGTCACTATGGAGAAGGAATGCACTGTCTCTCCGTGCCATGCAAGCAGGGTGGATAAGCGAACGGCAAAAAGTAGAGGATGATGTAGTACCAACGGCATTTGTAACGGGGAAGGTACCATTATGACTCATGGAATAGAAAAGAATCGGTCAGGTAATTTTCCATAAAAGGAATCAAGTGATCCGTAAAAATTAGCGAGGTAAGGTTTAAACAACTGGTTACACATGAGAGTCCTTCGAGAAAAGACGGGAGGCAAGCACATCGAATTAAGGAAGCACTTGAACAACCCAAATATAAAATTCAGAGGGTTCACGACCTCCATAGTGAGTAGTGGCAGGTAGATCACCTGGCAAAAGGACAAGTAAATTGAACAGTCTTTGTTGGATAATCAACCAATACTTGATTGGCTGAGAACCAGCTCATGTCTGGAATGGTGACTGAGCCGGAAGGACGAATTCTAGGAATCAACTGATGATGGCGAATATTCGCAGCATATTGGTTCAGGGGATTCAAAATGGTAATTGGTAAAGGATGTTGACGGGGATTACTAGACATATGGATTAACCATAAGGCAAGCAGGCAAGAATTTCGAGAGCAATAGGCTGCAAAGGATTTTCGGGTGATCGGATAGCAATACGAAGTATTTCGTGAAATACAATAACAACTGGGGATGAATGGATCCCCGGAAATGTGAGGAATTATTCTTAATTATGTTCAGACGAAAAGGATCTGCAAGGCAATAGGTTCAGAGAATTCTCGAAATGTCGGATAGTATTTCGATATGTCGGATGGAACCAAAGAGTAACTGGAATGAATATATGTGCGATAAGTGAAAGTAGTTATTCGTCGGAGTTTATCGGTGGTCGGGAACTGCAAGGCAGTGGGCACAAGGTCTCGGAACTTCGAGGAGTATCGTCGGAGTCTTCTGATGAAGCAGACAACCATCTGTGGTGAAGGGGCTCTCCGGGAGGAAGGGGTTACGAGATCCTAATGCCAGAGTTAGCAAAATCATTTAACCCGAATAGAAGAGAGATCAGAGTCCCATAGTAGAAATGAGGAATAAAAGATCCTAATACCACCCAGTTGGCGACGTGGGCCCGTAAGCCACACAGCCAAGTTAGTAAAACAGTTTTTGACGTCTAGACTCAACTTCAGCCAAGGAATTGGATAGGGGGATTCCTAGAGGCAGTCGGCTCTGATACCAACCTGTGACGACCCCGGCTTAATCGTGCACTAACCATACACGCAAATGCACACAATCAAGCCTAAGGACTCACTTGAAGATATCACAACACAACTCTAAAACATAAATAAATTCATACAAGCTTTATATTACAAGCCAGGGCCTCGAGGGCTCGAATACATAGCTCGATGGCATACAAGTGTCAGCGGAAGCGTTAGATATCTGGGTACAGATATATTACAGAAAGAGAAATAAGCCTTCACAGAGGCGGGGCAAAATAAAATACTACGATCGAAAGGCGTGGGCCTCCTGCCCTGGACCCTCCGAATCCTACTCCTAGTCGTCGGTCGGCTCCTCGTAGTAGTAGTACTCTTCGGGCTGTTAGTAGTAGTGGTCATCGACGGGGACAACTGGCTCCGGGGCTCCGTCGTCTGGATGCGACAAAGGGATAAAGGGGGAAAAAGGAAAATAAAGCAAACGTGAGTACTCATCCAAAGTACTCAGCAAGCGAGGATCTACACTACATATGCAACATTTTCAAAGGAGGCTGTATATGTGGACTGGGCTGCAGAAATGCCAGAATAGAGGGGAAGGCCTAGTCCTATCGAAGACTAGCATCTTCCGCATCTTCAACAGTCTTGCAGCATAAGAAGAGAGCAGAATAACATAATGTAAAGTATAGTAGTAATGTCATCAACCTCGGCCAGAGATTCTTCCTCGACTCCCTGCGAGAAAGCAATCCCAGAGCCGTACTATCCAGTTCTCATCTCAAGTCATGTTCTAGTTGTACCGATCGGGATACAACTCCGAGTGTCCGTTACCGTAGGACAAGCTATCGATAGATGTTTTCTTCCCTGCAGGGGTGCACCAACTTACCCACCACGCTCGCTTAACTCCGGCCGGACACACTTTACTAGGTCATGCCCGGCCTCGGCTAAGCAACACGCCGCAACCCGACCAAATACTTAACAGAGAGGTCAGCACGCCGGACTAAACCTATGCCCCCAGGGGTCTTGGGCCTTCGCCCCGGGAGCTCCTGCGCATTGCGTGGGCGGCCGGAAGCAGACCTAGCAACCCCTTAATACAAGCGTGGTTGCGTAACCAGTCCAATCCAGCGCGCGCCGCTCAGTCGCTGACGTCTATTAAGCTTCGGCTGAAGTATACGACGCAGAACGCCCATACTATGCCCACGTGATGGTTAGTGCTATCAGGCCAGAGGCCCCTCGGATCAAATATCCAAACCGTTTAGTGGTTTAGGAGCGCGCGGAAATGAGCAGAGACTCACGATCGATGTGACCCGTCGCCCCGTCTCGAGGACTTGCGGCAAGGGCTAAGAATGCCCGGCCACGCCTCGTAGTTATCTCGCGGGCACCTCTCAGGTCAACCCGACTCCACATCACTTCGCATTCATGCTCGCGCGGGTACCCCTCAGGGCCGACCCGTCTTTAGTATCATGGTTCAAAGTCAAGTCATAGTATCCAAAGTAACTGTGTGTCTGACACCGAAGGGAACCCTGAGGAATCACCCTCGATGGAATTCCCGCTCGATGCTATCGTCAAGGTGAACGAATGGGGAATCACCCTCGACGTCCACACTTGAGATGTTGCACGACGGCGTCGGTATCGGGGGTGGTGTAGGAGGAATCACCCTCGCTTACCACGACCGAGTAACTAACCTACAAGGTTATCATCTAAAGTGCTGTCGAGGTATCACCCTCGGCACTCGATAGTAACCTAGTAGTGTCGAGCAACATAGGGGGAAGTGACGTGCGGTGCCCGGGTCTGATCTTCGATCCCGTTGCTCGAGTCTTCTGAGAGTCCAGCGGGGCAGTCGGGACAAGTGGGTCTCTGATAGGGCTCTAACCAACCTATTCTAAACAGTTTAGGATAGCAGGCAAGTATCAATAGTAGGCTACAATAAACAGGCTATGCAACAGAAGTAGGATAACAGTAGCAGCAGTATCTTCTAATGCAAGCATAAGAGGGAAGAGAGTGGGCGATATTGGAATGCTCAAAATGGGGGTGCTTGCCTGTCTGCTCGACGGCAAGGGCAGGGTCGTCGGGGACGTAGTCGTACTCCGGAGCGGCGTTTGCCTCAGGAGCTACGGCAACGTCGGGGTCTACCGAAAGAAAAGAGGGGGAGGAAACAAGTAAATATAATGCAATCAGATGCAACACAGTGCGTGCGATGCTATGATGCAGTGCAGGGTTGCCTAAATATGCCTCTAAGTCATTTTAGTTATTTCTAGAATTAATCTGGGATTTATTAACCGGTGATTAGGCACTATTCATCTATCGGATACGGGTTCGGAGTTACGAGTTCTCCTACGTAGGAGGTTCCGACAAGAAAACAGACGGCATGATCAGACTCGTCTCGTCGTTCTGAGCAACTTTCATGTTTTAACTTTTTCGATCTGAGCTACGGTTTAAAAGTTATTAATTTTTAAAATTAAATGATTTTCTGGAATTTCTGGATTTATTAATTCGAATTTGAACAGTAACCAGAAGCGCTGGGTGCACCCGGTGCACTGCACCCAGTGTGCACCAGAGAGGCTGACCAGTGGGGCCAGTCAACTGCTGACTCAGCAGTTAACTGGTCCACGGTTGACCAGTCAGTGGGTCCGGTGGGGCCCGCGTGTCAGTGTCTCAGGTTATAACTAATAGTGTATTTATTTTAACTATCAGTTTAGTTAAACAGCAGGGCCCCACACGTCAGCGGCTACTTAAGTTAACTAGACGCAGATTAACCCTAATCTAACTAGCTGACAGGTGGGCCCGGCGAACAGTGACGGCCGACGTTCGAACGCCGGCGCCACAGCACGCGGCGGCGACTCGCCGGAACGCGCTACGAGCGGCCATTTGCGGCGAGGCTTAGTCCATTCGAACGGGCGCGAAGCCGCGCATCCAGTGGGGCATCGGCCAGTCGAAGGGGTCGCCGGAGTTGGCCAGACGACGAGCCAACCGGCGGCGCGGCTACGGCCATAGAGGAAAACCATCGCACGAGCTCGAAACCGAGCTTGAAAGAGAGGAAGGAGAAGTGCACGCTCATAGGAAACTTGAAGAGGGGGTCAGCGAGGCGTGGGGAGGCCAGCGTCGACCGAATCGACCGGAAGAAGCCGCCGGCGCCGAAGGTGAAGATGAGCTCGGGACAGAGGCTACGGCGTGCCTCGACTCGAGCTGATGCGGGGAATCGAGGGAGATGACGACAACGATGCTGGTGGACGGGTCGAAGAGGCGAGCGAGGCACGGCGACCGCGTCTACGACGGCATCGCTTCCTTGGCGTACGGGCGAGGGTGGATCTGAGCGAGGGAGAGCGGGGAGGAGGGGATTGGGGTTCTAGGGTTTGCGGGGAGAGAGATAGGAGGCTGGGGCTGGCCTTATCCTCTCCGGGAACCGGTGGATGGGCGACACGGCGATGATTCGGCGGCGTGTCGGCGCGGGCGCGCGACAGCGCGCAGGAGGAGGGAGACGAGCTCCAGTTGGGCTGGGCCACTGTAGCTAGGTGGGCTGGGCCTGTTGGCTGGCTGGGTGCACTGTGAAATCTTTAGGCCTTTTTCCATTTTCTCTTTTTCTGTTTCTTTTCTTTTCCTGTTTTGCTAATTGGTTGAGCACTTAGTGAGTTTTGTAAAATGTGTGAGCTAGCCCATAAATCACAGTGCAATATATCCTATCACCCAAAATTAGTTTGGGGAAAATACTATTTCATATTTATTTTGTATTAATTAAAAAGGTTGTCAAATATTGTTTTCAGTCACTGTTCGAGGTTGTTAGAGCCACTTATCCAATCTCAATAAAGTTGGTTACAATTTTATCATTGCCTCTAAATTATTTGCTATTTAATGAACACTTTAGTTTTTGGTTTGAGCAAATTTATTTTGCACTTTGAATTGGAGTTGAATTTTTGAGAAGAAGTTTGAGATGAGTTGCTTAACCACTGTGATCAGGCGTTGCGATGATGATGACTTGGCATGATTAAGATGTGATCACTGTAGTGTGATGCTGGGGATGTTACATATATATATAGCAGTAAAAGCTAGTTATACGAGTCCTAATCTATTTGGTGATTGCACCAGTCCCAGCCGGACAAGGTGTTCTTATCATGGTTAATTCTAACAAAAAGTATTTTTTTGCGAGAGCAACAAAAAGTATTTATATGACTAATAATAATAATATGATGAAATGCCACCATCCGCCGAAGCGCCCCTTCTTACCCTTTTCGTGACATACTACCACCAAGGGCAAAATTGTCTTTGCACGTGTCAGTTAACACGTCTGGATGGAAGTGTCACATAAGGCACAAAATAAAGTTTGAGTGTCAAATAGGGAAGAAAAAAGTTTTTTGGGCAAAAAATAAAGCAAATTTTAAGAAAGGGCCAAATAAGGAATTCTCTCCTAGTTTTGTAGGGAACCAACGTGTGGTTGAATGCATATGAGGGTGGTTGTACCCTAGTCCATCAAGGATCAAACCATAGGTTTGACAATTGTGTATCTTATACAAAGATGATTTTTTTTAAGTACGAAGTGATGACTTTTTCAATCTCAAGTCCGGGCATCTTAGTGTCTCGAAGGTCCTCATATGGGTAGAAAATGCGTGTGTGCGTTCATTGGTGTGAGTATATGTGCGTCTGTGTGAGCATCTTGCGTTGTTTTTTTTAAAAAAACTCCATTTTTATAAGTACTATGAAAAATCCATGTCATGTCAAAGATTACCCAAATATGAGGGAAACTAAAATTTGAACCATTGCCGCAGCACAAAAAGCAATTAACATATGGATTATGGATGGGCTTAGGCCCATATAAGACAATAATCCCCGGTTAATCTGTAAGGCCCATTAATGTGTACGGCAAGTGGTGGGAAGTGTGTGAAGTTTAGTCCCATACTGCTACAGTAAGAAGAGTGAGACCACTTTATAAGGGCTGCTCCATCACTTGCTAATGGGAGCTTGGGAATAGGAGCTGTACACACGCGCTCCTCCTCCGCCGCCGCCCGCCTCGCCTCGCCACGCCACGCTTCGCCTCGCCTCGTCACGAGACGCGCGCGCGCCGCGGGTTGCGGCTTGCGGGAATGAGTCGAGCCGAAGCTTATTTTTGCCGGTCAGGAATGATTAATTAACGAGTCTCTTATGAAAGTGCCACTGTCCGAGACGTTGGACCGTGGGCTGTTCGCGGACTCGGGCGTGGGCCTGAGCCCAGGCCCATTTCCCTGACGGCCTATATAAGAAGGCGCTGGCCAGTGGAGTGAACCCTAACTCAGTTCACTCACTCCCTCTCGCACAACCCTAGCCGTCATCTATTGTTCCTCTCACTGCGCTGCTTCCGGCGATCCCATCCCGACGACTGCGTGCACGGTTGGTCGGGAGAGCAGGTGCCTCCGGAACCCTGTCGTTCGAGATCCTGCCCGGGAGAACGGCAATAAGGTTTTTGGGGAGCGTCTCGACGCGACTGCTCCCGATCCGTCCCCGTCTCCATCCGCCTCTGCTTCCACTACTTCCCCTACATCGACCCCATGGCTGGCAACGAAGCCGCCAAGAAGAAGGCCTCAGCCGATGCCGAGGCTGCCGCTGCCGTCGCCGCGTTGGCCTGGCCAACCGGAGGGTATGACTCGTTCATCCCCTATTTGCTCGTACATGTGCTGGCCGTATATATGATGTTCATAGATGTTTCGGTTCTATGTACTGTACGTGCTCACATGCTTAGGTTTCGGTATGAGATGCATACCATATTTGCCATGCTTATCATTTACTCGTGGATTAGATTAGTCGGAAAAGTGTTAATATTTCCAATAATCCAAAAACCTTATTTTAGACACTTTTTGACTCATGGCTTCGCCGCTACATTGAAACCGGAAAAGTTTACCGGGATGCATTTTAAGCGTTGGCAGACGAGGATTACCTTGTGGCTCACAGCAATGAACGTGTTCTGGGTTGGTGGTGTGTCTCCCACGGTAACGATTGCTCCTGAACAGGAGAATGCGTTTAGGGAGGCAACCACTATCTTTGTGGGAGCCGTTCTTACTGTGATCGGAGACAAGCTAGTTGACGCATATCTCCATATGCGCGTTAGCAAGAATTTGTGGGATGCACTCGAAGCAAAATTCGGCGCAACCGATGCTGGAAGCGAGTTGTATGCTATGGAGCAGTTCCATGATTACAAAATGGTTGATAACCGTTCTGTATTGGACCAGGCCCATGAGATACAATGCATCGCTAAGGAGCTGGAGCTCCTGAAGTGTGAGTTACCGGACAAGTTTGTCGCGGATGTCGTGAATTCTTTGTTGACGATGTCATTGGTCATCTAAGTGTTGAGCAAAACTCGAGAGCAAAGGACTCACACATGAAAGGGGCAGAGGGTTCTTCTAGCGCCAATGTGGTGCAGAAGAACTTCTACAAGTTCAAGGGAAAGAACTCTGTTCAGCAGAATACTACCTTTAAGAAGAAGGGTAAGAAGAAAGACAAAAAGAGAGATGGCTACTTTACTTGTGGTTCAGAGGAACACTGGGCAAACAAGTGCCCAAACAAGTACAAGAAGCCAGGACAAGACTCTAAGTCTATCAATGTCACTCTAAACAACAATGATGCGGCATCTGGGTATGGTAATCTGTTTACCGTACTTTCAGTTTATCAGTCCACCGATTGGTGGGTTGACACTGGGGCCAATATTCTTGTGTGTGCTGATGTGTCTTTGTTTTCTTCTTACCAGGTCGCACGAGATTGTTCCGTCCTGATGGGGAACGGCTCGCATGCTTCTGTTCATGGTGTTGGCACAGTAGATCTGAAGTTTACTTCGGGAAAGATCGTGCAACTGAAGAACATGCAGCATGTCCCCGCCATCAAGAAGAATCTCGTTAGTGGCTCCCTTCTATGTAAAGAAGGGTTTAAGTTAGTATTTGAGTCGAACAAAGTAGTCGTATCTCGGTATGGACTATTTGTTGGAAAAGGATATGATTGTGGTGGTTTGTTCCGCCTTTCCCTGGAGGATTTCTGTAATGAAGTCGTGAACCAAATTCATTCTAATGTGAACGAATCTAAGGTTTGGCATTCACGTCTTTGTCACATAAATTTCGGTTGTATGACGCGGCTGGCTAAGATGGATCTAATTCCGAGTTTCACTTTAGCCAAAGACTCTAAGTGCCATGCGTGTGTGCAAGCAAAGCAACCTCGTAAGCCTCACAAGCCTGCGAAGGAGAGACACCTGGCACCATTAGAGCTCGTACATTCAGATCTCTGTCAGATGAATGGTGTGTTGACTAAAGGTGGAAAGAAATACTTCATGACTTTAATTGATGATTCCACTAGATTCTATTATGTGTATCTGTTAAATACAAAGGATGAGGCTCTACACTACTTTAAAATCTATAAGGCTGAAGTTGAGAACCAACTTGAGAAGAAAATAAAACGAGTCCCGTCTGATCGTGGTGGAGAGTACTTTTCTAATGAGTTCGATTTATTCTGTGCGGAACATGGTATTATTCATGAGAGGACGCCTCCCTATTCACCCCAGTCAAACGGGGTTGCCGAATGGAAAAACCGTACTCTAACAGATTTGGTTAATGCCATTTTAGATACATCGGGTTTATCCAAGGCATGGGGGGGAGGCTGTATTGACATCATTTCATGTCCTGAATAAAGTTCCCGCGAAGGATAATGAGACTACTCCCTATGAGCAATGGGAAAAGAAAAGAACTGCACTCTCTTACTTGCGCACTTGGGGCTGTTTGGCGAAAGTCAATGTGCCGATCCCCAAAAAGCGTAAGCTTGGTCCGAAGACCATGGACTGCGTTAATTTGGGATACGCTAAGAATAGCGTTGGCTATAGATTTCTAGTAGTGAAATCCGAGGTACCTGACCAGAAGGTCGGTACAATTATAGAGTCTAAGGATGCTACATTCTTTGAGGATATTTTCCTCATGAGAGATATGCAAAGCACTTCTAGACTGGAATCTGATGAGACTCCTGAACCTGCCATTACGATGGAATATTATGAACATAAAAGTGATGAAAGTTCATCAGAGGATGACGAGGAAGCTCCTGTTAGGAGCAAGAGACAAAGGACTACAAAGTATTTTGGTGATGATTTCCTCGTGTACCTCGTGGATGACGACACTCCCACTTCCATTTCAGAAGCTTATGCATCTCCGGATGCTGACTACTGGAAGGATGCGGTCCGTAGCGAGATGGATTTCATCTTGGCGAACGGGACATGGGAGATCACTGATCGTCCTTATGGTTGCCAACCATTGGGATGTAAGTGGGTGTTCAAAAGGAAGCTTAGGCCCGATGGTACTATTGAGAAGTACAAGGCTAGGCTTGTGGCCAAGGGTTATACCCAAAAAGAAGAAGAGGATTTCTTCGATACTTACTCACCTGTGGCTAGACTGACAACCATTCGAGTGTTACTCGCATTGGCTGCCTTGCATGGTCTTCTCGTTCATCAGATGGACGTTAAGACGACTTTCCTTAACGGGGAGCTAGACAAGGAAATTTACATGCAACAGCCAGATGGCTTTATAGTAAATGGTCAGGAAAGAAAGGTGTGCAAGCTAGTGAAATCTTTGTATGGCCTGAAACAAGCGCCTAAGCAATGGCATGAGAAGTTTAATACAACTTTGACATCTGCTGGCTTTGTTGCTAATGAAGCTGACAAATGTGTATACTATCGCTATGGTGGGGGCGAAGGAGTAATACTGTGTCTGTATGTCGATGACATACTGATATTTGGGACCCACCTCAAAGTCGTTGAGGAGGTCAAGGCTTTTCTATCACATAACTTTGAGACGAAAGACCTGGGTGTGGCTGATGTTATCTTGAACATCAAGCTACTAAGGAATACTGAGGGTGGAATTACACTTTTGCAATCCTGCTATGTTGAGAAGATTTTGAACCGTTTTGGATATTCGGACTGCAAACCTTCTGCAACACCATATGATCCTAGCGTGCGGATTCGAAAGTTCGAAGGCACGGCTATAGATCAATTGAGATATTCTCAAGTGGTTGGTTCACTGATGTACCTAGCTTGTTGTTATGCCCGGATAATTAAGCTACAGTGAACCTCTGCTAATGATGCCACGTCACCTCGATTACTGTTGATAAACTCGCGTTGATTTGAAACCGATTCAAATTCAATTATAAATCAAGTCAAACGGTAAATGATTTCAAACATTAAAACAAAAGTGTTCGAAATGTGGCAAATAAATCATAGGTAATTGTGGTGGAGAAATCATCTTTTTATAAAATATTTAGATGCACTAAATAAATTAAAACAGCGGTATTATAATAAACAAATACGAACTATTTTATTGATGTGCCAAAATATTTGTGGCAGTGGCCTATTTTAAAATACTAAATTATGTGCAAGTGTTGTATTTTATAAAGCCAAAATGTTTTGAAAAGAAATAGAAAACATAAAGTAATAAAAGAAAACAAACAAAAAAAGAGAAAAGAAGAAAGACCCCTGGCCAACTGGGCCAACCGGCCCAGCCGGCGCCTACAAACCTCCCCCACTCTCCCGAACCCTAGCCCACTACTCCACTTCCCCCCACCCACGATCCCCTTCTCCTCCCTCGTCTGGATCTGGATCGGGGCAACGTGCCCCGACCCCCTCGCCCTGACGAAGCCACCGTGCCACCCGGCGCCAACCGCTGCCGCCTGTGGATCCCGCGCCCCGTCGCCGAGCTTCGTCGCCGGATCCGCCGCCTTGCGTCCCCATCCTCCTCCCCAACGGCCTTCATCGACCCTCGTCGTCCTGATCCCCTGCACGTGGGTGAGGAACCCCCGTCCAACCTCTACTTTGATCTGTCGTCGAGTATTACCCCCTGGTATCTCGAGATTATCACGGAACTACATAACTCCTTACGATTCAACAAGTATTCGAAATCTTCATTGCTTACAAGTTTAATACTCCATAATGTCATTCCTAGCCTGAACGGCTACATCATTATCGTGCTAATATTAACTATGCTACCTGGTCCTTCTTCCCAGAGCACAAATTTCGACGGTGAGCTAATCTTACGTCGATCTTCCTCGTCATATCATTTCTCCTTGAACGACAAACTTGATTTCGAGTTTGTGTCGTACCCATGGTTCCAATAACCTTTCGCTTCATCATTCCTTTGACTTGATGTCATCGCCGATCGATTACATCTTCATGGAATCCCTCGACAAATGTGTCATGATCATCATCAGCATTTTGAGCTCTTCCAGGATATCAATTGAATTCATGATGAGAAATACCATCCTTGCCCTCGATGATTTGTGATATCATCGGCCACTTTATTGCCTTCCCCCCAACACAAACTTGTTCGTGTTTTGTGTTATACCTTGAGTTCCTTGCTATCCAGCATTTGTTCTTCTTTACCTTGGAATATTACCACCTTTTATGTCAAGAATGTCGTGGGAATTTCACCACCTCTTGAGAATTCTTGATACAAGTGTTACTTCTCACCATCACCATTCCTTCTTGGTCCCCGTGTTGTTTATAACCGGAATGCCGACAAATGAACTATGATGTGTGAATTCGAAACTTCTAGCAACCCTATTGCTTGTAAGTTATGAATGATAGTTTCTTTCTTCATGTGTTGATTATTGACTCATCATCCTAACATTGATCGTGCTACTTAGTCCATATTTTGGATGCACTTTTCGATCAATGTTTAATTGCATATGTTTCCCTTGGGCATACATCATTATATCATTTGATCTGACAAGTGTTATCTCCTTGTTCACATAATTGTGGAAATCCATCTTTTTGGAAATCTCAATGAATTGTCGCTGAGTCCATCAGCCACCTCCTCACCCTCTCCTTGATTTAATGATGACCTCATGATTCGGAACTTGCTTCCATAGTTCATTTCTCGAGAATCTTACAATGTTGTCTCGTCAATTTGTGTCGCACCTTTTTCTTCTCAGGCATCCTGAGTCTGAGGTATCATGACACCAATCAGATCTGATTCTCCTTCAGATATGATGGTTGGATCATATTTCCAAGAGTTATAACATTGGTCTTTATTTGACCCGATAAGGTGATGTCATGCCTAGCACACCTGGCCGGAGGACCTATTGTTATAGTTCTTCCTTTTTAGCAAGTTTAGCCATTCTTCCATGAGGAAATTATAAGACTTACTCTATGAGTTGTTCCTGATGGATCCATTGTGTATCCAAAGTCTGACCTTTGCTTGAAGACCATGTCAATGCTATCTCGATGCATGTCTGTGGTACTCCGATTTTCAATAAGAACATTTGAAGCACAATGCTAAATTTTCTTTGTCAATTATCCAAACACCGTTGTATGGGTAATGTCATGAAATTTTTCTCCCCCTTTCCTAAAGGGGTTTCTACTTTCTATCATGTCATGGATACCATGCTCTGCTTGTCCTTAGGAAGGATATACCCCTCGAATATGTGTTTAAACACATTTTCCTTTCCATTGTTCTGGTTAATATGATAATCACATTTTCCTTTCCATTGTTTTGTTTAACCTTTCTTGTGGTCTATATGATCTAAGCAGTAATAATTCGCTGCTTATGTAAACACCCTAGTGTACAACCTTGTCAGTAAGACCATGTTACTATTGTTGATGACATTTCAGTAACCACCGATGGACGGGAACTTTGCCTATTTGGTCCGCCTCGTTCAACGAGCAGGAAAATGGTTTTCTTCGTCCCTCGCCCTTGGTACTGACGTTGTTGCTGACATAACTGACTAGTTAGTCTCTGACATGCCTTGCTATCATGACTGTGCAAGATGTCAACGCCCTTTCTACTTTTAACCACATAGTGGGCCCATAACCCATAGTTCCACAGGATCGAAACCTGACTCTCCTATACACCCCATGTTCCCAAGGCTGTTCCTCGCGCGTGGCCTCGTATGTAATTAACGAACCACCTTCCGAGAGATCATCAATTTTGGTATCAGACACAATACTTATTCCCGTTGCTTTGAACCCCTTTCACGCCCTGTTTCAGGCATCGAACGATTGCCTACCCGCTCGAAACTTCCCATGATACCTTCTTACTTTGCTCTCGATATTTTCTTAAGTTTCAGTTCGAGAGTTACTTTCCACCACCTTCCCCGATGTTAGCTACCAGATAGTCAACCTTGCAGAGGTCCGTTCTCCCGGAATAACCC
Source organism: Thinopyrum elongatum (assembly GCA_011799875.1). Classification (NCBI taxonomy): domain Eukaryota; kingdom Viridiplantae; phylum Streptophyta; class Magnoliopsida; order Poales; family Poaceae; genus Thinopyrum; species Thinopyrum elongatum. The sequence continues at coordinate 426,792,603 of CM022297.1, forward strand.
CGCCTTATTCTACCGTAAGTACGATGGAGTTCCCGAAGAAAGGATGCCGACTTCATCATGATGACCTGAAGCAGAGAAATGAAGACATCAACGTAGTGGATCTATCTCTTCGAGAAGAGCAACTAAGACCAAGAAGAATCGTTAAAATTTCGTAACCTAGTCTTTCCCCCTTACTCCACCTCTTAAATCTCGGGACGAGATTTCTTATAGTGGAGGAGAATTGTGACGCCCGGATAATTAAGCTACAGTGAACTTCTGCTAATGATGCCACATCACCTCATTTACTATTGATAAACTCGCGTTGATTTGAAACCGATTCAAATTCAAATTATAAATCAAGTCAAACGGTAAATGATTTCAAACATTAAAACAAAAGTGTTCGAAATGTGGCAAATAAATCATAGGTAATTGTGGTGGAGAAATCATCTTTTTATAAAATATTTAGATGCACTAAATAAATTAAAACAACGGTAAAGCAATTATTTAAATGCTCTTTATATAATAAACAAATACGAACTATTTTATTGACATGCCAAAATATTTGTGGCAGTGGCCTATTTTAAAATACTAAATTAGGTGCAAGTGTTGTATTTTATAAACCCAAAATGTTTTGAAAAGAAATAGAAAACATAAAGTAATAAAAGAAAATAAACAAAAAAAGAGAAACGAAGAAAGACCCCTGGCCAACTAGGCCAACCGGCCCAGCCGGCGCCTACAAACCTCCCCCACTCTCCCGAACCCTAGCCCACTACTCCACTCCCCCCCCCACGATCCACTTCTCCTCCCTCGTCTGGATCTGGATCGGGGCAACGTGCCCCGACCCCCTCACCCTGACGAAGCCACCGCGCCACCCGGCGCCAACCGCTGCCGCCCGTGGATCCCGCGCCCCGTCGCCGAGCTTCGTCGCCGGATCCGCCACCTTGCGTCCCCGTCCTCCTCCCCAACGGCCTTCATCGACCCTCGTCGCCCCAATCCCCTGCACGTGGGTGAGCAACCCCGGCCAACCTCCCCCTCACTCCCCTTTGCGACGGGCCGCTCGCCATAGTCGCCATGGCCACCGCGCTCGTATCCCCGCTGCCAGGCCACGCGCCCGCAAGCCTCGCCGCGCCCTGGTCGTGGCATCGCCCCGCACCGGCCGCCCCTGCAGCTCGCCTTGCCCCCGCGTGCCGCTGCCACCACCGCCCGCTTGCGAGCTGCGGCTGCTGCTGCCGCTGGTCGTGCCCGGCGACGCCTCCAGCTCGCGTCCACGCCCCGCCTCGCCTACTTCCGTCCGCGCGCCGCTCGCCGCTCATCGATGGCGCCCATGCACCGCTGCCCCCCCCCACTGCTCGCCCCGGGGCCTCCTCGCCGTGCGGCCGCCGCTCACCTCGGCCGCCCTTGGGCGCTGGCCCCGCGCTGCTCCGCCATCGCCGCGCCCCGCGGCCACCTCTGCCACCTCCCCTGGCCGGCGCCTTGGCCTCCAACGCCCGTGCCCGTTAAGGCCCCTCTGGGCCACTGCCTAACAGGCCCCACACGCCCAGAACGTTTATAATAATAATAATAAATAATAATAATAAGTTAATTAATTAATTAATTAATTAATCCTGTTTAGTTAATTGACCTAATTAATCCTGTTAATTAATCTGTTTAGTTAGGCTAATTAATTGTTAATTAATTAAGCAGTCAATGACAAACGGGACCCAGCTGTCAGTTTGACCTAGTCAACGGTCAGAGTTGACCGCTGACATCATGATGATGCAGTAATTCTTTTTTGAATTAGTTAAATAATAATAATCCCAGAAAATGACTAAATCTTTATAAATTAATATAAAATAACCCGTAGCTCGGATGAAAATACTTTGTACATGAAAGTTGCTCAGAACGACGAGACGAATCCGAATACGCAGTCCGTTCATCCGCCGCACGTCCCTAGCATAGCGAACATGCAACAATCCACCTCCTTTTCATCTGCCCGAAAACGTCAAACACCGGGAATACTTTCCCGGATGTTTTCCCCCTTTGCCAGTAGCACCTAATACCGCGTTAGGGCACACCTAGCACCGCTATTTGCTTTGTCATGCATCATCATGCATCTGTTTGCATTATATTCATTGTTTCTTCCCCCTCTTCTCTCCGGTAGACTACGAGACTGACGTCGCTGCTGCTGCCCCGATCGACTACGGTGTTGACGACCCCTCCTTCTCAGTAGAGCTTCCAGGCAAGCCGCCCCCCTTGAACATTCCGATATTGCCTATTCTATTCTCTCATGCTTGCGTTAGATTTTGCTACTGTAAATGATTGCTCCTATTCTGATGCATAGCCTGCTTTTGTAACCTGCTTATTGCTACCTTACCTGCCTATTTCAAACTGCTTAGTATAGGTTGGTTAGTGATCCATCAGTGACCCCCCCCCACTTTGTCCTTGTTGCCTCTGCTTCATCATCGACAACTCGATCAATGTGATCGACGACCAGAGACCGACACCTCACTTCACCCTCCTTTGTTGTACGACTCTGCATAGTTACTATCGAGTGCGGAGGGTGATACCTCGTAACGCACTCCTGATGATAACTCTGCAGTGTAGCTGTTCGGTCATGGTCATCGAGGGTGATTCCTCCTTAACCACTCCCGATACGACTCTGTCGTGCAACCCCTCAAGTGTGAACCTCGAGGGTGATTCCTCCTACGTTCACCTTGATGATTTCATCGAGTGGAATCCACCGAGGATGATTCCTCGGGGTTTCCCCTTGATGTTATGACCACACGGTTACTTTGACCTTTGTCGCAGGCGGGTCGACTCTGAGGGGTACTCGCGGGGAAATTATGCAGTCAGCTTTGCCAGGAGGGCACCCGAGAGAGATATTGTGGCGGAGCATCAGAAACTCTGATCGTCTCCGCGAGTTATTTAATACGCCTAACAGATTTGGGTAATTGATCTGAGTTGGCCAATGGCCTATACGCACTACCACCACGTGGGATAATGGTTATGGGGCCCTCTACGTCGTACGTTTCTCCCGAAAGCTCATCAGACGTCACAGTTCACCGTGCGGGCTGATTGTTGGGGTTGGGCTGGATACTTCACTGACGAGTTCAGTGTCGCGCCTGCTCACCGGCCAGTCTCGCAATGCGCAGGAGCGCCCGGGGCGATGGCCCAAGACCCCTGGGTGCATAGGTTAGTCCGGCGTGTTGACCTCTCTGCTGAGCCTAGGTAGGGCGCTGCTTCGTGTCGATCTCCCGAGGCCGGGCATTACCCAGCAAGTGTGTACGGCCAGAGGTGATCGAGCGTGTTGGGTAACAGTAGTGCACCCCTGCAGGGAAGTGATCTATTCGAATAGCCGTGTCCACGGTAACAGGACGCCCAGTTTGGTATCCCGATCTATTACTTGAATTGGATACTTGTTTAATTAATTGAAACTCCAGGATCGCTTTCTCGCAGGGAGTCGAGGAAGGATCTCTAGGCTTTGCCTCAACATGCTTGCTTAATAAAATGCTTTTTTGTACTCTTCTAATTGCTGCAAGATGGTGGCTTCGTGAAGATGCTAGTCTTCGATAGGACTAGGTCTTCTCTCTATTCTGGCATTTCTGCAGCCCAGTCCACATATACAGCCTTTCTTTGATAATGTTGCATATGTAGTGTAGATCCTTGCTTGCTGAGTACTTCAGATGAGTACTCACGGTTGCTTTGCTACCTCTTTTTCCACCATACCCCTTTTGATGTTACCTCAGACGATGGAGCTCAGGAGCCAGATGACACCGCAGGAGCTTACTACCAGGAGGGCCCAGACGGCACATACTACTGGATCGAGCCAGCTGACCAGGAGTAGGTTCGGAGGGTCCCAGGCAGGAGGCCTGCGCCTTTCGATTGTAGCTTTTGTTTTGCCCCGCCTTTCTAAAGGCTTATCTTTTTCTGTTTCATATCTGTACTCAGATATCTAACACTTCCGCTGATGCTTGTTGACATCAAGCTTATGTATTCGAGCCCTCGAGGCCCTGGCTTGTAATATAATGCTTGTATGCCTTTATTTATGTTTTAGAGTTGTGTTGTGATTCCTTCAAGTGAGTCCTTAGGCTTGATCGTGTGCATTTGCTTGTATGATTAGTGCACGATTAAGACGGGGGCGTCACACTTGTGCTACTCGTCCTGACATCTCGTTTGCTGTGTGCAAACTGAGCCGGTTTGTTTCCAATCCGGGAGATGTGCATTGGCATGCTGTTGAGCGAGTGATGCGTTATTTGCAAGGTACTGTGAACTATGGAATTCACTATTCTGGGTACCCGACAGTACTTGAGGGGTATAGTGATTCGAATTGGATATCTGATGCTGATGAGATGAAAGCCACAAGTGGATATGTCTTCACACTTGGTGGTGGTGTTGTTTCCTGGAAGTCTTGCAAGCAGACGATCTTAACGAGATCGACTATGGAAGCATAACTCACAGCATTAGACACATCATGCGTCGAAGCAGAATGGCTTCGAGAGATTTTGATGGATTTGCCAGTGGTTGATAAACCAGTCCCGGCTGTCCTCATGAATTGTGACAATCAAACGGTGATTGCCAAGGCTAAGAGTTCAAAGGACAATATGAAATCCACAAAGCACATAAGAAGAAGATTGAAATCTGTCAGAAAATCAAGAAACTTCGGAGTGATAGCATTGGATTATATCCAGACTGCTAAAAATCTGGCAGGCCCTTTTACGAAAGGGCTATCACGGATTGTGATAGAAAATGCATCGAGGGAGATGGGTATGAGACCCACGTAAGTTGCCATGGGGGTAACCCAACTTATGTGATCGGAGATCCTGTGAATTAGGACCTGGGAAAACAATCCAGCGGTCAACTGAGGAGAGTACCATTTATTAACCCACTCCGTTGGAGATGCATAATACTCTCAATTCTGTAAGGCAGCCTAACTTTTGTCTTAATGTGTTCCAAAGCTTATGTAAGCAAGATGCTAACCTAAAGAACATTCTTTGGAGGAACACACCTATGTGAGACCGACTGCTGGTCACAGTCTATGAGATTGGGTGATCTCTAGGAAGCTCATGAGAAGGTACGGAGTATGACTAATAAGCTCCACCCGTGGGGTTTAGCCTTTGGCAGCCACGTATCAGCTGACAATAGGCGAAACTTCTGCACGCCAAACTGACAATTCAAGGCATAGTTCATTGTTCAGTTGTGAAGAAGTCTAATTCTATTGCTTTAGGTGGAAGTTCAACTTAACAGTCTCCACTGAAAATTCTCGTATATCAAACATTGTTTGGAACAATTGAAAAAATTATGTGCCTCGAGATCTGGTGGGGGATTGATGGATTATGGATGGGCTTAGGCCCATATAAGACAATAATCCCTGGTTAATCTCTAAGGCCTATTAATGTGTACGGCAAGTGGTGGGAAGTGTGGGAAGTTTAGTCCCATACTGTTACAGTAAGAAGAGTGAGACCTCTTTATAAGGGTTGCTCCATCACTTGCTATTGGGAGTTTGAGAATAGGAGTTGTACACGCGCGCTCCTCCTCCGCCGCCGCCCGCCTCGCCTCGCCTCGTCACGACGCGCGCGCGGGCAGCGGGTTGCGAGAATGAGCCGAGCCGAAGCTTATTTTTGCTGGTCAGGAATGGTTAATTAATCTCGGATTAATTAACGAGTCTCTTATGAAAGTGCCACTGTCCGAGACGTTGGACCGTGGGCTGTTTGCGGACTCGGTCGTGGGCCTGAGCCCAGGCCCATTTCCCCGACGGCCTATATAAGAAGGCGCTGGCCAGTGGAGTGAACCCTAACTCAGTTCACTCACTCCCTCTCGCACAACTCTAGCCGTCATCTACTGTTCCTCTCACTGCGCTGCTTCCGGCGGTCCCATCCCGACGACCGCGTGCACGGTTGGTCAGGAGAGCAGGTGCCTCCGGAACCTTGTCGTTCGAGATCCTGCCCGGGAGAACGGCAATAAGGTTTTTGGGGAGCGTCTCGATGCGACTGCTCCCGATCCGTCTCCGTCTCCGTCCGCCTCTGCTTCCACTACTTCCCCTGCATCGACCCCATGGCTGACGACGAAGCCGCCAAGAAGAAGGCCTCGGCCGATGCCGAGGCTACCGATGCCGCCGCCGCGTTGGCCTGACCAACCGAAGGGTATGACTCGTTCATCTCCTATTTGCTCGTACATGTGCTGGCCGTATATATGTTGTTCATAGATGTTTCGGTTCTATGTACTGTATGTGCTCACATGCTTAGATTTCGGTATGAGATGCATACCGTATTTGACATGCTTATCATTTACTCGTGGATTAGATTGGTCGGAAAAGTGTTAATATTTTCCAACATTAACACACGGCGCAAAACTCATCGACACGCGAATACACGGTCAGTCGGCACACGGCACACCACGGCCGATGCGATGCCTCACCAATCAGCGTATGAAGGCAGCATCGGCATGCTCGTCACTGCAGTAGAGGCCAGGCTGCTGGACGTAGCCCTGCTTGGACAGCAGCCCGCGCGCTCTCTGCACGAGCTCCCTGTTGGTCACCTTCCCGCGCCTCTCCTCCGCGAGGACGGCCTGGATGGCGTTGCTGAGCGCGCCGTAGGACACGCCGCTGGCCGTGGTCAGGTCCGCCGAGGACTCGTCCGTCTGGCACCCGCTGATCAGGACGCCGTTGCGTGGCGGCGGCGCCTTCGCCGCGGCCCCCGCGTACACCTCCTCGACGCTCCGCACCTCCTGCTCCATGGCTGGCCCGAGCGCGCCGGCCTGATCCCCGCCTTCGCCGCCCTCCGGCTTGGCCTTCGGGATCAGCTCTGTGACCGTGGCGGCCTGATCAGCGCCATGCCGGAGCTTGCCGTGCACCATGGCCTTGACGAACTTCTTGACCTTGGGCGTGGCGTCGTCGCCGAAGTGGTGGAACAGCGTCGTCCGGATGGAGCCCACGCCGACGTCGTCCTTCCCGGTCTGCTCCTTGAGCATCCGGATGTACGTCGACAGGGGCAGCGACCGGCTCGTCGTGGCGGTGCCGGCCGGCGAGTCCGCCGCCTGCTTGGCGCGGCGGGAGAGGCGGATGCCGACGTACTCGAGCGCGCCCCGAACGGCCCCGAGGAGCGAGGCGCACAGGTTGGCGCCGGCGGATGGAGGCCGCTGCCGCTGCTGCTGGGCCTTGCTCTGCTTGGTGCTGTTCCCGATCTGCTCCTTGGTCTTGTCGATGAGCCCGCCGCTGTGGCACGAATCGGATACCATGGTGAAGAGGCAGCCATCGGGCACTTTCCGCACGAGCTCCATGAAGTCTTGGTCTGCGGCAAAGGAGCTCCTTCACTTGTCAGTCAATCAGACAGTAACAGCTCCAAGACGAATTCGGAGCACTTTGCATCTTCACCTTTGATGAGGTTGGTGTCGCAGGGCACGATGCACTCGTCGTAGCCGGTGTCGTCGTCCTCGCCGGTCTCGGCGGGCAGCTGCAGGCCGTGGCCGCTGTAGTGGAAGAAGAGGGAGTCCCCGGGCCGCGCGCCGCCGACGAGCCGCTCCAGCTCCAGCCGGATGTTGGCGCCCGTGGGCGGCGGCGTGGACGGGTCGGCGTCGGCGAGGACGCGGATGTCGGCGCTGTCGAAGCCGAAGCGGTCGACGAGGCAGCGGCGCATGCGGGCCACGTCGTTGAGGCAGCCCTTGAGCTCCCCCTCCGTGCCCGGGTAGTTGATGCCCACCAGCACCGCGCGCTTCCGCCCCATCGTACGTCGACTCTGCCGCTACCGGCACGCTCCGGTGGGCGATGCAGGACGCGACTAGGCTGGTGGGGTTGCGAGCTGTGTGTTGGCGGTCTGATCTGGCAGGCAGTACACGGGGGTGGTGGGTTGGTGGAGCTCGAGATGATGATCGCTGCCGCTGGCCAGTGCTAGCTTTTTTGTACATTGGCTCGTGGCGCCAATCATTCCGTTCGCGTCAGCTATGAATGTCTTCACCATGGATGATCTCATTATACTACTCCATGATGGTTGTGGCACTATTTGTAAGATACATACATATCAGTTGCCATTGCCACAGCACTAACCATAAAAGGCAGCAGAGTGGAAGTAAGATACATACAGATAATGTAATGGCAGGTTTGTATATGGTATAAAGATAGTGGGAATGGCTTTACCTGTTCTCCCGTAATTTTATATATTTTTTCTGCTTTTGAGAAACATGGAAGTATTGATCTAGTCGCTCTTATATTAGTTTACGGAGGGAGTACATACTGTAACCTCAGAGCATGTGATTGTTATTCTGTGATGAAACATCAAACAGTCCAATCTTAGCAACACATGGCGTCCAGGTCTCCAAAACCACAGTCCACAGACAATAGCAGACAGTTGACACACGAGGAGAAAACGGTTTTTCTCCCATCGATGGACAAAGAAAGACAACGGACGATGTTTCACGCTCTCAGCATATGAAGGCCACCTCGGTGTGCCTATCGCTGCAATAGAGCCCAGGCTGCTGCTTGTACCCCTGCTTGGACAGCAGCTGGCGCGCCCTCAGCACCAGCTCCTTGTTGGTCACCTTGCCGTCCTTGTCCGCGAGGATGGACTGGATGGCGTTGCTGAGCGCGCCGTAGGACAGGCCCTTGGGCGTGGTCGCGTCCGCCGAGGTCTGGTCGGTCTGGCACCCGCTGATGAGGACGCCGTTGTGGGGCGCCCTCGCCGTCGTCCCGGCGTACACCTCCTCCACGCCGTGTACCTCCTGCTCCATGGCCGGCTTCAGGTCCTCCTGCTTGCCCTGCAGCTTGGCCTTGAGCAGCTCCTGCGCCAGGGCGCCCACGAAGCCCACCACGCCGCCGTGCTGCCCCTGCTGGAGCTTGTCCAGCATCACCTTCATGAACTTCTTGATCTTGGGGCTCGCGTCGTCACCGAAGACGTTGAACAGCGTCATCCGGATCGAGCCGACCTCGATGTCGTCCTTCCCGGTCTTCTCCTTGAGCATCTCGATGAATGTCGAGAGGGGCAGCGACCGGTTCTTGACGTGGCCATCTGTGCCTGAGTCCAGGCTCGGCTCCACAGCCTCAGCGTCGTCGTCGTAGCCACTCTGCTGGCCGCCACGGCGAGGGAGGTGAACTCCCTGGGACTCGAACGCGTCCCGGACGGTCTGTTTGAGGAACGACCGGAAGCCGCCGGAGCCGGAATCAGACCGCTCTTCCCGTTTGCCTTGCTGTGCCTTGTTCTGCTTTGTGCTATGGCCAATCTGCTCCTTGGCTTTGTCAAGTAGGCCGCCGCTGTGGCAGGAGTCGGAGACTATGGTGAACAGGCAGCCATCAGGGACTTTCTGCACGAGCTCTGTGAAATCTTGGTCTGCAGTGCAAAGAAGAAAATTAGAATGCCATTGGCAGGAAGGGATGCAAGATGTTAGTTATTGATTGCTCTACTTCTATGTATTGGCAGCCTTCTCGATATAGTTAATATTTGAAAGCAGGAGGATTATCACAGCACTAGAAAAATCTCCAGATAACCATCAACCTAAGAGCATCTCCCGCGTGCCCCCAACAGGCCCCCCAAGGCCATTTTTTAGCGCCGGCGCCGAAAATTCGGCCCAGTCGCGCCTCCAGGAGCCCGTTTTGCGCCGGTTAGGCCCGAAACTGGCGCCGGCGGACCCAAGCCGAACCCGGCGCGCTGGGGGGCGCCGGGGAAACTGAATTTGGCGCGAACAGGAATGGGCCCGCCGAATCAGCGACACGCCGCTTCATCGTCCTCATCGCCTCGGTTCCCGCGGGAATCAATGTCAAGGCTGCCGCGCCGGTCAGCCTTCCATTGATGCCTCACGGGCGGCGCAGTGAAGGCGCCGCGACGCGCGTCCCGCCCGCTCCCGCCACGCGGCACCCGGCGGGCAGCTTCCCACCGCCCCGCTTCGGCTATAAAAGCCGACCTCCCCGCCGGTGAACGCCACGGTCACCACAACTCGCCACCTCTCTCGCCTCGTCTCGCCATAGAAGCCACTCGCCCCTCTTCCCCCGACGACGAGCAATGGCCGAGCGGTACCTAGGCGACGCCGCGGCGGCGAACAGTTTCGGCCGACGCCATCTGCGTGAGGACGAGGCGCGCCTCCTCTACGAGGGCGACTACCCGGCGCCCCCTGATATGTGGGCGCCGGGCTCGTGGAGGCTGAGCGCCGGCGGCGTCCTGGTGCCCCCGGTGCCCACCGGGGCTGAACGGCGCGCCGAGATCGCGCGCATCCGTTCGTCGCTGTCGGAGGCGCAGCAGAACGAGCCGAGATACGCTGCCGATAGCCACACGCTGTGTACGATGTACTTCGACCGCCGCCACGCCGACCAGGTCGCCTCCGCAAACGGCGCCATCCCCCGCGGCCGCCTCAACGCCGACAGGCGGCGCGAATGGTGGGGCGTGCCCGGCCGCACCCTCGAAGCCGTCCTCGACCACATCGAGACCGGCAACACGCCGCGCCTCGAGTACCTGGCGCCCACGTCCTTCTCTCGCCGCCGCGGTAGTTCCTGGACGCCGCGGCGAATGGAGGCACGACCTCCTCGTCGTCGGGTTCCGGTTCGCTCTCCTCCGAGTCGCTGGCGCTTCGCCCCGTCAAGCCGGAGCCGCAGGAGTGCGGCGCCCTCGTCATCAACGAGGGCGGCCGCCCCTCCCCTCGTTCCCTCCGCCTCGTCCTGCCGAAGACCGAGCCGGGGTTGCTCCCCGTCAAGAAGGAGCATGCGGAGATGGCCGCCGCCGACGAGACCGCCCTCAAGTGGGCGAAGGTGGAGCGCCAGCGCCGGGCCTACGAGGAGATCAAGGCCCGGCGCCGCGGACGCGACGAGGGCGGCGTCGTCGTCCTCGACAGCGACGACGAGGAGGCGCCCGGGCCGTCCAATCCCCAGCGCGTCGGCGACCCTGGTCAGGGGTGCAGCAGGGACGGGGGCGGCTCCGGCGGGACGCAAGGCGGCGGCGGCGACGATGACGACGACCGCGGCGACTACACCCGGTTCTACAGGCTCCTCGGCATGTAGGGCGGCGGCAGCGGCGTACCAGCGGCGTAGTAGGGCTAGGCGTAGTTGTTTTCTATTTTTTTGTACAAATCTGAATGAAATCGCCGAGTTTGTGCCGTGTTTGTACAAATTTGAATCAAATCACCGAGTTTGTGCCGTGTTTGCGCCGATTTGGGGGCGACCTGGGGGCGGCGACTGGGAACACAATCGCCTCCACGCCAAAATTAAACGCCGGTTCGGCCCCAGACGGCGCTTTTTCGGCGTCTTGGGGGGGCGAACGGCTGGAAATGCTCTAACTGCCTATGAGTTGAAGCAGGCTCAGAGCATTCTATTGCAGGAAAAGAAAAATCATGAATCCGGCAAGCCAACAACTGGCAAATTCAAACATTACCTGGTTGCTGACATACAGAATCATCGGTGAACTCAAAATAGACCCTACTCACTTATGATACGGTTTGATTTGATACTGTTCCACTACAAGTTTGAATTAACTTGGTACCCTGTACCCATCTTTGACTAAACTTGTTAAAGGAATGCGGGGTCTGGTTATTTTGATGTTTGTGACCAGTTCCATGACAAAATTCGTTAATGTAACTTAGGCTAGGAGTGTGGAGCCAAGATCCTGCTGGTCCAGTAGTATATTTCAGCTTAGCTTAGGTTGATGTAATAAACTCTTGCTACAAACAAACCAAAACAAAATTCTGTGACTTGCAAATTTTGGTAGGAAAAAAAATCTGACATCAAACAGATTTCCTGCAGTCTCTTGTAATCTTGCATAAATAGCATGGTTTAAGAAAGTTGATTGTATATCGAAATATTTTGCGCTATGTGGTGAAAAGTCTGCAATCAGTACTGCCACAATCTACTATCTGAAATCATAGTCACCTAAAAACTAATCCAGTCAGAAATTACCAGTGCTAAATCCGCTAAGTCGTAAAAACGTGACAATGAATCAAATAACGTCCCTCTCAGATCTCTCCAACCACACTCGATTCGATCATCCCCGCTTATTAACCGGTAGTTCGAGACTGAACAAGTACAGGAGCAAACATGGCACGAGACAAAACGAGAAGGTCGTCTCCGGATCTGCCCACCTGTGATGAGGTTCATGTCGGAGGGGACGATGCACTCGTCGTAGCCGGTGTCGTCGTCCTGGCCGGTCTCGGCCGGCAGGCGCGTGCCGTGGCCGCTGTAGTGGAAGAAGAGGGAATCCCCGGGGCGCGCGTCGGTGACGAGGCGCGCGAGCTCGCGGCGGATGTTAGCGCCCGTGGGCTGCGGCGCGGCCCGGTCGGCGTCGGAGAGGACGCGGATGCCGTCGTCGTCGAAGCCGAAGCGGTCGACGAGGCAGCGGCGCATGCGGGCCACGTCGTTGTGGCAGCCCTTGAGCTCCGCCTTGGTGCCCGCGTAGTTGATGCCCACCAGTACCGCGCGCTTCCGCCCCATCCTTCGGTTCGGCTCGGCGGTCGTCGGCGACGGCGAGGCGGCGAGGCGGAGCGGGCCTCGGGGAGTCCGATGGATGGAAATGATGGCGTGGATTTGGTGGGGTTTGCTGGGGCTTTTTGGGTTGGCGCCGGCTGTCTGCTGGCGTTTCCGATCTGGCAGCTGCTGGGTGGTTGCTGGCCGTGTGCGACCTGGTCGTCGTTTTGTGCTGGGTTGGTCAGCGACGCGGCGGCCGATAATAACACTGTGCTCGTGCAGCTTCGGTAGGCCGCCCTACATTACCACGCGAGCCAGCCATTCGTATGCGCACCCAAACCCATGTATACATGAAAAAAAACATGTATACAAGGACGTAATGTGTGTGTGTAAAATTTCAGAATGAAATACCTTAAATGCCTAGCTGCACAAAAGAATTATATCATGGACATCGAGGATGAACAGTACATGTGCTAAACAGCCCCAAATTTTTTTTTGTGCAGCTCTCAGTTTAACATATTTGACCTGAAAATTTACACACATGTACAGACATTTGTGTATTTTTTTTAGAAATTTTTCAAACAAAAAAGTTTAAATTTTGTAGTTTTCAAATTAAGTCCTCTGTGGAGCTTGGCCTCCATTTGGAATTTTTGACTAGAGAGGAGTAGGGCATTTTGGAGACTGAGCTCCATGGAGCCCTTAAATCCTTAATTTTGACACACTTTGCGTCAATGGCAGGGGTGATGCACAGAGTGCTTGGATTGGCCGGCCCACCATAGAGTGATTTTTTTGCTCAGTTTTTTCTTAAATTTTCAACCGGTTTTCCCCACAAAACTAGCTGCTAGACCTTTTACATATTAAAAATAAAAAATCCAATATGAAACTGTTCAGAAATTTAAAAAATGTTTGCAAATTTTTAAAAAATATTCATAATTCATTTTAAAATATCATGAATTTTAAAAATATCCATGGAGAACAACGGGAATAAAAACTTTTAGTCTTCAGCAACGCCGCACCAAGCATCATCGATACGAGGATGGAGCCAGAGGACGTCTATTCACGATTCATTTCCTGCCCTTATATTGTCTATTTCCCGTGGAAAGAAATTAAACAACGAGATTCGCAATCTTTTGTATTTATTTGTCATTAGTAATAAGATCAGGGTGATTTTCTCGGAATATCTAGAATTATTCAGTTTAAAAAATTGTAGAATTAGTGTAAAAAATACACTCATCATCACCACATTGACGATTCCAGGAAACAATTAAAAATAAAAAGAAGAGGGACAATAGCATTATACTATTTTTCATCCTAACATGAAAACATATAATGCACAAAGGTTGTTTTAGGTGCTCTACAAATTTCAATAGTTCAATGCACAAAGGAGCGGGTTGGTTTGTACTTCATAGAGCAATTGTCTAGATGTTCTGAGAATTCAAAAGTGTACCTCTAGTTGTTTCTCAAACAGCTATCTCTGTTATCGAAGAGGATCGTTTAATTCCGTGTAAGCATCGCATGCCCAAAATACATTCGCAGCTCACGGTAAACCACATAGACGCTATCTTCACTAGTTTTTTTTTTTTTGAATTTTTAGCCAACGATGTAAGTGTTACGTATTCAAGGGTAATATAAAGCTAGCCACGAAGGCTTATTGGTAATAAAAAAAGGACCACATAGATGGTGTGCGTACACCACTTTATTTACGATCCTTGTCCGACACCACAAATCAAACCGTGGAGTGCTGATATCCACCCATACGATCATTGCACGACGATTCAAATTCAACTGAGTCAGTGGATCTTGCATCGTACCCAAATCGGATGCTGACAGTCGGACGCCTCACTCACTTGTGGAGCCAAACGTGCACTGGCCAATGTATCTTGCATCGTACCTACTACTCCTAGATCGGAAATGGAGGTTTCGTACGTGCAGCAGTTCCGGCACTCCCTCGAGCGAGTGAACGCCAGAGAGGCCTCCTTCCCGAGCGCGACAGCTAGGGGTTCCCAGCCGCCGACGGCCTGCCGCCACGAGCCCACGACTGCCAGCCCGCCGCCGCGGCGCGCCCAGCCGTCCGAAGCCTCCGCCGCCCCGCAGCCGGCACAGGAGCCCAGCAGCGCCTCCCTCCCAGCAACGCCTCCTCCCGGAGCTACGCCGGCGACCAGTCCATAGGCAGGTAGCCACCACTCCTTCCTCCTCCCTCACCCCCCCCCCCCCCCCCCCCCCTTCCTCTTCCTCTGTCTGTTCATTTTTTTCCCCTGATTTTTGTATTGGACGAATACTTGCGGTAGATTGGGTATTGTGAGAATATAACGATGGCCATCTCTTGATGAGTACTTGCTGCACGATTTTTCCAGTGCATGTTCAGATTTATATGTGGAAGGATTTTGCCTGATAGGTGTTTGTGATAATGCTTGTAGGGGCAAATGTTTACAGATTGTAGTTTGAATATTTTCTCAGATGAGAAAATGTTGTTGTTTAAACATTTTAGCAGTGAAACGTGCAATGACTGGTGATATATGCAAAGAAAAGATTAAGTTGTTTTATCTGCACCGTCTTAACCTGAAATCAAAGCTTAGCAGTAAGATGCAATTTGAGAGAGCAGGAGCCTTGTCTTGGTTATAGTGGCCGAAATTGGTTAACACATTATTGCTAGTGGTATTGTTGGCATGATAGATGTCCCAAATCTTGTTTAGGATTGGGAATATAGTGGTACTGTTACGCTGTGTTGTTGATTTTAACAGTCAGGCCTAAAATATTACCGTTTAAAGTGATTCTTTCTCCTTTTGCATGTTAGCTGACTGATCTTCAGGTTCCACCTTTTGTGTTATGCCATGATAGATGTACAGCTAATTAATTATTTGATTTGCTGCTCCATATTCATTTTACACTTACTAAAAGTCTAATTCTATTTCTATCCCTTTGGAACTTGGAGTTGGAACAGGGCATCAACATTTTCAATTGGAGAGGCTTGGAGCTGCTTCAGCATTCTCAGGAGAGCAAACAAGAAGGTAATCTGCTGTTCCTAGCTTCTATACTTTTTTTTGTGAATTGAAAAAAGTAAAATGTATCCCCGTATGGGCGATTTTCCGAAATGGTGAATTTACGTATCCGTATCGGTGCATTTAACGTCTCTCCACCAACCAGCAGCGCCTCCGTCGTCCTCGCCCCTCTGATGGAGCGGCCGGAGTGGAGCCTCTCCGACTTCGAGATCGGCAAGTTCATCGGCGAGGGCAAGTTTGGCAAGGTCTATCTCGGCCGCGAGAAGCAGGTAGGCCCTTGAAACCCTGGCCCCCGAACCTTCAAACTTGGATTTCCCCAAAATCTTCAACTCCGATGGAGCTAACACGGCGAAAATTGCGGCGATCCAGAGCGGCTACGTGGTGGCTCTCAAGGTGACATACAAAGCGAAGCTACAGAAGTACCGGTTCCACGCGCACCTGCGTCGGGAGATCGAGATCCAGCATGGCCTTGACCACCCCAACGTGCTCCGACTCTTTGCCTGGTTCCATGATGCCGAGCGAGTCGTCCTCGTCCTCGAGTATGCCGCCCGCGGAGAGCTCTACAAGCTCCTCCGCAGCGTCGGCCACTTCTCAGAGCGGACCGCCGCCACCGTGAGCCCTCCCCATCCCTTTCCTTCCGTCTTACTTTCCCCCAGCCGTGCGGCGTTTATTGCTTCGATCAACCCAGTTGTTATTCGCAATCTGCAATGAAGCTTGAATATTTTGAGCTCTGACCGCCCCACAGAAATGCCCATAAAATCGACAGAGGACTTTTTCTAGCATTTCACTGGTGAAGTATTTACTTTGATTGAGGTCATGTGAGGTAGGAAGATCAGTGAAAAGGGTAGTGTCTCTACCTTAGCATATTTGTTAGTAGGTGTTCTAAAACAATACTACGTGTTTAGTCATGTTGGTTTGTCATGCCTTGTTGAAATTAGTAAACTGTCTGATCGTTAAGGATTTTGGCATGAGTTATTCATTTTATTTGGGTATGATGGATCTCTGTACATCACTGCAAGATGAAGAACTTCTTAAGAACTCCAGAACATCTTTAGAAACACAAGGTAAAAGCCTCACTCGCCCTCTTTCATAAACGATGGGGTGAAGAAAATCTGTCATTTTCTGTACACAAAGCCCATCTCAAGAGTGACATTTCCAACCCAGTCTGAGATCTAAACCATCCAACCCGAAGATCCAAACACAGTAAATTGTATTTCTATATTCTGAACAGTAATGAGTCAAACAAACAGACTGCTTAGTATGACATGAACTCTGTTTGTGATATACTGCACATGAGGCTGTCAAACATGATGGACCTATGTTGCTTTTCTTCTGACTTACCATTGTTGTGCTGGATTTTCTGTTGATCTAATTCATTTTCTTTTGCTTTAGTATGTAGCAAGCCTTGCTGGTGCACTGGCGTACTGTCACAAGAAGCAGGTAATTCACAGGGACATCAAGCCGGAAAATTTGCTCCTTGATATCGAGGTTGGTTCTTGTGCATGCAGCTGCTGCACCCCTATGTGTTATCGTATCAAAAAGTGCTTATTTTTAGAATTTAAATAGGGCAATATTTTGATATGCCAGTGATAAATGTACTGTTTTTTTCTTGGCCATCCATGTTTATCATCATTGCTGTAAATTATGCCTACCTTTTTTTGCGGAAAGTAAATTATGCCTACTAACAGATGGATTAAACAATAATTGGACCCATGCATTGCTGCGGTAATTTTAGTACCATTTTGTGCTCTAATGAAATGCATGTATGTTTCCTGGAAGAGTGGGAATGCATGTTTGTGCATTGTGATTAGTTTGTTTACTTATAGATATGGCTGATATGCGAAAATTACTTGTGAGATCAGATAAAAGAGACAATAGATCCCATTTGCCTTGGCCTTACTGCAAGCATAAACTATCAAGATATCCTTTTAGGCTGAAACTTTATGAAGATATATGTGGAGAATTTCAGGAGCTATACATTTGTGAACTGAAGCACTATACATCTCGTGTGTTTGGAACTTATGACTATTGGTGATTAATCCAATTGAAGAGAAATTTGAGGTTATGGCAGACATAGCTTGTATTTTTCAGTTAGCTGTATAACAGAGACGAAATAGCAGATACGTGGTATCTTACTCTATAATTATTTGTAAGTAAAATAGTGCAGTGTAATATTTGACATCCCAAAGTTTTAAAACTCGAATGCGATGTCCACCAATGTACATGGGCGCCTCATTTCTTTTCTTTGACTAATAGTACACGTTTTGCAGGTAAATACTGCTGGTCGTACATGATTATGCTGATTTGCACTTGCGTACTATATATGATTGTAAACACCTGGTTACTTTGTAGATGCATGTCCTGTATACCTTTCTCGAGATTACTGAGGAGCTACTTATGTCACAATAGAGACTATCAAATACTGTCAGACACCTTATTAGTTGTGCTGTCCACATCCATATGAGTAAGAAACTATAGTAAAAACCATCATTTGTTGTGCTGTCCACATTGGTATGTGAGAGCTGATTGCTGTTGACACTTTTAACTCTTTCTCTGTCCATAAGATGCTTAGTTTTTTTTTAATCTATTTATAAAAGTTACTTAATTTCCATTTTTGCAGGGCCGACTTAAAATTGCAGACTTTGGATGGGCGGTTCGATCAAATGCTAAACGTCACACACTCTGTGGCACAATAGATTACCTGGCACCAGAGATGGTAGAGAAAAAGGCTCACGATTACGCTGTTGACAACTGGACTTTAGGAATCCTGTGCTACGAGTTTTTGTATGGCTCGCCACCCTTTGAAGCTGCAGAACAGCAAGATACCCTGATGAGGTAAGAGCTACAATGTTTCTGTAGCTACAGTGTGTGTGTTTTGCCTGGTTTTCCTTTGATACACATTCTCTGGAACATTAATTTTGAGCAGGATAGTCAAAGTGGACTTGCTCTTCCCTAAAACTCATGACATATCTGCAGATGCCAAGGATCTCATTTGCAAGGTAACATTGGAAATATTGTTATCTCTTTTTTTTTGGATAATGGGTTCTTATATCCTAAGGAGATGAAGTTGAGAGTATGAATTTTGTATGCAGCTGTTAGTGAAGGATTCAAGCAAGAGGATTTCTCTTGACGATATTTTGAAGCATCCATGGATTGTAAAGAATGCAGAACCTTCAGGGAGTTGCATTGAGCAAAAAACTAGTGCCTAAGCTCCTTGGGAAGTTCACGTATGTGTTTCACTAAAAGGCTAATTGAATATGCATGTTATTTTGCAATCGAATTACTGGTCAACCTATAATCCTGTACGGTACTCAGAAATCTTAATGCAGTACATTTGCTAATCAAGATAAGTTTAAGCGGTAAATTCAACGTTCTGGGGTCAATTTCTAGGAAAAAAATCTGTTATTTTGATAGCGTAGCATATGTTTTGCTATACCAGAATAATCACTCAGAAATGCAAACTCAAGAGTGTATCAGCAAGTATGTCGCAGTACATTTTCATATCCAGCTTGGTTACCCTGTCTGAAAAACAGTTCCAACATGATTTAATCAATTTATATAACATGCTCTAATGCCGCCTTAAATTCATACTGCAGATTTCCTGATAACGGCTGGGAGCTGCAATGTTCCTGTGTAGGATATGTCATTTGATGTTACTGTGTGGTCTTTTGTGGCCTCCTCTTATTTGTTGTTTGAATTCGAAACTTCAATACAATTACAAAGGAAATCGGGAGAGAATTGAATCTTGTCCCAACTCCGAACCTTGCTGCTATGGCCAGTCATGTTCTGCCCAGCTGTAAAACTCCCTAGTCATTTTTTAAAATGCTAGCGGTACTATTCTTTGTAACACTATTCGTAATATACAAGAGGCAAGGCGTGTAATGAGTGGCAAGAATTTTCTTCATAAGTAATATGCCGCATATTTTGATAGGTAGTCAGGTTAACAATGTTGTGGATATTTGTAGTCTTCCATGCGTTGATTTGTGTTGCGGGTGCGTTGGATTGGACGCTAATATTATCTGTATCTGTGAGAATCATATAACAAGCTTGTCATTGATTGTTTAATGTACAAAATTTCAGCAATGGGTCAGGCCACTATAGTTGCCAGCGAAACAGTTCTTCTCTTTGCTCCTCTTCCAGATAAAGGAAGAGCTGTATTGTCCTCTGTGAATGAATCTTTTTCCAGCCATACTTGAAGCGTTTCTGTTTTGTTTGTGGAACATAAATAATGTCGTACTTCATCTTTGCCGAAACCGTGTCGGAGATTTCAACTTCCAGATGCAATTTGTGAATGTGAATGCTTTATACTGTAAACTTTAGGTGCCATCGGCTGCTCCACTGTTTATGTCATAATGCACTTTTTTTTGTTGTTGTTGCGGGTGAGTAATGCACTCTGGTTAATGGTTATTTTCTCCACAGGGTATTTCTTGTCGTTGGGAGCTGGCCCGGAAATTGACGAAATACCTTTTCTTTTGGCAAACTTTGGCGAAGTTACTTGTTTGCCAATATGCAAAACATAGAAGTGAACAGTTAGCATGGTCTGCACTAACTTGGCCTTTCTCCAGAGAGATTTTTTTTTTGGCGGGCCTACTACTAATACCCTCTTGGGGTTGGGGGTTAATTAGTGTTCTGGAATACTATTTTCAGTGTACGCCTGTAACTTCAGAGTTCTCGCTTCCACTGCTCTGAATAGCTACATTGAATTTGGAATCTCACTGAAATGCGTGCATTGAAAATATCAAGTTTTTTTAATTAATATGTTGTGCACACGCAGTTGAAAAGGGGCTTATATGTGTAAGGATGAAGGAAATAGCAAAGAAAAAAAAATTATAGGGAGTTCAGTTTTAGGGGCAGTGTAGGTGCAACAAAGTTTAGACCCACAAAATTTAGTGAGTTGAGCTTGAGAAAAAAAAAGACTGGAAATAGCAAGACCATTTACGCGGTAGCTGTCATACGCGTCGTGGTCGCCGATCATTCTGGAGAGCAACTGGCAGACCGCGGTTCTCCGGATAAATTTTCTTTAGCAACGGAACGTCTTCTTCCTGTCCTTGTTTACAACAGAATACTGTAGACGAGCCAGCGACTACATCCGAATAGATTAGACAGCTCGTCTTCGTCGTCAACACCCACAATGTATAGTGCAGGTCGTGATGCTAGATCACGTCGATGGATTCGACCTCAGTACGTGCGTCCAAGGTCACGAAAATACTTAAGAAAGAAGTGTACGTGCTCCAAATATCTTAACACCTCCCCACGATGATTAATCCTGACGCCAACTACGACCTGACCGTTTCTCATGAACCGTAGACAGAGGCAGCACGAAATAATGATGTAAGTTCCATAACAATCAATCAAAATTAAGCTCACTCACGATCATGACGCACATCAGCGTGAAATCATCCAGAGACCAGCAATCTACGTACGTGCACCGGCGTGGCGTACAAGATCGATACGGTAGAGAACGCAAGTGCGGAACATCATGCCGATGGACGTACGGGCCTACTCCTGATCGCACCCGTGCGATATCTTGGGCGTGCTCATGCAGGAGGACACGGACATCGGCGACGACGGGAAGGAGAAGGACACGCGCGCGGATGCCGCGCCGCCGTGCGGCATGACGCGGGACGACGAGTGCTGCGACCGGCGCCAGTACGAGAAGGACGACGACAGCGCCCTCCGGCCGGTGGAGGCGCCACGCGCCGACGAGGACGACCTCCTCCACGCCACGTCGCCGCCACCGGGTGGCGCGCCGGCCGCGGACGGGGACGACGGCCACCACGTGGAGAGCGACGCCGACGCCAGGAAGGTGACGCGCTGGGACGCGGACGCGTCGACGGCGGCGGCGGCGGCCTCGTCCACGCTCTTGCCGCCGGAGCTCAGCTTCGCCAGCGGGGGCTGCTTCTTCTTGGAGCGGCGCGGGAGGTGGAAGCACAGCGCGGCGCACCCGGTGCCCATGTCCGGCCGCCGCGGCGCCCGCGCCCGCGGCGGGCTGCTGCTGGTTTCCCGGGACGACGGCTCGGCCGACACCGGCGCGTCCTCTTGGGGAGCGGCCATGGGTGGCGTTGCTCGGTGGGCTCGACGGAATGGGAGCGAGGGACTGCTCTCGAGCATGGGCGGACAACTGACTGAGACGTGGTATCACGAGCGGTTTATAGCGGAACGGAGGTCCAGACAGAACTACGTGTGCCTTGGCTATTTTAAGGCAGAAAACCGTTCACGGTTTATAATTTGTTTTTGCGTCAACTACCCAAGCACAAAGTGGCCGGCATAACCAGGTGGAAACAAAGTAGCAAGACTATTGTAATTTTAGATTTAGATCCCTTTGTCCAATTCCGCAGAAATGGGAATGCCGTGTCATTTTCTTTTACAGAACAACTGAATGTCATGTCTGTTGTTGGTAAAATGTTTGATGCCAAAATTCAGCTACGACAAGATTGAGGTGAAAGAAGCCCTTGTCAGTCTCAGCACATCACAGCTTGACGCCGTCTCCCTGATGCCTAAGAGCATCTCCGGCCGTTCGGCCCCCCAGGGGCTTGAAATAGCGCCACCTGGGGGCGAACCGGCGATAAATTTGACGTGAGGGTGGTAGGTTTTCCAGCCGCCGCCCCAAGGTCGCCCCATATGTCGTTTTTTTATAACCATACTCGGCCAAAATTCGGCCAAACACGACACATAATTCGGCGAAATTTAGGCGTTTCATTGTATTTTACATATACATATTGAAAACATAATTTAAAAACAAAATAAAAAACAACGACTACTACTACTGCGCCGCCGCCGCCCCCGCCTACAGGCCGAAGAGCTTGCCGAAGGCGCTGTAGTCGCCGCCGCCGTCGTCCTCCTCCTCCTTCACGCCGCCCCCGTCCTTGCTACACCCCTGCCCTGGGTCGCCTTGGCGAACGGGTTTGGTTGACGGTGGTGCCTCGTCGTCGCTGTCCTCGAGGACGATGACGCCGCCCTCGTCGCGGCCGCGGCGCCGAGCGGCGATCTTCTCGAGGGCGCGGCGTTGGCGCTCCATCTCCAGCCGGACGTAGTCCTCGTGCGCCCACTTGAGGGCGATCTCGTCGTCGGCCACCATGTCCTCGTGCTCGTTCTTCATGGTGACGAGCCCCGGCTCCGTCTTCGGCTTGACGAGGCGGGAGGAGGGAGCAGAGGAGCCACGGACGCCCTTGTTGATGACGAGGGCGCCGCCGTGGGTGCGCCGCCCGAGCGACGTCTCCACGGGCTCGGCCTTGACGTTGGCGAGCGCCGATGAACCGGAGGAGCGGGAGGAGGAGGAGGAGGAAGAGGCCCCGCCCGCCATGCGCCTCGGCAGCCAAGGGTCGCCGCTCCGGCGGGGGACTGGGGCCGGGGCCGCCGGGTACTCGAGCGGCGGCTCGTTGCCGCCCTCGAGGTGCTCAAGGACGAAGTGGAGCGTGCGCCCGGGGACGCCCCACCACAGGCGGCGGCCGTCGGTGTTGTGGCGTCCCCTCACCGACGCGTTGTTTGTGGAGGCGAGCTGCTCCTCGTGGCGGCATTGGAAGTACGCCTCCCAGTGCGCGTGGTTGCTGGCGGCGTACTCCGGACGGCCCCGCACCTCCTCCGGCAAGGAGGCCCGAACGCGCGCGATCTCGGCGTGGAAGCGGTCAGCGTCGGGCTGCGGGGGGACGGGGACGCCTCCGGTGCTGAGCCTCCACCGCCCAGCACGCGCATGTCAGGCGGCGTCGGGTAGTTGGCCTCGTGGAGGAGGTAGGCCTCCCACTCGTGCAGGTGGCGGCGGCTGAAGCCGTTGGCCGCCGCTCCATCGCCGGGGAATCACTCTCCCATCGGCGGTTGTGGACGCGGTGGCTGTAGACGGGGAGAGAGAGATGAGATGTGGGCGTCGGCGGCGAGAGAGGGACTGCGGGCAAAGGAGAGTGCTTCCACTGGTGAGGGAGGGGGCGGCAGACGTGTGTACGCGTGCGTGCGTCGCCCGTGAGGAATCAATGGAAGGCTGACCGGCAGCAGCCTTGGCATTGATTCCCCGCGGGAAAACGAGGCGATGAGGTAGACGAAACGCGGCTGGTCGCTGACTCAGCGGGTCCACCAGGCTTTCGCACCAAAAACGTTTCCCTCGGCGCCCCCGGGCGCCCCCAGCGCGTCGGATTCGGCCTGGGTCCGCCGGCGCCAAATTCGGCCCTAATCGGCGAAAAGTGGGCTTCTGGGGGCGCGACTGGGCCGTTTTTCGCCGGCGATAAAAAAGGGCCTTGGGGGGCCTGTTGGGGGGGGGGGGGGGGCGAGTGGAGATGCTCTAAAGATCTCACTTGCTATGTGATTTAGAGCATCTCTAGCGGACCCCTTGTATCGCACCGATCCGCAAAATAACTGTCAGTTTTCGGTTTCGCGTGAAAAAAGTGGCGTGGAGCTTGGTGGGAGCGGGCCCTCGGTAGATGGCCGCGTTACTTATGACCGCTTAGAGGACACCTTAAACGCGGCCGACCCTTAATTTTTTTTGAGGGGCACGGTAAATTGCCCCCTTCGACCCGCGAAAACACAGTCCCCTCCCCTCCCCCCTCCCCCTAGCCCCGTCAGTGCTCTGTATCTCGCGAAAGTGGTTGGCGGGAGTGTGAGAGCCTGGATTAATAGGAATGATAGACTACTCATATCAACAAGGAATTCCTTCTTTTCCGGGAGCCCATTCGAAAAGAACTCCAAAGTTAAGCGTGCTTGGCTTGGGTTAATTCTAGGATGGGTGATCGACCGGGAAGTTGGTCCCGGGTGCGCACGAGTGAGGACAAAGTGCGCAGGGAAAGACTAGTGTTGGTCTGTGGGGCCAGTTTTGATCCCGCCAGGCATAACAGGGTGTTACAATTAGTATCAGAGCCGACCCTCGCGGTTACACGGACATCTACGGGTCAGGTGTGCGGGCACGTGGCGCATGGTGCGTGTGTCCGGGTGACACACAACATGGCACAGTGTCTGAACTGGACGCAGATACGTGTGCCAAGAGGGAACGTTCCTGATGGGCCGACGAGGACGTCGGTTCCTTTGAGTAGGGGTGTATGTGTGAGTCTGGCTTAATAGGAATGATAAACTACTCATATTAACAAGGAATTCCTTCTTTTCCGGGAGCCCATTCGAAAAGAACTCCAAAGTTAAGCGTGCTTGGCTTGGGGTAATTCTAGGGTGGGTGACCAACCAGGAAGTTGGTCCCGGGTGCGCACGAGTGAGGACAAAGTGTGCAGGAAAGACTAGTGTTGGTCTGTGGGACCAGTCTTGATCCCGCCAGGCATAACCAGGTGTTACAGGACGCCTTCGATTCCGGCCATATCCGCCGATGAAATCACGCCGCCGAGCCACCACGCGCCTCGGATCTGCCGAGTCGAGCCTCCCTGGGTCGCCGCCGCCCCGGATCGACCGCCGCTGAGTTGCCACCCGGCACCGTCGCCGCCCACCCCGCCGCCTTCGATTCCGGCCATATCCGCCGACGGAATCACGCCGCCGGGCCACCATGCGCCCTGGATCTGCCGAGCCGAGCCTCCCCGGGTCGCCACTGCCCCGGATCGACCGCCGCCGAGTCGCCGCCCGCCCTGAATTCACCGAAGAGCCGCCCCTCGGTCTCTGTCGCCCCAGATCGATCGCCGCCGGTGAGTCCCTTATTTGCCCCTTCTAGTTCGACTTAGCGAACGATTTGTAGATGAATTTTCGTTCATGTGAGCTCGGGTGCGATTTGTAGATGGATTTGAGCCCTTGCGAGGAATTTTTGCTCGAGGATTCATCCTCGTCCAACGACGAGGGCGTAGAGTCACTGCTCGAGAGCCATCAGCAACAGATGGTAGTGGCGGTCCTCGACGTGAAGGAGTTCGAGGATCGGACCCGAAAGAGATGACGAGGATCGATCGTCGGCCGTCTTTGCATCCCTCGCAACTGCCATCTCAGGAACATGATGTTGATGCAAGACTACTTCGCGGACAATCCTACCTATCCGCCGCACCTCTTTCGGAGAAGGTATCGAATGCGCCGATCCCTCTTCGTAAAAATAGTGCAAGCTTGGAGGCCAATTCTCGGTTTTTTACTCAAAGGAGAAACATACCAAAAAATCTCGGCAGCTATGCAGGTGATTGCATATGGCATTCCGGCTGACTATGTCGACGAATATCTTCACATTGGCGAAGATACTACAATTGAGTCAGTGCGTAGGTGTAACACCCCTGTGTAATAGCCACTATGGTTACCTGCTAATAATGCCAAGTCATCTCATTTGCAGTGCCTAGTCATAGTGGTTAATCTCAGCAATTCAAATACTTCTCCGAAAATCAACTCAAATTCGAAAGTGTAAAATAAATTTGCTCAAACACTATTGGAAAAATGTTCACTAAATAGCAAATATTCTAGAAGCACTTATAAAAATATAATCAATGATACTTGGATTAGATAAATGACTCAAACTACATGAAACAACACCAAAACAACACTATTTAAATCATTTATAATTAAATCAAATGCAAATAGATTCCTACTTTGTCCAAACAAGTTTTTGGTGAAAGGAAATATTGCATTGTAATATTTGGGCCAAGTCCCACATTTTACAAAATAGCAAAAGTGGCCTAAACAATTACCTAACAGAAATAAATAAAGAAAAGCAAAACAGAAAATAAGAAAAATAAAACGAGGCACTGTGCACTGGGCCTAAGTGCATAGTGCCCCGAAACCGGCCCAACCTCTCTCTCTCCATCGCGCTGTCGCTCTCTCCATGGACGAGCACGCGTGCGCCGGCCGCGCGTCGACACGCCGGCATCCACCGATGCTACAGGGGCAGCGGAGGGGATAAGGGCGAGCTCGTCCATCCCCCCTGGACTCCTCGCTCACTCCTCACCTCTCTTCCTTGCTCGTCCCTCGCCTCTCCCCTTCTCAGATCTGTTCCCGGGCGCCCCCGTCGCCGCGCCACATCACCGCCATGGCCAGCGGTCTCCCCGCGTCGTCTGAGTGTGCCAAGGAGGAGCGCCGTGGTCGACCCCGTCCCCTGGAGCAATTTGAGGAAGCTGAGGAGCACGACATCGCACGGACGCGTCGTCTTCTTCCTCGGCACGCCGTCGATCTCCTCCGTCTCCGGCGAGCCTCTGCAGCTACTAATCCCCCAACGGCCTTACGTGCGTGCCGCAAGGTGAGCCACAGCTCCTTCCCGCGCCCTTCTTTCTGCTCCAGCGTACACGTAGCGGCTGCTCCATGCGAGCCCGAGCCCATCGCCGACGAGGCTCTGGTGACCAAATGGTCACGGGCGTGTGTCTGCTAGATTCGCCGCACCACGTAGAGCACGCTTAGCTTCTCCGTTCGAGCTACAGCATCCTGCAACGCCGATTCCATCGAGCTCCCGTATGTGCCGCCGCCTTTGCTCGTCGCCGGTGACGATTTCGGCCAGTTCTGGCGAAACTGCCACCACCGCTCGACGCGCGAGATCTCCAGCGTTCGAACGCACCTGGCATCGGCTCGAGCGGTGCTCCGCAGAGCATTTCCGACCAAGTCCGGCGACGCGCCGCCGCGTTTTTGGTCGCCGGCGCAACTCCGGCGCCGGCAGCTGACGTGGCAAGGTGGGACCCACCCCCTGGGTCACTGACTGTGGGCCCGAGGGGCCCAGTTGACTGAGTTGACTCAGTCAACTTTGCTGACTGGGCTCTCTGTGTCTATGACATGTGGGCCCCTCGGCTAATTAGACTAATTAAGCGATTTACTAAATAAAATAATTAGTTTAGTCTAAACACTCACTGACAGGCTGGGCCCACACCTCTAATTACCCTGTTAGGTTAGCTTAATACTCTGTTAAACTAACAGAGTCTGACATGTGAGTCCCACTGGACCCACATGTCAGGTTTGACCCTGGTCAGCGAGGCTGTTGACTGCTGACATCATCACCTAGTCATGCTGACATCATAAATCATTTCTGTTAATAAAAATAATTCCAGAAAATGATTAAATCTTTGAAAATTAATAACTTTTAAACCGTAGCTCAGATCGAAAAACTTAAAACATGAAAGTTGCTCAGAACGATGAGACGAATCTGATCGTGTCGTCTGTTTCGATGCCGGAACCCCCTACGTAGGTGAAACCGCAACTTCGAGGCCGTATCCGGTATATGAATAGTGCATATACACCGGATAATAAATCCAACTTAAATCCTAAAGTAGCTAAAAATGCCTTAGACATACTTTAGGCAACCCTGCACTGCATCTTAGCATAGCATGCTCTGTATTGCATTGTTTACTGTGCATTTATGTGTTTCTTCCCCCTTCTCTCTTGGTAGACCCCGACGTCGACGTAGCTCCCGAGGCCGACGCCGCTCAGGAGCCCGACGACGCAGTTGACGATCTTGCCCTTGCCGTCGAGCAAACAGGCAAGCACCTCCCTTTTGAGCATTTCGATATCGCCCACTCTCTTCTCTCTTATGCTTGCATTAGAAGTTACTGCTGCTGCTGTTATCCTATATATGCTGCATAGCCTGTTTAATTGTAACCTGCTGTTGATACTTACCTGTTATCCTAAACTGTTTAGTATAGTTTGGGTAGAGACCCCACATTATCCCGACTGCCCCGCTGGATCATCAGAAGACCCGAATAACGGGATCGAAGACCAGGCCCCGGCACCGCACGTCACTTCCCCTTAGTTGCTCGACACTACTGGGTTACTATCGAGTGCCGAGGGTGATACCTCGTGAGCACTTCTGATGATAACCTTGTAGGTTAGTTAATCAGGCGTGGTCAGCGAGGGTGATTCCTCCTACACCACCCTCGATAACGACACCGTCGCGCAACTCCTCAAGAGTGGACCTCGAGGGTGATTCCTCCTCCGTTCACCTTGACGGTAACATCAGAGGGAATTCCATCGAGGGTGATTCCTCAGGGTTCCCCTTGGTGTTAGACACACGGTTACCTTTGTTATTATGACTGAACACTGAACCATGATACTAAAGACGGGTCGGCCCTGAGGGGTACCCGCGCGAGCTTAATTGCGAGCGATGTGGAGTCGGGTTGACCTGGAGGGTGCCCGCGAGATAAATACGAGGCGTGGCCGGGCATTCCTAGCACTTCCCGCAAGTCCTCGAGACGGGGCGACGGGGTCACATCGATCGTGAGTCTCTGCTCGTTACCGCGCGCTCCTAATCCACTAACGGTTTGGATATTTGATCCGAGGAGCCTCTAGCCTGATAGCACTAACCATCACGTGGGCATAGTATGGGCGTTCTGCGTCGTATATTTCAGCCGGAGCTTAATGGACGTCAGCGACTGAGCGGCGCGCGCTGGATTGGACTGGTTACGCAACCGCGCTTGTATTAAGGGGTTGCTAGGTCTGCTTCCGGTCGCCCTCGCAACCTGCAGGAGTTCCCGGGGCGATGGCCCAAGACCCCTGGGGGCATAGGTTTAGTCCGGTGTGCTGACCTCTCTGTTAAGTTTTCGGTCGGGTTGCGGCGTATCGATTGGCCGAGGCCGGGCATGACCCAGAAAAGTGTGTCCGGCCGGAGTTAATCGAGCGTGGTGGGTAAGTTTGTGCACCCCTGCAGGGAAGAAAACATCTATCGATAGCCTGTCCTACGGTAACGGACACTCGGAGTTGTATCCCGATCGGTACAACTAGAACTGGTGACTTGAGATGATACTGGATAGTATGGCTCTGGGATCGCTTTCTCGCAGGGAGTCGAGAAAGGATCTCTGGGCGAGGTTGATGACATTACTACTACTTTACATTATGTTAATCTGCACTCTTCTAATGCTGCAAGACCGATGAAGATGCTGAAGATGCTAGTCTTCGATAGGACTAGGCTTTCCCCCTCTATTCTGGCATTTCTGCAGCCCAGTCCACATATACAACCCCCTTTGAAAATGTTGCATATGTAGTGTAGATCTTTGCTTGCTGAGTACTTCGGATGAGTACTCACGTTTGCTTTATTTTCTTTTTCTCCCCATATCCAATTGACGCCGCCAAATGACGGAGCCCCTGAGATAGCTGCCCCCGTCGATGACTACGGCTACTACTACTACTACCCTCCCGGCGAGTACTACTATGAGGAGCCGACCGACGACCAGGAGTAGGATTCGGAGGGTCCTAGGCAGGAGGCCTACGCCTTTCGATCGTAGTATTTTATTTTGCCCCACCTTTCTAAAGGCCTATCTGTTCTTCTGTAATATCTGTACCCAGATATCTGATGCTTCCGCTGACACTTGTATGCCATCGAGCTATGTATTCGAGCCCTCGAGGCCCTGGCTTGTAATATAAAGCTTGTATGACTTTATTTATGTTTTAGAGTTGTGTTGTGATATCTTCAAGTGAGTCCTTAGGCTTGATCGTGTGCATTTGCGTGTATGATTAGTGCACGATTAAGCCGGGGTCATCACAGGTTGGTATCAGAGCCGACTGCCTTTAGGAATCCCCCTATCCAGTTCCTTGGCCGAAGTTGAGTCTAGAAACTGAAAACTGTTTTACTAACTTGGCTGTGTGGCTTACGGGCCCATGTCGCCAACTGGGTGGTATTAGGATCTTTTATTCCTCATCTTTACTCTGGGACTCTGATCTCTCTTCTATTCGGGTTTAATAAATTTACTAACACCGACACTTAGGATCTCGTAAATTCCCGTCCTCCTGGAGAGCTGGATATCTGTGCGATTTCCCTATCATTGATCTGATTAGTCTGATAATCATTTTCCTTTCCATTGTTTTGTTTAACCTTTCTCTTCGAGATCTGTTATGCTTCTCCTTGTCAAGTGACAATCCTGAATTTTATTTATTTCAGATGGATTGCCTGTTTCCACCGCGCCCCACGACGCAGCTTGTGCTTCGCACTTGGGCTCGTGATGCCCCTGGGTTTCCAGCTGTTCTGATCGCTCTCTTGACCAGACTGGGCTACCGCTGGTACCCTGAGTACATGGTCTACGAGGTTTACCGCGAATTCAACCAGGAGCAGTACTATGCTGATGTTCGCATCTATGATCATCAGGATGACTCAGACACCGAGCTGTACCTTTTCCACGGTATCGGCGTGACGATTGAGATGGCAGTCCATGATGCCGCCTACTCTGCTGTTGCATGTCTCCGAGGAGAGCACGGCGCTAGCTTGGATGACTCTAAGTTCCGATACATTCTGTATGCCCCGGTTGGAGATGCTACTGGATACTACACAGCTACCTATGCCCCGTACGAGCCTCGTCGCTACGATCCGCGAGTTCTGATTCAGTGTACTTAGGCTCTGGATCACACTGTTCGGGCTCTGGCCATCGAGTTGTTTGCCACTCGAGTATGACTCTACGAGGCTATGATGCAGTTGCTACCAGCTGTTCGTGCAGGGATACATCCGGAGCATATCCTTTACCCGCGCATGACCGAGATGCCACCAGGGATCGATTGGCCTGCTGTGGGAGGTCACACACCTGCACGTGGACCTCTTCTTTCAGCTCGAGACCGGGTTCTGCATCAGAGTGCACATGGAGCGCAGGATCCTTCTGCGACGAACGTCCGTCGTCCGCACTTGCAGCTACCCCGTTTCAGTGGTTTTCTCCGACGTTGATGTAGCCTTTGCTATGTCTCGTTGCGTACTTCCTTACCGCGTGCCTGCGCGCTACCTAGTATGTCTAGCTTTTAAATTTGCGCCGTTATGCTGCCCGAATGTAACCGACTCTGTATGGACCTGTATGACTTAATGACTGCTAATAAGCATCTGTTGTACTACTTATATTCCATCACGTTACATCATGCATGTTGCTAAAACACTCGCAATGGCTTCTGCTAAACTACCCCTGTTGAATTTAGTAGGATGGCTGATAACAATCCACCACCGCCGCCACCGCCTGATTATATGGCAGCTATGATGCAACAATTCGAGCTCAATCGGCAGTTTATGACTGGGATTATGAATCAGTTTCCCCGTCCCAATGCCAACCACCAGCCACCTTCAATTATGATGTCAGATTTCATGCGTCTCAACCCATCGATATTCCGCAACACTGTTAATCCGCTGGATGCTGATGATTGGTTGCGTGACATCTTCTATGAGATGGAGTCAGCTCATGTTCTCCCTGCCAGCTATGTCACCTTGCGACATACTTCTTGAAGGGTCCCGCAGCGCAATGGTGGGCCACTCACTGACAGACCCTACCTCCTGGAACTGTTGTCACATGGGAGGAATTCAAGATTGCTTTTCGTGCCCAGTATATTCCTCAAGCTGTTATAGCTCGGAAGAAGGCTGAGTTCCGCAACCTCGTTCAAGGCAACAAGACAGTGGAGGTTTATCAGCGAGAGTTCCTTGACTTGTCTCACTATGCTGAAGAAGACATCCCCACTGATGCTCGTAGGCAAGAGAAGTTCCGTGAAGGGCTACACCATGACATTTAGCTAGCCCTGCTCGTCCAAGACTTTCCTGACGTTGCCACCTTCGTGAATAAGGCTATCATGGTCGAGACTGGTCTGAAGAAGCACAAGGAAGCTATCAGACGCACTCGTGAAGCGGGCTCATCTTCGGGATTGTCTTCCCAGAAGCGCCGCATATGGATGAAGGAAATATGCCCTAGAGGCAATAATAAAGTTGTTATTTATATTTCCTTATATCATGATAAATGTTTATTATTCATGCTAGAATTGTATTAACCGGAAACTTAATACATGTGTGAATACATAGACAAAACACCGAGTCCCTAGTAAGCCTCTACTAGACTAGCTCGTTAATCAAAGATGGTTAAGTTTCCTAACCATAGACATGTGTTGTCATTTGATGAATGGGATCACATCATTAGGAGAATGATGTGATGGACAAGACCCATCCGTTAGCTTAGCATAATGATCGTTAAGTTTATTGCTATAGCTTTCTTCATGACTTATACATGTTCCTCTGACTATGAGATTATGCAACTCCCGAATACCGGAGGAACACTTAGTGTGCTATCAAATGTCACAACGTAACTGGGTGATTATAAAGATGCTCTACAGGTGTCTCCGATGGTGTTTGTTGAGTTGGCATAGATCGAGATTAGGATTTGTCACTCCGATTGTCGGAGATGTATCTCTGGGCCCTCTCGGTAATGCATATCATATGAAGCCTTGCAAGCAATGTGACTAATGAGTTAGTTACGGGATGATGCATTACGGAACGAGTAAAGAGACTTGCCAGTAACGAGATTGAACTAGGTATGATGATACCGACGATCGAATCTCGGGCAAGTAACATACCGATGACAAAGGGAACAACGTATGTTGTTATGCGGTTTGACCGATAAAGATCTTCGTAGAATATGTAGAAGCCAATATGAGCATCCAAGTTCTGCTATTGGTTATTGACCAGAGATGTGTCTCGGTCATGTCTACATAGTTCTCGAACCCGTAGGGTCCGCATGCTTAACGTTCGATGACGATTTGTATTATGAGTTATGTGATTTGATGACCGAAGTTTGTTTGGAGTCCCGTATGAGACCGGGGACATGACGAGGAGTCTCAAAATGGTCGAGAGGTAAAGATTCATATATTGGAAGGCTATATTCGGACATCGGAAAGGTTCCGAGTGATTCGGGTATTTTTCGGAATACCGGGGAGTTACGGGAATTCACCGGGAGAAGTAATGGGCCTTATTGGGCCATACGGGAAAAGAGGAGGCAGTCCAAGGGGTGGCTGTGCCCCCCCCCCACCATGGCAAGTCCGAATTGGACTAGGGAGGGGGCGGCGCCCCCCTCTTTCCTTCTCCCTCTCTCTCCTTCCCTCTCTCCCCCTCTTGGAAAAGGAAGGGGAGTCCTACTAGGATTGGGAATCCTAATAGGACTCCCCCTTGGTGTGCCTCCCCCTTAGGCCGGCCACCTCCTCCCTCCCTCCTTTATATACGGGGGCGGGGGCACCCCAAAGAGACACCAAGATTTGTCTTAGCCGTGTACGGTGCCCCCGTTCACAGATTTCCACCTCGGTTATATTTTCGGAGAGCTTAGGCGAAGCCCTGCCGGAATCACTTCATCATCACCGTCACCACGCCGTCGTGCTGACGAAACTCTCCCTCGGCCTCAGCTGGATCAAGAGTATGAGGGACGTCACCGAGCTGAACGTGTGCAGATCGCGGAGGTGCCGTGCGTTCGGTACTTGATCGGTTGGATCGCGAAGACGTTCGACTACATCAACCGCGTTACTAAACGCTTCCGCTTTCGGTCTACGAGGGTACGTAGACACACTCTCCCCGCTCGTTGCTATGCTTCTCCTAGATAGATCTTGCGTGATCGTAGGAATTTTTTTGAAATACTACGGTCCCCAACAGTGGCATCCGAGCTAGGTCTATGCGTAGATGTTATTTGCATGAGTAGAACACAAAGGAGTTGTGGGCGTGGGTGTATACATATTGCTTGCCGTTACTAGTTGTTACTTGGTTCAGCGGTATTGTGAGATGAAGCGGCCCGAACCGACATTACGCGTACGCTTACGTGAGACTGGTTTCACCGCTGCGAGCACTCGTTGCTTAAAGGTGACTAGCGGGTGTCTGTCTCTCTCACTTTAGTTGAATCGGTTTCAATGAAGAGGGTTCTTTTAGAAGATCAAAAAGCAATCACTACACCACGTTGTGGTTTTGATGCGTAGGTAAGAACGGTTCTTGCTAGAAGCCCGTAGCAGCCACGTAAAACTTGCAACAACAAAGTAGAGGACGTCTAACTTGTTTTTGCAGGGCTTGCTGTGATGTGATATGGTCAAGACATGATGTGATATAATTTGTTGTATGAGATGATCATGTTTTGTAACAAAGTTATCGGCAACTGGCAGGAGCCATATGGTTGTCGCTTTATTGTATGCAATGCAATCGCCATGTAATTGTTTTACTTTATCACTAAGTGGTAGCGATAGTCATAGAAACAATAAGTTGGCGAGACAACAACGATGCTACGATGGAGATCGAGCTGGGGCGCCGGTGACGATGGAGATCATGACGGTGCTTTGATGATGGAGATCAAGAGCACAAGATGATGATGGCCATATCATGTCACATATTGAATTGCATGTGATGTTAATCCTTTTATGCATCTTATTTTCCTTAGTACGGCGGTAGCATTATAAGATGATCTCTCACTAAATTTCAAGGTACAAGTGTTCTCCCTGAGTATGCACCGTTGCAAAAGTTCTTCGTGCTGAGACACCACGTGATGACCGGGTGTGATAGGCTCTACATTCAAATACAACGGGTGCAAGACAGTTTTGCACATGCAAAATACTCGGGTTAAACTTGACGAGCCTAGCATATGCAGATATGGCCTCGGAACACTGAGACCGAAAGGTCGAACGTGAATCATATAGTAGATATGATCAACATAGTGATGTTCACCATTGAAAACTACTCCATCTCACGTGATGATCGGACATGGTTTAGTTGATTTGGATCACGTGATCACTTAGATGATTAGAGGGATGTCTATCTAAGTGGGAGTTCTTAAGTAATATGATTAATTGAACTTTAATTTATCATGAACTTAGTCCTGGTAGTATTTGCAAATTATGTTGTAGATCAACAGCTCGCGTATAGCTCCCCTGTTTTATTTTTGATATGTTCCTAGAGAAAACTAAGTTGAAAGATGATAGTAGCAATGATGCGGACTGGTTCCGTGATCTGAGGTTTATCCTCATTGCTGCACAGAAGAATTATGTCCTTGATGCACCGCTAGGTGACAGAACTATTGCAGGAGCAGATGCAGACGTTATGAACGTTTGACAAGCTTGGTATGATGACTACTTGATAGTTTAGTGCACCATGCTTTACGGCTTAGAACCGGGACTTCAAAAACGTTTTTGAATGACATGGAGCATATGAGATGTTCCAAGAGCTGAAATCGGTATTTCAGACTCATGCCCGTGTCGAGAGGTATGAGACCTCTGACAAGTACTTCGCCTACAAGATGGAGGAGAATAGCTCAACCAGTGAGCATGTGCTCAGAACGTCTGAGTACTACAGTTGCTTGAATCAAGTGGGAGTTAATCTTCCGGATAAGATAGTAATTGCCAGAATTCTCTAGTCACTATTACCAAGTTACTGGAACTTCGTGATGAACTACAATATGCAAGGGATGACAAAAATGATTCCCGAGCTCTTCGTGATGCTGAAATCAACGAAGGTAGAAATCAAGAAAGAGCATCAAGTGTTGATGGTTAACAAGACCACTAGTTTCAAGAAAAAAGGCAAAGGGAAGAAGGGGAACTTCAAGAAGAATAGCAAGCAAGTTGCTACTCCCGGGAAGAAGCCCAAGTCTGGACCTAAGCCTGAAACTGAGTGCTTCTACTGCAAAGGGACTGCTCACTGGAAGCGGAACTGCCCCAAGTATTTGGCGGATAAGAAGGATGGCAAAGTGAACAAAGGTATATTTGATATACATGTTATTGATGTGTATTTTACTAGTGTTCATAGTAGCCCCTGGGTATTTGATACTGGTTCAGTTGCTAACATTAGTAACTCGAAACAGGAGTTGCAAAATGAACAGAGACTAGTTAATGACGAGGTGACGATGTGTGTTGGAAGTGATTCCAAGGTTGATAAGATCACCATCGCACACTCCCTCTACCTTCGGGATTAGTGTTGGACCTAAATAAGTGTTATTTGGTATTTGCGTTGAGCATGAATATGATTGGATCATGTTTATTGTGATACGGTTATTCATTTAAGTCAGAGAATAATTGTTGTTTTGTTTAAATGAATAAAACCTTCTATGGTCATACACTCAATATAAATGGTTTATTGAATCTCGATCATAGTGATACACATATTCATAATATTGAAACCAAAAGATGCAGAGTTGATAATGATAGTGCAACTTATTTGTGGCACTGCCATTTGGGTCATATTGGTGTAAAGCGCATGAAGAAACTCCATACTGATGGACTTTTGGAATCACTTGATTATGAATCACTTGGTACTTGTGAACCATGCCTCATGGGCAAGATGACTAAAACTCCGTTCTCCGGAACAATGGAGCGAGCAACAGATTCATTGGAAATAATACATACTGATGTATGCGGTCCGATGAATATTGAGGCTAACGGTGGGTATCGTTATTTTCTGACCTTCACAAATGATTTGAGCAGATATGGGTATATCTACTTGATGAAACATAAGTCTGAAACATTTGAAAAGTTCAAAGAATTTTAGAGTGAAGTGGAAAATCATCGTAACCAGAAAATAAAGTTTCTGCGATCCGATCGTGGAGGAGAATATTTGAGTTACGAGTTTGGTCTTCAACTAAAACAATGTGGAATAGTTTCACAAACTCATGCCACCTGGAACACCACAGCATAATGGTGTGTCTGAACGTCATAACCATACTTTATTGGATATAGTGCAATCTATGATGTCTCTTACCGATTTACCACTATTGTTTTGGGGTTATGCATTAGAGACAGCTGCATTCACGTTAAATAGGGCACCATCTAAATCCGTTGAGATGACACCATATGAACTGTGGTTTGGCAAGAAACCTAAGCTGTCGTTTCTTAAAGTTTGGGGTTGCAATGCTTATGTGAAAAGTTTCAACCTGATAAGCTCAAACCCAAATCGGAGAAATGCGTCTTCATAGGATACCCAAAGGAGACTGTTGGGTACACCTTCTATCACATATCCGAAGGCAAGATATTCGTTGCTAAGAATGGATCCTTTCTTGAGAAGGAGTTTCTCTCGAAAGAAGTGAGTGGGAGGAAAGTAGAACTTGATGAGGTAATTGTACCTTCTCCCGAATTGGAAAGTAGTTCACCACAGAAATCAGTTCCAATGATGCCTACACCAATTAGTGAGGAAGTTAATGATGATGATCATGAAACTTCGGATCAAGTTGCTACCGAACCTCGTAGGTAAACCAAAGTACGTTCCGCACCAGAGTGGTATGGTAATCTTGATCTGGAAATCATGTTACTAGACCATGACGAACCTACGAACTATGAGGAAGCGATGATGAGCCCAGATTCCGCGAAATGGCTTGAGGCTATGAAATCTGAGATGGGATCCATGTATGAGAACAAAGTGTGGACTTTGGTTGACTTGCCCGATGATCGGCAAGCCATTGAGAATAAATGGATCTTCAAGAGGAAGATAGACGCTGATGGTAGTGTTACTATCTACAAAGCTCGAATTGTCGCAATTTTTTTTCGACAAGTTCAAGGTGTTGACTACGATGAGATTTTCTCACTCGTATCGATGCTTAAAGTCTGTCCAAATCATGTTAGCAATTGCCGCATTTTCTGAAATCTGGCAAATGGATGTCAAAACTACATTCCTTAATGGAATTTTTAAAGAAGAAATTGTATATGATGCAACCAGAAGGTTTTGTCAATCCTAAAGGTGCTAACAAAATGTGCAAGCTCCAGCGATCCATCTATGGACTGGTGCAAGCATCTCGGAGTTGGAATATACGCTTTGATGAAGTGATCAAAGCATATGGTTTTATACAAACTTACGGTGAAGCCTGTATTTACAAGAAAGTGAGTGGGAGCTTTGTAGCATTTCTGATATTATATGTGGATGGCATATTGTTGATTGGAAATGATATAGAATTTCTGGATAGCATAAAAGGATACTTGAATAAGAATTTTTCAAAAAAAAGGCCTCGGTGAAGCTGCTTAAGTATTGAGCATCAAGATCTATAGGGATAGATCGAGACACTTAATAGGACTTTCACAAAGCACATACCTTGACAAGTTTTTGAAGAAGTTCAAAATGGATCAGTCAAAGAAGGATTTCTTGCCTGTGTTACAAGGTGTAAAATTGAGTAAGACTCAAAACCCAACCACGGCAGAAGATAGAAAGAGAATGAAAGTCATTCCCTATGCCTCAGTCATAGGTTCTATAAAGTATGCCATGCTATGTACCAGACCAGTTGTGTGCCTTGCTATGAGTTTAGCAAGGAGGTACGATAGTGATCCAGGAGTGGATCACTGGATAGCGGTCAAAGTTATCCTTAGTTACCTAAGAGGACTAAGGAAATATTTCTCGGTTATGGAGGTGATAAAGAGTTCATCGTAAAGAGTTACGTCGATGCAAACTTTAACACTGATCTAGATGACTGTGAGTCTCAATCTGGATACATATTGATAGTGGGAGCAATTAGCTAGAGTAGCTCCATGCAGAGTATTGTAGACATAGAAATTTGCAAAATACATATGGATCTGAATATGGCAGACCCGTTGACTAAACCTCTCTCACAAGCAAAACATGATCACACCTTAGTACTCTTTGGGTGCTAATCACATAGCGATGTGAACTAGATTATTGACTCTAGTAAACCCTTTGGGTGTTGGTCACATGGTGATGTGAACTATGGGTGTTAATCACATAAAGATGTGAACTATTGGTGTTAAATCACATGGCGATGTGAACTAGATTATTGACTCTAGTGCAAGTGGGAGACTGAAGGAAATATGCCCTAGAGGCAATAATAAAGTTGTTATTTATATTTCCTTATATCATGATAAATGTTTATTATTCATGCTAGAATTGTATTAACCGGAAACTTAATACATGTGTGAATACATAGACAAAACACCGAGTCCCTAGTAAGCCTCTACTAGACTAGCTCGTTAATCAAAGATGGTTAAGTTTCCTAACCATAGACATGTGTTGTCATTTGATGAATGGGATCACATCATTAGGAGAATGATGTGATGGACAAGACCCATCCGTTAGCTTAGCATAATGATCGTTAAGTTTATTGCTATAGCTTTCTTCATGACTTATACATGTTCCTCTGACTATGAGATTATGCAACTTCCGAATACCGGAGGAACACTTAGTGTGCTATCAAACGTCACGGGTGATTATAAAGATGCTCTACAGGTGTCTCCGATGGTGTTTGTTGAGTTGGCATAGATCGAGATTAGGATTTGTCACTCCGATTGTCGGAGAGGTATCTCTGGGCCCTCTCGGTAATGCACATCATATGAAGCCTTGCAAGCAATGTGACTAATGAGTTAGTTATGGGATGATGCATTACGGAATGAGTAAAGAGACTTGCCAGTAACGAGAGTGAACTAGGTTTGATGATACCGACGATCGAATCTCAGGCAAGTAACATACCGATGACAAAGGGGACAACGTATGTTGGTATGCGGTTTGACCGATAAAGATCTTCGTAGAATATGTAGGAGCCAATATGAGCATCCAGGTTCCGCTATTGGTTATTGACCGGAGATGTGTCTCGGTCATGTCTACATAGTTCTCGAACCCGTAGGGTCCGCACGCTTAACGTTCGATGATGATTTGTATTATGAGTTATGTGATTTGATGACCAAAGTTTGTTCGGAGTCCCGGGTGAGATCGGGGACATGACGAGGAGTCTCGAAATGGTCGAGAGGTAAAGATTCATATATTGGAAGGCTATATTCGGACATCGGAAAGGTTCCGATTGATTCGGGTATTTTTCGGAATACCGGGGAGTTACGGGAATTCACCGGGAGAAGTAATGGGCCTTATTGGGCCATACGGGAAAAGAGGAGGCAGTCCAAGGGGTGGCTGCGCGCTCCCCCCATGGCAAGTCCGAATTGGACTAGGGAGGGGGCGGCGCCCCCCTCTTTCCTTCTCCCTCTCTCCTTCCCTCTCTCCCCCTCTTGGAAAAGGAAGGGGAGTCCTACTAGGATTGGGAATCCTAATAGGACTCCCCCTTGGTGCGCCTCCCCCTTAGGCCGGCCACCTCCTCCCTCCCTCCTTTATATACGGGGGCGGGGGGCACCCCAAAGAGACACCAAGATTTGTCTTAGCCGTGTGCGGTGCCCCCGTCCACAGATTTCCACCTCGGTCATATTTTCGGAGAGCTTAGGCGAAGCCCTGCCGGAATCACTTCATCATCACCGTCACCACGCCGTCGTGCTGATGAAACTCTCCCTCGGCCTCAGCTGGATCAAGAGTATGAGGGACATCACTGAGCTGAACGTGTGCAGATCGCGGAGGTGCCGTGCGTTCGGTACTTGATCGGTTGGATCGCGAAGACGTTCGACTACATCAACCGCGTTACTAAACGCTTCCGCTTTCGGTCTACGAGGGTACATAGACACACTCTCCCCGCTTGTTGCTATGCTTCTCCTAGATAGATCTTGCGTGATCGTATGAATTTTTTTGAAATACTACGTTCCCCAACAATGGATTCCACAGAGCATGTACCGTCCAGCAGCTCCAGTGTACAGGCCTGCATATGCCGCACCTCGTCTGCCTCCTCCACCACCGAGGCAGCCTCTTCGAGCTGCACCACCTCGAGCTCCTGCACCTCGTCCTGATAGTGGACTATGCTTCAAGTGTGGCCAGCCAGGTCACCGTGCCAGAGACTGTTCTCAGAATCAGAATCAGTTAGCTCTTCCTTCTGCTGGCCATGGTATTGGCCGTGGTATTCCTCAGCAATGTAACAACAACGCCAGACCTTCTTATGGTCGTGGGCAGAACTACCACATCAACATGGCTGAAGCTCAGGATCAACCTGAAACTGTGATGGGTACACTTCTCGTTAATTCAGTACCAGCATCTGTTTTATTTGATTCAGGAGCATCGCATTCATTCATGTCGGAAGAATTTGCATTCATGCATGGCATTAAATATGAAAGCTTGCAACATCCACTAACGGTTAACACTCCCGCGGGCCAATGCCGAGCCTCCTTATTCAGCCTCGAAGTCACTATTGAAATTGAGGGGTTGAAGTTCCAGGCATTTCCCATTATTCTGAAATCCTCCAAGATTGACATTATTTTGGGAATGGATTGGTTGAAGGCCCACTACGCCTCAATCAACTGTGCCACTAAAGTTGTTCATCTTCTTCATCCATCAAATGAGTTGGTGAATTACCGTGCTCATATCACTCAAAACGCCGAGGCTCAGATTTACGCCTTAAATGCGTTGAACGCTTCTCCACTTGAGGGGATCGAAAACATTCCAGTTGTCTGCGAATTCCTGGATGTTTTTCCAGAAGAACTTCCAGGA
Source organism: Thinopyrum elongatum (assembly GCA_011799875.1). Classification (NCBI taxonomy): domain Eukaryota; kingdom Viridiplantae; phylum Streptophyta; class Magnoliopsida; order Poales; family Poaceae; genus Thinopyrum; species Thinopyrum elongatum. Next base: position 426,833,818 of record CM022297.1, read on the forward strand.
ATACCCCGTGCTAGAGCTGTCGAGTTTGTTATCGACTTGAAGCCTGGCACCACTCCTATTGCAAAGCGTCCTTACAAGATGCCTCTGCACCACCTACTTGAGCTTAAGGAAGAAATCGATAAATCGCTTAAGAAGGGCTTCATCCGTCCTAGTTCCTCTGCCTGGGGAGAACCGTCTCTCTTTGTCAAGAAGAAAGATGGTACGAATAGGTTGGTTCAAGATTAACGTCCTATCAACCAGGCAACCATTCAGAATAAATATCCGCTTCCCCAGATCGATGACTTATATGATCAACTTGCTGGATCATCGGTGTTCTCTAAACTCGACTTGAGGTTGGGTTATCACCAGATCCGTGTCCGTGAAGAGGATATTCCAAAGACTGCATTTGTTACTCGTTATGGCTCCTATGAATACACCGTTATGTCATTTGGTCTAACAAATGCTCCAGCTATGTTCTCCCGTCTGATGAATTATATATTCATGGATTACCTCGACAAGTTCATCATGGTATATCTCGATGATATTCTAGTATATTCAAAGAATAAGGAAGAACATGCCGAACATCTTCGTCTTGTTCTGGAGAGACTTCGAGAACACAAGTTGTATGCCAAGTACTCCAAATGTGAATTATGGCTTTCTGAAGTAACCTACCTTGGACATGTGATTTCCAAGGACGGAATTGCCGTTAACCCGGAGCGTGTTCAGGCTATTCTTGACTGGACTCCTCCGAAGAATGCCAAGCAAGTCCGAAGTTTTCTCGGCCTTGCAAGTTATTGCTATCGATTCGTCGAGAACTTTTCCAAGATTGCCAAGCCCCTGACTAATCTGCTCCACAAAGGTGTTAAGTTTGAGTGGACAGACAAATGTTAGGAGAGTTTCCAGACCCTCAAGGACAAGCTTACTTCTGCTCCAGTGCTTGCTCCTCCCGATTCTCGCAAGGACTTTGTAATTTATTGCGATGCCTCTCGTCAAGGATTAGGCTGTGTCCTAATGCAAGAACGAAAAGTAATTGCATATGCCTCGCGACAATTGCGTCCACATGAAGAGAACTATCTAGTGCATGATCTCGAACTTGCTGCTGTGATCTATGCTTTGAAGCAGTGGCTACATTACCTTCTTGGTAACCGGTGTGAGATTTATACTGACCATCAAAGCTTGAAGTATTTGTTCACTCAACCGGATCTTAATCTCTGTCAACAACGATGGTTGGAAACAATTACGGACTATGACTATGGTATTTATTATACTCCTGGCAAGGCTAATGTGATGGCTGATGCCTTGAGCCGCAAGTCCTATTGCAACAACCTCATGGTTAAGCAAGCTCAACCCCAGCTATATGAAGAACTGCGCAAGTTGAACGTCTGTATCATTCCACAGGGTTCTCTTAATAACCTTGTGGTACAGCCAGACCTTGAGAAAGCTGTTAAAGAAGCGCAAGCCAAAGATGCTGAAATTGATCTGATGAAGAAAGAGCTTCATCTTAAGAAGTACAGGGATTTCTCGATTGCAGAAGACGGAACCTTGTATTTCAGAGACCGCATCGTGGTACCTCGCTTCGAACTTATGACTGACAAACTCATGAAGGAGGCTCATGATACACCGCTGTCTATCCATCCGGGTAGCACCAAGATGTATCGGGATCTTCGACAGAGGTACTGGTGGTCTAGAATGAAGCAGGACATTGCTTGATACGTTGCTGAATGTGACGTATGTCGTCGCGTGAACGCAGAACATCAGAAGCCTGCTGGAATTCTTCAACCACTTCCTATTCCTTTGTGGAAATGGGATAAAGTGCAAATGGATTTCATTACTGGTCTTCCCAAGTCTCAGAAAGGTCACGATGCTATTCTTGTCGTCATCGACCAACTTTCCAAGGTTGCTCATTTTCTGCCTGTCAAGGAGACTATCACTGCTAGCCAGTTAGCAGAACTGTATATCTCCAGAATTGTTTCACTCCATGGTATTCCGAAGGAGATCAGTTCGGACCGTGGCGGTCTTTTCACATCCAAGTTCTGGGAAAGTTTCCAAGAAGCTATGGGAACTCACATTACCTGGAGTTCAGCTTATCATCCTCAATCCCAAGGCCAAGTCGAGCGAGTAAATCAAGTGCTTGAAGATATGCTTCGCGCTTGTGTTATATCATTCGGTAAGAAGTGGGAGGAATCTCTCCCGTATGCCGAATTCTCTTATAACAACAGCTATCAAGCCAGCTTGAAAATGGCCCCCTTCGAAGTGCTATACGGGCGTAAATGTCGAACCCCTCTGAATTGGTCAGAAACTGGGGAACGATCCCTCGTGGGACCGGACATTATTCAACATGCCGAAGAACAAGTCCGAATTGTCCGAGAAAATCTTAAGGCGGCTCAGGACCGCCAGAAGAGCAATTATGATCGCAAGCGATGGGGTCTAACTTATCTACCAGGTGATCAAGCTTATCTTCGTGTCACTCCTATGAAGAGCACCCGTCGTTTCGGAATCAAGGGCAAGCTAGCTCCACGCTATATCGGCCCCTTTCGCATTGTTGCCATACGTGGACAGGTGGCATATAAATTGGAGTTGCCACCGCAATTCTCTCATATCCACGACGTCTTCCATGTGTCGCAACTTCGTAAATGCTTCAAGGAGTCTCCTCACCGAGCAGTTGATCATGAAATGGTCGAATTGCAAGATGATCTTTCTTATAAGGAGCATCCCATCCGCATTCTCGATGAAGCTGAACGTCGAACTCGTCAGAAGACGACCAAGTTCCTGAAAGTACAGTGGTCGAATCACACTGAAGATGAAGCCACTTGGGAACGCGAGGATCATCTTCGGGAAGAATATCCCGACCTCTTTCCTTCTACCTCCTGAATTCTCGGGACGAGAATTTATTTTAGAGGAGGAGAATTTGTAACACCCTGTGTAATAGCCACTGTGGTTACCTGCTAATAATGCCAAGTCATCTCATTTGCAGTGCCTAGTCATAGTGGTTAATCTCAGCAATTCAAATACTTCTCCGAAAATCAACTCAAATTCGAAAGTGCAAAATAAATTTGCTCAAACACTATTGGAAAAATGTTCACTAAATAGCAAATATTCCAGAACCACTTATAAAAATATAATCAATGATACTTGGATTAGATAAATGACCCAAACTACATGAAACAGCACCAAAACAGCACTATTTAAATCATTTATAATTAAATCAAATGCAAATAGATTCCTACTTTGCCCAAACAAGTTTTTGGTGAAAGGAAATATTGCATTGTAATATTTGGGCCAAGTCCCACATTTTACAAAATAGCAAAAGTGGCCTAAATAATTACCTAACAGAAATAAATAAATAAAAGCAAAACAGAAAATAAGAAAAATAAAACGAGGCACTGTGCACTGGGCCTAAGTGCACAGTGCCCCGAAACCGGCCCAACCTCTCTCTCTCTCTCCCTCGCGCTGTCGCTCTCTCCATGGACGAGCACGCGCGCGCCGGCCGCGCATCGACACGCCGGCGTCCACCGACGCTACAGGGGCAGCGGAGGGGATAAGGGCGAGCTCGTCCATCCCCCCTGGACTCCTCGCTCACTCCTCACCTCTCTCCCTCACTCGTCCCTCGCCTCTCCCCTTTCAGATCCGTTCCCGGGCGCCGCCGTCGCCGCGCCACATCACCGCCGTGGCCAGCGGTCTCCCCGCGTCGTCTGAGTGTGCCAGGGAGGAGCACCGTGGTCGACCCCGTCCCCTGGAGCAATTTGAGGAAGCTGAGGAGCACGACATCGCACAGACGTGTCGTCTTCTTCCTCGGCACGCTGTCGATCTCCTCCGTCTCCGGCGAGCCTCTGCAGCTACTAATCCCCCAACGGCCTTATGTGCATGCCGCAAGGTGAGCCACAGCTCCTTCCCGCGCCCTTCTTTCTGCTCCGGCATACCCGTAGCGGCTGCTCCATGCGAGCCCGAGCCCATCGCCGCGGACCTCGTCGCCGACGAGGCTCCGGTGACCAAATGGTCACGGGTGTGTGTCTGCTAGATTCGCCGCACCGCGTAGAGCACGCTTAGCTTCTCCGTTCGAGCTACTGCATCCTGCAACGCCGATTCCATCGAGCTCCCGTACGCGCCGCCGCCTTTGCTCGTCGCCGGCGATGATTCCAGCCAGTTCTGGCGAATCTGCCACCATCACTCGATGCGCGAGATCTCCAGCGTTCGAACGCACCTGGCCTCGGCTCGAGCGGTGCTCCGCGGAGCATTTCCAGCCAAGTCCGGCGACGCACCGCCGCGTTTTTGGTCGCCGGCGCAACTCTGGCGCTGGCAGCTGACGTGGCAAGGTGGGACCCACCCCCTGGGTCACTAACTGTGGGCCCGAGGGGCCCAGTTGACTGAGTTGACTCAGTCAACTTTGCTGACTGGGCTCACTATGTCTATGACATGTGGGCCCCTCGACTAATTAGACTAATTAAGCGATTTACTAAATAAAATAATTAGTTTAGTCTAAACACTCACTGACAGGCTGGGCCCACACCTCTAATTACCCTGTTAGGTTAGCTTAATACTCTGTTAAACTAACAGAGGCTGACATGTGGGTCCCACTGGACCCACATGTCAGGTTTGACCCTGGTCAGCGAGGCTGTTGACTGCTGATGTCATCACCTAGTCATGTTGACATCATAAATCATTTCTGTTAATAAAAATAATTCTAGAAAATGATTAAATCTTTGAAAATTAATAACTTTTAAACCGTAGCTCAGATTGAAAAACTTAAAACATGAAAGTTGCTCAGAACGACGAGACGAATCTAATTGTGTCATCTGTTTCGATGCCGGAACCCCCTACGTAGGTGAAACCGCAACTTCGAGGCCGTATCCGGTATATGAATAGTGCATATACACCGGATAATAAATCCAACTTAAATCCTAAAGTAGCTAAAAATGCCTTAGACATACTTTAGGCAACCCTGCACTGCATCTTAGCATAGCATGCCCTGTACTGCATTGTTTACTGTGCATTTATGTGTTTCTTCCCCCTTCTCTCTCGGTAGACCCCGACGTCGACGTAGCTCCTGAGGCCGACGCCGCTCAGGAGCCCGACGACGCAGTTGACGATCTTGCCCTTGCTGCCGAGCAAACAGGCAAGCACCCCCCTTTTGAGCATTTCGATATCGCCCACTCTCTTCTCTCTTATGCTTGCATTAGAAGTTACTGCTGCTGCTGTTATCCTATATCTGCTGCATAGCCTGTTTAATTGTAACCTGCTGTTGATACTTACCTGTTATCCTAAACTGTTTAGTATAGTTTGGGTAGAGACCCAACAGAGACCCCACATTATCCCGACTGCCTCGCTGGATCATCAGAAGACCCGATAATGGGATCGAAGACCATGCCCCGGCACCGCACGTCACTTCCCCTTAGTTGCTCGACACTACTGGGTTACTATCGAGTACCGAGGGTGATACCTCGTGAGCACTTCTGATGATAACCTTGTAGGTTAGTTAATCGGGTGTGGTCAGCGAGGATGATTCCTCCTACACCACCCTCGATAACGACATCGTCGCGCAACTCCTCAAGAGTGGACCTCGAGGGTGATTCCTCCTTCGTTCACCTTGACAGTAACATCAGAGGGAATTCCATCAAGGGTGATTCCTCAGGGTTCCCCTTGGTGTTAGACACATGGTTACCTTTGTTATTATGACTGAACACTGAACCATGATACTAAAGACGGGTCGGCCCTGAGGGGTACCCGCGCGAGCTTAATTGCGAGTGATGTGGAGTCGGGTTGACCTGGAGGGTGCCCGCGAGATAAATACGAGGCGTGGTCGGGCATTCCTAGCCCTTGCCGTAAGTCCTCGAGACGGGGCGACGGGGTCACATCGATTGTGAGTCTCTGCTCGTTACCGCGCGCTCCTAATCCACTAACGGTTTGGATATTTGATCCGAGGGGCCTCTGGCCTGATAGCACTAACCATCACGTGGGCATAGTATGGGCGTTCTGCGTCGTATATTTCAGCCGGAGCTTAATGGACGTCAGCGACTGAGCGGCGCGCGCTGGATTGGACTAGTTACGCAACCGCGCTTGTATTAAGGGGTTGCTAGGTCTGCTTCCGGCCGCCCTCGCAACATGCAGGAGTTCCCAGGGCGATGGCCCAAGACCCCTGGGGGCATAGGTTTAGTCCGGCGTGCTGACCTCTCTGTTAAGTTTTCGGTCGGGTTGCGGCGTATCGATTGGCCGAGGCCGGGCATGACCCAGAAAAGTGTGTCCGGCCGGAGTTAATCGAGCGTGGTGGGTAAGTTGGTGCACCCCTGCAAGGAAGAAAACATCTATCGATAGCCTGTCCTACGATAACGGACACTCGGAGATGTATCCCGATCGGTACAACTAGAACTGGTGACTTGAGATGATACTGGATAGTATGGTTCTGGGATCGCTTTCTCGCAGGGAGTCGAGGAAGGATCTCTGGGCGAGGTTGATGACATTACTACTACTTTACATTATGTTAATCTGCACTCTTCTAATGCTGCAAGACCGATGAAGATGCTGAAGATGCTAGTCTTCGATAGGACTAGGCTTTCCCCCTCTATTCTGGCATTTCTGCAGCCTAGTCCACATATACAGCCCCCTTTGAAAATGTTGCATATGTAGTGTAGATCCTTGCTTGCTGAGTACTTCAGATGAGTACTCACGTTTGCTTTATTTTCTTTTTCTCCCCATATCCAATTGACGCCGCCAGATGATGGAGCCCCTGAGGTAGCTGCCCCCGTCGACGACTACGGCTACTACTACTACTAACCTCCCGGTGAGTACTACTATGAGGAGCCGACCAATGACCAGGAGTAGGATTCGGAGGGTCCTAGGCAGGAGGCCTACGCCTTTCGATCGTAGTATTTTATTTTGCCCTGCCTTTCTAAAGGCCTATCTGTTCTTCTGTAATATCTGTACCCAGATATCTGATGCTTCCGCTGACACTTGTATGCCATCGAGCTATGTATTCGAGCCCTCGAGGCCCTATCTTGTAATATAAAGCTTGTATGACTTTATTTATGTTTTAGAGTTGTGTTGTGATATCTTCAAGTGAGTCATTAGGCTTGATCGTGTGCATTTGCGTGTATGATTAGTACACGATTAAGCTAGGGTCGTCACAGTAGGTTCGCCAAAGTGATCATCTGTGTATCTGGTACTGTCTATCTTCGTGCACCCAACAAGGAAGACACAGAAATGTTGATGGCAGAAAATGAGAGGTGAGGTTGGCCCGACTCTACTGCAGGGTGCTGCTAACGTGACACTACGATCAGAGACCCTTTGATGAAACTATGTGCGATGCATTAATCGCAAATGGGGATGTAAAAGAACAGTCAAAAAAGATGTAAAACATTTGCGATGGCGGAGACATCAAACACGGTTCAGATTTTAGTTACATGTGCGATGCGGGGCATACAGTTGATTCATACGAACTGTTTGCGATTAGACAGAACAACACAAACGGGCAGCCATATCAATGTGTGTGCGATATACAGCATACAGTTCGCTCTGATGAACTGTTTGCTATTAGGAAATGCAACAGAAATGGTCAGCCGGATCAAGGTGTGTGTGATATACAGCATACGGTTCACTCGGACGAACTGTTTTCGATTAGGGAAGAGAACACAAACGGTTCAATTTAACAAGATGTGTGTGATATGCGGCATACAGTTCACATAGATGAACTGTTTGCGATGAGCCAAAAGAACACAAACAATTCGTGTAAACAAGATGTGTGTGATACGCAGCAAACAGCCCACTCGGATGAACTGTTTGCGATGAGAAATTATAACACAGACGGTTACTATAGTTAGTTCGTGTGCGATTCTGTTTGTACAAAAAACTTTGAAAAATGCAAACTAGTTGCTTGCGGTGGCTAGGAGTATCGCACACGATGCGTCTGCGAGTACTCGTGTGCGATGATTAGTAAGTTACACATACGTTTCCTTATGTTAACACGTGTGTGATAAATAACACGTGGCACCACATACGGTATTCGGGTTGTGTGTGTGCTCCACTTAGTCTTCTCGCGCTCCAGCAAATTCTTCCCGCGCTCCACATGGGTGAATTGTAAAATCCACGCCCCTTCCCTCATCAGTTTCCCGCCACCAGCTAATGGCTTGCTGCATATAACCCAGGCGGCAACGCACCGTCGCGACACTCTGCGCAGATCTAGTCCTCACCCATATACCATTAGTTATTCCAAGCATGCCAGGCAACGACCAAAGCTTCGACGTCGACCCCTACCTGCGTTACATCTTTGGCGAGGAGAATGAGCCAGAGCAGGTCGGGGAGCAAGAGCTTCATCGGCCGGTGCAGGCACCATGGCCCATCGGCAGCGATATCGGCGTGACAGTCCTTGGGCGCACAATCGACATATTGCAGAGGAGGTGTGATGAGCAGTTTGCCATCCACCGTGCAAAAGATCCAGAGCTGCTCGGCGGCATGATCGATGACCCACCCGAAGAGCCGCCGTCACCAGTGCTCATCGAGAGCCTGATGCCCCGCAAGGAATGGCCAGAGGACCTCTGCGATTCAGTCAAGACACAGCCAGCCTGCGGCTTCATCATTGCCCGCGGCGGCCGTGTCAACCTCGATCCCGATGATGTGGTGGCCAGGCTCGAGCGCATCCTTGGCAGAGTTGACGTCCCCGATGAAGTAGAACGTCGCCAACGTGATATCTTGAGGATGCAGGTGATGGACGGAATTTGCTACCAGGCCAGAGACATGGAAATGGAGTGTTTCCGTGGAGATATCATGCGCGCGATTGCATGATGTCAAGCTCTTCTGGAAGAGGCCCAGCAGCCCCAAGAGCCTCCCAGCGCCAGCAGCTCCGTAGGCGGAGGCGGGTTGGGACACTTGGAATGAACGGCCGCAAGGGTGCTATGCTGATCATGGAGTCCGAGAAGACCGTCGTCGGAAGGCCGCCAGCTCAGCCTTTTAGCCTATATTTTATTATAATTGTATGCATATGTAGGTCGTGAGTGTTTTGGGCGTTGCCGCATGTGGCATTTTAAATTATCCTGAATATGTAAAACAATTATTAACCGTTGCCATTGTAAATTTGCCTCAACGGCGAGCAGAGCGCGCGTAGGGACGCCAGAGCGTAGCGCGCCGCGGCCGCCTCAATGGCAAGCAAAACGCGCGGACGGACGCAAGCAGAGCGCGCCGCGGCCGCCTCAACAGCGAACAACCACGTGGTCAACCTTCTGGCACCTCTTGGGAGGCGCGACGGCGCATCCATCGGACACGATGGTGATATCTTGACCGTGTGTGATAGTGGGCAGACACGTACACGTACATCTGAGAATGCGGGCCCACGTTTCGGGCTTTCGATGCATGGCATATGGTTGATCCATAAGAACTATTTGCGATGAGCCAGAACAATAGAAACGGGCTTTGTAGGCCCAGAACCATCAATAAATTTTGACCTTGTTTCTCGTCACATTGCAGATTACAACGCAATAAGTAATTGCAAATCTGTTCACACCTATCAAACTAATATGTGTTCACACTTAGCACCGGGCTATAAAAACTACCCACTCGAAAATTACTTCACAGTTCCTCTCCTCATCACCCACAAAACTGGTCTTTCCTGTCAAGTCATTCCGCCATGACCGGTAGGAGGAGTTTCGGGTGGACATATAACCAGGCAGCAAAGACCAAGGCCGCGAAAGCACTGGAGAGATCCCGCCGCCAAGCGGCAGCCGCAACAGAGATGTCCCGGCGCACCGCGGAGCCCTCGAATGAGCTCTCACGGGCACGCGAGGGCTCTCACAAGCACACTCGCCACGTCGGCGATCGCGATGAGCTGGCATTGCTGAAGTCCTTGGCCGTCGACGACGACATTATCGCTGGCCTCATTAAGTAGCAGGAGCCGGTCGACGGCTTGATGAAGCTGCTCGAGATCAGCAATGCCTTGGTTGAGAAGGTGACCGGCCTCGTCGAGCAACTCATGGGTGACAATGCGAAGCTCCTCAAGGCGCTCGCCGAGAAGGAGCAGGAGGCCGCCGGCTGGAAGATGTTGCATGAGCAGAGCAGTGCCTCGGGATGATGTTGACAGTGGTCATCGAGGAACTGATGGGTAACTTGAGGAAGCTCCGGATCGAGCGCGAGCAGGAGGTGGAGGAATCCGTGGCTGCTTTCAAGCAAAGTCGTGAGGAATTGAAGAAGGAGTTGGAGGATGTCGTTGCCCGGCGATCCATCGAGGAGTAGAGACAGTAGCGACCCAGATCGTTGTCTGCGATTTCCTTCTTCTCTTGCCCCCGTGTCTTCCGGGCTTTGCCGCATGTGGCATTTTAAATTATTCGGAATATGTAAGACAATTATTATCCGCGCCATTGTAAATTTGTTTTCGTATTATCCGTTGCCATTTTATTTGTCGTCGTATTATCCATTGCCCTATGTGGCATTTTAAATTAGGCCGGAATACGAGTTGAAAACACGAAAAAAGCAAATGCTAACGTTGAGCGGGGCCATGGGATCACAAGCAAACACCCTCCGTCCAGGTGCTTTAATTAATCGCGTGTTAAACAGCGGCTCAACTGCCATTAATGGAGAAGTTGTGAGCGAGGCGGGCAGCTGGTGGATGGAGGTCAAAGAGCTCGCTTCCCGGTGAGCATGGGCAGCCTTGCTGCTCGCACGCGTCCCGTCGAGCCTGCGCGGCGGACTGCTCGCACGCGTCCTATCGAGCCTGCACGGCGGACTGCTCGCACACGTCCCGTCGAGCCTGCACGGCAGACTTCTCACGCTCGTTCCGTCTAATCAAACAGCTGCACGCACGCTATCGAGTATGGTTAAATTTTGGCACAAAATACAAAGATGACCAATGAACGAGGACGGAGGTAGTACTATCCCATAAGAAAAGAGGGACGCGTGGCCGCACTTAAATGGTTACGGGAACACACGGTTCATATAATACAACCGTTTGTGATATTAACGTGTCAGCTATTTGTTTCAAAAGGACTTCGTTGGCTATTAATGTGTGCGCCTTGTCTCAAACTGGACAATTTTTTTTTACCACGGCATATATGTGCCATGTCATGAAACCATGCCAAGTTTCATGTTTTTTGGGTGAGTTTTCGATTTACTGGGATTTAAAAACCGAGATTCTCAATGTTTCAGGATGACGAGAAGTTTGTAATTCATTCTCATTCCTTCAATGAGACCTAAACATGCACCCAATGACACATGTACGATTTTTCACCCATTTTGCTTCACTGGAGCATGTGCTTGTAGTTCAAATTTGAATTATGGACTACATTAAATGCCTAGAAAACTCAATTAATATATAAAATGGCCAAACAAACCCTGAATAGTTTCAAATTTCAGCACGACACTCCTGTTATTCTATGTTGCCTGTAGAAAACAAAGTTCAAGGCGAGAAGAGGCAGCGATTATCGTTTCGCCCACAAGAGGGGCATGTTTCCCTACCGGAACCACAAGGGTTGCGAGAAGCTTTGGTTTGAAAGAGGCTTGTAATATAGCTTGGCCCAAATTGGAAAATTATTTTACCACGACATATATGTGCCATGTAGTGACACCATGCCAAGTTTCATGATTTCCTGGTGAGTTTTGAATTTACAGAGATTTAAGAACCGAGATTCGCAATGTTTGTGGCCAAGCCAGCACGCCGAGACGGTTGAATTCATTCCCATTCCTTCCATGTGACCTAAACATGCACCCCAAGGACACATGTACGTTTTTTCTACCCATTTTGGTGCTCTGGAGCATGTATTTGTAGTTCAGATTTGAATTATGGATATTAAATGCCTAGAAAACTCAATTAATGAATAAAAACTGTCAAACGAACCCTGAATAATTTCAAAGTTCAGCGCGAATCTCCTGTTGTTCCATGTTGCGTGTAGAAAAAAATACAAGGCTAGAAGAGGGAGCGATTATTGTTTCGCCCACAAGGGGGACACATTTCCCTATCGGAACCATGAGGCTTCTTTGAGAGAAGCTCCGGTTTGTAAGAGGTTTGTAATAAAGCTTGGCCCAAATTGGACAATGTTTTTACCACGACATATATGTGCCATGACGTGACACCATGCCACCTTTCATGACTTTCTGGTGAGTTTTGGATTTATGGGGATTTAAAAACCGAGATTCCAAATGTTTGAGGATGAGCCAGGACGCCGGTACGGTTGTAATTCATTCTCATTCCTGGCATGGGACCTAAACATGCACCCAAGGACACATGTATAATTTTTCTAGCCATTTTGGTGAACTGGAGCATGTATTTGTAGTTCAGATTTGAATTATGGACATTAAATGCCTAGGAAACTCAATTAGTGTATAAAAAGGCCAAACGAACATTGAATAAGTTTAAATTTCAGCGCTAATCTCCCGTTGTTCCATGTTGCCCATAGAAGAAAATATAAGGCGAAAAGAGGCAGTGATTATCGTTTCGCCCACAAGGGGGACACGTTTCCCTACCGGAACCACGAGGCTTCTTTGAGAGAAGCTCTGGTTTGTAAGAGGTTTGTAATAAAGCTTGGCCCAAATTGGATAATGTTTTTACCACGACATATATGTGCCATGACGTGACACCATGCCACCTTTCATGACTTCTGGTGAGTTTTGGATTTATGGGGATTTAAAAACCGAGATTCCAAATGTTTGAGGACGAGCCAGGACGCCGGTACGGTTGTAATTCCTTCCCATTCCTGGCATGGGACCTAAACATGCACCCAAGGACACATGTATAATTTTTCTAGCCATTTTGATGAACTGGAGCATGTATTTGTAGTTTAGATTTGAATTATGGACATTAAATGCCTAGAAAAATCAACTAGTGTATAAAAAGGCCAAACGAACCGTGAATAAGTTCAAATTTCAGCACATATATCCTGTCGTTCCATGTTGCCCGTAGAAGAAAATACAAGGCGAAAAGAGGCAGTGATTGTCGTTTCGCCCACAAGGGGGACACGTTTCCCTATCGGAACCACGAGGCTTCTTTGAGAGAAGCTCCGATTTGTAAGAGGCTTGTAATAAAACTTGCGCCAAAATGGACAAAAAAAATTCCTCGACATATATGTGCCATGTCGTGAGACCATGCCAAGTTTCACGATTTTCGGGTGAGTTTTGGATTTATGGGGATTTAAAAACCGAGATTCTTCTTATGAAATGTTTTCAAATAGCACATGGTTCACTCACGAAAGCCGTGTGCCTACTAAACCATGGCCGATGGCCCCCCTGCTGCGCGCGCGATCTGAGTCATGCTTTCTAATTAGCCAGAACCCAAACCCCACGGATCGTACGTCTGCACCGTTGGATGCTCCCAGATCGAACGGCAATCCTCATCCCTTTCGACAGCACATGCAGTATATGGGTAAGCACTGTGTGCATGCGTCGTGCTAGCTCACGCTTCCTTCTCTACTAAGTTTTCTATATTAATGTTGTTATATATCCAAACACGCTACCGTTTCCCGCCACTCCTCTCATCGGTTTCCCGCCTCTTCTCCCATTGTTTTCCCGCTGCCAGTGTCAGTGTTCATTGAAGGCTAGGCGGCGACACACTGGCCATGTAAATATCGCACACAGTTTCTAAAAGCACAAATGTGTGTGATAGGAGGAAGTAGGTCCCATAGGGTGACCATCGTGAAATGCCTTAAAGGCAAGGAGGCAATTCCTATCAGCAAGGGGCGGCTTCCCATCCGCTAGCCTAGTCGAATAGACGCTTAGAAGTTAAGCGTGCTCGGGCTGGAGTAGTCTAAGAATGGGTGACCCGGTGGGAAGTTACATTTCTCAAGCTTCATTTAATTTATAGACTATGTTTTTATTGGTTATTTTTTGCTCTAAAAATATCAAAGAATGATTGACTCTATAGTGACATGTCATGGCGATTATATAAACTTTGGGATCCTTGTTTTGCTAATTTGTAGACTATGTTTTTATTGGTTATTTTTTGTTCTCAAAAATCAAAGAATGATCGACATCTATAGGCCCACACAAATTATCCCTTTGACTCAATGCACGAGAAGGGTTTACTCTTTGCTCTGTGTGCTATGTTAGAGCAAATCAAGTTTCAGTACATGCGTTGGACGGCACCCGGCCCCTACCCCCCCCCCCCATCTGCCCCGAAGTTGCATTCCCGACATCGTGCGTCTTTAACCTGGCCGCGGGGGGGTATGATGTTCAGTTTGTAATGTTACTGATGTAGTTGGTGCCCCATCGAACTTGTGCTTTCGGGATTTGAACAAATCACACATCAGACCCATACAATTTTTTCAGGTCGCATGCAGGGTATAGGGGGGCGAGTGTTCTGATCGAGCATGTCTCCCTTGTGCGGTTTATAGACGCCGCACATATCTGTGGGCTCCCCGAGGTATATATATTATCTTTGACCGATAACGAGGGGGGCCCACACAATCTATCCCTTTGACCCAAAAATGAGAAGGGTTTGACCAAGATGGTTTCCTATTGCTATGTGTGCCATGTTAGACCAAATAAAGGTTGAGCGCATGTGTTGGACGACACCCCCCCCCCCCCCGCCGCCTCGAAGTTGGGAAACCGACATCGTACGTATTGAACCAGGCTTGGGGTCGGGTACGGTGTTTGGTTTGTAATATAGTTGGTGGCCCATCGAAGTTGTGCATTTGGGATTTAAACACATCACACACCACCGTACCATACATATTTTTGGGCCGCATGTAGTGTATACAGGGTCTTCTGATCGACCACGTCTCCCTTGTGCGGTTTTTTGTGACGACACGCATATCTGTGGGCTCCCCGAGTGTATATATATCATCCCTTTAACCGATAACGAGGGGTATGTGTTGGCCATGAATGGATTCCTCCTAGTTCGTGTTAGGGCCGGTCACCGTCACATGTCGTTCAACCAAAGCTCGAGCTCATGCATTGTCAGGATTCCCTCCCACATGCTCGGATTGCTGGGTTCGACCTACACCGTACCCTGCGTATCTCGTCCTTAACTACCTAGCCTTCATGGTTGTTGTCTGTATCGAGAGGTAGGCACCACATCTAAATTGTACATTATTCTATATTGAAAACACACATCACCCCTTCCAACGTACATCATTTTGGGCCGCGTGCAAGAGGTACTAGTTTTGTGGTCCCTCTCGTGCGATTTTTTATGATGGTTCAATCTATTGGCCCAAGCGGTTTATCGACAACAGTTGTCGTTTGACCAAACGATAGATTCACTGGTCAGTCTTATGGTAGGTGATGGCGACATGCATGTATGACCAAAGTATCATTACGTGCATCCGCCCCGTTGACATGAAGTGGGAGGTGGGTCAAGCACCCTAGCTAGCTACGACATTATGTCATTATAGATATATCCAAGGGTGCTTTCGGGTTTGCGAGGCAGGTGCCACCAAAGTTGTGCATTGTGTATTTAAAGTTTTAAACATCACACCCTATATTCCTACATATATTTGGCCACTTCCAGGTGGTTCTTGACTTCTGGCCCCTCTCATCGATCTTCGATGACGCGCCCAACCATGGGCCCACGCGGTCAAAGTTGTGCATTGGAATTTTGAACATCACAGACCACCCTTTTAACTCATATATATATTTGGGCCACATGCTGGTGTGGCTGTCTTCTGACCCTCTCTAACGTTTTTTTGCTGCAAAGACTCTGATAACGCTCAACGGACATGGGTATAATGTCTTAACCGTGTGTGATGCAAGTGCGTTGTGAATCACCACGACTGCGCAAGCGTGAGCAAAGGTGGAGGTACTGGCTCAACCGTGTGCGATGCATGTGCGCTGTAAAATCACCACGACCGCGCAAGCGCGAGCAAAGGTGGAGGTACTGGCTTAACCGTGTGCGATGCAAGTGCGCTATAAAATCACCACCTGCGCAAGCTAAAGGCGGGTAGTTTATTTAGATTGAATTCCACGTCTGCGTCTGAAAATTAGGACGAACCGTGTGTGATAGACCAGTTGGCTAGAAATCTAAAAACAAACTACCCGCCTTGAGCGTTGCAAAAATCGGCGGTTCCGCCACTTTTCCTTATTATCATACACGCATATTCTTATTGGACCGTGCGCGATCTTGGGTACTCCCGCCCCGTATCAATTCCTTTACCCAAATTTTAGTAGCCGTCGTACTTCAACCGTCGCCCACACTCCTCCAGCACCGACCTTATAGTAAAATTACAGTAGCCGAGGCATTTGAACCGTCGCCCTCCCTCGTCCACCACCATCTCCACCCACCATTACTAAAAATTTCAGTAGCCGCGGCGTATCCTCAAACACCACCCCCCCTCCACAGTCCCCCACCCGGCCCCCTCCCCCCCTCTAACCCTAGCTCGCCGCCACCGCCGCCAACCCCTGCCGGTCTGCCCGTTCCTCCTAGCTTAGATAATAAAGTTCAGGTTACCCAGCGATTCCCATACCGTCACCCCACTCCCCTGAGTTTTTAGATGAGGCCTGCGGTGTCCCTCCCCGTCAGATCCACATCCCCTGCTCCAGAATGTCGCAGCCTAAGCTCGACCACGTATCCCGAGGAGCCCAACGAGCGTTCGGCCAAGAAGAGGTTTATCATGGCCTCTTCGGCGGACGTTGGCGAGGTGGCCCCCATTTGCCCCGACCTATCGATCCCGGAGCAACACATCGCCGCGGAAGCCGGTGAAGACGTTGACTACGTTGCCATGCCGAAGGCTTCATGTCAGCGGGCTAGCGTATTACTGTATCTTGGGAAAGCTGGCTACGACATCAAGCTCGTCGACAGCGACGGCTTCACGCGGGCCTTGTCACAGGTTAAGTGGTCCATCCCCAACCCCTCTGGTTCAACCGCCGTCGATCTCTTCGACGGCCCTGCCGCTGATCTCCTCCGCCACGCAGTCAAGGATTTGCGATCCTTGTACACCATCGAGCCCATTTTATCATTTCTGAAGGACACGTTCTACGGCGGCGGCTTGGGATCCTCAATTGCCAAGTCAGATCTCATCGACCACGACCACGAGGAGGGCACCCACAAAGGTTCTTCCAAGGTGAAATAGCCCATCTGTGACATCAGAGAGCGCACCATGGGTCTGTGCTCTTCCAACTGGAAGGACCCCGTCCATGACATATGAGGCAACATCCTATCAGCAAATCTTACCTTTTCTAGATTGCCAACCAGTACCCTTTGTTGTAGTAGCATTTGTCGTGCGGTGTTTTAACTGTGCCGTGTTTAGTTATTTCAGTTATGCAAAAATGTATTGTTCAATAGGGCTATGTGATGTTTAAGTATGAATTGTCCACTTCAGTTTCACGAATGGCTATATTTGGTTGTTTATAGTGAGTAGATGCCTTGTTTATCTGTATTTGGTTGTTAGGTTGGTTGCAGTGAGCATTTTTTTCAGTTATCGAGCAGATGCCTTGTTTATATGTATTTGGTTCTTAGGTTGGTTGCAGTGAGCATTTGTCCAGTTATCAAGTAGATGCTTGTTTATCTGTATTTGGTTGTTACGTTGGTTGCACTGAGCATTTGTCCAGTTTTCAAGCAGATGCCTTGTTTATCTGTATTTGCTTGTTAGGTTGGTTGCAGTGAGCATTTGTCCAGTTTTCAAGCATATGCCATGTTTATCTGTATTTGCTTGTTAGGTCGGTTGAAGTGAGACTCTGTTCAGTTTTCAATGACTATATTTGGTTGTTATACTGCTCATTTATGCCTTGTTTATTTCAGTCATTCACAATGTGATGTTCATTATGTGCAAGTCGGAACTGTGCCGCTCGACTGCATCAATATCAGTTTGAACGGCTATATTTGGTTCTAGTTATGCCTGGTGTAGTTAACACTTGCCCTTTATTTCAGTTTTACACATTTATCCAGTGTGATGTTTAAGCATTGCCTACGTTCTATTCATTTTCAACAATACCAGTTTGAATTGCAATATTTGATGGCTGTTAAGCCTGTTGTCGGTAACATTGCCTTCCATTTTATATCTGCTTTAACAGCATGCTGAAACCAACACATTCAAGCTATCATTTGGAGATGATGTTGTTTACCTTTGCTATATTTGTTTGATGTTAAGGTTGCTGCATGCCTTTCCACTACTTATGCGGGACAACAACGGGAGTGGGCACCATTTTCCACCGAGGTTAGTTTCATCCCTCGGCTTGTATTCCCCCCGTCGTTCCATAATGTAGTGCATATAGATCCATGCCTGGACACTTGTTAGCTTCTAATATTGACTTGTTGCTTGTAAGGACATATGCCCTTGGCAAGGATCCACGCATCGACCCTTTTTGCGTATGGGGCAACTAATAAGGATTATTAGCAAAAAGATACGAACGGTGGCAAGCAAATTATTTTTTTACGCTCTATCCAACACAATAGTGAGCTGTAGGATGGTAACTACAAACTCTGCAGCCTTCTCTTTTTACTGCCCATAATGAGTTGTTAGACAAGAATGTCTTAATCTTTTTCATTCGCAGTGGTTCCCGAAGCAGTTTACTCAAGATTACCTTGCAAAGTACATGATTGGTGGACACTCAATGAAGGTTAAAGTATTTCATCCAGACTACAATGAGCATCGAGAAGTCCTAATGAAGACAGTGAAGGATGGACGGGCACCCATCACAAGGGGTTGGCCTAGAGTCGTGCGTGCATTACGCATGGAGGAGCGCACAATATGGGCATTCCACTTCACCTTCTCCAGCAACCAGAATGTCTTTCACCTCACTCTTTACAGTCTTTAGTATAACTGTGGTTCATCATTCTTTACTTGGTGCTTTTGTATATGTACATGTGCATCGAATTATGCATTCATGGTTGAACCTATATTTGTAATAAACATGGTTGGATATGAAATAAGTGATTGCCTACTTTCAAATTCAAAACATGTGATTTTTAAATTAGGGATTACACTGCACACGGTTTGCGAAAGCGAAACATCTGCGATAGACGTAGAGATCACACACGTTTCTAGGATCCACTACGTGTGCGATCAATCTCTACTGCACACACGATCAGCCAAGAAAAAACGTGTGCGATTAACAACAGCATCGCACACAGTTCTCTCTTATTAAATGTTTACGATAGTCACCTTAACACACACGCTTTGTAATTATGGATTGTTTGTGATGTTGTGGGCATCGCAAACGTTTGGTCATAGAAGAACGCGTGCGATAGGTCGATCATCCGACGCGGGTACGACGGATGAATCGTGTGGGATGTATTCAAGCATCGCATACAGTTTTATAGCGAGAACTGTGTGCACTCTTACATCGAATCGCATACAGTCGAGGAAAAGTAAATGTGTGTGATTGTCTGCTTCTATAATTGTGAGCCGTTTGTGATGGGTCACGCATCATAAACGTAGCACCACAGAATACCGACTGCGATGGCAATCTGAGCACAAACGAGTTGCAAGGATGGAGCATTTCGGATACTCGAGATATCAGAAACAGTTTAGTAGGGACAACTATATGCATCAAGGCTCCCTATCCCCGACGGTTTCTAGGTCGTGTGGGAAGGACCCCCCTATTGCAGTCACTCACTTGGCGACGGTTCGAAACGCCGTCGCGGAAAGGGGTTAAAAACCGTTTGTATAGCACCTCGCTGTACCAGTGCGACATGCTTGGAAGCGTTGACTGCATGCACTGGACTTGAAAAAACTGCCGGAAGGCATGGCACGGGCAGTAGTATTGTGGCAAGTCTCGTGATGCAACAATTGTGCTAGAGGCCGTAGCATCTAAGGATTTATGGATTTGGAATTGCTTTTTTGGTATGCCTGGTACTCTCAAGTTACAACGGTCTCATTTGTTTGCTAGACTTGCTAGTGGTGATGCTCCTGCTTGCAACTACACAGTGAATGGGCATGAGTACACAAAGGAGTACTATCTTGCAGATGGTATTTACCCTTCTTGGTGTACATTTGTAAAGAGCATCAAAAGCCCAAGATCAGGAAGCACATTGAATTTGCAACGGCACAATAGGCTGCCCGAAAAGATATTGAAAGAGCCTTTGGGGTTTTGTAATCTAGGTTTGCCATTGTTCGTCGTTCTGCTCGGTTTTGGGACAAGTGAACCCTGAACAACATCATGACATATTGTGTGATTCTTCACAACATGATCATCGAAGATGAGAGGGACATGAACTTGGAGTTCTTCTACGACAATGTCGGTAGCCGTGTGAAGCCAGCTACAGACCCTGACCGCATACAAGCATTCCTTCAGACATACCGGCAGATTGAAGACACAAACACCCACCATCAGCTTCAGGAGGATCTTATTGGGCACCATTGGCAAAGGCATGGGCGGTAAAAACTGTCATTTTTACATTCATTTCATTTAATTCATGTGTGATTTGTATCATTGTAGTATTCGGGACAATTCTTGTATTGAATTATTAGTTTAATTCGGTGATTTTGAATAATTATTGTGAGTTGGATGATTGTTCTATTATTAATATTCACATTTTACCTTATATTGAATTCATAATTCTGTGTAATGTGTGACATATGTGTAAAATTCAGAAAAACCATGTGTTTTGCGGGCTGGCGCGGGCTGCGGCTTTACAGACCCGGCATAGCGGTATAGTAAAACAGAATATTCGCAGACTGTAAACACACTATAAGGGTCCGCGATATAAGGGTCTGCTAGAGATGCTCTTATAAGCTTTGCTCCCCACATCCCTACGTTTAGATCTTCATGCTTGCTCTCTAAAATGGACCAGGAGTTAATCCAGAAACATAAGTGATTTTCTTAGCTCTGAAACATATATTATTTCTACTCTTCCCAATAACCTAATAAACATAAGAAATTCCAGAGAAACTAAAAATATTGAAGTTCTTTGGAGAACATCTCAATGAACTTTCCAAAACATTTTCTCAGATCACTTGGCACACATCTCATGTTACACGCACGTTGCAATAATCTACAGACAAGCCTAGCAAAAAAATAGTCAAAGAAGAGATGATCTATGGTTTCTTCTTTGCACAAAGGAGGCAAGCATTACTGTCAATCCATCCTCTCCTCAATCGATTATCTTTAGCCAAGATGCTGTTTTTAGTCACCATCCAAAGAAACAAAACTTGATGATCGTTGCTTCCTTGTGTCATGTTGTTTGTCTTCAAAAAAGTATTTGACGATGACCGCTCTTTCACAACCCTCAATGAGACCATTGCCGCTTCCTCGTATCATGTCATTGTCTTTAAGAAACATAACTTGACAATGTAGAACAATTTGCCGCGCCCTGCCTTGGGGGAAATAAACTCTAAAACTTTGCGCAAAAACCGGCAATGGCACTATGATACGCCTCCAACGTATCTATAATTTTTTATTGTTCCATGCTATTATATTATCCATATTGGATGTTTTATGTGCATTAATATGCTATTTTATATCATTTTTTGGGACTAGCCTATTAACCTAGTGCCCAGTGCCAGTTGCTGTTTTTTTCCCTTATTTTTGTCTTTTATAGAAAATTAATACCAAACGGAACAAAACTTTTTGAGGATTTTTCTTGGACCAGAAGACAACCACGAAGCTTCGGGAAGAGGCCAGAAGACCCACGAGGGGGCCACAAGCCCTAGGAGCATGCCCCCTAGGCTAGTGGGCCCCCCGTGGCTCTCCTAACCCTAATCTCTGCTCTATAAATACCCAAACATTCCCTTTACGTCATAGGGCACACCAAAAATAGTTTTTCGCCGTCGTAAGCTTCTGTTCTCGTGAGATTCCATCTTGGGGCCTTTTTCGGCACTCTGCCGGAGGGGGATTCAATCACGGAGGGCCTCTACACCAACCTTGCTGCCCTTCCGATGATGTGTGAGTAGTTTACCACAGACCTACGGGTCCATATCTAGTAGCTAGATGGCTTCTTCTCTCTCTTTGATCTTCAATACAATGTTCTCCTCGATGTTCTTGGAGTTCTATTCAATGTCATCTTCTTTTGCGGTGCGTTTGTTGAGATCCGATGAATTGTGGATTTATGATCAGATTATCTATGAATATTATTTGAGTCTTCTCTGAACTCTTTTATGCATGATTAAGATAGCTTTTGTATTTCTCTCCGATCTATTGATTTGGTTTGGCCAACTAGATTGATCTATCTTGCAATGGGAGAGGTGCTTTGTTTTCTGTTCAATCTTGTAGTGTCCTAACCTAGTGAAAGTAGGGGTAGCGAGGTGATACGTCTCCAACGTATCTATAATTTTTTATTGTTCCATGCTATTATATTATCTGTTTTAGATGTTTTATATGCATTAATATGCTATTTTATATTATTTTTGGGACTAACCTATTAACCTAGAGCCTAGTGCCAGTTTCTGTTTTTTCCTTGTTTTTGAGCCTCGCAGAATAGGAATACCAAACGGAGTCCAAACGGAATAAAACTTCACGATGATTTTTCTTGGACCAGAAGACACCCGGGGGACTGGGAGTCCAAGTCACAAGAGCCACGAGGCGGCGACAAGGGTGGAGGGCGCGCCCCCCTACCTTGTGGGCCCCTCGGTGACCTCCTGACCTAGGTCTTCCTCTTATATATTCACATATATTCCAGAACCACCAGAGGCATCCACGAAAACACTTTTCCACTGCCCCAAACTTCTGTTCCCGTGAGATCCCATCTTGGGGCCTTTTCTGGCATCCCGCCGGAGGGGGAATCGATCACGGAGGGCTTCTACATCAACTCCATTGCCCTTCCGATGATGCGTGAGTAGTTTACCTCAGACCTATGGGTCCATATCTAGTAGCTAGATGGCTTCTTCTCTCTCTTTGATTCTCAATACAACGTCCTTGATGTTCTTGGAGATCTATCCAATGTAATCTTCTTTTGCGGTGTGTTTGTCGAGATTCGATGAATTCTGGATTTATGATCAGCTTATCTATGAATATTATTTGAATCTTCTCTGAATTCTTTTATGCATGATTTAATATCTTTGTATTTCTCTTCGAATTATCGGTTTGGTTTGGCCAACTAGATTGGTTTTTCTTGCAATAGGAGAGGTGCTTAGCTTTGGGTTCAATCTTGCGTGATTTCACCCAGTGACAAAGTAGGGGTAGCGAGACACGTATTGCACTGTTGCCATCGAGGATTAAAAGATGGGGTTTTCATCATTTTGCTTGAGTTAATTCCTCTACATCATGTCATCTTACTTAAGGCGTTACTCCATTCTTTATGAACTTAATACTCTAGATGCATGCTGGATAGCGGTCGATGTGTGGAGTAATAGTAGTAGATGCAGGCAGGAGTCGGTCTACTTGACACGGACATGATGCCTATATGCATAATCATTGCCTTGGATATCGTCATAACTTTGCGCTTTTCTATCAATTGCTCGACAGTAATTTGTTCACCCACCGTATTATTTGCCTTCATGAGAGAAGCCTCTAGTGAAACCTATGGCCCCCGGGTCTATTTTCCATCATATTACTTTTCGATCTACTATTTTGCAATCTTTTATTTTCAGATCTATATACCAAAAAACCCAAAAATATTTTATCTTTTGTTTATCTATCTGTATCAGATCTCACTTTTGCAATTGACCATGAAGGGATTGACAACCTCTTTATCGCGTTGGGTGCAAATGTTTGATTGTTTGTGCAGGTGTTGGTGATTTGTGCGTTCTTCTCCTACTGGATTGATACCTTGGTTCTTAACTAAGGGAAATACTTACCTCTACTGTGCTGCATCACCCTTTCCTCTTCAAGGAAAAAAACAACGCAAGCTCAAGAAGTAGCAGTAAGAATTTCTGGCGCCGTTGCCGGGGAGATCTACGCCAAGTCAAGACATACCAAGTACCAATCATAAACTCTCATCTCTTGCATTACATTATTCGCCATTTGCCTCTCGTTTTCCTCTACCCACTTCTAAAATGATTTTCGAAAAGATTTGCCTTTTTATTCGCCCTTCTTCCGTTCGTCTTTTTCGTTTGCCTTTTGTTTGTTCGTGTGTCAGATTGCTTCCCACGTCTTTACCTTTTTTACTATGACTAGCACTTTTACTCCTCCCTTGTCTCCCGACTTTGAAGTTCTTCACTTCAAACAGAAACACCGAGAAAATTTAAAGGATGCTTGGTATAGGATGTTAGAGTCTTACCACAACTGCACTATAAAGGGCGGTATTAAGATTCTACTTCGTAATTTTTATGTTGGACTAACCATGTCCCATAGGCAACTTTTGGATTTCGCTGCTAAAGGAAATTTTATTGAAATTGATGTTAACATTGCTTATGAGATAATAGAAGGAGTAGTAGGAATATCAAACCCACAAAAGGGATTACATCTTACCCAAGAGGGAACTCAAGTTGTTGAGAAATTGTGTGAATTACAGAAAACTTTGCAAAAATCTCATGAACCCCTCAAATATGTTAGTGGAAACCTCCACCGCATGAATATGTTGATCACTCTTTGCAATAAGCGGTTGGATGCTCTAGATATAAAGATTTTTGAATATGATGAGAAACGCAAAGAACCTCCCGGATCGGAGCATAACTCTATTAAAAAGATAAAGGCCAAAGATGACAATACCTAGATCTATGTGTTTTTATGCCTAGCTAAGGGCGTTAAACAATGGCGCTTGTTGGGAGGCAACCCAATTTTATTTTTGTTTCTACTTTTTTGGTTCTGTTTTTCAATAAATTTTTCATTTACCCTCTGGTTAGATGTGTTTTGGTGTTTTAATTAGTGTTTGTGCCAAGTAAGACCTTTGGGATGGCATACAGTGATAGTTGATTTGATCTTGCTGAAAAACAGAAACTTTTGCGTCCAGGCACAGAATTTTAATAATTCATTGGAGGGTTGAAAACCCCTGAATTTTTTACAATAGATTTATATACCAATTACCTCCGTTTTCCTAATTTTTCAGAATTTTTTGAGTTACATAAGTACTAGAACAATTCGGATCTTTTCAGACTATTCTGTTTTTGATAGATTCTGTTTTCTTTGTGTTGTTTGCTTATTTTGATGAATATATGGGTAATATCGGGGGGTATGAACCATGGAAAAGTTGGAATACAGTATATATTACACCAATATAAATAAAGAATGAGTTCACAACAGTACCAAAAGTGGTTATTTTATTTTCTTGTACTAACGGATCTCATGAGTTTTCTGTTGAGTTTTGTGTTGTGAAGTTTTCAAGTTTTGGGTAAAGATTTTATGGACTATGGAATAAGGAGTGGCAAGAGCCTAAGCTTGGGGATGCCCAAGGCACCCCAAGGTAATATTCAAGGACAACCAAGAGCCTAAGCTTGGGGATGCCCCGGAAGGCATCCCCTCTTTCGTCTTCGTCTATCGGTAAATTTACTTGAGGCTATATTTTTATTCACCACATGATATGTGTTTTGCTTGGAGCATCTTGTATGATATGAGTCTTTGCTTTTTAGTTTGCCACAAGCATCCTTGCTTTGCACACCTTTTGAGAGGGGCACGCATGAATCGTGATTAATTAGAATACTCTATGTGCTTCACTTATATCTTTTGACCTAGGCAATTTTGCTCCAGTGCTTCACTTATATCTTTTTAGAGCACGGCGGTGGTTTTATTTTATAGAAATTATTTAACTCTCATGCTTCACTTATATTATTTTGAGAGTCTTTCTAAACAGCATGGTAATTTGCTTTGGTTATAAATTTAGTCCTAATATGATAGCCATCCAAGAGGGATATAATAAAAACTTTCATATAAAGTGCATTGAATACTATGTGAAGTTTGATTCATTATGATTGTTTTGAGATATAAAGATGGTGATATTAGAGTCATGCTAGTGAGTAATTATGGATTGTAGAAATACTTGTGTTAAGGTTTGTGATTCCCGTAGCATGCACGTATGGTGAACCGTTATGTAATGAAGTTGGAGCATGAGGTATTTATTGATTGTCTTCCTTATGAGTGGCGGTCGGGGACGAGCGATGGTCTTTTCCTACCAATCTATCCCCCTAGGAGCATACGTGTAGTACTTCGTTTCGATGACTAATAGATTTTTGTAATAAGTATGTGAGTTCTTTATGACTAATGTTGAGTCCATGGATTATACGCACTCTCACCCTTCCACCTTTGCTAGCCTCTCTAGTACCGCGCAACTTTCGCCAGTGCCATACACCTACCTTTTACCTTCCTCAAAAAAGCCACCATACCTACCTATTATGGCATTTCCATGGCCATTCCGAGATATATTGCCATGCAACTTTCCACTGTTCTGTTTTATTATGACACGTTCCATCATTGTCATATTGCTTTGCATGATCATGTAGTTGACATAGTATTTGTGGCAAAGCCACCGTTCATAATTTTTATACATGTCACTCTTGAGTCCTTGCACATCCCGGTACACCGCCGGAGGCATTCATATAGAGTCATATTTTGTTCTAAGTATCGAGTTGTAAGTAAATAAAAGTGTGATGATCTTCATTATTAGAGCATTGTCCCATGTGAGAAAAAAAATAAAAGAGGCCAACGAAGCCCACAAATAAAATAAAAGAGGCCAAAGAAGCCCACCAAAAAAAATGAGAGAAAAGAGAGAAGGGGCAATGTTACTATCCTTTTTCCACACTTGTGCTTCAAAGTAGCACCATGATCTTCATGATAGAGAGTCTCCTATGTTGTCACTTTCATATACTAGTGGGAATTTTTCATTATAGAACTTGGCTTGTATATTCCAATGATGGGCTTCCTCAAATTGCCCTAGGTCTTCATGAGCAAGCAAGTTGGATGCACACCCACTTAGTTTCATTTTTGAGCTTTCATAAACTTATAGCTCTAGTGCATCCGTTGCATGGCAATCCCTACTCACTCACATTGGTATCTATTGATGGGAATCTCCATAGCCCGTTGATACGCCTAGTTGATGTGAGACTATCTCCTTCTTTTTTGTCTTCTCCATGACCACCATATTCTATTCCACCTATAGTGCTATGTCCATGGCTCACGCTCATGTATTGCGTGAAAGTTGAAAAGGTTTGAGAACATCAAAAGTATGAAACAATTGCTTGGCTTGTCATCGGGGTTGTGCATGATTTGAGTACTTTGTGTGACGAAGATGGAGCATAGCCAGACTATATGATTTTGTAGGGATAACTTTCTTTGGCCATGTTATTTTGAGAAGACATGATTGCTTTATTAGTATGCTTGAAGTATTATTGTTTTTATGTCAATATTAAACTTTTGTTTTGAATCTTATGGATCTGAAAATTCATGCCACAATAAAGAAAATTACATGGATAAGTATGTTAGGTAGCATTCCACATCAAAAATTCTGTTTTTATCATTTACCTACTCGAGGACGAGCAGGAATTAAGCTTGGGGATGCTTGATACGTCTCCAACGTATCTATAATTTTTGATTGTTCCATGCTATTATATTATCTGTTTTGGATGTTTTATATGCATTAATATGCTATTTTATATTATTTTTGGGACTAACCTATTAACCTAGAGCCCAGTGCCAGTTTCTGTTTTTTCCTTGTTTTTGAGCCTCGGAGAAAAGGAATACCAAACAGAGTCCAAACGGAATAAAACTTCACGATGATTTTTCTTGGACCAGAAGACACCCAGGGGACTTGGAGTCCAAGTCAGAAGAGCCACGAGGCAGCGACAAGGGTGAAGGGCGCGCCCTAAGGGGGTGCGTCCCCCTACCTTGTGGGCCCCTCGGTGACCTCCTGACCTAGGTCTTCCTCCTATATATTCACATATATTCTAGAACCACCAGAGGCATCCACGAAAACACTTTTCCACTGCCGCAACCTTCTGTTCCCGTGAGATCCCATCTTGGGGCCTTTTCCGGCATCCCGCCGGAGGGGGAATCGATCACGGAGGGCTACTACATCAACTCCATTGCCCTTCCGCTGATGCGTGAGTAGTTTACCTCAGACCTACGGGTCCATAGCTAGTAGCTAGATGGCTTCTTCTTCTCTCTCTTTGATTCTCAATACAACGTTCTCCTTGATGTTCTTGGAGATCTATCCGATGTAATCTTCTTTTGCGGTGTGTTTGTCGAGATCCGATGAATTGTGGATTTATGATCAACTTATCTATGAATATTATTTGAATCTTCTCTGAATTCTTTTATGCATGATTTAATATCTTTGTATTTCTCTTCGAATTATCGGTTTGGTTTGGCCAACTAGATTGGTTTTTCTTGCAATGGGAGAGGTGCTTAGCTTTGGGTTTAATCTTGTGTGATTTCACCCAGTGACAAAGTAGGGGTAGCGAGACACGTATTGCATTGTTGCCATCGAGGATAAATAGATGGGGTTTTCATCATATTGCTTGAGTTAATTCCTCTACATCATGTCATCTTACTTAAGGCGTTACTCCGTTCTTTATGAACTTAATACTCTAGATGCATGCTGGATAGCGGTCGATGTGTGGAGTAATAGTAGTAGATGCAGGCAGGAGTCGGTCTACTTGACACGGACGTGATGCCTATATGCATAACCATTGCCTTGGATATCGTCATAACTTTGCGCTTTTCTATCAATTGCTCGACAGTAATTTATTCACCCACCGTATTATTTGCCTTCATGAGAGAAGCCTCTAGTGAAACCTATGGCCCCCGGGTCTATTTTCCATCATATTACTTTCCGATCTACTATTTTTCAATCTTTTATTTTCAGATCTATATACCAAAAAACCCAAAAATATTTTATCTTTTCTTTATCTATCTCTATCAGATCTCACTTTTGCAATTGACCGTGAAGGGATTGACAACCCCTTTATCGCGTTGGGTGCAAGTGTTTGATTGTTTGTGCAGGTGTTGGTGATTTGTGCGTTCTTCTCCTACTGGATTGATACCTTGGTCTTAACTGAGGGAAATACTTACCTCTACTGTGCTGCATCACCCTTTCCTCTTCAAGGGAAAAACCAACGCAAGCTCAAGAAGTAGCAGGAAGAATATCTGGCGCCGTTACCGGGGAGATCTACGCCAAGTCAAGACTTACCAAGTACCCATCATAAACTCTCATCTCTTGCATTACATTATTCACCATTTGCCTCTCGTTTTCCTCTCCCCCACTTCTAAAATGATTTTCAAAAAGATTTGCCTTTTTATTCGCCCTTCTTCTGTTCATCTTTTTTGTTTGCCTTTTGTTTGTTCGTGTGTCAGATTGCTTGCCACGTCTTTACCTTTTTTTACTATGACTAGCACTTTTACTCCTCCCTTGTCTCCCGACTTTGAAGTTCTTCACTTCAAACAGAAACAAGGAGAAAATTTAAAGGATGCTTGGTATAGGATGTTAGAGTCTTACCACAACTGCACTATAAAGGGAGATATTAAGATTCTACTTCGTAATTTTTATGTTGCACTAACCATGTCCCATAGGCAACTTTTGGATTGACAACCCCTTTTTCGCGTTGAGTGCAAGTGTTTGTTAGTTTGTGCAGGTGCATCTATTGGGGACTTGCTTGTGCCTCCTATTGGATTGATACCTTGGTTCTTAACTGAGGGAAATACTTATCTCTACTTTGCTGCATCACCCTTTCCTCTTCAAGGAAAAAATCAACGCAAGCTCAAGAAGTAGCAGGAAGAATTTCTGGCGCCATTGCCCGGGAGGTTCTACATCAAGCCTACCAAGTACCTATCATAAACTCTCATCTCTTGTACTACATTATTTGCCATTTTCCTCTCATTTTCCTCTCCCCCACTTCTAAAACGTTTTCAGAAAAACACAAAAATATTCGCCTTTTTATTCGCCTTCTTTCCATTCATCTTTTTGTTTGCTTTTTTTTGCTTGTATGCTAGATTGCTTGCTTTGTCAAGATGTCTCAAGAAAATACCAAGTTGTGTGATTTTTCCAACACTGATAATAATGATTTTACTAGTACTGCGATTGCTCCCACCACTAGTGCGGAATCTTATGAAATTAATACCGCTTTGTTGAATCTTGTTATGAAAGAACAATTTTCTGATAGTCCTAATGAAGATGCTGCATCCCATCTAAATACTTTCATTGAGTTGTGTGGTATGCAAAAGAAAAAAGATGTGGATAATGATATTGTTAAATTGAAGTTATTTCCATTCTCACTACGAGATCGTGCTAAAATTTGGTTTTCATCTTTGCCTAAAAATAGTATTGATTCATGGAATAAGTGTAAAGATGCTTTTATTTCCAAGTATTTTCCTCTCGCTAAGATCAACTCCCTTAGGAATGATATAATGAATTTTAAGCAACTTGATCATGAACATGTTGCACAATCTTGGGAGAGGATGAAATTGATGATAAGAAATTGCCCTACTCATGGTTTAAGTTTGTGGATGATCATACAAAAATTTTATGTTGGATTGAATTTTGCATCTAGAAATATTTTAGATTCCACCGCAGGTGGTACTTTTATGGAAATCACATTAGGAGAAGCTACTAAAATCCTACATAATATTATGGCAAATTACTCTCAATGGCATACCGAAAGATCTTCTACTAGTAAAAAAGTGCATGCAATTGAAGAAATTAATACTTTGAGTGGAAAGATGGATGAACTTATGAAATTGATTGCTAGCAAGGGTGCTCCTATTGACCCTAATGATATGCCTGTGTCTACTTTGATTGAGAATAATAATGAATCTATGGGTGTGAATTTTGTTGGTAGGAACAATTTTGGTAATAACGCGTATAGAGGCAATTTTAACCCTAGGCCGTTTCCTAGTAATTCCTCTAATAATTATGGTAATTCCTACAACAATTCTTATGGAAATTATAATAAGATGCCCTCTGATCTTGATAACAATATTAAATAATTTATTAATTCTCAAAAGATTTTCAATGGTATGGTAGAAGAAAAATTGGTTAAGATTGATGATCTGGCTAGAAACATTGATAGAATTTCTCATGAGATTGATTATTTTAAGATTAGATCTATGCCACCCAAGCTTGATATTAATGAGTATCTGAAAGCTATTAAAATTTCTACTAATGAAAGTAGGGAGAGAACCGTTAGGATGCGTGCTAAGAGAGAATGTCTAGAAAAGGTATGTTCTTCTAGTTTTTGTGATAATAATGATGAAGATCTTAAAGTGATTGGTGTGACTCCTATTGAATATTTGTTTTCTAATATAAAACTTGATAAAGAAGGGACTGGAGATGAGTCAACTTTATCTAGAAGGCGTCCCAATAATTTGGAGGGTGAAGATCTTAATGAAAATATTGATAAAAGTGGGATTGGCGAGGTCAAAACTTTAAGTAGTGATGAACCAACTGTTTTGGATTTCAAGGACTTTAATTATGATAATTGTTCTTTGATAGATTGTATTTCCTTGTTGCAATCCATGCTTTATTCACCTCATGCTTATAATCAAAACAAAGCTTTTACTAAACATATTGTTGATGTTATGATGAAATCTTTTGAAGAAAAACTTGAATTGGAAGTTTCAATCCCTAGAAAGCTTTGTAATGAATGGGAACCTACTATTAAGATTAAAATTATATATTATGAGTGCTATGCTTTGTGTGATTTGGGTGCTAGCGTTTCCACTATTCCAAAAACTTTATGTGATGTGCTAGGTTTCCATAAACTTGATGATTGTTCTTTGAATTTGCATCTAGCGGATTCTACTATTAAGAAACCTATGGAAAGAATTAATGATGTTCTTATTGTTGCAAATAGGAATTATGTGCCCGTAGATTTTATTGTGCTTGATATAGATTGCAATCCTACATGCCCTATTATTCTTGGTAAACTTTCCTTAGAACGATTGGTGCAATTATTGATATGAAAGAAGGAAACATTAGATTTCAATTTCCGTTAAGGAAGGGCATGGAACATTTTCCAAGAAATAAAATTAAGTTGCCATATGAATCTATTATGAGGGCCACTTATGGATTGCATACCAAAGATGACAATACCTAGATCTATGCATTATGCCTAGCTAGGGGCGTTAAACAATAGCGCTTGTTGTGAGGCAACCCAATTTTTTTTTTGCTTATATTCTTGAATAAATATAAAATATTACCTCTGTAATAATTGTGTTTTAGTGTTTTAATTAGTGTTTGAGCCAAGAAAGACCTTTGGGATGCTTTGGTATATCCTTGATTTGATTTTGCTGGAAAACAGAAACTTTTCCGTCCAGTAACAGAATTGTTAAAATTCACTGGAGAGTCAAAAACCCTGAATTTTTTACACACGGTTGATATATGAATTGCCTCTGTTTTCCTAATGTTTCAGCATTTTTAGAGTTACAAACGTATGACTAATATTCGGGTCTTTACAGACTGTTTTGTTTTTGACAAATTCTGTCTTCGATGTGTTGTTTGCTTATTTTGATGAATCTATGGGTAGTATTGGGGGTATGAACCATGGAGAAGTTAGAATACAGTAGATATAACACCAATATAAAATTGGAATGAGCTCACAACAGTACCTAAAAGTGGAGATTTGTTTTATCATACTAACGGATCTCACGAGTTTTTTGTTGAGTTTTGTGTTGTGAAGTTTTCAAGTTTTGGGTAAAGTTTTGATGGACTACGGAATAAGGAGTGGCAAGAGCCTAAGCTTGGGGATGCCCAAGGCACCCCAAGGTAATATTCAAGGACAACCAAGCATCTAAGCTTGGGGATGCCCCGGATGGCATCCCCACTCTTGTCTTCAATCCATCGTTAAAATTACTTGAGGCTATATTTTTATTCACCACATGATATGTATTTTGCTTGGAGCGTCTTGTATTATTTTAGTCTTTGCTTTTTAGTTTGACACAATCATCCTTGTTGTGCACACATTTTGAGAGAGACACACATTAATCGTGAATTTATTAGAATACTCTATGTGCTTCACTTATATCTTTTGAGCTAGGTAGTTGCTCTAGTGCTTCACTTGTATCTTTTTAGAGCACGGCGGTGGTTTATTTTGAAGAAACTGATGAACTCTCATGCTTCACTTATATTATTTTGGGAGTCTTGAAATAGTATGGCAATTTTCTTAGGTTATGAATTTGGTCCTAATATGATGGGTATTCAAGAGGGATATAATAAAAACTTTCATGAAGATCATTGAATATATGAGAAGTTTGATTCCTTGCATTTGTTTTGAGATATGAAGATGGTGATATTAGAGTCATGCTAGTTGGTAATTATGGATTGGTAAAAATACTTGTGTTAAGGTTTCTGATTCCCGAAGCATGCATGTATGTTCTATCGTTACGTGATGAAATTGGAGCATGATTTATTTTTTATTGTCTTCCTTATGCGTGATGGTCTGGGACGAGCGATGGTCTTTTCCTACCAATCTTTCCCCCTAGGAGCATGCGTATTAGTACTTTGCTTTGATGACTAATAAATTTTTGCAATAAGTATGTGAGTTCTTTATGACTAATGTTGAGTCCATGGATTATACGCACTCTGACCATTCCACCTTTGCTAGCCTCTCTAGTACGGCGCAACTTTCGTCGGTGCATTAAACCCACCATATACCTTCCTCAAAACAGCCACCATACCTACCTATTATGGCATTTCCATAACCATTCCGAGATATATTGCCATGCAACTTCCACCATTCTGTTTATTATGACACACACCATCATTGTCATATTACTTTGCATGATCATGTAGTTGGCATAGTATTTGTGGCTTGGCCACTGTTCATATTTTTTATACATGTCATGCTATATCATTGCACATCCCGGTACACCGCCGGAGGCATTCATATGGAGTCATATTATATTCTAGTATTGAGTTGTAAGTAAATAAAAGTGTGATGATCATCATTATTAGAGCATTGTCCCATGCGAGGAAAGGATGATGGAGACTATGATTCCCCCACAAGTCGGGATGAGACTCCGGACTT
Source organism: Thinopyrum elongatum (assembly GCA_011799875.1). Lineage (NCBI taxonomy): Eukaryota > Viridiplantae > Streptophyta > Magnoliopsida > Poales > Poaceae > Thinopyrum > Thinopyrum elongatum. Next base: position 426,867,462 of record CM022297.1, read on the forward strand.
CAAATAATAATAAAATACCAAAGACCCCAAAAAGAAAAGAAAAAAGAGAAAAGAAAAAAGAAGAGAAAAAAAGAAAAAAATGAGAGAAAAAGAGAGAATGGATAATGTTACTATCCTTTTTACACACTTGTGCTTCAGAGTAGCACCATGTTCTTCATATAGAGAGTCTCCTATGTTGTCACTTTCATGTATTACTAGTGGGAATTTTTCATTATAGAACTTGGCTTGTATATTCCAATGATGGGCTTCCTCAAAATTGCCCTAGGTCTTCGGGAGCAAGCAAGTTGGTTGCACACCCACTTAGTTTTCTTTTGAGCTTTCATACACTTATAGCTCTAGTGCATCCGTTGCATGGCAATTATACGTGGCCATCTGTCGGGCCGGGCCAGGCTTCGGGCCGGGCCAACCAAAGCCCGATGTAAAAAACCCAGGCCCGAGCCCGGCCCATCACGCTAAAAGCCCGCCGGGCCTCGGGCCACGGGCCAGGCCCGTTCCTTAAATGGCGAAAACGGCGAGCCCGGGCCCGGCTGTCGGGCTTGAAATCTAGGCCCAGGCTCGGCCCGTGGGCAAGGTCGGGCCGGGTCGGGTCGGGCCATCCGGGCCAGGCTGCCCATGGCCAGGACTAATGGCAATCCCTACTCAGTTGCACCAATATCAATTGATGGGCATCTCCATAGCCTATTAATTTGCCTAGTTGGTGTGAAATTTTCTTTCTCCTTTTTGTCTACCACCACCTTCTACTCCACCCATAGTACTATATCCATGGCTCACGCTCATGTATTGCGTGAAAGTTGAAAAAGCTTTAGAACGTCAAAAGTATGAAACAATTGATTGGCTTGTCATCGGGGTTGTGCATGATAAATACTTTGTGTGATGAAGATAGAGCATGACAAGACTATATGATTTTGTAGGGATAACTTTCTTTCGCCATGTTATTTTGAAAAGCCATGATTGTTTTATTAGTATGCGTGAAGTATTATTGTTTTTATGTCAATATTAAACTTTTGTTTTGAATCTTATGGATCTAAATATTCATGCCACAATAAGAAAGATTACTTGATAAACATGTTAGGTAGCATTCCACATCAAAAAATTCTGTTTTTATCATTTACCTACTCGAGGACGAGCAGGAATTAAGCTTGGGGATGCTTGATACGTCTCCAACGTATCTATAATTTTTTATTGTTCCATGCTATTATATTATCCATCTTGGATGTTTTATATGCATTAATATGCTATTTTATAACATTTTTTGGGACTAACCTATTAACCTAGTGCCTAGTGCCTGTTGCTGTTTTTTCCTTGTTTTTTCTTTTACAGAAAATCAATACCAAACGGATTCCAAACGGAATGAAACTTTTTGAGGATTTTTCTTGGGCCAGAAGACAACCACGAAAGCTTTGGGAAGAGGCCAGAAGACCCACGAGGGGGCCATAAGCCCTAGGGGCGCGCCCCCTAGGCTTGTGCCCCCCCCGGTGGCTCTCCTAACCCTAATCTCTGCTCTATAAATACCCAAATATCCCCCTTACATCAGAGGGCACTCCAAAAATATACTTTTTCGTCGCCGCAAGCTTCTGTTCTCATGAGATCCCATCTTGGGGCCTTTTCCGACACTCTGCCGGAGGAGGATTCGATCACGGAGGGCCTCTACACCAACCTTGCTGCCCTTCCGATGATGTGTGAGTAGTTTACCACAGACCTACGAGTCCATAGCTAGTAGCTAGATGGCTTCTTCTCTCTCTTTGATCTTCAATACAATGTTTTCCTCGACGTTCTTGGAGTTCTATTCGATGTAATCTTCTTTTGCGGTGCGTTTGTTGAGATCCGATGAATTGTGGATTTACGATCAGATTATCTATGAATATTTTTTGAGTCTTCTCTGAACTCTTTTATGCATTATTAAGATAGCTTTGTATTTCTCTCTGATCTATTGATTTGGTTTGGCCAACTAGATTGATCTATCTTGCAATGGGAGAGGTGCTTTGTTTTGGGTTCAATCTTGCGGTGTCCTCACCCAGTGACAGTAGGGGTAGCGAGGCACGTATTTGTATTGTTACCATTAAGGATAAAAAGATGGGTTTTTTACCATATTGATTGGATCTATCCCTCTACATCATGTCATCTTGCTTAAGGCATTACTCCATTCTTGTTAACTTAATACACTAGATGCATGCTGGATAGCGGTCGATGTGTGGAGTAGTAGTAGTAGATGCAGGCAGGAGTTGGTCTACTTGTCACGGATGTGATGCCTATATTCATGATCATTGCCTTGGATATCGTCATAATTACGCGCTTTTCTATCAATCGCTCAATAGTAATTTGTTCACCCACCGTATGTTTTCTTCGAGAGAGAAGCCTCTAGTGAAACCTATGGCCCCCGGGTCTATTTTCTATCATATTATTTTCAGATCTATAAAACCAATACAAAAATACCTTGCTGCAATTTATTTTATTTTACTCTTTTACTTATCTTTTATACCTATCTCTATTAGATCTCACTCTTGTTCGTGACCGTGAAGGGATTGACAACCCCTTTTTCGCGTTGAGTGCAAGTGTTTGTTAGTTTGTGCAGGTGCATCTATTGGGGACTTGCTTGTGCCTCCTACTGGATTGATACCTTGGTTCTTAACTGAGGGAAATACTTATCTCTACTTTGCTACAACACCCTTTCCTCTTCAAGGGAAAAATCAACGCAAGCTCAAGAAGTAGCACACTAGACGGGGGATCCTCTTGATGTCAAATGAACTCATGGTGGATATCTCAAGCATCACCACCACCAAATAGTACCTCTTGGCCATGATCCACATTAGGGACTCCGACGTTCACTTCAACAACACTTTGGTGTATGGGTCGACCATATCCTCTTGTAAATACACTACCTTTGCCAAGCTTATTGATAAAAAATATGTGGGGTGGTGTGGCTCGCCTTGGGTGTTTACAACCGAATCCACCACGTCAGTGACAAGAATGAGAGAAATGTCAATAGAAGCATAGTAATTGCTTCTATGACAGGCTTCAAAATAGCGTGTTGAAGGAGATCCATTTGCAAAATAGGCACTCCACATGGAGTAATGAGTAGGAAAACCATACCATGTGCAAGCTTGACTCTTTCTTCTGCAACGTCGGATGAGACACTCAATTCAACGCTCATGTCCCTTGTGTTGTCTCTTCCTCGCTTTCCGACCATTGCTCTCTTTTGCTTGTTGATGATAGGCGAACTTGAGGCTTCAAGTTAGAAAAAAATGTACCTCTCTTCCGAGATTCAACGAGGAGGCGCGCAAAGCTTGGTATGAACACACCAGATGTACCACCCCATGTATTAAGCTACAGTAATCACCCTTTTGATTATGCCATGTCATCATGATCAACAGTGCTCAATCATCATTAGTATCATATCTCTTTTCAAATTCAAATTCAAATGGAAATTCAAACTAAAAGTAAAAATAAAAGTTGTCCAAACCCAGAAACTAAAATGTTCATTAAATAAAAAATAATTCAGAGGCAATTATAAAATTGTAACCAACATCATTGGGATTAGTTAAGTGCCCCTAACAACCTCAAACAGTAGCTAATAGCAACATTTAATAACCTTTTATTTAATCTAAATTAAAAATGAAATTATATATTACCCAAACCAATTTCGGGTGTTAGCTAGTAATACTTTGCAATTGTTGGGCTAAGTCTCATATTTTGTAAAAGTCAACAAGTGGCCAAACATTTGTCAAAGCAGAAGAAATAAAATAAATAAAAGTAGAAAAGAAAACAGAGAACCCCCCCTCCCCCTGGGCCTCTCGGCCCAGCTGGCAGCCAGCCGGCCCACCCCGCTGCCTCCTGGCCTATATGGCCCCGTTCCCCTCCCAAACCCTAGCCGCTACCCCCCCCCCCCCCCGCACGATTCCCCCCTGTTCTGGATCGGGATCGAGCGGCGCCCGACGCTGCGTCCGAGTCGCCGCTCGCCTCCTCCAGCGCCCCCTCGTCCCCGCCGTGCTCGCCGCGCCCGACACCTCGACCTCGCCATCCCCGTTGCCCACCGATGTCGTCGTTGCCTCCTCATCCCCGCCCCAACGACGACGCTCGCGCCCCATCGCCTCTTCCCCACCGGCCTTCACCGAGCCTCGCAAGCGAACCTCTACTCGGGGGTGAGGAACACCCCGCGCTCCTCTCTTACTGTCCCCGCCACTACGGTCACCACGCCGGCGCGCGCCCCGCGCGCCTGGCCACGCTCTTCCCGCCACGCGCTGTCACCCCCCTCACCCCCCCACTCCCTCCTTCCCCACCTCCCTCCCCCCCTCCTCCCTTCCTCCCCTCTCTCCCTCTCATCCCCCGCCCCCGCCCTCCCCGCCTCCATCCCCACTCCTTCTTGTTGCCCCCTGGGCCGCTCGGCCCGATCCCCCCCCCCCCCCCCGGCCCCCCCCCCTCCCCCCCCCCCCCCCCCCCCGTGGCTCAGCCACTGACCAGTGGGGCCCTCCCCCTGGGAAAATTAGAAAAAAATGTAAAACGAAAATAATAATAATGAAATTAATAATTAATTAGTTAATTAATTAAAAGTTAATTAACTCTGATTAGCTAACCTAATCTGTTAGTTAGTGATTAATCTGTTAATTAACCTAAACAGCCAATGACAGGTGGGACCCACACGTCAGTTTGACTAGGTCAACTGCACTATTGACTGCTGACGTTAGCATGATGTCATGCTGATGTCATCTGATACTGTTTTGGATAATTCGAATTTAAATAATTAAATAAATTCCAGAAAATCAATAAAACTTTGAAAAATCCTATAAAATAATCCGTAGCTCAGATCAAAATACTTTGTACATGAAAGTTGCTCAGAACGACGAGACGAATCCGAATACGCAGTCTGTTCGTCCGTCACATGTCCCTAACTATCCGAACATGGAACCGTTCCCCTCCGGTCATCTGTCTGACAAATGTCCGGAACCGGGAAAACATTCCCGGATGGATTCCCCCTTCCTCGGTGACGTGCAACCATACATTAGGACACACCCGGCGCTGCATATTGTCATGTCGTACATTGTGTTGCTCATGTTTGCTGTGTATTTATACTATTTCCTCCCCCTCTTCTCTCTCATTAGACCCCGAAGCAGTTCCCGGTACCGACGCAGCTCCGGAGCCCGACGCCACCATTGACGACCTTGCCTCTGCCGCCGAGCAACCAGGCAAGCACCCCCCCCCTTTGAGCATACCGATATCGCCTATTCTTTCTCTCCCATGCTTGCATTAGAATTGCTGCCGCTACTGCTTTACCTATTCTGATGCATAGCCTGTTTATTGTAACTTGCATTTGAAACCTTACCTGCTTATCCTAAACTGTCTAGTATAGGCTGGGTAGAGACCTATCAGTGACCCCACTAGTCCCGACTGCCCCGCTGGATTATCAGAAGACCCGATCAACGGGATTGAAGACCAGGTCCCGGCACCGCACATCACCCCCTTAGTTGTACGCCGCTACTGGGTTACTATCGAGTGCCGAGGGTGATACCTCGTGTAGCACTTCAGATGTTAACTCTGTAGAGTAGCTATTTGGTCGGGGTCATCGAGGGTGATTCCTCCTTCACCACTTCCGGTAACGACCCTGTCGTGCAACACATCAAGTGTGAACCCATCGAGGGTGATTCCTCCTACGTTCACCTTGACAGTTACAACGCGTGGGTATCCATCGAGGGTGATACCTTAGATTCCCTTGATGTTATGGACACACGGATACTTGGAATTTACACTGTTACTTGGAAAGGCGGGTCGACCCTGAGGGGTACCCGCGTGTGATGTGAAGATGGGTTGCCTGTATGGTGCCCGAGTGATGAATACGAGGCGTGGCCGGGCATTCTTGGCCCTTGCCGCAAGTCCTCGGGACGGGGCGACGGGGTCACATCTTTCGTGAGTCTCTGCTCGTTACCGCAAGCCCTAGTCCACTAATGATTTGGATATTTGATCCGAGCAGGCCTCTGGCCTGATAGCACTAACCATCATGTGGGCATAGTATGGGCGTTTTGCATCGTAGCATCAGCCGACAGTTCTGTCAGACGTCCAGTTCAGCATTGTGGCCGGGTCGGATCATGCCGTTGGCGCTGGTATCCACCCTGCTCGCAATGACCGGGAGTGCACAGGGCGACGGCCCAAGACCCCTGAGCGCTTAGGATGTCGACCGGCGGGGACCTCTCTGCTGAGCTGTAGGTAGGGCTACGGTGTATCGTTTGGCCAAGGCCGGGCATGACCCAGGAAAGTGTGTCCGGCCGGAGTTAATCGAGCGTGTTGGGTAAGTTGGTGCACCCCTGCAGGGAAGAACACATCTATCAATAGCCGGTCCTACGGTAAAGGACACTCGGAGTTGTATCCCGATCAATACAACTAGTATTGGATATTATGGCTCTGGGATTGCTTCTCGCAGGGAGTCGAGAAGAGATCTCAGGACGAGGTTGATGACTGTATGGCTCTGGGATTGCTTTCTCGCAGGGAGTCGAGAAAGGATCTCTGGGTGAGGTTGAGACTTAATGATACTACTATTTTATACGGTACTAATCTACACTCTTCTAATGCTGCAAGACCTCTGAAAATGCTAGTCTTCGATAGGACTAGGCCTTCTCTCTATTCTGGCATTTCTGCAGCCCAGTCCACATATACAGCCTTCCTTTGATAATGTTGCATATGTAGTGTAGATCCTTGCTTGCTGAGTACTTATGAGTACTCACGGTTGCTTTGATTTCTTTTCCCCCATATCAGTTTGTCGTGACTAGATGACGGAGCCACTGATACAGCTGGCCCCGCCAACGATCACTACTACTACCCCGAGGGTGGTTACTACTACGAGTTGACTGGCGACCAGGAGTAGGATCGGAGGGTCCCAGGCAGGAGGCCTGCGCCTTTCGATCGTAGTGTTTTATTTTACCCCGCCTTTCTAAAGGCCTTTCTGTTTCTCTTTTATATCTGTACTCAAATATCTGATGCTTCCGCTAACGCTTGTATGCCATCGAGCTATGTATTCGAGCCCTCGAGGCCCTGGCTTGTAATATAAAGCTTGTATGACTTTATTTATGTTTTAGAGTTGTGTTGTGATATCTTCCCGTGAGTCCTTAGGCTTGATCGTGTGCATTTGCATGTATGATTAGTGCACGATTGAGCCGGGGGCGTCACAAGTTGGTATCAGAGCCGACTGCCTCTAGGAATCCCCCTTTCCTACTCCTTGGCCAAAGTTGAGTCTAGTGGTCCAAAAACTAATTTACTAACTTGGCTGTGTGGCCTACGGGCCCACGTCGCCAATTGGGTGGTATTAGGATATTTTACTCCTCGACCTTTACTCTGGGACTCCGATCCCTCTTCTATTCGGGTTAAAATTTTACTAACTCCAACATTAGGTTCTCGCGATCACATCCACCCGGTGTTCTGAAATTTCCCCCCTTCCTTCAAGATTGCGGGCCAGGTTCTGCTTACAGGATCCTTTTATCGAGGGCACCCTGTGTTGTCACTTGCAGATTCCTTGCTCCAACAGTTTTCTCCGACGTTGATGTAGCCTTTGCTATGTCTCGTTGTGTACTTCCTTACCGCGTGCCTGCCCGCCGCCTAGCTTGTCTAGTTGCGTGCCTTGCCGAACTCCTATCACCGTTTGTGTCCAACTCCGTGCATCGTTCTGTATGTCTTTAATGACTACTAATATTCACCTAATGCCTTCTTGTTCGTCACTAGTGTTACATCACGAATAACTCCATTCACATGCAGTTTTTCTTACTAAAACTGCCCCTGTTGATTTGGCAGGATGGCTGACGATCCCCCACCTCCACCTTATATTGCCGAAATGATGCAGCAGTTTGAACTGAACCGTCAGGTTATGACCGGGATATTGGCTCAGTTTCCAAACCAGAATGCTCATCAACAGCCTACCCCAATAACTCTGCCAGAATTCGTGCGCCTCAATCCGTCCACTTTTCGCAGCTCGACTGATCCAATGGATGCTGATGATTGGCTCCGTGACATTGCCTTCCAGATGAAGTCGGCCAATGTTATCCCTGACAGTTACGTCACCTATGCGACGTATCACCTGAGGGGATCAGCTGCTCAATGGTGGGAAAGCCACGAGGGTATGTTGCCTGCTAAAACAGTAACCACTTGGCAGGAATTTCAGTCAGCTTTTTGTGCACGGTACATTCCTCAAGGTCTGATGGACCAGAAGAAGCAGGAGTTCCGCAAACTCTCTCAGGGTAAAATGACTGTGGATGAATATCAGAGGAAGTTTCTTGAATTGTCCCGCTATGCTGAAGATGACATCTGCACTGACGCACGCAAGCAGGAGAAATTCCGTGAAGGACTGCATACTGATATAAACCTTGCACTTGCTGTCCATGATTGCACAGACTTCGCAACGCTAGTCAGCCAATCTTTCCAAGTTGAAACTGCTCTGACGAAGTACCAAGAGTCGCTCAAGCGCACTCGTGATGTTGGCTCATCCTCGGGTCAGCCTTCAGAAACGTCGAGTGTGGATTCCGCACAATGTTTACCACCAACCTGCTCCAACACCAAGGCCGTCATATGTTGCACCTTGTCTGTCTTCACCGCCGAGACAGCTAACGGTTCATGATGGACCGCCTAATGCTAAGGCTTCTCCTCAGATTGTACCATGTCCTTCTGTTGGTCATAAGAAGAGTTGTCGAAATCGCCGATTCAGAAACCGTAATATCATACCGTCTGCTGTTGTACTTGGCCATGCCAATCACGTCAATGCTGAAAAAGGCCCAGAAGGAACCGACTATCGTGCTAGGAACACTCTCTGTGAATTCAGTGCCAGCTTCTGTGCTGTTTGATTCAGGTGCATCACATTCCTTCGTGTCCCAACAATTTGCACAATTGCATGGGTTAGCTATGAGCTCATTACCCACTCCTTTAGAAATCATCACTCCCCGTTCCAGGTGGCAAACCAAAATGGTAAGTCACAACAATCAGATCAGAATTGAAGGGTTGATGTTCTCTGCTTCCCTTATTGCTCTTGGACCTTCCGACATAGATATCATTCTCGGTATGGACTGGTTGACCGCCCACAATGCTTTGATTGACTGTGCCGCTAAGAAAGTCCAACTTACCCATCCTTCTGGCCAGACAATCAGATACTCAGCTCGAACAGTTCAGGACGCCGAAGCTCAGATTTATGTTCTGAATGCATTGAATGCTTCACCTCTTGAAGGCATCGAGAACGTTCCAGTTGTTCGTGATTTTCAAGATGTCTGTCCAGAAGAACTTCCAGGAATACCCCCTGCTAGAGCTGTTGAGTTCGTCATCGACTTGAAGCCAGGCACAACCCCTATTCCGAAGCGTCCTTATAAAATGCCTCCGCACCACCTTCTTGAACTTAAGGAGGAAATCGACATGTCACTTAAGAAGGGCTTCATCCGCCCAGTTCCTCTGCTTGGGGAGCACCTTCACTCTTCGTTAAGAAGAAGGATGGTACGAATCGGTTGGTTCAGGATTACCGACCTATCAACCAAGCAACAATTCAGAACAAGTATCCGCTTCCCAGAATCAATGATCTGTATGATCAACTTGCTGGTTCCTCAGTATTCTCTAAGCTTGATTTGAGGTTGGGTTACCATCAGATCCGTGTTCGTGAAGAGGATATTCCCAAGACTGCATTTGTTACCCGCTATGGCTCTTATGAGTACACTGTAATGTCATTTGGCTTAACAAATGCTCCAGCCACATTCTCCCATCTGATGAATTACATCTTCATGGATTATCTCGACAAATTTGTCGTGGTGTATCTAGATGATATTCTGGTCTATTCAAAGAATAAAGAAGAACATGCCGAACACCTCCGTCTTGTACTGGAAAGGCTCCGAGAACACCAGTTGTATGCCAAATACTCCAAATGTGAATTCTGGCTTTCTGAAGTAACCTACCTTGGTCATGTGATTTCCAAGGATGGAATTGCTGTTAACCCGGAACGAGTTCAGGCTATTCTGGACTGGACTCCTCCGAAGAACGTTAAGCAAGTGAGAAGTTTTCTTGGCCTTGCAAGCTATTGCCGTCAGTTTGTTGAGAATTTTTCTAAGATTGCTAAGCCTTTGACTGATCTGCTTCACAAGGGCATTAAGTTTGAATGGACAGAAAAATGTCAGGAAAGTTTTCAAACACTCAAAGACAAGCTGACATCTGCCCCAGTACTTGCTCCACCAGATTCTCGCAAAGATTTTGTGATCTATTGTGACGCATCCCGTGAAGGATTAGGCTGTGTCCTAATACAAGAGCGTAAAGTGATTGCTTATGGCTCTCGTCAGTTGCGCCCACATGAAGAGAATTATCCGGTACATGATCTAGAACTAGCTGCTGTCATCTATTCACTGCAGTTGTGGCGACATTACCTTCTCGGTAATCGTTGCAAGATATACACGGATCATAAAAGTCTGAAGTACTTGTTCACTCAGCCATCTCTAAACCTCCGTCAGCAAAGATGGATGGAGGCCATTGCAGACTATGATTTGGGTATTTCTTATACCCCTGGCAAGGCTAACATGATGGCTGATGCCTTAAGCCGCAAGTCCTATTGCGACAACCTCATGGTTAGGCGAGCTCAACTTCGTCTTTTTGAAGAACTGTGCAAGCTGAATCTGCGTATTGTTCCACAGGGTTCTCTTAATAACCTTGTGATACAACCGGATCTTGAGAAGGTTGTTAAGAATGCGCAAGCTAAAGATGCTGAAATTGATCTGATGAAGAAAGATCTTCACCTTGAAAAGTACAGGGATTTCTCGTTGTCTAAAGATGGAACTTTGTATTTCAGAAACTGCATTGTGGTACCTCGCTTCGAGCTTATGACTGACAAAGTCATGAAGGAGGCACATGATACCCCGCTGTCTATTCATCCGGGTAGCACCAAGATGTATCGTGATCTCCGTCAAAGGTACTGGTGGTCTAAAATGAAGCAGGATATTGCTCGGTATGTTGCTGAATGTGATGTGTGTCGTCGCGTTAAAGCAGAACATCAGAAGCCTGCTGGAATTCTGCAACCACTTCCTATTCCTCTATGGAAATGGGATAATGTTCAGATGGATTTCATTACTGGCCTTCCCAGGTCACAGAAGGGTCACGATGCTATTCTTGTCGTCGTCGACCAACCTTCTAAAGTTGCACACTTTCTGCCTGTCAAGGAGACGATCACTGCTAGTCAGTTAGCAGAATTATATATCTCCAGAATTGTATCACTCCACGGTATTCCGAAGGAGATCAGTTTGGACCGTGGCGGCCTTTTCACTTCCAAGTTCTGGGAAAGTTTCCAAGAAGCTATGGGAACTCATATTACCTGGAGTTCAGCTTATCATCCCCAATCCCAAGGCCAAGTTGAGCGAGTCAATCAAGTGCTTGAAGACATGCTGCGAGCTTGTGTTATTTCTTTCGGCAAGAAGTGGGAAGAATCTCTTCCGTATGCCGAGTTCTCTTATAACAACAGCTATCAAGCCAGCTTGAAAATGGCCCCCTTCGAAGTTCTATATGGACGTAAGTGTCGAACCCCTCTGAATTGGTCAGAAACTGGGGAACGACCGCTCGTGGGTCCGGATATTATCCAACACACCGAAGAGCAAGTCCGTATTGTCCGAGAAAATCTTAAGGCGGCTCAGGACCGCCAGAAGAGCAACTATGATCGCAAACGATGGGGTTTGACTTATCAACCCGGTGATCAAGCTTATCTGCGGGTCACTCCTATGAAGGGCACTCACCGTTTTGGAATCAAGGGCAAGCTAGCTCCGCGCTACATTGGTCCTTTCCGCATTATTGCAAGACGTGGTCAGGTGGCATATAAACTGGAGTTGCCACCGCAATTCTCTCATATCCACGACGTCTTCCATGTGTCGCAACTTCATAAATGCTTCAAGGAATCTCCGCACCGCGCAGTGGATCACGAGATGCTCGAATTGCAAGATGATCTTTCTTATAAGGAGCATCCGATCCACATTCTCGATGAAGCTGAACGTCGAACCCGTCAGAAGGTTACCAAGTTCCTGAAAGTGCAGTGGCCAAATCATACTGAAGATGAAGCCACTTGAGAACGCGAGGATAATCTTCGTGCGGAATACCCCGAACTTTTTCCTTCTACCTCTTAATTCTCGGGACGAGAATTCTTGTTAGTGGAGGAGATTTGTAACACCCCATGTATTAAGCTACAGCAATCAACCTTTTGATTATGCCATGTCATCATGATCAACAGTGCTCAATCATCATTAGTATCATATCTCTTTTCAAATTCAAATTCAAATGGAAATTCAAACTAAAAGTAAAAATAAAAGTTGTCCAAACCCAGAAACTAAAATGTTCATTAAATAACAAATAATTCAGAGGCAATTATAAAATTGTAACCAACATCATTGGGATTAGTTAAGTGCCCCTAACAACCTCAAACAGTAGCTAATAGCAACATTTAATAACCTTTTATTTAATCTAAATTAAAAATGAAATTATATATTACCCAAACCAATTTCTGGTGTTAGCTAGTAATACTTTGCAATTGTTGGGCTAAGTCTCATATTTTGTAAAATCAACAAGTGGCCAACATTTGTCAAAGCAGAAGAAATAAAATAATAAAAGTAGAAAAGAAAACAGAGAACCCCCCCTCCCCCTGGGCCTCTCGGCCCAGCTGGCAGCCAGCCGGCCCACCCCGCTGCCCCCTGGCCTATATGGCCCCGTTCCCCTCCCAAACCCTAGCCCTACCACCCCCCCCCCGCACGATTCCCCCTTGTTCTGATCGGGATTGAGCGCGCCCGCGCCGCGGTCCGCGTCGCCGCTCGCCTCCTCCAGCGCCCCCCTCTCCCGCCCGTGCTCCGCCGCTCACCGACGCCTCGACCTCGCCGTCCCCGTCGCCCACCGCTGTCGCCGTTGCCTCCTCATCCCCGCCCCAACGACGACGCCCGCGCCCCATCGCCTCTTCCCCACCGGCCTTCACCGAGCCTCATCGGCGAACCTCTACTCAGGGGTGAGGAACACCCCGCGCTCCTCTCTCCCTGTCCCCGCCACCGCGGTCACCGCGCCGGCGCGCGCGCCCGCAAGCGCCGTGGCCACGCTCGTCCCGGCCACGCGTGTGCACCGCCCGCTCACCGCCGCCCGCACTCCGCTCGCTCCGGTCGCCCTGCCGCGCCCCCTCCGGCCGCCGCCTGCCTCCCCGCTCGCCTGCTCGGCCGCGCCGGCCCCCGGCCCGCCGGCCGGCCACGGCCACGGTCGTGTCGTGCGCCCCCTGGGCCTCGCGGCCCGATCCCCCCCCCCCCCCCCGTGGCTTAGCCACTAACTAGTGGGGCCCTCCCCCGGGGAAAATTAGAAGAAAAAAATGTAAAACGAAAATAATAATAAAAAATTAATAATTAATTAGGTAATTAATTAAAAGTTAATTAACTCTGATTAGCTAACCTAATATGTTAGTTAGTGCTTAATCTGTTAATTAACGTAAACAGCCAATGACAGGTGGGACCCACACGTCAGTTTGACTAGGTCAACTGCACTGTTGACTGCTGACGTCAGCATGATGTCATGCTGATGTCATCTGATACTGTTTTGGATAATTCGAATTTAAATAATTAAATAAATTCCAGAAAATCAATAAAACTTTGAAAAATCCTATAAAATAATCCGTAGCTCAGATCAAAATACTTTGTACATGAAAGTTGCTCAGAACGACGAGACAAATCCGAATACGCAGTCCGTTCGTCCGTCACACGTCCCTAACTATCCGAACATGGAACCGTTCCCCTTCGGTCATCTGTCTGACAAATGTCCGGAACCGGGAAAACATTCCCGGATGGATTCCCCCTTCCTTGGTGACGTGCAACCATACGTTAGGACACACCCGGTGCTGCATATTGTCATGTCGTACATTGTGTTGCTCATATTTGCTATGTATTTATACTGTTTCCTCCCCCTCTTCTCTCTCGTTAGACCCTGACGCAGTTCCCGGTACCGACGCAGCTCCGGAGCCCGACGCCACCATTGACGACCTTGCCTCTGCCGCCGAGCAACCAGGCAAGCACCCCCCCCCCTTTGAGCATACCGATATCGCCTATTCTTTCTCTCCCATGCTTGCATTAGAATTGCTGCTGCTACTACTTTACCTATTCTGATGCATAGCCTGTTTATTGTAACTTGCATTTGAAACCTTACCTGCTTATCCTAAACTGTCTAGTATAGGCTGGGTAGAGACCTATCAGTGACCCCACTAGTCCTGACTGCCCCACTGGATTATCAGAAGACCCGATCAACGGGATTGAAGACCAGGTCCCGGCACCGCACATCACTCCCTTAGTTGTACGCCGCTACTGGGTTACTATCGAGTGCCGAGGGTGATACCTCATGTAGCACTTCAGATGTTAACTCTGTAGAGTAGCTATTTGGTCGGGGTCATCGAGGGTGATTCCTCCTTCACCACTTCCGGTAACGACCCTGTCGTGCAACACATCAAGTGTGAACCCATCGAGGGTGATTCCTCCTACGTTCACCTTGACAGTTACATTGCGTGGGTATCCATCGAGGGTGATACCTCGGATTCCCTTGATGTTATGGACACACGGATACTTGGACTTTACACTGTTACTTGGAAAGGCGGGTCAACCCTGAGGGGTACCCGCGTGTGATGTGAAGACAGGTTGCCTGTATGGTGCCCGAGTGATGAATACGAGGCGTGGCCGGGCATTCTTGGCCCTTACCGCAAGTCCTCGGGATGGGGCGACGGGGTCACATCTTTCGTGAGTCTCTGCTTGTTACCGCAAGCCCTAGTCCACTAATGATTTGGATATTTGATCCGAGCAGGCCTCTGGCCTGATAGCACTAACCATCACGTGGGCATAGTATGGGCGTTCTGCATCATAGCATCAGCCGACAGTTCTGTCAGACGTCCAGTTCAGCATTGTGGCCGGGTCGGATCGTGCCGTTGGCGCTGGTATCCACCCTGCTCGCAACGACCGGGAGTGCATAGGGCGACGGCCCAAGACCCCTGAGCGCTTAGGATGTAGACCAGCGGGGACCTCTCTGCTGAGCTGTAGGTAGGGCTGCGGTGTATCGTTTGGCCGAGGCCGGGCATGACCCAGGAAAGTGTGTCCGGCCGGAGTTAATCGAGCATGTTGGGTAAGTTGGTGCACCCCTGCAGGGAAGAACAAATCTATCGATAGCCGGTCCTATGGTAAAGGACACTCGGAGTTGTATCCCGATCAATACAACTAGTATTGGATATTATGGCTCTGGGATTGCTTCTCGCAGGGAGTCGAGAAGAGATCTCAGGACGAGGTTGATGACTGTATGGCTCTGGGATTGCTTTCTCGCAGGGAGTCAAGAAAGGATCTCTGGGTGAGGTTGAGACTTAATGATACTACTATTTTATACGGTACTAATCTACACTCTTCTAATGCTGCAAGACCTCTGAAAATGCTAGTCTTCGATAGGACTAGGCCTTCTTTCTATTCTGGCATTTCTGCAGCCCAGTCCACATATACAGCCTTCCTTTGATAATGTTGCATATGTAGTGTAGATCCTTGCTTGCTGAGTACTTCTGAGTACTCACGGTTGCTTTGCTTTCTTTTCCCCCATATCAGTTTGTCATGACCAAATGACGGAGCCACTGATACAGCTGCCCCCGCCGACGATCGCTACTACTACCCCGAGGGTGGTTACTACTACGAGTTGACTGACGAGCAGGAGTAGGATCGGAGGGTCCCAAGCAGGAGGCCTGCGCCTTTCGATCGTAGTGTTTTATTTTGCCCCGCCTTTCTAAAGGCCTTTCTGTTTCTCTTTTATATCTGTACTCAGATATCTGATGCTTCCGCTGACGCTTGTATGCCATCGAGCTATGTATTCGAGCCCTCGAGGCCCTATACAAGTGTAATATGGATAGTAGATATAGGTTTTTGTAATCTAAAAATATAAAAACAACAAGGTAACTAGTAACAAAAGTGAGCAAAAACGGTATTGCAATTCTTGAAAACAAGGCCTAGGGTTCATACTTTCACTAGTGCAAATTCTCTCAACAATGATAAGATGATTGGATCATATAACAATCCTCAATGTGCAACAAAGAATCACTCCAAAGTTTCTATCGGAGAACGTAGGACGAAAACATGCATCAACCCCTATGCATAGATTACCCCAATGTCACCTCGGGAATCCGTGAGTTGAGTGCCAAAACATACATCAAGTGAATCAATAGAACATCCCATTGCCACCACATATATCCCATTGCAAGACATACATCAAGTGTTCTCAAATCCAATACTCAATCCAACATAACGAAACCTCAAAGAGCAAGACTCAATTCATCACAACAAGGTAGAGGGGGATAAACACCATATGATCCAACTATAGTAACAAAGCTCGCGGTACATCAAGATCGTGCCAAATCAAGAACACGAGAGAGAGAGAGATCAAACACATAGCTACTGGTACATACCCTCAGCCCCGAGGGTGAACTACTCCCTCCTCATCATGGAGACCGCCGGGATGATGAAGATGGTCTCCGGTGATGATTTCCCCCTCCGGCAGGGTGCCGGAACGGGCTCCCGATTGGTTTTTCGTGGCTACAGAGGCTTGCGGCGGCGGAACTTCCGATCTAGGGTTCTTTTCAGAGGTTTCTATATTTACAAGAATTTTTGGCGTCGAAAACAAGTCAAGGAGGTGCCCGAGGGCCCACAAGCCCTCAAGGTGCGCATGGGGGGTAGGGCACACCCCCTGGCTTGTGGACTCCTCGGGACTCTTCTGGTCCAGCTCCGGTGCTTCGGGGGTCTCTTTTAATCCATAAAAAATCACCGTAAATTTTCAGCCCATTCCGAGAACTTTTATTTCTGCACAAAAAAAACGACACCACAGTAGTTCTGCTGAAAACAGCGTCAGTCCGGGTTAGTTCTAATAAAATCATACCAAAACCATATAAAATTGTTGCAAACATGGCATGAATACTTCATAAATTATAGATACGTTGGAGATGTATCAGCATCCCCAAGCTTAATTCCTGCTCGTCCTCGAGTAGGTAAATGATAAAAGAAAGAATTTATGAAGTGTGAATGCTACCTAACATATTTATCAATGTAATCTTCTTTATTGTGGCATAAATGTTCAGATCCATAAGATTCAAAACAAAAGTTTAATATTGACATAAAAACAATAATACTTCAAGCATACTAATAAAGCAATCATGTCTTCTCAAAATATCATGGCCAAAGAAAGTTATCCCTACAAAATCATATAGTCTGGCTATGCTCTATCTTCATCACACAAAATATTTCATCATGCACAACCCCGATGACAAGCCAAGCAATTGTTTCATACTTTTAATGTTCTCAAGCTTTTTAATCTTTCACACAATACATGAGCGTGAGCCATGGATATAGCACTATAAGTGGAATAGAGTATGGTGGAGGTTGTGAGGAGAAGACAAAAAGGAGAAAGTCTCACATCAACTAGGCAAATTAATGGGCTATGGAGATGCCCATCAATTGATATCAATGCAAGTGAGTAGGGATTCCCAAGCAACGGATGCACTAGAGCTATAAGTGTATGAAAGTTCAAAAAGAAACTAAGTGGGTGTGCATCCAACTTGCTTGCTCACGAAGACCTAGGGCAATTTGAGGAAGCCCATCATTGGAATATACAAGCCAAGTTCTATAATGAAAAATTCCCACTAGTATATGAAAGTGATAAAGTAGGAGACTCTCTATCATGAAGAACATGGTGCTACTTTGAAGCACAAGTGTGGAAAAAGGATAGTAACATTGTCCCTTCTCTCTTTTTCTCTCATTTTTTTATTTTTTATTTGGGCTCTTTGGCCTCTTTTTTTAAGTCCGGAGCCTCATCTCTACTTGTGGGAGAATCATAGCCTCCATCATCCTTTCCTCACATGGGACAATGCTCTAATAATGATGATGATCACACTTTTATTTACTTACAACTCAAGAATTACAACTCGATACTAGAACAAATATGACTCTATATGAATGTCTCCGGCGGTGTACCGGGATGTGCAATGATCAAGAGTGACATGTATAAAAAATATGAACGGTGGCAAAGCCACAAATACTATGCCAACTACATGATCATGCAAAGCAATATGACAATGATGGTATGTGTCATAATAAACGGAACGGTGGAAGTTGCATGGCAATATATCTCGGAAAGGCTATGGAAATGCCATAATAGATAGGTATGGTGGCTGTTTTGAGGAAGGGTATATGGTGGGTTTAATGCACCGGCGAAAGTTGCGCCGTACAAGAGAGGCTAGCAATGGTGGAAGGGTGAGAGTGCATATAATCCATGGACTCAACATTAGTCATAAAGAACTCACATACTTATTGCAAAAATCTATTAGCCATCGAAACAAAGTACTACACGCATGCTCCTAGGGGGATAGATTGGTAGGAAAAGACCATCGCTCGTCCCCGACTGCCACTCATAAGGAAGATAATCAAAAAAATAAATCATGCTCCGACTTCATCACATAACGGTTCACCATACGTGCATGCGTCGGGAATCACAAACTTTAACACAAGTATTTCTACCAATCCACAATTACTCACTAGCATGACTCTAATATCACCATCTTTATATCTCAAAACAAATGAAAGGAATCAAACTTCTCATCTATTCAATGCTCTTTATGAAAGTTTTTATTATATCCCTCTCGAATACCCATCATATTAGGACTAAATTCATAACCTAAGCAAATTACCATACTATTTATAAGACTCTCAAAATAATATAAGTGAAGCATGCGAGTTCATAAATTTCTTCAAAATAAAACCACCGCCATGCTCTAAAAAGATATAAGTGAAGCACTAGAGCAACTGACAAACTACTCCAAAAAGATATAAGTGAAGATCAATGAGTAGACAAATAATTAAGTAGCTATGTGAAGACTCTCTCTCATTTAAGAATTTCAGATCTTAAGTATTTTATTCAAACAGTAAACAAAATAAAATGACATTCTAAAAATAGCACACATCATGTTAAGAAGCAAAAACTTAGGCTCAACCGATACTAACCGATAATTCTTGATGAAGAAAGGTGGGATGCCTACCGGGGCATCCCCAAGCTTAGATGCTTGAGACTTCTTGAAATATTAACTAGGGATGCCTTGGGCATCCCCAATCTTGAGCTTTTGTGTCTCCTTAATTCCTTTTATATCACAGTTTTCCTAAATCTTAAAAACTTCATCCACACAAAACTCAACAAGAACTCGTGAGATACGTTAGTATGAATCAATGCAATACCTTATCATTCTCTACTGTAGAAAATCATTAAAATTATTATTTAACATTGTATACTAAATGCCTCTGCATATTTAATACTCATATCCTCAAATAGAATCATTAAACAAGCAAACATATGCAAACAATGCAAACATAACAGCAATCTGTCTAAACAGGACAGTCTGTAAAGAGTACAATTATAATAATACTTACCTAACTCCAAAAATTCTGAAAAATTACCATACTGTATAAAATATGTTTTTACTAATTGTGTAAAAATTTCAAGATTTTATCACGTTCTGAGTTGCCAGAAGAATTCATACAATGATAGAAAACTTTCTGTTTTCAGAACAGCAACATATAGACTTGCAAAATAAGCATGGTAAAGGCTATACTTGACCTTTTTATTGAACTAAGAGATGGAAAAGATTAATCTAAATAACAGCAAGCAAATCCTAATAAAATAAAATGACGCTCCAAGCAAAACTCATATCATGTGACGAATAAAAATATAGCTCCAAGTAAGGTTACCGATAATGTTGAAGACGAAAGAGTGGATGCCTTCCGGGGCATCCCCAAGCTTAATTGCTTGGGTATTCCTTGAATATTCCCTTGGGGTGCCTTGGGCATCCCCAATCTTAGGGTCTTCCCACTCTTCATTCTTCTCATATCGATATCTCACCCAAAACTTGAAAACTTCAATCACACAAAACTTAACGAAAAACTCGTGAGATCCGTTAGTATGATAAAACAAATCATTCACTTTGGTACTGTCAAGACAAGATTCATAATTTTTCTCACATGATGCCTACTGTGCCCTATCATTTCTACAATTTATATTAAGCAATATAAGCCATAGAAACTAGAAAACAAGCAAACTATGCATCGAAAACAGAATCTGTCAAAAACAGAACAGTCTGTAAAGATCTGAATTGTCCTCATACTTCTGTTACTCAAAAACATCTGAAAAATCAGGAAAACGTAGACAATATGTATATAAATCTTGTGTAAAATATTCAGAGTTTTTTCTCGTTTCAGTGAATTTTAACAATTCTGTTACTGGACGCAAAAGTTTCTGTTTATGCACAGAATCAAATCAACTATCAACCACACTATCCCAAAGGCTTTACTTGGCACTTTATTCAACCAAAAGCTATAAAACATGATTAATACAGTAGCTTAATCATGTGAACACATGAAAACAGTAGGTATAAATATTGGGTTGTCTCCCAACAAGCGCTTTTCTTTATTGCCTTTTTAGCTAGGCATGATGATTTCAATGATGCTCACATAAAAGATAAGAATTGAAACATAATGGGAGCACCATGAAGCATATGAATAGAACATTTAAGTCTAACCCACTTCCTATGCATAGGGATTTTGTGAGCAAACAATTTATGGGAACAAGAATCAACTAGCATAGCAAGACAAAACAAGCATGACTTCAAAACTTTCAACACATAGAGAGGAAACTTGATATTATTGCAATATGTAGAAGCATATGTTCCTCCCTCATAATAATTTTCAGTAGCATCATGAATAAATTCAACAATATAACTATGACATAAAGCATTCTTTTCATGATCCACAAGCATAGAAATTTTACTACTCTACACATAAGCAAAAAATTTCTCATTCATAGTAGTGGGAGCAAACTCAACAAAATAACTATCATGTGAGGCATAATCCAATTGAAAATTAAAATCATGATGACAAGTTTCATGGTTATCATTATTATTTATAGCATACATGTCATCACAATAATCATCATAGATAGCAACTTTGTTCTCATAATCAATTGGAACCTCTTCCAAAATAGTTTTTCATCACTAAATAAAGTCATGACCTCTCCAAATCCACTTTTATCAATATAATCATCATAAATAGGAGGCATGCTATCATCATAATAAATTTGCTCATCAAAACTTGGAGGAAAAAAATATCATCTTCATCAAACATAGCATCCCCAAGCTTATGGCTTTGCATATCATTAGCATCATGGATATTCAAGGAATTCATACCAACAACAGTGCAATCATGCTCATCATTCAAAGTTTTTATTCCAAACATTTTACTGACTTCTTCTTCTAACAATTTGGCACAATTTTTCTTTCCATCATTTTCACGACAGACATTAAAAAGATGAAGCATATGAGGCAACCTCAATTCCATTTTTTGTAGTTTTCTTTTATAGACTAAACTAGTGATAAAACAAGAAACTAAAAGATTCAATTGCAAGATCGAAAGATATACCTTCAAGCACTCACCTCCCCGGCAACGGCGCCAGAAAAGAGCTTGATGTCTACTATGCAACCTTCTTCTTGTAGACTCGTGTTGGGCCTCCAAGCGCAGAGTTTTGTAGGACAGTTGCAATTTTCCCTCAAGTGGATGACCTAAGGTTTATCAATCCGTGGGAGGCGTAGGATGAAGATGGTCTCTCTCAAACAACCCTGCAACCAAATAACAAAGAGTCTCTTGTGTCCCCAACACACCCAATACAATGGTAAATTGTATAGGTGCACTAGTTCGGCGAAGAGATGGTGATACAAGTGTAATATGGATAGTAGATATAGGTTTTTGTAATCTGAAAATATAAAAACAGCAAGGTAACTAGTAACAAAAGTGAGCAAAAATGGTATTGCAATGCTTGAAAACAAGGCCTAGGGTTCATACTTTCACTAGTGCAAATTCTCTCAACAATGATAACATAATTGGATCATATAACAATCCCTCAACGTGCAACAAAGAATCACTCCAAAGTTTCTATCGGAGAACGTAGGACAAAAACATGCATCAACCCCTATGCATAGATTACCCCAATGTCACCTCGAGAATCCGCGAGTTGAGTGCCAAAACATAAATCAAGTGAATCAATAGAACATCCCATTGTCACCACAGATACCCCATTGCAAGACATGCATCAAGTGTTCTCAAATCCAATACTCAATCCAACATAACGAAACCTCAAAGAGCAAGACTCAATTCATCACAACAAGGTAGAGGGGGAGAAACACCATATGATGCAACTATAGTAACAAAGCTCGCGGTACATCAAGATCGTGCCAAATCAAGAACATGAGAGAGAGAGAGAGATCAAACACATAGCTACTGGTACATACCCTCAGCCCCGAGGGTGAACTACTCCCTCCTCGTCATGGAGACCGCCGGGATGATGAAGATGGCCTCCGGTGATGATTTCCCCCTCCGGCTGGGTGCCGGAACGGGCTCCCGATTGGTTTTTCGTGGCTACAGAGGCTTGCGGCGGCGGAACTTCCAATCTAGGGTTCTTTTCAGAGGTTTCTATATTTATAAGAATTTTTGGCGTCGAAAACAAGTCAAGGAGGTTCCCGAGGGGCCCACAATCCCTCAAGGCATGCTCGGGGGGGTAGGGCACGCCCCCTGGCTTGTGGACTCCTCGCGACTCTTCTGGTCCAGCTTCGGGGGTCTCTTTTGGTCCATAAAAATCACCGTAAATTTTCAGCCCATTCCGAGAACTTTTATTTCTGCGCAAAAAAAAAAGATACCACGGTAGTTCTGCTGAAAACAGCGTCAGTCCGGGTTAGTTCTAATAAAATCATACCAAAACCATATATAATTGTTGCAAAAATGGCATGAATACTTCATAAATTATAGATACGTTGGAGACGTATCATATGGCAGGGGGCGCGGCCAAGGGCAGGAGCCCAAGTAGGATTCGGACCTACTTGGGGCGCCCCTTGGCCTCTCCCCTCTCCCTTCCACCTATATATATGTGGGAGGGGGCACCTAGCACACCCAGAATAATTGCTTAGCCGTGTGCGGCGCCCCCTCCGCCGTTTACACCCTCGGTCATATTTTCGTAGTGCTTAGGCGAAGCCCTGCGGAGATCACTTCACCATCACCGTCACCACGCCGTCGTGCTGCCGGAACTCATCCACTACTTCGCCATCTTGCTGGATCAAGAAGGCGGAGGACATCACCGAGCTGAACATGTGCAGAACGCGGTGGTGCCGTACATTCGGTACTTGATCGGTTGCAGCGCGAAGAAGTTCGACTACATCAACCATGTTAACAAACGCTTCCGCTTACGGTCTATGAGGGTACGTAGACACACTCCCCTCTCTCATTGCTATGCATCTCCTTGATAGATCTTGCGTGTGCGTAGAAAAAAAATTTGTTTTCCATGCAACATTTCCCAACAGTGGCATCATGAGTCAGGTCTATGCGTAGATGATATGCACGAGTAGAACACAAAGAGTTGTGGATGGTGCTAGTCATACTGCTTGCCAACAACGTCTTATTTTGATTCGGTGGTATTGTGGGATGAAGCGGCCCGGACCAACCTTACATGTCCACGCACATGAGACCGGTTCCACCGACAGACATGCAACTAGTTTTGCATAAAGGTGGCTGGCGGGTGTCTGTTTCTCCTACTTTAGTTGAATCGAATTTGACTACGGCTGGTCCTTGAAGAAGGTTAAAACAACAAACTTGATGAAACACCGTTGTGGTTTTTGCATAGGTAAGAACGGTGATACTTCTCCAACGTATCTATAATTTTTTATTGTTCCATGCTATTATATTATCTGTTTTGGATGTTTTTGTTGGGAAACGTTGCATGGAAAAAAAATCTACGCACACGCAAGATCTATCCATGGAGATGCATAGCAACGAGAGGGGGAGAGTGTGTCTACGTACCCTCGTAGACCGTAAGCGGAAGCGTTAGAACAACGCGCTTGATGTCATCGAACAACTTCACGATCCAACCGACCGAGTACCAAACGGACGGCACCTCCGCGTTCAGCACACGTTCAGCTCGGTGACGTCCTCGACTTCTTGATCCAGCAAGATGGCGAGGTAGTGGATGAGTTCCGGCAGCACGACGGCGTGGTGACGGTGATGGTGATGCTATCTCCGCAGGTCTTCGCCCAAGCACTACGAAAATATGACCGAGGGACGGAACTGTGGAGGGGGGCGCCGCACACGGCTAAGACAATGTTGTGTCTTGTTTGGGGCGCCCCCTCTCCTCTATTTATATATGTGTAGGGGCTTGGAGTAGAAGGAACAGTACCGCATGAACAGTACCACGTGAACAGTGCCACATGAACAGTGCCACGCGAACAGTACACACGTGGACTTGGACTCCAAAGTCCAATCCTATTCCTACTAGGACTCTCCTTTTTTTTCCTTCCCTAGCTGCGTGGGCTTTTGAGGACTTGGTGCGCCTGGTCCAATAAGGCCAGGGCGCCTGGTCCAATAAGGCCAGGGCGCCTCCCCTTAGCCCATGCCAGCCCTTGGGATGTGGTGGACCCACTTGTGGACTTTTGGACCCCTCCGGAATCCTCCGGAACCTTCTGGAAGCTTCCCGGTACAATACCGAAAAAACTGCACCTTTTCCCGGAACCCAAAATATGACTTCCCATATATAAATCTTTACCTCTCGACCATTTCGAGACTCCTCGTGACGTCCGAGATCTCATCCGGGACTCCAAACAACATTCGGTCACCAAATCACATAACTCATATAACACTATATCGTTAACGAACGTTAAGCGTGCGGACCCTACGGGTTCGGGAATGATGTAGACATGACCGAGACGCCTCTCCGGTCAATAACCAATAGCGGAACCTGGATGCCCATATTGGTTCCTACATATTCCACGAAGATCTTATCGGTCGAACCGTTATGACAACATACGTAATTCCCTTTGTCCATCGGTATGTTACTTGCCCGAGATTCGATCATCGGTATCTCCATACCTACTTCAATCTTGTTACCGGCAAGTCTCTTTACTCGTTCCGTAATACATCATCTCGTAACTAACTCCTTAGTCACTTTGCTTGCAATGCTTATTATGATGTGTATTACCGAGAGGGCCCAGAGATACCTCTCTGATACTCGGAGTGACAAATTCTAATCTCGATCTATGCCAACTCAACAAACACCTTCGGAGATACCTGTAGAGCATATTTATAATCACCCAGTTACGTTGTGATGTTTGATAGCACACAAGGCATTCCTCCGGTATCCGGGAGTTGCATAATCTCATAGTCGAAGGAATATGTATTTGACATGAAGAAAGCAATAGCAATAAACTGAACGATCATTATGCTAAGCTAACAGATGGGTCTTGTCCATCACATCATTCTCCTAATGATGTGATTCCGTTATAAAATGACAACTTATGTCCATGGTTAGGAAACCTTAACCATCTTTGATCAACGAGCTAGTCAAGTAGAGGCTCACTAGGGACACAGTGTTTGTCTATGTATTCACACATGTATTTAGGTTTCCGATCAATACAATTCTAGCATGAATAATAAACCTTTATCATGAATAAGGAAATATAAAATAACAACTTTATTATTGCCTCTAGGGCATATTTCCTTCAGTCTCCCACTTGCACTAGAGTCAATAATCTAGTTCACATCGCCATGTGATTAACATCCATAGTTCACATCGTCATGTGACCAATACCCAAAGAGTTTACTAGAGTCAATAATCTAGTTCACATCGCCATGTGATTAACACCCAAAGAGTACTAAGGTGTGATCATGCTTTGCTTGTGTGAGAAGTTTAGTCAATGGGTCTACCACATTCAGATCCATATGTATTTTGCAAATTTCTATGTCTACAATGCTCTGCATGGAGCTACTCTAGCTGATTGCTCCCACTTTAAATATGTATCCAGATTGAGACTCAGAGTCATCCAGATCGGTGTTAAAGCTTGCATCGACATCACCCTTTATGAAGAACTCTTTATCACCTCCATAACCGAGAAACATTTCCTTAGTCCTCTTAGGTACCTAAGGATAATTTTGACCGCTGTCCAGTGATCTACTCCTGGATCATTATTGTACCCCCTTGCAAAACTTATGGCAAGGTACACAACAGGTCTGGTACACAGCATGGCATACTTTATAGAACCTATGGCTGAGGCATAGGGAATGACTTTCATTCTCTCTCTATCTTCTGCCGTGGTCGAGATTTGTGTCTTACTCAACTTCATACCTTACAATACAGGCAAGAACTCCTTCTTTGACTGATCCATTTTGAACTCCTTCAAAATCTTGTCAAGGTATGTACTCATTGAAAGTCTTATCAAGGAGTTATTGACAGAGTTCTTCAATCACTGCCACCAAGCTACTAAGGCTTCGTGATGAACTATAATATGCAAGGGATGAATAAAACGATTCCTGAGCTCTTCGCAATGCTTAAGGCCGCGGAGGTAGAAATCAAGAAGGAGCATCAAGTGTTGATGGTTAACAAGACCACTAGTTTCAAGAAAAAGGGCAAGGGAAAGAAAGGGAACTTCAAGAAGAATGGCAAGCAAGTTGCCACTCCCGGGAAGAAGCCCAAAGGTGGACCCAAGCTTGAAACTGAGTGCTTCTACTACAAAGGGAATGGTCATTGGAAGCGGAACTGCCCCAAATACTTGGCGAATAAGAAGGATGGCAAAGTGAACAAAGGTATATTTGATATACATGTTATTGATGTGTACCTTACTAATGCTCGTAGCAGCGCCTGGGTATTTGATACTGGTTCGGTTGCTCATATTTGTAACTCGAAACAGGAGTTGTGGAATAAATGAAGATTGGCTAAGGACAAGGTGACGATGCGCATCGGAAATGGTTCCAAGGTCGATGTGATCGCCGTCGGCACGCTACCTCTACATCTACCTTCGGGATTAGTTGTAGACCTCAATAATTATTATTTGGTGCCCGCGTTGAGCATGAACATTATATCTGGATCTTGTTTATAGCGAGACGGTTATTCATTTAAATCAGAGAATAATGGTTGTTCTATTTA
Organism: Thinopyrum elongatum; assembly: GCA_011799875.1. Lineage (NCBI taxonomy): Eukaryota > Viridiplantae > Streptophyta > Magnoliopsida > Poales > Poaceae > Thinopyrum > Thinopyrum elongatum. The sequence goes on from CM022297.1 coordinate 426,894,459, forward strand.
TATGAGTAAATCTTGTATGGTCATGCACCCTTGATGAGTGGTATATTCTTGTTGAATCTCGATCATAGTGATACACATATTCATAATATTGATGCCAAAAGATGCAAATTTGATAATGATAGTGCAACATACTTGTGGCACTGCCGTTTAGGTCATATTGGTGTAAAGCGCATGAAGAAACTCCATACGGATGGGCTTTTGGAATCACTTGATTATGAATCATTTGATACTTGCGAACCATGCCTCATGGGAAAGATGACTAAAACTCCGTTCTCCGGAACAATGGCGCGAGCCAATGACTTGCTGGAAATAATACATACCGATGTATGCAGTCCGATGAGTGTTGAGGCACGCGGTGGGTACCATTATTTTCTGACCTTCACAGATGATTTGAGTAGGTATGGGTATATCTACTTGATGAAACACAAGTCTGAAACATTTGAAAAGTTCAAAGAATTTCAGAGTGAAGTGGAGAATCATCGTAACAAGAAAATAAAGTTTCTACGATCTGATCGCAGAGGCGAATATTTGAGTTACGAGTTTGGCCTTCATTTAAAACAATGTGGAATTGTTTCACAACTCACGCCACCTGGAACACCACACCGTAATGGTGTGTCCAAATGTCGTAACCGTACTTTATTAGATATGGTACGATCTATGATGTCTCTTACCGATTTACCACTATCGTTTTGGGGTTATGCATTAGAGACAGCCGCATTCACATTAAATAGGGCACCGTCTAAATCCGTTGAGACGACACCATATGAACTGTGGTTTGGCAAGAAACCTAAGCTGTCGTTTCTTAAAGTTTGGGGTTGCGACACTTATGTCAAAAGGCTTCAGCCTGATAAGCTCGAACCCAAATCGGAGAAGTGCATCTTCATAGGATACCCTAAGGAAACAATTGGGTACACCTTCTACCACAGATCCGAAGGCAAGATCTTTGTTGCCAAGAATGGAACCTTTCTAGAGAAGGAGTTTCTCTCGAAAGAAGTGAGTGGGAGGAAAGTAGAACTTGATGAGGTAATTGTACCTTCTCTCAAATTGGAAAGTAGCACATCACAGAAAATCGTTCCCGTGATGCCTACACCAACTAGAGAGGAAGCAAATGATAATGATCATGAAACTTCAGATCAAGTTACTACTGAACCTCGTAGGTTGACCAGAGCACGATCCGCACCAGAGTGGTACGGTAATCCTGTTCTGGAAGTCATGTTACTAGACCAAGGCGAACCTACGAACTATGAAGAAGCTATGATGAGCCCAGATTCCGATAAATGGCTTGAGGCCATGAAATCTGAGATAGGATCCATGTATGAGAACAAAGTGTGGACTTTGGTGGACTGGCCCGATGATCGGCAAGCCATTGAGAATAAATGGATCTTCAAGAAGAAGACTGGCGCTGATGGTAATGTTACTGTCTACAAAGCTCGACTTGTCGTGAAAGGTTTTCAACAAGTTCAAGGAGTTGACTACGATGAGACTTTCTCACCCGTAGCGATGCTTAAGTCTGTCCAAATAATGTTAGCAATTGCCGCATTTTATAATTATGAAATCTGGCAAATGGACGTCAAAACTGCATTCCTTAATGGATTTCTTAAAGAAGAGTTGTATATGATGCAACCGGAAGGTTTTGTCGATCCTAAAGGTGCTAACAAAGTGTGCAAGCTCCAGTGATCCATCTATGGACTGGTGCAAGCATCTCGGAGTTGGAATATATGCTTTGATGAAGTGATCAAAGCATATGGTTTTATACAGACTTACGGTGAAGCCTGTATTTACAAGAAAGTGAGTGGGAGCTCTGTAGCATTTCTAATATTATATGTGGATGACATATTGTTGATATGAAATGATATAGAATTTCAGGATAGCATACAAGGATACTTGAATAAGAATTTTTCAATGAAAGACCTCGGTGAAGCTGCTTATATATTGGGCATCAAGATCTATAGAGATAAATATAGACGCTTAATAGGACTTTCACAAAGCACATACCTTGATAAAGTTTTGAAGAAGTTCAAAATGGATCAGTCAAAGAAAGGGTTCTTGCCTGTGTTACAAGGTGTGAAGTTGAGTCAGACTCAAAGCCCGGCCACTGCAGAAGATAGAGAAAAAATGAAAGTCGTTCCCTATGCCTCAACCATAGGTTCTATCATGTATGCTATGTTGTGTACCAGACCTGATGTGTGCCTTGCCATAAGTCTGGCAGGGAGATACCAAAGTAATCCAGGAGTGGATCACTGGACAACGGTCAAGAACATCTTGAAGTACCTGAAAAGGACCAAGGATATGTTTCTCGTTTATGGAGGTGATGAAGAGCTTGTCGTAAATGGTTACGTCGATGCTAGCTTCGACACTGATCCGGCTGACTCTAAGTCACAAACCGGATACGTATTTATATTGAATGGTGGAGCTGTCAGTTGGTGCAGTTCCAAGCAGAGCGTCGTGGCGGGATCTACGTGTGAAGCGGAGTACATAGCTGCTTCGAAAGCAACGCATGAAGGACTCTGGATGAAGGAGTTCATATCCGATCTAGGTGTAATACCTAGTGCATCGGGTCCAATGAAAATCTTTTGTGACAACACTGGAGCAATTGCCTTGGTGAAGGAATCCAGGTTTCACAAGAGAACCAAACACATCAAGAGACGCTTCAACTCCATTCGTGAAAAGGTCAAGGATGGAGACATAGAAATTTGCAAAATACATACGGATCTGAATGTAGCAGATCCGTTAACTAAGCCTCTTCCGCGAGCAAAACATGATCAGCACCAAGACTCCATGGGTGTTAGATTCAATACTATGTAATCTAGATTATTGACTCTAGTGCAAGTGGGAGACTAAAGGAAATATGACCTAGAGGCAATAATAAAGTTGTTATTTTATATTTCCTTATTCATGATAAAGGTTTATTATTCATGCTAGAATTGTATTGGTTGGAAACTTAAATACATGTGTGAATACATAAACAAGTATTGTGTCCCTAGTAAGCCTCTACTAGACTAGCTCGTTGATCAAAGATTGTTAAGGTTTCCTAACCATAGACATGTGTTGTCATTTGATAACGGGATCACATCATTAGGAGAATGATGTGATGGACAAGACCCATCCGTTAGCTTAGCATATTGATCGTTCATTTTATTGCTATTGCTTTCTTCATGTCAAATACATATTCCTCCGACTATGAGATTATGCAACTCCCGGATACCGGAGGAATACCTTGTGTGCTATCAAACATCACAACGTAACTGGGTGATCATAAAGATGCTCTACAGGTATCTCCGAAGGTGTTTGTTGAGTTGGCATAGATCGAGATTAGGATTTGTCACTCCGAGTATCGGAGAGGTATCTCTAGGCCCTCTCGGTAATACACATCATAAGATTGCAAGCAAATGACTAAGGAGTTAGTTACGAGATGATGTATTACAGAACGAGTAAAGAGACTGCCGGTAACGAGTTTGAACTAGGTATGAAGATATTGACGATATCGAATCTCGGGCAAGTAACATACCGATGGACAAAGGGAATTGCGTATGTTGTCATAACGGTTCGACCGATAAAAATCTTCGTAGAATATGTAGGAGCCAATATGGGCATCCAGGTTCCGCTATTGGTTATTGACCGGAGAGGTGTCTCGGTCATGTCAACATAGCTCTTGAACCCGTAGGGTCCGCACGCTTAACGTTCGTTGACGATATAGTGTTATATTGTCACAGCCATAGAATTGATTGTAATTAGTTGCACAAGCATCCATGCATCATGTCTAAATTTATTTGAAAAGTTGAAATGGGGATTGTTTAAACCCTAGCACTAAATCAATTCAAATAGGGTTGAATAAAATCATTTTCAATAAACCCAAAATGTCCCTAAGAAAAGTTCATGATTTCTGGTTAAGGTGGAAACCTCTGCCAAAAATGATGAATATATTTTTAGGTCATTTCTGGATTTTTGAATTAAATCATAACTATTTGAATTGGGGCTTTTAAATGCTATATATATTTTCAACAGCTCCAATAATTCTGAAACTTTTGCTGGAGCTCTGGAATTATTCAGTTAGCATCCAAAAATATTTTCAGAATTTACTAGAATGGTTTAGTACTTTTACTAAATCAAAACAGACAAAATAAATTAGGAAACAAAAACTAATTTGGAAACAGAGAGAGAGAAGAAGCTTACCTGGGCCACTTACCAGACAGCCCAGCACTATAGCTGGCCCAGCCCAGCCACCGCACCGTCTTCAACCTCCTGCCACTAGACAGGAGGGCGTGTGCTCGCCGCGCGCGTGCCACCTCCACCCTGCCTGGCTGCCCCCTCGTCGCCCTGGACGCCTCCCGCGACGCCACGCACTCCCCCTCGACCCCTGGCTCTCTCTCTCACTCTCCCTCGCCCCCATCTCCTCCCCTGGCTCTCTCCCTCCCATGCAACCGAGCACGCCGTCGCCGCCATTCGCTGCCACCGCGCCCAGAGCCACTGCCTCGCCTCGTCCCCTTGACCACGAGCTCCGTCTCCTCGCACTGAAGCTCTCCGCCGAGCGATGCATTGCCGGAAGCCCTACAACGGCCTCACCAACCTCGTCTTCAACCTCGGGCGTCTGAGATCGCCGGCGACCGTGCGCCCACTCCGATGCTTCCCCGAGCTTGCTGAGACCGCCGAACGAACCGCAGTGAGCTCCTCTTCTTCTCCCCTTTCTCCCCGTGCTCGATTTCACCCGTAGCTATCGCTTCCATCAAGCCCGAGAGCTCGGCCCCGCCGGCCATGTCGTCGCCGTGGCCACGTCCACCCGAGCTTGAAACCGAGCGCGTCATCGCGCTCAGTGCATCACCAGGTGCCCGTAGAACCCTTCCGTGCCCCTTGCCGTGCAGTATAACGCCGACCCCGAGCACACCCGCATGCTGGCCGCCGCCACGAGCTCGATTCCGGCGAGCTCCGGCCACCCCAGCTGCTGCCGCTAGCTGCAATGGATGCGGGCGAGCCTCAGCTCCCCGTAGGTTCCCTCCGCCGCACTTTTGGTCGCTGGAGGGTCAAACCCGAGCCCTCCGCCGCGTCTGCTGTTGCCGGCGTCGAGCCACCGGCGAGTTTGACTCGTTTGACCCCCTGGGTCACTCACATGTGGGGCCCAATCCTGCTAATCACGTAGTTAGGGTTAGTTAATTTAGGATTAGCCACAGAGTCACTGACATGTGGGCCCCAGTGTCAGGTTTGACCTGGACCGCCCCTGTTGACTTGCTGATGTCATGTTGATGCAGTTAACAATTTTCTGGATTAAAAATAATTCAGGAAATTCCAGGAAATGTTTAAAACTTCAAAAAATCATAGAAATTAAACCGTAACTCCAAATAAAATAATTTATATATGAAAATTTATCAGAAAAATCCAATCTATCCATTGGTACTATTTTCATGCATGTTTGAACAACTTATACCTGCTGATCAGGTCAAACCAATTAAATGTCATTTGAATAATCACATATGGAGTTTGAATTTGAATCTTGTATTCAAACCAACTTCATTTAAATTGTTGCTAGCTGCATTAGCCCAAATCAACAGCATATTGCCATGTCATGATCATGCATCATATTGTTGCATTGCATTGATTGTGTTCCTTCTCTGTTGCCGGTGTTTCTCCCCTCTCAGTAGACGTTGTTTCGACGATGTGATCGATGACACTGATGAAGACACAGTGCTATCTTCTGAAGTGCCAGGCAAGCAACCCCCATTGAACATTCCGATACAATCCCACTCTCTCGCTCTTGCTCTCTTTTACTGCATTAAGACAACAACGATTCAACTGTTACATGCTGCGGTAGTTGAACCCCTTTCCTCTGCATGACCTGTCTTTGCCACAGTAAATAGTTGAAACCCACTAGCATGAGTAGGAGTTGTTTGAGCCATGATGTGCCTACTCATTTTTGCTTGCTTGTCATGCCTGCTATTACTTAGAGTTGTGTCAGGTCTGATTCATCAGGGATGAATTGGAATGTGGTCATCATGTCCTACTGATGAGAGCTAAGTTTGTGAACACGATTTGGTAAAGGTAGCGGTGAGAGGCCATGTAGGAGTACATGGTGGGTTGTCTCATTGAAACTGTCCTCAGGAACTGAGTTCTGTGTTTGTGATCCAAGAACAGCTACTACCACACGTTGGGCCCTGAACTATGACCCCGCTCGACTTATTAACCCCCCTATCCTCTGTCCAGGAGTTGCAAGTAGTTTTTGGTGTTTGTAGTGTGCTGGAGGCCGTGCATAGCGCTGACCGAAGGGGTGGGATATGATGCGGTAGGCAAGTGGCACGGTGTACCGGGTCACCCGTTTGGTGCCTCGGGAACCCTGCACACATCGTTCGGGGCCGTAGTGGAAACCTCGGCCGGACTCCCTACGGATGGAACCTGAATAGGCGATAAAACTAGACTAGAGACTTGTGTGGTTAGTCAGGTCGTGGTCTACACCCACGTCGGCTTTCGCTTGAAGTTTGCCGAGCACATGTCGTGTGCAGACGCTAAGTGGTGGAAACATGTGTGAAGAAGTACACCCCTGCAGGGTTATAAATGATCTATTCGAATAGCCGCGTCCACGGTAATGGACTACTGGGTTGCTTATGCAGTTCATAGACAAGTGAAAGTGGATACTCTAAAATGCGCAAGATAAGCGTGAGTGCTGTGGATGGCCTTCTCGTAGGGAGACAGGAGCGGATCCATAGTGGTGTATTGATATGGTGAATATGTGGACTCGTGTGCGCCACCTCAAAAGAGTTACTTGCAGTCGTAGTATAGGATAGCCACCGAGTCAAAGCTGGCTTGCTGCAGTTAAACTCCACCACCCCCCTTTGTTGATACTGATGCATATGTAGCTAGTTCTGATGTAAGTCTTGCTGGGTACATTTGTACTCACGTTTGCTTAATTTATGTTTTTGCAGAGAGACTTCAGTCTCACTAGTAGTTCCGCGTGGACTTCGATGTTTAGCTTGATACCTCAGCTACGATCTTGTACCCTTGGGAGGGTCTTGTAGATAGTCAGGCTCTTAAGCCTTCTTCCTTTTTAGATGTCTGTACCTAGACATGTTTATGCTTCTGTTGCCTGTATGCTCTGTATGTTGGGTCATGTGCCCCATGATTGTAATTCTTACTATGTATGACTCTTCGGAGCCTTATGAATAAATACCTTGAGTCGTAGAGTTTTGTTGTGATGCCATGTTGTATTTGCACATATCGAGCATATTGTGTGTATGATTTTGAAATGCTTGGTATGTGTGGGATCCGACTATCTAGTTGTTTATTCTTGGTAGCCTCTCTTATGGTGAAATGTCTCCTAGTGCTTCCACTGAGCCATGGTAGCTTGCTACTGCTCCGGAACACATGGGATGATCGGCATGTGTCCTTCTTTGCTCCTGTGTCTGTCCCGTCGGGAAATCTCACGTGTTGTTCCTTTAAGTCCTTGTAGCTTGCTACGACTTGGGTTCATACGTTGATGACCGACACGTGCATTGCTGGGTCATGTATGCCTGTCCCTGTAAGTTAGTGCCACCTTGGGTTTACGACTAGTCATGTCGGCCCGGGTTCTCTGTCATATGGATGCTAGCGACACTATCATATACGTGAGCCAAAAGGCGCAAACTATCCCGGGCCAGGTAAGGTGGCACCCGTGGGAATACCTTGCGTGAGGCCGCAAATTGATATGATGTGTTACATGCTAGATCGGTGTGACTTAGGATCGGGGTCCTGACAGCTTTGGTATCAGAGCCTGACTGCCTGTAGGATTACCAAGCCAAACTGGTCGAAGTTGAGTCTAGTAATTCTTTAGTTATATAGGGGAATTGATTGTGGAAGGGAACATAAGGCTCTTTTTACTCCTTTACCTTATGTCCTTTTGATCTGAGTCACCCTCTTCTTTTCTACGGGGATTAAGGATTAGGCTTCTCTTCTATCAGGTTCATGTGTTACTAATCTGTAGACTCTTAGGATTGTTGGTTTCAAGCCTCAGTTCAGTTTCTACTACCTCTGTATGTTGTTAATTGGACCCAGAACCTTGATATGTGATGTTGAGTGGTTATGCCATCATTTTGCAGGATGTCTCAAATCCTTTTTGAGCATTTACAGCCATTATGCTGTCCGAGTCATCCCAGGTTTCTAAATAGTCTGATGCATTTGCAAATTCCTTCTTTCCGTTCCCGTTGTTCCTTTGGGCCAGATTAACCACATTAATCAGTGTGTTGAGGCACTTTATTGCCTCGACATATATGTTGGAGCTATTATTATGACACTAGGGTATCCTAGAGAACCACCTAGTAATCTAGCTATGCTTTGTGTTCTCAGTGTGATAATTCGGGCCATCATCTTCAAAAGCATCCCGTGATGCCATTTAGTTAGTAGGCATTCTATTTGTGGGTTCCTGAACCCAAGATTCACTCTACTTACTTCATGTTGATAGTGTTTGCTAGTTTCTTTAGGATATTAGTAACCTTTGCGATAGCCCTCGAGGTCCGTGGTACATCCTTCTTCCAAATACCATGAACTGCTTATGGCAGAAGTTCTTCCTTGAACCAAAAGATCACAACCAGAGTGCTCTTGATGAGCTCTCCATTATAATTGTAACTCTGCCAGTCCTCCCTCTTCTACATGGGTTATCCGGAAGAAATGTGTTGAGCTTCGTTCAACATGTTAGTCTATGCATCCACAACTCAGAAAATCATGTGTTTCTTGAATTTTTCCCTTTGTAGCTGTATTCCGGCCCTCGTCTATCAATTGATAGTCAGGAGTAGTTCTGCATTCGTGTTCATCGGTGCCTATTATTCTTGTGGTCCGTCAAGCCATTCTATTTTGGAATGACTAGGAGAAACAAACTCCAGTACCTCATTCATTTCTTGGATTGGATTAAAGCAGTTGTATTCCGCAGATCAAAAAGCCAATCCAGCTTTTGCTCTGTCCTACCCTAGAGTATTACCCCCTTTTATGTCAGGAATGTCATGAGAATTGCACCACCTCTTATGAATTCTTGATTTAGTGATACTCTTCGCCATCATTGCTCATTTCTCAGTCCCCGTGTTATTGTAACCAGAATACCGACAAGTGAATTGTGATGTGTGAAATCAATACTCCTAGAAACTCCGTTGCTTGGTAGTTAAAGGGCAATATTCTCATCTTTAGCGTGTTGGCTATTAAATCACCACTCTAATATTAATCGTGCTACCTAGTCCTTATTTCTAGTGCACTCTTCGATCAGTGAGTTAGGATTGTGTCAATCCCTCACTCTTTTGATCATGTCAACCTGCCCTGAAAAACAAGATTGTTCTCGATCTTAATAACATGTCGGTGGTTCGTGATTTTCCAAATATCTTCTTGGAAGTATCACCAGGTTGTCCCCTGACCGATATGTTGAGTACGTGATCAAGTTGGTTTTCCAATAAACCACTCTTTCTCCAAGAATCTGTGTTGGATACCCCTGAGCTAGTTGGTTAAGCCAAACAACAACTTGGAGAGTTGGAAGATAAAAGCTTTATCTGACTTAGTTCATTCAAAGGGATATATTGTGTGTGTGTTGAAGAAAGATGATATCTTCATCGATTGGTCCTCGTGATCAGTTGTTGGATCTATTGTCTTGTCAAAACCTTGGTTTGAGTGTGGGCTATCGTCAAGTCAAATTAGAACCAACGATGTTCGTAATGTTGTCTTACTCGTGGTTGATCCCTCGAGCATACACCATTATATCTTTTGGTCTCGCCAATGCTATCACCGTGTTCACTTAATTATGGAATTCCATCTATATGGAACCCTAGACGAATTGTTGTTGAGCCCATCGGCAACATTGTTATCTCCTCCATGATTCATGATGAACATATAAGCTAGTGTTGGAAACTTGTGTAAGCATTTTCTTTGTGTCCCGATCATGAAGGATATGTTGGATGAAAGTAGTGACTTCCTCTAAGTTCACGTGCATTCGATGCAAGTTGCCGCCGTGAATTCGAGAAAGCTGGTTTTTGCTTCCTCTGGAATCATCCCAAGTCAGTCATGCATATGTGTGAAGTATTCTGCGGTTTGGAGACTTGCAACCTTCACTCTATATCTATACCTAGCACACCAAGCCACTGATTGAATTGTTCAAGATAAAGGAGTCTGTTCTAAAGTGAATACTTTAGACTTCCGCGCGGAGACTTCGATGTCATTAATGATGGTTCCCCACCTGAACTCGGTAGTGTTTTATTATAAGACTACTGCGTGGTCATGCTTGTCTGGGACAGTGTGTTCACATGTGTGTAGCAGAACCCGCTCGTGTTTTGGAGCTTACTACCATAGTCCATTTCCCGAGAATCTCGCAACGTCATCTCGTCGATTTGTGTTGCTACCTTTCTTTTTCAAGAATGCTGTCTGAAATATCCTGTTACCAACCAGATCTGAATCTCAGGCAGATATGATGGTTGGAACATTCCCAGCATTTGCATTTTGTTCCCAGCTTGCACCCGCCTTTGTGCCATTTTACTATGGCCTGCCTTTTTAGTAATTGTTATTCAGGATCATCCTCAAAAGTGGGCTTACCCTAGGCCCTATCCTTTCTCGATGATAAGAATAAATCATCCATTGCGTTGTCCAAAACAAGGTAGTCCACATCATCCATTCTAGTCAGAATATGCCATTCTGTCGAACTCCTTCAAACGATCGGTTGTGATTTGCCTTAGGCTGGTATAGAGAGTTTCAATGATCTATGTATCAAAAGTAATTCTTTTTGCCACTTAAGGGAATAATTCTACGAGTCACCTTCTCTAAGGTGCCCCGTTATGGAATCATGGCAATTTGTCTCCTCGTTACTTTGACACATACTCACCATCTACCTAAGCGTGGAATTGTTGCCTACCAAATTGAACCTCCGCCATCTGTTTCTTCCATCCCTCTCGATGTGTGTTTTGTGTCTCAGCTCAAGAGATGTTTCAACGTCTCACTCCATGAGTTGATCTTGAGTTGCTCTATCTTTGAGAAGATCGATTCCTGTAGAGTTTCTTCTGTCATCATTGTGTTGGACAAATATCTCGAAAGCAAGGATGTCAAGATCAACATGATGCAAGCAATCAACGTTCTTATGAAGTGCAATCTGGATCGTGAAGATTGTGTTGGCCTTGTCCCCTCTGTCTTCTTACCTCACATCTTGAATATCGGGACGAGATTCTTGTTTAGTGGGGGTGAGTTGTCACAGCCCTAGAATTGATTGTAATTAGTTGCACAAGCATCCATGCATCATGTCTAAATTTATTTGAAAAGTTGAAATGGGGATTGTTCAAACCCTAGCACTAAATCAATTCAAATAGGGTTGAATAAATCTTTTTCAATAAACCCAAAATGTCCCTAAGAAAAGTTCATGATTTCTGGTTAAGGTGGAAACCTCTGCCAAAAATGATGAATATATTTTTAGGTCATTTCTGGATTTTTGAATTAAATCATAACTATTTGAATTGCGGCTTTTAAATGCTATATATATTTTCAACAGCTCCAATAATTCTGAAACTTTTGCTGGAGCTCTGGAATTATTCAGTTAGCATCCAAAAATATTTTCAGAATTTACTAGAATGGTTTAGTACTTTTACTAAATAAAAACAGACAAAATAAATTAGGAAACAAAAACTAATTTGGAAACAGAGAGAGAAGAAGCTTACCTGGGCCACTTACCAGACAGCCCAGCACTGTAGCTGGCCCAGCCCAGCCACCGCACCGTCTTCAACCTCCTGCCAGTAGGCAGGAGGGCGTGTGCTTGCCGCGCGCGCGCCACCTCCACCCTGCCTGGCTGCCCCCTCGTCGCCCTGGACGCCTCCCGCGATGCCATGCACTCACCCTCGACCCCCTGGCTCTCTCTCACTCTCCCTCGCCCCCATCTCCTCCCCTGGCTCTCTCCCTCCCACGCAACCGAGCACGCCGTCGCCGCCGTTCACTGCCACCGCGCCCAGAGCCACTGCCTCGCCTCGTCCCTTTGACCACGAGCTCCGTCTCCTCGCACTAAAGCTCTCCGCTGAGCCACGCATCGCCGGAAGCCCTACAATGGCCTCACCAACCTCTTCTTCAACCTCGGGCGCCCGAGATCGCCGGCGACCGTGCGCCCGCTCTGATGCTTCCCCGAGCTTGCTGAGACCGCCAAACGAACCGCAGTGAGCTCCTCTTCTTCTCCCCTTTCTCCCCGTGCTCGATTTCACCCATAGCCGTCGCTTCCATCAAGCCCGAGAGCTCGGCCCCGCCGGCCATGTCGGCGCCGTGGCCACGTCCACCCGAGCTTGAAACCGAGCGCGTCATCGTGCTCAGTGCATCACCAGGTGCCCGTAGAACCCTTTCGTGCCCCCTTCCGTGCAGTATAACACCGACCCCGAGCACACCCGCACGCCGGCCGCCGCCACGAGCTCGATTCCGGCGAGCTTCGGCCACCCCAGCTACTGCCGCTAGCTGCAATGGATGCGGGCGAGCCTCAGCTCCCCGTAGGTTCCCTCCGCCGCACTTTTGGTCGCCGGAGGGCCAAACCCGAGCCCTCCGCCGCGTCTGCTAATCACGTAAGTTTGACTCATTTGACCAAGGGTTTGAGCCCCCTGGGCCGAGCCCTCGAGCCGCCAGTGAGTTTGACTCATTTGACCAAGGGTTTGACCCCCCTGGGTCACTGACATGCGGGACCCAGTCCTGCTAATCACGTAATTAGGGTTAGTTAATTTAGGATTAGCCACAGAGTCACTGACATGTGGGCCCCAGTGTCAGGTTTGACCTGGACCGCCCCTGTTGACTTGCTGACGTCATGCTGACGCAGTTAACAATTTTCTGGATTAAAAATAATTCAGGAAATTCCAGGAAATGTTTAAAACTTTAAAAAATCATAGAAATTAAACCGTAACTCCAAATGAAATAATTTATATATGAAAAATTATCAGAAAAATCCAATCTATCCATTGGTACTGTTTTCATGCATGTTTGAAGAACTTATACCTGCTGATCAGGTCAAACCAATTAAATGTCATTTGAATAATCACATATGGAGTTTGAATTTGAATCTTGTATTCAAACCAACTTCATTTAAATTGTTGCTAGCTGCATTAGCCCAAATCAACAGCATATTGCCATGTCATGATCATGCATCATATTGTTGCATTGCATTGATTGTGTTCCTTCTCTGTTGCCGGTGTTTCTCCCCTCTCAGTAGATGTTGTTTCGACGATGTGATCGATGACACTGATGAAGACACAGTGCTATCTTCTAAAGTGCCAGGCAAGCAACCCCCATTGAACATTCCGATACTATCCCACTCTCTCGCTCTTGCTCTCTTTTACTGCATTAGGACAACAACGATTCAACGGTTACATGTTGTGGTAGTTGAACCCCTTTCCTCTGCATGACCTGTCTTTGCCACAGTAAATAGTTGAAACCCACTAGCATGAGTAGGAGTTGTTTGAGCCATGATGTGCCTACTCATTTTTGCTTGCTTGTCATGCCTGCTATTGCTTAGAGTTGTGTCAGGTCTGATTCATCAGGGATGAATTGGAATGTGGTCATCATGTCCTACTGATGAGAGCTAAGTGTGTGAACACGATTTGGTAAAGGTAGCGGTGAGAGGCCATGTAGGAGTACGTGGTGGGTTGTATCATTGAAACCGTCCTCAGGAACTGAGTTCTGTGTTTGTGATCCAAGAACAGCTACTACCACACGTTGGGCCCTGAAATATGACCCCGCTCGACTTATGAACCCCCCTGTCCTCTGTCCAGGAGTTGCAAGTAGTTTCTGGTGTTTGTAGTGTGCTGGAGGCCGTGCGTAGCGCTGACCAGAGGGGTGGGCTATGATGCGGTAGGCAAGTGGCACGGTGTACCGGGTCGCCCGTTTGGTGCCTCGGGAACCGTGCACACATCGTTCGGGGCCGTAGTGGAAACCTCGGCCGGACTCCCTGCGGATGAAACCTGAATAGGCGATAAACCTGGACTAGAGACTTGTGTGGTTAGTCAGGTCGTGGTCTACACCCACGTCGGCTTTCGCTTGAAGTCTGCCGAGCACATGTCGTGTGCAGACGCTAAGTGGTGGAAACATGTGTGAAGAAGTACACCCCTGCAGGGTTATAAATGATCTATTCGAATAGCCGCGTCCGCGGTAATGGACTACTGGGTTGCTTATGCAGTTCATAGACAAGTGAAAGTGGATACTCTAAAATGCGCAAGATAAGCGTGAGTGCTATGGATGGCCTTCTCGTAGGGAGACAGGAGCGGATCCATAGTGGTGTATTGATATGGTGAATATGTGGACTCGTATGCGCCACCTCAAAAGAGTTACTTGCAGTCGTAGTATAGGATAGCCACCGAGTCAAAGATGGCTTGCTGCAGTTAAACTCCACCACCCCCCTTTGTTGATACTGATGCATATGTAGCTAGTTCTGATGTAAGTCTTGCTGGGTACATTTGTACTCACGTTTGCTTAATTTATGTTTTTGCAGAGAGACTTCAGTCTCACTAGTAGTTTCGCGTGGACTTCGACGTTTAGCTTGATACCTCAACTACGATCTTGTACCCTTGGGAGGGTCTTGTAGATAGTCAGGCTCTAAAGCCTTTTTCCTTTTCAGATGTCTGTACCCAGACATGTTTATGCTTCTGTTGCCTATATGCTCTGTATGTTGGGTCATGTGCCCCATGATTGTAATTCTTACTATGTATGACTCTTCGGAGCCTTATGAATAAATACTTTGAGTCGTAGAGTTTTGTTGTGATGCCATGTTGTATTTGCACATATCAAGCATATTGTGTGTATGATTTTGAAATGCTTGGTATGTGTGGGATCCGACTATCTAGTTGTTTATTCTTGGTAGCCTCTCTTATGGGGAAATGTCTCCTAGTGCTTCCACTGAGCCATGGTAGCTTGCTACTGCTCCGGAACACATGGGATGATCGGCATGTGTCCTTCTTTGCTCCTGTGTCTGTCCCTTCGGGAAATGTCACGAGTTGTTCCTTTAAGTCCTTGTAGCTTGCTATGACTTGGGTTCATACGTTGATGACCGACACGTGCATTGCTGGGTCATGTATGCCTGTCCCTGTAAGTTAGTGCCACCTTGGGTTTACGACTAGTCATGTCAGCCTGGGTTCTTTGTCATATGGATGCTAGCGACAATATCATATACGTGAGCCAAAAGGCGCAAACTGTCCCGGGCCAGGTAAGGTGGCACCCGTGGGAATACCGTGTGTGAGGCCGCAAAGTGATATGATGTGTTACATGCTAGATCGGTGTGACTTAGGATCGGGGTCCTGACATATATGAGTTATATGATTTGGTGACCGAATGTTGTTCGGAGTCCCGGATGAGATCACGGACATGATGAGGACTCTCGAAATGGTTGAGAGGTAAAGATTGATATATAGGACGATGGTATTCGGACACCAGAAGTGTTTCGGAGTATACCGGATAGTCATCGGAGTACCAGAGGGGGTACCGGACACCCCGGGAGGATAGTGGGCCTATTGGGCCACAAGAGGGGAGCACACCAGCCCACAAGGGGCTGGCGCACTCCCCGTGGCAGCCGCCCAAATGGGGAAAGGAAAGGGGGGATTCGGCCTCCCCCTTCCTTCCCTCTTCCCCCTTTCCTTCCCCCCCCCCCCCTCCGACAAATATGGCAGGGGGGCGCGGCCAAGGGCAGGAGCCCAAGTAAGATTCAGACCTACTTGGGGCACCCCTTGGCCTCTCCCCTCTCCCTCCCACCTATATATATGTGGGAGGGGGCGCCTAGCACACCCAGAACAATTGCTTAGCCGTGTGCGGCGCCCCCTCCACCGTTTACACCCTCGGTCATATTTTCGTAGTGCTTAGGCGAAGCCCTACGGAGATCACTTCACCATCATCGTCACCATGTCGTCGTGCTGCCGGAACTCATCCACTACCTTGCCGTCTTGCTGGATCAAGAAGGTGGAGGACGTCACCGAGCTGAAGGTGTGCAGAACGCGGAGGTGTCGTACGTTCGGTACTTGATCGGTTGGAGCGCGAAGAAGTTCGACTACATCAACCGCGTTAACAAACGCTTCCACTTACGGTCTACGAGGGTATGTAGACACACTCTCCCCTCTCGTTGCTATGCATCTCCTTGATAGATCTTGCGTGTGCATAGAAAAAAAATTGTTTTCCATGCAACGTTTCCCAACAACACTAACACCAAATCATTCCACATGCAGATAAATGCTAGAATGAGGAAGAACCACATCCATAGGATTTAGCATAACCATGGTCAAGTCACCAAGTATTACCAAAAGTAGGAAATTATACATGATCACTTCTTAACTGTAATAGGGAAAGGGAACCCATTGGATCGAAGGACTTCAAGCAGGATGAACTTAACCTCGAGGCTCAAGATTTGAGGGATCTGTGGGATCCTTTCACCAATAGGTGAAGGAGGCCATCAATTAAATATGCAGTGATAAGGCGCCCGGGCCAAATTTCTTTACAAGGGCTTTCTTCAAGAAATGTTGGGACATTCCCAAAGACAAAATCATGAGAGTTTTTACCTCTTTGACAACATCCATGTGGCAAACCTCCAATGGCTGAACTCCACAAACATCGTGCTCTTGCCCATGAAAGAAGGGGCGAAAGGGATCTCCGACTATAGGCCAATTCTAAAAAGCAATTCATACCACGAACATGCCATTATTTAAGGATGCATGGTAATTTTCTTCAAAAAGCTGATTTTAAACCTTTCATTTTTTCAAGTGGGATGACTAACTTGTGAATGGGGACACTTTTTGTTTCAACTCATACATCGCTCTTTAATATGTTCTTCATGATTGGGCTCCTTTGTCTCTCTCTCATTGTCCTTGCACAGAGTTAAATTCCTCTCCCTTGTGATTCTCTTTCATTTTTGTCCTCCTAGCCCCTTCGCCATTAGCCCGACATGTTAGCCATTGTCCCTACAACCGTGCATGTAACGCTGCACTGTTGTTGTTGTTCACCACAATTAGCATTCACTAGGCGGCACTAGTTGTTGTGTTAGCCCGGAGACTAGCCATCTGGTCCATCTCCTATTCGCTCTAAGCCTGCGGGGGCTGGGTGTACATTGACCAGCATTTGTTCTTTTCATTTGCATTATAACTTCGAGTGTTATTACATGTCTAGGTAGTTTTTATTCTTTTGTGACACTATAATAAAATTGTGTCTTTGTGATGAAAATTTAGTTTCGACAAGGCGCAAAAATGCAAATCTTCATTGTGCAACAACACTTAGTTGTATGATTTCTTTACTGAAGTCAAACATGTGATTTGTTTACTTGTTTTGGACATGGCTCACATCTCATGGTGTCAAAATCTATTATTTGTTCATTTTTTACGTTAATGAATCTTCCTTTGCCATTGTAGAGGTTGTGTTTTTCTTCATGATTTTTGAGTTCCCATATCTAAATTCCTAGCTCACAACCGCGCGGGAAAACCCTATAAAGAGCTAATTAACATGCAGCCTCATATGTGTGTGAGGAAATATGTTCAAAATTTGCAAGTCTTGTAAACATCAAACATTAATAGTCAAAGCAAAACATACATGACAATCAAATACTTCCTCTGTAAACTAATATAAGAGTGTTTAGATTACTAAAGTAGTGATCTAAACACTCTTATATTAGTTTACGGAGGGAGTACAAACATGTAGAAAAAAGATCATATAGCTACCAACATCTTCTCCACAGAAACTGAACAAGCCCAAATCCTTTCAAATAAGCTTTATACACTGCATTAGAAACTTGCCTACGTCGGAAGGTTCACTTCTTGAACATCGATTGGAGATGCACCCCAAACTTGGCCGAAGATGACAGTAGGAACCTGAAGAGCCAATAGATCGATGAGAACAAAATTACACACTTAAAAACATAGCTCCACATCAATGTCAAAGAAAACACCTTCATGACAGAAGGGGGGGTCAGAGGAACCCATTTCCATGCAACATCATGTCCATCGCCATGACGTCACGCTTAGACACGAGACAAAGAAAACACAAGATACTAACAAACACAAAAAAAGAAACGGTCCGCCCCGCCACCTGATGTCGGGGCCGCGACTGGAGGCGAGGGATATGTACTGGAACGCGGGGATCGCTTTGCTGGCTTGATTGCCTCTGCCAAGAATGATGAAGATTCGGGGCTTTTGTAGGAATTCTTAGGTCATGCATAATCGTTGATAACACGGTTTTATCTTGGGAAAATTTTGTTTTTGCCACTCTAGCTTTTGCCTACTTTGCTTATGCCACTCTAGAATATGACATATCACTTTTGCCACTCTTAGTTTTTGACAATACATCACAAATGCCATTCCATGGCAAAAGCAATAACTTTTCATTTCACTTTTGCCACTCTTAGATTTTGACAATGTATCACAATTGCCACTCTAAAGTTATTACTTTTGCCATGGAATGGCAATTGTGAGGTATTGTCAAAAACTAAGAGTGGCAAAAGTGAAATGTCAAATTCTAGAGTGGCATAAGCAAAGTGGTCAAAAGCTAGAGTGGCAAAAACAAAGTTTTCCCTTTTATCTTATATCATGCATGTAATTTAGAGAAGACAAAAATACATAGCCTACAATGGGTTATCTCCTAAATTTATGGAGATTATACTAGAAACTATGTAACTAACAGATGAAAACTTATACAATGGGCAAGATTGTCTTATTTTAAGAGATCATCTCTTATTTATTATTCAAGAGAAGACAATACATTTTCCTCATTTCTCTCTTGCCCAACTCAACAATTATCCTAGCTGGCATTGTTAAAATTACATTATTGTACATGCCTTTATACCGACACCGAAACTTTTACAGTTTTTTTACAGCAGGGAATTTTGACAGTTATGAGAGCAACTCCAACGCGGCGACCCATTTCGTCCGTGCGCGTCCGTTTGGGTCGGCGCGGACAGAAAAGTCGGCCCAACGCGCCGACCCAAACGGACGCGCGTCCGCCTTTCGTCCGCCTGCCGACCCATTCCCGGTCCAGTTTTGAGCCGGATTTGCGTCGGCGCGGACACGAGACGGACGCGCGCGCGCCCGCCTTCTCCTCCCCCTGGCCCGCTGGTCGGTGACTGCCTCCACCATTTCCCTCAATTTTCCCCCAAAACCCTCCCGCCCGCGCGCGCTCTCGCCGCTCGCCATGGACGCCGACCTCGATGCCGCCGTCGGCCTCGCCTCCCTCGCCTCGTCCGACATCATGTCCGCCCCCTCCGGCAAAGGCAAGCCTCGCGCCCCCCGCAAGACCGCCGTCGCGCCCAAGCCGAAGAAGAAGCTGACGGCCGAAGAGTGGGCAAGGGAGTCGGCGAAGAGAAAGGGCCGGAGGCACGAGGCGGACGCTAGGGAGGAAGCCATCGCGGTGGCCGCCATCGCCGCCGCCGCGCAGCAGGAGGCCACCAACGCCCGTGTCGCGGCGGCAAAGAGGGAGGCGCTAATTCTGCTAGGGTTAAACCCTGGCCAGCACGGCCTCGTCAACGCAGCCGTGGCCACGGCCAGCACCGGCTCATCTGCGTTCCCTCGGATGGTGCTGCCCGACTCGCCCCGCGCGTCGTCGATGCAGCCGATACCCGGCTTCCACATCTACCCGCAGGCCTCTCGACTCTCCGGGGAGTGCTCGCCCGAGGTGAGCGTGGTGGGGCCTTCCACGCCCGCGCCCGTGCCCATCGACCTCAATGCCACACCGGTGGCCGGTGGCTCGTCATCCGGAGGGGCGAGAAAACATGCGCGGCACATGCCAGCCGACATGCTGCCGGGCGCACGCAACCTGTTCAACGGAATGCCGGCCTCCTGCGACGATGACTACATGCAGAACATCATCTTCGAGGGTGGTGCGGCGGCCACTGGCGGTGCTGCCGCGGCCGGCTACGATCCCGAAGAGACACAAAGCCAGGACGGTCGAGGGGCGTTCACGCCCTCCACCTTTGATCAAGATCAGGTCGCCTTCATGCATGATCAGGTCGGCCTCGACCTGGACGGCTTCCCGCTCGACCCACGAGTTTCCGGATGACTACGGACAAGAGGAAGAGGATGAGTTGGACATCGAAGGGGAGCCTTTGTTCGAGGACGGGTTTGCCAACCAAGCCGCCGGGGCGAAGCCGAAGCGCAAGAGCAAGCGGACGAAGGCATACACGGCGGCCGAGGACAAGCTCCTTTGTGAGTGTTGGAGGGACATTGGGCAAGACCCCAAGGTCGGTGCCGAACAAAAGGCATCAACCTTTTGGATCCGTGTCCACTGTGAGTTCCATGAGCGCAAGAAGTTTCCGCCGTACCAAATGCAAAGCACGCGCGGGTGGGTGTCCATTTCGAAGCGATGGAGGGTGATCCAACAAGAATGCAATAAGTTTTGTGCCACTCTTGAGAGCATCAAGGCACGCCCCGTGAGCGGCATCGGCATGCAAGACATGGTATGCTAGCAAGAGGCCCTCTTTTGTGTCATTTCGTTTATGCTTGCATGTCCATTTCCATATCCATTTGCCAATATGCTTGCATGCAATACATTTGTAGGCATTCCAAGCTTTGGAGGCATTCAAGGTCCAACACGATGGCAAGTGCTTCAACCTCTCCCATTGTTGGAGGGTCATCAAAGACGAGGAGAAGCTCAAGGCACAATATGCCACCCTCAAGTCGCGTGGGGGGAAGAGGGCCGTGGAGGAGGAAGACGGCGAGAAGCCACGGCCGCAGGGGAAGACCAACTCCAAGAAGGAGGACAAGCGGGATGCGGCGTCGAACGCCTTGATCGCAAGCGTGGAGGGCATGATGACCAAGAAGGACTTAAGGGAGGAGGAGCGCCGACGATACAAAGAAGAAAAAATGAACGCCTTCATGGAGATCCAAAGGAGGAGGCTTGAGATGGATGCGGAGAAGCAAGCCAAGATGCTTGAGATGGAGGCGGAGAAGCAAGCCAAGATGCTAGAGATCGAGGCCGCCAACGCCAAGACCAAGGCGAAAGAAGTGGCTCTCGCGAGCATGATGACCGGGGTGGAGATCATGAAGGTGGATCTCAACACCGTGTCGCCAAGGAAAAGGTCGTGGTTCGAGAAGATGCAGGCCGACATGCTCAAGTTCGACGACGAGTGACCTATGGCGGCGAGCGCCATCCTCTTTTGTATGCCGGCAAGTGTGTTGGCATGACCACGGCCGTGATGGCCTGGTTGAACTCCCGCCCCTTTTTGTGTGCTGACATGTGTGCCGGCCGCTGGCAAGTGCGCCAGCCGAACTGTGTGGTGTTTTCTGAAGCTGGCATTGTATGCCGGCGCTGGCATGGTGCCGGCATGAATTTCGGGCGACGACATGGCCGCTGGCATGAACTATGGCCGCGGACCTTTTCCAAACTTTGCGTGCGGACATGAAATGGGTCGGCGTGTTGGGCGCACTGCCGACCCAAATCGCGGGCGGCCGATCCAAACGGACAAAAAGCGCACAAAAGCACCGTCTGTTTGGGTCGGTGCGTTGGAGTTGCTCTAACTGCATTTTTTGTAACTTTAAGTACGCAAGTTTCATTGTAACTCGTAGAGATGGAAGCGCTGAGCGAGTGCTCAGAGCAAACGCATAACGACAAGAGAAAAGTATGTTTTTGGTCCCTCAAATTCCCAGAAAGTATAGACTTGGTCCCTCAAGATTTTTTGATATACATTTGGTCCCTCAAGTTTCAAAACCGGATAAGTTTGGTTCTAAACCAGATTTTGAGGGCGTTGACCGGGATCAAAACCGCCCGATGAACAATAAATTCGAATCTTTTTTTCAAAAAAATCTGAAATTTTTTGGGGTTCAATATGCTTACATGCGCAAGGTGCGTCCAAATTTTCGTGCTATTTCGACACTCGAGGAGCTCGTGGCAAAAAAAACAAAAATATCTGCCTAATGAATAGTAAATTCAAAAAAAAATCAAAACAAAATCAGGGTCCAATATGCTTACATGCGGAAGGCGCGATCAAAATTTCGTGGTCTTTCGACAATCGAGGAGCTCGTGGCAAAAAAAAAACAAATTTTCGTTCACAAAAAAAAGACAGAATTTGTTTTTTTTTCATGAGCTCCTCAAGTGTCGAAAGACCATAAAATTTTGGTTGCACCTTCCGCATGTAAGCATATTAGACCCCAAAAAATTTCAGAATTTTTTTTTTAATTTACTATTCATCAGGCAGATATTTTTGTTTTTTTTCGCCATGAGCTCCTCGAGTGTCGAAAGAGCACAAAAATTTGGGCGCACCTTGCGCATGTAAGCATATTGAACTCCAAAAAAATTTAGATTTTTTTGAAGTTTTTTTGAAAAAAATTCGAATTT
This sequence comes from Thinopyrum elongatum, assembly GCA_011799875.1. Taxonomy (NCBI): domain Eukaryota; kingdom Viridiplantae; phylum Streptophyta; class Magnoliopsida; order Poales; family Poaceae; genus Thinopyrum; species Thinopyrum elongatum. The sequence goes on from CM022297.1 coordinate 426,916,683, forward strand.
ACTGTTTATCGGGCGGTTTTGACCCGGTCAACGCCCTCAAAATCTGGTTTAGGACCAAACTTATCCGGTTTTGAAACTTGAGGGACCAAATGTATACCAAAAAATCTTGAGGGACCAAGTCTATACTTTCTGGGAACTTGAGGGACCAAAAACATACTTTTCTCTAACGACAAACTGAAATGGTTTACTCCAAAAGAGAAAAAGAATAACACGAGCTGGCATGATTTGTCCAAACAATCGCATTGCATTATTCGGCCAGCGTCTCAACGTCTCTTCTAAGTACTCAACAGGTCACTCCTCGTCACGCCAGTCATTGCTCAATGCTCATCACCAGTTCGTTGTGTGCGTGCACTAAGCCCGGCGACGTGTTATTTAACGCTAACCACACGTATCATGCGCTGGCTCTTGGCCCGGACGAAGAAGCTTAATCCAGAGCGCAAGAGGTTGATGCTGGGGGCACACTCCTTCCTCCGAGCTGGATCGCTGCACTGTGTGCTGCTAGCTGATTGTTTTTGGCGACATGAGGCTGGCGTGACCTCCTCTGCGTACTGGTGACAACGATAGAGGGGAACTGGAACTCGATCATTTGTTTAAAACAACTACTTTGACCGCAGTCCAATATTTTTGTAATAGAAGCATCCTGATTAATGGTTCGGATGTCACGTCATCAAGCCGTGTGTTTGGATATGGGCTGTGCGTAAACAAAGTACTGATGAGTTGGCTGATCTTTTTTTTCTCCTAAGAGCATCTTTAGTAGAAGATGTAGATGTAAAAATATCTAACTTTTACATCTTCAGAGTCTGAAAACACTTCTCCGCCTCCCGAAGAAAATTTACATTTCCGCCTCCCGAAGATGTAAAATACAACACTTCGCGGTGCTAATATATATCTCCACCTATAGGAGATGTATATTTGCCGGCCGCGCGCCAACCACCAACCGTCGTTTCCTTTCATTTCCCTCTCTTCTTCCTCCCACCTCTCGCCGCACCGCCCGCCCGCCCACCATGCACGCCGCAGTCGCCCCGTGCCAGATCCGGCCCCGCCGTCGCCCCCGCAGCTGGTTCCAACGCTCCTCCGCCGTCGGCCGCCGCTCGACGCTGCGAATCGGTGGTTTTTTCTCCTCTTCTCCACGCCGCCGATTCGGCCCCACCGCCGCTCCTCCGCCGGCCCCAATCCGTCGACGCCACACGCCATGTTTCCGCCGCTCCCTACGCCGTTCAACCTCGTTGCTGCCCGATTCGACCCAGCCGCCGCCCGACCTCGCCCCCGCTAAGCCCCGCTGCCACTCCCCACGCCGTGTTTTCGCCGCCCCCGCCCACCACAACCCACTTCCGCCTGCCTACCGCACGCCGTCGCGCGACGTCGTCGCTGCCCCACCGCACGCCATGCCGTCGAAGAAGCTCCCGAAGAGCAAGGCAGGGTTCTTTGGTGTGCGGGCGAAGCCGTCCGGACACTTCGGCGTCGAGTTCTCCGCGGCTGGCCGCCGCTTATGGCTCAACACCTACCCCACCGCCGACAAGGCCGCGCATGCCTACGACGTGGCGGTGTGGCGTGCCGGGAGGTCAAAGACGGACCCCAACTTCCCAGAGATCGAGACCCAGGCGGATGTGGAGTTCCTCGTACCGGAGGGCATCCGGATGGATGAGATACCGAAGAAGAAGAAGAGGCCGGCCATTGTCGTTGGTCCCGACGATAGCGATGAGGCGGCAATGGCGAGGTTCGCGCGGGAGCATCCGGAGTATGTGTAGGCCGAGCAGGAGTTCTGGTGGAAGCGCGACGTCGAGCAGAAGAAGAAGGAGGACGAGGCCGGCCCCTTGACGGTGATCCCCGTCGAGTCTAACTCGTCGGATTGGGGTAACTCGAAGGAGGAGGACGAGGGGTGTGACGACCCGAACAAGGACGAGTTCTGGGAGCAGTTCAAGAGCTCCGACGAGGAGTAGTTTCATCTTCGAGTAGTAGTTGTGTGAATTAGTAGTACTCGTTGGAGTAGTAGTTTGATGGATGTAGTAGTTTGAACTAGTACTAGTCCTTCAAATTAGAATTATGTTTAATTATGTTTTAATTAGAACTATGTTTAATTATGTTTGAAATGAAGTACTAGTTGAACGAACTATATTTGAAATGAAGTAGTATTTGAAGTTTCTAATTTTTACATCTCTAGTTTGCATCACCTATTGGAGTTGCACTTTTACATCTCTGTTTTGCATCATCTATTGGAGTTGGCCCTTTCTTGGAGATGTAAATTTTTACATCTCCAAACTTGCATCTTCTATTGGGGATGCTCTAAGTGTTTCCGTTAGATCGTGATCGCCTATGAGTTTTTTTGGTCACCTTTTTTTACTGGGTAGCAGCAATGCACGATCCAGTTCTCTCATTTTGTAGTAAGGGTGAAAGGATGTGTTTGGTTTGAATCATCAAATAGAATGTAATGGGTCCGACCTGTCCTTGGGCCGCGTTCTCGCGTTTGGTTGAGTTACAGACGGGAACCCACTCATTCTCCCAAAAATAATATATCATCAATATCCGGAACATACTCATTCCTCTAATTAGGAGGAACCATGAAAAATCTCTGCTCGCTCTCACCTCCCTCCCCGACACACTAGTCATCAACCCCTCTCCCTCACGGCCATTGCTCCTCGTCTCTCGCCTCTCCCGAGACCGAAGGTTCTCCTTACTCATCTCTCCCTCAAGCCGACGATAGGGGTTGTCTCACCGCCTGCATGTCTGCCACCATCTCTCCTTATTGAAGTTGTAGCAGCACTGGGCCACACATCTGGCCGAAGGAGACGAGCGGCAGCGTTGGCCCTTCTGCTAAGAACGTCGGCCACCTCTGTGTGCCTCGTCGCCATTGCCTGTAGCATGTGTGTCGGAGGGTGCGGCAGAGACCTGATCTATGGGATGAATGGCGATGACCATGTCAACTAATCCGCTGGAGGGTGGCAACGACCTAATCTGCCAGAGGGGCGACAACGACCTTGCTTGCCGGGGCGATGGCAACCAGACCTCGGTAGCAAGCAAGAGGAGGACGATGCGGTCTCCCGGTTCTTCCTTAATATTAGGAATGCCAAGAGACACTTCCTGTTCTTCCTCTAATTTTATGTTTTTACTCAATGCAACGATCTAGTTATTCTTTTTGTTTGTAGGTATGTTTTGATGCGTCCTGCATAACAATCAGTGTATGTTTCATCTTCTATTCAGTGTAAATGTCCGGGAAAATGCAAATTGAGATGCATTTTTTGAGATATGGGTCACTTTTGTGTACACCTGTGAGTGGATTTATAAATTATTTGTGCTACAAATACAATCGAAATGCCATATAATTTGTTATTAAACATATAAAGCTCCAATTGTTCATATTGTATATATGCATTTGAGAAGTAATCACACCAAGAGATATGAGGAGAATCGAATCCATTACATTCCATCTCACCAACCAAACACTGAAATGTCACCATTCCATTCTACCATCGTCCTCAACCAAACACAGGAACAAAACCAACCCATTGCTATGGATTGGAGCCATGATGTTCCATTCCACTTCATTCCCCAGCCAAACACACCCTAAGTTTTGAAGAAAGATTCATTTAATAAGTAAAGCAAAGAAATAAAAGGAATACATAGTTGCCACGTCGATTTATGCGAAAAATGATATGAGTAGAAACGATGCACAAACTTATCCGCTCGTGTTGGATTTGGTGGCAGCGCCTATTGGCATCGCAACACTGCCATCTTCTCCCCCGTCATGCTGGTGATGTGTTCCCACCTTTCATGCTCGACTCTTCACCCCCTTTAGGTGAACTACTTCGCAAATCAACATCCATGTGAGTTCCCTACAATATCTGCACCTTACCACCATCTAGTGTCCATGTTTGTTGTCTTTCTCATTGTTGTGCCGTGCCCTTCATCTACACTCTGCCTAGGGCAAAGATAATCCTTCCCACGGAGATAATTCCATCAGCGGTACTCTTTGAGATCATGTATTTCTTATTGTTTCTACTCACCACACCCTTGGGCAATGTCCACCCTTCCCATGGAGAATTTGCGCGTCCTTCATACATGCTCAACAAGCCAGAGTCACCCCCGTCTCCGTTTGCACTCGACCTTGGGCAACGACCACCATCCGGTGTGTGCGTCGGTGGGGTTGGCAATCATGCAACTCCTCGATGATGACAACCATGGTTCCTTGCTAGTGGTTTTGGCGGTGACTGTTTCGAAGCTCTCACATTGTCTTTGGAGTCTGCCACTCACCCCACCCCTTCAATGTGCTACTCCACCTTGTATTATGGTTCTGACATAATCTGGACCACATCACTAAACTCTCTAGCCCCGGAGGTTTTTATTTGTGTTATGTCGATACCACATACTTGTTTTTTGTTTTGTTTTTCTGTGTTATTGCTGAAAGAACATGAGGTGCCCCCATGTTTGGTTTTGGTAATTGATGACAATCTCTATGGACTAATGGTTGCCTTGAGTTATGTTCGTAGGATTTGTCCATAGGCTTTTCTTGAAGTCCATTTGTTGGTTTCAAGGAGTTTATGTGTTGGCCAAGGTGCTTTTCAAGGAATTATCCAAAGATTGGTCATGTGAGAGTTGAGCTTATTGCAAGCATGTCTTGAAGAAGAAGATTGTGTGAACATTCATGTTTACCTTCAAGACATCATCCTAATTAAGAGAGTTGGAAAGATTCAAGGTTGATCAAGACTAAGTCAAAGAGTGATTCAAGTTGATCAACACACAAAGCGTAGAAGATATACCGTGTGGGATCGAGTGATCTCATGGTATGGCTCACCCATAATGGAGTATGGGGGAGCAATCATGCTTGAAGCTTGCCGTCCATTGTGGTGGCAATGGACCTGTGAAGATGTGCCGAAGAGTGGCTCACCCATAGTGGAGTATGGGGGAGCAATCAACTGGTCTTCATCGAGCCAACGCAATCAAGAAAGGTGGTCCAACTTGAGGAAGTCAAGATCATCATCATCTAGCTCAAGTGGACTATGTGCAAGGCAAAGGTTTGCCCTTGATAGGTTTTCTATTTTACCGGTCTCATGGTGATAGTTGGGAGACTGGGTTATAGGATCGATTGCCGTACTATCAAGGGGGGCTCTTGAGTGAGTAGCTTGATCGTATCATTGGTAGAGAGCTCAAACCATTGCTTCCTTGCATCATCTTTCTTGGTTATTATTTGGGTTTTCTCTAGATGAGGTTTTAGAGTTTGCGTTGCTCTTCTTGTCAAACTCAAGCTCATCAAAAACGGAGTTTGCATGCATCTTCTATGATGTTTTCGATGTTGGAGTTTTTGCCGGATCATATTTGGGAAGGCTCTCTTCCTTATCCTATTGGCATTTATTCTCCATTGATAGTTCTTATTATATCCAGACACTTTTGGATAGTTCTTGTCGTCTTCTATCCAACAAGCTTGAGTTTGTTGATTTCGGAGCCCATATGCAAAAGTTGTGATTGTTTCGGTCCTACCTGTTTCTTCTGTTCTGCTTGGGCTATTTTGCAGCACCCAAGTGGTAGTACCGCTCAGTACCACGGTAGTACCGCCTGCGGTACTTCCGTTGTGGACTACCGCAGCCACTACTGCTTGGGAAAAGTCTTCTGTGCATGTTTTTGTTGCCTGTTTTCTCTAAGCGGTAGTAGAGCGGTAGTACCGCTCAAGCGATAGTACTGCATCCCCGAGCGGTAGTACCGCTTGTGCTTCAATGGTTGTGCTTGTTTCTGTTACCTATTTTCCATAAGCGGTAGTAGAGTGGTAGTACCGCTCCGGCGGTAGTACTGCTCCCCAGAACGGTAGTACCGCTCAAGCGGTAGTACTGCTCCCAAGAGCGGTACTACCTCTCTGGCAGATCTACTATTCGTGTTTTTCTGCCTCGTTGGGATGTTTTGGCCGTGCTAAGCGGTAGTACCGCTTATCCAAGAGGTAGTACCGCTTATCCAAGAGGTAGTACCGCTTGTGCATGACCAGTGGGCATAACGGTTGGATTCGGGGGTGCCTATTTAAGGAGGCCTTCTTCCCCAATGGACCCTATCCTTTTAGCTCGTATTTGCCCCCCATTGTTGACCTTCTTCGAGCTTGCTATCTCTCAATCCCTCCATGGATTCTTGCTAGTTTTTGGAGGAAAAGAGAGAGGAGATCTAGATCCACACTTCCACCAATCACTTTCTCCTCTATGTGAGGGGAACCCCTTGGATCTAGATCTTGGAGTTCTTGGTGTTCTCCTTCTTGTTCTTCCTCTCATTTTCCTCCATAGCTTTCGTTTCTTTGGTTGGGCTTGAGAGTGAGGGACTTGGGCTCTCTGTGTGCCCTTGCCATTGCATTAGGTTCATCGGTTTGAGTTCTCCACGGTGATACGTGGAAGTTACAAGTTGAGAAGCTTATTACTCTTGGGTGCTTGGTACCCTAGAGCTTGTTCCTCTTGGGTGCTTGGGCTCCCTAGATGGTTGGTGGTGTTCAGATCTCAATCATTATGGTGTAAAGCTCCGGGCAAGCATCGGGGTCTCCAATTAGGTTGTGGAGATCACCCCGAGCAGTTTTACGGGTACCGGTGACCGCCCCCAAGGGTTGCCAAAGTGTACGGGTACCGGTGACCGCCCCCAAGGGTTGCCATTTGTACGGGTTAGGTGACCGCCCTCAAGCGTCCCTTAGTGGAATCACGACATCTTGCATTGTGTGAGGGCATGAGGAGATTACAGTGGCCCTAGTGGCTTCTTGGGGAGCATTGTGCCTCCACACCACTCCAAACGGAGATTAGCATCCGCAAGGGTGTGAACTTCGGGATACATCATCGTCTCCGCGTGCCTCGGTTATCTCTTACCCGAGCCTTTTACTTATGCACTTTACTTTGTGATAGCCATATTGTTTCTTGATATATATCTTGCTATCACTTAGTTGTTTATCTTGTTTAGCATAAGTTGTTGGTGCACATAGGTGAGCCTAGTTGTTTTAGGTTTTATGCTTGACAAATTAAACGCTAGTTTTATTCCGCATTTGTTCAAGCCTAAACCGTAATTATTTTAAAGCGCCTATTCAACCCCCTCTAGGCGACATCCACGATCTTTCAATTGGTATCAGAGCCTCGTTTCTCTTTATTAGGCTTAACTGCCTAGAGAGTAAAGATGTCGTCTAGGGGATTAGGATTCTCTGACACTCTTAGTTTCGATGGCACAAATTTTGATGCTTGGGTAATTCGCATGCTTAATCTCTTTAGGGTCATGGACCCAAATTTAGAGCGAATTGTAGATATGGGTTTTTCTCCTCCAAAGGATCCCCAAAGATTATATTTAGAGGATGAGAAAAACTCTTATCTCAATGCTCAAGCTTCTAATGTGCTTTTCGATGCTTTGAGCAATGTAGTTATATTTCAACTCATGTCGTTTCAGGATGCTCATGAGTTGTGGGCAGAGCTTCAAGATAAATATGGTGTGTCCAAGATTTGTGGGGATGATTGTTCTCCCACCACCTCCGGCCGTGTGGTGTTCTCAACTTCTTCTACTTCACCTACATGTGGATTGCCACAAGGTAATGATATGGTGAGTAGTGTTGATCATTGCAATGATGATAGTGTGCTCATTGTTGATGATCCTTTATCTCTATCCTATTGCAATGCTCCTTATTTGGACTTTAACACTTCGAGCACTCCAAATGTTTCACATGCTTGTGTTAATAGCTCTTACATATCATGTAGAAATTGCTTGACTAAATTTCATAATGATATGCTTGCTATATCTTGTTGCCATGATAAAAATGCATGTATTTCCTCGAGTTGTTGTACTAACAATGTAGAGGAAACCCAACACTCCATGGAACAAGATGTTGTCTTGAATGGTGCTTCAAGGGATCTTACATCATCATCTATTGCTTCTCACTTTTGCCTTATGGCTAAGGCTTTGAAGGTATCTCCTACTTCGAATCCCAATATATCTCTTGATGATGATGTTAATGCTAATGCTAATGAGGATGAGAATATTGATGAAGAGAATGATAATGTTGCTTCCTTAAAAATTAAGGGGGAAATGATTTTTAAAGCTCTTCATAAAAATAAAATTGCTTGTTCCAACTTCATGGAAATTATGTCTATTGCCATTGAGGGCAAGAAATACATTGAGGAGTTGGAATCTCATCTCGAGGAGCATGAGGTCACCATTGAGAAAATGGAAGGTCATGAGCGTGATTATGCTAATGAGATTGCAGACGTCTCTCAAGCTCTTGAACTTGAACAAACCACCAAGGAATCTCTTGAGGAGACTTTTGCTCTAGAATTATGTAGAGTGAGAGAATCTCATGATAGAGCTCTTGAGGTGGCCAATGATTTTGAAACTAAAAATGAGAAGCTTGAAGTTGCGCATGCTAAACTCCTTGAGGACTTTGGGCACCTCAAAAATGGCTCAAGGGTCATTAAGAGTGAGCTCATCAAACTCACCGAGTCTCATGCTCAACTTAAAGCTTCATATTCAAAAGAGCTTGGAAAGTTGCCTTCTGTAACACCCTGGTTTTCGCTCCCTGTTTTTTTCCTTTGCGGGATTTGACTCTCGTCTTTTTTCTCGGTGTTATCGAATTTTCTCAAGCTCTTGGGTATATGAAGATGGTCATTTAGCCCTGCCTTTCCTATCCAACCGGAGATTCTCTCAAGACCAATCCTACCACCTAAGATTTATTCTCAGGGTTTTGCCGTCGAAACCCTACCTTCCGAGTTACCGGAAGGGAAACCCTAATTCCTTCCGTTACAAAGGAACCCCAATTTACTTTGATCTGTTGCCTCCCAAACTTCTCCCAGTCATCATCCTTCATCTATAAACCCTGGATATGCAAAAATATTGCCAAGTCATTTGCAATATTTTTCATTTGTAATTAATTCCTTTTTCTGCCAGTTAAAGGAATTAAATCCAGGAAAATATCTATCCATCTCCAAAGTTCATGAAAACTTGTGGAGATATTCTTTGTGATCATATTGAGCTCCCATAAAAATATTGGCCATAATTAAATAGGGGAAATTGCATTTTCCTATTTAATGCCAATATGGCATTTTGGGCCCTTTCTAAAGGAACTACCATTTTGGTAGCCAAGAAAAATTCCAAATAATTTGTGGAGCTTCTCCTATCTATATATTCACCATTTCCATCAAGAACCCAAGTTCCACCCATTAAATTTTGAGCACAACACCAATTTGCAAATTCTGTCTAGTTGGGCAAATTGCAAAGGAAATGCTTGAACCATTGGTCCATTTGATCTGAAATTTTTCATGGTGATTCAAATTGCTAAATCACTCATGGAAACGAAAAACCAGCTCAATCCATCTATCCATTTGTCCACAGCATTTTTCTCAAGTTTCTGTCCATTTGGAAGTGCTGTGAAGGAAGTACCATGTAGGCATTTCCAAATGAGCTGAAAATTTTCCAGTACCTTCATATGTTCAAATCATCACCCTCCACCAAAATTCAGCTCATTGCATCAAGCCAGATGAGTGCAGCTTCAAAATCCCTTTTCTGGACCAAATTTTGCATTGTGAAGGAAGTATGTGCAAATGAGGTCCAAATGACCTCAAATTATGCCAGCACTTAGCCCTTCCTACCCCATTTCACCTTGATAAAGTTGCAACTCCCCACCCTCATCCATTTCTCCTCTAGAATCCAGTAAAGTTTGCTGTTAAAATCTTTTTCAGCAAGGTTCACTCATCCTGGAGCTATCTAGGTGGTTCCAGCCACTTGTCCCATCTATTTGAGCAGTGAGGCACCTGTTTGACAAGGCCTGGCAGGCAGACGCGGGCCAGAGCGTGCGGTGCGCGTGGTGACCATGTAGCGGGCGTGCAGAAACGGCGCTCTGCGCTCGGCCTGCTCCGTTCGGTCACCTCCGGCCGGCCCTGGCTTGTCCAAGCCTGTCTAGCAGCTCCCCTGCATCCACGCCGACCCTCGCTAGCATCTTCCCCTTCTGTTTATTTCCTCGCCACGCCGCGACAACCGCCATTACTCCGCCACTGTTTGTCTGTTGTCGCCGCCATATACAGCCTAGTCCGAGCTCTCCCGAAGCCACCACCTCCTTCTCCACGCTCCCGGAGGCCCTGCCGACATCGCGCCCTTCCTCCGCGTGTCGCCTGAGCTCCAGTAACCGGCTAAGATTGCCACGGCGGCCGATCCTATCCCCTTCGTCGCCCCAGCTATAAATAGCTCATGTCGAGGCCCTTCGAGCACACCAGCCTCCCTCCCCACCTCCTCTAACCCCGCCTAGCCACTCGAATGAGCTCGAGGAGCTCTCCAGCCCTCCAATGGCCGCCATGGCCACCGTCGGCCTCGGCCAAAATCCGGCCGCCCCGGTCTCTCTCCCTCCGCCCAGACCTCACTACTGCCCTTCCCTCACCACCGCAAGCCTCCCCGACCCCTCCATTTGCCTCTGGAGCCACTCCCCGCCGCCCATGGCCGCCATGGCCGCCGGCCACCATGGCTCTGCTTCTCCCCGCAGTCTCACCTCCGGCCTCTCCCAGTACCCCCCGAGTGCACCATCGATCCCCTGGTGCTCTGCTGATTCTTCCCCACCCCTCCATTGCTCGGATTGCGGCCGGAATCACTGAATCCGCCGGCGCCCACAGCCGTTGCCGCCGGAGACGCTGACACCGATGTCGTCCGGCCATCATCCGTCGGGCCGTGAGTACAGGCGTGCTCGCCGCGCTGTGGCCGATCCATCCCCGCCGTCCCCATGATCCCACACCCACTAGAGTAGCCCCAGCGGCCGGAGCCCAGCTGCTCCCCTGCTCTGTTGTGAGATGGAAGAAGGTGAGCTGGCCAGGCGGGCCCCGCCCTCGCCACGCTGGATAAGTGAGGGGGTGGGTGCGCCGGCCCAGTAGCAGCAGTGACCCGGCTGGTGTCCAGCAGCAGCAGTAGCCGTAGCACTCTTGGCCCAAAACAGCCCAGCCAGCACAGTAGCTTTTATTCATTTCCTAGAAAAAACTGTGGAGGACTCGGTTGCAAATATTTTTCTTACAGAAAGGTCCCTAGCAGTAAAACTGCTATAACTTTTTGCTCGAAACTCCGATTCAGGTGAATCCAAGTCTCACGTCTTCGTCTCGTTGAGCCCGTTCCGATGGAATCATTTTCATAATGTTTACACATTCTGAAAATGACCATTTTGCACTTGCCCTTCGTTCAGCACTCTGAGAGAGAACGGTTTCCAGCGGTTCTTCCGCGGCTTCACCGCACTCTTTTCTGGAGTATTTCTTCGACCCCCAGGCAAGCCGACCATCTGATATATGCCCTAAAGCATTGCTCTGTGATATTTCTTGCATGTTTAAATTAATATGCTTTTGCTTGTCTCAGTAGTAGTGAGCTGTATGTGACGCTGACGAACCCTTGCTTGCACTTTCTTCGGTGAAGGCACCACGCGCTGTGTTCTGAGCTGTTTCCGACCGTCCGGGGTGGATGCCGACTTTTATTTCTCTTGTCAGCAACTGTCCGTGTTCTGAGCTGCTTTTCGGCCGTCTCGGGCAGCTGTTGACTTTCTTTCCGTAGCGGTGACCCTATGCTCTGAGCTGTTTTTTGGCCGTCTTAGGGAACTGCTACATTCTTCTTATCAACACCGTCTCATGCTCTGAGCTGCTTTCCAGCCGTCTTGAGCCGGGGTTGAGTTATTCCGGTAATGTCCCAGATCTGAGTTGTAAAGACCGTTCTGGTGGCTACTGGTTTCTTTGCTGGTTTTATGCAAGGGTTCCGATGGTCGTAACTTACAGCTCGAACTTATAAAGTGATAACTTGAGATTTAAATCTTGTTTCACTAAGGACCTGTCGTGATATCATATGGAGATAAGTTGTTATGATCATGCATAGCTACTACCATCTCAAGTTATCGCGATAAACAACCATGCTGGTTAAATAATGGCTAAAACTAAACCTAGTCGGTTGATCTTGAGTCACCTGTCCGGGCTTATTCGTGCAACCACATTTGCCGGTATGGAACGGCCTTGACTTGGTCTGATCGCGTGCTCTTTCACCGGTACCTCCATCTAGGGAGGGTTATGCGTGCGTGCTACCCTGATCAGGTAGACGGCGATAACCCTGTGAGCCCAGTTGGTTGTTTGCGCGCGGTCCCCGTTTGGGACAGTTTAGTTTGGCCACGACGGTGGCAGGTGTCACGAGGTGACACAGGGGCCACCCAGGGCTGGACTCCGGGGGAGGATGATTGCTGGTGGTACGATGGGAGAGTCACGGGTCAGGCGAGTTTCGTTGGAGCAACGCTGGTCCACCCGAATGGGATCACGAGGTCAGGTGCTCCATGGTGTGGGTAAAGTGCGCAACCTCTGCAGGGTGTAAAATCTATTCGAATAGCCGCGTCCACGGTATTGGACAGCCCGTCCAGACCTCACTAGGTGGTCAACCGTAATGATGATAATAATGGTGGAAGAACCTGTCCTGCATAGACATCAGATGTTGTCAGGAATATGGTACGTTAGCCATGGGATGGCTATGGAAGAGATGGTCAGATGATCGAAAGGCTTGGATTGGACTTGAATCAGTTTCAGATTGGATCATGAGAATGTTCGGAATATGGATTATATACTTAATAAGCTTTACTTTACTGTACTTTACTTCAGTAGTTATCTTGCTAGATAACCCTGTTATGTCATGATGATGTTTAATCATGCTAGATAATCTTGCTACGACATGATAATTAATAATGCTAGATAGGTATGCTATGCCATAATAATTAATGTTGCTCTAATAACAAATACATGCTTGAATGCCATGGATTGCATTGCTTGGTGTATATGTTGGTTTGGTTTGCTTGCGAGTACATTCAAAAGTACTCAGTGGCCTTCAATGTGGCCAGGTTCACGTAAGGATCCGTCGTCGAGGAGCCAGAGCGTTCGTGGGCTAGGAGAGTAACCCAGTCAGATCCCTGTGGATTGGAGCCGCACCAAGACCAAGCTGCCTTAGATAGAGCTTTTCCGCTGCCATCACTTTTGTAATATATCATGTAAGACTTATATGTCCATTAATAGAAATGCCTGTGTTCATGATACTTGTTGTAAACGCGCATGCCAGAGTGATTTCTTGGGCTGGCGTGCGTGGCGACCGTCTAGCTACAGTGGTACTCAGGCGGGGCGCCACACCTTCTCCTCTTGTTGTTAATGATGATGCTTGTGCTACTAACTCTATTTCTTGTGAAGCATCCATTTTGAAGGAGAATGTTGAGCTAAGGGCTCAACTTGCGCTGCTATCTAGCAATTATGGGAAATTGGAAGAAAGTCATGGAAAGCTTTCTAGCTCTCATGATGATCTTCTAGTATCCCATAATGTGCTAATGTTAGCTCACGAGGCTATGACTACTAAGGTAACATATAGTGAGCCTCATGTGGATACTAGCACTACTACAAGTCAAAATGCTATCTTGCCATGTGCTTGTCCTCGTAATTCATCTACTCATGATGTTGCTACATCTTGTGATGAAATGCTTTCCTTGCCTTGTTGCTCTAACAACGATGCTTACACTTCCTCTAGTACTTGTGTTGATACTAACCATGTAGAGGAAAACAAAGCGCTCAAGGCCCAAGTCACTTCATTGAACAATATCTTGAGTGTGCAAAAATCCCCCAATGACAAAGGTGGACTTGGATTCAACTCCAGTAAGAAGAAGAAGTCCAAGATGAACAAGAAGAACGGCCAAGAACAAGTCAAGAATTCGGCCAAGATTGTTTGCTTCAAGTGCAAAATTGAAGGGCATCATGTTAGATCTTGCCCATTGAAGAAGAAGCCCATTAGTGATAAGCAACAAGGGAAGCGGCCACAAGTTCACTCTCATGCTCAACCTCAAGTTGAAGAAAGGCCTCTTCCCAAGAAGACTCAAGCTAATGCTTCTCAACTTGAGAAATCAAGTGAGAAGAAAGTGAAGAGTAGACATTGCTACCTATGTCATGAGAAAGGTCACGTCGCTTCTTCATGCACGAATGGTACCTTATCCAACCCTATTCTAATTGATGATATCTATTCTCTTGGGAAGGATAAGATTGGCAATGTGTTTGCCAAATTTGTTGGTACTCAACATGGTGTCAAGAAAAGAACCATTTGGGTAGCCAAGCCTATTGTGACTAACCTCTTAGGACCCAACTTTGTTGGGGACCAACAAGCTCAAACTTGATCAATAGGTGTTGATGCAGGGCATTGGAGACTTGGCTACATTATGAAGAATTAAGGGGACTTCATTATTCTTATTGTCTCAAGCCAAGTCAATTGGGTTCCTATCTTATATCCAATGTGCCTCCTTGCGGTAACTTGTACTTAAATTGTTTACATTGAAAGTTACTTGCCCCCTTGCATGTTTTGGTTTTGTACCTTGCATGTGTTTGTATATGTTGTGCTTCCAATTTGCTTGACTTGAGTAATCAAGTGTGTATGATGGTTTGCACATCATGTACGTGTGAGAGTTGTGTTGAGCCTTTTTGCATCTTGTTGTATCTTAGTTGGCTCTTGTGAGAGATTAATGGAACATCCCATTTTGGGGGAGTGATGTGCTTTGTGCACTTCACAATCCTATAAATGTGTGTACATGAGGAATACCACCTAGTATTGATATTACAAGATTATCTAGTCTCTATGTGGTATGTCTCCTCATGAGATATTCAAATTCTAAATAATCCATTAATTATCTCTTGTTGCTTTCTTATTGCCTCTTGTTAAGTTTTCTTTGGTATCACATTATGGGGGAGTAATGTGCTATGTGCAAATTACAAGCCTAGAAAATATGTACATTTGAGATATTGTCACCTAGAATTGATATTGTAAATTATCTTGTTCCTAGGTGGCATGTTATCTCTACAAGTTGCAATTTGCTTTTGTGTTTGGTGTGAAGATGATGTTGGATACCCCTGCAATCTACCACCGGGAATTATTTCCAAATACGTCTTGTCTCTTGACAATTGGTAATCAGTTATGTGGTAGAAGTTGCTAATCATCTTTACATTGGTTTTTTGCTTTTATTTGCCTTATCTCTTGCCAAGGATTGTGTTAACTCCCATTGTCTTTCATACCACTTGTGGATCTTGTTAATTTCTTGATCTTGTCAAGTATTTTTCTAGATATAGTGAAAGTAGTGATCCCATCTTGTGCATTTTGTATTCAAATGCAAATTCACTATAATGCACAATGCTACTTCTTGAGCTTGCGTTGGTTTTTCCCTTGAAGAAGAAAGGGTGATGCAGCAAAGTAGAGATACGTATTTCCCTCAGTTTGAGAACCAAGGTATCAATCCAGTAGGAGGTACAAGCAAGTCTCCAATCTATGCACCTGCACAAACAATCAAACACTTGCACCCAACGCGATAAAGGGGTTGTCAATCCCTTCACGGTCACTTGGAAGGATGAGATCTGATAGAGATAGATATAAAAGATTACTAAAACTTAAAACAAAGTAAAAAAACAAATCAATTGCAGCAAGGTATTTTTGGGTTTTTTGGTTTATAGATCTAAAAATATATGATGGAAAATAGACCCGGGGGCCATAGTTTTCACTAGAGGCTTCTCTCTTGAAAGAAAATAATACGGTGGGTGAACAAATTACTGTCGAGCAATTGATAGAAAAGCGCAAAGTTATGACGATATCCAAGGCAATGATTATGAATATAGGCATCACGTCCGTGTCAAGTAGACCGACTCCTGCCTGCATCTACTACTATTACTCCACACATCGACCACTATCCAGCATGCATCTAGAGTATTAAGTTTAAAAGAACAGAGTAACGCCGTAAGTAAGATGACATGATGTAGAGGGATAAACTCAAACAATATGATGAAAACCCCGTCTTTTTACCCTTGATGGCAACAATACAATACGTGCATTGCTACCCCTACTTTGTCACTGGGTGAGGACACCGCAAGATTGAACCCAAAACTAAGCATCTCTCTCATTTGCAAGAAGAGCCAATCTAGTTGGCCAAACCAAACCGATAATTCGAAGAGAAATACAAAGATATCAAATCATGCATATAAGAATTCAGAGAAGATTCAAATAATATTCGTAGATAATCTGATCATAAATCCACAATTCATCGGATCTCGACAAACACACTGCAAAAGAATATTACATCGGATAGATCTCTAAGAACATCGAGGAAAACATTGTATTGAAGATCAAAGAGAGAGAAGAAGCCATCTAGCTACTAGCTATGGACCCGTGATGCGGCTTGAAGCTACGTCGGTATTTCCCCAAAGAGGAAGGGATGATGCAGCACAGCGGCGGTAGGTATTTCCCTCAGTGATGAAACTAAGGTTATCGAACCAGTAGGAGAACCAAGCAACACTACGTAAACAACACCTGCACACAAATAACAAATACTCGCAACCCGACGTGTAAAAGGGGTTGTCAATCCCTTTCGGGCAACGGCGCCAAAAATTGGCAAACGGACATGAGAGAGTAGTAAATATTGATAGATCGAACGCCAAATAAAATAAAGTGCAGCAAGGTATTTTTGTATTTTTGGTTTAATAGATCTGAAAATAAAAGTTGCAAATAAAGAAATGAGCGAATAGCAAAACATATCTTGAAAGCAAATATATTGGAAAAGAGACCCGGGGGCCGTAGGTTTCACTAGTGGCTTCTCTCGAGAAAAATAACAAACGGTGGGTGAACAAATTACTGTTGGGCAATTGATAAAACTTCAAATAATCATGATGATATCCAGGCAATGATCATTATATAGGCATCACGTCCAATATTAGTAAACCGGCTCCTGCCTGCATCTACTACTATTACTCCACACATCGACCGCTATCCAGCATGCATCTCGTGTATTAAGTTCATGGAGAAACGGAGTAATGCAATAAGAACGATGACATGATGTAGACAAGATCTATTTATGTAGAAATAGACCCCATCGTTTTATCCTTAGTAGCAACGATACATACGTGTCGGTTCCCCTTCTGTCACTGGGATCAAGCACCGTAAGATCGAACCCACTACAAAGCACCTCTTCCCATTGCAAGATAAATAGATCAAGTTGGCCAAACAAAACCCAAATATCGGAGAAGAAATACGAGGCTATAAGCAATCAAGCATATAAGAGATCAAAGAAGACTCAAATAACTTTCATGGATAAAAAGATAGATCTGATCATAAACTCAAAGTTCATCGGATCCCAACAAACACACTGCAAAAAAAATTACATCATATGGATCTCCAAGAGACCATTGTATTGAGAATCAAACGAGAGAGAGAAAGCCATCTAGCTACTAACTACGGACCCGTAGGTCTACAAAGAACTACTCACGCATCATCGGAAAGGCACCAATGGAAGTGGTGAACCCCTCCATGATGGTGTCTAGATTGGATCTGGTGGTTCTGGACTCTGCGGCGGCTGGAATTGATTTCCGTCTGCTCCTCTAGGGTTTCTGGAATACTGGGGTATTTATAGAGCAAAGAGACGGTTCGGGGGGCACCCAAGGTGGGCACAACCCACCAGGGCGCGCCTGGGCCTCCAGGCGTGCCCTGGTGGGTTGTGCTCCCCTCGGAGCACCCCCGGGCGCTTCTCCGGCCCACTGGATGTCTTCTGGTCCAAAAAAAATCCACAAAAAGTTTCGCTGCGTTTGGACTCCGTTTGGTATTGATTTCCTGCGATGTAAAAAACATGCAAAAAACAGCAACTGGCACTTGGCACTATGTCAATAGGTTAGTACCAAAAATGATATAAAATGATTGTAAAACATCCAAGAATGATAATATAACAGCATGGAACAATAAAAAATTATAGATACATTGGAGATGTATCAGCATCCCCAAGCTTAATTCATGCTCGTCCTCGAGTAGGTAAATGATAAAAACAGAATTTTTGATGTGGAATGCTGCCTAACATGTCATCTCATATTCTTTCTTTTATAGCATGGACATTTGGACTTTTATATGATTCAAAGCAATAGCCTAGTTTTGACATGATGACTTAAATACTCAAGCATATCAACAAGCAACTATGTCTTTCAAAATATCAACGCTAAAATAAGTTATCCCTAGCCCATCATGCTCAACCATTGATCCATTCATGAAACGCACTCGCATATTAACTACACCCAATGCTCAAGTACGATCATAGTGCCTCCTAGTTGGTGCTTTATAAGAGAAGATGGAGACTCAAATTAAAAATAAAAATTGCATAAAGTAAAGAAAGGCCCTTCGCTGAGGGAAGTAGGGATTTGTAGAGGTGCCAGAGCTCAAAGCGAAAACTTAGAGATAAAAACATTTTGGGAGGTGTGCTTTTCCCACCAACAAGAACAACTTAGAGTTCCCAACACTTTCCATGCTAGATATATCATAGGCGGTTCCCAAACAGAAAATAAAGTTTATTCCTTTTTCCACCATTTCTTTCACTTTCAATGGCTAGCCGTATCCACGGGTGCCCTCCATACCAACACTTTCCAAGGAATTTATTATTTGACAACATAAAGTAAATTCATTTTTCATTTCAGGACTGGGCATCCCTAATACCTTTGCCTTACTCTCGTGCAATGACAAGTGAATAAACACTCATCGTGATAATAACACATCTAGCATGGAAAATATTAGCCACCCCTCACCGCCTCGCGAGCGGTACAAACACACAAAAGAGAAGTTTATTTTGAAAATTAGAGATGGCACATACAAATTTGCTTAGAATGGCAAAAGAATACCGCATATATGTAGATATAGTGGACTCATGTGGCAAAACTGGTTTAAAGGGTTTTGGATGCACAAGTAGTGATCATACTTAGTGCAAAATGAAGGCTAGCAAAAGATTGAGAAGCGACCAACCAAAAAACGAATAATCTCATAAGCGAGCATTAAGCATAATTAACACCGAATAATGCACCACAAGTAGGATATAATTTCATTGCATAACTATTGACTTTCGTGCTTGCATAGGGAATCACAAACCTTAACACCAATATTCTTACTAAAGCACAATTACTCATCAACATCACTCACATCATCATATCTCAAAACTATTACAAGGAATCAAGTTTATTTTGTCCAATGATCTTCATGAAAGTTTTTATTATATCCTTCTTGGATATCTATCACTTTGGAACTAATTTTCATGTGTTGCTTTTGATAAGCTCAAACAAATATAAGTGAAGAACATGAGCATAATACTTCTTTCTCTCAAATTAATTTAAGTGAAGCAAGAGAGAATTTCTTAAAAAAATTACTAACTCCCAAATAAATCTAAGTGAAGCATGAGAGCATTTCTTCAAAAATACTAAAGCACACCGTGCTCAAAAAGATATAAGTGAAGCACTAGAGCAAATCCATAGCTCATAAAAATTTAAGTGAAGCATAGAGAGCAATTCTAACAATTCATGGCATAATTTTGGCTCTCTCAAATAGGTGCGTCCATCAAGGATTCATAACTTAGAACACAAAGCAAAACAAGCAAAGACTCATATCATACAAGACGCTCCAAGCAAAACTCATAGTATGTGACGAATAAAAATATAGCTTCGAGTAAAATACCGATGGTCGTTAGAAGAAAGAGGGGATGCCACTCGGGGCATCCACAAGCTTAGTTGCTTGCTTCTCTTTGGATAATAGCTTGGGATGCCATGGGCATCCCCAAGATTAGGCTCTTCTTACTCCTTATTCCTTCATCCATCGTAAGATAACCCAAAACTTGAAAACTTCAATCGCACAAAACTCAACAAAACCTTCGTGAGATCCGTTAGTATAAGAAAGCAAATCACTACTATAAGTACTGTAGCAAACCAATTCATATTTTATTCTTGCATTATATCTACTGTATTCCAACTTTTCTATGGCAAAAACTCATTAAATAAAACCATAGAATCATCAAAACAAGCACACGACGCAAAGAAAACAGAATCTGTCAAAAACAGAATAGTCTGTAGCAATCTGGATATTTCGAATACTTATGAAACTCCAAAAATTCTGAAAAATTAGGAAAACAGAGGCAATTTTTATACAAATCTTTTGTAAAAAATTCAGAATTTTTCGTATCTTATGTGAATTTTCAAAATTGTTTTACTGGACACAAAAGTTTCTGTTTTCCAACAAGATCAAATCAACTATCACCCAACATAATCCTAAAGGCTTTACTTGGCACAAACACTAATTAAAACACAAAAAACACAATTATAACAGTAGCATAATTGTGCAAACACTCAAGAACAGAAATCAAAAAGCAAAAATAAATTTTATTCATTGGGTTGCCTCCCAACAAGCGCTATTGTTTTACGCCCCTAGCTAGGCATAATGCAAGGATCTAAGTTTTGTCATCTTTGTTTCGAGATCCATAAGATGCCCTCATGATTGATTCATATGGAGGCCTAATTCTTGTTCTAGGAAAGTGTTCCATACCCTTCCTTAGTGAAAATTGAAATTTAATATTGCCTTCTTTCATATCAATCACGGCACCAATAGTGCGTAAAAATGGTCTACCAAGAATAATTGGACAAGACGGATTACAATCAATATCAAGAACAATAAAATCTATGGGCACATAATTCCTATTTTCAAGAATAAGAACATCATTAATCCTTCACATAGGCTTTTTAATAGTAGAATCCGCCAAGTGCAAATTTAAAGAGCATTCTTCAATATCGGTAAGACCAAGCACATCACATAAAGATTTCGGAATTGTAGAAACACTAGCACCCAAGTCACATAAAGCAAAACACTCATAATTTTTAATCTTGACTTTGATAGTAGGTTCCCACTCATCATGTAATTTTCTAGGAATTGAAACTTCTAATTCCAACTTTTCTTCCAAAGCTTTCATCATAGCATCAACAATATGTTTAGTAAAAGCTTTATTTTGTTCATAAGCATGGGGTGAATTTATCATGGATTGCAACAAAGAAATACAATCAATCAAAGAGCAGCTATCATAATTAAAGTCTTTGTAATCCAAAATAGAGAGCACATCACTAGTTAAAGTTTTGACCTCTTCAAACCCACTTTTATCAAAATTTTCAACAAGATTTTCACCCTCCAAATTATCGGGACACCTTCTAACTAAAGTTGACTCTTCTCCAGTCCCTTTTTCATCAATCTTAATTTTACTAAACAAGGAATCAATAGAAGAAACACCAATTAGTTTAAGATCTTCATCACTTTTATCTTCTAACGAGATTGGTTTAGCGGCCATTTGATTTACTAGGGTAGCTTGTGCATCGGATATTTTTCCTAGCAAACTTTCAGCAAAAGCATATTTAGATTGGAGATTGCAAACTTCCCTGCTAATATCATCAAGTTATTTTGTTATAGCATCTAGCACAATAGAGTGCTCCTTAAGTTCTTCGGTAAAATACTTATTATGTTCAAATTGTGTAGTCATATATTCCTTAGTACTTTTCTCAATTTCAAGCAAAATATTGGGTAAGGAACATCATAATATTTTCTTTGAGGCATCATGACTAAGCAAACAAGAACGCACGCAAAAACATATCCGGCAAGAAAACGGCGAACGAAAAAGAGAGCGAATAAAACGGCAAATTTTTGTGAAGTGGGGGAGAGGAAAACGAGAGGCAAATGGCAAATAATGTAAATTGCGAGGAGATGAGATTTGTGATTAGGAACCTGGTATATGTTGAAGATCCTCCCCGTCAACGGCGCCAAAAATTCCTTTTGATGCGGCTTGAAGCTACGTCGGTATTTTCCCAAAGAGGAAGGGATGATGCAGCACAGCGGCGGTAGGTATTTCCCTCAGTGATGAAACCAAGGTTATCGAACCAGTAGGAGAACCAAGCAACACTACGTAAACAGCACCTGCACACAAATAACAAATACTTGCAACCCGACGTGTAAAAGGGGTTGTCAATCCCTTTCGGGCAATGGCGCCAAAAATTGGCAAACGGACGTGAGAGAGTAGTAAATATTGATAGATCGAACGCCAAATAAAATAAAGTGCAGCAAGGTATTTTTGTATTTTTGGTTTAATAGATCTGAAAATAAAAGTTGCAAATAAAGAAAAGAGTGAATAGCAAAACAGATCTTGAAAGCAAATATATTGGAAAAGAGACCCGGGGGCCGTAGGTTTCACTAGTGGCTTCTCTCGAGAAAAATAGCAAACGGTGGGTGAACAAATTACTGTTGGGCAATTGATAAAACTTCAAATAATCATGACGATATCCAGGCAATGATCATTATATAGGCATCACGTCCAAGATTAGTAGACCGACTCCTGCCTGCATCTACTACTATTACTCCACACATCGACCGCTATCCAGCATACATCTAGTGTATTAAGTTCATGGAGAAACGGAGTAATGCAATAAGAACGATGACATGATGTAGACAAGATCTATTTATGTAGAAATAGACCCCATCATTTTATCCTTAGTAGCAACGATACATACGTGTCGGTTCCCCTTCTGTCACTGGGATCAAGCACCGTAAGATCGAACCCACTACAAAGCACCTCTTCCCATTGCAAGATAAATAGATCAAGTTGGCCAAACAAAACCCAAATATTGGAGAAGAAATACGAGGCTATAAGCGATCATGCATATAAGAGATCAAAGAAGACTCAAATAACTTTCATGGATAAAAAGATAGATCTGATCATAAACTCAAAGTTCATCGGATCCCAACAAACACACCGCAAAAAGAATTACATCATATGGATCTCCAAGAGACCATTGTATTGAGAATCAAATGAGAGAGAGAAAGCCATCTAGCTACTAACTACGGACCCGTAGGTCTACAAAGAACTACTCACGCATCATCGGAGAGGCACCAATGGAAGTGGTGAACCCCTCCATGATGGTGTCTAGATTGGATCTGGTGGTTCTGGACTCTGCGGCGGCTGGAATTGATTTTCGTCTGCTCCTCTAGGGTTTCTGGAATATTGGGGTATTTATAGAGCAAAGAGGCGGTTCGGGGGGCACCCGAGGTGGGCACAACCCACCAGCGCGCGCCTGGGCCTCCAGGCGCGCCCTGGTGGGTTGTGCTCCCCTCGGAGCACCCCCCCAGGCGCTTCTCTGGCCCACTGGATGTCTTCTGATCCAAAAAAATCCACAAAAAGTTTCGATGCGTTTGGACTCCGTTTGGTATTGATTTCCTGCGATGTAAAAAACATGCAAAAAACAGCAACTGGCACTTGGCACTATGGCAATAGGTTAGTACCAAAAAATGATATAAAATTACTATAAAATGATTGTAAAACATCCAAGAATGATAATATAACAGCATGGAACAATCAAAAATTATAGATACGTTGGAGACGTATCAACCCATAGGTCTGTGGTAAACTACTCACGCTTCATCGGAAGGGTAATAGAGTTGATGTAGAAGCCCTTCGTGATCGAATCCCCCTCCGGCAGGATGCCGGAAAAGGCCCCAAGATGGGATCTCATGGGTACAGAAGGTTGCGGCGGCGAAAAAGTATTTGGGTGGACGCTTCTGGTCGTTTGGGAATATTTCTAAATTTATAGGCCAAGAATTAGGGTTAGAGGAGCTCCGAGGGGCCCACAAGCCCTCAGGGCGCCCCCCCTAGGGCGCGCCCCTGAGGCTTGTGGCCTCCTCGGGACTCCTATGACTTCTTCTCCAAGTCCTACGTGTGTCTTCTGGTCCAAGAAAAATCATCGTGAAAGTCTTATTCCGTTTGGACTCCGTTTGGTATTCCTTTTCTGTAAAACTCAAAAACAAGGAAAAAACAGAAATTGGCACTGGGCTCTGGGTTAATAAGTTAGTCCCAAAAATAATATAAAATAGCATATTAATGCATATAAAACATCCAAAATAGATAATATAATAGCATGGAACAATCAAAAATTATAGATACGTTGGAGATGTATCAAGCATCCCCAGGCTTAATTTTTCCTCGTCCTCGAGTAGGTAAATGATAAAAACAGAATTTTTGATGTGGGATGCTACCTAACATATTTATCCATTTAATTTTCTTTATTGTGGCATGAATATTCAGATCCATAAGATTCAAATCAAAATTTTAATATTGACATAAAAACAATAATACTTCAAGCATACTAATAAAGCAATCGTATCTTCTCAAAATAACATGGCCAAAGAAAGTTATCCCTACAAAATCATATAGTCTGGCTATGCTCCATCTTCATCACACAAAGTATTAAATCATGCACAACCCCGATGACAAGCCAAGCAATTGTTTCATACTTTTGATGTTCTCAAACTTTTTCAACTTTCACGCAATACATGAGCGTGAGCCATGGATATAGCACTATAGGTGGAATAGAATATGGTGGTTGTGGAGAAGACAAAAAGAAGGAGAAACTCTCACATCAACTAGGTGTATTAACGGGCTATGGAGATGCCCATCAATAGATATCAATGTGAGTGAGTAGGGATTGTCATGCAACGGATGCACTAGAGCTATAAGTGTATGAAAGCTCAAACAGAAACTAAGTGGGTGTGCATCCAACTTGCTTGCTCACGAAGACCTAGGGCAATTTGAGGAAGCCCATCATTGGAATATACAAGCCAAGTTCTTATAATGAAAAAATCCCACTAGTATATGAAAGTGACAACATAGGAGACTCTCTATAATGAAGATCATGGTGCTACTTTGAAGCACAAGTGTGGTAAAAGGATAGTAGCATTGCCCCTTCTCTCTTTTCTCTCATTTTTTTATTTGGGATTCTTTTGGCCTCTTTTATTTTTTTCAAAGTCTGGAGACTCATCCCAACTTGTGAGGGAATCATAGCTTACATCATCCTTTCTTCACATGGGACAATGCTCTAATAATGATGATCATCACACTTTTATTTACTTACAACCCAAGAATTACAACTCGATTCTAGAACAAAATATGACTCTATATGAATGCCTCCGATGGTGTACCGGGATGTGCAATGATCAAGAGAGACATGTATAAAAAAATATGAACGATGGCCTTGCCACAAATACTATGTCAACTACATGATCATGCAAAGCAATATGACAATGATGAAACGTGTCATAATAAACGGAACGGTGGAAGTTGCATGGCATAATATCTCGGAATGGCTATGGAAATGCCATAATAGGTAGGTATGGTGGCTGTTTTGAGGAAGGTATATGGTGGGTTTAATGTACCGACGAAAGTTGCACGGTACTAGAGAGGCTAGCAATGGTGGAAGGGTGAGAGTGCGTATAATCCATGGACTCAACATTAGTCATAAAGAACTCACATACTTATTGCAAAAGTCTATTAGCTATCGAAACAAAGTACTACACGCATGCTCCCAGGGGGATAGATTGGTAGGAAAAGACCATCGCTCGTCCCCGACCGCCACTCATAAGGAAGACAATCAATAAATAAATCATGCTCCGACTTCATCACATAACGGTTCACCATACGTGCATGCTACGACAATCACAAACTTTAACACAACTATTTCTACCAATCCACAATTACTCACTAGCATGACTCTAATATCACCATCTTTATATCTCAAAACAAATGCAAGGAATCAAACTTCTCATAGTATTCAACGCTCTTTATATGAAAGTTTTTATTATATCCCTCTTGGATGCCTATCATATTAGGACTAAATTCATAACCTAAGAAAATTACCATGCTGTTTAGCGACTCTCAAAATAATATAAGTGAAGCATGAGAGTTCAACAATTTCTATAAAATAAAGCCACAGCCGTGCTCTAAAAAGATATAAGTGAAGCACTAGAGCAAATTGCCTAGCTCAAAAGATATAAGTGAAGCACAAAGTGTATTCTAATAAATCCACGATTCATGCGTGTCCCTCTCAAAAGGTGTGTACAGCAAGTATGATTGTGGAAAACTAAAAAGCAAATACTCATATCATACAAGACGCTCCAAGCAAAACACATATCATGTGGTGAATAAAAATATAGCCTTAAGTAAATTTACCGATGGATTGAAGACGAAAGAGGGGATGCCATCCGGGGCATCCCCAAGCTTAGATGCTTGGTTGTCCTTGAATATTACCTTGGGGTGCCTTGGGCATCCCCAAGCTTAGGCTCTTGCCACTCCTTATTCCATAGTCCATCAAATCTCTACCCAAAACTTGAAAACTTCACAACACAAAACTCAACAGAAAACTCATGAGATCCGTTAGTATAAGAAAATAAATCACCACTTTTTGGTACTGTTGTGAACTCATTATTTATTTATATTGGTGTAATATCTACTGTATTCTAACTTTTCCATGGTTCATACCCTCCGATACTACCCATAGATTCATCAAAATAAGCAAACAACACATAGAAAACAGAATCTATCAAAAACAGAATAGTTTGTAGCAATCTGTAAACTTCGTATACTTCTGTAACTCCAAAAATTCTGAAAAATTAAGACAACCTGGGAAATTTGTATATCAATCTTTTGTAAAAAAATTAGATCAAAATCACGCTTCTGTGATTTTTTAAAATTGTTTTACTGAGCATAAAAGTTTCTGTTTTTCAGCAAGATCGAATCAACTATCACCGTAAGCCATCCCAAAGGTCTTACTTGGCTCAAACACTAATTAAAATACAAAAACACAATTACTACAGAGGTAATAATGTGTATATTCATTAAAAAAATATTGGGTTGTCTCCCAACAAGCGCTTTTCTTTAAAGCCTTTTAGCTAGGCGTTGATAATTTTAATGATGCTCACATGAAAGACAAAAATTGAAGCACAAAGAGAGCATCATGTAGCATGTGAAAAACAAGTTTAAGTCTAACACACTTCCTATGCATAGGCATTTTATAAGCAAACAAATTATCAAGACAAGCAAAAACTAGCATATGCAAGGAAGAAGAAAGAAACAATAGCAATCTCAACATAACAAGAGGTAATTTAGTAACATGAAAATTCCTACAACCATATTTTCCTCTCTCATAATAATTACATGTGGGATCATATTCAAACTCAAAAATATAGCTATCACATAACATATTCTCTACATGATCCACATGCATGCAAAGTTGACACTCTTCCAAAATAGTGGGATCATCAAATAAAGTCATGACCTTTCCAAGCCCACTTTTATCAAAAATTTCATAAGATTGATCATACTCCAAAGTAGTGGGATCATTATTACCTAGAGTTGACACTCTTCCAAACCCACTTTCATTATTAATGCAAACACTATTATTACTGACATATTCATCAAGATGCTTAAATACATTTTCAAGATCATAAGAAGAATCACCCCAATCATGATCATTGCAATAAGTAGTGGACATATCAAAATTAGCATCCCCAAGCTTGGGGTTTTGCATATTATTAGCATGATTGACATTAATAGAATTTATAATAACATCATTGCAATCATGCTTTTCATTCAAGGAGCTATCGTGAATCACTTCATAAATTTCATCATAATTTTCAGATTCACGTATTTCAAACAAAACTTCATAAAGATAATCTAGTGCACTTAACTCACTAGCAATTGATTCATCATAATTGGATCTCTTAAAAAGATTAGCAAGTGGATGAGGATCCATAAACTTCTTGTTTCTGATTTTCAATAAATACACAATTATTCCAAGCGGACAAGCAAACAAACCAAGTAAGACATAAAAGGCAAACGAAAAGAAGGCAAATAAAAAGGTAAATATTTTCATTTTAGAAGTGGGGGAGAGGAAAACGAGAGGCAAATGGCAAATAATGTAATGCAAGAGATGAGAGTTTATGGTGGGTACTTGGTAGGCTTGATGTAGAACCTCCCCGGCAACGGCGCCAGAAATTCTTCCTGCTACTTCTTGAGCTTGCGTTGGTTTTTCCCTTGAAGAAGAAAGGGTGATGCAGCAAAGTAGAGATAAGTATTTCCCTCAGTTTGAGAACCAAGGTATCAATCCAATAGGAGGTACAAGCAAGTCTTCAATCTATGCACCTGCACAAACAATCAAACACTTGCACCCAACGCGATAAAGGGGTTGTCAATCCCTTCACGGTCATTTGCAAGGATGAGATCTGATAGAGATAGATATAAAAGATTACTAAAATGTAAAATAAAGTAAAAACAAATAAATTGCAGCAAGGTATTTTGGGGTTTTTTGGTTTATAGATCTGAAAATATATGATGGAAAATAGACCCGGGGGCCATAGTTCTCACTAGAGGCTTCTCTCTTGAAAGAAAATAATACGGTGGGTGAACAAATTACTGTCGAGCAATTGATAGAAAAGCGCAAAGTTATGACGATATCCAAGGCAATGATTATGAATATAGGCATCATGTCCGTGTCAAGTAGACCGACTCCTGCCTGCATCTACTACTATTACTCCACACATCGACCGCTATCCAGCATGCATCTAGAGTATTAAGTTCAAAAGAATGAAGTAATGCCTTAAGTAAGATGACATGATGTAGAGGGATAAACTCAAGCAATATGATGAAAACCCTATCTTTTTACCCTTGATGGCAACAATACAATACGTGCCTCGCTACCCCTACTTTGTCACTGGGTGAGGACACCGCAAGATTGAACCCAAAACTAAGCACCTCTCCCATTGCAAGAAGAACCAATCTAGTTGGCCAAACCAAATCGATAATTCGAAGAGAAATACAAAGATATCAAATCATGCATATAAGAATTCAGAGAAGATTCAAATAATATTCATAGATAATCTGATCATAAATCCACAATTCATCGGATCTCGACAAACACACCGCAAAAGAATATTACATCAGATAGATCGCCAAGAACATCGAGGAGAACATTGTATTGAAGATCAAAGAGAGAGAAGAAGCCATCTAGCTACTAGCTATGGACCCGTAGGTCTGCAGTAAACTACTCACGCTTCATCGGAAGGGCAATAGAGTTGATGTAGAAGCCCTCCGTGATCGAATCCCCCTCCGACAGGATGCCGAAAAAGGCCCCAAGATGGGATCTCACGGGTACAGAAGGTTGCGGCGGTGGAAAAGTATTTTGGTGGACGCTTCTGGTCATTTGGGAATATTTCTGAATTTATAGGCCAAGAATTAGGGTTAGAGGAGCTCCGAGGGGCCCACAAGCCCTCAGGGCGCCCCCCCTAGGGCGCGCCCCTGAGGCTTGTGGCCTCCTTGGGACTCCTCTGACTTCTTCTCCAAGTCCTACGTGTGTCTTCTGGTCCAAGAAAAATCATCGCGAAAGTTTTATTCCATTTGGACTCCGTTTGGTATTCCTTTTCTGTAAAACTCAAAAACAAGGAAAAAAAACAGAAACTGGCACTGGGCTCTGGGTTAATAAGTTAGTCCCAAAAATAATATAAAATAGCATATTAATGCATATAAAACATCCAAAACAGATAATATAATAGCATAGAACGATCAAAAAATATAGATACGTTGGAGATGTATCACACAACGCCTGGGGGTGCTATCCTATTTTCTTGAGAACACTCATCTTGTGATCCTTATCAAGTGTGTGTTGGTGGAAGGCAAGCCATTTCTTTTTGGTACTTTGTGCCATCATGAAACTTTGTAGAGGGCTTGGTTTGTTCGGAAGCATCCTCTCTTTTGGGAGTTCGATATCTTTCTTTTTGCGAGTATCAATGGATATATCATTCCTTGATGTATCTTTTAATTGATATCCTCCAAGTGATGATTTATTCATTTGGTATCTTTTCTTCACTTGGTATTTCTTTTTTAATTGGTATCGGTTCTTGAAAGTCTTGAGCATGCATATTAACTTCATGTATTTTCTTTGGCATGCTTTCTCTCTTTGACCCAATATATATTGGGGAAACTCCACCAAGTCTCAAATTGGATGAGATGTGCATGAAATTCATTTTCATATCTATTTGCACATATTTATGTGGAGTTTGTCCTATTTATTGTTGGTTCTCTAACTCTTTGGTCCCAATGAGTTTGGGTACCATTTTGTTTGTGTTGTTGTTTTAGGAACAATTGGAGATGCATTGGATACTCGACTCACTCACAAGGAAGGTGGTGTCACAATGTGCTTATTGGAGTCAAGCTAGGATGCTCAATGAACTACTATCTACTACCTTCAATTGGTTTCTTCTACTTCCTTCCAATGCTATCTCGGTAACAAGTATCTATTCATGCATTCTTTTCTTGCATTCAACCTTATGTAGGTTGCATCTTGGCATTATATTCATTCTATCTTGTGATACTTGTTTCCTTTCTCAAAGCATCTCAACGAGGATCTCATGTTGCTAGTTGTGATGTCTTTGATGGTTGTGTGGTAGGAGTTCATTTATATACAATAAGTCCATATCAAGCCATGTGCTATGCTTTCAAGCAAATATCTTATTGGTATATTTATGACTTCCTTGTGGATATCTTGTTCCTTCCTTTTGTAACTATTTCGTGTGTACATCCTTCTTTGTGGATTGATATCATCATGATTTTCATCTACCTAGAACCTTATACACTTGAGAGAAATTACATCTCTAGATGATATCCTTTCTTTCACGTCCACCTTTTTATTTCTCGTGTTATTTCTTTGGTGGCTCTGTGAAAGCTTTTGCCTTGAGTGCGGGTCTTATCTCGTTGCATCTTGATAAACTCATTTGTGGTGAAGATTATTTTCCTCATACTTGTCTTGACGAGGCTTGCCATTTCGATTGGTATCCCTCTTCTTGACAAGGATTTCTTTATCTATCTTCACCATGGGTTGTCACCAGCTTTGGTATTTTAATTTGCTTATTAGTGAGCTTGTGAGCCCGTTTTCTAGTTGTATGTGTGTGGGAAGGACATGTCTTGCACCTTGTATCTCATTTATTCAAGACTATGTTGATTCTTAATGCTCATCCTCGTATTAGTCTTCTCAAGTGCTTTGCCATGACTCACACACATCAGTTTGGTTGATCCTATTCCTAAGTTGCCTCCTTTCATGGTGCTCAACCACATGTTCATTGCAAGGGCTAGGCTTATTTTCTTATCTTTGTCCACTTGCACTTGTTGTGAGTTTCTATTGATTTTGGGGGAGTGATGATCCTATTTTGTGCACGTTGTATCCAAATGCAAAACTAAATAATGCACAAATGATGGGAAACTTCTCTACGTTCTTTAGAACACTCCTATGCTCATATCATAATATCTTTTAGTCTTGTGGTTCGTAGAATCATGTGATTTATTGGTTCAATTGGTGTCTTTTGATTGCTTGTTTCTCTCTTTGTTATGTCTTTGTGGCATATCATCCTTGTTGCAATCTTTGGTTCCTCAATATAGTTTGTCTTCCTCCACATATTTATCTTTTGATATGTGTATTGCATTCCACTCATGTTTTGATAAATACACAATTTCTGGAGGAACACATATTATATTGGCCTTCTAAGTTGTTCGCCCATCTTGGCAATCGATGCCAATGGGGGAGAAGTTTAGAGAGTTTAATGGAGAAGTTTGGAGAGTTCTTTCTCCTTGCTTTTCCTCATGCTTTGGTTTTGTTCCAAAGCATTTGCTTCTCAAGCTCTTGCATTATTGGTTATTGCTTTGCATTGTGATGCTTAATTCCTTATATAAACTCTCTTGAAAGTGATTGTCATCAATTACCAAAATGGGGGAGATTGAAAGAACATGCGGTGCCTCCATGTTTGGTTTTGATAGTTGATGACAATCTCTATGGACTAATGGTTGCCTTGAGTTATATTCGTAGGATTTGTCCATAGGCTTTTATTGAAGTCCATTTGTTGGTTTCAAGGAGTTTATGTGTTGGCCAAGGTGCTTTTCAAGAAATTATCCAAAGATTGGTCATGTGAGAGTTGAGCTTATTACAAGCATGTCTTGAAGAAGAAGATTGTGTGAACATTCATGTTTACCTTCAAGACATCATCCTAATGAAGAGAGTTGGAACGATTCAAGGTTAATCAAGACTAAGTCAAAGAATGATTCAAGTTGATCAACACACAAAGCGTAGAAGATATACCATGTGAGATCGAGTGATCTCATGGTATGGTAAGCATTGTCCATTACGCTTTGTGTACTAACCCATGGTCTATGTGAGAGTTTTATGTGGGGTTAGGTATGTTTCCATGGGCTTGTGTCAAGAGGAATATCTCATACAACCCATGGAGGATGACATCAAGTGGTGATCATCATCAAGTTTGCAGTGTGCAAGTTCAAGTGGAGCAACTCGAAGAGTGGCTCACCCATATTGGAGTATGGGGGAGCAATCATGATTGAAGCTTGCCATCCATTGTGGCGGCAATGGACCTGTGAAGATGTGTCGAAGAGTGGCTCACCCATAGTGGATTATGGGGGAGCAATCAACTGGTCTTCATCGAGCCAACACAATCAAGAAAGGTGGTCCAACTTGAGGAAGTCAAGATCGTCATCATCTAGCTCAAGTGGACTATGTGCAAGGCAAAGGTTTGCCCTTGATAGGTTTTCTGTTTTACCGGTCTCATGGTGATAGTTGGGAGACCGGGTTATAGGATCGATTGTCGTACTATCAAGGGGGGCTCTCGAGTGAGTAGCTTGATCATATCATTGGTAGAGAGCTCAAACCATTGCATCCTTGCATCATATTTCTTGGTTATTATTTGGGTTTTCTCTAGATTAGGTTTTAGAGTTTGCGTTGGTCTTCTTGTCAAACTCAAGCTCATCGAAAACGGAGTTTGCATGCATCTTCTATGATGTTTTCGATGTTGGAGTTTTTGCCGGATCATATTTGGGAAGGCTCTCTTCCTTATCCTATTGGCATTTATTCTCCATTAACAGTTCTTATTATATCCAGACACTTTTGGATAGTTCTTGTCGTCTTCTATCCAACAAGCTTGAGTTTGTTGATTTTGGAGCCCATATGCAAAAGTTGTGACTGTTTCGGTCCTACCTGTTTCTTCTGTTTTTCTTGGGCTATTTTGCAGCACCCAAGCGGTAGTACCGCTCCCGTTGTGGACTACCGCAGCCACTACCGCTTGGGAAAAGTCTTATGTGCATGTTTCTGTTGCCTGTTTTCTCTAAGCAGTATTAGAGCGGTAGTAGAGCAGTAGTACCGCTCAAGCGATAGTACTACACCCCCGAGCGGTAGTACCGCTTGTGCTTCAATGGTTGTGCTTGTTTCTGTTGCCTATTTTCCCTAAGCGGTAGTAGAGCGGTAGTACCGCTCAAGCGGTAGTACTGCTCCTAGAGCGGTACTACCTCTCTGGCAGATCTACTATTCATGTTTTTCTGCCTCGTTGGGCTGTTTTGGCCATGCTAAGCGGTAGTACCGCTTGTTGGGGATATAACCCCGAGGTGTGACCCGCCCAGGAGGAGCCGGGCTACACTGTTGGTGACTCAATATGAAGAAAGCCCAAGTAGGGCCAAGAATATGAAGTATGAAGACTGGTGGCGGCTTACAAGGAGGGCCTGCTGAAGGCCCAAGACCTGGTGGTAGAGTCATGACCCGGAAGGTGTGAGCCACCATGATGGCGACTTGCCTAACAAGGCAGGGTGACTTAGAAACCGAGTTGGTCACGTTGTGTGATCCGACTTGGTCTCTTGTAAGCCCAGGGCCTCGACCTGTGTATATAAAGGCGAGACCCTGCGGCGGGTTAACTTGAGAAACGATTGAATGAGAGCTAGGTCAAGTGATTCCGCTCCCTTGTAATCGATATTCAAGCAATAGTCAACAAAGCAGGAGTAGGCTTTTTACCTCTTTGTGAGGGGCCGAACCTGGGTAAACCTTATGTCTTTCGTCCCGTTCAACTCCTTCAAGCTAACCTACGTTGTGATGGCTCCACACCTAAGTCCTTTCACAAGGGCATCTGCCGTGACAAAACCACGACAGTTGGCACCCATCGTGGGGCCAACGCACGGTGGTTTCGAGTTCTTGAAGGGCTCTTTCCCAGGGATCGAGGGATACGCCGTTGACAGGACGACCAAGAGTCGCCGCGGCAAGCTCTATATCGATGACACTGGCTGGGGCCCCGAGGCCGACTAAGTCGAGTATGGGTACCGGGTCCCCTTCGGCGGGATTCATGTCTTCATCGGCAAGATTGGTGGATCAGAGCCCGAGCCGGACATCTGCACCGACATCGTCGAGCCGGCTCGGCGTGCGCAACCTGCCAGGGTTCAACCCGGCCGAAAGCGTGTCTTCGTTGGATTTGCGCATGGCACGGACCTTGCAGAAGATTCTGTGTCCGGAGGAGAGACTCTCATCTATTCAGGTGATGAGTCCTTGACTGGAGAGACAGAGTCGATCTATCAGCTTCAAGATGGTGGGCTTGGGGGCTACTCCGATGACAACAGTATTCCGGACCCCTATGAGCCGCCCTCCAGGGCTGCGATCTTCATGGCTGGCACTGGGCCGGCTCTAAACTTGTCAACAGCAGCGGCTATGATGTCTGGGTCGACTGCTGCTGCGACAGCTAAGGCCGGCGGCTCAGTTTGGCCACCGGCTCAAGTTTTATCTGAGCTCTTGGGCACTTTGATGACTCTGTTGGCAACAGAGGTCACTACGGCAAATCAAGCACAACATAACATAGAGGTTGCAAAGTTATGTGATGAGGTGGCCAAGGCTCAGGAGGAGCTTAATGCAAAGAATGCCAGGATGGCAGAGGAACGAGCCCAGATGAATATTGAGTCACAACGTATCAGGGCGAAGGCTTTTCGCTTAAGTCTGGATCAAAACGCTTCTAATGTTGTTCTTCGGAGGAGGTACCAAACCCGCCTGCCTTTGTAGTATGAGGCGCGGAACCTTTTCAACACGCCGGGCGCAGGGCCAAGTAACCCGCTAGGCATAGCCCGGGCGGCTGAAGTCCCAGGAAGCGGGGCGGCGGCTCAGCCCCGATTACCAGACCCGCCCTATAGGGATCGAACCCCGCCCCGACGTTTTTCGACACCATATGGTCATTATTCTAACCCGGTGGATAACATTATAGCGACGGCTACCCGGCTCAATGCAATCCCTATTACGGATGAGACGCCTTTCGCAGTTGAGGCGTGGAACGCAATTGAGCTCTTACGGACAGGGGTTGCACAACAGGAAAAGTATGCACATAGTCGTGAGAGGGTGCACTCGACCCCCCCCCTCCCAAGCCACAGTTACAACCGGCGCGTTGAGTCGCCGGCGGTTTCCAGTAGCGAACGACATCGTCGAGGGAATCAGGATGACCTACCCCGTGGGGATAACCCACCCCTTACTCATGATCAGGAGATTGTGAACGATGCCAGAGCTCGCCGAGAGGCGGACGCTGCGGCGGCGGCTCAACTGGGGGCTTATCAGCAGCCTCCGATCACCCCTTCAGCGTCAGTAGGGGCTGGCATAATTTCAAGGTCTCTCGGAGTGCCTTGTTTAGTACCAGCTCTACGTAATGAGCGTCTACCTAAGGATTTCAAGGGTCCTCGTAAGGTGGCTAACTATACAGCTGATCTCCCCCCTGAGGCCTGGATTGAGAGTTATGAGTTAGCCATGGAGATGCTAGATGTCAATGATGCTGTATGTGCCAAGTATTTCACCATGATGTTGGATGGACCAGCTCGAACCTGGTTAAAAGGATTGCCCGCCAACTCCATCAATTCATGGGCAGAGTTGAAAGCATGGTTCATTCCGAATTTCAAAGGAACGTGCAAGCAGCCTTTGACGATTATCGATCTTGATAACTGTGTGCAGCGTGAAGATGAGTCGGCTCATCATTGGGTCCGGCGGGTCTCGGCTATTATGCACTCCCCATACAATATTGCGGCGGGTCAAGCGGTTCTGGTCTTGGGAAAGAACTGTCACTTTACCCCCCTTAAGCAGAAGCTTGGGCGGCTTAAACGTCATTGTAATGATATGGGTGAGCTTATGGCGGCTCTCATTAAGTATGCCGACTCTGATACCACCAAGGACCCTGGACCTGATGATGAGAAATCCAACAAGGGAAAGAAATGTGGTAATGGTAAGGGCAGCAGAATATGGCAGGACACAATGGAAACAACCGGGGTAATGGTGCTAAGCGCAGACAACTCGATGGCGGGTCAGATCTTGTAGCTAACACCAACACTGGGTATAAAAACCAGCGCCGTAATGGCAATGGTAAGCCGTCTTTTGGAGGGAAGAACTTTAATATTGAGGCGATGATGAATGAGCCTTGCCCAAAACACAGTCTGCCTAATAAGCCGGCGACTCATGCTTAGAAAGACTGTTTCATCATGCGAGAGTACAGGAATTCCAACTTTAGTCAGAATCATGGCAACAATAATGGCCCGCCTGGCGGGTCAGGATCCGGCTCACAAGGGCCCGGCTTTGGTGGTGGCGGTTCAAGTTCCGGTTATCAAGGACAGGACAAGATTGAAGATTGCCGCGACGAAGACGCGATCTCAGCATTCTGCAACAATTGCACAGACGAAGGAATCCTCAACGCCATCAACCACCATCGCGTATCACACTTCGCTGACTTGGCAACCATAGTACAGAAGTACTACGCAATGGAAAGCGCCTGGAAAACTCAAGCAGCTCGTCGGGAACCACTAGTTTCCACTCAACCCCTCATCCGAGCAAAAAGGATGCACCCCCATGGGGTGCCCGACCCAATAGTAAAGAAATCTAAGCCCATTACGGGGCGTGGAACCGTTCTGGAGGGATGGCTCAATAGGCCATGCAAAATACACACAACACCGGATACCGTACCAACTCACGGCCTTAGAGCATGTTGGATACTCCGGCAAGTGGCCAAGAGCGGCAAGGATATCCTCACCAAAAACACCTCATAACAACACCCCCCGGAAGACGACGACCTCAGAGTATTGACGGTCTTCGAGACCTTCGCTTCAAACAATAGGCGCAAAAGGGCATTCCGCGACCTCGCCGAAGTCTACCAAGTCACAACAATAAACCCCTGGAACGACACGGCCATAACTTTCAATGCCAGTGATGAACCAAAATCCAGGACAGGCCGGGCACCAGCTGCCTTGGTCCTCAACCAATCATGGATGGCTATCGGCTCACCAAAGTACTCATGGACGGCGGTAGCGGACTAAACCTCATCTATGAGGACACGCTCAACAAAATGGAAATAGACAGGAGCCGCATCGAGCAAAGTAGCACGACCTTCCGAGGAATCATTCCCAGTCGGGAGGCGCGGTGCGCGGGAAAAATCACATTCAATGTGGTATTCGGCACACCGGAGAATTACCGGTCCGAAGAGATGACCTTCCAAGTGGCCCCTTTCAACAGTGGATATCACGCCCTATTGGGGCGAGATGCATTTACACGCTTCCAAGCTATACCTCATTACGGGTACATGAAGCTCAAGATGCCCGGGCCCAATGGTATTATCACTCTTTCCAGTGATCCGGACATAGCACTCCGCGCCGAAAACAAAACCGCATCCTTGGCCCTCGAGGCATTGTCCGAAGCCCTCACGGCCGAAGAATTAGCCGCACTACGCTCCACGGTGGATAGGGACGACGTAATCCTGGACAAGCGACCCAAATCCACCTCGTTCAAACCTGCAGACGAAATCGTCAAATTCCAGGTCCACCCAACGGACCCCAAGAAGACAGCCTCTATCGGGGCACAGCTGGACCCAACGGTTGATGCCGCATTACAAGCGTTCCTACGCAAAAATTGGGACATATTTGCCTGGCACCCTTCTGACATGCCAGGAATCCCACGCAGGTTGGCCGAACACAGCCTCAATATATCGAAGGGACACAAGCCGGTCAAACAAACACTGCGGCGCTTTTCCGAACCCAAACGACAAGCTATGGGGGAGGAGCTGGCCAAGTTAATCGAGGCCGGATTCATCAGAGAAATAAAACATCCGGACTGGCTAGCAAACCTGGTGATGGTACCAAAGAAGGATAAATCCTGGCGCCTATGCGTCGATTTCAAAGACCTCAACAAAGCCTGCCCCAAGGATCCCTTCCCCCTCCCCCGCATCGATCAGATCATCGATGCTACTGCAGGACACGACTCACTGTGTTTCCTCGACACATACTCCGGATACCATCAAATCAAAATGAAGGAGTCCGATCAAGCCGCAACGGCATTCATTACCCCATACGGGCCTTTCTGCTTCAACACTATGCCCTTTGGGCTTAAAAACGCCGGTGCTACCTACCAACGCATGATTCAAACATGCCTGGAGAAGCAAATTGGCAAGACAGTTGAAGCATACGTGGATGATGTCGTCATCAAAACTAGACACGTCGAGTCATTAATAGACGACTTACGTCTTACATTCGACAACCTCCGTGCATATGACATCAAGCTCAATCCGGAAAAGTGCATTTTCGGCGTTCCCGCTGGAAAGCTGCTGGGCTTCATTGTTTCCAGTAGAGGAATTGAGGCAAATCCAGCCAAAATTCGAGCTTTGTCACAATTGGCTACACCAACTGACCTTAAATAGGTCCAAAAACTAGCCGGATGCGTGGCAGCTTTAAGCCGCTTTATCTCCAGACTCGGAGAAAAAGCATTGCCACTCTATCGCCTTCTCCGACACACCGACCACTTTGAATGGACGGATGCAGCAACGGCCGGACTGGAAGAAATAAAGGCTCTTTTAGCAAGCAACCCAATCCTGGCCGCGCCAAACGTTGGTGAACCACTGTTGTTATACATCTCTGTGACTCACCAGGTGGTGAGCGCAGTGCTCGTCGTTGAACGAGAGGAGGACGGACACAAATTCCCGCTTCAGAAGCTGGTATACTATGTATCCAGTGTCCTCACACCTTGCAAATCCCGGTACCCTCATTACCAAAAGATAGCATATGCGGTCTTCATGGCATCCCGGAAGCTACGACACTACTTCCAAGAATGCTCGATCACGGTGGCTTCCGAAGTACCACTCAATGACATAATAAACAACCGCGACGCTACGGGCCGGATTGCCAAATGGGCCATTGAGCTCCTGCCATTCGACATAACATATAAACCACGCTGAGCCATTAAATCCCAAGTGTTGGCTGACTTCATCGCCGAATGGACAGAGGCCGAACTCCCTAAAGAGTACGCCACATATTCCAACTGGGTCATGTACTTCGATGGCTCTAAGATGCTGGCCGGTTTGGGAGCGGGCGTCGTCTTAACATCCCCAACGGGAGACACAGTCCAGTACGTACTCCAAATCTTATATACAGACTCCAATAATGCAGTCGAATACGAGGCCTTACTGCATGGTCTTCGGATGGCCGTCTCCATGGGCATACAATGACTGGAGGTGCGCGGGGATTCAAATCTTGCAATATCCCAAATAAACGGAGACTTTGACACAAAAGATCCGAAAATGGCGGCCTATCGTAACGCCGTACTCAAAATATCAGCCCGGTTCGAGGGACTCGAGTTTCATCATGTGGCTCGAGAAAGTAATCAAGCGGTGGATGTCCTTGCTCGCATGGGAGCCAAGCACGACCCCGTCCCGCCTAACATCTTTCTGGAATGACTCTTCAAGCCATCCGTGGTGTGGCAGGATGAAAGTGGCAACACTAGCCCGGACCCGATCATACACCCTGAGTCCGAGCACAATACCGAAATCATCGGGGGCTCAGTCACCGAAGCAACACCATCGGCCCATCTCATAAAGGCAGTAATTGCCCCATGGACCGAACCCTTCTTGGCCTACCTTAATAGGCGAGAGCTCCCTGAGGATCCTAACGAGGCTCGCTGCATTGTCCGGCGCTCGAAAGCCTACAAGGTCCATGACGGTGAGCTCTACAAGAAAAGCGCTACCGGAGTCCTTCAAAGATGTATCTCCGAAGAAGAGGGGCGGTAGCTCCTGGCCGAAATCCATGCTGGCCTTGGCGGTCATCACGCCGCGGCTCGGGCCCTTGTGAGTAAAGCCTTCCGTACAGGTTTCTTTTGGCCTACGGCCCGAGCAGATGCACATGACCTTGTCCAACGTTGTGTCGGATGCCAGCTTTTCGCTAATCAAAGCCATATGCCACCTACTGCGCTACAAACAATCCCCATTACATGGCCTTTCGCGGTCTGGGGGCTTGATATGGTCGGAACCCTTAAAGGAGGAAGCCACAAGAAAAAATATCTGCTGGTCATGGTAGATAAATTCACTAAGTGGATTGAGGCCAAACCGGTCAAAACGGCCGAAGCCGGACCAGTGATAGACTTTATATCCGGTGTCGTACACCGTTATGGTGTTCCACACAGCATTATCACAGACAACGGCTCCAACTTTACAGCCGACGAGGTGAAAACCTGGTGCGCTAACCTGGGCATCAAGCTCGATTATGCCTCCGTCTATCACCCGC
Organism: Thinopyrum elongatum; assembly: GCA_011799875.1. Lineage (NCBI taxonomy): Eukaryota > Viridiplantae > Streptophyta > Magnoliopsida > Poales > Poaceae > Thinopyrum > Thinopyrum elongatum. Next base: position 426,956,686 of record CM022297.1, read on the forward strand.
AAACAAATGGTCAAGTCGAACGAGCCAATGGTCTTATTATGAGCGGCATTAAGCCCAGACTAGTGCGGTCTTTGAAAGAATCAGACAAGCACTGGGTTGAGGAGCTCGACTCCGTACTATGGGGGCTGCGGACCACGCCCAACCGCACTACCGAATACACACCGTTCTTCATGGTGTACGGCGCAGAGGCCGTGTTGCCCTGCGACATTATGCATGACTCACCACGAGTGCGCATGTATGAAGAGAGAGAGGTCGAGCTTGATCGGCAGGACAGCTTAGATGCCCTGGAGGAGGAGCGTGACGTTGCAAAAGACCGTTCCACATGGTATCAACAACAGGCTCGCAGATATCACAACAGAGAAGTGCGGGCCAAGACTTATAATGTTTGCGAACTCGTTCTACGCTTGCCAGAGAAGAAAAAGGACAAACTCAAGCCCAAATGGGAGGGTCCTTTCATCATTGACGAAGTTCTCACTGGAGGAGCATACCGACTGCGTGATGCATCAGACAATCGCTTGGAGCCGAACCCATGGAACGCCGCCAGACTCCGAAGATTCTACGCCTAGAGCCGGACTCTTTGTTCATCTTCTTCTCCCTTTTTGTCCATTGCCTTTTTTTTCCTCTCTTTTGTTTTTTTTTCTAGCTTTAAGCTCTTGAGCGGCTAAACCGCGCACCTAGGACGTACACATCCTTAAATATGTACGTCCATAATACCTGGGGGCTTCTTGTACAGAAGCTTATTATTATTATTATTTTCCGAGCATCAAGCTCACCACATATGTGTCTTTTCTCATATGTACCTTTTCTCCGCCATTATATGCATCGTTATGACTTAAGTTTTGGCCAAGCTGGGTTGCCTGGCTCCTGTGCTTATGCCCTACGTTCCCGTTAGTTTGGCTAGGGCATAAAGGGAGCACCTCTGCGATTGTTACTGCCGGGTCATCCGGATGTGTACCTCAGACTGGGTGAAGCCGAAAGCTAGCGTTCTTAAGGGAATATTCGGTCGACGGACTAAAGATGTTTTTTTTTCACTCATTACACTATGAACCCCCAGATGCTATGTATACTGCGATTTTTTAATCACAGTTCGGACATGAACATTAACGCATGTTCACCCAGGGAAAGGAACCCTTAACAGAACTATTCTCTCTGGAAGTTGTTTCTTACGATCACACGTAATATAACATAGCTAGCCGGATACAACTTGTCTGTTCAAGCAACTATGACCCCTACGCCTGGTTTCCACGCATACCCCGGTTTATATTACCGTGCGGGTATTCGGAAACACTCCGCACCTTCGGGTCCGGAGGTCGAAGCGAAAAGGTCCGCCATGACAATCGTTTTACAATCCGGCTAGGGACAAATTTGTCAATCGAAGCACATAGTCACTTAGACTCAAAAACTTCTTCCTCTATGCCGTCCAACAGGCTGTCTAGCCTACAATCCTGTTGGGACAATTCGGCGGCTACCTTTACTTGGTCATATACTAAACTAACTGGAACTTCTTTTCCGTCTGATCCTCGAGGTCCGACCCGAGCCATATGATTCGGATCAATCTTGGTATACCGTGTTTTCACCATGGCCCAGGCCTCTCGCGCACCTTCTCGGCAGGCTGATATCTTCCATAATCGGAAGCACCTCCGCGCTCCTTTGAATAGCTGCACAAGTTCCTCCATACTTCCTGGAGGGGAGGCGGATGGCCACAAGGCCTTGGCAACACGCCGCATTGCCTGCCGAGCTCGCTCGTGCATTTGAGACAGCTCTTGTAGCAAATCGCCTAAAGATCCGGACATTTCCTCTTCGGGACGGCTGGTCAGCATACCTGCAGACATAAATCTGTCAGTTCCTTTCCTCACCGAATTACACGGAGGTAAGGTCAAAAGCATACTGAATATGCCGCCTCGTAGCCTCTTATTTTCCTTCATGGAGTCAGCTAGCTGGGCTCGCACATCTTTCAGTTCTTCGCCCAGTAGGGTGTTGGAATCCTGCAGCTTGTTTTTATCCTCCCTGACTCGTGTCAGCACATGTTCGCCCGCGGCCAGTAGCCTTTTGGCTTCTTGTTTATCCGCTTGCGCGATTTCAAGTGCCTCCTTCAGTTGATCTGACGATCCTGCCATGAGATATGCAACACTGTTAGCATTGCTGGTATATGATTATATTTTCTCGATGGAGGGGAACATTACCAGGCGACGCCTTCTTGGATTTTTCCAATTCGGCGGTGGCAGCAGTTAGCTGAGTCCGACACTTTTCCAGTTCTTGAGACAGCAGGTTGTTCTTCTCTGTAAGCACCAGGTTATACAATGATCCTTAAATCAGTTGTATCAACTGCTTCAAGTCTCGGGGGCTACTGGTATATAATTAGCAGGTTTGTACGATGGAAACTTACCCGCATATCTTTTAAATGCTAGTCTGTGGCTCTAGTAAGCCCGTCTCGAGCAGCTCGGATGTATGCATCAGCTGAGCTGAAGGCATTGAATGCCTCTTTTGTAAAGCCGGGGTCGCGAAGAGCGGCCCTCCGGTGCCGATGATTCATGGCGCTTTCCACTTCTGAGTTTGTGATGGATACATCATCCGAATCCTCTGTCAAAGGACAATTCGGTGTCACTCCCGTACCGGCCCTCGTCCTTATGGCAGGTTCTGGGGCCTGGCTGTTGGGAGCGTGTCCTGCGGGACCTCCGGACATAGCCCGGCGAACGCTCTTCCTGATGAGACACAAACAGACAATATCACAGTTGGATGTGACTGCCAAGGGGCGTATTTATGAAGCCGTACCTCTTTGACGACAGCTCGGTCGTGACTTCGTTTGTCTTCCTCTTCGAAGGCTTGCCCGATGTAGGCGCCGCTCTCTTTTGAGTCGCCTCTGGTGTAACATGGCGGGCCGAGCGCCTCCCCTTTGGAACGCGAGATAGTGCGGTGGGTGAGGCAGAATGAGGAAGCTCTTTCGGAGGAGAGGTCTCCTGATTACTTATGTGTGAGGCAGGAAGGAGGCCGGGATAGTCTGCTATAATGGCCACTTCTGTGCCATCGTAGCTCGCCTGGTAAAATACTCCCTCCTCTAGCTTCACAAATATGTCCGGATCCTCCTCGAATCTGGGGTCAAGATCCCGGTTATGGTCCTCCGGCTGTGGAGCGGGGCTGTAGATCCCCGTGATGACCTTTCGCCATTCCTGTTACGAATGGATGGGTTAGTATCAGTCAAAAGTGACTCATGGAAAGGATTGAGTTTGGTAGTGGGATTAAAACTCACCCAGCTGGGAGGATTGTACATGGAAAATCCCTCTCGGCGTTTAAGACGAATAAATTCCTCTTTCTCCCCTTTGTACAGATCGACCAATATTTTGGCCAGAGTGGCGGATGTGTCCGGACCTTTTCGGCCACAGCGTGAGGCGTCATCTTCCCCATTGTAATGCCACATAGGGAGCCCTCTAAATTGGAGTGGCTGGACACCTCGCACTATGGAGATCACCATTACCTCGATTATTGATAATCCGGACTGGGCGAGCGTCTTTATCTTGCTCATTAATTGATGGATTTCCGCACTATCTTCCTCCTCGAGGCTCCCAGGGCGCCAGCTGTGGCGTTTCTTCAAAGGAGCGCTGGAAAATTCAGGGAGACCCATTCGGATTGGGTCAGGGAGAGCGACATCCTCAATATAAAACCACCCTGAGGGCCACTCCTCGGATGCCTTCTTTGGTGTACCGGATAGGTATCCGGTCCCAGCTATGCGCCATACTTCGGCGCCGCCCACCTCGAATATGGATCCCTCTTGGGTACGAGGGACGAAGCAGAATAGTTTTCTCCATAAATCAAAGTGGGCTTCACAGCCTAGGAAAAGCTCGCAAAGGGCAACAAAACCCGCGATGTGCAAGATAGAGGCCGGCGTGAGGTTGTGTAGTTGGAGGCCATAGTACTCCAGGAGTCCTCGGAGGAAAGGGTGGATGGGAAACCCAATGCCTCTTAGCAAATAAGAAATGAAGCACACCCGCTTCCCCCTGGTTGGATTGGGGAAATTTTCTGCCAAAACTTCACCTGAGAAGGAAGTCAAACCTGCTCGAACAGGGACCAGATCCGCGGGGGGAAGAAATCCCTGTGTTTGGAGCTTCACCAGCTGATCATGGGATACAGAACATCTTTCCCAATCGCCTTTTTTGGAGCCGTGGGGGCGAGTGGAATAACTGGGAGCACTAGCCATGTTGGAATGTTTTCTCCTAGCAAGCTTTGAGGATTTCCCGCTTGGCGTGGAATGGATCTGAAGATCCAATCTCATTGAATAGACGCCTTTCTTACATGGTCAGGGAGTTATGTGCAAAGATACCCCGACCTCTCGTATTCGCTCGACACGTGGAAACTGAAGTCATGAAGGCGTGGAAGCCGATGAGCCCGACATTAAAGGGAAGGCCGAATACAGCTCCTTAAGTCAGGAACTTCGAAGTAACCGGAGGAGGAACCCGCCTTGCAATGCCGAAGACAATCTGCGCTCCGGACACATCGTCATTGAAAGCCTGGTTCGGGGGCTACTTAGGGAGTCCTGGATTTAGGGGTCCTCGGGCGTCCGGGCTACGTGACGTGGGCCAGACAGATGGGCCATGAAGATACAAGACAGAAGACTCTCTCCCATGTCCAGATGGGACTCTCCTTGGCGTGGATGGCAAGCTTGGCGTTCGATATGAAGATTCCTTTCTCTGTAACCAACTTTGTACAACCCTAGTCCCCTCTGATGTCTATATAAACCGGAGGGTTTTAGTCCGTAGGGGCAATCATAATCATACAGGCTAGACTTCTAGGGTTTTAGCCATTACGATCTCGTGGTAGATCAACTCTTGTAATACTCATATTCATCAAGATCAATCAAGCAGGACGTAGGGTATTACCTCCATAGAGAGGGCCCGAACCTGGGTAAACATCGTGTCCCCCGTCTCCTGTTACCATCGACCTTAGACGCACAGTTCGGGACCCCCTACCCGAGATCCGCCGGTTTTGACACCGACAATAACCAATAGTCTGGTCAGGGTAACCAGCAGCATCAGTCAGGATATCAGAGTAATCCAAAGCAGCTCAATAGTGGCGAGTATCATGTTTTCACCACAAGTCTTTGCAAGTGAGATCAGAAGGTTCATAAGCGCGTGGTCAATGCAATTGAGCCGGCGGTGCCTCAGTACTTGCGACGGTCAGAATATCCAATCACATGGAGTCAGGAAGATCACCCGCCTAGGGTTGAGAATCCGGGTCAACTGGCACTGGTGGTAGCCCCTCAGTCCGGGGGTTATAAATTTACTAAAGTACTCATGGATGGTGGCAGTAGTATCAACATCCTGTATTATGACACCTTTCGCCGGATGAACTTAACTGACAAGGACCTTAAGCCATCTTCTACGTTTTTTCACGACATGGTGCCTGGTAAGTCGGCATATCCTGTTGGAAAGATTGCCCTGGAAGTGGCTTTTGGCGATGATTATGACTACAGAGCAGAGACGTTATGGTTTGAGGTGGTTAAGATCAAGAGTCCCTATCATGCCTTATTTGGGCGGCTGGCTTATGCCAAATTTATGGCTCGACCTTGTTATGTTTATTTGTAGCTTAAGATGCCAGGGTGTAAGGGCACTATTACGGTGTACGGTGATCGCAAAATTGCTCTGGAATGTGAGGAAGGAGATGCTGCCTATGTTGAGTCGGCTTGTGCCACTGAGGAGCTTAAGTTTTATAAGGATAATGTTGACCCGGCTGATATGACCCCTTTGAAGAAGCCCACTATTGAGCAAGACCCTTTGTTGAAGTTTAAGTCGGCTGATGACACTAAGCAGGTTGACTTTGTCCTTGGCGACTCATCTCAGCAGTTCACAGTGAGGGCTAATATGGATCCTAAATAGGAAAGCGCGCTCATCGAGTTCATCCGTGAGAATTGGGATATCTTTGCATGGAAACCTTCTGACATGCCGGGTGTACCGAGAGAATTCGTTGAGCACACTCTTAATGTGGATCCTAAGTTTAAGCCGGCCAAGCAATTTCTTCATCGTTTCAATGAAGAACGACGTAAGGCCATTGGAGAAGAGGTAGCCCGGCTCTTAGCAGCTGGGTTTATTGTGGAAGTCTTTCACCCTGAGTGGTTGGCTAACCCTATGCTTGTACTAAAAAAGAATGGCACATGGCGTATGTGTGTTGACTACACAGATCTTAACAAGGCTTGTCCAACTGATCCATTTGCTCTCCCTCGTATCGACCAGATTATTGATGCCATGATGGGTTGTGAGAGTTTATGTTTCCTGGATGCTTATTCTGGTTATCATCAGATCAAGATGGTAGTTAAGGACCAAGAGAAGACGTCTTTTATCACCCCTTTTGGAGCTTTCTGCTATGTCTCTATGCCTTTTGGGCTTAAGAGTGCTCAGGCGACTTATCAACGCTGTGTTCAGAATTGCTTTCATAGTCAGATTGGGCGTAATGTGCATGCTTATGTGGATGATATTGTGGTCAAATCCAGAAAGAAGGAGACGCTCCTGGATGACTTGAAAGAAACTTTTGACAATCTCCGGATCTATAAAATGATGCTTAACCCGGCCAAGTGTCTTTGGTGTGCCTGCACGTAACTATTGGGTTTTCTGGTCTCACAAAGGGGCATTGAGGCTAACCCGGAGAAGATTAAGGCCATCACTTCACTGGCTAAGCCGGTGTGTGTCAATGACGTTCAGCGCCTGGCGGGTCGTATCGCGGCTCTGAGCAGATTTATAAGCCGCCTGGGTGAGAAGGCGATTCCTTCATACCAGATGATGAAGAAGACATATCACTTTATTTGGAGTGATGCTGCTGATAAGGCGTTTGAGGCGCTCAAGAAACAGTTAGCTGAGCCTCCTGTCCTTGCTGCTCCTATTGAGAAAGAGCCTTTGCTCCTGTATGTGGCGGCTAATAGCAAGGCTGTTAGCGTGGCAGTTGTTGTGGAACGCAAGGAGGCGGGTAAGGAGTACCCAGTTCAGCAGTCAGCTTATTATGTCAGTGAGGTGTTGATTGAGTCCAAGCAACGATACCCGCATTGGCAGAAACTCGTGTATGGGGTGTTCATGGCGAGTCGCAAACTGAAGCATTATTTTCTTGGTCATCCTATTACTGTGGTCAGCTCTGCTCCCTTAGGAGACATTATTCAAAACAGAGAGGCCACAGGCCGGGTTGCTAAGTGGGCAATCGAACTGGGACCTCATGGTTTGAAATATGTGCCAAGAATAGCCATTAAATCTCAGGCTTTGGTGGATTTCATCAATGACTGGACAGAGTTGCAGACACCTAAGGAGAAGCCTGATAACACATATTGGACGATTCACTTTGATGGGTCCAGGCAGTTGGAAGACTCGGGGGCTGGAGTTATTTTGACTTCCCCACGAGGTGACAAATTCTGTTATGTTTTAAGGCTAATGTTTCCTTGTACTAACCATGCAGCCGAGTATGAGGCTTTACTCCACGGCCTTCGTATGGCCAAAGAGATGAATTTGAGCCGGGTCAGGTGCCTGGGTGACTCAGACCTTGTGGCTCAGCAAGTCTCAGGCACGTGGGATTCCAAAGACCCGCTTATGGTGGCTTATCGCCGGGCGGTTGACAATATTGCTGGTCACTTCAAGGGTTATCAGGTGTATCACCTTGATCGACGGAAGAACGAGGCGGCTGGTGCCTTGAGCCGGCTTGGGTCTCAACGTAAGCCGGTGCCTCCTAATGTGTTTCTTGATGTATTGCACAATCCTTCGGTCAAGTTACCATCGGAAGAGGACCTTGCTGTTCCTGACCCAGAGGCGCAGTTGGTGGCGGCTCTCCATGCTATTCCTGATTGGACGCTTCCCTACTTGGCTTATATGACCCGGGGCGAGTTGCCTGAGGATGAAACTTTGGCAAGACAAATAACCAGGAGGTCTAAGTCTATGACTATTGTCAACGGCGAGTTACACCGATGCAGTGTGACATGCGTGTTTCAACGTTGTGTTTCTCCTGAAGAGGGCCGTGAGATCTTACGAGAGATTCATGAAGGTGATTGTGGTCATCATGCCGGCTCTAAGTCTTTAGTGGCTAAAGCTTTTCGTCACGGGTTTTATTGGTTGACGGCTCATGCTGATGCAGAAGATATCATCAGTAAGTGTGATGGATGTCAGAAATTTTCTCGACAAGCTCATGTGCCGGCTCAAGAGTTGCAGATGATTCCAATAACTTGGCCGTTTGCAGTCTGGGGGCTTGATATGGTTGGGCCGTTCAAGAGGTCTAAGGATAAGAAAACCCACCTTTTGGTGGCGGTTGACAAATTTACCAAGTGGATAGAAGCAGAGCCAGTTAGCAAGTGTGATGCAGCGACTGCAGTTCAGTTTGTTAAAAAGCTGATCTACCGCTTTGGTTATCCTCATAGTATCATCACTGATAATGGCACTAATTTGTCTAAGGGTGCTATGAAGGAGTTTTGTCAAAGAGAGCATATTCGTCTGGATGTTTCTTCTGTAGCCCATCCACAGTCTAATGGTCAGGCAGAAAGGGCTAACTAGGAAATTTTGAGAGGCATCAAGCTCCGGCTTATGGTTCCTTTGGAACGAACGCCGGGTTGTTGGGTTGAGGAGTTACCTTCAGTACTTTGGAGTATCAATACCACCCCCAACAAGTCAACAGGTTATACGCCTTTCTTCATGGTCTATGGTGTAGAGGCGGTTCTCCCAAGTGATATCCGTCATGACTCGCCCAGAGTGGCGGCTTATGTTGAAACTGATAATGAGACGGCACGACAGAACGCATTTGATGCTTTGGATGAAGAATGTGACCTTGCGGGATCTCGTTCAGCAATATATCAGCAAGACCTGCGTCGCTATCATAGCCGCAGAGTCAAGACTCGGGCGTTTCAAGAAGGCGACTTAGTGCTCCGACTCATTCAGGACCAGACAGATATGCATAAGCTGTCTCCACCTTGGGAAGGACCTTTTGTGGTCAGTAAGAACCTCAACAATGGCTTGTATTATCTCATTGATATACGTGAGCACAAGAAGTCACACGCCTCTGAGCAGGAGACCAACAGGCCATGGAATATTGCTCATCTTCGGCCTTATTATACTTGAGCCACCGGCTCTCCCCATTGTACATACTTCTGTCGATGTATATATCTTTTTATGATCAATATAATAAAGTCAGCATCCCTGAAAAATTCAGGGCCTCTGTCGTTTCATTTATGTGTATCTGAGTCTTTATTAGTTGGTCATAAGGTCACTTGGGGGCTTCCAACCCACCGGGTTTAGCTTTCATACCCTCTTGACCGGCCTGAGTTGCCATATTCTGAGTTACACCTGCATGTTTGCAACTTGCTACTCCACCAGGTGACCCGCCGAACTCTTAACAGTCAATTTTTTTAAGACCCCGAACTTGTTAAGGTTAAAACGGCGGCTTGTGTCACGTGAGAGCCGGCTTACAGTGAGCTAGGATAAACTCAACGGCTGTGCGGCTTTGAAAGCACAAGGCCTGTGAGCCAACTTGTTTGGTCGTGGTTTGAAAACCGGCCTAACAAAAATTTGGGATTTTTTGTATCTCCTTGGATTCTTGGGATGTTTTTATGTTAAGTTTTTGCTTTTGTGCAAATTGTCACTACCCGGGTCGTAAGGCTCCGGATTATGTTACTCATGTTTGAGTATTTTTTGGGTTGTAACCCGCCCTGGCTTTGGACTTTAAGTCACCAGTATCTTTTGGTTTTGAGTAGCCATAGTTATGAGGCTACAAGTCTTTGGGTTGTCACCCGCCCTGGTTTTTTTTTGGTTTTTACGTTGTCAGAATGATTTGGCTCTGCAGCCATGTTAATCATGTTTGCAACTATTATATGAGACTATGAGTCTTCGGGTTTGGTAACCCGCCCTGGTTTCTGACTATAAGTCGCCAGCATATATGTTGATGAGTCTTCTGCAAAATATACACGACCACAAGGGGAAGAGCATAGTCATTGCCAATGTTGGGGATATCGCTTATCGGGAACTTATCGGTCGACCCATGATAAGGGGTAAATCGGCCATTTTATCAGCATATCGGCTTATTTATCGGTCAATTTATCTTATCGGTCAGACACCGGTAAGCGATAAATCGGCCAATTTATCGGAATATCGGGAGATATCTTGAACAGTGGTCATTGCAAAGGCTCATATATGCCACAAAGTTCAACTACTGGATCAAAAGTTGGGATAAACATGCACGAAGGCATGACACGGCGGATCAACATTTTCAACTACCCTATTACAAGGCTTCAACTGAGCCCAAAAAAAGTTATGAATCAAGTGTTTTTGGAGCTGCACTCCCATAACCCGGCCTGAGAGCCGCCTGAATCACCATCGCTATGGTCAGTTGTCTTCCTGACGCCTTGAAGATTGTGGGCCATCCCGCGCCGTCTCTTCTTCATCGACCATCTGGAGGTCAGTCGATGTCCAGTCTATGCCGGTTAAAGCCTCGAATGTGGCTTCATCATTAATAATAACGGAAGAGTCGAGGTCAGGGGCGAAGATGTGCTTACGCCTAGGAGGAACAAGATCCATCACTTCATGCGTGGGCGGCTTGATCTTGTTGTTGTTTTTATCATAAGCCGACGTGTAGTGGTTCAGGTTCAGCTCTTCAATTAGCTTGCAGGCCACGGGCCGCATTTCTCTGACGCATTGGTTAAAGTCTTTCTCTTCAAAGACCGACTCGTCATCCTTGAATGCTGGGCACCCGGTTGCTACCTCCTCCGGGTCAAGCTCTGACTGCCACGCCTTGGCCCGGCCTAGAGCAATAATGGCTCCGGCTCGGGTGGCTGACAATTTAAGCTCTTCAATTTGAGCCGGTGCCGATGAGAGTTGATCCAACACGGTTTTGATGAGAGTGGGAGGTTTCTTGCCACCTGACAAGGCCACAAGGCTTCGCAATGTTCCAGTGTACAACTGTTCTGTCAAAGAATAAGCCGCCTTAAGCTTCAGCAGCATGCTTTGACCAAGGCTGGTGCTTCTAGAGCCTGTTCAATTTATGCATAAGAGTCGCCGGGCGGGTCAAAAAATTATATATTACGAATCGCCAGGCGGGTCAAAGCAGATGATGAGTTGCATATGAATCTTACCAAAGATGGTGGCGGACATTTGAATAATATGTTGCTTTAAGCCGGCTAACTCTTCACTCACCGGCTTAAGCTCAGCTTCAGCATCTTCAACTCTTTTCTGCAGGGCAGCCTTGTCAGCTTCCCAGGCGGTTCTCTCAGCATCAAAACCCGCCTTGACCTTTTCAAATTATTCCAATGAAGTTTTTAGCTTTGACTCGGCCTTGGAAGTTTCAGCCTGTTGCAGCTCAATATTTTTCTTCAAGTCACCCAGTTGCAACTCTTTCATGTTCAACTCTTCCTGAAATATAATGTTGAAGCAATGATTATTACACAATGAACAATGTCAACATTATACAAGTATTTAAGTCCCAGAGCACATTGCAAGCAATATACTTGGCACTTGGGGGCTAATGTAGGTCATTTCAATTCCTATTATGACCCGGCTTATCTTGTCAGATTAAGCCAGCCCTTGGGGGCTACATGTTTGACTTCATTAAGGTCATTAAAGACCCGGCTTATCTTGTCAGATTAAGCCGGCCCTTGGGGGCTACATGTTTGATTTCATTAAGGTCATTGAAGACCCGGCTTATCTTGTCAGATTAAGCCGGCCCTTGGGGGCTACATGTTTGATTCTATTAAGGTAATTGAAGACCTGGCTCAACCTTGTTAGGGTAAGCCGGCCCTTGAGAGCTACATATGGTTCTGTTCAAAGTTAATGATTTGAAGATCTGGCTCATCCTTGTTAGGGTAAGCCGGCCCTTGAGGGCTACATATGGTTCTGTTCAAAGTTAATGATTTGAATACCCGACTCATCCTTGTTAGGATAGGCCGGCCCTTGGGGGCTACATGACTATATGCATATGAACCAGTGGAAAGAGGTTTAATTTGTACCTCGTACTTCTGCCTCATCAGATTAACCAGGCCAGCCTCCATATCACGGCTTGTGTGCAGACGGCTTAGGTAGCCTGCGTGCAACTCGCCTACACTAAAATCTGCATAGTGCTGCAGATCCAGTTTTAGCTTGCCCTTGTCTGTGGCTGGCGGTTCTTCTTTGGCACTATGTTTTGCCAAGACAGTAGGGTTTCCTGGCTCTGTATAGCCTGTGCCAGTAATGAGGACATCTTTAGTAGTCTTCTCAGAAGGAATCTCTTTAGTTAACTTGGTAGGGCTTGGCGGCTTGGGGCTCGGCGGGTCATGACTGGCAGCTGGGTTGATTTCAGTATGCATTGGCTCAAGAGCTATGGCATCAATTTGCGATGGCGGGTCATTGGCAGGGTCTTCAGGATTTTGAACTGAAGCCTCAGGGGCCTCTGTCGTCTGCTTCTCTGGTTCAGCGGCTTTGGGATCCCTTGAAGACCCGCCCACCTTTTGTTTTTTGCCCGCCTTTGCTACGCCTCTATGACAAAGATACAAGAGCTCATGAGTATATGTCATTGCAAGTCATTTATGAACAAGTAGAAGTACTTACCCATGGGCAACCTTGAAGATAGGCATTTGAGTTCCAGTAGAGTCGCCGGACAACGAAGGTGTTCCCTGATAATTTGAGTCGGAAGGATTAAGAGGTTGACGAAAGAGACCAGCCTTCGGAAGAGAAAGAGTTGGGCTATGAGGCGCCTCATTTCGACTCTTGCGAGGGGCAGGAGTATTGGGTAAGCCGAATTTGAGGTCTTGAGTACCATCACTCCGGGTCATGCGTCTTGAATCATGCTGCTGCTTCTTCAAAAGAAAATTAGGGTCCAAATTAGCAAGAGGATGAGAAAATCTTACTTTCCGGATGACCTGCCGAGTTTTCTTTCTTGGCAAAGGGTTTGAGTCGGAGGAAACAGGTATTACCTCTGCTGCATCAGCCTGGCTTGTCTCCGCGTCATCCTGAGAAGAGTCGGCATCAATAAGTTGCATAAAAAGACGACCAAGGGAGTCGAGTTCTACCTCCGAGTCATCCAGCTTGAGAAGATCTTCTGCCGTTTGTTTTTTACGGCGGCCCGGAGCACGGGCTTTGGTCTTAGGCTTCTTGACCGGGGCAGCGGCTTGCGGTTTCTTGGTCCAGAAGGCGGAGTCAGCCTGGATAAGTACAAAAAAGATTAAACAAGGCATAATGCAGAATTAACCTGTATTGAACCAGACAAAGGTAAACACTTACAGGTGGAGCTGGATTTTGTTTAAAGAAGGGTGGCAGACCAACTTTGTTGCAGTTCTCCTAAGACTCGCCAAGTAAAGTCCTTATGGTTTTAAAGACTTCTTCAGCAGTAAAGTTGTCTTCAGTGTACCGTTGAGGGTCATTCGGCTCGCTAGAGTACTCACACATTAGGCCGGGATGGCGGCTTAAGGGGAGTATCTTCCAAGAGACCCAGCACCGGGTCAAGTCAACTCCAATTAACCCATGAGCTAATAGATCTTTAGCCTTGGAGAGGAATGGGAAGGCCTCCGCATGCTCTTCTGGGATAATTTTGCTTGGCGGGTCAAAATCCGTTGGAAGGCGCTCAGCTCTAAACCCGGGCGGAGGATTTTTCGTTGCTGGAGCGGTATTTTTACAGTAAAACCAGGTGGTCACCCATCCCTTGGGGTGACTTGGTAAGACGGTGGAGGGAAAACTATTATCTCTTCATCTCTGAATAGAGATTCCACCTAATTCTTGGCTTGGGCCATTTTGACATTCAGTCTGGTGGTTTATATAAAAGAACTCCTTGAACAGGGGAACAGTGGGTGTTGTTTGCAGATAAACCTCACAGAAGATTTGAAAGTGGCAGATGTTGGATACTGAGTTTGGACCTATATCTTGAGGGTGCAAGTTGAAGTAGTGGAGGAGGTCCCGAAAGAATTTAGACCCGGGTGGGGTAAACCCTCTGAGTATGTGATCAGTAAAGACCACAATTTCGTCCTCGGCAGGAGTAGGGATTACTTCCCCGTTGCTAACTCGCCATCCAATTTCCTGCTGACTCGCCAATAGGCCTTGGCCTACGTATTCATTGAGGATTTCTTTGGTAACCAAAGAACGTTCCGAGTTGACGATAGTCATTTTTGGCGGTTTAAAAGCTACAGCCTGGAGATATAGCGTGATGAGTTAATATTACGGTGATAAGTTGATTAATGGCTACAAATAACAGTTCAATAGCTACAAGCCAACTATGGATATACGATTGATCATTGTTATGAATAAATCATAAGCCGCTTGTACGATGAAGGGCGGGTCAGCTGCAGCTAAGAGATACCTTAACCATGGAAAGTAATTATTAAAGTAATAAGCAGCATATTGTCGGGTCAAGTTGCAGAGGCATTTTTGGAACTCTGGGCGGGTTACAAATTCATGATTAAGCCGGCTAGAGGCTGGCGGGTTACAAAGTTATTATCTAAGCCGCCCAAATAACATTGGCAGGGCAGTTATCTACAGATCTGGGATTGCTGAAATTTTGCTAAGTATGGGACAAACAAGTTTCACAGTTTATGCCTATAATTTTGGATCTACGACAGTTTTGAAAATGAAGAACAATTGCTAAACCTAAGGTACAGTGGCGGAAGAATAGCAGGTGGTGCATGGATTTTGAAGAGGAAAAGATCGGTGCTGGATGCAAAATAAGAGCTTGAACAAGTACCGCTTCATTTTTTTCCTAGTTCGTGGATTGAGCTATGTTTTTTATGCGAGAGTTGGATGAACTTGGTTGAAATTTGGTTGAACACCGACGAACTCGAGGAACTAGGGTGTTCTAATGTGGATCTGAGAAAAGGGCAAGATGATACCTGATGGTGTTGATGAAGAGCGGGAGTGCGCCGCGGTTCTCTGGTCTGGTCAGGTTGATGCAGTGGCCCTTGTCGGAGTCGATGGTGAAGAACGGTTGGAGCGGCGGAGCTCTTGTGCGGCGGAGGTCGCGAGGAGGAAGAAGAAGTGGAGGCGAAAGGGGTAAAAGTGAGAAAGGAACCCCCCGTGCCTATTAATAAGGGAAAGAGTGAAACAGTGAAATGGCAGGCGCGGAAATCAAGGAGACGTCATGATTATCTCAACACCGGAGGCGCCTCGATTCTCGGACGACCAATTAATACAAAAAGATCCATTGTGATGTCATAGGTTTTTTCTTAATTTATTTCACATGACATCATGGCGGGTTACAACGATTCATTCGGCATTGGAAAGGAAGACTCGCCAACCCTAAGCAGCGAAGTTTGACATGAATAAGTTCAAATCAATCTGGGGCCTAATGTTGGGGATATAACCCCGAGGTGTGACCCGCCCAGGAGGGGCCGGGTTACACTGTTAGCGACTCAATATGAAGAAAGCCCAAGTAGGGCCAAGAAGATGAAGTATGAAGACTGGTGGCGGCTTACAAGGAGGGCCTGCTGAAGGCCCAAGACCTGGCGGTAGAGTCATGACCCGGAAGGTATGAGCCGCCACGATGGCGACTTGCCTAACAAGGCAGGGCGACTTAGAAACCGAGTTGGTCACGTTGTGTGATCCGACTTGGACTCTTGTAAGCCTAGGGCCTCGACCTATGTATATAAAGGCGAGACCCTGCGGCGGGTTAACTTGAGAAACGATTGAACGAGAGCTAGGTCAAGTGATTTCGCTCCCTTGTAATCGATATTCAAGCAATAGTCAACAAAGCAGGAGTAGGCTTTTACCTCGTTGTGAGGGGCCGAACCTGGGTAAACCTTGTGTCTTTCGTCCCGTTCAACCCCTTCAAGCTAACCTACGTTGTGATGGCTCCACACCTAAGTCCTTTCACAAGGGCATCTGCCGTGACAAAACCGCGACACCGCTCCTCCAAGCGGTAGTACCGCTTGTGCACGACCAGTGGGCATAACGGTTGGATTCGGGGGTGTCTATTCAAGGGGTCCTTCTTCCCTAATGGACCCTATCCTTTTAGCTCGCATTTGCCCCCCATTGTTGACCTTCTTCGAGCTTGCTATCTCTCAATCCCTCCATGGATTCTTGCTAGTTTTTGGGGGAAAAGAGAGAGGAGATCTAGATCCACACTTCCACCAATCACTTTCTCCTCTATGTGAGGGGAACCCTTGGATCTAGATCTTGGATTTCTTGGTGTTCTCCTTCTTGTTCTTTCTCTTATTTTCCTCCATAGCTTTCGTTGCTTTGGTGGGGCTTGAGAGTGAGGGACTTGGGCACTCTGTGCGCCCTTGCCATTGCATTAGTTGCATCGGTTTGAGTTCTCCACGGTGATACGTGGAAGTGACAAGTTGAGAAGCTTATTACTCTTGGGTGCTTCGTACCTTAGAGCTTGTTCCTCTTGGGTGCTTGGGCGCCCTAGACGGTTGATGGTGTTCGGATCTCAATCATTATGGTATAAAGCTCTGGGCAAGCGTCGGGGCTCCAATTAGGTTGTGGAGATCACCCCGAGCAATTTGACGGGTATCGGTGACCGCCCCCAAGGGTTGCCAAAGTGTACGGGTACCGGTGACCGCCCCCAAGGGTTGCCATTTGTACGGGTTAGGTGACTGCCCTCAAGCGTCCCTTAGTGGAATCACGGCATCTTGCATTGTGCGAGGGCGTGAGGAGATTACGGTGGCCCTAGTGGTTTCTTGGGGAGCATTGTGCCTCCACATCGCTCCAAACGGAGATTACCATCCGCAAGGGTGTAAACTTGGGGATACATCGTCGTCTCCGCGTGCCTCGGTTATCTCTTACCCGAGCCCTTTACTTATGCACTTTACTTTGTGATAGCCATATTGTTTCTTGATATATATCTTGCTATCACTTAGTTGTTTATCTTGTTTAGCATAAGTTGTTGGTGCACATAGGTGAGCCTAGTTGTTTTAGATTTTGTGTTTGACAAATTAAACGCTAGTTTTATTCCGCATTTGTTCAAACCTAACCGGTAATTATTTTAAAGCGCATATTCACCCCCCCTATAGGCGACATCCACGATCTTTCAATTGCTTCGGCAAGATTTATTGCCCCTTGGTCTGTTAAGGTTTCCGGTGCAATTTCCCTTACAAACTGGATCATTTTTTTTGTATGAGATCAATTCAGGTGGGGAGCCCTCATGTCAGTTCAAACAAAAACTTATCCACTAATTTAATAACACTCGCATTAACTCACCCGTCCACTTCCCCAGAGGATGACATATAATACCGAAAAATACAGTCGCCTCTTAGACCTTCATAACATTTAGAGATGTTAATGAAAATCTGTTTAACCTAATTTTTAGTGTTATATTTAGAATTTAGTAGTTGCATGCCTATAAAAATATGCGGTGACCAAATTGTATTTAGAAATTTACCTTAGGTATCACAAGACAATCTTCTTGTAAGACAAAGGAGCCTATTTGCTCTCTTAAGTAACCTATTACCCTACATAAATTCACTAGGAAAATACAACCGGCCTTTTTTAAAAGTTGCTATAATAATCTAAAGCCTATTATGAAAGGAACTCATCAAAACATAGTAATTTTGTTAAAAAAATTAGAAATTGAGATGTCATGAATCCTGTACCCCTATAAGAACTAAAATCGCAGGAAAAATCCCCAAATCGTGGTTTGGATGTACCGCAAAAAGGCACATGAACTGTAGACACGAGAGCAAAAAAAACATTAGGTGTTTGGTTTCCTATAAAATTCCTATGGAATAGCCAATTCCATAGGAATATCAAATGAATGCAGGATGGCAATCCATTTGTCCCAAAGGGTATCAAAGGAATATTTCTTATAAAAATTATATCCACCAAAATTCTACGTCGTTCCTTTTTTTTCAAATGTGGCTACAGGTCTGTTTTTTTTGTGTTTGGAGGATTTATTATTGCAACTAAAAAAACTAGATTTTTTTTGAGGGAAAAGAAAACTAGATGTAAACATATGGGCATGGCGTATATGTATAGCCCCACATGACAGGAAGCATGGCCCATATGTAAGCCAACTTCAGGCCCATGTGTAAGCCAACTTCAGGCCCACATGTAGTCCAACCCAGTTCCACAGATTTCCGATTAATTTTGGTCTGACATCGCACGAAGGGCGGAAACCCTCCCAACCTTTCAGTTTTCCCTCCCAAAAATTTCCCCCAAATCCCCATCTCCCTCCCAGCCACTTCGACTTTCCCCAAAATTTCCCCACCACCAGCTCGCTCCTCCGCACACCCCGCCTCCGGCCTCGCCCAGGGAAAGCAGCGCCGGCGGCGGCAACGGCGGATATCTGGTGCCGGGTCAGCGCCGTCGGCTGGGTGGGTAATACCGCTGCGGTGGCCCTCGCGCTCCGGTCTCCCGCGACTCCATTTCGAAATACCGAAGGATCTCAGTAAACCCTCTCTTCCATGGAGTCCTCGCCACCGCCGTCGCCTTCGCCGGCTAGCTCGCCGGGCCGGCCGGCGAAGCCGCGGCTGTTCATACAGGAGATGGTTCTCCGCAACTTCAAATCCTACGCCGGGGAGCAGCGCATCGGTCCGTTCCACAAGGTATCTTCCTCTTCCCCGCAGATGCGAGCCCTAGCTGATTTCTACTTTGACGTGCTCGTCTTCTCGACCCAGGGGAACGGAGTTAGGGTGGCCGTGCGTCGTACACACGGAATCCCCCCTCTCCCGTTTCCCTGTTTTCGCCCGTTTTGGCAGCCGATTCGAGGTCCTAGGAACATAATTTTGCATGCTAGAGTTGCATTTTTCACTCGATCTATAATTCCGTAAAACCCTAGAAATGTCAACTGGTCAACAGTTTCACTCAGGTTTTAGCGTTTCGGGAGGAGTTTTCGTGGTTTGTTCGCAAGATGCATCTCTGGTCTCCCCCATGCCTATAAAATTCTAAATTAGCTGCACTATCTGTTGTTCCTTCGGCTTCAATGTTCTGTCTCGTTAGTTGTTATCCCATATACTGGTTCCCGCAAAAAAAAAAGTTGTTATCCCATATAATATGAACTGTACATTTTGCAGCCAACTACTTGCGCATGGTGATTCTGAAACCCTGGAGTGGCTCTTACATGCTTGAAGCATTTTTGTTGTTCAAAATGTTTTATCTGCACAATTGGCACCATGAAGCACAAACACCTGGTTAGATGGTGATACATTCAGCGCACACAAAATGCTCAAAATAGTGTTTACAGGGTGGTTCTGAAGCCATACGCCTTGATTTGTATGGTTTAGTTGATTGTCTGTTGTGAATATTTCCGTGCAGAAGCTGTAATTTGCGAAGACAAGATAGATGCCAGTGCAGTTGACTCACTTGACTGAACTAATACCATGAGCATCATTTAATCGCTGAAGTACAAAAATATGCCAAGGATGCAGAACACTTGTATCATATTTTTTTAAGTATGATGAGCACAGGGTAGTTTTGAAGTGATATGCCTTGATTGTATGGTTTAGTTGATTGTCTGCTGTGAATATTTTCGTGCAGAGGCTGTAATTTGCGAAGACAAGGCAGATGCGAGTGCAGTTGACTGAAATAATACCATGAACATCATTTAATCGCCGAAGCACATGAATATGCTGAGGATGCAGAACACCTTTATCATAATTTATACAGCCACAACACTAGTCAAATATGATCTTATAAGCAGAGATAACCTGAAAGTAAATTAGAGTTCTAGCCTTCTATAGTTTTGTGCGACACAGAATTTCCGCGCTGCAGATATGACTCATGTACAATATAATTTTCTTGATTGCATGCTTTTTGTCTAGGTGCATGACAAGTGACGATTCCTAGAGGCAAAACAAATTATGATAATGTTTTTTCTTGGTTGCAGAGCTTTTCGGCTGTTGTTGGGCCAAATGGAAGTGGGAAGAGCAACGTCATTGATGCAATGCTCTTCGTGTTTGGAAAGCGTGCAAAGCAGGTGGATATCAATGCTCCATGTTTTGTATGCTTTCATTTCATCAGGATATTTGTTTGATTCCTGGTAGTATGTACATATCACATCTTACAAAGTCACCTTATTTATTTTGCCCTATCCAAGGGTTTGGCAATTCCTGTCAGCATGGTACCGAATTATTCCAAAGGTTGAGTTTAACAACCTACTGAGATGCTTGTTTTGTATAACAGACAAAGTAAACATGTTTGCCTAAAGGTATTATATGATGTACTATATTGGTACTTTGATGGTTACTAATTTTGTGGTGGCTAAGTGGGATGTGTTCAATAGTTGGCATGGTGTGACCCTTTCTTTATGAAGTATTGTCCTCCCATTTTCCATAGGCCATTTCCTGCAAAGGTTTAAATGTTTACTTTGGATGTTTTGATTAACAATGTAAATTTCTTTTCTCAAGCTCACAAAAGATGACCTCACATTCAGTAGATGTTTTTTTGACTTAGAACAATCTATTTATTGGTTGTTTCGCATTATGTATATTGTTTCTGATTAGTTCTCTCCTAACTGCAGATGCGCCTAAACAAGGTCTCAGAGCTCATACACAACTCTTCCAATCACCAGAACTTAGACAGTGCTGGTGTTTCTGTCCATTTTCAAGAAATCATTGATCTGGTATTGCTTGAGCCATGTCATTATTGTTTCTTATTGCTTCATTAGGCCATAATTCCTTGTTTCTTTTTTCTCTGTTGCCATATGCAGGATGGTGGAAACTACAAGGTTGTTGAGGGCAGTGAATTTTCCATAACAAGAGTTGCGTTCCGTGACAACACCTCTAGATATTACATAAATAACCGTGGAAGCAATTTTACTGAAGTAACTAAAGTGTTGAAGGGCAAAGGAGTGGACCTTGATAATAATCGCTTTCTGATCCTTCAGGTTTTGTGCACTTTCCTCAGTTTGCATTGCCATTATATGGACACTTCATGTTTTGTTAGATAATATCTTACTTTTGATTACCTTCATAAATTTTTCACTCTTTGCATATTTCTTGGTTTAAGTCTACATGGAAAGGCAGTCATAAGGTGCTTTTCCAACTGTATTTTGTCGTATTACAAATACCTGACTTCTGAGCTGGTTACTGTATAGGGCGAGGTTGAGCAGATCTCCCTGATGAAACCCAAAGCTCAAAGTCCACATGACGAGGGTTTTCTAGAATATCTAGAAGACATCATTGGGACAAACCAATATGTTGAGAAAATCGAAGAAGCTAACAAACAGTAAGTTATCAAAATTTTCAATGCCTGTTGTCATGATGAGTGCGTGTTGTCCATGTAGTGTGATGTAATCATTCTCATGTTCTCTAACCCCCTTAGGTTGGAAGTGCTCAATGAAAAGAGAACCGCGTCAGTGCAGATCCTGAAATTGGCTGAGAAGGAAAGGGACAGTTTAGAGGTGCTTATCAGATGTCATAAATTGATTCTTTTGGTTGATTAACACTACTGATGGTGCTTTCTTCCTGTAGAATGCAAAAAATGAAGCTGAAGCATACATGCTGAAGGAACTTTTGCTTTTGAAATGGCAAGAAAAGGCAACCACAATGGCTTCTGATGATGCTACATCACATGTTACTCAGCTCGAAGAGAATGTTACGGACCTAGTGAAGAACCTTGCCTCCGAAAGGTGATTTATTGCCATGTTTGTACATGAACAGAAGTCATGAGTTTAGTACTAATTGTTTTGGTTATAATCCAGGGAAAAAATTAAACAGAACTCTCAGGAGCTGAAGGAAATGGAGAAAGCTTACAACAAGCGTGTCAAAAGGCAAGAGGTGTGGTCTTAAATTATATTTTCTGGAACCTTGCTGTGAATTCGAAGTTGAATTGCTCTTACGTATTTAGTGATTTCTTTGCTAGTTTAACTTTTGGTCTAATTAAATGCCTGTATTTAATGTTTGCTCTCTTTATATGATCAGGAACTTGAGAATAACATGAAAGTCTGCAAGGATCAATTTAAGGAATTTGAGAGAAAAGATGTAAAACACAGGGAAGATTTAAAACATCTCAAGCAGAAGATCAAGAAGCTGGAGGACAAAGCTGAAAAGGTATTTTAAAACGATTTCAGTTGTAACTCAAGCAACAAAGTCTAAAGTTTCACCTTCCAGGATACCTCAAAAATTGAAGGATCAGCAAAAGAGATTGAAGAATCATCCAATCTCATTCCACAGCTTGAAGAAGAGATACCAAAATTGCAAGAACGATTAAACCAAGAAGAGAAAGTACTGGAGCGAATTAAAGAAAGCTCTCGAGGTCATATTTTTCTCTAAGTACTGCCCCCCCCCCCCCCCCCCCCCCCCCGGCGTGGACTGTTTTGTTTAATACCCATTTTTTTGTAATTGCAGAGGAAACTGAAAAGCTACGTGCTGAACTTGCCCAAGTAAGGACTGAGCTTGAACCATGGGAAAATCAAATTATTGAGCATAAAGGAAGGCTAGATGTTGCATCTGGGGAGAAAAAATTAATGAAACAGAAGGTTAGCTATCCTTGCCTTGTAATGTTTTAAACAGGGAAGACAAGATAATACCACCTAGCTGCCAGTTTGGACATGTCTTTCATTGAGGGCAAGAAATCCTGTTACCAATAACACAGTTTTCAGTTTTGCCATCACAACTTGGACCTGCCTTATGGGAACACAAGTATTCACTATTCAGCATCACATCGCAGGAGTCAGACTCCAGGCTTTTTTGTGTTCCTATTTTATGATTTTTGGCACAAAAATGGAAATATATAATATTCTGACCTTTGTTAATTCACATGAACCTTGTTACCTTTTCAGCATGATGGAGCTCGAGCAGAATTAACTGATGCCCAAAACCAGATGGAAATCATTAAGGAAAAAATAAAAACAAAGGACACATTTATTACGGAGCTCGAAGGAAAAATAGAGAAACATCAGAGTGAAGCATCTGAAGCTCGTAAAGTTGAACAGGTAAATCACTTCATATCAGTTCTGAGTCATTTCTTCTCCCTTCAACTATTAAGTTCATCAGCCTTATGCGGTCGAGGATCCTGGATCTCTAACTTGGAATCTGTAACAGGAATGCCTAAAACAAGAGGAGTCCCTAATTCCTCTTGAACAAGCAGCTAGGCAGAAAGTTGTGGAGATTAAATCGACGAGGGATTCTGAGAAGAATCATGGCACTGTTTTGAAAGCAATTCTACAAGCTAAAGAATCAAAGGAAATAGATGGCATTTATGGAAGGCTAGGTGATCTTGGTGCAATTGATGGTAAGATATAAACCATAGCCATAGAAGAATGACTTTTAAATGAATGCAGTTAAACTATTCCAACCTTGGACTCTGCTGATTTTCTACACTTGGGTGCTGAAGAGTTCTCTTTTTAGTGCTCGGGAACACATCTCGATTTTGTTGCTCAGGAAACAAATTCTCATTTGCTTGCACATGAGCAAGGTGATGGGGACGCCGCCCCCACACTTCCACTGCGACCAATGAATTTGATATTATAGCTTTGAGCATTTGACCAATGTTATCTGATGGAACAAATGAACTTGATGAGTTAATTTAACATGTGAATTTTTTCCGTGTCTCACTTGCACCTTTTTTACAATGTATTGTAACGGCATGATTTAGCGAAATCTAGTTGTAACGTTTGGTACTGCTGACTATGGAAAGTGCATTTACTCTTACCAGAGGTTTTGATTAAGATAACTAATATTTATATTGGGTTAATGCTTTATAAATGACACACCATTGATAAAAAAAACTTCCCCTTGCTGTTTGCTTGTATTAGCCTGTTAGGTCAAGGTTTCTCCAGCCAGTATTTATCCCTTGGTACCAGTACGCAAAGCCCACAAATGTGCCAAGTTTGGGAACCTTCTGATTTTACGTATTAGTTTTAGTTTTTGCGGTCTCCAGCATCCTATGTTATTGGTGCTGTACTTTACAGTCAAATCTCATATTGTAGGTACTGAGGTGGTCCTCACTGGTCATCAAATATTTATGAAATTTCTATGGTTTATAATCTGAAGCGGCATTCTATTTTACACAATATCTTTGTGGAAACATTTATTAAATTATATATGTGATTTAATTTATAAACTATTGTGTTGCAGCAAAATATGATGTTGCCATATCGACAGCGTGCCATGGACTTGATTATATTGTTGTTGAAACAACAAATTCGGCCCAAGCTTGTGTTGAACTATTACGCAGAAGAAATCTTGGGATTGCTACTTTTATGATACTGGTAATGCTCTAGTTTGTTTCCTTTTTGTTTTTGTGTGTACCTGTATTCAAACCTTTACCTTGTTTGTTTTACTGCGAGAGGCATGATTTTGTTATTTTACCATAACAGGAAAAGCAAGCACACCATCTTCGTAAGCTACAAGAAAAAGTAAAAACCCCTGAAGGAGTTCCACGCCTCTTTGATCTGGTAAAGGTTAAAGACGAGAAGCTGAAGTTAGCTTTCTTTGCTACCTTGGGCAATACTGTTGTTGCAAAGGATCTTGATCAGGTAAATCTTGAAGTTTGTCTGTTCCACTTAGTTTATTTGTGTATGTCTTAGCTGCTTGCATTTATTATGTGCCTTATTTGCTTGTTTCTCAAACTATATCACAATTGGCTCCCTAGCATTTTCATGGAACTGCCATACTGAAAATTACTTTATTCAGGAACATACCATATTCTGTTACCAAGCAATACCACTCCTTCTGCTGCTTGCATTTAAGCAGTAACAGCAAGCATATGTTTTTTGTTTTCAGGCCACTCGAATTGCATATACTGCTGATAATGAGTTTCGCCGGGTAGTTACCCTCGACGGTGCACTTTTTGAGAAGTCTGGGACCATGAGCGGTGGTGGTGGCAAACCACGAGGTGGCAAGATGGGCACATCCATCCGAGAAAGTGTTTCAGAAGAGGCTGTTATGAATGCTGAAAATGATCTCAACAAACTTGTTGACCAACTCACCAGGCTGCGTGAAAATATTAATGATGCTAAAAAACGCTACCGGTCCCTGGAAGATGCTAAATCTCGACTTGAGATGGAACTGGCAAAAGCGAAAAAGGAGGTATAAACTACAAATATTCTTCTTATTCTTCAAGTTTTCTGTTACCTTACCTTTATTCCTCCTGTAAAAGGTTGAGAGTATGAATGCCCAATACACTTACAATGAGAAGCGACTAGATTCACTGGAGGCTGCAGCAAATCCCAAAGATGACGAGATCAGCAGAATGAAAGAGCTGGATGACCTTATTTCTACTGAACAAGTTGCACTAAAGAAGCTTGAGAAGAGTTCTAGCAAGCTCAAAGATCAGGCAAGTGCCTATACAAACCTTGAAGTCTCATTTTGCCAAAAAAATGTTAACACTCTTAAAATTTCGGCCTCTCCCAGTTGAATGCTATGTTCCAATTTCTTGTAGCATTGTTGTTATAAATACAGTCTATTACATTAACCGTAACTTGAGTTTGGTTGAATTTACAACAGGCTTCAGAACTTCAGCAGAAAATTGAAAATGCAGGGGGGCAGGTGCTCAAGGATCAGAAGGCAAAAGTAGAAAAAATCCAATCTGTAAGCACATTCTTGCATGTTTATTTCTTTTCTCCGGGGTGAGCGTGTGTGTGTGTTTCTCTTACTCTGACGTTTATGATTTCGTGCTTCAAACATCAGGAACTTGACAAAACTAGCTCAGACATCAATCGCCACAAAGTTAAAATAACTACATGTGAAAAGTTGATGAAAAAGTTAGCCAAGGGCGTTGAGGAGGCCAAAAAAGAAATGGAAAATCTGCTTGCTCAAAAGGAGAAGTTAATGTCCGTTTTCAAAGAGATTGAGAAGAAGGCTTTTCTGGTTCAAGAAGATTATAAGAAGACCCAGGAGGTAGTTAGTTATGTTGCTCTACGGCCTGGACCTTGACTGGGTTGCATATTTGGAAGGGTAATGTTAATCCTGTTTTGACTTGTAGATGATGGACACCCATAAAGAGGAGCTTGACAAGACAAAGGAAGACTACAATAAAACAAAGAAAGTGGTGGATGAACTAAGAGCCACTGAGGTCTCTCCCATTAATTTAGATCCTATTATACTTTCATGAACTTGGTCACGATGACTCTTGTAAGTTTTAACGAACTGAACTTTTATGCAAGAAAACATGAACTGTTTGTGTCAAAACAGGTTGATGCAGAGTACAAACTGCAAGATACAAAAAAGCTTGCCAAGGAGTGGGAAATGAAGGTGAAGGCATATAAGAAAAGGCTAGCTGACATTCAGACAAATCTTGCCAAACACATGGATCAGTATGTGCAAATGCTATATTTTTCAGTTACTTTATGAATCATGCATGTTTCTTGCTGTTTTCAAATGAGGATATGTTTTTTTCGTCATCAGACTCCAGAAGGATGCGATTGATCCTGAGAAACTTAAAGAAACACTAAGTGATGAGCATCTCAATGAAATGTGTGACCTGAAAAAAGCCATGGAGATGGCGGCATTGCTGGAAGCGCAGATTAAAGACTCGAGTCCAAATCTGGATTCAATAGCAGAGTATGGACTAATGCTCTATACCTATTGACAGAACCCTTGCCCATCAATGTATTCATTGCTTATCTTTGGTCGAATCAGGTATCGCACAAAGGCTCGTTTATATGGCGAACGTGTTGATGAGCTAAATGCTACCACTCAGGAGCGTGATGATCTTAAGAAGCTATATGATGGGCTGAGGAAGAGAAGGTACTGGTTTTGATTTCGTTTTTAATAAGAGTATTTGCTGATTTGGCATCTTACATGCAATATATATTATTGCAGGTTAGATGAGTTCATGGCAGGGTTCAACTTGATCTCTCTGAAACTGAAAGAGATGTACCAGGTATGAATATGTATAACAAGCATGTAATTTCACAAACTCTACCACCATTTGACAAACTTGACACATAATCCAAGAGTTGATTTGATTAGACTGTAATTGCCCCTATGAACTGAAATTTAACAATTATAATCAGTGCTTTCCTCGTACACATTTCTTGTGAATCAACAATTCTGAAAGGCGGAGTAGAAGAAAGCAAGCCTGGTGACTAAGTATATGACCATTGGTGGAACAATGATATGTTCACTACATTGATGCTTATTTTTGAAGATACTGAAATGATTCCAACATATTACCTTGTGGTTTTAGATGATTACACTTGGAGGAGATGCGGAGCTGGAACTTGTTGATTCGTTGGATCCATTTTCAGAAGGTGTTGTTTTCAGCGTAAGGCCTCCCAAGAAAAGCTGGAAGAACATTGCCAACCTATCTGGTGGCGAGAAGGTAATTCTTTTTCCACACTTATAGAATGTTAGAAAGTTAAGCTCTTTTATCGTTATGTTTATGAATAAAGATGTCAATCAGAAAGTCATTATTATAACTTCATATTTTTAATATTTTTAGTGAATAATAGGTGCATATTGCTCATTGTTTTCCTAATACCTAATGATCGGCTTTACCAATGACACCCCATGAAAAATTGAGGCCACCATAAAGATATCAGAAATGTCGTACTGCATTATTGCTCATTTGGTAATTAAGATACTTTCTAGCTCTCACACTTCAGATTGGGATATAAAGATGTTTTAGAGAAGTTGTGTGCCCTCATTTAGCAGACCAGGCACTTGAGTTAGCCTCCATCAAATCCACAACCTTTTCCGAAGATGCACAATGAGATTTTTAATTCAAATTTAAAATATAACACTATGTACTTATGTTTGAATTGGTTTCCTGGTTAAAATGGCTGTACATTCATACTTAAGATATCGTAGTGCATAATATATATTTGATTATAGAGTAAAAAATTAGCTGTGATGTGATTCGGCTCATGCCACCAACTCACAAACCTTCATGGCAAATATACTGCCTGCTGTGTTTCCAAAATTTCGTTGGCTTTGGAGTTTGAACCCTTTGCTGTTTCCTTCACAAAGTGTGCCAAAATTTTGGCCAACAAAGGATGAAGTACTCCGTCAACAAATTTGCTAAGCCAATTCTTTGGCAGGGATGGTTGGCAGGAACAACATGCCCCTAGCCCTTTTATCCCATTCAATCAAGTGCTAAGGTGCTACTGTGCTAGTATGCACATCTTACTTTTTTACCTGTTTATGATTTGCCTCGCGTTACACAGCGATACCACTATTGCATATTTTTCAGACTGCATGAAATTTGCAACTTGATTAGTTATGTTTGATATTGTATAAAATGTATACATCCCTTACATGTACTCTTTTGTTGTGCAATCTACATGTTACATACTTACATGGACTGCAAACGTTTCTCATGATAATGTTACTCTTTTGGGTATATACCTATTGAAACATTTGTTGTCGTACAGACGCTTAGCTCCCTGGCTCTAGTGTTTGCTCTTCACCATTATAAACCAACTCCATTGTATGTTATGGACGAGATAGATGCAGCATTGGGTAAGCCTTGTGACCTTCTTGAACTAATAATCTGACATGTCAAATGGGCTAATGAAACTCCTGTTTGCAGATTTTAAGAATGTATCCATTGTCGGACATTATGTGAAAGATCGTACCAAGGATGCCCAGTTCATTATTATTAGGTATGCTTATTTCAGCTCACTTCTCAAATTTACCTTCTCTCTTTGATTTTATATCTTGTACTCAAGCTTGAAAATCCTGTAGGGGTTTTAAACGCTTTGTTATTAGGCTCTGTTCCTTTCGCGTTTGATAGATTATATTACTTATGTCTGTCATCCTTTCTGCAGTCTCAGAAACAACATGTTTGAACTAGCTGATAGGCTGGTTGGCATCTACAAGACTGATAATTGCACCAAGAGTATAACTATCAACCCTGGAAGCTTTGCCGAGAGCACGAAACCAACAACCCTCGAAGCTTCGCCGAGAGCATGAAGGTAGTCTAGTAGTCTGCACTGTGGAGTTTCATCTCAATGTAGTCTTCTGTTGTGCCATCATGGAACCGAGGTTCCTTCGGCATCAAGCTTTATTGTACTGCTAAGATGGTTTTATGCCATGTAAGAATAAGAATGACAGGATGAGGTTAGAACATTTGGTCACTTAAGGTATTTGATGTATGTAGGCCTAACTGAATGTGAATTACTAATATTTTCTTGGTTCCCAATGGAACCTATTGTTCAACCAAGAAACTTTGTAATCCTGGTATGCCCTTATGTGTCTTTCAGAACAAACACTCTGGTTCTGTCAGAATGATACGAGGTATGGTTAGATGTGCGTTTATGTAAATAACCAATTGTTACACTATTAGAAATGTAAACTTATGCTTTTGTTGTTTGCGTGACTTTCAAGTTACATTGAGTATCGTTTTGTTAGCCTTGAAGGTGACAATTGTTTTTTTAAATGAAGGTGACAATTATTTGCGTGTATCCTTCTGCACTAGGAAGCTTTATTCTTTGGAGCAAGTTCTGACATGGCGCATTGAAACTGAAGAGTAATTGCAATTGTACCGGCCATTGTTTCTACAACTGCTAGACAACCGAATAACAATAACAGTAGGGTGTGGCTAGGACTTAGTCGACCAAAATTTAACCAAGTCTTAATCGAATGACATAGCATGTAAGAAAGAAAAAGAAAAATCTGAAAAAAAAAAATTTACACGGATCTCAATGTATGATCTAACGAATATAGCATCAACTGAGACAGAATGAAGTCTAAGTCGACTAAGACTTAGCAAGATTGATAACAGTAATCTCAAAACATAAAATAACAATAATCTCAACTTCACTTCTCACATATCATTACAGAAAATTCAGCACAAGGATCATTAACTTGAAATAGTTGGACGTTTCGCTTATAAATTTATACGTCGCGTGTTCCATTGGGGCTTACTGCGACAGGAACAATCTATAAACACATTGACGCTGTGGTTAACAACCTCTGTACAGCCAAAACTGACGCATTCGTGCACCACACCGCACGTACGGTTGGGCTCACGGACGAGCACCTGGGCCACATGCGACTCAGGGAACCATGTCCATTCCATGGGATATCGCACGAACACTAACTCAGCTTAGAAGCGGCAAAGAAAACCAGTCGCTTTTTACAGCATTTCGCAAAGTCTCGGGTTAAAGTGTCTTGCAAAGAGACACCACCAAGGAGGCCAGAACTGCAAGAGATCAGCAAAAACGAACACCAACCAAGGCGACACAAGGTGAAATTTTGCTAAAATGGGCGGCAGTATATGTACACAGCACACGGACGAGTCTTCTCCACCACCCCGCTAAATTACCTCTACTCACTACGTACGTAGTACCTACCATGATCCTACACTTGGAAGCTGGAGCTCTACACCCTTGCGCAGCGAGAGAGATCACGACCCAAACATCAGCGACGGCGGCTCGTTGAGGTCCAACTGGGGGCAGCTGCTGGGCCCCGTCCGGAGCTCCAGCACCGTGGACGGCAGCGCCGGGGAGGCGTCCCTCGCGTCGTGCGCCGGCAGCGGCTGCGCGAGGAACTCCTTCAGCCTGGACGGGAAGTAGACGAAGTGCCAGGGGGACGGGTGGGCGACGTCGAGGCGCCCGCCGAAGGGCCGCGCCGGCGGCCGGGGAGCCAGGCATGCCTGCTGCTGCAGGTGGTGCTGGTGCGGGGCGAGGTGGCCACTGGCGAAGTTGGTCCTGGCCTTGGGCCCGCGCAGCGCGACGGCGGCGCGGTCGTAGGCGAGCGCGGCGTCGACAGCGGTGTCGTACGTGCCGAGCCACACCCGCGTCTTCTTCCACGGGTCCCGGATCTCCGCCGCGTACCGGCCCCACGGCCGCTTCCGCACTCCGCGGTAGTGTCCCTGCGCCGCCGCGTCCGCTTGCCCCCCCGCCCCGGCGCATCCGCCCCGGACGCCGCTGCTCCGGTGCCCCCTCGCCTCCGGCAGCATTTGCATGATCCCTCTCCCTCTCTCGCTCACTTCACAGTATGGTTGGCGAGTGCGGTGGAAACAAGAACCCTGGCTGGCGAGTGGTAGCTCTTATACGGAGCGGCAGGTGGCCGGGATGGGCTCGCAGCTTGAGCTTGAGCTTGGTCACTCTCACTGGCTCTCCCACACGGACGGACCCTCGCTGCCTACTCTATGCTACGCTATGGTATGGCTATGGCGCGCCTCGTGAAGTGGGGAGGCACAGTGGCACTAGAGGTGTAGGCCTCTGGGGCACCGAGGGTAGGGTAGGCGTCGGGGGGTTTGAGGGAGGGAGGCTGTCGCTGACCGTGTCTCGTGCGGTGCCTCCGCCTCAGCCGCCGCGCGATTTGACGCTGCGCGGGGCCCTGCCGCCCTGCACTGCACTGCCAGCCTCCTGGCGCCGTGACGCAAGCCCTACACCATCCACCCTCGCCCCGTCCCGTCCGCCCCATCCCGCCGTACCGCTCGCCGCGGCCATAGCCGGCCTACGCTACCCACTGACCCTGCGCTGCCGTGCGCGGCCGGGCAAAGCGGCCTGCACGTTACGTTGTGTCACGTACGTCGCGCTGTACGGCCGGTGCAGCCCCTTCGCCGCCCAGGGAGTGTGGCGATGGTACGTACGTGCCGCGAGGCATTTTGACCCCGTGAGGCCCCGGGATGCGCGTGTGGCCGGCCAGACCAGGTGGCCGAGCGAGCGAGCGAGAGCGACGCACCACGCACGGCGACGTGCCGGGGCACGGTTCGGTTCACGTGGTGTCGTGGGTCGGGGGGCACCACGGCTGTGGGGTGGGGGTGGGAGCCCCCGTGCGGCGCCGCACAGACGGCGGCGGGGCCCGGCCCGCCGCGCCGCGCCGTAAAAGGTTTTGGGCTCGAGCCGCGCGGGGCTCTGGCGTGGTCGTCTGGGCGGGCGTCGTTTCCTGATTCGTTTCTCGTGCGCAGGCCCGGGTGGGGCGTTCATTTTGGGTGGCGAGTCGGTTTCGGTTTGTGAAAATGGACAAAAGTGGCACTTTTTTGAAAATTCAACACAAAATGGCCTTAATCTAAAAATATCTCACAAAATGGCCCTCTTTTGCATGGCGCCCGGGGCTAGGGCGTCATGCTAAAGAGCATGACACCCCGGGCTAAGGCGTCATGATTGTGACATGTAGCATGGCGCCTCGGACTAGGGTGCCATGCCAAATAGCATAGCATGACGCCCTAGGACTGGGCGTCATGCAAAAGGGCCACTTTATGAAATATTTTCAGAATGGAGCCATTTTATGTTGAACTTTAAAAAAAAATCAGTTTTGTCCATTTTCACGGTTTCGGGAACGGGCATGGCGACCTGCTGCTGCTGCCGGCACCGCATCGGGAACGCGCGAGCCGAGCCGAGGGCCATGCTACACGGCGCTTGCCTTGCATTGACTGCCATCCTGCCTGCCTGCTGCTGCTACTGCTGCAGCGACGCGTTGGGAAGAAGCGTACATTCATCACGTTACGCGTTCAGTGCACTGTTGACGCGTACGGGCGCCCCGGCCGGACGAGGGGTGCTTTCCTTTCCCTGCCGATGCAAACCTCTCTGGAATAGCTTCACGAGCGCGCCATGGGCCAAGAGGGTTAAATTTTCACTGCTGACAGACAGACACCGACCCTCGATGTAGTGCTGGCTCGCCGGAGCAGCTCCTGCTTCTGTGTAGGCGCACTGGTGGTGGTGGTACGCTCCATAATTGCTCCTGTTGTGTTGGTGAAAGACGCGAGCCGTCGATCCCGCGGCGGCCTTGAATCGCTGATTCGACGAGTCCTCTCCCGCGGGGCTTTCTACGTACCCTACCACTCGCACTGCGAATAATCAAATCTGATTATGCGTCACCTCGGATGCTACTGATGTATGCAACTACGAGGCGCACTGTTTGATGCTCTACAGTCCTGTAAACGGCTTGTCCCGTTCGTTCGTTCGTTCAATCGTGGACGCGTCCAGCAAAGGTCCATGGATTAGACCGTGTACGTGGTGTCGTTAACCAACGTACTGCTGCCAAACTACCAGTACGACGGCGAAACCATGAGCTGCGTTGTCAAATGGTTCAGTGGGCACGCACGCACGCGCGCGCGCTAGCTCGATCACGAGATTCAAATAAGCTGCCAGGGGCCTGGCATCATCATCGCGGACACGCAACCGCGCTACGGCAGGATGGCCTTAACTCTGAAGACCCTGCGCTACCAAAGACGGACGGACGGACGGAGCCGTGACCGGTCTTGTCCGGTGACGCCACCACACGTACGTGCGTAAGTACGCTCGGCTGCCCGCCGTGGCCGTGCACGGCTGCGCCGCGCGGCGCGATCCCGTCCGGTACCCCCCACAATAATTCGGCCATGCCGTATGGGGCTCCGCTGCCGGCCGGCCGTCTGACGCTGACACCCTCCCTCGCCGCTGGCGAGAGAGGAAAAACGCAGCGCAGGGCAGGGTCCGTGCCTGGCCCCGGCTCGATCGGTCGTCCGGCGCTGCCTCGCTCGCCCGTTCACGTGAGCCTGCCACCGGCGCCGCTGCCTGCCTGCCTGATGTCATTTACAGCATTGCCTGCCGGATGACGGCCGCTCTGCCCTGTTCGGCGCCGATCGGCGCCTAGCCTGCCGCAGGCGCCGTGCAAACTTTCAGGGCAGCCATCGACGGGCGGCATCGAACTGCAGCGCAGCGCACGGGAGAAAGGAACAGGGGAAAGACTTGAGCTACCATCCCCGATCACTCTCGTATCAACGGCCACGCATATGCACCATCAATGGGGGTCCGGGAGGCGACGGCCAGCACGCGTGACGTGTCGAGTAGGCAGAGGTGGAGGGATGGCCCCGTCCGTCGACGCCACGCCGAGACGATCGCCCATCGGGTAGAGACAAGGTGGCCGCACGTGGGACGGCAGGTCGAGGCGTGGTGTCGCCGTGACGGAGGCATGGCCGGGCCGGCCGGCGCGCACGTGGACCTGGAAACTTTGCCGCGGGAACGAGGCATGCAGGTCGGTCCCGTCGCCGTCGTCGCCTGTCCTTCTGACCGCTCGGCTTGGTTTTCCGCTCGGTTCGCCGTTGGACGTTGGACGTACGTGCTGGTACACCGGACTGGTCTCCGTCACTGCAACCCGGCGGCAGCACGCCCTCTGGACCAAAAATACGCCCATCATTTCGTATCAAATCATATTATGGTGGAATCTGAGCAGTAGTAGTACCGGGCTACTGGCTACGTGCGCAGGCATCTACCGGCGTCGATGGGTGAAAATGGACGAAACTGGCCTTTTTTCGAAACTTTAACACAAAATGACCTAAATCTGAAAATATTTCACAAACTGGCCCCTTTTCGCATGACGCCCGGGGCTGGGGCGTCATGCTAGAGAGCACGACGCCCCGGACTAGGGCGTCATGGTAGCGACGTGTAGCATGGCGCCCCCGGCTAGGGCGTCATGCCAAATAGCATGGCGCCCTAGCCCGGGGCGTCATGCAAAGGGGCCAGTTTCGGAAATATTTTCAGATTAGGACTATTTTGTGTTGAAGTTTTGAAAAAGGGTCAGTTTCGTCCATTTTGGGGTGGAGATCCGCCGTAGGATGCTACTACTCCCGTGCGACGTGCCAGACGCCACCGGCCAGCGCTGGCTTATCGGCTTTGCGCGACACGACCGCACGGAGCGATCCATGGCTTTGGGTGACATCGGCTTACGACACTCCACCCGTCATTGACGCATCTCCTGGAGGAAAGAGGGCAGTGGTTGCCGAGTACCACACGCTCTGAGCCTGACCAGATGCTAGCGGCGCCGCACGGGCACGGCGGCCACCCTGCAACTGTAGCTTTTACTGCTGCCTGCCTGCCTTTACCCGCTCGCGCCCACGACCGCGTGACGGAAGCGAGGGCCAAAGGTGCGGACGTACGTACAGGAGAATCAACGCTGAAAATAGTGGTCTACTCCCCGTAGCGGCAGCAGCAGTGGTAGAGTAGGGTGTGGGTGTAGTAGGGCACGAGGTGTAGATGGGTGTGCGTAGACAGGTGACCACGGATGATAGGGAAAGACGAACAGTAGTAGCCGCGGCTAGCTAGCTCCTCTCGGGCTAGGCGTTGCGTGGAGTGGAGGGAGAGGGGGTTCACCCCCACTCGCACGGGTGCCCCGGGCCGCCGCTCGTGCGGATGCGGGTGCAACTCCGGCTTGCCGTGTGGTGCTGCTTCATTTCCTTGTAGCGGAACAGTAGATCAAATAAAAACTGTTCATGGTTAAGCTGGTAGCAAGTGTTATAAGTTTAGCGACTCGTCGCTGGCGCTGGCGGTGTGCCTCGTCGGTGATTTGGGTACCACGTTAGATTTTTTTTTTTTGATAAAAGAGAGCTCCCTCTCCGATTTCCATTAAGAGAAATCACCAAGTCTTACAGCGAAGAAAAGAGAAAAAAAAACAGGAACTACCATAGCTTTCTCCCTGGCAAAGCACTAACTAATGAGGAGGAGGGGGAGCCATCCCTCCCCTTCCCACAGACCCCCAAAGTAGACCGCCCGGAGAGATCTAAGGCTTGTGCTCAAAAGCAGGTCCCAGCACCAGCATTATAGAGTTTAAAGACGGGATAGTATCTTAGAGACGCAACAAACACGACTTTTTACATCGCACATAAACTGATAACTCCCCCAAGGAGAGCCCAAAAGATGGAGGGAAAAGCAAAACAGGGTAATCTTGCAGCATCTTCAAGTGTCCATCACGGCAGCATAGATCCGAGGAGACTTGAAGCTTTTGGTCATCCCATGATTCTTCTAGTTTCCAGGCGCCACCCATGCACTGCTCTGAACACTTCTTCAGCCACTTCACCAACCTGCTTCATTCCTGCCTCCATCATATTACTTCTTGCGGGGTTTTTCTGCAAAATGTTCCAATCATGTAAGTTTTTAAGCAGCAGATTAACAGGTACACAGGGATCATTAACCCTGTTATTATAAAAAACAACACTATTTCTCAATTTCCAACTAGTCCAACATATAGCCGAAATCCCTATCAAAACTAAGCCCCTCTCTTCTTTTCCAAAAGTCTTAGCCCAACTTCTCATCACCAGATCCAAATCGTCTGGTATGTCAGTTAAATTGAAAGCACACTTCAGAATATTCCACAGTAGCCTAGCTACTGAGCAGGATATAAACAAATGATTTATACTTTCCACACGCCCGCAGAATGGGCACTTCTCATCTCCCTTCCATCCCCTTCGTACCAAATTATATTTTGTGAGGATGCTATTCCTAAGAGCCAGCCACATAAAGACCTTAACTCTGGGTGGCATTTTGATTTTCCACATATATAAGTGTGGGTATTTGATACCATTTTCTATTAAGTGTCTATAGAAAGACTTTACAGTATAAATCCCTTTTTTTGTCAATGTCCGTTTCACCTTATCATTTTCATCCCTCAGTACCACCAAGCTACATGCTTCTTTTATATGATCCCATAATTCTCTTGAGTCTCCTGTCAGAGTCCTCCTAAAATGCATGTTATCAATCCCTCCCTCTATGATCTCCTTAACTGTTTTCTTCTTACCAAAACAGATATTATATAACCTAGGGAAATTCTTGCATAAAGGTGCAGATCCAATCCACCAGTCTTCCCAAAATCTAGTATTCTCTCCATTTCCTATTATAAATTTACACAGGGAGGTAAAATGGTCTCTATGTTTCAATAATTCCCTCCAAAATTGGGAGTCTCCTTGTTTAGCAGAAATATTACCAAGAGCTTTATTTCCCTGGTATTTTTTCAAAACAGTTTCCTGCCACAACCCTTCTGTGTTGTAAATTTTCCACCACCATTTACACAATAGAGCTTTATTCATATGTGCAAGGTTTTGAATCCCCAATCCACCCATGTCTTTAGGTCTACAGACATCAGACCATTTAACAAGATGATATTTTTTCTTTTTATCATCTTCCTGCCATAGCAGCCTTGCTCTAAAAAAATTCATACGTTTATTCACCCCAATAGGTAATCCATAAAAGGACATCATAAAATAGGGGATGCCTGTCAGAGAAGATTGTATTAGTGTAACCCTCCCAGCACTAGCAAGTAACCTCCCTTGCCAGGTTTCACATTTTTTTTCCATTTTACTTTCTGGAGGTTTCCAGTGTTTGTTGCTAATTCTGTTTTTGTCAACTGGTAATCCTAAATATTTCATAGGTAAAGCACCTATGGGACAAGTGAATATCTTAGCATATTCATCTTTTTTATCCTTGGCCTCCCCAAAAAGGAAAAGCTCACTTTTATGAAAATTAATTTTTAACCCAGACATTTGCTCAAACAGGCATAATATATATTTCAGATTATGAGCACTATCTATGTCATCTTGCAATAAAAAGATGGTACCATCTGCATACTGCAGCATGTTGATCCCATCTGTGACATATTCATCTAATACCCCCTTGACTAGCCCATTTTTCCTGGCATTATCCAGCATGATAGCTAGGGCATCAGCTGCCAGGTCAAAATTAAGAGGTGACAAAGAATCCCCCTGTCTCAGTCCTTTATGAGTGAGGAAATATTTCCCTAAATTTTCATTAACTTTCACACATACTTTTCCTCCTCTAATGGTTTCCATCACCCAATCTATCCATTTATCTGGAAACCCTTTTAGTTTGAGCATCTGAAAAAGGAAAGACCATTTGATCTTGTCATATGCTTTTTCACAGTCTATCTTTAAGAGCAAGGCACTTTGTTTCTTCTTTTTTATACTCTTTAAGGCTTCATGTAAAATCAAAACACCCTCCAAAATATATCTGCCCTTAATAAAAGCAGTCTGCATAGGAGAAATAACATCAGCTGCCACTAAATTCAATCTGTTCATCAAAACTTTGTAATAATTTTGAAGCAAACATTTAGCAAGCAAATAGGTCTAAATTTTTGTATCTTATTAGCATCTTTGCCTTTTGGGACCAAAGTAATAATTCCATAATTCAACCTACTAATATCAATTTTCCTATTGGCAAAATCATCTAGCAGTGACTTAAGATCATGTTTAACCAGCTCCCAATAGTGTTGATAGAATTCAGCTGTAAATCCATCAGGGCCAGGTGATTTGTTATGTGCCATTTTAAAGACCACATTTTTAATTTCTTCCAAGGAAAATTCATTAATCAATATATCTCTATATTTTTCCTGAATCATCTTTGGATTATCAATATTCAGAGAAATTGTAGAGTCATCAGGATGACCAAACAAGTTTTTATAAAAAATTATAATATATTCCAACAGGTTTTTGTCC
Source organism: Thinopyrum elongatum (assembly GCA_011799875.1). Taxonomy (NCBI): domain Eukaryota; kingdom Viridiplantae; phylum Streptophyta; class Magnoliopsida; order Poales; family Poaceae; genus Thinopyrum; species Thinopyrum elongatum. The sequence goes on from CM022297.1 coordinate 426,994,620, forward strand.
CCCTCAATCTCCCCCTCATCTTGCTCAAGTCTGTTAATTCTATTTCTTCTAAATCTCCCATTGGCTTTAGCATGAAAGAATTTTGTGTTACTGTCCCCCTCCAAAATTTCATCTACCTTAGCTCTTTGTTTCCATTTAGCTTCTTCCTGCTAGAGAAGCCTATCAAGTTGTGCTCTGAGTTCCATTTGCTCTTTTCTATCAGCAGCAGTAAGTCCATTTTTCTCACAGTGTTTATCAATTATATCCAGCTTAAGCAAAATCTCTTTTTTCAGCTCTATGTACCAAGCATTCATATTTCTATTCCAACCTTTGAGTTTAGGCCTAAGTAATCTAAATTTACCTAACAATCTATCTATGCTATCACCAGTAATACTTATGTCATTCCAAACATCATGGATGATCTTATCAATCCCTTCTCTCATGAACCAAGCATTTTCAAATCTGAAAATAGGATCAGATTTCTGAATGTCACCAGAGTCCAAGAAAAGTGGGGTGTGATCAGATTTTTCTCTGGTTAAAGCTGTAATTTGGGTCAAAGGGTATACCTCCTCCCATTCTGTGCTACAAAGGATCCTATCTAACTTTTCAAAGGTGGGGATAGGTAGATTATTTCCCCATGTAAATTCTCTTCCATTCATCTCAAGCTCCCTAACTCCAGCCTGTTCCAGAAGAGCATTAAACAAAAAGCTCCAGTGTCCAGGAGTGCCTGGTTTATTTTTTTCACTGGCTTTCTTGATAATATTGAAATCACCCCCAATCAAAATGGGGTTAACACTAGTTTGAAAGATTCTAGAAAGCTCAGCCAGGAATTTAGCTTTTCTCTCTGGTTGAGCATCTCCATAAATCACCACTAAGTCCCAAATAAACCTAGTTTTCAAGTCCTGCACAGTCATCTTAATATGGTAATCTCCTTCATCGTGTGAAATAACATCTAGAGTAGTATAATTAACTCCTAACAGGAGTCCACCAGATTTTCCCCTAGCTGGAGTAAAATGCCAGTGGAAGTCTCTACCAGCACAAATTTGTTGTAAATCATTTCTAGAAAATTGCTGTCTCATGGTCTCCTGTAATCCCAAAAAGTCCACTTTCATATCCATAATCATTTCTCTAAGAAATCTTCTTTTAATGTCTCCCCCAAATCCTCTCATATTCCAGAATATACCTCTCATTTTCTATTTTTCTTTTTTCTTAACATAAGATTCTAGAAATTTTACAGCAGAGGCAGTTTTGACCCCAGAACCTCTGGTGGCTTTACTTTTTTTCCTCCCTTTTTTTGATGAGAAAAGCTCTCTTACTATTTCCCAATCATCATCTCCTTTTTCATCTTCATCATCTTCCCCCTGGTCTAATAAATCTTCCAGGGTATATTCCCCAGTATCAATAATCTCATTTCCCTCAGACAGGACAATCTGTTTCTGATTTTTATTAAAATCAGACAACCATAGGTCAATTCTAGCCTGTTCCACATTTTTTATCAATTCTAAATTGTGTTTGATCATATTAGAGTTGTCCCCTAATTTGACCCCTACCCCCTCAGCAATTTTTTGAAGAAAACTGTCAGATTTAGGGAAACTCCCAGTACAAGGCAACTCACCATAATTGTCTTTTTTTGCTGCTTTCTCCTTGGACAGGTCTGTAATATTGCGGTCTTCTTTTCCTTTTAATCTAATGCATCTTCTCAGCTCTTCTTCTTCATCTTTGGAATCAATTTCTCCCTTTCCAGCTTTTTTGATCTTAGTCTCAAAAGACTCTGTCTCCTGACTAACATTGTAATCCACTGGCTCCACATATCCCAGCCCAATGGCTTGTTCCATCAGTTCTTGCTCTGTCATCTCTCCTCTCTCCTCCTGTTTGTCCTCAATCACCATATCTTCATCAACAGCTCCCTCTTCTTCTCCCTCAACATTGATTTTTTCTCCAGACTGAGACCCTTTCACTTCCTCACCCCCTTTCAAATTAATCTGTAATAGTTCATGTTGTCTTTTGACATCATTCTCAAGGGTTTCCTTATGATCTCCATTTCCTTCCTCCTTTTCTCTTCCAGCATCAGTTGTGCAGTTTGTCTAGCAGCAAGTTCCTCTGCTTTTTGTAGCCTTATCATCAGGTTTTCCTCTCTCTCTTGCAGCTCTGCCATCGCCCCTGCCTCCATTGTCTTTTTAGATGCTTCACTTGTTTGGCCTATCCCCCTAGGCTTCAAGACCACTTGTTCATACTGTTTCAATCCCAAACTCCCCAGACTCATGTTCTGTTTCCCAGTGTCTGCTTGTTTGCTTTTCTTTTGCATGTCATTCTCTCTTTGAGTTTCAAAGTTTTCTAGATCTAGATAATCAAATATTTTCCTCTTATTTCCCTCATCAAACTTGTACCACCCTTGCTCTGCAACTGAGTCAAACTCAAAGCTTATGTCGTACATCAATAGATCTTTAGTAGTTATCTTAGTTCCTACTGGAATTTTGTGTAGATCCCTCACTCCCACCTTCACTTTAATCTCTTCCTTAGAGTGAATGTGCTCCACATCAACCTCCACCACTGGCCCTAAGGCAGAGCCAATCTCACACACCCCTAAGTAGTGTCTCAAAGTGTCAGGCACTCCCCACATCTTTATCCAGACAGAGTGAAGTTTCCCTTTTGCTTTGTCATTTGGGCTCCAAAAATCAACCTCAACCATTGCTCCTGTCCCAAGCAGGGTGAATTTGCCAAAATTCTTTAGCTCTACCAATTTAGCCTTGTTAGGAAATCTCATCAAAAAGGTTTTAGGAGACTGAAATTTGGCTCTCCAAGTCCACCCCCAATCAAACATTTTGGCAAACCCATAAGCTACTGTGGTTTCATTCAACTGTCCAGATTGGATTGTAACTAAGGCCATAGGGTTTGTATGTTCAGCAGCCACAATATCTTTTGTATTCTGCACCAGTAGACATCCCAGACCTCTAGCCCCATATCCCACATACTTAGCCACAGGTTTGACTTGCTTTAACACTGTGCATTCATCAGTATTGTGGGATGGTCTCTGACACACCACACAAAACACTTTGTTCTTGCATTCACTCTTCAGATGACCCTGTTCTTTGCATTTGACACAGAATATTTCCTTATTATTCCCAATCTCTTTCTTTTTTGCAACCTCTTTTCCCCCCTCATCTTTTGCTGTTCCCTGCACCTTCAGTGTCTCTTGTTTTGGCATATTGGAGAGCAAATATTGGTATTGCTGTGCCACTTGTTCCTGTGGTATGAAGCCAAACTGTCCTAGCCCCATCCCAACTGGCACCAACTGAGGAAAGTTGGGGTTGTTTATCATAGGAAATCCACCAGTCACCTGTATCGGTCCCCCCTGCATCCCCAACTGCTGAATGTTAGGGTTGGCAACCGCAAAACCATTGCCAGACCCCATCTCTCCATTCCCAACCGGAACTCTTTCTTGCTGTCCCCCCAATCTGCCTGAGCTGAATCTTCCTGTCTTGCCATCAAGATCTCTGCCATTTCCCATCGAGGTCCCTTCTCCCCCAGAACCACTGCTGTTAATCACAGATCCCCCTTTGTAATTCCCATCTCTGCTTCTGCAATCGAAGCTGTCCTGATTTCTCACATCTTGCCTATTTAACCCTCTATCAGAATTGTTGGGATTGCCATAGTAATTACCTCTTCCACCGAAGCCTGTCCCCCTCCCTGGTCTTAGACGCCAGTTCTCCTGTTTGCTTGCCATGATCTCTTCTTCTCCCCAGAATTTTCCTCCCTCCTCAGATCTTGCTCCCAAGCTAGCCGCCGCCTTGACTTTTTTAGGGTTTGGGGAGTAGAGGAAGTCTAGTTCTGGAACAAGAGGGGGGATGCCTCCTTTATATATAGCCACTTTCTCAGCTTCCTTTCCTGGGCCACCAAAGCTACCCACCTCAGTGGGCCTGATAGCTATAGGGCCCAACTTTTCAAACCATCCCTGCGGGCAAAGCTCTCCTCTGTTATCCCTCTGTTTTTCCTTTCCAGATATCTGCATTTCCCCTTCCCTCTGAATTTCATCAGCCACTTCCTCTAGCATAAAATTCTCAGGTATATCCAACTTAGTTATTTTTTATTAATCATTTTCACCTCATCATTCTCCCCAAAACTGCTATCCATTCCCTCTTTAACTGAGTTAATCTCATCAATCTCAATATCACTTATATATTCAGGAAATCTGGCATAATCCCAGATTTTTGGATTTCTAGGTTTAATTTTAATCAAAGCCATGTCAACATCATTACCATGATAATCCCCCCAACTAGGTGAGTCAACATGAGTAAAAATTCCACGGCAATCTGTTTGGTTTGTATCATTTTTCCTTTTATCAACATCACCCTCATGTTTCAGGAGCAGACTCTGAACATATTGATTCATTTTCTTTTTTATTCTACGATTTACCCGCCTGATTCGGCTTTGTATATCAATGCCATGAGTTTTTCCTCCAGATTTACAAACAGGAGATGTATACGAAGGTATGGGACAGCAATCCATACCTGAATCAACACCATCCTCGTCAGAATCGCTATCTGAATCTTCACTAGCCAGCCTCCAGAAGCGATTGCTGGCTAGTGAAGGCTTCAGGCATCGATTCTGGCGAGACGTGCCGAGCGGCATGGGGTCGGAGTCGGAGGAGCTGGAGCAAGTCGAGCGGAGCGACGCCGCGCCTGCGCCGCCTCCTGCGGTGGCTGCTCCACTGGGTCTTCTCGGATCTCGATCGGCGCCATGGTCGAACCTGGAGCGGGAAGGGCCAGGACCCCCTCGCGGGATCTGAGCGCCTATTCCCTCATGGCCGGGGCGAGATGCGCGGTCTCGAAGGAGGTGAACGCCACCCACTTCCTTGCCACGGCCCTCACCGACGAATCCGCCTGATCCATCGCCCACAGCAGCACTTGAAGCGGATGCTTGTGTCCCCCATGCCCGAAGAGCGACCTCTCCTCCGCCGCCGTCAGCCCCTCGAAGATTGCCTCCGCCTCCGCATACATCGCCTTTTTGCTTGTGTACCATGATCCAATCTCTCGCAGGCGAGCACGCAGGCGCGCGTTCCTGCTCGCGAACCTCATCATCTTCTCCTCGTCGATCTCCACCATCGCCGCCGCAGTCGCCAACAAGCAGAGAAGGAAACGAAGCGTATGGAAGTGGAAGTGGAGGACAGGAAGGGTTCGGGGCGAGATCACCAGAAGTACCGCCCGAATTTAATCTCCCACCAGCCGCGCTCCCTCTCCCACTGGCCGCAATTCCTCCCTCACCGGCTCCCGAGGCGCCGCCCCTGCCCGTGGCCTCCCCCTCGATGCGCGCAACGTGACAGGGGAACACTATCGTGGCACCAGGGGCTAACACGAGCCCTCCCCTGGATCGCGTGTCCACCGTGCACCCCCGCTCGTCGATGAGACGCACCGTCGTCGGGTGCGAGCCGAGCACCACCTCACCACGGTGGTACCTGAGAGTGTTCGCCGCTCGGAAGTCCGCAGCGAACCATGCCGACCACCGCCGTGGGGCAAGTTTGCCCAATGCGCCGCCAGAGAGGCGTGTCGAGTTTGCCATCCCAGTACCACGTTAGATGTGTGGTGATTTAGTTGGAGGTGGGTGGTGATTTTTCACCTTTTCAGTTCTCTGGCGATTTTAATGTTGACGACGAGCATGGAGGGTCTAATCGCCAGTTTCTCTCTCCCGTAACCTCAAAAAAGGATGCCAAGATTAGTGTGCCACATTTTTCCATTCAGAAGGAGTGGGACACATCAGAAAAAAAATGGAGTGTGGCGTACTAAGCGGCGTGTTCTCAGTCTGTTGGGGGATTGGGGCACCAATAGGCTAAGAGTGCTGTTAAAAAAATGGCTAAGAGTAGATGACTTTTCATTATGAACAAGAAGTCACTGGATTAGTAGCAGTAGAGATTAGCGAAAGCTCATGCGACAGCCGCACCTGTTTTTTTTAAACAACAGCCGCACCTGTTTTCTCTTTCCTTTGACCCTGTTTGGAACCATGAGTTAGAGTTAGTTTGAACTAGTTGGGGCTCAAATAGCCCTAAAGTGGGAACGACTACAATAGAAGAAGGTCCACAGGTGCAAAAATAGAAAAAAAATGAGCCTGGGCCTTCTGATCCTGGATGAATGGTCCAGATTATAGTGGAAGGATCTGAACGCACATGTACTAGGATCTTTGCAGAAGACTCCTTTGCTTCTACTCATTTTGCAGGAACGTTTCTGGGCCTTCTTCTACCTAAGAACGCAGCAGCGCGAACCAAATCCCCAACGCGTAGCATCCGGCTCCAGCACCAACCCTCCATCTTGCCGACGGTGGCGACGGGCCAGATCCGGTGCCTAGCTGGCCGATTGAGCCCGGCGGAGGTCCAGATCCACATCCTCGACCGTCCTCTCGCCGGTGTTTTGGCGGCCCCGACGGACCTCCCCTGTTCAAAGCGGACGCAGTTTCAGTGACTTTACGAAGCCAAGTCTCACCGTAACTTAGCCCCCATTATTAGCCGTCCGTTAAAGATCCAACGTTCCAGATTGACCTATTTTCCATACTGAAAATTTTAAAGTGTTCAGAAAAAATTGGAAAAAAATCCAATAAGTCATAAATGTTTTGTTTTGTATTCTAGGAAAGTTTCAACCCATTTGGATGTATGGTTTGTGATTAAATAGCCTTTTGAGCTTAAATAAATAAAAAATGTGTATTCGCAAGCTATACATCCAAATGGATTGAAATTTTCACAGAATACTAAACGAAACATTTACGATTTATTACAATTTTTTTAATTTTTTTGAACACTTTAAAAAATTCATTCGAAATATGAATCATTTCGGTCCGTCGTATCTTTAATGGATGGCTGATAGAGGGGGCTAAGTTACGGTGAAACTTAGCTTCATGAAGTTACTGAAGCTGCGTCCGTCCAAAGCCGAGACCTTGTGGAGACAAGTTCTCCAAGGTATTCTGCTCTGACCTCCAGAGAAAAACCCCACTCCATTCTTTCTCCTACCCCACCAGCCCATTCTCCACACGTCACCCACACCCCCGCATCTAGCTCCGCCATCTGGAAACGTCGAAGAAGAAATCTCCAGTCTTCAGGTATGCTTGTCTGAAAGGTTGGTACCAATTTGCATACTTGATTCTGTAGCATTTTGTCGGTGCAACAAACCCTAGGTCCGTTGCCCAGTCTGTGCATAGGCCCAAGGACAAGATTACAACACCAAGATCAGATCAAGGCATGAGAGACCTGTTCTTTGAAGGACCAAAGTGCAGATCAAGAAGACCAAGATGAGCCAGAGAAGCAAGATATCGCTAAGGGAAGAACCTCCTCTGCCGGGCAGGTGAGCCTGGCAAAGTTTGGGTTTGCTCCGGAAGCAAGTCTCAGAATCGTCCCGGCAGGCCTGCCGGGGCTTACGGAGGCAAACCACTCCACCGCACCACCCCATCACGACGCACGTCGTCGATCAGTGCGGTGTCAAGCTCCAAAGTGACTAAGTGGCTGCTGTTTGACACATGGCAACCACTTCCTACAGGTAATACCCCCAGGCGACACCCGTCCTGAGACGTGTCAAGCAAGCAGGCGCGAAGCTGGCAAAATAGCCCGGTAGGGCCTGCCGAGCAATCTGAGATGTGACGTTGAGCGGCGCATTTAATGCGCTCTGTCAGCCTGCAGAGTTAGGTATGATAGCACTATTTGCTATCTAATCAGTATGCAATGACTGATTTGCCACTGTGGTAACCCCTTGATCTATAAAAGGAGGCCCATGGCGACCATAGAAAGGGTTGGCTGATCCAGACCCTTACACACTCATACGCACGTAGCTGCTCTCGCCCCGAGGCGACCTTGCCGGGCAAGAGCGCTGCGTTCATCCACCATTTTTCCATCATCAATCCACCAAAGCAGGAGTAGGGTTTTATGCCTCACGGCGGCCCGGACCTGGGTAAAAACTACCCGTGTGATCTCTGCCGCGCTATGTGACGCTTCTTCGCTCTGTGTGCAACGTGCCCATCCCCTCGCCGAACCAAAAGGGGCTCATGGCCCCATAGGTGGCCATGGATTCCCACGACATCTTTGGCGCGCCAGGTAGGGGGATCACTTGTGTGAACCCGAGAGCGTCAATAGCGCGTCATCTTCATCACCATTCTTGTCATTGACGGCGTCATCAACTATGGCGCCCAAGAAGAAGTCCGGAGCCGCAAATCACTCGTCCACCTCGAAGGCTCCACCGCCCGCGACTGCCGATGTTGCGGGGAATGCGGGGGCGCGCGAGGGTGTGGATGTTGCGGGGGATGTGGTCGGCGCAGGCGGTGTTGTCACCACCTGCCCCACGGCCGAAGCAGGAACGGGAGGCATCGGGGAAGGACAGCATCAGCAACATCCCAGCGGCCATGCTCCACGAGGTACGAGTGGAGGGCTTATTCCGCCTGCACCTCTTCTCCTCACCGAAGGGCACAGGCGCAGTGGTGGCGCTCGTTCTGGGGCGAATCACAACCCTTCGGCCGCCCCCGCCGCGGGCGCGACCGCAGAGCATGCGCCGCCTCCGAAACGAGCTGACCCAGTTACTGTGCCCAACGGGGCCGCTGGCCTTCAAGCGCCTCCACCGCGTCACCATGCCATCCAAGTGGCTGGTTCGGAACCACGAGGGTGCGGCGCGGTCACTACCGGCACCGTCAGGGGCCGAGCGACACCGCGATCTACATCATCATCACCTATGCCGAGCACTGCCTCAGAGGCCATGGCACGGGCTCAACTACTACTGAGATTCCCGCCGGCAGCCGATCATATGGATGAGTGGCGAGCCACCATCCAAAGCCTGATTGGCTTCACCGAGGCGGGAGGATCACAGCGAGCTGGCCCGCCATGGCTTCCCCAAGCAGTGACAACGGCCCGTGCTGCTGGCCGTACGGAAGGGGCCACCGCCACGGTGCAATCCCCACCACGGCAGCCAGCGCGGGAGCCGCGAAACCAAGAACCAGATGACGTCTTGATGGCCTCTTCTGACCCTCGAGCGCGTCCAGGCCAACGACGAGCCCCGGAGGACGGGCGGAGGGAAGGCGCGCGCGTCGTCGTCGAGCGACGCCGCGACAACCACCGCCGGTCCAATGGGTGCGATGGCCTCGATGTCGACGAACCCGCACTCGAAGACGGCGGGTGCCTGCCTTTCGAGGTTGGGTGCCCTGCTTTCACCCGTGAGCTGCGGCAAGTCCGTTGGCCATCCGCTCGCATGTTCAAGCCAGAGATTCCAGAGAAGTATGATGGGAGGCTGAACCCGGCAGAGTTCTTGAGCATCTACACCATCGCTGTTCAAGCTGCCAGGGGAAGAGATGAGAAGGTATTCGCCAACTACTTCCCTTTGGCACTCAAGTCAAATGTGAGGTCTTGGCTGATGCATCTGCTGGAGAACTCCATTTCGACCTAGGCTGACCTGTGCCATGAGTTCATTGGCGCCTTCACGGGTGGCCATCAAGAACCAGGGCGGCCCAGCGATTTGCAGCTTCTCCAGTAGAAAGAAGGAGAGTCTCTGTGAAAGTATTTACATAGAAATATCCTAGATATCCACCCGGCAGCTGTGATAGCCGCCTTCCAATCCAACGTGCGCAACCGCAGGATACGTTCCAAAATGAATGTTCGGCTGCCCAAGACTGTGAAGGAGCTTTACACCTTGGTGGACAAATGTGCTCGGGTGGAGGAAGGGAGGAAACTCCCTGGAGAGGAAGATTGCGTCGACATCGACTCAGAGGATGACGACGAGTCCACCAGTCAGAGGAAGAAGAACAAGAAGCGCAAGGATAAGGCAGTGATGACCGTTGAGGGATCGGGCATGCCTAGTACCGGCAAGAAGGCTAAGGCCGAAGCCCCCGGCAAGGGAGTTGCCGCGTGCACTGACTGCCGGGAGGCTGCGGCTGCCGAGAAGGCTGGGAAAGGTGATGGGCCATATTGCAAGGTTCATCGGACCAAGGGCCACGATCTCCAAGAGTGTCACCAGGTTGAGTAGCTCGTCAAGAAGCCGAGGGCTGAGTATGAGAAGCATGATAAGGAAAAATGTCAGAATGGTACTGCCGGGAAGGGCCGGGGTGGTGAAGCAAATCGTCCCGGCAAGGCTCCTCGGAACCAAGGAAAACCTGCCAGGGGCCGGGAGAAGGAGGATTGCAATGCTGAAAGTGATGGAGGGGATGAAGAGGAAACCAGCGAGCAGGAATTCCAGAAGGCCACTAACGCCCTGTGTATTGACGGGGGTGCATCTTTGCACTCCTCTCACCGCCAACTTAAACAGTGGGGGCGTGAGGTCAATGCCGCGGAGCCAGTGGCAGATTCTCGGAAGCCGCTCAAGTGGTCACACACGCCCATCATCTTTGATGAAGAGGACCATCCTGACCGCACCACTGCGGTAGGGTGCTTGCCGTTGTTGGTCTCACCAACGATTCGCAACCTCAAAGTCACAAAGATGTTGGTTGACGACGGGGCCGGGTTGAATCTGATTTCCCCAAAGGTTATCAGCAAACTCCAGATAGCAGAGGAAGAGCTTAAGGTTACTGGCACATTTCAAGGAGTCAATCCCGGCAGGAGTCATCCTAAGGGAAAGATCACGTTGCCAGTGACATTTGGAGGGGAGTTGAACTATCGGACTGAGAAGGTTGTGTTTGATGTGGTCGACCTCCCCTTGCCATATAATGGAATCCTTGGACGCCCAGCTTTGGCAAAATTCATGGCGGCATCCCACTATGCCTACAACACTTTGAAGATGCCAGGCCCAGTGGGTGTCATTTCCATCCCATCAGATAAGAAGGACGCAATTATTTGCGTGAATAAGATGTACCGGGACGCAGTCACGGCAGAGGCCGCGGAAGCTGCAGTTCCCGCCAAGGAAATCAAAGGAAAGAAGAAGGCTAGCAGAGACACCAGCAAAGAGTCCGGGAAGCGTACCTCTTCGAGGTATGCTATGCCTGTGGATGACGTGCCGGAAAGTTCCAACAGCAAGAAGTCCAAGGCTGCTGCACCCCATGTGAAAAAGGTCCCGGCAGGGCTGGCTGGCGCTGATGGTACTTTTACTATCAGTGCCACCCTTGACGACAAATAGGAAAGCGCGTTCGTTGCCTTCCTGCGGGCGAATATCGATGTGTTTGCCTGGCAACCATCTGATATCCCCGGTGTTCCCAGGGAGGTAATCGAGCACCACCTTGCTGTCTGCCCACATGCCCGACCCGTCAAGCAGAAGGTCTGGAAGCAGGCCTTGGAGCGGCAACAGTTCATTGCCGAGGAAATCAAGAAACTTGAAGCAGCCCGGCAAGGTCAGATATGGATCAGGATAAAGAAGAGCACGACAGCGAAGGCAACCCCAAGGACGCGGCAAGGAAGAAAGTAGTGCAGCGCCCAGTGTACTTCGTCAGCTCTCTATTGTAGGGGGCTAGATCAAGGTACTATGGTGTGCAAAAGTTGATTTTTGGCCTTATCATGGCCTCAAGGAAACTGCGCCACTACTTCCAAGCCCATGAGATCACGGTTGTCACTCGCTTCCCGTTGCAAAGGATACTCCGAAACCCAGAGGCTACTGGCAGAATAGTGGAATGGGCATTGGAGTTATCCAGCTTTGGCCTGAAGTTTGAAAGCACATCAATGATTCAGAGCAGGGCATTGGCAGAGTTTATTGCAGAATGGATGCCAACCCCTAATGAAGAAGTGCTTGAAACAGTTATCCCCGGCAAGGAAGCGCCCCAAGAATGGATCATGTATTTTGATGGTGCCTTCTCCCTACAAGGTGCGTTGGCTGGTGTGCTTCTCGGTGCTCCCACTGGAGAGCACTTGAAGTACATCGTCCAGATGCATTTTCCCCTGGAGGAGGCAACCAACAATACAGCAGAGTATGAAGGGCTCCTTGCCGAGCTCAGGATTGCCACTGAATTGGGAATCAAGAAGCTGATCATTTGAGGAGACTCGCAACTTGTGGTGAAACAAATCAACAAGGATTACCAAAGCCCATTGATGGAGGCATACATTGAGGAAGTGAGGAAATTAGAGGAGCACTTTGACGGATTGCAAACAGAGCACGTACCCCGTGCGGAAAACAGCATCGCTGATCATCTGTCAAAGTGTGCTGCACAAAAGCTTCCTGTGGAACCAGGAACTTTTGTTCTCCATCTTACTTAGCCCTCCGTATCCCCGACAACAATGGCCCGAAAGAGGAGGAAATTGGACTCCGGTAAGCCTCTCCCGGTAGAGCCCCTCAGGGCTCCTGGCAGGGACCCTGCCGGGAACAACTCCCCTTCGATTGCCGGGCTGCACCCTCCTGCCGGGCCACTGGTCCCCGCGGTCGAGGAACGCGCTCCCGCAGATGAGGAGGTGCTGCTAGTCCTTGTTGCCGAGCCCCAGGCTCCAACTTGGGCAAGGCACATAGTCCATTTCTTCCAAACCGGAGAACTTCCCGAAGAGCAAGAAGAAGCTCAAAGAGTAGCCCGGAGGGCCAGTATATATCAGTTTGTCGATGACACACTATACAGAAGAAGGCCCAACGGTGTGAAATTGAAGTGCATTTGCCGGGAAGGAGGAAAGGAACTGCTGGCAGAAATACACAAAGGCATGTGGGCTCCCACATTGGATCAAGGGCTTTAGTTGGGAAAGCATTCCGGCAAGGATTCTATTGGCCCACAGCCCTCCAAGATGCGGTCGAGCTAGTCACCAAGTGTGAAGCCTGCCAGTTCCATTCCAAGAACATCCATCTGCCTGCCCAAGCTCTTCAGACAATCCCTTTGTCATGGCCGTTTTCGGTCTGGGGGCTCGATATCCTCGGCCCTTTCCCCCGAGCTGCCGGGGGCTTTGAATTCTTGTTCATTGCAATCGACAAGTTTACAAAGTGGCCGGAAGTAGATGCCATGAGAAAGGAGACTGCTCAGTCAGCTATCAAGTTCTTGAAAGGATTGGTGTGCCGCTTTGGGGTCCCTGCACGGATCATCACCGACAACGGCACCCAGTTCACGAGCCGTGCCTTCATGCAATATATTCATGCCCTCGGAAGCAAGATCTCATTTGCCTCTGTTGCACATCCCAGAAGCAATGGACAAGCTGAGAGGGCGAACACTGAAGTGTTGCGAGGACTCAAGACAAGAACATTTGATAAGCTGCAGAAGTGCGACAGGCGATGGATCGACGAGTTGCCGGTGGTTCTTTGGTCCCTCAGAACGACACCAAATCAAGCTACCGGGCAGACTCCCTTCTCCCTAATCTATGGGGCAGAAGCAGTTATCCCCATGGAACTCATTTACGGGTGCCTCGAGTGCTTGCCTACGATGAAGTAGCGCAGGATCAGCACCGGTGTGACGACGCTGTGCTTCTTGAGGAGAACCATCTCCGGGCCGCTACTTGTGCTGCACGCTATCAGCAAGCCCTGCGCCGCTATCACAGCCGCAGGGTTCATGCCCGGTGTTTTGAGGAAGGCGACCTTGTTCTTAGGCGCGTTCAGTCCTCCAAGGGTGCAAACAAGTTGACGCCGAAGTGGGAAGGCACTTACCGGGTAGTATGAGTCACCAGACTTGGCGCAGTCCGTCTGGAGACCGGAGATGGCATTCAATTGCAAAACTCATTGAACATTGAACATCTCCGCAAGTTCTACCCGTAAAGCACGGCTGTTGGGCCCTGCCCGGCAGCCACCCTTTTGTACAGGCCTTGCCTCAGTTGCATGTAACCCCTTGTACAAAGCCAGGCGCAGACCCTAAGCAACAGAGAAATAAATGAAGCGCTGGGGGGCCCCCGACAAGTTGCATGCATGCATAAGCATATCATGAGCATTGCATGTTCATGTAGATAAGATCGCATCTGGCATCATTTTCATCTGCATAAATTGCAGGCTCCTATCGTGGATTCAGCCCAGGAGGAGATAAGAAGATGAGCCTATACTGCGATCTCCGGCAAGCCAAACAGATAAGTTCTTCCTTGTATCCATACATGATTCTGTAAGTAAAGACTTGTGCATGAGAAAACCTTGCTACCCTTTGAAACTTAGGTGTTCCCACCCTTCGACTCGAACGTTGCTTCGGTCAGGGTGGTTGCAGTGGCCTTTGTTGAAAAAGGACTGGCGGGGGGCTGGTCCCTCTTCACGATTTGTGCCCGGTAGGCCTAAGTCCCCGGCAACAAAACAGAGGGTACCGGCAGGATAGCCTGCCGGGGGAAACTTGTTTATTTATAAATATAGAGGCATCCCACCTCTGCATGGACATATACATGCACGAGTCACCGGCAAGGTTTATCTTTTTCATTAATATGCTTCAAACAAGTACAGACCTTACAGGACACAAACATGGATTCAAGAGATTACATTATTTAAACTAAAATTTGGCAAGTGCCTGCAGATTTAAGATTGAAAAAACATAAGTGCCCTGTAATGCCCTTTCTTGTCCCTCTCCTCCTAGGCACTGCGGTAGGAGGGGAAGAGGGCAAAAGGAGTGCCTGGGCAGAAGCCCAGCCTGACCCTGTCGGGCTCTAGGAGAGGTACCCTGTCGGGCTCTAGGAGAGGGCACCGACGAAGGCGACGATGAAGAGCATGGCGGAGCCGACCCGTCGACCGCCACCACCAGGGCCAGCAGGACGCGGCAGGGCTAACGGAGCTGCATTCCGCGAGGAAGCTTGCCGGGGTCCAGCTGGAAGGCTGTTGGAGGAGCCGGAGGCACCACCTCCACCCTTGCTCCCAACTCCCCTGCAAATCACCTTGCCGGAGAGGGGATGCAGATGGTGCTGCCACCGCCTGACGATGACGGTCCGACTAATGCTCAGCCGGAGTCAGAATCGTCGCCCTCCCGGTCGATGCCGTCGTCATCACCGTCACTGTCCTCCTTGTCGCTGTCGCTCGAGGAGGAGCTTTCGTCGTCGGTCGAGCTCTCCGTGCAACACCCTAAGCGAGCACCCGAGCTCCCAAAAATCTTGACGGAAAGGAAACCGTCCTCCATTAACTTAAAGTGGAGGACGTGCCCTTCCGACAAGCTATGGGCATGAGCAAAAGTCTTCCAACCTCGACGGAAGTACATGACGTGAGGGGCGGGGAAATCTACATCCACCCGTATGCTGCCATTTCCGCAGCCCCTCATGTGCAGCCTCAACGCTCGTGGGTGTTCGAGCTCCATCGCCCTTGCGAATGGAGTAGGGAGGCGGAGGCGGCCGTGCGAAGGCTTATATAGCCTGATGACGAACTCCAGAGGCTGGTCTCCGACATGGCCCTCCAACGGAGGAGGAACGTCTGGTGGGGGCGCGATCAGAGCGCCGCCCCGTCCCCCTCCTCCGCGAGCGCCACGACGACCACGGCCTCGTCCTCTTCCTCCTCCTCTCACAGCGGGCTCCAATCCCGTGGTTTCAGGAGGAGGAGGGAGACGCTATCGAGCAGAAGCTCTCGTCACCACCACCAGAGTACCACGGCGCCCTCGTCCCCTCACCATGGCGAGCGAAGAACAATTGAGAAAGGGGAGAAGGAAAGTGTGTGAACAAACACACCGCTCCTGCCCCTTTTTATAGAGAAACAGGGCAGGGGGCTGGCTTCTCATTCAGAAGGTAATCGCCCTGCTCCTCCAATGCGGCTTCCCTGCGCCTTCAACGACTCAGGGAATCCAGGCTGACCTTCTGCGCCAATCTGCGACGCCTAGCTTTCTGCCATGGCGCCCGCCCCCGCGCCCTCCGCTTCCGCCACCTACCCTACGCAATGCATGCGGTACACGTGGCGGATGCACTTGAAGTGGGAGGCAAGTGGGGCGGCAGTTTCTGCCCCGTGATCGTGGGGCACGGGCAACCCACGGATCGTGGTCCGTTTTTCCCATAACGTTGCGCACGACGCGTGGGAAAACCGGAAACTGACCCAAGCTCGGGTTAATAAAGAAGCAAAGAAGATCTCAAAGAGCGAAGCCACCCCTGCGCTCCTGCCTGTGCACTGGTTAGGGCCTACCCCGACGACGCCCAGGGGCGTGTTCGTGCCTGGCCCGGGGGCTCCTGTCGGTGCAACAAACCCTAGGTCCGTTGCCCAGACTGTGCACAGGCCCAAGGACAAGATTACAACACCAAGATCAGATCAAGGCATGAGAGACCTGTTCTTTGAAGGACCAAAGTGCAGTTCAAGAAGACCAAGATGAGCCAGAGAAGCAAGATATCGCTAAGGGAAGAACCTCCTCTACCGGGCAGGTGAGCCTGGTAAAGGTTGGGTTTGCTCCGGAAGCAAGTCCCAGAATCATCCCGGCAGGCCTGCCGGGGCTTACGGAGGCAAAACACTCCACCGCACCACCCCATCACGACGCACGTCATCGATCAGTGCGGTGCCAAGCTCCAAAGTGACTAAGTGGCTGCTGTTTGCCACATGGCAGCCACTTCCTACAGATAATACCCCCGGGCGACACCCGTCCTGAGACGTGTCAAGCAAGCAGGCGTGAAGCTGGCAAAACAGCCCGGCAGGGCCTGCCGAGCAAGCTGAGATGTGACGTTGAGCGACGCATTTAATGCGCTCTATCAGCCTGCAGAGTTAGGTATGATAGCACTATTTGCTATCTAATCAGTATGCAATGACTAATTTGCCACTGTGGTGACCCCTTGATCTATAAAAGGAGGCCCATGGCGACCGTAGAAAGGGTTGACTGATCCGGACCCTTACACACTCATACGCGCGTAGCTGCTCTCGCCCCGAGGCGACTTTGCCGGGCAAGAGCGCTGCGTTCATCCACCATTTTTCCACCATCAATCCACCAAAGCAGGAGTAGGGTTTTACGCCTCACGGCGGCCCGAACCTGGGTAAAAACTGCCCATGTGATCTCTGCCGCGCTGTGTGACGCTTCTCCGCTCTTTGTGCAACGTGCCCATCCCGCCGCCGAACCAAAAGGGGCTCATGGCCCCATAGTTGGCCATGGATTCCCACGACACATTTATTTAGGAAATCACTTTTGTTCAACTTTTACTGCAAACTGTGCATGTCGTCTACTCCTCACAAACAAGAACATGATATTATGGACAAAATTTTATGCCATGTAAGTCAAAAAACTAAATGTCCTCAAAATAGACTTGTGCTTGGAGTTTAGACTGAATGTACCAAGCATTCTGCAAGTGTTATGTAACAAATTTCAGACTTGTGCTTGGACAGTCTGAAAGTACTCCACGGAGTAAAATTTCAGACTTTCAGACTTGTGCTTTGACATTCTGGAAGTACTTGTGCTTGTACCAAATTTTATACTTTTAGACTGACAGTCTACAAGATAACATTAACAAAGATGACAGTCTGAAAATTACTTATGCTTGTACCAAAATTCAGACTTTCAGAGTTGTGCTTGGACGGTCTGAAAATGCCAAATTTCAGACTAGTGCTTGGACAGTGTGAAAGTCTGAAAGTACCAAATACTTGTGCTTGTACATGTCATCTATGTCATACATAATATTAGTACTTCCAGACTTCTTCGGCATAAAGAGTACTTGCAGTACATAATATTATGTTAGGAAATCATTTTTGTCAACTCTTACTGCAAAATCCAAGCACAATTCTGTATCATATCAAGTTTATTTAGAATTACATAATATTTTGGCATAGATATCTGAAACTACTCTTTGCTTTAAAATAGTGCTTGGAGCATATGTTGTATTCTCTAGGATAAGATTAAAAAATTCCGGATCTTTGGAAATGATATGAATGGCAAGCATATGAAAATTTTGTGAAAATGATATATTTTAATTGTGAGTAACAATATCTTGGAAGCTTACAATGATTTTTAGGCAAAGGTGAGCAGTACAGTAGCTAACCCACTAGCAACACAATATGTTATACATACAGAGAGCTAAAAGAAATTACTAAGGACAAAACATCCATCAATCTAACTGAATAGGTATACTGCCAGCATATATGCTTATTCCAACGAAAAAAACACTTGTGATAAATGTGAACTATAGTGCAAAAACTTAGTTTAGTATGTACTGACACTTTCCTGTACCAAATTCAGTTAATTCGGAGAGACCTTTATGCGGTGTTGATTAGCCATAACAAAAAAGAAATATGCTTCAAAATTTGGACTGGACAGCTAATTCATGTTCTTCTGGAATATGCTTATTTCCAACTTGAGAGGAACAACAGGGATATCTCTTTGTATCCATGCACAAAAAATTAAAACTGGACAGGCTTGCTGTAGTTTGCTAATACTAAGATTTTAGAGCAGTTCTGTGTTGTGAAATTTCATCGTCTTGTCAGATATTGTACATGAGAACAAACTAATCTCATTGTACCTATTAAAGTACCTGCATGTGAAGTGCTTGTTAGCAGAAGACTATAATCCGTTACACTTGCAATATGTGCCACTTCACTGATTTATGAGATTTCACTATCTATTTGTCCAGTAATGCTATTGAAACTAAAATCATGATAGTTTTGGTTTAGTGAATCAATTGTATTAGCTCTTTGGTCTTCCGAGCTTTTATCACATTGCGATTGTAAAAAGAACAACTGCAACTTTTTTTACCTTTTGTATGTAGAAAAGAAGACTCTCTTTCTGTGTTTCTTTTTAATTTACAATCTTAACTATGCAACCTTGGAATTGGGCCTGATTTCTCCACTTTTATGTTTTGAGGTGATTAAGAGGTCAGATCTTTGGATATTGTCATAAAATGCAATTTCTGCTCTGCGTATGATGGATAGATCGAAGCTCGTCGACTAGTACTAAGTTCATCCTCCGCTGTTTTGCTGCTGCATCTCGAACTGAAATGGAGGGAAGTAGAGTGACGTCGCCTTTAGGAGAGCCCACAGTTCCAGTAATCACAAACCATGTACCAAGACTATCAGGTGAGAAGACACAATCCAAAAAAGGCAAGAATATCTTGTCATTACCTAATTTCTTCTTTAATTCCTTCTTTGATGTTTTGGTTTAGTGAAAAGAAAAATAACCATTTTGTGGTTCACTGGTTATAGGTATTATTGTTCTTCTTGAACTCATGACTGCTCTTGAGTGATTAAACTGTCCAGTGGCTTTCTCTGTCCAGCATAGACGCATTTAGGTTGCGTTTTGCGTTGAATTTAAACTTACACAGAGAAAAGAAGAATTCTTTATGTTTCAACAATTCCCACCAAAACTGTGAGTCTCCATTTTTACTTTTGACACTGGTGATACAGTGTTTTTTGATGTATTTGCTTCTCAGTATCTTTTGCCACATCCCATCAGTATTGTAAATTTTCCACCACCACTTACACAGCAAGGCTCTATTCATGAGGGCTAAATTTTGTATGCCTAATCCTCCCATATCTTTGGGCTTACAAACCTCTGACCATTTTACTAAGTGATATTTTTTCTTATCATTGGTTTCCTGCCATAACAGTCTAGCCCTAAAGAAGTTCATTCTTTTTTCAACTCCTACACGCAAGCCATAAAAAGACATCATGAAGTATGGGATCCCAGTTAGCGAGGACTATATCAGGGTCAGTCTCCCAGCACTAGCTAGCAGCCTCCCTTGCCAAGTCCCACATTTCCTCTCCATTTTGTCATCAGAAGGCTTCCAGTTTTTGTTTTTAATTCTTTTTTATCAATAGGAAGCCCTAAGTATTTCACAGGAAGTTCTCCCACAGGGCAGGTAAAGATCCTAGAGTATTCTTGCCTTTCATCAACAGCTGCACCAAACAAGAAAATCTCACTTTTATGAAAATTGATTTTCAAGCCAGACATTTGTTCAAACAAGCATAGTATATATTTTAAGTTGCAAGCACTTTCATAATCATCTTGCATAAGAAATATAGTGTCATCTGCATATTGCAGCATATTGACTCCACCTTCCAAATTATCAGCCAACAAACCTTTGATTAGGCCAGCTTTTCTGGCATTATCCATTAAGATCGCCAAGGCATCAACAGCTAGATTGAACATCAAAGGAGACAGAGAATCTCCCTGTCTTAGCCCTTTATGTGTGGGGAAATAAGGCCGATAAGTTTCATTAACCTTGATACATACTTTCCCTCCTCTTATTGTCCCCATAACCCAATCTATCCATTTGTCAGGAAAACCTTTTCCTTTTAACATCTGGAAAACAAAGGGCCATTTTACTTTATCATAGGCTTTTACAAAATCCACTTTTAACAACAAAGCACTCTGTTTTTTTGTATGAACACTGTTCAGTGCTTCATGCAACACCAAGATCCCTTCCATTATGTATCTCCCTTTAATAAATGCAGTTTGAACTAGGGAAACTATAGTATTAGCTACCAGATTAAGTCTATTCATTAGAACCTTAGTAAAACTTTTGAAGCTCACATTCAGCAGGCAAGTCGGCCTAAACTTTTGTATCTGATTTGCCTCTTTAGTTTTTGGCACCAGGGTAATAATACCATAGTTCAGTCTCTTTATGTCTAATTCCCCATTATAAAGATCATCAAACATTTGTTTGTTATCATGTTTAACCAGGTCCCAAAAGTGTTGATAAAATTCAGCAGTAAAACCATCTGGGCCAGGAGATTTATTATGGGCCATCTGGAAAATTGCTGTCTTAATTTCCTCTAATGAGAAACCCCCAATCAGTGTCTCTTTATGCGCTGGTAGTATTTTATCAGGATTATCAATACACAAAGAGATACTTGATACTTCAGCATATCCAAATAAATTTTTGTAGAATTTTGTAATATAATCAATTAATTCTTTTCCCCCTCAATTCTCCCTTCTTCCTGATCCAAACCTGTTATCTTGTTTCTCCTACGTCTCCCATTAGCTTTCGCATGAAAATATTTAGTGTTACAATCCCCATCAATCAATTCTTCTATCTTTGCTCTCTGTTTCCATTTAGCTTCTTCCTGACTCAACAATCTATCCATTTGTGCTCTAAGCTCCATTTGTTCTTTTCTATCAGCTGCATTTAATCCATATACCTCACATTTTTATCTATATTGTCCAATTTTATAAGTATATGTTTTTTAAGCTCTCTATACCATGCATTCAAGTTCCTATTCCATCCTTTCAGAACTGGTCTCAAGCTTCTTTTTTGTCTGCCAATTATCCATGCTAGAGGTTTTAGATCCATTTGTTCTCCAAGTTCTAATTACCAACTCATCTAGCCCCTCCCTGAGAAACTAGGAGTTTTCAAATCTGAATAAAGGGTCATTTTTAACTACTTCTCCAGTATCCAAGAATAAAGGCACATGATCAGATTTTTCTCTACAGAGAGCAGAGGCATCAGTTAAAGGATATATATCCTCCCATTCCACATCACAAAGTATTCTATCTAATTTTTCAAAAGTAGGCTGGGGTAAATTGTTACGCCAAGTATATTGTCTCCCATGCATATCAAGCTCTCTTACCCTTGCCTGTTCTATGATAGCATTGAAAAGAAAACTCCAATGTCCTGGAGTACCAGGTTTATTCTTCTCAGATGCAGATGCTTTCCTAATAATGTTGAAATCCCCTCCTATTAGGATGGGGTTCACACTATTTTGGAAAATCCTAAATAGTTCAGCTAAAAATCTTGCTTTGCCAGAAGGCTGTGCATCTCCATAAACAACCACCAAATCCCATATAAATTTATTTTTAACATCTTGCATAGTCATTTTAATATGATATTCCCCATCTTCATGAGTAATGACATCTAGAGTTGTATAATTGACCCCTAGCAGTAGCCCCCCAGATTTCCCTCTAGAAGGTACATGGTGCCAATGAAAATCTATACCTGCACAAATCCCATGAAGATCATTTTTAGAAAATTGTTCTCTCATAGTTTCTTGGAGTCCTATAAATTCTACTTTCATATCCATCACCATTTCCCTCATGAACCTTTTTTTTGATATCACCCCCAAAACCTCTCATATTCCAAAAAACTCCTCTCATTTCTTTCTTCTTTTTTTACCAGATCCCTCTCTTTTCTTGATTTTTATAATAGATTTCTTGCCGGAATTCATGGAAGATCTATCATTATTATTTTTTTTATTGGAAAACATATGTCTGAACTCCTCCCATCCTTCTATCTCCTCTTCCTCCCCACTTTCTATATCCCCCCTATCAATTCCTCAATATCATGTTCCCCCGTGTCAATCAACAAGGTATCCTCTGATTTTTTTTCAGGATTTTTACTAATCTCTTCTTTTTTCTTATTATTATTGGTCAGCCAGAGGTCCATCTGGCCTTCTCAACCATTTTAATAAGATTGATATTATGTTCAATCTTATCAATATCATCACCTAGATTCACTCCCACTTTTACAGCAACTTCATATAAAGCATTTTGAGAGGACTGGAGTATGTTAGGTATGTCTTCCTTACCATCATTGTCCTTTTTAGCAGCCCTCTTCATTGTTAGTTGTTCAATGTTGCAGTCTTCCTCCCCTTTGTTTCTGTCACTCCTTCTATACATATCTAAGTTCTTGGTATCCAACTCTCCTCTCTCAGCTTTCTTGACCATGTGCTCAAAGAAATCTTGATCCTGACTAGCACTATATTCCACAGGCTCTAAATATCCATCTCCCACTTCCTCTCCTCCAAGTGCCTTTAGTTGTTTATCAATATCCTCCAAGGTATCCATATTTTCTAAGGCTTCTTCCTCAACAGTGTTCCCCCTCTCTTCTTCCCCATCTTCAGTCACTGGTTGTGAATTTTCTGCATCATCAAGCTTCTTCACTCTCTGTTGCAAAAGTTCATGTTGTCTTTTAATTTCTCTTTCCAGGGCAGATTTTATCTTCTCAGCCTCTTGTCTTTTTCTCTCTTCAGCAGCCAACTGTGCAGCCTATCTAGTAGCCGTCTCCTCCACCAACTCTAATCTGGCCAGTAATTTCTTTTCCCCTTCTGACAACTCCACTTCACCATTATATTTGTTGTGACTACTTTCTCCATCATTTTCTTTCTTTTGTGAGTTATTAGCCACCACTTTCTCATATTGTGACAGAGACATCCCACCCCAAGGCACACTTGTTTTCTTTTTGTCCTCTTGGTCTCCCCTCATTTTTTTAGTCTCCTTTTGTTCAGCAACTTCATCCAAATTAATGTATTCAAACACTTTCCTTTTTTCCCCTCCTCAATTTTGTACCATCCCTGTTCAGCAACTGATTCTAGTGTGAATTCAATGTCATAAAGCAGCAATTCTTTTGTTGTAATCTATGTCCCTGAGGGGATCTTATGTAGGTCTCTAACCCCCACTTTCAGTCTGATTTCCTCCCTGTTATGTATATGTTCTACATCCACTTCCACCACAGGCCCCAAAGCTGATCCAATCTCATATACTCCTAATTAATGTCTCAATGAATCTGGGACCCCATGCATCTAGATCCATATGGAGTGTAACTTGCCTTTGGCCTTGTCATCAGGGCTCCAGAAATCAACCTCTATCACTGCTTTTGCACCAAGAAGTGTAAAATTTTCAAAGTTTTTCAACTCCACCAATTTAGCTTTATTGAGGAACCTCACCAGAAAAGTTTTTGGGCTTTAAAACTTGGCCCTCCAAGTCCACCCCCAGTCAAACATCCTTGTCAGTCCCTGCACCAGAGTAGTTTCATTCAGTTGCCCAGAGTGTACAGTAAGGATGGCCATAGGGTTAGCATGTTCCACAGCAGATATATCTTTTGTATTCTAAACTAGGAGACATCCCAGCCCTCTAGCTCCATATCCTACATATTTAGCTATTGATTTTGGTTGTCTGAGGATAGTAGAGTCTTCAGTCTTGTGAGAACTCCTATGACAAACCACACAGAACACATTATTCTTGCAGTCCTTGCTAATATGTCCATTCTCTTTGCATTTCCCATACATAATTTCCTTTCCATGCCCTCCTTCATTTTTGTTTCCACTTCCTTTGTCACTAGCTTCTTTCTGTCCATTGGGAACTACCAACACCCCCCATTTTGGTACATTAGCCAGTAAATATTGGTAGCGTTGCGCCATTTGCTCTGGGGGTATGAACCCCATCTGACCCATACCAAGGCCCATTGGCAAGATCTGGGGAAAATTCTGTATAGGAGCAGCAGGTCCATTCCTCACTTCATCCTGTTTTCCCCTCAGGTATCCCTCTCTGTGAGAAGGGTCTCCCTCTTCCCCCCCCTCTGTCCAGCTGAGCTCACTTCAAAACTGTTCTGAAATCTATCTCCTCCATTTCCACGCCCAAATCCATCTCCACTTCTAAAATTCCCCACCCCATCTCTTCTATCTCCATAGCTGTGATTTCTATCTTCAAATCTCCCAGAATTTATGTCTGGAGGGGAATTATTTCTACCAAAGGGAAAATTACCTCGGCCCCCGAATCCTCCTCGCCCTGGCCCAGGCTGCTACACCCCTGACCTCCCCGCCATCCTCTCCTCCTCGTTGATCTGTGATTCCACCACCTCTCTCTCACAACCAGGGAGGAAGAGAAAATCAAGGTAGTCTAGGGCAGGGATGGGGTTAGGTTTTATACCTGTCTTGCCCCAGCCCCCACCCACGCAGCCGTGTTACATGCCTTTTTCGGCCCAACTATGTCATTTTTAGGCCCAATTAGGTCCCCCTTTTTTTTCTATCTATATGAGGCCTTTTTCCCCTCATTATCCATTTCCATCACACTATCTACAAAATTAATATTCCCAGGAATATCAAATGTTTCCCTGTATGTCTTTTTATCATTGTCATCAACCCCCATTTCTCCCTGTCTGATCACATAATGAATTTCAAAATCATCATCTCCTTCCACTCCTAACCAGCTAGGAATTCTATATAAATCCTCAAAATTGGGAATCAGAGGCCTCATTTTAAGCAGAGCCAAATCAATCGACCTGTTGTGATATTTCCCCCAATTTGGGGAATCCACATCAGGGAAAATATTTTTGTCTCCCTCTTCCCTCACTGTCTCTTTCTCACTGTTCTTCCTCTCCCCACTATCCCCATTCAACAACATGCTCTGGACGTATTTATCCATTTTTTCCTATTTCTTCGATTCACCGCTCAATACGATGGATTTTCTTAGCATCTCTACCTAGCAATCCCCCACTATCATATAGTGTATCAGATTGCAGATAAATAGAAGGGATTGGGATATTGTACATACCATCAGACGTTGATTCACCGGATTCAGAGTCTGAATCCTCACCCTCCAGCAAGCAAAAGCGGTTGCTAGACAGGGGAGAATTCAGATCTCCTTTCCGGCTAGTCGAGCGGAATGGCGCAGCTGCGGTGTTGGTGAAGGATTCAGGCGAGGGGAGCGCCTCGGAGCAGTCGCTGTTGATGCACCCCCGCCTCCCTTCCGAGCGGATCCCGTGCCGCCGACGCCGTCGATCTCGATCGGGGCGAGCCTTGAGCCCGGAGCAGGCAATGCCATGACCACCTCGCTCGCTCGCAGCGCTGCCGAATTCATCGCAGGGGCCAGATTCACAGTGGAGAAGGAGAGGAACGATGCCCAGATTGGAGCCAGTTGCATCTAACCCACCCAAAAAAACTATCCCACCCAAGAGGTGCTAATTGGAGCTAGTTCTCATGGGGCCCACTGAAAAATCACTTTTCTCTCTCTATCCCGCCAGCCAAGTGGTGCTAATTGGAGCTAGTTCTCGTGGGGCCCACTGAAAAATCACTTTTCTCTCTTCATCAAGTGCATTTGTTGTCAATCTAACCCTGTCATCCAAACACCTCTTTGGCTAGAGTTAGTTCAGGGTTAGTCATGAGCTAGAAGCTAACTCTAACCTCTAGCTAAGTTAGAGTATCCAAACAAGGCCTTTGTCTGGGATCTGCGGCCAGCTCAAATTTGTTTGGGCCAATAAGTCCTACTGGCCACGAGACCAGCGACCAGAAAGAGAGAGAGGGAGAAAGATAGAGAGAGAAAGAGAGAGAGAGAGGCACAGAGCCACACAGTTCGAATGTTGCAGACTGTGGAGCAGCCCAGTGAGCCCAACGACCCTTACAATTTGTAGAATAGAAATTAGTCAAGTTAATTTGAAAATTTGGACAGAGAACACTGCTCCCTCTGTCTCATGATATAGTGCCCCTTTTCTTTACCACCCGCAAAAAAGGAAGATATAGTGCACTTCCCCCCCCCCCGAAAATGATTCAGATCTATTATCAAAAGTTCACTGAAAATACAAAGGACCTTAAACATAATAAAAATTACATCGAGATTCCAAGACCACCGAACGACCACTACCGCCGCCAGAACAAGCCGCCGACGCGCCACTGTCGCCGCTCTCTTACCAGAGCCGGCTTGACCTTGTCGATGAGGGCCGGAAGTCTTCGTGCACATGCCCTTATGGACCAGCGCCCTAGAGTCGCGGTCGTCGCCATTGAACAATATAGTGCACATGGATTTCATGAAAGTCAAGCTTCACAACTTTTTATTAAGTTTATTATAGAAAAAAGGTAAAACTACGTCTATCATAGCTTACCACAGAATTTGTTAAGCCTCCCTAAGCTTTTAACGGTCTAAAAGTTATCAAAAACATGAAATAAATAGTGGAGCATCACTATAATGTACTTCCTCCATCCTTGAAGCAGTGTATTTCAAACTTTGTTGGAAAGTCAATTTTTTTTATGTTTGACCGTATTTATACAATAATACACCAACATTTATGCCATCAAATTAGTAGCATTAGATTCATGATAAAATATATTTTCATCATATACTTATTTGGTTTCACAAACATTGATATATTTTTTCATAAACTTGGTCAAACTTTGAGATAGTTTGACCCACCAACAAAGTTGGAAGTACACTCTTTCAAGGAAAAAGGGAGTAATAAGATGATCCAACAGACAAATTATGAAAATATGCATTTATGTGTCATCGGCAAAACAAAACAATCTTTTTTGCTCACTGCAACATAAATCTATACTGAACTATTTTTTTTCTCCAGGACACATACAATCATATTTTTCCAATCGTCCTGTTGGATCATGTTATATTATTGGTGTGTTGTTCGAGTATTTTTTTATTATTTTTAGAAACTTTTACACCGTCAAAAGCCTTAACTAGTTCTGTGGCAAGCTATGATAGAAAATCAAAATATGTATCGTATGAAAATATATTTCATGAGGAATATAATGGTATTGATTTGGTATTTTTAATGATAGTAAATATTTCTATAGACATGGTCTTTGACTTCGAAAAACTCTGATACACACTATATTTTTGGACGCAAATGACAGCTTGGCGTAATGATGAAGTACTTTCTACTTGTGCCAAGAGGTCCTGGGTTAGTCGTAGTCTCTCTGCATTGCACTATATGTTGGGCTCATGGGATATAACTAAAATTTCCTACCGAATAGATCATCTAGAAGCATGTTTAGGAGATAGACCATGGGATTATCACTACATGCGCAGTACTCGCAGCGGAAGTAGAGTCGGGTAGTGCGTTGTCGCTCAGGCAAGTCGTCTCGTTCTCACGTAGCCGATCTCCCCTGAATTGACGGTCGCCGGACACCTTATACAAGTTCTCCGAAACAACACAAGTACGCTGCCTTTAATGCTATCTGAGCATGCGGGTTAGAATGTCGCACAATGCACAGCTAGGTCTGTTGACACGACTAATGGGCGTGAAGGTAGCTGGATGCAACACATGCAAAACCTACTCGGTGCAACTGCGATCACCCTTTCCCGGGTATCGTACTTCCACCTATATAGACGCCCCATCTTGGGCTCAACATTTGAGGCTAGACCTAGCGGAATCCACATCCGGGTACCGAAGTAAGACCTTGATCGAGTAGGCTCCTTCTCTCAAGCGCGGCATGATGGCTCCATATTTTACACATCTTTAGAGCTTAGGTAGATGAACCGATCTTTATGAGGCAAATGTTTTTATCACTTGTGTTGCTAATCCTTTGTGCTACAAAAAATGAAAAACTTCAAAAAGCACAAAAATATTTTGTTTCCCTTTAGTCTGTTTCAGCAGGTTCTATTGGAGAGCAGCCACCGGACCACAATGGGGAAATCGTAGAAGCAAGGTACATGTCCATTAAAGGAGAGATTATTTGAACCTCAATGGTAAAAGTGTCTAACCCTTGCTTTAACTTAAGCTTGGGGAGGAAACCACTTCTCGCACTCCCCTTCAAAACTGCATTTTCTCTTTTCTTTCGTAATTTTCTCGAGTTTAGTATTGCAAAGTTCTAAGCTTGGGGAGGTTATATTTGCATGCGTAGGGTCTTATGCAATGTTCATTATCATAGGGTTTTCGTGCAATCATGTATCCCGCTGTTTTGACATGCTTGCTTTGCTTTAGTTTCACCTAGCATGATGAAATCTTGTGACCCTCTGAAATACATTGCCATGTTCTTTTTATCCAAAAACCAATAAAGGAGTCCTTTGAACTGTTGCCTTTCTTTCACCTAATAACTTAAGTTGGGGACTCTAGTGGTGACTTGAGTAGCGATTGAATAATTGTAGATGCTTCTTGCTGATGAACCGAACATCTTTGGTTGATCCGGGACGCACAACGGGATTTATCTCCGCCAAACTATCCCCTCGGGGTACTTCGCTTTTGAGTCTTATGCAATATGACATCATGATGCTCTTGTGTAGTGTTTGAGTTCCTTATGACTAATGCGAGTTTGAAGCCTTTACACTTCCATTTCATCTTGTTTTGCTACCCTCTATGGTTCCGTGCATTGCCCACTCTCACAATGAGACTTGGCGCATTCTCCACAGGTACATCCAAACCCGTGGGAGGACTTCCTCTTGTTCTCCTACACATAAAACGCCCCATCTCCTCAAAACAGCCACCATACTTACCTACCATGGCATTTTCATAGCCATTCCAAGTATATTGCCATGCAACTTCCACAGTTACTATTCACATGACTTGAGCATTCATTGTCATAGTGCTTTGCATGATCATATAGAGCTGACATGATATCTGTGGCAGAACCACCGTTCATCATTGTTATACATGTTACGCTAGATCATTGCACATCCTGGTACACCACCAGAGGCATTCATATGTAGTCATCATTTTTAGTTTATCGAGTTGTAAGTAAATATAAGTGTGATGATCATCATTATTAGAGCATGCCCCAGTGAGTAAAAGAATGGTGGAGACCTATGAGTCCTCAAAAAAGTGGGGATGAGGCCATGAGACTGTTCTCAAAAAATGAGGAAAAAAAGAAAAAAAAGAGAGAAAACAAAAAAATGATGAGAGAAAAAGAGAGAAGGGGCATGCTCCTATCCTTTTACCACACTTGTGCTTCAGAGTAGCACCATATACTTCATATAGAGAGAGTTTTCATATACCTCATGACTATGCTAGTGGGATCTTTACATTATAGAACTTGGCTTGTATATTCTGATGACGAGCTTCCTCAAATGCTCGGGGTCTTCATGAGCAAGCAAGTTGGATGCACACCCACTTAGCTGCATTAGGAGAACTTTCATACACTTATAGCTCTAGTGCATCTGTTGCATGGCAATCCCTACTCCTTGCATTGACATCGATCATAAGGCCTTCTCCATTGACTTAATGGTCAGCTATGTTGATGCAAGACTTTCTTTGTTTTTGACTTCTCAAACCCCAATCATTATTCTATTTCCCCTTTAAGTGCGAGGCATAGGCTTGCACTCAGCTCTGCATAGGTAGTTGAGTGGTTTAATAACGCGAACAGACGATCTTGCTATGTACCTGGTATGCCTTGGGTTGTTTTTTTGAAGTGATCGCTGATGCAAGATTTCTTTTTGTCTACGATTGTCATTGCTATGTTCCCAACATAATATTGACATTCTCTCGAAACCTTTGGCAATGGGAATTTGGACTCCCCAAAAATATTTCCTCTTTCTTAACCTCCACGGCAATGGAACTAAGAGGATTGCAGGTATTACTCCCATGCTAGCTAACTTTTGCAAGCTTGCACGATAAACATGGATATCACTTTTGGACTTTGGTTTTCAATGTGTGTTTAGAGCTAGCAACAATGAGTTTAGATAGTCAACCTTCTTACTCAAGGACGAGCAAGGTCAAATCTTGGGGAGGTTGATGGCTCCATATTTTACGCATTATAGAGCTCATTTGTTGCACATTATCTTAGTATATCAAATTATATCATGTTCCATTGAGCCAAATATATGTCCATATGCATGATTTCTAGTTTTTATCCTTTTCACCGCGAGCATTGCATAATCTTTATTTTTTGTTAGTTTTTATTAGTTTTCTTTGTCTTTGTGTGTCTTGTAGGTGAGATGGACTTCCCACGTACTTAGCACGATGAAAAGAGTTCAAACGGTGGACACACAGGACCCAGAGTTAGCCATTTCCAAGGTGGAAAAAGTCATTTTTCCAAAGTGCTCCAAATCAAGATCTAAAACCATAAATTGATCGGCGTCTTTCGTATGAATCCAATGAGGCCAAAAACATCAAATTCTAAGTTCGTATGAAGAAATGGGGACCGTTTTACCAAAGGAAGGCAACAAAAGAAATCACCAGGAAAGACGACGTTCCATGCGACCGCGTGCGGTCGTTTGAGGGCCCGTTTGATGTCGAGAAAACACCGAAAGTTGCCTCTCGTGACAGGATTCTTTGTGGGTTTTGTCCCCGTTTGTTCAACCGACTTGCTTGGCCTTCAAGGGATGATTTGGGAGAGGATTGGGCTCATCTAGAGCCCTTGGATCAAAGGAGAGAAGCCACATCAAGGGAGGAGGTATAGGGAGAGCTCTTATATAAACACCATCAACCCTATCCGCCGCCTCCATCTCCATTGTCCATCATTTTCATCAAGCTTCATCTCCTCGTCCAGCCGCCGCCACATCAAGACCACCATTGGGGCAACCAAGAGGGAGACCGGAAGGGAGCCGCCGTGCCATCGCCACCATCATCCGCTGCCGTGCCACCATCATCACCATCATCCGCCGCGCCGCCATCATCACCATCATCACCACTTCTTCCCCCCATCATGGTCTCCGTGATGGGTTGTAATAACTTTTGAACCCCTCTTTGTGTGATGTTATTTGAGTAATTGTTGAATATGGGTTGGTCGATTAGTAAGTGGTTGTTTGATATGTTTCATCTATTTATGTGTGTTGCTTCATGTTGCTTATTTACCTATGTGGTAATTTAGTGATTGGAGACGTTCTATCCATTGGCTTAGTTGGAGACCTTCAACTCTTAGGCCACACATGAAGTAGATAGAGGATTGTGCAAACCGATGGACCTGTGATGTGACATGTGCATATATCTTGAGGGGAACACAATTACTCTTGGAATCACGGTTTTCCATAGAACCTAATGCCTTCATCTGATCCTCAAACCACAAGGACCTTAATATCTTTGCGTTAGGCGCCTCAGGTATGGGACAAAAAGTAGGATGAATGAGTTATCTCAATATAGTACGTCTTGAGAGATAACATTATGTCAGGGACCTCCCACCATCCAAAGATTATCGTATCCTATGATGCAGGTACTGCTTAGCCACCACGTGGCATCATCATAAAGCTTCACTCGATTCAGTGCCCGTACCGAATGAGACCGTACCTAGATGCCAACAATCTCATCTAAACCATCACATACCTCTCTTAGTTTATTTCCTTTGTTTAGTTTAGTATTTACTCTTCCGTTCTTTCTAGCTTAGCTTAATCCCTTGTTTTTACTGTTTCCTAGCAACTTACTTAAGTGAGCTATTTGAAAACTCTGGTTTGGGTGTCTACGTGGTTTTGTTAGTGACAACACAGCTGCGGGGATTGTGGTGACATCCTATTCGCTCCCCGTGGGATCGACAAACCTTACTTATCACAAAATTGCTACATAGCCGTGTGCACTTGTAGGACATCATGACACCTTTTAGGTTCACACATACTTTGTTTTGAGTTGGGTCATGTCTGACTTGGTTAGTTGGTAGCGGATCCTAGTAGAACGTGTCATCTTCCAAGTATACGAAAAAGCCAACCGACGAACTTATACAATGTGTCACGTTCTGATTTCCTTCACCACATGATATTTGCTGTTGGCATCAGGGCAAAGTTGGCCATCCTTGTGCCATCTGAGCTCTTTTCTTGACTTAAGAGGTTGACTCTTGAAACCGAAGTAACACTTAATCCGACACACATGGCATGCTTTGTTCGAGTCGGATCACACGAGAGGGCCCAAAGAATATCGCTCCAAGTCGGATGGGCAAATCTCTTATTAGTCGGTCATGCCATGCGGCACGGATCTGGACTAGTCCGAAACCTACCTATATAACCACCTAGTAAGAGAGCAGCATTTGGTCGGACCTAAACAGGTCGGTCATCATCCTGAGTTCATATATCAATCTCAAGTCTAGGACATGAAATGCAACTCGTATTTGATACTAAGAGATCTAGGACATGAAATGCAACTCGTATTTGATACTAAGAGATGACCTGTTGTTGCGTCTCATGCTTGGGTCTACTCGACTTGACTACTTATTTGAACTCGAATTTTGACTTTCAAAACCGTCCTTAGATTCAGTTGAGTCCATACTATGCGGCTAGCATCACAATGCTATATGACTAGTGAGAGCGAGCCATCTGCTGTGTTGAATGCTAGTCAAGGAAGTCAGCCCATAAAACCTTATTGACTAGTGACGATTAGAACAATATCAAACAAAATTGATATACATCAGTGATAATGTTCAAGAACCATTCTTTAATATCTAATGAACACTTAGGAAATTAAAATCATCACATGATTGCCTCTAAGGCATATTTTCAACATTGTGTAGTGGTGATGCTTGCCTTGTATAATCCTTCCCACGACCCCACCTCGTGTGGGAACTTCTAGCACTAGGTTCATCCTTTTTTACTATATTTTCGGACGGAGGGAGTACAAAGTATGTTTAGATAAAAAAGACCTTCATGAAACCTTGATTATGAGAAAACCACCTTAATTACCTCTCATGGCACGCCAGTAAATGAACACTCCACAACAAGCCAGTAATAAGAACCTACTGGTGGTGTGCGGGCCGCGGTGCACACTGCTATTAAGTTCCACCCAGAAGCGGGGCTGACAGAAATTACTAGTGACATGTGGGAAATCCCACATGCCACTAGTTAATAGCTTACTAGTGGCGAACAGTTGTGCTCTCCACATGCCACTAGTAATTCCTATCAGACCCACCGTTGGGCCCCACTTACTTGTGGCATGCAGCCTTGCTGGCACGCCACTAGTTCTTAGCTTATTAGTGGCGTGCGCTTTTAGGGTGATCGCCACTAGTAAAAGATGCCAGGTAAGCTTTTGGGTCTAAGTTAGTTTTGGCGTACCGTTTGGTTGGCTTGCCACTAGTAAGTGTCTTATTACTGGCATCCATGCCATCCCCCACGCCAGTAATAGCTAATATCAGTAACATAGCTTAGCTCACTATGCACATATGAGCTCTCTCCCTCCTCCTTCTTATTCCAACTCTCCCTCCTCCCTCCTCTTCCTCCTCTCTTCTAGTTTTTTTCTTTCTCCAAATGCCCCACACATTGTTGCCCATTTTGTGGATTTGGCTAATTAGCCTATATCTAGATGTTAATTAGTCTCTATTGCTAGATATCTACTCTCTCTCTCTCCTCCACCCTCTCTCACATGTATTTAATTGATTCTCTCTCTCGCTCGCAAAAAAATTAACACACACACTCTCTCTCTCCTTTGTTAGTGCTACTTCCCAAATCCCTCACATTCTCAATTAGTTTTCTTTTCTCCAAGTCCTCCAGCTATCTTTCCCTCTCCAACAACCACCACCACCCATAGGGCTTCACTATCGATTCATCAATGTTTCGGTTCTCTCTCATGAGAATTAACTTTTTGAATGAAATGTATATGTTAATTGTTGTGGACATGCATATATATATATGAGATGATGAAAATGTGTATTTGGCTTTCGATCAATCGTTACATTGATGAGCAACTTTGGTACCGACCATCGACCCGAGGCAACAACTAGTCGGTCCATGTGTGTTTCTTTTTTTAGGGATATGTATGAGTGGCAAATATTTTGACAAAATGTTGATTCATCAATATTTTGTCTAATTTTGGCATACTTTAGCAAATGTCATGCCGAAATTTTATATTAAGTGGTTCATTTTTTGTTATATCTTTTTATAGGGATCGATCGGGAGATATAATGGATCGAAGTTTGAAGGGTTCTGAGCGTTCACCGTGGAAGATACCAGGCGAAGGGGTAGCAAGGAGATATGTTGTGTGTGTCGTAAATGAAAAAAATCAGTAAATGTTCATGCCCCATTCTGGCTCCATAGAGGCTCATTTTCTTATGTGGGATTTCATGGTAGATAAATCACAGTGATAATGATGAAGATGTTTCCAACATCGAAGAGTTAACACATGAAGAAGTGGGAAGCGAAGAGCCAAAATAAGAAGGGATGGAGCACCTAGACACGCCCGAAAATGATGAAGAGATCGAACTGGCAGACACCCGGAACACATTATTCATTAGTGATAAGATCAAAGCGATTTTCTCGAATATCCCACATTATCTCGTTTAAACAATGGTGGAATGAGTGTAAAAGAAACACTCATCATATAGGGACTAGGGAATGTGGTGCCTTTGGATATCCGTACGACTCTCCATGCATGATGGGAACCCATACGACTGCATCTCCCGCTAGAAATCAAACTGAGCAGGAGGAGGTTGTTGTGGTGGACTGTTACCACCCTCCCCCATCCCTCGCTCTCCCATCCACTACCATGGCAACCTTCTCACGGATCAACTTGAAATCAAGCCTTGCTTTACTACCCCAATCAAATGTAAAACAAGTGAAATTGGTCTTCGGGCAACTCATTGAATCCCACTCACTTGCAGGGAAACAATCAACAACACCAAAATCCCTATCAAGAAACTGATCTCGCCTGATCCACGCAATTGTCGTCTACACCCCACCTGCCCTAGGTCGAGCAAGAGGAAAGGAGATACGGATGGGATCCTAGAGGTGCCCAATGAAGTCACCTCCTCAACACATACACTGACAACCTGCTCCACCTTAGCGACCCTTTGCCCCACTAGGTTGAACTAGTTAATTATATTGGGAAACGTAGTAGAAAACAAAAAAAATTCGCACCTATGTTCACCCAAGATCAATATGAAGATGCATAATGATACGTCCATTTTGCATCATGATTTCCTACTGTTATTTATAGTGTTTTTAATCAATATAACACTTTGTGGAGCAATTCAAATGCCTTTTCTCTCCTAATATGCAAGATTTACATGAAGAGGGAGATTGCCGGCAGCTGGAATTCTGGACCTGAAAAAGCTATGTCAGAGATACCTATTCCGCACATCTCCAAATGAGCTGAAATTTTACGGAGATTTATTTTGGAATAAATAAATAATATTGGAGCAAATAAGTACCAGAGGGGGCCACCCAGGTGCCCACAAGGCACCAGGGCACGCCCACCCCCCAAGCGCGCCCTGGTAGCTGATATGTCTCCAATGTATCTATAATTTTTGCTTATTCCATGGTGTTATATTATCATTCTTGGATGTTTTACAATCATTTTATAGCAACTTTATATCATTTTTTGGGACTAACCTATTGACATAGTGCCTAGTGCCAGTTGCTGTTTTTTGCTTGTTTTTTACTTCGCAGAATATCTGTACCAAACGGAGTCCAAACGCAGTGAAACTTTTTGGAGATTTTTTCTGGACCAGAAGACACCCAGTGGGCCAAAGAAGTAGCAGAGGGGAGGCCCGAGGTGGGCACAACCCACTAGGGCACGCCAGGAGGCCCAGGCATGCCCCCTTCGATGACCTCCCGCACCGCCTCTTCGCCCTATAAATTCCCAAATATTCCAGAAACCCTAGGGGAGTCAACGAAAGACAATTCCAGCCGCCGCAAGTTCCAGAACCACGAGATCCAATCTAGACACCATCACGTAGGGGTGCATCATCCTCATTGGTGCCTCTCCGATGATGCGTGAGTAGTTCATCATAGACCTACTGGTCCGTAGGCAGTAGCTAGATGGCTTCCTCTCTCTCTTTTGATTCTCAATACAATGGTCTCTTGGAGATCTATTTGATGTAACTCTTTTTTGCGGTGTGTTTGTTGGGATCCGATGAACTTTGAGTTTATGATCAGATCTATATCCATGAATATTATTTGAGTCTTATTTTGATCTCTTATATGCATGATTATTTATAGCCTCATATTTCTTCTTTGAATCTTTTGTTTAGTTAGGCCAACTAGATCGATTTTTCTTGCCATGGGAAGAGGTGCTTTGTGATGGGTTCGATCGTGCGGTGTTCTTTCCCAATGACAGAAGGGGCAGCAAGACACACATGTATCATTACTATTAAGGATAACGAGGTGGGGGCTATTTTTACATGAATAGATCTCGTCTACATCATGTCTTCGTTCTTATTGCATTACTCCGTTTCTCCATGAACTTAATACACTAGATGCATGCTGGATAGCGGTCGATGTGTGGAGTAATAGTAGTAGATGCAGGCAGGAGTCGGTCTACTAATCTTGGACGTGATGCCTATATATTGATCATTGCCATAGATATCATCATAATTATTTGATCTTCTATCAATTGCCCAACAATAATTTGTTTACCCACCGTGTGCTATTTCTTGAGAGAAGCCACTAGTGAAATCTACGACCCCCGGGTCTATTTTTTATCATATTTGCTTTGTGATCTATTTTTATTCGCTTTTATTTTCAGATCTATTATTCCAAAAACCCAAAAATACCTTGCTGCACTTTTTTGTTACTTATTTTATTTCACGTTTTATCGAGATCTTTTTATCCAATCTACACAAATTTTATCCCGTCAACTTGACAATTTCTGGCGCCGTTACCCGAAGAGGGATTGACAACCCCTCATACGTGTCGGGTTGCAAGTGTTCTTTGTGTGCAGGTACCGTTTACATAGTGTTGCTTGGTTCTCCTACTGGATTGATACCTTGGTTTCATAACTGAGGGAAATACCTACCGTAGTTGTGCTGCATCATCCCTTCCTCTTTGGGGAAATACCGACATAGTTCAAGCGACATCAAAAGGAATTTCTGGCGCCTTTGCCGGGGAGACATCATCAACATCTATCAGGTTCCTAATCAAAAATATCATCTCCTTGCAATTTATATTATTTGTCATTTGCCTCCCATTTTCATCTCCCCCACTTCACAAAAAGTTGCATTTTTATTTGCCTTTTTTTCGTTTGCCTTTTTCTTGTTTGATCTTTTGTTTGCTTGTGTTGCCATGTGCCTTGTATTTGCTTGCATCTTCGCTTGCTAAAAATCTATTGATATGGATCCTCATCCAGTTGCTAATCTTTTTAAAAGATCCAATCATGATGAACCAGTTGCTAGTGAGTTGAGTGCTCTAGATTGTCTTTATGAAGTTTTGCTTGAGATTCGTGAATCTGAAAATTGTGATGAAGAAATTTATGAAGTGATTCATGATAGCTCCTTGAATGAAAAGCATGATTGCAATGATTTTGCTATAAATCCTATTAATGTCAATTGTGCTAATAATATGCAAAACCCCAAGCTTGGGGATGCTAATTTTGCTATATCCACTACTTATTGCAATGATCATGATTGGGGTGATTCTTCTTATGATCTTGAAAATTTATTTAAGCCTCATGATGAATATGATATTGATAATAATGTTTGCAATAATATTTAAAGTGGGTTTGGAAGAGCGTCAACTTTAGGTAAAAATAATCCCACATATTTGGAGAGTGTTTAATCTTACGAATTTTTTGATGTATGTGGGTTTGGAGAGGTCAAGACTTTAGTTGATGTTAATCCCACTATTTTGGAAGAGTTCAAAACTTTATGCAGTTGGAAGATTTTAAAACTTTATGCAGGTGGATCATGGAGAGAAAATTTTATATGACAGCTATATTGTTGAATTTGATTATGATCTTACATGTAACTATTATGAGAGAGGAAAATATGGTAGTAGAGATCTTTATGTTACTAAATTACCTCTCTTCATGTTGAGATTGTTATTGTTTATTTCTTCTTACTTGCATATGCTAGATATTTCGTGTATTGCTAATTTGTTTTATTATAAAATGCCTATGCATAGGAAGGGAGTTAGAATTAAATGTGTTTGTGACATGTTTCATGATGCTCTCTTTGTGTTTCAATCATTATCTTTTATGTGAGCATCAATAAAATATTATGCCTAGCTAGGGGCATAAAACGATAGCGCTTGTTGGGAGGCAACCCAATAAATTAAATTTATTTTTGCCTTTTTATTTATGTTCTTGAGTGTTTGCACAATTATACCTCTGTTATTATTGTGTTTTTATGTTTTAATTAGTTTTTGTGCCAAGTGAAGCCTTTGGGATAGCTTTGGTGATAGTTGATTTGATCCTGTTGAAAAACAGAAACTTTTGCGTCCAGTAATAGAATTGTTTAAATTAACATAAGCGACAAAAAATTCTGAATTATTTACACAGGATTAATATACAAAGTTTCTATGTTGTCCTTAGTTTTTAGAAATTTTGGAGTCACATAAGTATGAGAACAATTCGCATCTTTACAGACTGTTCTGTTTTTGACAGATTCTGTTTTCTTTGCATTGTGTGCTTATTCTGATGAATCCATGGTTGTATCTCGGGGGGGGGGGGGTATAAGCCATGGAAAAGTTAGAATACAGTAGATATAATGTAATAACAAAATTTGAATGTGTTTGCAACAGTACTTAAAGTAAAGATTGGTTTTCTTATACTAACGGATCTCACGCAGGTTTTGTTAAGTTTTGTGTGATTGAAGTTTTCAAGTTTTGGGTGAGATCGCGATGGATGAAGGAATAAGGAGTGAAAAGAGCCTAAGCTTGGGTATGCCCCATGGCATCCCAAGTTAATATTCAAGGAGAACCAAGCAACTAAGCTTGGGGATGCCCTGGAAGGCATCCCCTCTTTCTTCTAACGACCATCGGTATTTTACTTGGAGCTATATTTTTATTCGTCACATATCATGAGTTTTTCTTGGAGCGTCTTGTATTATATGAGTCTTTGTTTGTTTTGCTTTTTTAGTTTTTCACAAGTATCCTTGCTGGACACACCTATTTGAGAGAGCCAAAATTAGGCTATGATTTGTTAGAATTGTTCT
Source organism: Thinopyrum elongatum (assembly GCA_011799875.1). Classification (NCBI taxonomy): domain Eukaryota; kingdom Viridiplantae; phylum Streptophyta; class Magnoliopsida; order Poales; family Poaceae; genus Thinopyrum; species Thinopyrum elongatum. The sequence continues at coordinate 427,033,490 of CM022297.1, forward strand.
TTATGCTTCACTTAATTTTTTTGAGCTATGGAATTGCTCTAGTGCTTCACTTATATCTTTTTGAGCATGGTGTGCTTTAATATTTTTGAAGAAATGCTCTCATGCTTCACTTAGATTTATTTGAGAGTTAGTAAAAGTTTGAAGAAATTCTCTCATGCTTCACTTATATTATTTTGAGAGACGAAAATTATTATGCTCATGTTCTTCACTTAAATTTGTTTGAGCTTGTCAAAAGTAATTGCAATATATGAAACTAGTCCCAAAGTGATAGATATTCAAGAGGGATATAACAAAAACTTTCATGAAGATCATTGGACAAAATAAACTTGATTCTTTGAAATAGTTTTGAGATATGATGATAGTGATATGTGAGTCCTGTTGGTGAGTAATTATGCTTTAGTAAGAATATTGGTGTTAAGGTTTGTGATTCCCTATGTAAGCACAAAAGTCAATAGTTATGCAATAAAATTACATCCTACTTGTGGTGCATTATTCGGTGTTAGTTATGCTTAATGCTCGCTTATGTGATTTTTCGTTTCTTGGTTGGTTGCTTCTCAATCTTTTTGCTAGCCTCCACTTGTACTAAGTAGAAATACTAGTTGTGCATCCAAAATCCTTAAACCCAGTTTTTCCATATGAGTCCACCATACCTACCTATATGCGGTATTTTCGTGCCGTTCTAACCAAATTTGTATGTGCCATCTCTAATTTTCAAAATGAATTTCCTTTTTGTGTGCCGTACCGCTCATGATGCGGCAGGGGGTGGCCAATATTTTCCATGCTAGATTTGTAATTCTCAAGATGAGTGTTTATTCACTTATCATTGCATGAGAGTACGGCGGTAATAGGGATGCCCAGTCCCGAAATGAAAAAAGAAATTTACTTTATGTTGTCATATAATAAATTCCTTGGAAAATATTGGTATGGAAGGCACCCGTGGATACGGCTAGCCATGGATTGTGAAAGAATGGTGGAAAAAGGAATAAACTTTATTTTCTGTTTGGGAACCGCCTATGATATATCTAGCATGGAAAGTGTTGGGAATTACTCGGTCGTTTTCGTTGACGGGAAAAGTATGCCTCTCATATTTTTTTTATCTCTCAATTTAAGCTTTGAGCTCTAGCACCTCTACAAATCCCTACTTCCCTCTGCGAAGGGCCTATCTATTTACTTTATGCAATTTTTATTTTTATTTGAGTCTCCATCTTCTCTTATAAAGCATCAACTAGGGAGCACTATGATCATACTTGAGCATTGGATGTAGCTAATATGCGAGTGTGTTCAATGAATGGATCAATGATTGAGCATGATGGGCTAGGGATAACTTTCTTTAGTGTTGATATTTTGAAAGACATGGCTGCTTGTTGATATGCTTGAGTATTGAAATCTTCATGTCAAAACTAGACTATTGCTTTGAACCATATAAAAGTCCAAATGTCCATGCTACAAAAGAAAAGAATATGTGATGAACATGTTAGGCAGCATTCCACATCAAAAATTCTATTTTTATCATTTACCTACTCAAGGACGAGTAGGAATTAAGATTGGGGATGCTGATACGTCTCCAATGTATCTAAATTTTTTGCTTGTTCCATGCTGTTATATTATCATTCTTGGATGTTTTACAATCATTTTATAGCAACTTTATATCATTTTTTGGGACTAACCTATTGACATAGTGCCCAGTGCCAGTTGCTTTTTTTACTTCACAGAATATCAGTACCAAACGGAGTCCAAACACAGCGAAACTTTTTGGAGATTTTTTCTGGACCAGAAGACACCCAGTGGGCCAAAGAAGTACCAGAGGGGAGGCCCGAGGTGGGCACAACGCACCAGGGCGCGCCAGGAGGCCCAGGAACGCCCAGGGGGGTTGTGCCCCCCCTCGGTGACCTTCCTGCACCGCCTCTTTGCCCTATAAATTCCCAAATATTCAAGAAACACTAGGGAGTCGCCGAAACACAATTCCAGCGGCCGCAAGTTCCAGAACCACGAGATCCAATCTATACACCATCACGGAGGGGTTCATCATCCTCATTGGTGCCTCTCCGATGATGCGTGAGTAGTTCATGATACACCTACGGGTCCGTAGGCAGCAGCTAGATGGCTTCCTCTCTCTCTTTTGATTCTCAATACAATGGCCTCTTGCAGATCTATTTGATGTAACTCTTTTTTGCGGTGTGTTTGTTGGGATCCGATGAACTTTGAGTTTATGATCAGATCTATATCCATGAATATTATTTGAGTCTTATTTTGATCTCTTATATGCATGATTATTTATAGCCTCGTATTTCTTCTTCGAATCTTTGGTTTAGTTAGGCCAACTAGATCGATTTTTCTTACCATGGGAAGAGGTGCTTTGTGATGGGCTCGATCGTGCGGTATTCTTTCCCGGTGACAGAAGGGGCAGCAAGACACGCATGTATCGTTGCTATTAAGGATAACAAGATGGGGGCTATTCCTACATGAATAGATCTCGTCTACATCATGTCATCATTCTTATTGCATTACTTCGTTTCTCCATGAACTTAATACACTAGATGCATGCTGGATAGCGGTCGATGTGTGGAGTAATAGTAGTAGATGCAGGCTGGAGTTAGTTTACTAATCTTGGACGTGATGCCTATTTATTGATCATTGCCTTGGATATCGTCATAATTATTTGATCTTCTATCAATTGCCCAACAGTAATTTGTTTACCCACCGTGTGCTATTTCTTGAGAGAAGCCACTACTGAAATCTACGGCCCCTGGGTCTATTCTTTATCATATTTGCTTTGAGATCTATTTTTATTCGCTTTTATTTTCAGATCTATTATTTCAAAAACCCAAAAATACCTTGCTGCACTTTTTTGTTACTTATTTTATTTCGCGTTTTATCGAGATCTATTTATCCAATCTACACAAATTTTATTCCGTTAACTTGACAATTTTTGGCGCCGTTACCCGAAGAGGGATTGACAATCCCTCATACGCGTCGGGTTGCAAGTATTTGTTCTTTGTGTGCAGGTACCGTTTACATAGTGTTGCTTGGTTCTCCTACTGGATTGATACCTTGGTTTCATAATTGAGGGAAACACCTACCGTAGCTGTGCTGCATCATCCCTTCCTCTTTGGGGAAATACTGACGTAGTTCAAGCGACATCAGTAGGCCCCTGGCCAGCCTTCGGTGCCCATCTTCTGGTATATAAGCCCATTTACCCTAGGAAAATTAAGGAGAGTACTTTCGGGACAGAGCGCTGCCGTCTTGAGGCAGAACTTGGGTAGGAGCACTTTTGCTCTCCAGCGGAGCGATTCCGCCGGGGACACTTACCTCCGGGAGGGGGAAATCGAAGCCATCATCATCACCAACAACCCTCACATCATGGGAGGATCAATCTTCATCAACATCTTCACCAGCACCATCTCATCTCAAACCCTAGTTCATCTCTAGTATTCAATCTTTGTATCAAAACCTTAGATTGGTACATGTGGGTTGCTAGTAGTGTTGATTACATCTTGTAGTTATGCTAGTTGGTTTATTTGGTGGAAGATCATACGTTCAGATCTATTATGCTATTCAATACCCCTCTAATATTGGACATGAACATGATGTGTGAGTTGTTACTTTTGTTCTTGAGGACGTGGGAGAAGTCTTGTCATAAGTAATCATGTGAATTTGGTATTCGTTCGATATTTTGATGATATGTATGTTGTTGATTCCCTTAGTGGTGTTATGTGAACGTCGACTACATGACACTTCACCATCTTTGGGCCTAAGGGAATGCATTGTGGAGTAGTAATTAGATGATGGGTTGCTAGAGTAAAAGAAGCTTAAACCCTAGTTTATGCGCTATTCCGCAAGGGGCTGATTTGGATCCATATGTTTAATGCTATGGTTAGATTTATCTTAATTCTTCTTTCGTAGTTGTAGATGCTTGCGAGAGGGGTTAATCATAAGTGGGAGGCTTGTTCAAGTAAGAACAGCACCCAAGCACTGGTCCAACCACATATCAAATTATCAAAGTAGCGAACGCCAATATAACAAACATGATGAAAGTGACTAGATGAAATTCCCGTGTGTCCTCAAGAACGCTTAGCTTATTATAAGAGACTGTTCTGGCCTATCCTTTGCTAGAAAAGGATTGGGCTACCTTGCTGCACCTTAGTTACTATTGCTACTTGTCACTTGTTACAAATTATCTTGCTATCAAACTACTCATTACCGATAATTTATGTGCTTGCAGAAAATACCTTGCTGAAAACCGCTTGTCATTTCCTTCTGCTCCTGGTTGGGTTCGACACTCTTACTTACTGAAAGGACTACGATAATGGGTTGGGATCACGATCGTTACCGTCACCGAGATGCAGCGAAAGAAGAACGTGTCCATGTAGATCATACTTGGAGTCCCTAGTACCGTCCATGAAAGATCCCTCGAACCGAAGACCGAAAGCACGACCTATCTACTTGGTTGCAAGTGTGCAGCCTTCATGATCCGGCAGCGCTTCGCTGTCCAGAGCTAATCGTCGCCGGAGAATTAGAGGGAGGAGATTAGAAACACAATGGGCTTCTAATTATGAGGACAAGACGATTAGGCAAGCTCTAATTAGTCAACTAGGTCCAACTAGAACAAGAACTAGAAGAACTAGAGGAGGCTCCAAAAACTGAATCAAAATAGAGCAAAACCCCCTAGTATATATAGGTTGGAGGAGGAGGAGAGGGCAGCCACCAAGGAGGGAAAGTCCCTCCTTGGGGTGCCGGCCAAGGGGGAGGAGTTGAACTCGTCGCCTAGTATAATTCGGTCCTCCCTATATGGCAAGGGGGGCGCCACTTCCTTATGGGCCCTTGTGGCCCATAACTCCATCCACCTCTTGGCCTTTTAAGGCCCATTGATATTTAAAATAAATATAAAATGTTCTAAATACCTATAGACCATTATATATATATATATATATATTAACATCTCCTAAAACATTTTCCACCAATATATAATTTATTGGTAATACCCGGTATTAATCGATACTCACCGAAACCCTTCCGGCGACCCCGAAACGCTTCCGGATCCTCTCGAAACTATTCTGAATATTCATGAAATAATCCCACAAATATATTCTCATGAATCCCTTCCTAATAACACTCAACAAATCATGATTGCCTTAAGCTTGTGACCCCATAGGTTTGGTAAATCACAAACATGGTTGAAATCGTTCGTCCCGTGGCCGATAGCGGGACTGTGGATGTCCGCATCGATCCCTGTTGAGTACACGAATGATATTCGAGTGAACCTTTGGTTATAATGTGATGTTTACTTTGCTTCATGATACTTCACAAAACTCGGGATGGATCGGTATCCTCCTGAGTCATCACCATGCTCACTATACCGAAATCCTCGTTACCGGTTTTATTTTTCTTTCTCATTATTGTGTTCCGATATCCCGTGACCAAGTCACATGTGTCTAGCTAAACGATGATTGATACCCTCACACTGAGAGGCCCCTAAGAATATCTCTCGATCGTCGGAGGAGCAAATCCCACTCTTGAGCTATCCGGTCACTTGTGAAACTTTTCGATGAACCTGCAAGTTGTCGTTATGATCACCGTGTTACAGGTGACATTTGAGCAACCCCAAAGCCCATCGTACAGTAAGAAGTGACCACAATACTCTCATGTTCTAATGAGCAATATCAAACATTAACACTCCGTGTTATTACAATTGAATGCAGATGATATTAACTCAATTCATATCAAACAAGATTGGGTCGATTAAATATGATCGTTCTTCTAACGTCATAATCTCAATGTTGTTTTAGGATCATCGTTACATTTACTGATATCCTAAGATCCTTAAAACATAATTACCAACAACACTTGTGCTAGTCTTAGAGGTGAGACTGGGAACCTTCTTATTTACCATTTATCATCCAACACGTGCATATGAGTTTTCCATTGAATCACACATTCCAGGATCATAGCAGTTATAGCATAGGATATAAACTCCTTGATTATGAATATGGAAATATAATAATACAAATATTATTTCCTCTAGGGCATATTTCGAACAGTCTCCCACTTGCACTAGAGTCAATAATCTAGTTGCATGTTTTCTTAACATATATGGCTATCCGGGGTTGCACATGTTTTGCTAGTGGTAGAGCCTTCGTCACTGGATCTGACACTCTTCAAATCCCAATGTTATTTCTATCTATAAAATCTGGTTTTATTGTGTAATTCATTTGTTACATTAATGGTGATACTATATCCCCATATAGTCCATTCTATAGTAACACTATATCTCCATATAGTCCCATTGCTATATCTCCATATAGTCAAGATCTATTTGGAACTACATCATAATTTATCAATAAACTTTTAATGATCCAGATTATATAGTAAAAAAATTCTTAAGTCTCAAGCTATATCATATATGGATCCACAATTTATGTTCATTTCTGAAAAACTATTTCAAAATTTATAGCCCAACAGTTTATCAATCATGAAGTTGTCTTGTGTAAGCTTTTGCAACAAGTATTTTGAGTGACTTTTACCACAACCTCTTAATCTCCTCTAAAGACAAGAAGCAAAGCTTTTGTCCAACTGAGGTACTTAAAACTTCAAGTACTTACCCTAGTGAATCTATTAGATATCACTATGGTACTTACTGCCAATAATTAGTCTATACAAAATATATGCCTTTGTACATTTGATAACACACATGATAAATCTTATTCATCAATACATGCTCATCAACTATTGATTTCTGCACAGTGTTATGCTATGTGAGAATTTGAGAAAACATTTCCTCCTTTTAAACTTCTTAAAAACTTTTGTCACCGTACAAGTCTTAGTATAATCAGATGTTTCAATCTACTATCTATCTATATAGATTTTCATCCAATATTTCTAAGTGTTTAGAAACATGTTCTCTGTGCCAATATACTTTATATTATTTTGATCAAGTGATATGTGATACGTCCCCAACATATCAATAATTTATGAAGTATTCATGCCATGTTAGCAATAATTTTATATGATTTTGGTGCACTTTTATATGATTTTCATTGACTAACATATTAACCTAGTGCCCAGTGCGAGTTGCTGTTTTCTGCTTGTTTTTGGTTTTCCAAAAAATCCATACCAAACGAAGTCCAAACACGACGAAATTTTTTGACGATTTTTTTGGAACATAAGAGACCCCCGAAGCTTGGAGAGAGTACCAGAAGAGCCACGGGGAGGTGACAAGGTACTTGGGCGCGACCAGGGAGTTGGTCATGCTAAGATACCTTGTGTGCTCCCTGTGGTACCTCTTTGAGTGATTCCAACGCTAAAAATTCTTATAAATTCAGAAAACCCCCCAAAGTTAACCTAGAATTTCCGCTCCACCGTCGCAAGCCTCTGTTATGAAGAGATCCCATCTAGAGCCCTGTTCTGGCACCCTGCCGGAGGGGGAAATCACCACTGGAGGCCATCTTCATCATCCCGGCGGCCATCACGACAAGGAGGGAGTAGTTGATCCTCGGGGCTGAGGATATGTACGAGTAGCTATGTGTTTGATCTCTCTCTCTCTCTCTCTCGTGTTCTTGATCTGGCACGATCTTGATGTAACCATGGGCTTTGTTAATATAGTTGGATCATATGGTGTTTTTCCCTCTCTCTATCTTGTTGTGATGAATTGAGTCTTGCTCTCTGAGGTTTCGTTTTGTTGGATTGAATATTGGATTTGAGATCACTTGATGTATGTCTTGCATGTGGATACCCGTGGTGACAATGGGATATTCTATTGAGTTACTTGATGTATGTTTTGGTATTCAACTTGCGTTTTCCCGTGATGACATTGGGGTAATCTATGCATAGGGGTTGATACACCTTTTCGTACTACGTTATTCAATAGAAACTTTGGAGTGATTCTTTGTCGCATGCTGAGGGATTGTTATATGATTCAATTATGCTAGCACTGTTGAGAGATTGCACTTGTGATAGTATGAACCCTAGGCCTTGTTTTCAAGCACTGCAATACCGTTTGTGCTCTGTTTTATCACTTGCTACCTTGCTGTTTTTCTATTTTCATATTATAAAAACCTATATCTATCATCCATACTACACTTGTATCACCATCTCTTCGATGAACTAGTGCACCTATACTATTCACCATTGTATTTGGTGTGTTGGGGACACAAGAGATTTCTTGTATTTGATTGCAGGGTTGTTTGAGAGAGACCATCTTCATCCTATGCCTCCCACGGATTCATAAACCTTAGGTCATCCACTTGAGGGAAATTTGTTGTTGGCCTACAAAACTCTGCGCTTAGAGGCCCAACACGAGTATACAAGAATAAGTTGTGTAGTAGACATCAAGCTCTTTTCTGGCGATGTTGTCGGGGAGGTGAATGCTTGAAGGTATATCTTTAGATCTTGCAATTGAATCTTTTGGTTTCTTGTTTTATCACTAGTTTGGTTTATAAAAGAAAGCTAAAAAAATATGGAAGAGAGGCTGCCTCATATTCTTCATCTTTATATTGTCTTTCTTGAAAATGATGGATCAGAAAATTGTGCCAAAGTGTTAGAAGACGAATTCAATAAAATGTTTGGCATAAAATCCATGAATGATAAGCATGATTGCGATGTTGCTAGTATGAATTCTGTGAATATCCATGATGCTAGTGATATGCAAGGCCATAAGCTTGGGGATGCTATGTTTGATGAAGATGATATTTTTAGTCCCCCAAGTTTTGATGTGCAAATTTATTATGATGATATCATGCCTCCTATTTATGATGATTACAATGGTGAAAGTCTGTTTGGAAGAGTGTCAACTCTAGGTAGTAATGATCCCACTATTTTGGAGGGTGTTGATCTTATTGTAATAATTATGAAATAGGATTTCGAGAGGTCATGACTTTATTTAGTGACGAATCCACTATTTTGGAAGAGGTTTCAATTGATTATGACAACAAAGGTGTTATCTATGATGATTATGATGATGACATGTATGCTATAAAGAGTAATGATAACCATAAAACTTGTCATCGTGATTTTAATGTTCAATTTGATTATGTCACTCAAGTATCTCATGATAGTTATTTTGTTGAGTTTTCTCCCACTTTATGAAGGAGAATAAACTTGCTTATGTGGAGAGTAACAAAATTTATATGCTGATGGATCATGAAAAGAATGCTTTATGTGATGGTTATATTGTTGAAATCATTCATGTTGCTACTGAAAATTATTATGAGAGGGGAAGATATGCTTATATATATTTCAACAACATCAAATTTCCTCTCTTTATGTTGAAAGTTTCGCAGTCATGCTTGTTTTGCCTTCCTATGCTAGTTGACTCTTGCTCGCATAAATTGTTTGCTCACAAAATCCCTATGCATAGGAAGTGGGTTAGGCTTAAATGCGCTTGCCATGTGATTCATGATGCTCCCTTGCCTGTTTCAATTACTATTCCTATGTGAGCATCATTGAAATCATCATGCCTAGCTAAAAAGGCATTAAATAAAAGCGCTTGTTGGGATACAACCCAACATTTACCTCTACTATTTATGTGTGTTCACATGATTAATCTACTGTAGTAATCATGTTTATAGCTTTTGTTTCAATAAAGTGCCAAGTAAAGCCTTTGGGATAGTGTGGATAATAGTTAACTTGATTCCGTGCAAAAACAAAAACTTTTGCGCCCAGTTCTGGAATTACCATTATTCACTTGGATGTGATAAAATTCTGAAATTTTTACACATAATTGATATACAAATTGCCTATGTTTTCCTATTTTTTCAGAATTTTTGGAGTTACAGAAGTATGGTCTTTGTTCAGATCATTACAGACTGCTCTGTTTTTTATAGATTCTCTTTTCGGTGCATACTTTGCTTGTTTTATAGTTTCTATGACTTATATTGGTCAATATAAATGGTAGAAATTATAGGGTATAGTAGGAATTGTTTGAGAACAATTATGAATCTTGTCTTGACAGTACCAAAGTGAATGATTTGCTCTTTATCATACTAACCCATCTCACAAAGTTCCGTTAAGTTTTGTGTGATTGAAGTTTTCAAGTTTTGGGTGAGATATGGATACGAGGAGAATAAGGAGTGGCAAGACCCTAAGCTTGGGGATGCCCAAGGCACCCCTAGGTAACATTCAAGGAAGACCCAAGCACCTAAGCTTGAGGATGCCCCGGAAGGCATCCCCTCTTCATCTTCAACATTATCGGTAACCTCACTTGGAGCTATATTTTTATTCGTCACATGATATGTGTTTTGCTTGGAGCGTCATTTTATTTTATTAGGATTTTCTTGATATTATTTAGAATAATATTTTGTATATTTTATTTCAATAAAAGTGTCAAGTATAGTCCTTACCATGCTTATTTTGCAAGCCTATATGTTGATGTTTGAAAACAGAAAGTTTTCTATTATTGTCTGAATTCTTCAGAAAAGTGAGAACATGATTAAATCTTGAAATTGTTACACAATAAGATATGATAAATTTTATATAGTGCGGTAATTTTTCAGTATTTTTGGAGTTAAATAAGTATGGACCTTCCTTCATCCTTTACAGACTGTTCTGTTTAGACAGATTGCTATTATGTTTGCATTGTTTGCATATGTTTGCTTGTTTAATGATTCTATTTAAGGATAGGAGTATTAAATATGCAGAGGCATTTAGTATGCAATGTTTAATTATAATTTTAGTAATTTGTTCCATCAGAGAATGATAAGGTTTTGCATTGATTTATACTAACTTATCTCACGAGTTCTTGTTGAGTTTTGTGTGAATTAAGTTTTTGAGATTTAGGGAAACCGTGATATGAGAGAAATTAAGGAGACACAAAAGCTCAAGCTTGGGGATGCCAAGGCATACCAAGATAATATTACAAGAAGTCTCAAGCATCTAAGCTTGGGGATGCCGCGGTAGGCATCCCACCTTTCTTCACCGACAACTATTGGTTAGTCTTGGTTGAGCCTAAGTTTTTGCTTCTTCGCATGAGATGTGCTATTATTGGAATGTCATTTTTTTTGTTGTTTGAATAAAATATATAGATCTAAATTTTTTGAAATGAGAGAGAGTCCTCAGATAGCTACTTAATTATTTAACTACTCATTTGATCTTCACTTATACCTTTTTTGTAGTTTGTCATTTACTCTTGTGCTTCACTTATATCCTAAGAGTAAATTGTTGAATTACTTGAATATCATAAACTTGAAATTATATGTTCTTCATATGCTTGTATAATGCCTAGTTGTAGTTTCACATTGGGTTCAGAAAGTAAAATTTATTGAAGTTCACGATCACAATATTGGTCATACAAGCAATTCATGAATGATTAGTATATGGAAGACAAATATATTATCTTGGACATCTTTTATGATTGTGAATACGCATTAATTATTTTCAAACTTGAGCAAATTAGTTGAAGTTAGACAAGGAAGACAACGTAATGAGTTATGCTTGGGTATATTTGCATCAAGGTTATATTGTTATGGATCCTCCAACATGTGGTGCTTGTTTAGAATCTTTTGCTAGCCAAATTTTCTGTACTAAGCGGGAATACTGATTGTGCATCCAAAATCCTTGATCCAACTTTCTCCTATGAATGTCTACCATACCTACCTATCTACGGTATTACCCTGTCGTTCCAAGTAAATTTGCACGTGCCATCTCTAAATCTTCAAATAAACATTTGTTTTGTGTTCTCGTACTGCTCATGAAGCGATAGGGGTGGTCAGTATCTTCCGTGCTAAGCGGGTTATTCTCATGATGGGTGCTTATTCACTTATCATCAAAAAATTATAATGAAACAAACTCCCCTGGAAAGTTGATTGTATGGAGGGAACCCGAAGATTCACCTAGCCATGGCTTGTGTTTGAATGGTTGAGGGGGAGTAAACTTTACCTTTCCGCTTGGGAACCGCCAATAATGTGTTTAGCATGGAAGATATTGAGAATCCTCGGTCGTGACGTTGTTAGGAAAATTACACCTCCCAAAATGTATTCATCTCTGATTTAAGCTTCGAGCTCTAACACCTCTGCAAATCCATGCTTCCCTCTGCGAAGGGCTTGTCTTTTACTTTTTCTGTTAATTTTATTTTTGTTGAGTCATTTCTTATTCCAATCTATTCTCTAGTTGGCAAGCATCATGTGGTGGGGAAAGATCCAGGCACATATGTCCATTCAAATATATTTGATCATGAATTATATTGTTGACAATTATCTCTATGATAAATGAGTTGGGAGGCGAAACATTAAGCCCCTATGTTTCTTTATGTTTGATGGATGCTATTTGTTCTAAAAATATGCTTTGAGTACTAGCAATCATAGAAGACTATATGATAATTAAATATGTGAAGCTCTTACTTAGAATTTGTTGAGAATAAGATGCATTGAAATTGTTTGGTGACTAAGAACATAGGTTGTTATGTTTTAAGAGAATGCATTGTTTGAACCATAACATGTGAATTGATTGCTACTTCATCATGATGAGTTTTATGAGAAAACATTGTGAAAGTTAACCTAGAACTTCCGCTCCACCGCCACAAGCCTCTGTTCCGAAGAGATCCCATCTAGAGCCCTGTTCTGGCACCCTGCCGGAGTGGGAAATCATCACTGGAGGCCATCTTCATCATCTCGGCGACCACCATGACGAGGAGGGAGTAGTTCACCCTCGGGGCTGAGGGTATGTACCAGTAGCTCTATGTTTGATCTCTCTCTCTCACACTCTCTCTCTCTCTCTCTTGTGTTCTTGATCCGGCACAATCTTGATATAACCGTGGGCTTTGTTAATATAGTTGGGTCATATGGTGTGTTACCCTCTCTCTTTATCTTGTTGTGATGAATTGAGTCTTGCTCTTTGAGGTTTCGTTATGTTGGACTGAATATTGGATTTGAGATCACCTGATGTATGTCTTGCATGTGGATACCCGTGGTGATAATGGGGTATTATATTGAGTTACTTGATGTATGTTTTGGTATTCAACTTGCGGACTCCCGTGGTGACATTGGGGTAATCTATGCATAGGGGTTGATACACGTTTTCGTCCTATGTTCTCCAATAGAAACTTTGGAGTGATTCTTTGTCGCACGCTGAGGGATTGTTATATGATTCAATTATGCTAGCACTGTTGAGAGATTGCACTAGTGAAAGTATGAACCCTAGGCCTTGTTTTCAAGCATTGCAATACCGTTTGTGCTCTGTTTTATCACTTGCTACCTTGCTGTTTTTATATTTTTAGATTACAAAAACCTATATCTACCATCCATACTACACTTGTATCACCATCTCTTCGCGGAACTAGTGCAGATATACAATTTACCATTGTATTTGGTGTGTTGGGGACACAAGAGATTTCTTGTATTTGATTGAAGGGTTGTTTGAGAGAGACCATCTTCATCCTACGCCTCCCACGGATTGATAAACCTTAGGTCATCCACTTGAGGGAAATTTGTTGTTTTACTACAAAACTCTACGCTTGGAGGCCCAACACGAGTCTACAAGAATAAGTTGTCTAGTAGACATCAATATGTCATACATATGTAAGATCGTAGAGCTCCCACTGAACTTCCTGTATCCACGAGTTTTCATAAATTTCAAAATCTCCAATTATTTTATCAGATTTCCAGCTACTTGATACTTTATTTAAAATCATACATATGGCTTTGAAATATTTATACCATTCCGATATTCCCAACAAAACCTTTTTGGTTGTATCTAATATACATCATGGTTGAAATCTCTTCCAAAATTAGTTTTGTTGCTCATCTGTTATATATAAATATACAACTCTCACCATTGTAATCCATTTATACCTTTTAGTATTGCTACTGATAAGAAGATTTGAGAAGATCAACTCTTCCAATCCTACAAAACTCTTTTGTAAAACTATACTTTCAGGATCATTATCCATGAATAATCAAAAATCCATTTATAAATTTTCTGAACGTTTCTCCAAGTTCAAAACTTGTTCCTTGCATATGGACTTCACTTTATATTTTTTAAATGGTTTGAGTAATACCTATCTTAGCTGGGCGCCATCACTGCTTCCTCGTAGTGCACAGGTTTTCACCTGGTTCTAAGATGAAATATTCAGTAGATTCGATAATCTTTCCTAGCCTTTGCATTTTTTATAGTCTTAACTGAAGCTTCTACACCCTGCGTAGTAGATTCTATAGCTTAGTTTCCAAATAAAAATATTCTAGAACATTTCTGGTTTAGTCTTCTTTTAACTTAAATCGGAGATTCAATAATCTCAATAAGATGTATCATCCTCCTACTTATTCCTTTAACGAGTAAGTCTTTTCTTGATAATATTTATTCTTTTGACAAACACTTTTACCCTTAGAATTTCGTGTGAGAAATACAAAACCTACAATTAAGCAATAGTCTGAAAATATTCTATAACTCTTTATAGTTTTACCAGACTCTTAGATGGTGCATCAGTTTAGTAAAGATAATGTTGTTTCATTTATCTATCCCCAAATTTTAAGAAAAGCAGATCGTTAATAATAATTCCACAATTATTCAATTGCTTGCTAAACTTATGACTTAGATATATTTCTTCGGGGAAGAAGAATCCTTTTATCTTTTGTCATAATGATATTATATCTTCTTCCTGAATTTTGAACCATTTCAAAATATTCTAGTCCTTATTTTTATCAAATAAATCATATTTACTGATAACTTTGATGAAGTATAATTTTATACCATGCCCTATTATATTCATCGAACATTATACATCACAATGTATTCAGTCAATTCAAATAAAAGACTTTTATGCTTCAGCTATATGAAGATCAATTATCCGATATAACTATGTAGTGTTATACACAAGTGGTTTCATCAGTCATCTCAAAACGTTTAGCTTTAATGTTATAAATCATAGACTTCAAGATTCATCATGAATAAACCATCACAAAATAGAGGTTTAATCAAAACCATATTCTCATAATAATCCAAACAACTATTGTTTAAAACGTATAAGAATATCCATCACATAATCCGTAGGATAATGCATTACATAACTCTGAAGCAAAAACTACTATTATTCTAGTTCCAAGATAAATCTTGAAGATAAACTAAAGACATGATTTTGACGGTCTCCAATTTGCGATCCCATCACCATTCTTGACTTGTATCATGACTTCATTTCTTCTCTCCTTGTGAGCTTTATGTAGTCCCTGTATCGGTTTGAAAACAAGAGCAACCGATTAGTATCAAATACTCATGACATACATAAATTTACAAGTAGAATAACATTAACTTTGTATAACGATTATACCTTTACTGGAAGAACTGTTCTTCTTATCCGCCAAATACTTCTTGCAGTTATGCTTCCAGTGTCCCAGCTTCTGTTTGCTGTAGAAACATTTAGTCTCTTTAGAGGCTCAACCCTTGTTCTTCTTTTGAGACTCGGTCTTACCGGCTTCAGTAGATTTCTTCTTCTTGGACTTGCCCTTCTTCTTGAAACTGGTGGTCTTGTTGACCATCAACACTGTTTTGTTCTTCTGCATTCCAGCTTCCGCAGTTTTGAGCATAGCAAACAACTCATTTGCACTTTTCGCCATCCCATTCATCTTGTAATTCATGATAAAGCCATCGTAAGGTGGAAGGAGTGAAGCAAGTACAATATCTGTATCGAGTGATGGTGGAATTCCAAATTCCAGCGAAGCCAGTCTATCAACATAGCCAGCAAGATTTACTATATGCTCACTCATTGAGGAACCCACTTTCATCTTGCGTTCAATCAAGGCATTGGTTAATTCAAAACGTTCGATCCTTGCCTGTTTCTTATAAAGAACTTCTAGTGACGCAATTATGAATTAAGTAGTGGATCGTTTAAAATGCTTCTAGTTCAGGATCCATGCAAGTTAACATGAGGCGCTGGACTGAATCGTAGTCATCACTACAAGCAGCGTACGCAACAACTTCTTCTCGTGTTGCATCCTTTCCGGGAGCATCACCTAGGGGCTGATCCAACACGTACTCCTTCTTAGGACTCCTGAGAACAAATCTCAAATTCCGGATCCAATCCGCATACTTTCCACCATTAGGAGCCAACTTTTCTTTCTCTAACATAGGGGCTACGTTGAACATATTGCGAGCCATTGATCTACAACGGTAGACACAAAATATATTTAGACATTTTCATAATTAAACCATGCACTAATTTGTCTAGATTAACAATATAAAAGTGCTCTCACACTCAAATTAAAATCTCTCATAATTAATAGTGAGTGATTCAAGATCGAAATCTAGTTCTTAGTCATTGATGTGGACATCACTGATAACGAGAACTTTGATTGGTAGGCAAACTATTGCCGATCATATCACCATATGACTCTTGTTCATCTTTCGATGCTTTGTGCTCCGATCTCAGAATGATTCTGCTAGAACTTCAAGGTAACTGAGTGCTATCTGCACATATGGTCTGACCATCTCCATCTTACATGTCTCATCTTGTTTGAACTTATGTGGACATGACAAACTTCGAGATGCTAGAATGTCGTAGACGGATGCAACACTAGGAAGAGCACCTTTCACCCTAATAATCGACTACTGCACAATCAAAAGGGTGCAAACAACAAACGGATAAACATCTCAGGCAGTTCATAAAAGCATGATATGGTATAGCCCTAGGCGCCCGGAATCTCCGTGATCATCTTCAATCTCTAGTTGAAGCGTCATGACAACCAATATTTCGCTGTCGTGGCAACCGTTTCAAAAATGTTGCCATGGCGACCGTTTCACAAAACGTTGTCGTGGCACCAAATTTAGAAATTCTGCTGTGGCATGAAATTATAGCTCTTCGTCCCGCGCCTACTAGACCTTCTCCATGTCGGGGTCCTTCATGTACAGTTTGCAATCTTCACCTGTAACCTGTAAGCTATCTCTATGATATTTACATTAATGTGGTAATCTCGTGGCTCCATCCATCATGCCGTGACGCGCAGGCCACTTAAGATTACAACATATAACCATTTCATACATAAACTCATTATCATGACGAAGGCTATACCACATCATATGAATACCCTGGAAAACCAAGTTAGACGTCCGCTAATCGGTTTTAGCAAAATTTTAGTTACGTGGTTAACCAGTTTTAACAAGTAGAACTAGCTACCTACGTCCACAATTAAGGCGGTGATTCTTGATGCTAGATTAAGTTTCGGGGTTTGTGAAACAAGAGACCTAAAAAATCTCTAGCTCCACACTAAACTTCATCAAATACGCAAGACCCCCTAGAAGCTCATCCATCTTCAGCACCCTCTTGTGTACGTGACGGTTCACTATTCTTAACAATGGTGAAGCCCAAGGAACTCTTAACAGATCGTCGACAACCAGAGCCGATCGATTGTCAGAACCTTGTAAGAAGCAACACCATGTCGTCGATGAATTGAACCGAAGCAACACTCGAGGGAATCATAGCAAGAACATCAACCCTCACAATCACATGTGATCTAGATCGCAACCTGCGTCTACTTATACAACCGCCCATGATGCCACCGTTGGGAAACATAGTAGAAAACAAAAAAAATCGCACCTACGATCACCCAAGATCAATATGAAGATGCATAACGGGTTGGGATCATGACCGTTACCGTCACCAAGTTGCAGTGGAAGAACGTGTCGTTTTATATCATACTTGGAATCCCTTGTACTGCCCATGAACCGGAGACCGAAAGCTCGACCTCTCTACTTGGTTGCGAGTGTGCAGCCTTCACGATCCGGCAACGCTTCGCCATCCAGAGCTAATTGTTGCCGAAGAATTCGAGGGAGGAGATTAGAACCACACTGGGCTTCTAATTATGAGGACAAGAGAATTGTCCAAGCTCTAATTAGTCAACTAGGACCAACTAGAACAAGAACCAGAAGAACTAGAGGAGGCTACAAAAACTGTATCACAATAGAGCAAAAACCCCTAGTATATATAGGTTGGAGGAGGAGGAGAAGGCAGCCACCAAGGAGGGAAAGTCCCACCTTGGGGCAGCGGCCAAGGGGTAGGATTCCAACTCCTCCCCTAGTCTAATTCGCCCCATTATATGGCAAGGGGGGCGCCTCTTTCTTATGGGCCCTTGTGGCCCATAACTCCTTCCACCTCTTGGCCTTTTAAGGCCCGTTGGTATTTAAATTAAATATAAAATGTTCTAAATTTCTCTAGACCATCATATATATATATATATATATATATATATATATAAACATGTCCGGAAACATTTTTCACCTACATATAATTTATCGGTAATCCCGGTATTACCCGATACTCACCGAAACCCTTCCGGTGACCCCGAAACGCTTCCGGATCCTCTCGGAACTATTCCGAATATTCATGAAATAATTCCACAAATCTATTCTCATGAATCCCATCCTACTAATACTCAATAAATTGTGATTGTCTTAATCTTGTTGCCCCATAGGTTCGGTAACTCACAAACATGGACGAAACCGTTCGTCCAATGACCGACAGCGGGACCGTGGACGTCCGTATCGATCCCTCTTGAGTACACGACTAATATTCGAGTGAACCTTTGGTTATAATGCGATGTTCCCTTTGCTTTATGATACTTCACAAAACCCGGGATGCATCGGTATCCTCCTGAGTCATCACCATGCTCAGTATACTGAAATCCTCGTTACCGGTTTTGTTCTTATTTCTCGTTATTATGTTCCGGCATCCCCGTGACCAAGTTACGTGTGTCTGGCCAGACGATGATTGATACCATCACACCGAGAGGCCCCTAAGAATATATCTCCATTTTCGGAGGAGCAAATCCCACTCTTGAGCTATCCGGTCACTTGTCAAAGTTTCCGATGAACCTGTAAGTTATCGTTATGATCACCATGTTACAGGTGACATTTGACCAATCCCAAAGCCCATCGTATGGTAAGAAATGACCATGATACTCTGATGGTTTAAGGAGCAATATGACACATTAACACTCCGTGTTATTACAATTGAATGCAGACGATATTAACTCAATTCATAACAATCAAGATTGGGTCGATTCAATATGATCGTTCTTCTAACGTGATAATCTCAATGTTGTTTTAGGATCATCGTTACACTTAACGATATCCTAAGATCCTTAAAACATAATCACCAACAACACTTGAGCTAGTCTTAGAGGCGAGACTACGAACCTTTTTATTTACCATTTATCATCCCACACACACATATGAGTTTTCCACTGAATCACATATTACCGGATCATAGCAGTTATAGCATAGGATATAAACTCCTTAATTATGATATGGAAATGTAATAATACAAATATTATTGCCTCTAGGGCATATTTCCAACAAAGTCTTCTCCACTCCCTTTGATTCGCTGCTGGTTTGAAATGAAAGCCCCATGACTCTTCAAAGACCAACAATGGTGAATCACACACCTTCATTTATCTTAGCAGCGACCCCCAAAATCACCATCCAATCCGCAATTCAGCGAGTAGCTGGAGAAATCAAATCCACACTAGTTGTATCCCTGAACTTCAAATTAGGGCAACATCATGTAGTCCCTAAAGAAGAATCTTCTCGAATTCTACTCTGAACAACCTCCAGCGCGCTCCCTGAACTAGGGTCAAAACAACCTCCTCTTTGCCCAAGCAAGGATTAGATCTGCCGATAATGGTTGACCCAATTGGAACAACCCATCTTGCTCCTCCCGTTGGTTCTTGACATTGGCCCCATCGCCAATTGAAGTCGTGCTTGCGCCGCTGCTCGCTCCGCTCGATCTATCGCCTCCAACAACTCCCGAATCCACTGGTAGAATGCCTAGCTCACATCCTAGTTCAAATACTGTTACACTGCAGACCCCCGGACGAATGCATCCCTAAACCATGCCTTCAGTGTGCACGATGACGAAGTTGCTGCACCCCTCTAGATTAAGCATGGGTCATTCACAGAGCCACCCCAAGTTCCACCCCAACGAGGAGAGAGAGGGATGCACGTGGTAGCACCAGAGAGTGCACATGGAGCTCGTTAGAGTTAGAGCATCTACAACCGGAGCGCTTATTGGGGACATACCCCCTACAACCGGCCCCGCTACTCTCCGCGGACTTATAGGGATTAAGCCCCATACGAGTATATCTACAAGTTACCCTAAAAAAACCCTATAAGTGGCCCTTACGCGTCAAATAGGGATTGGCCTCTATCTCTCTCTCTCTGTCCATTCTTCCGCTCTTCAGGGTTCGTTTCTCTTCAGAACCAAAAACCTAGCCATCGCCGCTGCGGTGGCGTGGGTGGTGTCACGAGAGCAAGCATCTCCGTTATCTGTCTAGAAGACTACCATATTACTCCCTCTGTTCGTAAATACTACCTCTGTAAAGAAACATAAGAGCGTTTAGATTAATAAAGTACTCCCTTGATGACCCACAAGTATAGGGGATCAATCATAGTCCTTTCGATTAGTAAGAGTGTTGAACCCAACGAGGAGCAGAAGGAAATGACAAGCGTTTTTCAGCAAGATATTTTCTGCAGGCACTGAAGTTATCGGTAACAGATAGTTTGGTAGTAAGATAATTCGTAACGGGTAACAAGTAACAAATTTAGCAAAGGTGCAGCAAGATTGCCCAATCCTTTTGGTAGCAAAGGATAAGCCTGGATGAACTCTTCTATAAAGCAAAGCGCTCCCAAGGACACATGGGAATTACTGTCAAGCTAGTTTTCATCATGCTCATATGATTCGCGTTCGTTACTTTGATAATTTGATATGTGGGTGGACCGGTGCTTGGGTGCTGTCCTTACTTGGACAAGCCTCCCACTTATGATTAACCCCTCTCGCAAGCATCCGCAACTACGAAAGAAGAATTAAGATAAGTCTAACCATAGCATGAAACGTGTGGATCCAAATCAGCCCCTTGCGAAGCAACGTATAAACTAGGGTTTAAGCTTCTGTCACTCTAGCAACCCATCATCTACTTATTACTTCCCAATGCCTTCCCCTAGGCCCAAATCATGGTGAAGTGTCATGTAGTCTACGTTCACATAACACCAGTAGAGGAAAGATAACATACATCTCATCAAAACATCGAACGAATACCAAATTCACACGATTACTTATAACAAGACTTCTCCCATGTCCTCATGAACAAATGTAACTACTCACAAAGCATATTCATGTTCAAGATTAGAGGGGTATTGACTATCATTAAGGATCTGAACAAATGATCTTCCACCAAATAAACCAACTAGCATCAACTACAAAGAGTAATCAACACTACTAGCAACCCATAGGTACCAATCTGAGGTTTTGAGGCAAAGATTGAACACAAGAGATGAACCAGGGTTTGAGAGGAGATGGTGCTGATGAAGATGTTGATGAAGATTGACCCTCCCACGATAAGAGGATCATTGGTGATGACGATGGCTTCGATTTCCAAGTTTCTCCGGCAGAATAGCTCCGCCAGAGCCCTAGATTGCTTCTGCCCAGGTTCCGCCTTGAGACGGAGGCGCTTCATCCTGAAAGCCTCCTTATGATTTTTTCTAGGTCAAAACCTTTCGTATAGCAGAAGATGGACACCGGGGGCTGGCCAGGGGGCCCACAAGCTCGGGAGGCACACCCCCAGGCTTGTGGCCACCTGGTGGTTCCCCTTCTGTTGTTTCTTCGCCCAATATTTTATATATATTCCAAAACAATTCTCCGTAAAGTTTCAGGACATTTGGAGTTGTGCAGAATAGGTATCTCAGATTTGCTCCTTTCCGGTCCAGAATTCCAGGTGCCGGCATTCTCCCTCTTCATGTAAACCTTGTAAAATAAGAGAGAAAAGGCATAAGAATTGTATCTTAAAGTGTAATAACAGCCCATAATGCAATAAATATGAACATAAAAACATGATGCAAAATGGACGTATCAACTCCCCCAAGCTTAGACCTCGCTTGTCCTCAAGCGAAAGCCAAAATCGATAATCATGACCACATGTTTAGAGATAGAGGTGTCGATAAAATAAAATACAGACATGTAACATCCCGATTCTCGGAATGTTTAAGAAAAAGTTTTCCAAAAATCAGGGCGAGAAAATTTTGTTGGTTTTATTTGTTAACAAAGCTTAAATTGGACTTTTATAATTTATAGGATTTTAGTATAAATTTTGTTATAGTCGTTCTTGCCCAAGATTGAATCGGGTTTGTTCATCGGTGAAATTTTATATTGATATGTCATTGTTCATATGTTTGCGATATGCCTAGGAGTCGCACCTACTTATTCCATAATTCTAGGAGTTAGATGTGATCGACTAGATTTGTTGTATGGTTTCTTTTATTTATTTATCTTATATTGGTACTTGTCTCAAGTGTTATTTTTGTAGCATATAGCCTATCTTATGCATGCGTACAATATTTGGTGAACATTCACCATGTTTGTAATTTTGTATTATTATTCTAGGCTTTGGTTTGTTTATTAAATCATGAAAAACTTCATGTCTTATTTTAATTTTTGTTTAGCATGGTGATGTTTTAGATATAGTTTACATATTCTTGTTCTTCCATGTCGCATCCTTATTTTATTGGCTTGAAATCATGTCATTCCTACAATAGTTGTTTATATATGTTTTGGTACGTTTTGGTGGATAGTTTTGCTTATGTTAGAGATCAAATGAAATGCCTTGTTGTTTGGAACTGAGTGCATTATAGTTCATTGCGTAGAATATAATTTTCTAGTTATTCCTCTTCTTTTCTATATGTTTGGTATCCAGATTTCATGGTTGGATGCTTTATGTCATGATTCGTATTTGCATTGCTATATAATTCATTATTATGACATAGAACTTAGTTTATTACATCTTGGCAATTTTCATGTGTGATCATTTACCATAGTTTATTACCTTGCCATGCTAGAACTTGTTCAAACATTGAATGCATGTTTTATTGTATGATTTCCATGTGTTATAACATTCACTACTGCAGGATGCTGCTAACGCGACACTACGATCAGAGACCCTTTGACAAAACTGTATGCGATGCATTAATCACAAGCGGTGATGTAAAAAAACCGTCAAAAAAGATGCAAAATGTTTGCGATGACGGAGACATCAAACACGGTTCAGATTTTAGTCACGTGTGCGATGAAGGGCATACAGTTGATCCATACGAACTATTTGCGATGAGACAGAACAACAGAAACGGGCAACCATATCAAGGTGTGTGCGATGTACGGCATACAGTTCGATCAGATGAACTGTTTGCTATTAGGGAATGCAACAGAAACGGTTAGCCAGATCAAGGTGTGTGTGATATAGGGTGTACGGTTCACTCGGACAAACTATTTTCGATTAGGGAACAAAACAGAAACGGTTCAACTTAACAAGATGTGTGTGATATGCGGCATACAGTTCACATAGATGAACTGTTTGCGATGAGCCAAAAGAACACAAACGATTCATGTAAACAAGATGTGTGTGATATGCGGCAAACAGCCCACTCGGATGAACTGTTTGCGATCAGAAATTATAACACAAATGGTTACTACAGTTAATTCGTGTGCGATTCTGTGTGTACAAAAAACTTTGAAAAATGCAAACTAGTTGCTTGCGGTGGCGAGGAGTATCGCACATGATGCATCTGCGAGTACTCGTGTGCGATGATTAGTAAGTTACACATACATTTCCTTATGTTAACACGTGTGTGATAGATAACACGTGTGTAAATTTGCAATATGGAGAATTAATATGCAAATGCCTTCTGGACATCGGTGCTGATCGCCACGTCGAAAACATGGACGCCCTCTACTCTACCGCTCTACCGGGCACACGCTTAAACTCAATGAACTGTGTACGATACTAATACTTTCCATGAAAATTTAAGAACTTGGCTAACAACATTTGAGTAACATATATATAGTGGTTACACTATTCGACAAAAGGAGGATCTTCGTAACATGGTTTTGACAACCATATGGTCCATATCTACATACTTAACATAGTAACAACTATCACATTTTAAGAGGCTGAGGGCCAACAACCATATGGTCCATATCTACATACCTAACATAGTAACAGCTAGCACATTTTAAGACGCTGAGGGCCAACAACCACAACTATCCGCTGGAAGCAGCTTGATCACGGCGACTCGGCATCTCGTCAATGAAAAGGAAGTATAGCTGGCCAAACGGGCCGGGCCAAACAGGCCAGCCCGCGAGCACACCGGCACGGCCCGCCATGGGCCAGGCATGACACGGGCTAAACGGGCCGTGCTCGGCACGCAGCACGCCTTGGGCCGTGCCTAGGCCAGGAGCCTGGGCACGCGGGCCGGCACGGCACGACCCATTTATTTTTTTATATAATTTTTAGAATTTTTTTATATATCTATACCTAAAGTATAGCCCAATAGACCTAAAAATCAGCCCAACAGGCTGAAAATGTGCAGCGCATCATGCTAAATGGGCCAACGGGCCGCCCGTTTACTAATCGGGCCGTGCCTGGGCCAAGGAGCAGCGCCCGTGGGCCGGCACGGCACGGCTCAGCTATTAAACGTGCCACGGCAGGCCGTGCCAGGCCAGGCACGATTAGCACGGGCCGGGCCAGGCCGGCCCGTTTGGCCAGGTCCGAAAGGAAGAACCCTCCTGTGCCTTGGTAGAGCATGAGTAGAACAGTGTCTCCAATTTTCCAATATGGATGCATTGCCATGACAAGTGAGAACTTGTTAATTTGAATTGTTCCATTTCTGTGGGAAATGCAGTACCTTGCAATCACTTTGGCGTTATTAGCAGGCACAAGTGTAATTCGACCACGCCGGGAAATCAATTGAGGAACAGATGCAGCTGGCAATTTCTGTTGAAATGTAGAATAAAAACAAATTGAAACATATCGTTGAAGATATATATAGTTTATGAGCATCAACATAAAAATAAGACTTTGTACCAGCGTTTTGTGCACACAATTGGTCTTGTTCAATGTGTGCACCATAGGTATAATTAATCCCATCCAAAATCCAGTGTTCATACGCTGTGCTATCTTTGTCAGATTATCAACAAATTTTATGACATGCTTCGAGTCTTTCCAGTGAAATTTGGTACACTTAGTAACATACAGATCATTAACTGTGCATCCAGCATATCCTGCTTAAAAGGTGGAAAGATATTATTTATTCAGAACATGGCAGAAGAATATGTAGTGCGCATAAATTGGTAAATAGAATTTGTTACTGCCTAGGAACGGAGTCAGAAAATGAAATCACAATTGGTTGCTTAAATAGTGATCAATTAGTCAGAACAAATACAACGATTTTGCTAAGTAATATGCCAGCATGAAGAAAGTTGAAAGGACACTAACCTCGATTAGACTTTGATCGGCTGATGACATTGGGGAAGTAAATATCCATGTTAATTAGACCAGACTGTGGTGCACGCACTAGAATTTTATTGCCAGCTTTCAGTTCATAACACTTAGACATTTTTCTCCAAAGGTCCGCATCAAAATAGGAGTGACCATCTTTATCAAGTTTTACGCTAACTATCATTGTAAATCCATGTTACGTTGTCAATATGACATCCATGGAGTCATCAACAAAGTAAAGCCCAAGATTTCCTTCTACTCTTGTTCTTGCAAAGCAAGGGATGTACTACTTGAAATAAAAATTAAGATCATAAATTAGATATATTGAAATAATAGATCAAGATGCAAATATGGGAGTAACTAATAGAACAGAACAATATACCACTGAAAGCAAAGTAAAAAAATATATAATTAAAAATAGATAATGTAACAAAGATTTGATGCAAATATGAGAGTAACGGAATGAACAAGACATCATAAATTTGCCTAATATAGGGAAAAAATCGGCTTCGACATCTAGGCTGCACGTGGCATCGTACCTTTTATACAAATGTAGCAATAGACGGTATATGTTCACAAATTTAGGCCATGCCGACCGTGGTAGGACCAGAATGGTGATATAGAACTTCGTTTCTGACTGGCCGCGACCACACTTGCCCGATTTGTGCTTGCACTATGGACACATGAATGAAAACCCTCAAATCAGCTAGAAGAAAAATGAATCCACGGCAATTGCCACCGGTTGATTAACACCGACGGACGGACTGCGATAAGAGATGAGTGAATATTTTGCTAAATTGATTACCTTCTCCATGAGAAAAATCCCCGGCCCAATCCCGCAGAAAACCATAATCGACCAGAGTCTAGAATGTCGGTGCAGATAGGCGGTGGCAAGCGGTAAGGGCGAAATCCCGTGCCGTTTGGAGCGAGACCTCTGCCTGTCGACGACAGCCGTCGAGCTTAGGGTGGCCGCCGCGATAGAAGTTGATGAGCTGCAGAGTTGTGGAGGAGTCCGCGGCGGGTGGGTGGGGACGAAGTGGGCGAGGGTTTTCATTTTCCTTTTGCATGTGTGGGTGAACACACACGGTTCATAGAGGCGACGGAGATGAATCGTGTGCGATAGTAAATCACCGAGTTTGAAGGGGAATCCAAATTTCCTTTGTCCTTTGTCCATGAGTTTTTTTCTATGATGAACATAAACCCTGCAAATCACCGTGTTCACATTTGGCACTTTTTCGGGTTCATTTACCATACTTAGGGGATTATGTGCATTTTCTAGGCATTAATGCACATAATTCAAATTCAAACAATCGGTGCATGAAAAGGTGCATGAAAATGGTTTGGAAAACCATGCGCGTGCTATTTAGTAAATTCTCATGCCTTTTACAAGGAATGGGCAGAGATTTCACGGAAATGTGTGGCAATAGTCAACCACAAACACGTCGTTTATTTGTTTTTTTCAACTGTAGAAAAATGAAATACATGCTTGAAAAAAATGATGGGTGGCATGGTGCCATGGTATGTCATCACCGTGCCCTGGTAAAAATTTGAGAAGGTTTGGCTTATGTCGTCGTGCACGCCCTTCATAAATCGAACCATCACCAAGGAAGTTTATGGTTTCGAGGGGGAAATCACCAAGATTGAAGGGGCCGGGAATCCAAATTTCCTTCCTAGTTTGTCATTCAGTTTTTTTCTATGATCAACATACCCCCTCCAATGCAACGTGTTCAAATTTGGCATTTTTCCGGGCTCATTTACCATATTTAGGGGATTATGTGCATTTTCTAGGCATTAATCCACATAATTCAAATTCGAACAATCGGTGCATCAAAAGGTGCATAAGAACGGTCTGGAAAACCATGCTCGTGGTATTTAGTAAATTCTCATGCCTTTTACAAGGAATGTTCAGAGATTTCAAGGGAATGTGTGGCAATAGTCAACCACAAACGCGTCATTTACTGGGTTATCAACTATAGAAAAATGAAATACGTGCTTGGAAAACATGACGCCTGGCATGGTGCCATGGTATGGCCTCACCATTCCCTAGTAAAAAGCTGAGAAGGTTTGGTTTATGTCGTCATGCACGCCCTTCATAAATTGAACCATCACCGAGGAAGTTTCATGGTTTTGAGGGGGAAATCACCAAGATTGAAGGGAAATCCAAATTTTCGTCCTAGTTTGTCATTCAGTTTTTTTCCAACAATAAACATACCCCCTCCAATGCAACGTGTTCAAATTTGGCATTTTTCTGGGCTCATTTACCATATTTAGGGGATTATGTGCATTTTCTAGGCATTAATGCACATAATTCAAATTTGAACAATCGGTGCATGAAAAGGTGCACAAGAATGGTCTGGAAAACCATGCTCGTGCTATTTAGTAAATTCTCATGCCCTTTACAAGGAATGGACAGAGATTTTAAGGAAATGTGTGGCAATAGTCAACCACAAACACATCGTTTACTGGGTTATCAACTATAGAAAAATGAAATACATGCTTGGAAAACATGACGCCTGGTGTGGTGCCACGGTATGGCCTCACCGTGCCCTGGTAAAAATTTGAGAATGTTTGCCTTATGTCATCATGCACGCTTTTCATAAATTGAACCATCACTGAGGAAGTTTCATGGTTCCGAGGGGGAAATCACCAAGATTGAAGGAGAATCCAAATTTCCTTTGTCCTTTGTCCATGAGTTTTTTCTACGATGAACATATACCCTGCAAATCACCGTGTTCAAATTTGGCACTTTTTCGGGTTCATTTACCATATTTAGGGGATTATGTGCATTTTCTAGGCATTAATGCACATAATTCAAGTTTAAACAATCGGTGCATGAAAGGGTGCACAAGAACGGTCTGGAAAACCATGCTCGTGCCATTTAGTAAATTCTCATGCCTTTTACAAGGAATGGGCAGATATTTTGATAAAATGTGTGGCAATAGTCAACCACAAACGTTTGTTTATTGGGTTTTCAACTATAGAAAAATGAAATAAATGCTTGAAAAACATGACGCCTGGCATGGTGCCATGGTATGGCCTCACCATGCCCTGGTAAAAATTGGAGAAGGTTTGGCTTATGTCATCATGCATGCCCTTCATAAATCGAACCATCACCGAGGAAGTTCCATGCTTTCGAGAGGGAAATCACCAAGATTGAAGGGGAATCCAAAATTTCTTCGTTCTTTGCCCTTGAATTTTTTTCTACGATGAACATACACCCTGCAAATCATCATGTTCGAATTTGGCACTTTTCCGGGCACATTTACCATATTTATCGGATTAGTTGCATTTTCTAGGCATTTAGCGCATATAAATCCAATCTAACTACAGCTGCACAGGTGTGATGTGAGGGACGTGGATTGCCGTTCGATCGTGGCGCATCCTATGGTGCACACGCGTGATCCGCGTGGCTTGGGTTTCGGCCAATTATAACGCAACACACAATAGGCTCAACGCACACTATTTCCGGAGGCGACGGAGATGAACCGTGTGTGATAATGAATGAGCAAGATTGTAAGGGAAGCCAAATTTCCTTCATCGTTTGTCGTTGAGCTCTTAAAAACCACCGCACTGTATGGCTGTCCGGCCACTCTGTCCAGAGCTCTCTCCAAGCGTCGTTCATGGCACCGTGGCGCACAGTAACTGGTAAGGAAGCGATGGCATCCCGCTGTGCCGCGTTCCTCGCCGCCCGCGACCGCACACATGGTAAGGAAGCGATGGCATCCCGCCGCGCCGAGTTCATCGCCGCCAGCAGCCGCACAAGTACGTGGACGGACTTTGATGCTGCCATGGCCGAATGGGCGGTGGACCTAGAGGCGGCCAAAGCCGCACAAAAGGAGCGAAAAACAAAGAAAGCAGTCAAGAAAAGAGAGTCCCGCCGCCGCAAGAAAGAAGAGGCCGCACGCCGTGCTGAGGAGAGCTCGGCGGAGATCGAAACACAGTGGGCTGCCACCTACAAGGTCGGGAAGGAGAACGATGGCGTCTGGCTAGCATGCCCCGATGCCAGCATGTGAGAGGTAGTTAGTGCATGTGTCGCCCGTAAGTTTGTATAATTAATTATGAGCATCTACTAGTACTACATACGTACTAGTTTTATAGCAAATTACCAGTAGTACTTTAAGTTGGTACTATATATTATTAACGTACAATGTCGGTAAGCGCATCCTTTGAGGGCTTTGAGCGTTGATTAGCATGTGTTCACTGAAGTTTTGTAGCCGCACCCCGGCCCTAAATACTCCCGAAATGTCCGCCCGCAGCCACCGAAGACTAGAGCCGGCCGTAGTTGGTTTTTAGTCCCACCTCGCCGCGCGAGTTGGCCGCACACCGGCTTAAATTGCCGCACCGACGGATGGCAGCAAGCTTCTCTCTTGTTGCATAGGATCAAATCTGGCTATGCGAGCGAGGCAGTTGACACTTGATTGCATTTCATAAACCGATGATTGTGCATCGGGTGTCACCTTGCCTCATTCATGTACATTGAATAATCCTGATACAATGAAAGAGAATTTTGAAATTAGGTGCGGTTGGAGATGCTGATAGATATAAGAATTATTAGAAGATCACAAAACACACGGTTTATATGGCGTACCCGTGTGCGTTTTTTTGCGTTAATGATTCATAAGTCAGTTACCTGTGCGATGTTTCCTAATAAAGCAAGCGTACCATTGACCGAAAAATCAACTACACATGTGCATTTTTTTAGACGGGATTTGCCAATTTTCTCTTTTCTCGCACATGAGTATTTTACACGCTTCGTTTGCGGTGTGTGTTTCCCCTGCCTAAGTTTCAAGTTTCGCAACGAAATTTTCATTAGGCGCACGATTTCAGAATTTATTCCTCCCACCACATCCCCACCCATCAAATTTCCTCAATATCTCCTCCCTCGGCCCTACCGACAGCTCAAATCGCCGCCACCGCAACCACAACTTCAACCACATCTACGTTCTGCCCGAGCATCGTCGATCCAGTCAGGTAACCCACCAATCTCTATTAGGGCCCCAGCCTGATTGCTTAAATGGCGCATGCGAAACATCCTTATGCCTCCAAATCCCCAATGCCCCTACCTCCAGAGCATCGCTACGCAAGCCCAACCACATATCACATGGAGGTCGAGGAGCTAATGGTGGTCGATGGTGCGATGGCCGCTGTGCGTGTTGACCCGGAGGAACACCTCGCCTCCGCCGCCGCCGACTTGGTGCAGGCTCTGGCCCAGATGAAGTGCCCCAGCGACTACCCCCCAGGACTTACCAGGTATGATCTGACCAGCTCAATCTTACCAATACTACTTGCAATGGCTATGTTTTGTACGGTTGATGTATTAAGCATGTTCGTGCCTTGTTTTTTACAGTACTGCACACTGTGTGATGTTCAAGTATTAGTTGTCCAGCTCAATTTCACCAATACCAGCAACAAACTTACAATACATGACTCAGGATATCACTAGAGATGCTGCCCATTTACTATTTTTGGTGGATGCTAACCCTGTTGTACTTAACATGCCTGTCCATGTACTTATGCAGGGTCATAACGGGTGATGTTGTTGTTTGCCGTCGAGGTTAGATGCATCCCATGTCTTATAGTATTTCACATCATTTGTGCAATTGCAGTTTAACTTCTAACATTTACTGGTTGCCTGTAGGTACACATGTCAGCGGCACTGATCCACGCTTCGACCCGGAGGAACAGCTTGCCTCCGCCGCCGCTGGCTTTTGGCGGGCTCTGGCCAAGATGAAGTGCCCCAGCAACTACCTCTTAGGACTTACCAAGTATGAACTCACCAGTTCAATCTTACCAATACCAGTTGCAACTAATGGCTATGTTTTGTTCGGTTGATGTATTAAGCATGTTGTAGTAAACATGCCTAACACGTTTTAGCTATTTTCCCTACCTTTTTATAGACAGCTGGGCCATTCTCTGCTTTGGCAGCACCTGCCTTGTGATGTTTAACTCTGCTAATTGCATTTTTATCAGTACCAGTTTCAATGGCTATTAAGCCTGTTGCAATTAACAGTTTTATCCATTTTTTAATAGTTGTATTTCAATGGCTACAAACTTGCCAAACATGACTTAGGATGCTGTTAAGCCTGTTGCAATTAACAGTTGTATCCATTTTTTAATCTATCCCTTTGCTACCGTGCTACTCTCCGCAATGAAGATATACTAGAGATGCTGCCCATTTGCTATTTTTAGTGGATGCTAACCCTGTTGTACTTAACATGCCTTTCCATGTACTTACGCAGGGCCATAACGGGTGATGTTGTTGTTTGCCGTTGAGGTTAGCTGCATCCCATGTCTTACAGTATTTTACATCATTTGTGCAATTGCAGTTTGGTTTCTAACATTTACTTGCTTCTTGTAGGTACACATGTCAGCGACACTGATCCACTCTTCGACCCGGAGGAACACCTCGCCTCCGCTGCGGCCAACTTGGGGCGGGCTCTTGTCCATATGAAGTACCCCAGCAACTACCCCTCAGGACTTACCAAGTATGAACTCACCAGTTGAATCTTACCAATACCAGTTGCAATAGCCATCTTTTATACGGTTCATGTATTAAGCATGTTGTAGTAAACACGCCTAGCCCGTCTTATCTATTTTCCCTACCTTTTTATAGACAACAGGGCCATTCTTTGCTCTAGTAGCACTTGCCTTGCGATGTTTAACTCTGACAATTTCATTTCTATCAGTACCAGTTTCAATGGCTATACTAGGTTGTTTGTTGCAGTAAACAATTCTATCCATTTTTTAATCCATCCCTTTGCTACCGTGCTACTCTTTCGCAATGAAGATATCACTACAGATGCTGCCATTTTATTACCATTTGCTATTTTTGGTGGATGTTAACCCTGTTGTAGTTAACATTGGCTTTCCATTTACTTACACAAGGCTACAATGGGCGATGTTGTTGTTTGCCATCGAGGTTAGCTGCATCCCATGTCTTATACACCATCTGCTCCTAAATATAAGTATTTTTAGAGATTCCAATATAGACTACATACGGAGCAAAATGAGTGAATCTAGATTCTAATCTAAACTATGTCTATAATTCTATATACATCCGTATGTAGTTCATATTGAAATCTTTAAAAAATATTTGTACTTAGGAACGTAGGTAGTTGTATTTTACATCATTTGTGCAATCTCAGTTTAGCTTCTAACATTTACTGGTTGCTTGTAGGTACATATATGAGCGGTACTGATCCATGCTTCGATCCCTTTTGCGTATGGGGCAATGAGATATTCATGAACAAGCATCAAGTGAGGAAACTAAGAAAGATTGTTAGGCGAAAGAAACGGGTGATGGGAATTAAGCTCTTTATTTACATTTTGTCCAAGACAACAGTGAACTTTAGGATGGTAAGTAATTTGTTGCCATTTCCCCTTGCCCACAACAAGTTACTCTATTAGACCTGAGTATCTGAATTTTTTCTCTTTTCAGTGGTTTCCCAAGCTATTTACTGATGATTACCTTACAAACTACATGACCGGAGTGGAGGCAACTAAGGTTAAAGTATATAATTCATGCTACCATGATAATGCTCTAGAAATCTTCCTGAAGGCGGTGAAGGATGGGCGGGCGATCGTCACAAGGGGTTGGACAAAAGTTGTTCGCGCCTATGGCATGCCGAAGGGCACATTATGGGCATTCCGCTTTTTCAACACCATTGGCAAAGATAATGATTTACACTTGTCTCTTCACCTTTACCGCCTCTAAATATTGTGGTTCATCATAGTTAATTATTGTCTAATCTTGTAATTACTGAAGATATTGTACTGAGAATTTTATTTATGGATTGGTTGTTAAACCATTGTGCTGAGAATTTGAATTCCACGTTTCATATTTCAAAATTTCTAATTCGAATAATAAATTACAGGGAAAAATAAAATTATACAGGAGCGAAAAAATAATGTGCACACGGTTAGAAAGAAAACAACATGTGCGATGAAAAATAGAGAACAAACGGTTCTTTGACGTGAAACGTTTGCGATGCCCGACGGACGCACACACGGTTTCTTCTCATATGCGTGTGCGATTAATGGTAATATGGCAAACGTTTCAAACCTGTGTGCGTGTGTGATAGGAATACCTATCGCACACAGTTATGAAAATGGACACGTTGGCGTTAGTAGAGGCACCGCACACATTTTACATTCTTGAACTGTGTGCGATAACGTACCTATCACAAACACATCGGTAGATTAAATGTTGATGTCCACCCTTTTCACACGACTATAGCGGCGTAATCATTTGGGATGTCTCTCGGATCAGAAACGTAATGTCGAGACGTAACATGTGGGATTGGGGTGACTTCTCATACGTTTATTCTATGGCGATCGTCAGTAGCCGCTCGCCTATCCCTGACGGTTTTTGGGTCGTGTGGGAAGAACCCCCTATCACAATCACTCACTCGATGAAGGTTCAGAATGCCGTCGCGGAAAGGGCTTAAAAATCGTTTGTATACCCCCTATCTTCTGGGGTATGTCCGCCTGGTGTAGGATCCTTTTACTACTCTTATGCACTTTCCCTCTTATCTATAAACCCTGGAGCTCACCTTGAGATGAACAAAGTTGCAACAATCTGCTTGGAGATATATTATCAAAGTGAACCCGAAGAAAAACCACTTTTAAGGGGGTAGTAGATGATAATTCATGTCAAGATCGAAGATTTGAAGACCTTCATTTACAAAAAAGACGAAGATTTGAAGACCTTCACTACACCTACTACAAGTTCAACCTGAAGATGGATTAATGAGTCTATCCGCATGGAAGTTTGACCTAAAGAAGAAGGCAGGACCAAAGAGTGTTCAACCACTCACAGAAGCTATCAGATTACCATGGCCAAGGCCGAAGGACTGCTTCCAAGCATTGAGCAAGCTAGAGATAGTATCAACAATCGAAGTACCTCCAATCAAGACCCAAAGCTGCTTATCACCAAGTTCAGAATCGATCATGATTCCACAAGTTTCTGAGAAGAATTCTATCAAAGACAAAGCTAAACCAAACCCATTTTCTTTAGTCAGCCTGAATCTCGGGGACGAGATTCCTTTTAAAGGAGGTAGATTTGTAACATCCCGATTCTCGGAATGTTTAAGAAAAAGTTTTCCAAAAATCAGGGCGACGAAATTTTGTTGGACTTTTATAATTTATAGGATTTTAGTATAAATTTTATTATAGTCATTCTTGCCCAAGATTGAATCGGGTTTGTTCATCGGTGAAATTTTATATTGATATGTCATTGTTCATGTGTTTGCGATATGCCTAGGAGTTGCTCCTACTTATTCCATAATTCTAGGAGTTAGATGTGATCGACTAGATTTGTTGTATGGTTTATTTTATTTATTTATCTTATATTGGTACTTGTCTCAAGTGTTATTTTTGTAGCATATAGCCTATCTTATGCATGCGTACAATATTTGGTGAACATTCGCCATGTTTCTAATTTTGTAGGATAATTCTAGGCTTTGGTTTGTTTATCAAATCATGAAAAACTTCATGTCTTATTTTAATTTTTGTTTAGCATGGTGATGTTTTAGATATAGTTTACATATTCTTGTTCTTCCATGTCCCATCCTTATTTTATTGGTATGAAATCATGTCATTCCTACAATAGTTGTTTATATAAGTTTTTGTACATTTTGGTGGATAGTTTTGCTTATTTAGAGATCAAATGAAATGCCTTGTTGTTTGGAACTGAGTGCATTATAGTTCATTGCATAGAATATAATTTTCTAGTTATTCCTCTTCTTTTCTATATGTTTGGTTTCCAGATTTCATGGTTGGATGCTTTATGTCATGATTCGTATTTGCATTGCTATATAATTTATTCTTGTGACATAGAACTTAGTTTATTACATCTTGGTAATTATCATGTGTGATTATTTACCTTAGTTTATTACCTTGCCATGCTAGAACTTGTTCAAACATTGAATGCATGTTTAATTGTATGATTTCCATGTGTTATAACATTGCTAGCATTGACGATATGATGGTGTATATTGTTAGACTTTGCTTGGTAGAGCTACATGCTAGTTGTGTATGATCCCATCTTGCTTGATCAATACCATTCCATTATGTTGTGACAAAGTAACTAGATGATAGTGCGTGTATCAATTCTTGTTATAGAACATTCCTGCTTATGTACCTTATGTCTTTACAAGTGTAAGTTGTACTTGATAGAAATGCATGTTGTCTCTGTTATTCATGCTATGATATTTCACTGCTTGATTTGGTTGATGCCATGATATAGTTGTTTACTTGCCCATAGGCTTAGTATGCTTCCTCGATACTTATATGTCACAACTAGAATGTACGATGGTGTGCTACTGTCATACTTGATGGTCGTGTTAGTTGATATCAACGAAGTTATCTCATAGTTATGAGTTGTATTCTATTAGTA
Source organism: Thinopyrum elongatum (assembly GCA_011799875.1). Lineage (NCBI taxonomy): Eukaryota > Viridiplantae > Streptophyta > Magnoliopsida > Poales > Poaceae > Thinopyrum > Thinopyrum elongatum. The sequence continues at coordinate 427,069,118 of CM022297.1, forward strand.
GCATATTTTGGCATCTCGTGTGATCATCACCCATGCTTAGCATCATATCGGGTTTATTACTATTGCATTTGTTGTGTGCATGTCCTTTGTCATATCTATTATATCTAGTTGTTGCATTGTTGTATGTCTAGCCATCGTCATGCAAGTGATCTTTCATGTCTTATGAAGTTATGTGTGTTATGGTTGCCTAGTTTAGTTCTTCCTTGTAGATGTTTAACTTCGTTACATCTTGGCCTTATGAGTGTTAACACTTGTTGCTATGACTCTTATACATAGGACGAGTCATATGTTATGTCAGTAGAGTTGTGCTTTGATCACACACTCAGTGTTGTATCGTGCTTTATTATTGCAAGCATGTGCCGATAATACTATTGCTAGTGGTTATTTGGGTATTACTTGTTCTTTATTATTAAGAGCATATTCTAGTTTAGTATCTTATCACGATCACTCGTACGTGTGATGCTTGTGTTATTCATTTAGACATCTAGTGAATCTACACTCACATGCCTTTTGTGAGATGTGTGTTATTATTAAGTTGTTCAATTAGTTTCTACCTTAGTATTGGTTTGTCTTCTTTTATAGAAATGCTTGCTAATAGTTTTTGAGATTGATGTTTAGTCTTTGATTGTTGTCAACCATTATAAGTATTTGGATTCATCCAAATATTTATTCTTGGTTGATTGTTACTTTAGTCATATCATGCCTAGGATAGTTGTTCATCCATTTGTTCCATGTGTTGTATAGTTTCTTGTTAATTGTTTGACAAATGAATTGGTTTGATATAATGGAGTTGATCCTATTTTTTTAATGATGTTTTAGTGCTAGACCTAGGTCAATTCAATTAATCTTGTTGAATGATGTTTGATTGCTCAACTAGTATGGTTTGTAATGTTTGTTTGTTTGTCTTATGGAACTATTGTTTTTTGAATTATTATATAGTTGATGTATATGTTTGACTGCTATTGGCCATTATAAATATTTAGATTCTATCTAAATATTTATTTGTGGTTAACTTTTACCTTGATCATGCCATGATGGGATTGAGTAGTTAAATGCATGGGATGGTTTCATTCCATGTGTGTTGTTGCCATTGTGTTGGCTATATAGTAGTTGCTATTTAGTTAGTCGTGATGTGTAGTGGGTACTTATTCTGGTTAATGGCATAGTTCATAACAGAACATTAGTCTTGATCGTCAAACCTTCCTGAGTCGTGTCAACTTATACCATGTCATTTCGTTGAATCATCTCTCTTACCTCCCTATCATGCAACCTCATTTAGAATCTCCATCTTGATCAATATCTTGTTATCCATCCACTCTTAATTTGTTTTGGATGTTATTTGGATTTACTTTTGCTTTGTTATTTATTTGGCTTTCATTTGCTATCATTACGCCGAGTAGGGAGTGATGACGATGTTGGACATGGACAGAAATAGGTTACCGAAAAAGGACTCAACAACGAAAGTATGCCTCCTTCTTTGACATGGCTGGGCCAGTTAAATATGGGGCCCTGTGCCAAACACTAAAATGTGGCCTATTTCAATTAAAAAATAAAATTGTAGCTAGTCCGGACAAGAGCTCTGGTGCAACTCATAAAGTGAGCTCTCTCCACATAAATCTTATTAGAAGCGCTTGCTTATATTTCAATAGAAACTTCAATTTTAAACATGTCATGTAAAAGTTATTGGTAAACTCTCATGAGATACTTAACAGAAACTATCATCATCTTATGGTGACAATGTTGAACTTTTGTTTTGTTTTGAACAATGCTGAACTTAAGCAAATAATAATATTTTTGTAGGTACCTAGACATAGACTTTGTAGATGACATCTTAGTGCAGAAACATAAAATACCAACAATACACAAATTATAGCATGCAGTAGAAACAAAAGCACCTGGAGGATCGAGGCTGGGTTCATTGCCTGTGTCATGCTATGACGTCGCCGTGAGACTGAAACCATGCCTAATAACATGAATCCAAATCCATTGTCGGCTTGCCTATGGAGGATTGGATTGTTGGACAGCCTCCATCCCTCTCTCAAGCCTACTGAGAATTGGGATTAAGGGAGGACTAGGGAGCAGAACTAGATGCAATCGGCTCGGAGTAAAGAAGAGAACAAACCAATAAATCTGTTGGGAATGAAGAAATTATGATTTTCTTGGCGTGCCATATTTGGGTGATCAGGAAAGAAGAGGAATTTCCTGGTGCTGTCATCATGAGCAAAGGATGGACCGCCGTCGCGGAATCGAAGAAAGGAAACGAGGAGACGCAGAGTCATCGATGGATCCTGAACCCTGGAGACGTAGTCTCCTCGAGAGGAATGACTTATTGGGAAAAAAACGAGCTGTTGGATAGGGGGGATTGGGGAATTAGGGGACAGGTGGGCTGCTGTTTCATAGCCCATCTCAGGAGGACCCAGGCGAACTGCTTGGATTTGGAAGCTGCAACTCGGCCTGCTCCTGCGCAATGCACTGTTGTTTACAAAATTGGCGGCTACTAGAAACTGGACGCCTTGTGAGGGGGCACAGGCTGCACCCCCCTGTGCCCGGGCCTGTTCTTTGATCATACTTATACTATGTTTTACAAAATTGCATTGAGTTTTATGGTTACTATAAGCATGCTTTTTAATCTCGTAGCTAGCGTGTCGATTGACACATTACCTTGATCTGCTTGTCGCCTATTCACTTGACACCTGAGTGGAAATATATACTCCCTCCGTTCCATAATGTAGTGCATATAGATTTTATGAAAAGTCAAACCTCATAAACTTTGACCAAGTTAGCGGAGAAAAACAATTACATCTAGAATACCAAACATATATCATTAGATTCATCAAAAGATGTAGTTTCATATTTCATATTTTCGGTTTTTTAGATATAAATAGTTTTATTCATAAACTTGGTCAAAGTTTATAGAGTTTGACTTTTCAAAAAATCTATATGCACTACATTATGGAACGGAGGGAGTAGTATTCTGGTAGAGTAGAAATGCTTAGCCATGCTTATTACCCTATAGGTGCTTTGTTGAATGACCTTTGAGTCATTGACACTTGAAACTTATTGTTGAGCTCGCTGAGCTAGGCTAGTTGGCTCTTGTTAATCTCCTCTACTCTCTTCTACTCTGGGTGAAACTTACCATCTAAGTACTGGCGCGGGCTATAGCTGAATCAAGGATTGAAGGAATGATTGGCTGCCCTTCATAAGTTGAAGGGGGCAATCAGTCATCCGTGCCGCATGAGGCCTAATAAGTCTTGGATTTGAAGATTGTGTAAACAGTACAACCACATGCTATATGGTCACTGGCTTGGTTACGTAAGCTAGTCAGCCTTAGGTGTTGATTTCGCCATACCGCAGATGGGATAGCTGCCCTGCGGGGAGTATCCTCAGCACAGATGGGGGGACTGGTTTGAGGACATACTCTCAGTTTCGTGCGCCAAACTCGGTGGGCATGTCACATCTTTGGGGGGTCTAGTCCAAATACCTCGTTACAATCTCCCTGTCGGTATACCAAATGGTGTACTATGCTAGCGACGGCTGGTGGCAATAAGTCGGGGTTGTGTCGTGTGGGTAAAGTGTACAACATCTACAGAGTGTAAAACTATTCGAATAGCCATGTCCACGGTCATGGACGACACATGAATCTTTCTTGACATACAGGACCTGTCTTGCTTATTCCCTCTTTGCCCCTATTCTTGAAGCCTATGAAGGACATGAGTTGATCGAGGATCCTCACTTTGATGAAAGTTATTCTGGAGATAAAACTTGTTTTCATCTAAAACTGCTTTAATCCAACTGCTATATTTGTCAAACAAAATTAGCTTTTATGCGAACGAGCCATATAGCCTTCCTTTGAAGCCACATGTAGCTATTAGGTCCTTCTCCGAAGGATGCACGTTGAGTACGCAATGTACTCATGGCATTAATTTTGTTGACAACACAGTTTCATGAAGATGAAGTCGATGGCTATGACTACTTTGGCGATCCGTACAAGTGAGGTCGCGTGGACTACATCGACTGCCTGTGGCTAAGATGAAGTCGCTACGCATTCGTACTTTCCGCTGTTTCTTGATTATAATAAATGTCATGAGACATTTCTCTATGTATGCCTTGTGGCAATATTTTTTAAACTTGTAATACTTTTACGTATTTTGCAATGATACCATTTCGCTATGTTGTAAACAATGATCCTGGGGTTGACAAATATACACAGGAGGGTCTGGAAGTTAATTCCGGGTTCTCACAGAAGTGGTATCAAAGCCGATATCGACCTGGTCGTGTGGCCTTAGTTAGAAATGGAAAGCCTTAGGGACTATTTATATAAGAAAATTATTTTAAAGGAAAACATTATCGTAGTCTCCCCCTTCACTATTGCTCTTCTTATCTCACCTTATTCAATTGAAATTTAAACTTTACTTCTCCACCACCTACTTTATAGTATGAAACCCTTTTCCCTGCCCGTGGTGTTGAAAAGTTATAAGCTTGACAAGATATGCCTGCATTTCAACACAAGATCAACCCCTGAAGATCCAATTAGCAATATTTTGCCAAGATAAGATGCCTCAAGCACTCAAGAAGTCAACAACCACCAATCATGCTTCAATTGTCAACATTGAAGATTTGCACCAAGTTATAATGTGACCAGCCATATAGGATTAGGTTGGTTAACACCCTTGTAGTGATAGAACTCCTAGCTTGTAGACGCAAAACCTTTTTGTGTGAGTATTGTCTGCATATATTTTGGTGTTTTCCTATGCAGTGATACTAAAACCCTATTTGCCAAAAGAGTTGCTTTTGAGTTTTATTTGGATATCTACATGGCTATCTCGATGTTATGTTTTGTTTTCTTCTGGGGTATGTCCGCCTGGTGTAGGATCCTTTTACTCCTCTTATGCTCTTTCCCTCTTCTCTATAAACAGTGGAGCTCACCTTGAGATGAACAAAGTTGCAACAACCTGCTTGGAGATATATTATCAAAGTGAACCCGAAGAAAAACCACTTTTAAGGGGGTAGTAGATGATAATTCATGTCATGATCAAAGATTTGAAGACCTTCATTTACAAAAAAGACGAAGATTTGAAGACCTTCACTGCACCTACTACAAGTTCAACGTGAAGATGGATTAATGAGTCTATCCGCATGGAAGTTTGACCTAAAGAAGAAGGCAGGACCAAAGAGTGTTCAACCACTCACAGAAGCTATCAGATTACCATGGCCAAGGCCGAAGGACTGCTTCCAAGCATTGAGCAAGCTAGAGATAGTATCAACAATCGAAGTACCTCCAATCAAGACCCAAAGCTTCTTATCACCAAGTTCAGAATCGATCATGATTCCACAAGTTTCTGAGAAGAATTCTATCAAAGATAAAGCTAAACCAAACCCATTTTCTTTAGTCAGCGTGAATCTCAGGGACGAGATTCCTTTTAAGGGAGGTAGATTTGTAACATCCCGATTCTCGGAATGTTTAAGAAAAAGTTTTCCAAAAATCAGGGCGAGGAAATTTTGTTGGTTTTTTTTGTTAACAAAGCTTAAATTGGACTTTTATAATTTATAGGATTTTAGTATAAATTTTATTATAGTCATTCTTGCCCAAGATTGAATCGGGTTTGTTCATCGGTGAAATTTTATATTGATATGTCATTGTTCATATGTTTGCGATATGCCTAGGAGTCGCTCCTACTTATTCCATAATTCTAGGAGTTAGATGTGATCGACTAGATTTGTTGTATGGTTTCTTTTATTTATTTATCTTATATTGGTACTTGTCTCAAGAGTTATTTTTGTAGCATATAGCCTATCTTATGCATGCGTACAATATTTGGTGAACATTCGCCATGTTTCTAATTTTGTAGGATTATTCTAGGCTTTGGTTTGTTTATCAAATCATGAAAAACTTCATGTCTTATTTTAATTTTTGTTTGGCATGGTGATGTTTTAGATATAGTTTACATATTCTTGTTCTTCCATGTCGCATCCTTATTTTATTGGTTTGAAATCATGTCATTCCTACAATAGTTGTTTATATATGTTTTGGTACATTTTGGTGGATAGTTTTGCTTATGTTAGAGATCAAATGAAACGGCTTGTTGTTTGGAACTGAGTGCATTATAGTTCATTGCGTAGAATATAATTTTCTAGTTATTCCTCTTCTTTTCTATATGTTTGGTATCTAGATTTCATGGTTGGATGCTTTATGTCATGATTCGTATTTGCATTGCTATATAATTTATTCTTGTGACATAGAACTTAGTTTATTACATCTTGGTAATTATCATGTGTGATCATTTACCTTAGTTTATTACCTTGCCAAGCTAGAACTTGTTCAAACATTGAATGCATGTTTAATTGTATGATTTCCATGTGTTATAACATTGCTAGGATTTACGATATGATGGTGTATATTGTTAGACTTTGCTTGGTAGAGATACATGCTAGTTGTGTATGATCCCATCTTGCTTGATCAATACCATTCCATGATGTTGTGACAATGTAACTAGATGATAGTGCGTGTATCAATTCATCTTATAGAACATTCCTGCTTATGTACCTTATGTCTTTACAAGTGTAAGTTGTACTTGATATAAATGCATGTTGTCTCTGTTATTCATGCTATGATATTTCACTGCTTGATTTGGTTGATGCCATGATATAGTTGTTTACTTGCCCACAGGCTTAGTATGCTTCCTCGATACTTATATGTCACAACTAGAATGTACGATGGTGTGCTATTGCCATACTTGATGGTCGTGTTAGTTGATATCAATGAAGTTATCTCATAGTTATGAGTTGTATTCTATTAGTAGCATATTTTGGCATCTCGTGTGATGATCACCCATGCTTAGCATCATATCGGGTTTATTACTATTGCATTTGTTGTGCGCATGTGCTTTGTCATATCTATTATATCTAGTTGTTGCATTGTTGTATGTCTAGCCATCGTCATGCAAGTGATCTTTCATGTCTTATGAAGTTATGTGTGTTATGGTTGCCTAGTTTAGTTCTTCCTTGTAGATGTTTAACTTCGTTACATCTTGGCCTTATGAGTGTTAATACTTGTTGCTATGACTCTTATACATAGGACGAGCCATATGTTATGTCAGTAGAGTTGTGCTTTGATCACACACTCAGTGTTGTATCGTGCTTTATTTTTGCAAGCATGTGCCGATAATACTATTGCTAGTGGTTATTTGGGTATTAGTTGCTCTTTATTATTAAGAGCATATTCTAGTTTAGTATCTTATCACAATCACTTGTATGTCTGATGCTTGTGTTATTCGTTTAGACATCTAGTGAATCTACACTCACATGCCTTGTGTGAAATGTGTGTTATTATCAAGCTGTTTAATTTGTTTCTACCTTAGTATTGGTTTGTCTTCTTTTACAGAAATGCTTGCTAATAGTTGTTGTGATTGGTGTTTAGTCTTTGATTGTTGTCAACCATTATAAGTATTTGGATTCATCCAAATATTTAATCTTGGTTGATTGTTACTCTTAGTCATATCATGCCTAGGATAGTTGTTCATCCATTTGGTCCATGTGTTGTACAGTTTCTTGTTAATTGTTTGACAAATGAATTGGTTTGATATAATGGAGTTTATCCTATTTTTTTAATGATGTTTTAGGGCTAGATCTAGGTCAATTCAATTCATGTTGTTGAATGATGTTTGATTGCTTAACTAGTATTGTTTGTAATGTTTGTTTGTTTGTCTTATGGAACTATTGTCTTTCGAATTATTATATAGTTGATGTATATGTTTGACTGCTATTGACCATTATAAATATTTAGATTCTATCTAAATATTTATTTGTGGTTAACTTTTACCTTGATCATGCCATGATGGGATTGAGTAGTTAAATGCATGGGATGGTTTCATTCCATGTGTGTTGTTGCCATTGTGTTGGCTATATAGTAGTTCCTATTTAGTTAGTCGTGATGTGTAGTGGGTACTTCTTCAGGTTAATAGCATAGTTCATAATTGAACATTAGTCTTGATCGTCAAACCTTCCTGAGTCGTGTCAACTTATACCATGTCACTTCGTTGAATCATCTCTCTTACCTCCCTATCATGCAACCTCAATCAGAATCTCCATCTTGATCAATATCTTGTTATCCATCCACTCTTAATTTGTTTTGGATGTTATTTGGATTTACTTTTGCTTTGGTATTTATTTGACTTTCATTTGCTATCGTTACGACGAGTAGGGAGTGACGACGATGTTGGACATGGACAGAAATAGGTTACCGAAAAAGGACTCAACAACGAAGGCATGCCTCCTTCTTTGATCATACTTATCCTATGTTTTACAAAATTGCATAAAGTTTTATGGTTACTATATGCATGCTTTTTAATCTCGTAGCTAGCGTGTCGATTGACACATTACCTTGATTTGCTTGTCGCCTATTCACTTGACACCTGAGTAGAAATATATAGTATTCTGGTAGAGTAGAAATGCCTAGCCATGCTTACTACCCTATAGGTGCTTTGTTGAATGACCTTTGAGTCATTGACACTTGAAACTTATTATTGAGCTCGCTGAGCTAGGCCGGTTGGCTCTTGTTCATCTCCTCTAATCTCCTCTACTCTGGGTGAAACTTACCATCTGAATACTGGCGCGGGCGACAGCTGAATCAAGGATTGAAGGAGCAATTGGCTGCCCTTCATAAGTTGAAGGGGGCAATCGGTCGTCCGTACCGCATGAGGCCTAATAAGTCTTGGATTTGAAGAATGTGTAAACAATACAGCCACATGCTATTTGGGCACTGGCTTAGTTAAGTAAGTTAGGCAGCCTTAGGTGTCGATTTCACCGTACCGCAGATGGGATAGCTGCCCTACGGGGAGTATCCTCGGCACAGATGGGGGGACCGGTTTGAGGACATACTCTCAGTTTCGTGCTCCAGACCCGGTGGGCATGTCACATCTTTGGGGGATCTAGTCCAAAGACCACGTCACAATCTCCCGGCCGGTATACCAAATGGTGTACTACGCTAGCAATGGCTGGTGGCAATAAGTCGGGATTGTGTCATGTGGGTAAAGTGTACAACATCTGCAGAGTGTAAAACTATTTGAATAGCCGTGTCCACGGTCATGGACGACACATGAATCTTTCTTGACATACAGGACCTGTCTTGGTTATTCCCTCTTTGCCCCTATTCTTGAAGCCTATGAAGCACATGAGTGATCAAGGATCCTCACTTTGATGAAAGTTATTCGGGAGATAAAACTTGTTTTCATCTAAAATTGCTTTTATCCAACTGCTATATTTGACAAACAAAATTAGCTTTTATGCAAACAAGCCATATAGCCTTCCTTTGAAGCCACATGTAGCTATTAGGTCCTTCTCCGAAGGAGGCATGTTGAGTACGCAATGTACTCATGGCATTAATTTTGTTGACAATAGACTTTCATGAAGACGAAGTCGATGGCTATGACTACTTTGGCGATCCGTACGAGTGAGGTCGCGTGGACTACATCGACTGCCTGTGGCTAAGATGAAGTCACTACGCATTCGTACTTTCCGCTGTTTCCTGATTATAATAAATGTCATGAGACATTTCTCTATGTATGCCTTGTGGCAATATTTATTAAAGTTGTAATACTTTTACGTATTGTGCAATGATACCATTTCGCTGTGTTGTCAACAATGATCCTAGGGTTGACAAATATACACAGGAGGGTCTGGAAGTTAATTCTGGGTTCTCACAGGACATGAGGGCATCGTGATCATCTTTAGAATAGCAATATATTGTCATATAACTTGTTATGCTAAAGTGATAATTCATTCACAAGGTAAAGTGTGAAACAAAAACTTCGTTGAAAACTAACAAACTATGATCTTAGTCATTGAAGCAATTGCAATTTGTCGTAATATCGGAAAGAGTCAATGTAAGAGCTTTTATTTAGCAAGTTAACATATTCAACCATCATTTAATATTTCATAATTGCTAACACTCACGCGATACTTATGAGATCAAAGCTTCAATCAGACTCATAGAAAGATAGGGGCTTATAATTTCGCCTCCCAACAATTTACCTCAAGGGTAATGTCAACAATAATAATTTAGGATCACCTACATCCGAGTGGATATGTATATCTGGATCTTTCCGCAACACATAGTGCTTGCCAAAAAGAGAAAATATAAAAGGAAGGGTGAAGATCACTATGACTCTTGCATAAAGGTAGAAAGTATAAAATAAAAGATAGGTCCTTCGCAGAGGGAAGCAAAGGTTGTCATGCGCTTTTTGGTTGGATACACGAAATCATAATGCAAAATAACGTCGCTTTATATTGCCGCTTGTGATAGAGAACTTTATTATGCAGTATGTCGCTTTTATTTCTTCCCCATCACAAGTTCGTATAAAGTTTAGTTTCCTCGCACTAGAAGATCATAAATATTTAGAGAGCAATTTTTTATTGCTTGCACCGATGACAACTTACTCGAAGGATCTTACTCAATCCATAGGTAGATATAGTGGACTCTCATGGCAAAACTGGGTTAAAGGTTTTGGATGCACAAGTAGTATCTCTACTTAGTGCGGAATTTTTTGGCTAGCATAGGATGAGAAGCAAGCTCAACATGTTGGAGGATCCAGGACATTATAACTTCTATTCGGATATAAGGGAACATAATATATTATGTTGTCTTCCTTGTCTAACATCAACTTATTAGCATATAATATTTTAATGAGTGCTCACAATCATAAAAGATGTCCAAGACAGTATATTCGTATGTCAAACCTCTCTTTCTTTATTACTTCTTATTAATTGCAACAATGACCAATGCTATGTTTGTCAACCCTCAACAAATTTCATGCATCATACTTCTTATATGTGAAGTCATCACTCTCCATAAGATTATTATATAATTTTTTTATTTATTTTATTCTTTTTCTTTTCCAAGATCAAAGCAAGAAGGCAAAGCCCTTGATACGTCTCCAACATATCTATAATTTTTTATTGTTCCATGCCATTATATTATCTATCTTGGATGTTTTATATGCATTAATATACTATTTTATATCATTTTTTTGGGAATAACCTATTAACCAAGTGCCCAGTGCCAGTTGCTGTTTTTTCCTTGTTTGTCTTTTACGGAAAATCAATACCAAACAGAACGAAACTTTTTGAGGATTTTTCTTGGACCAGAGACAACCACGAAGCTTCAGGAAGAGGTCAGAAGACCCACGAGGGAGCCACAAGCCCTCAGGGCGCGCCCCAGGGGGGCACCCCCTAGGCTTGTGGGCCCCCATGGCTCTCCTAACCCTAATATCTGCTCTATAAATACCCAAATATTCCCCTTATGTCAGAGGGCACACCAAAAATACTTTTCCACCGCCGCAAGCTTCTGTTCTCGTGAGATCCCATCTTGGGCCTTTTTCGGCACTCTGCCGGAGGGGGATTCAATCATGGAGGGCCTCTACACCAACCTTGTTGCCCTTCCGATGATGTGTGAGTAGTTTACCACAGACCTACGGGTCCATAGCTAGTAGCTAGATGGCTTCTTCTCTCTCTTTGATCTTCAATACAATGTTCTCCTCGATGTTCTTGGAGATCTATTCGATGTAATCTTCTTTTGCGGTGCGTTTTTTGAGATCTGATGAATTGTGGATTTATGATCAGATTATCCATGAATATTATTTGAGTCTTCTCTGAACTCTTTTATGCATGATTAAGATAGCTTTGTATTTCTCTCCGATCTATCGATTTGGTTTGGCCAACTAGATTGGTTTTTCTTGTAATGGGAGAGGTGCTTTGTGATGGGTTCAATCTTGCGGTGTCCTCACCCAGTGACAGTAGGGGTAGTGAGGCATGTATTTGCATTGTTGCCATTAAGGATAAAAAGATAGGTTTTTTACCTTATTGATTGGATCTATCCCTCTACATCATGTCATCTTGCTTAAGGCGTTACTCCATTCTTGTTAACCTAATACACTAGGGGCCAGTTCTTTTGGGCGGCTTAAAAAATAAGCTGCCTCTCCCCAGCTAAAAAAATAAGCCGCCTATAATTTTTTTTTGAGACTTCTAAATTAGTTATCCCATAAATAGTTTAGAAGCCGCAATGAATATAAGAGGGGGCTTATGAGAAAAGCAGGCGAGAGGCGGCTTATTTTTTAAGCCGCCGAAAAGAACTGGCCCTAGATGCATGCTGGATAGCGGTCGATGTGTGGAGTAATAGTATTAGATGCAGGAAGGAGTCGGTCTACTTGTCACGGATGTGATGCCTATATTCATGATCATTGCCGTAGATATTTTCATAACTTTGCGTTTTTCTATCAATAGCTCAATAGTAATTTGTTCACCCACCGAATGTGTTTTTTCAAGAGAGAAGCCTCTAGGGAAAACTATGGCCCCCGGGTCTATTTCTCATCATATATTTTCAGATCTATAAAATCAAAAGCCCAAAAAATACCTTGCTGAAATTCATTTATATTTACTTTATTTTGCCTTTTACTTATTTTTTATATCTATCTCTATCAGATCTCACTCTTGCTAGTGACCGTGAAGGGATTGACAACCCCTTTTTCGCGCTGTGTGCAAGTGTGTGTTAGTTTGTGTAGGTGCATCTATTGGGGACTTTCCTGTACCTCCTATTGGATTGATACCTTGGTTCTTAACTGAGGGAAATACTTATCTCTACTTTGCTGCATCACCCTTTCCTCTTCAAGGGAAAAACCAACGCAAGCTCAAGAAGTAGCAGGAAGAATTTCTGGCGCCGTTGCCGGGGAGGTTCTACATCAAGCCTACCAAGTACCTATCATAAAACTCTCATCTCTTGCACTTACATTATTTGCCATTTGCCTCTTGTTTTCATCTCCCCACTTCTAAAACATTTTCAGAAAAAACACAAAAATATTTCCTTTTTCCTTTTGCATTTATGTCTTACTTGGGTTGTTTGCTTGTTCTCTTTGCATAATTGCATATTTATTCCAAATCAGAAAGAAAAAAGTTTATGTATCCTCATCCACTTGCTAATATTTTTAAAAGATCCAATTATAATGAACCAATTGCTAGTGAGTTGAGTACACTAGATTATCTTTATGAAGTTTTGCTTGAAATTCGTGAATCTGAAAATTGTGATGAAGTGTTAAAAGAGGAAATTTATGAAGTGATTCACGATAGCTCCTTGAATGAAAAGCATGATTGCAATGATATTATAAATTCTATTAATGTCAATTGTGTTAAAAATATGTAAAACCTCAAGCTTGGGGATGCTAATTTTGCTATGTCCACTTGTCGGAGTAAATGACCACGGGTAGCCCCATCAGCTCTCTTTGGTATTTCAAGACATCGGGGTGGGCTGCGCCCCTAAAACATCCAGGGCAAGGGCCGCCTTCTCGAGGCCGGCTGGTCCATGCAGCCGGTTGCTGGGAGGCGGCGGAGTCCACAAGACGGCCATGAAGTGGGCCGACTCCTGGAAGGCGGCCTCCGGGGATGCCGAGTCCTAGCAGGCGGCCCCTCGCGCCCTCGAAGTCAGCGCCAACATAAACACGATGAGACAGGGCATGGCTACAGTACATGCCTGCCACCCTCGAATCCAGGGCAGGGCGTGGCCACAGTACTGCGTACCGAGCAGGCATCCTGCGCCCAACGCAGGACTGTGGCCATGCCACTCATGACATCACCCATGGCAGAGGAAGCCATGCTCCCACGACGGGCGGCCAGTACGGCCCACAGGCGGCGGGCCCTACCTGTCCGTGACAAGCCAGAAGGCGGCAAGCCCAGACCAGTCGGCTCAGTGGGAGGCCGACTCCCAGCAGGCGGCCCTCCTCCTCCCTCGAAGTCCGTGCGCCATTAACCAGATACGACGGGGTATAGCTACAGTGAGTTCCCGCCAGGCGGCGGGACTGTATCCACGCTATCCCCGACCAAGCATGCATCATCAGTGGCACGGCTACAATGCTACACAGCCGACAGGACCCGCAAGCGGCAGGCCCAGCTTGTCAGCCGAGGACGAGACCGCCGGGGGGACCCACCAGGCGGCGGGCCCCTGCAGTCGGCGGAGAAGCCGGCGACCAGAGACACTCACGGTCGGGTCCTACGCCCGACCGGATTACCATTGTATCCCTGGGGGGTAGGCCTATATAAACCCCCCAGGTCACCCCATGCAAAGGGGTTGGTAGTTGGCTCTTTGGCAGAGGCCTCGTCGAGCACTCACAACACACACACACACGCTGAGAGAGTGGAGTAGGGCTAGCCTTGCCCTTCTACCTCCTCCAGCTAGGTAGCTCAAGGAGCAAGCTTGTAGCCACCTGTTGAGATAGTGATCATGCGGAGACCCCGCAGAGCAGGATTAGGGGTGTTATCTCCTAGGAGAGCCCCGAACCTGGTTAAGATTCGCAAGCGTACGCGGTCTCGCTCACTCCCGCTTCTGGAGCCCGGAGACGTACTTTTGTCCCCATCCATGATAAGCCATCCCCTGGCATATGTCGCACGATATCCCCGACATTTGGTGCCCACCGTGGGGCTAGGTGCACCGTCATCCGGAAACACGTTCTGGACGGGAACCCTCTTCCTCCCTAGCGATCGCAACCAGCCCGGCACGCCCGACGGCGTTTGCGCCGACACGCTGCACGTGGAAGTTGCTTGCGTCGCAAGCAACCTCGCTGATCTCATCAGCGGGATCCGCCTCTTTGACGAGCCCGCACTCGACGCGGGCGCAGCCAGCTCCGAGAGCTGCCTCGTCGATCTCCTCGGCAAGCTTCACATCGCCGACGAGCCGGTCTCCGACCCGGAGTCCGTTGGCTCCACCGACCTGCTCGTCGACATGGTCGTCGACGCCGATGTCGCGCTTCCTGATGCCTTCCCCGGTGACGTGGTGATCTTCGATGATCCACTTCCCGCTGCAGACAGCAGCGCCGGCACCAGCACCGTCACTGAGGTGCTGGTCATCAGCCACGGCGGAACCTCCGACCAGGCCGGCCGGGACCCGTTGTAGGCGGCAATGCGGGACCTGTCCGCTCCCGTAGCACCCGGTGCGAGCGGTGAGATGCTGGAGGCATGCCGTATCGCACTTCTCGACAGCGCCAACAAGTTGGCGGCCATGAGACGCCTCACCGAGGCTTACCACCGCGAGATCGACCGCGCCGTTTGCGGCACACCTGCTGCTGATGAACCCAGCCGCGTGGGCACGTTCCCGTAGCGCGGCGCCGCCATCGCCAGCATGTTGGGGGCCGGCCGCCCGGTCTATGCCACGTCCATGGAGAACTTGTGCGCCGCCCAGGCAGCGGCAGACGAGCTGGACCGCCTGGAGGGCGACAAATGTCGCTGCATGACGGAGCGCGTCCAGCAGCTCATCGACGCGGCCGCCGCGCAGCAAGAAGCCGGCCGCCGCGTGGTGGAACCCGGCCTACAGGCTGGGAACCTTCCCCCTCGCCGGGAGCACGGCGCAACCTCCCGGACGCCGACAGCCAGCGCCCGCGACCGAGGAGACCCAGAGCCGGCTGCTAGCCGTAGCCGCACCCGCATCTCCATTGAGCGCGACCAAGACGGCCGCCCACGAGCAGTAGAACGGCGGGATGATCGTGAGCCCCCTCCCCCGCGCAGGGAGAGGCGCGCCTTTCCGCCGCCTGTTGAGCATCCGACTCTCGGGCGCCGGCTGGGCCCCCGCGAAGGAGTCGGAGAGAACGATGCCCGCAACCAGATCGACCGCTTGGCTCGGTCCCTGGCATTGGAAGAAGAAGATGCAATCGGCCCGCCTTGTTTCGGCCCCCGCATTCGCGATGAGCCCTTCCCCAAAGGGTTCTCACTCCCTCGGGACACTCCTAAGTACAACGGCTCTGTGAAGCCGGAAGATTGGCTGGTCGACTACTCCACTGCCGTCAACATAGCGAATGGCAACAAGCGTGTCACCGTGAAGTATGTTCCGCTCATGCTCCAGGGCATGGCCTGGACATGGCTGAACAGCCTCAAGCCCTATAGCGTCAACAGTTGGCTAGACTTCACCGAAGTTTTCATCCGCAACTTCACCAGCACCTACAAGCGGCCGCCCAAGCCTCACCAGCTCTCCCTGTGCATCCAAGGCCCGACCGAGTCCACCCGCGAATACTTAACGCGGTGGGCCGAGCTGCGCAACTCCTGCGAAGGGGTTCATGAGGTGCAAGCCATTGAATACTTCACTGCCGGGTGCCGCGAGGGCACCCTACTCAAGCACCAGCTCCTCTGCGACGATCCGGCCACGCTCGACGAGCTGCTGATCATAGCGGACAAGTACGCCACTGCCAACTCCTCCATGAAGTCGGAACTCCGAGTGGATGCGTCAGGAAAGATGCTCCCTCCGGCTCCTCAGACACCGGATGGTGATTCCAGTCGGCGCCAACAGTCAAACGACAATAAGCGCAAGGCCCCGCAGCCGGCTACCACCAGCCGGCAGGTGGCGACAGTCAAAGACCAGCAGCCAGAAGAGCAGCCCGGCCCCAAACGCCAGAAGGGCGGCAAGCCAGCCTGGTTGCCCGCCTTCTCGTTTGAGCAAACCCTCGACGCTCCCTGCAAGTTCCACAGCGGCGCGACGCCATCCAACCACACCACCCGGAAGTGCAACTGGTTCACCCGCATCGCCAGAGGCGAAGGACTGCCTCCTCCGCCTGCTGGCCCGCCGCCTCCGCCTCCCCAGCAGCCGGCGGTCCGACCAGTCGGCGCGATCCAAGACGAGTTTCCGTAAGAGCATGGAGCTTACGTCGTCTTCACCAGCGTGACTGTCGACAGGCATAGCCGGTGTCAACAGCGCCGAGAAGTGAATACTGTCGCCTCTGAAGCCCCAGAGTTCATGCACTGGTCGGAGAAGCCGATCAGTTGGAGCCGAGCTGACCACCCGGAGGTGATGCCTTCTCCGGGTTCCTATGCCCTGGTGTTGGATGCCACCTTCGCAACAGAGAGGCGAGCTGCTCGTTTCTCCCGAATTCTAATAGATGGCAGTAGCAGTATCAACATCCTCTACCGCGACACCATGGAGAAGTTGTGCATCAAAGAGAAACAGCTCCAACCCAGCCGGGCTGTCTTTCATGGCATTGTGCCTGGCCTATCCTGCTCACCAATCGGCAAGATCAAGATAGATGTCCTCTTTGGAGACAAGAGTCACTTCCGTCGAGAGCCAATCTGGTTCGAGGTGGTTGACCTTGAGAGCCCCTACCACGCGTTGCTTGGCCGGCCAGCTCTGGCCAAGTTCATGGCGGTCCCCCACTACGCCTACCTCAAGATGAAGATGCCGGGCACCAAGGGCATTATCACCATAGCCGGCGACTACCAGAAGTCCACCGAGTGTGCTGCAGCCAGCAGTCGGCTGGCTGAGTCCCTCGTGATTGTTGCCGAGAAGCGGCTCCTTGACCGGGATGTGGCCATGGCCGGCAAGCAGCCGGACCTATCGCCAGATCCCAAGGAGTCGGAAGCTCAGGGCTCTTTCCAGCCGGCCAAAGAAACCAAGAGGATACCCTTGGACCCAGAGCACTCGGAGAAGTTCGCTGTCATAGGAGCTCACCTTGATAGCAAATAGGAAAGCGAGCTCGTCGATTTCCTCCGTGAGAATCGAGACATCTTTGCGTGGTCGCCAAAGGACATGCCGGGTGTTCCGACGGATTTCGCCGAGCACAAGCTACATGTCAGAGCAGATGCAAAATCAGTCAGGCAACCCCTCCGCCGCCTGTCGGAGGAGAAGAGAGGAATTGTTGGTGAAGAGATAGCCCGGCTTCTAGCAGCCGGCTTCATTATGGAAGTATTCTTCCCAGAGTGGCTAGCCAACCCAGTCCTTGTACTAAAGAAGAACAACAAATGGCGCATGTGTATTGACTACACCAACCTCAACAAAGCTTGCTCGAAGGATCCATTCGCCTTGCCTCGGATTGACCAAGTAATAGACTCCACAGCCGGATACGAGCTGTTGAGTTTTTTGGATGCCTATTCGGGGTACCACCAGATTAAGTTAAGCCCGACCGACCGCCTGAAGACCGCCTTCATCACACCATTCGGAGCCTTCTGCTACCTGACCACGACATTCCGCTTGAGAAATGCCGGTGCCACGTTCCAGCGTTGCATGCAAAAGTGCCTCCTCAAGCAACTCGGCAGAAATGCCCATGTCTATGTAGACGATATTGTGGTGAAGACGGAGAAGCGCGGTACCCTCTTGGAAGATCTCAAGGAAACTTTTGATAATCTGCGCCGTTTTCAAATCAAGCTCAACCCAGAGAAGTGTGTCTTTGGAGTGCCAGCCGGCCAGCTCCTCGGTTTCCTTGTCTCAGAGCGCGGCATAGAGTGCAACCCTGTCAAGATCAAGGCCATCGAGAGGATGGAGAGGCCCACCCGACTGCGAGACGTTCAGAAGTTCACTGGCTGCTTGGCATCCATTAGCCGATTCATCAGTCGGCTGGGCGAGAAGGCTCTTCCCCTGTACCAGCTGATGAAAAAGACCACTCATTTCGAGTGGAACGACAAGGCGGACGAGGCGTTCCTCCAGCTCAAGAAGGTGTTGACCACGCCGGCTGTCCTGGCCGCTCCGGCTGCCAAGGAGCCCATGCTTCTCTACATCGCCGCCACCAGCCGGGTGGTCAGTACAGTTATGGTGGTAGAGCGCCAAGAGGACGGCAAGGCGCTGCCGGTCCAGAGGCCCGTCTACTACTTGAGTGAGGTGTTGTCAGCTTCCAAGCAGAACTACCCCCACTACCAAAAGTTGTGCTATGGCGTGCATTTTGCCGCCAAGAAGCTCAAGCCATACTTTCAAGAGCATCCCATCACGGTCATCTGCACCGCCCCGCTTGCGGAGATCATAGGCAGCAGAGACGCATCGGGCCGAGTGGCCAAGTGGGCCATCGAGCTGGCCCCCTACACCATCTTCTACCAGTCTCGCGCCGCCATCAAGTCCCAAGCACTAGCCGACTTCCTCGTCGACTAGGCCAAGACCCAGTACCTGCCGCTGGCTCGAGACTCCACTCATTGGCGGATGCACTTCGATGGCTCGAAGATGCGCACCGGTTTGGGAGCCGACGTCGTCCTCACCTCTCCCAAAGGCGACAAGCTCAGATACACGCTGCAAATCCACTTTGCCGCCTCCAACAACATGGCCGAGTACGAGGCGCTAGTAAACGGACTCCGGCTGGCCAAGGAGATTGGCATCCGCCGGATTCTGTGCTACGGCATTCGGACTTGGTGGTCCAACAGTCGTCCGGCGACTGGGACGCCAAGGATGCAAATATGGCGAGCTACCGCTTCCTCGTCCAGCACATCAGCAGATATTTTGATGGGTGCGAGTTCCTTCACGTGCCACGGGCCGACAACGAGCAAGCAGACGCCCTGGCACGGATCGGCTCCACCAGGCAAGCCATACCAGCCGGCGTGTCCCTTCAGTGCCTCCGCAAGCCGTCTATCAAGCCTTCCCTGGAATCAGAATCCATCTTTGTGCCGGCTGCTCCCGAAGCAGTCCGACCCGGCCCGGGGGCTACAGCAGCCGGCCCGGGGACTTCAGCAAGCGGCACGGGGACTGCAGCAGTCGCACCCGGCCCGGGGACTTCGCAACCCGGCCCGGGGGCTGCAGCAGCCGGCCTGGGGACTTCGGCAAGCGGCTCGGGAACTGCGGCAGTCGCACCCTGCCCATGGACTCTACAACCCGGCCCGGGGGCTGCAGCGGCCATCCCGGGGACTTCAACAACGCAGCAAGACGTGGCCGACTCCGCCCCACCACCTCCAGACCCAACCGCCCTAGTTTCAGTAACCGTAATGACAGTGGATGAAGTCAAAGCACCGTCATGGGCGCGGCCCATCCTCAACTTTTTGGTAGGCGGAGAGCTGCCAGTTGACGAGATCTCGGCCCATTAGGTGCAACGCCGGGCAGGAGCTTACACGATAGTAAACAGAGAGCTTGTCAGGCGCAGCGTGACCGACGTTTTCCAACGCTGCGTCGAACCAGAGAAAGGCATGGCAATCCTCAGAGACATACACCAGGGCGAGTGCGGCCACCATGCGGCCTCCAGATCCCTTGTCACCAAAGCTTTCCGCCATGGTTTCTTCTGGCCGACTGCTTTGGAGGACGCCAAGGATCTGGTCAAGAAATGCAAGGGGTGCCAAAAATTCAGCTCCAAGCAACATCTGCCGGCTTCTGCACTCAAGACCATCCCCCTTACCTGGCCCTTTGCCGTCTGGGGGCTGGACATGGTGGGCCCATTCAAGACAGCACGCGGTGGCATGACCCATCTGTTGGTCACCGTGGACAAATTCACCAAGTGGATTGAAGCAAAACCAATCAAGAAACTAAATGGGCATCCGACTGGACTTAGCGTCTGTTGCCCATCCGCAGTCAAACGGCCAGGTAGAACAAGCAAACGGCCTCATCTTATCTGGCATCAAACCCCGACTGGTCGAGCCACTGGAGCGCTCGGCCGGCTGCTGGATCGACGAGCTGTAAGCCGTCCTCTGGAGTCTCCGCACCACTCCGAACAGATTAACTGGTTTCACTCCCTTCTTCCTCGTATACGGGGCCGAGGCCGTCATCCCTACGGACATCGAGTTCGACTCGCCTCGCGTCACCATGTACACGGAGGCGGAGGCGAAGGAGGCACGAGAAGACGGCATCGATCTGCTGGAAGAAGGCTGGCTGTTAGCACTCAGCCGGTCCGCCATCTACCAGCAGAGCCTGCGCTGCTACTACAGTCGGAAGGTCAAGCCACGATCCTTCCAGGAGGGAGACCTTGTGCTCCGGCTGATCCAGCGAACAGCCGGCCAGCACAAGCTCTCGGCCCCTTGGGAAGGCCCCTTCATCATCAGCGGAGCCTTGGGCAACGACTCCTATTACCTCATCGACGCACAGAAGCCCAGGGCGCGCAAAAGGGACGATTCCGGCAAGGAAGCAGAGCGCCCATGGAACGCAAATCTTCTCCGAAGATTTTACAGTTAAAAGTAGTATGTACCACGCTACCTTTTGTACTAAGGGCAAAGGCACCGGGTCCCTCGAGGAGCACTCGGGGGCTACCTTTCTTATCTGTATGATAAGTTTCATGCCTGTGAGTATGTTATTTCATTCCTCCGCCCGGCACCGGGTTCGACCAGTCGGCCCGGGGGCTTGCCGCCTTGTACTATGTTGGCTCTACCTGCAGTCGGACAAGTAGTGTGCCGGCATCTAAGCCCACCCTTGCCATAAGCCGCAGCTCGCAGAGCGACTGTCTGGCCGGCAAGGGTCAAAGGCAAGAAATGGTGCTCACATGAAAAATGGCTAAGGAAGAAAGCACCCACATAGGCCAAGTCGGCTCCTCGCCTAGCCGTCCGGTTGCTGAGCAGCCGGCCGGCCGGCTTCTCACTTAAATTGCTACGTTCTAAGTGGCCAAAGTACTTGTCTTCCCGAAATGGCCAAGTACTTGACCCGGCCAGCAGACCGAAGAATGGCTGTCTGGCCGGCAAGGCGGCAGCCAAGAGAGAGCGGCAAAGGAAAAAGCCAAAAGAACAGAAAGCAAGACAAGTCAGAGCTCGGCGAAGCACATCGTGTGCGAGAATTAAATCACATAGCAAGAGGCCCTCGGCCAACATTCAACAAAGTTTGAATACACCCAGCGGGTGGAACTGCGCGAATTTAACAAAGTTTGTTCTAAAGATTACCAAAGCAGGAAAAGATAAGATAAGTTGGCAGCCTAGGCCAAATGAGCAACAGGCGGGTCCGGCAGGTTGGTGGAGTCGGCGGCGCCAGCTGGTGAAGTGGCCGTCTGGCGAGTCTCGGCTTGGTCGCCTCCAGCAGCAGTCGGTGCACTCGCACGTGGCTCATTGCTCGAGGCCCGATCAAGCTGAGGCTGGGCGTCCACTCCGCCCTTCGGTGCGTCGCCTTCACCATCCTCATCTTCCTCGTCCTCGCCTTCATCGCTTGAGGCGATTTCTTCCGCCGAGTCCTCACCGTCATCCGGGTTCAGCCCGAACCAGTCCATCGACACCTCGGCACCCTCCTCGTCCAGCTCGGGGAAGAAGACACCGGTATCGGTGTACTCGGTGATCGCCACCGCACGATGGGTGAGCGCAGGCCCCGCTGCCGCCAACTCTTCCATGGCCTCCTGCTGGAACATGGCCAGCTGGGCTAGGTCCAGCCCAGGATACCACGCCTTGACGAACTCCAAGGCTCTTCTGGCGCCTGCCCGAGCGGAGGAGCCCCTCCAAGCCTCGAAGCGGCCGATCGCCGCCTCCAACCAGTCGGCGGTCCGACTGGGGGTGCATGGAGCTTGGCCGCCTGGCCAGAGGGCGGAAACCAGCTGAGACCCGGCGCGCTGAAGGCGGCGGAGCAGACGGTGAATCGGCTGTAAACGCGTCCTGACGATCAGGAGCTGCTCGTTCATGTTCCGAGGCGCGTCGGGCGGGATCTCCACTCCTTCCCCCCTACGCCGGTCGCGCCGCGCCTTGATGGCCTGGCTGACGGCGACGGCGTGGCCAGGAAAGAAGTCTACGCAAAAGAAAAATAAAGATCAGAAGCCGACTCCCGATGCAGTCGGCAGCTATTCCAAAGAAAGAAGCTTACCGTCGATCATGTCCTCAATCTCGCCGTAGCCAGCAGCGAGGATCGCCTCCTTCTCGGCCCACTTTGAGCGTTCGACCTCAAACTCGGCCTGAAGGGCGCCTTCCGCCTCCTTGAGCTTCTGGAGCTCCGCCTTGTGCTGGTCCGCCTGGTCCGCCAACTTCTTGGCCAGACGATCACTCTCCAGGGCCGCCTTACGTCGCTCTTCCTCCTTGACGCGCAACTCGGTCTGGACTTCGCCCAGACGCTGCTGCAGTGTGGCGTTGGCTCCTGCAAAAATGAGAAAGAGAGGACAATCAACAAAGATGACCAAAAAAGAAAGTAGTTGCCAGAAGATCCGGCCCGACTGCTCAGCAGTCGGCCCGAATCTCGGGGGCTACACCCAGCAGGTGCGCGGACGCGCCCCCGCGAGAAAGTAGACAGAATGCTTACGCCGGCTTTCGGTGAGGTCGGCGGTCCGCTTAGCCAACTCCTAGACCTGGGAGTTGAAGGCGGCTGCGCGGACGTTGTGGTAGTCCTGCAACGAAGACAAAAGAAGAGAAAACAAGTTAGCACTCGGAACCTACCTTAAAGTTCCGAGCCGCCTGCTCAGCAGCCGGCCCGGAACTTGGGGGCTACACCCAGTGGGTGCGCTGGCGCGCCCCCACGAAAGACTGCAAGAATAAAAAAAACAAAGCAAAGAAGCATACCCGAACGGCCGTCCGCGTCGCCAAGAACGCCTTCGTACACTGCTGGAGGGCGGCGCCTTGGGCCTGGAGTTGGGCCTGAATGTCCTGCGCGGCCTTGTTCAGCACGCCCGTCCCACCCCCAGGCGTCCATTCCGGTGGGGGGGGCACTGGTGGCCTCTGCGTCTAGGGCCGACGAGCTCGCAGCCCCGACCTCCTGCGCCCGCGGCGCCGAGGCCGCCTTCGCCGCACGCCGGCGCACGAAAGGGCGGACCATGGGAGTCGCCCCCACCACCAACTCGACACCGACCGGCGACGCCGGTGGCACGTCAGGCCGATTGCCTCGGGCCCCGGCAGTCGGCGCTTGCGGGGGCACCTCCGCCTCCGAGACGATGGTGTCACCTCCTCCCCTCTCCATGACCGGCTGGTCATTGCCGGCTCCTCCAGTCGGCACCGGGATCTCTGGCGCTGGCGGCGCCGCGCGCAACGGAATGACAAGTTGCGGGGCCTGGCCACGCGCGGTTTCTTCCGCTTGCGCCCTAGCGGCCGCGTCCGCCCGAGCCTTGGCGGCGGCTTCCGCCCGCGCTGCCTTGGCCGCCTCCGCCTCCTGCCTCTCCGCCTCCTCCCGCTCCCCGCGCGCCTCCCGTGCGTTCCTCTCCGTCGCCGCCCGGAGGTCGGCGAGCGGGTCCACGCGGCGGGTATTGGCGGAGCCTTCCGCCTCCCCGATCACGGAAGCAGCGGCAGACCGCTCAAGAGTGAGTGGGGCCCTGATTCAAGCAAGACAAGAGAAAAACTCGGAAAAAGTTTGCAAGGAAGAAGAAAGGAAAACACAGCCAAGCACTTACGCGGACACCATCGGGGGCTGCTTCGGGGCCCTCTGGAACTGGGCCGCTCTTGCAGCGGCCTCTTGCCGCCTGGTCACGGCGGCCGCATTATTGGACTTCTTCGGCCGGCTGCCGAACAGCAACGAGCCGGCCCGACGCTTTTTTGGGCCGCCTGGTGTGGTCGGCGTGGCTGAGGAGCTCGCGCCCGCCCTGTCGGTGCCATGCGGGCGGCGCGGCTCGTTCTCCTCCTCATCGTCATCCGGCCAGTCCTCAAGGCCGCCTCCTCCCTCGGAGCCGCCTGCTCCACCGCCGCCACCTGTGGCGTCATCCTCCTCCATGGCGGCCGCCCCCAAGTCGGGGTCTTCCACGTCGCTCCTCGTTCGATCCGGCATATACTCCTGACCTGGATCCAGAGCGCCGGCGGACGACTGGGCCGGGAGGACCTGCACCATGGCCGACTGGTCAGGCGGCAAAACAAGAACTCGGACCAGTAAAGAGAAAAGAATAACAAGACTCACCGCAGGCGGCGGATGTGCGCGGTCGTACGGCCGCATGCCGAACCGCCAGTCCACCTCTGACAGCTTGCAGTTGGAGATATAGTTGACCAGCCAGACCACCTCCACGTTCGGCAGGTCCCGTGTGCACATCGGGCATGGGTCCCGGTGCCCGCTCATGCAGCTGATGATGTGAGGCCGGGCTTGGAGGGGGAGCACTCGGTGCGTCATGAAGGCAGCCAGCAAGTCCGAGCCCTTCAGGCCCTCCGACTCCGACATCGCCTGAAGTCAGGCAAGGGCGGCGGAGGAGACGGCCGACAGGGAACTCGGCCTGTACTGCCAGTTGGCGCGCGGCTCGGCCGGCGGCCCGGCTGCGTAGGCCAGCAAGTTGACGTAGTCGCTTGATGGGTGGATGTTCTTGACGTAGAAGTAGGATTTCTGCCACAGCTTGGCCGACTGCAGCAAGGAGATGGGCGGGAAGCGGTTCCCGGTGCCCGGGCGCCGCACCGCCACACAGGCTCCGCATTGAGACGCCTAGCCCTTGGCGGCGGTGCCCAGCTTGAGGTAGAAGCACTCCCCCCAGAGTTCGAGAGTGGGGAGAGTGTCGAGGTACCCTTCGCACATAGTGACGAAGGCGGCCAGGAGCACCACCGTGTTTGGCGTGAGGTGGTGTGGCTGGACTCGGTAGAAGTCAAGGAAAGAGCGGAGGAAGTCGCTGGCCGGAAGGCCGAAGCCGCGAAGGAAATGGGATCGGAAGACGACGCGTTCATCGTCCTCCGGCGCCGGCGAGATTTCTGCTTCGGGGGGAATGCGCACCTGCACGTTCGCCTCCCGGGGCAGCCGCCGTGTTTGACGGAAGAAGAAGAGATGGTCATCGTGGACGTTGGAGCCGTCCCAGTCGCCGGCTCGTGAGCGCGCCATGGACGAAGAAGCTCGTCGCAGGCGCGGCGCGGTGGTGAGCGGGCGAGGCTGCGGCGGAGCAAGGCAGCCGCCACGAGAGGACGCTCGACGACGGCAGGCTGCGGCAGCACTTCGACGCCAGCGGAGAAAATGAAGAACGGCGAAGGGAGAGGAGGGTGCGCGTGCATCTGCCGCCCCCCTCCTCCCCCTACTTATAGCCCCGAGGCGGCGAAGCCGAGGGGACGGGGGCGTGGGGGATCGTGGGATTAACTACGCCCACTCCCCCACGATCCCACTATTGCGGCGCCAGTAAAGGCGCATATTAACTACCACAGAAGTCCAACAGTCCGCCTCGGCCGCAATGGATCCACGCGCGGGCCGAGGCACTGTAGCGATGGGCCCCGGCCTGCGGCGCCGTCCCGTCGCGCGCGTGGGCTGGCAGGCCGGCTTGACCTGATGACGCCGCGTGGCTGATATGTGCGGGCTGCAAGCCTGACGCCTGGCTAGCACGCCACCTAGTCCCCACCACGACGTTTCGAAATCGCCAGGCGGCCTGCCTGGTCATGGCCGACACCTACCAGTCGGCACCTCGGAAGACGGACGAAGCAAATTACCAGACGACCCGGAATATGAAGCTACTGAGGCTTCTCGCCCCTTCAGCCACAGCGCCTCATCAGCTTCGGGGACTACTGTCGGAGTAAATGACCACGGGTAGCCCCATCAGCTCCCTTTGGTATTTCAAGACATCGGGGCGGGCTGCACCCCTCAAACATCCAGGGCAAGGGCCGCCTTCTCGAGGCCGGCTGGTCCATGCAGCCGGTTGCCGGGAGGCGGCGGAGTCCACAAGACGGCCATGAAGTGGGCCGACTCCTGGCAGGCGGCCTCCGGGAATGCCGAGTCCTAGCAGGCGGCCCCTCGCGCCCTCGAAGTCAGCGCCAACATAAACACGATGAGACAGGGCATGGCTACAGTACAGGCCTGCCACCCCCGAATCCAGGGCAGGGCGTGGCCACAGTACTGCGTACCGAGCAGGCATCCTGCGCCCAACGCAGGACTGTGGCCATGCCACTCATGACATCACCCATGGCAGAGGAAGCCATGCTCCCGCGACGGGCGGCCAGTACGGCCCACAGGCGGCGGGCCCTACCTGTCCGTGACAAGCCAGAAGGCGGCAAGCCCAGACCAGTCGGCTCAGTGGGAGGCCGGCTCCCAGCAGGCGGCCCTCCTCCTCCCTCGAAGTCCGTGCGCCATTAACCAGATACGACGGGGTATGGTTACAATGAGTTCCCGCCAGGCGGTGGGACTGTATCCACGCTCTCCCCGACCAAGCATGCATCATCAGTGGCATGGCTACAATGCTACACAGCCGACAGGACCCGCAAGCGGTGGGCCCAGCTTGTCGGCCAAGGACGAGACCGCCGGGGGGACCCACCAGGCGGCGGGCCCCTGCAGTCGGCGGAGAAGCCGGCGACCAGAGACACTCACGGCCGGGTCCTACGCCCGGCCGGATTACCATTGTATCCCTGGGGGGTAGGCCTATATAAACCCCCCAGGTCACCCCATGCAAAGGGGTTGGCAGTTGGCTCTTTGGCAGAGGCCTCGTCGAGCACTCACAACACACACACACACACACACACATGCAGAGAGAGTGGAGTAGGGCTAGCCTTGCCCTGCTACCTCCTCCAGCCAGGTAGCTCAAGGAGCAAGCTTGTAGCCACCTGTTGAGATAGTGATCATGCGGAGACCCCGCAGAGCAGGATTAGGGGTGTTATCTCCTAGGAGAGCCCCGAACCTGAGTAAGATTCGCAAGCGTACGCGGTCTCGCTCACTCCCGCTTCTGGAGCCCGGCGACGTACTTTTGTCCCCATCCACGATAAGCCATCCCCTGGCATATGTCGCACGATATCCCCGACATTTGGCGCCCACCGTGGGGCTAGGTGCACCGTCGTCCGGAAACACGTTCTGGACGGGAACCCTCTTCCTCCCTGGCGATCGCAGCCAGCCCGGCACGCCCGACGGTGTTTGCGCCGACACGCTGCATGGCGTGGAAGTTGCTTGCGCCACAAGCAACCTCGCTGATCTCATCGGTGGGATCCGCCTCTTCGATGAGCCCGCACTCGACGCGGGCGCAGCTAGCTCCGAGAGCTGCCTCGTCGATCTCCTCGGCAAGCTTCACATCGCCGACGAGCCGGTCTCTGACCCGGAGTCCGTTGGCTCCACCGACCTGCTCGTCGACATGGTCGTCGACGCCGACGTCGCGCTTACTGATGCCTTCCCCGGTGACGTGGTGATCTTCGACGATCCACTTCCCGCTGCAGACAGCAGCGCCGGCACCAGCACCGTCACTGAGGTGCTGGTCATCAGCCACGGCGGAACCTCCGACCAGGCCGGTCGGGACCCATTGCAGGCGCAATGCGGGACATGTCCGCTCCCGTAGCGCCCGGTGCGAGCGGTGAGACGCTGGAGGTATGCCGTATCGTACTTCTCGACAGTGCCAACAAGTTGGCGGCCATGAGACGCCTCACCGAGGCTTACCACCGCGAGATCGACCGCGCCGTTTGCGGCACACCGGCTGCTGACGAAACCAGCCGCGTGGGCACGGTCCGGCAGCGTGGCGCCGCCATCGCCAGCATGTTGGGGGCCGACCGCCCGGTCTACGCCACGTCCATGGAGAACTTGCGCGCCGCCCAGGCAGCAGAAGATGAGCTGGACCGTCTGGAGGGCGACGAGCGTCGCTGCATGATGGAGCGCGTCCAGCAGCTCATCGACGTGGCCGCCGCGCAGCAAGAAGCCGGCCGCCGTGTGGTGGAACCCGGCCTACAGGCTGGGAACCTTCCCCCTCGCCGGGAGCACGGCGCGACCTCCCGGACGCCGACAGCCGACGCCCGCGACCGAGGAGACCCAGAGCCGGTTGCTAGCCGCAGTCGCACCCGCATCTCCATTGAGCGCAACCAAGACGGCCGCCCATGAGCAGTAGAACGGCGGGACGATCGTCAGCCCCCTCCCCAGCGCAGGGAGAGGCGCGCCTCTCCGCCGCCTGTTGAGTATCCGACTCTCGGGCGTCGGCTGGGCCCCCGCGAAGGAGTCGGAGAGAACGACGCCCGCAACCAGATCGACCGCTTGGCTCGGTCCCTGCCGTTGGAAGAAGAAGATGCAATCGGCCCGCCTTGTTTCGGCCCCCGCATTCGTGATGAGCCCTTCCCCAAAGGGTTCTCGCTCCCTCGGGACACTCCTAAGTACAACGGCTCTATGAAGCTGGAAGATTGGCTGGTCGACTACTCCACTGCCGTCAACATAGCGAATGGCAACAAGCGTGTCGCCGTGAAGTATGTTCCGCTCATGCTCCAGGGCATGGCCCGGACATGGCTGAACAGCCTCAAGCCCTACTGTGTCAACAGCTGGCTAGACTTCACCGAAGTTTTCATCCGCAACTTCACCAGCACCTACAAGCGGCCGCCCAAGCCTCGCCAGCTCTCCCTGTGCATCCAAGGCCCGACCGAGTCCACCCGCGAATACTTAACGCGGTGGGCCAAGCTGCGCAACTCCTGCGAAGGGGTTCATGAGGTGCAAGCCATTGAATACTTCACTGCCGGGTGCCGGGAGGGCACCCTACTCAAGCACCGGCTCCTCGGCGTCAAGCCGGCCACGCTCGACGAGCTGCTGATCATAGCGGACAAGTACGCCACTACCGACTCCTCCATGAAGTCAAAATTCCGAGTGGATGCGTCAAGAAAGATGCTCCCTCCGGCTCCTCAGACACCGGCTGGTGATTCCAGTCGGCGCCACCAGTCAAACGACAATAAGCGCAAGGCCCCACAGCCAGCTACCACCAGCCGGCAGGTGGCGACAGTCGAAGACCAGCAGCCAGAAGAGCAGCCCGGCCCCAAACGCCAGAAGGGCGGCAAGCCTGCCTGGTTGCCCGCCTTCTCGTTTGAGCAAACCCTCGACGCTCCCTGCAAGTTCCACAGCGACGCGAAGCCATCCAACCACACCACCCGGAAGTGTCACTGGCTCACCCGCATCGCCAGAGGCGAAGGCCTGCCTCCTCTGCCTGCTGGCCCACCGCCTCCGCCTCCCTAGCAGCCGGCGGTCCGACCAGTCGACGCGATCCAAGACGAGTTTCCTGAAGAGCATGGAGCTTACGTCGTCTTCACCAGCGTGACTGATGATAGGCACAGCCGGAGTCAACAGCGCCGAGAAGTGAATATTGTCGCCTCTGAAGCCCCAGAGTTCATGCACTGGTCGGAGAAGCCGATCAGTTGGAGCCGAGCTGACCACCCGGAGGTGATGCCTTCTCCGGGTTCCTATGCCCTGGTGTTGGATGCCACCTTCGCAACAGAGAGGCGAGCTGCTCGTTTCTCCCGAATTCTGATAGACGGCGGTAGCAGTATCAACATCCTCTACCGCGACACCATGGAGAAGTTGTGCATCAAAGAGAAACAGCTCCAGCCCAGCCGGGTTGTCTTTCATGGCATTGTGCCTGGCCTATCCTGCTCACCAATCGGCAAGATCAAGATAGATGTCCTCTTTGGAGACAAGAGTCACTTTCGCCGAGAGCCAATCTGGTTCGAGGTGGTTGACCTTGAGAGCCCCTACCACGCGTTGCTTGGCCGGCCAGCTCTGGCCAAGTTCATGGCGGTCCCCCACTACGCCTACCTCAAGATGAAGATGCCGGGCACCAAGGGCATTATCACCATAGCCGGCGACTACCAGAAGTCCGCCGAGTGTGCTGCAGCCAGCAGTCGGCTGGCCGAGTCCCTCGTGATTGCTGCCGAGAAGCGGCTCCTTGACCGGGTTGTGGCCATGGCCGGCAAGCAGCCGGACCTATCGCCAGATCCCAAGGAGTCGGAAGCTCAGGGCTCTTTCCAGCCGGCCAAAGAAACCAAGAAGATACCCTTGGACCCAAAGCACCCGGAGAAGTTCGCTGTCATAGTAGCTCACCTTGACAGCAAATAGGAATGCATGCTTTTGATCTGAACTTTTTACACACGATTTATATACAAATTGCCTAAGTTGTCCTAATTTTTCAGAATTTTTGGAGTTATAGAAGTATGGCTAGAGTTCAGATTACTACAGACTGTTCTGTTTTTTGACAGATTCTATTTTCATTGTGTTGTTTGCTTATTTTGATGAATCTATGGGTAGTATCGGGGGGTATGAACCATAGAGAAGTTAGAATATAGTAGATATAACACCAATATAAAATTGGAATGAGTTTACAACTGTACCTAAAAGTGGTTATTTGGTTTGCTTCACTAACGGATCTTATGAGTTTTTTTGTTGAGTTTTGTGTTGTGAAGTTTTCAAGTTTTGAATAAAGTTTTGATGGACTACGGAATAAGGAGTGGCAAGAGCCTAAGCTTGGGGATGCCCCGGATGGCATCCCCTCTTTTGTCTTCAATCCAACGGTAAATTTACTTGAGACTATATTTTTATTCACCACATGATATGTGTTTTGCTTGGAGCGTCTTGTATTATATGAGTCTTTGTTTTTTAGTTTGCCACAATCATCCTTGCTGTACACTCATTTTGAGAGGGACACACATTAATCGTGAATTTATTAGAATACTCTATGTGCTTCACTTATATTTTTTTTAGCTAGGTAGTTGCTCTAGTACCACCGTTCATAATTTTTTATACATGTCACGCTAGATCATTGCACATCCCGGTACACCGTCGAAGGCTGTCATATAGAGTCATATCTTTGTTCTAGTATCGAGTTGTAATTTGTCGGATTCAGGGCTCCGCAGACCCAAGAAGGTTCGAACTAAGGGGTATGAACAAAGGATCTTGCTCCACAACCATGCTAGCTCGCCATGCCCATGACCTGATCTCGACGAGTACGCTGGATCGTGCGGAAGGGAACAACACAGAGATTTACCCAGGTTCGGGCCATCTTGCGGTGTAAAATCCTACTCCTGCTTTTGGTGGATTAGCCTCACGAGGAGGTAGAGGATGAACTAGTACAATGGATGAGCTGCCTCGCGAGGGCTCGAGTGGTGAGGGTGGATTGGTCAAGGGTCCGATCCGGGATCCTTTCTACGGTGATGGCTAGCCCATATTTATAGTGGCCTTGGTCCTCTTCCCTCATAGCTTAGGCGGGAAGGGATTCCACAACGGCCAAATTTTAAGGGGGACAAGGAGTACATCTTATCCTGGCGAAAGGTGATCTTCGCCTACAAAGCTTCCAGCCATGACGCAGCGATGGGCCCAGCGATGACATCCGTCCTGCCGAGCTCGTGGTCTTGGTCTCATTGCACCAGAAAGGAAAGCTTTGGGGCCTTCCTCGGGAACGTGCGCCTGCCCTTGCTCCCTTACCACCAAAGAGGAAATTATCCCCTCTACGCCCGCTGGCACCCGCCTGGCCTTGGTCGTCACGGCTCATGTCATCACAGCCTCACGAGGCGTGAGGCCTGCATAGAGATCTCCGCCTCGAGAGGCAGCCTGGGGAGGCCGCTCCCCTGGGGGTCTTGGTGTCGTTCACCTCGCGAGGCCGGGGGACCTCGCGAGGGTCTTGACTTGGAGTCGTTGCAGCCGGGCCGTACAGGGTCGTCGATGGGCCCACGCGCTGGGCCGCAGGCAGGCAGATCTGGGTACCCCCGATCCCAGAACGCCGATAGTAGCCCCCGGGCCCAAGGCGCGCTCGGCCTAGCTTCGAGGCTAAGGCAAGGAGCGAAGGGCGAAGCGCCGCGGGCCCCAAATCGCCTACGGGCCAGGCTTGACGTGTGGCGCACGATGGGACGTGGACGCCTCCACTTCCCCACGTCGCCTCGGCAACCGCTCAGGCTGACAAAAGACTTGGACGTGCATGCTGTGAGGCCATCATTGCGAGAAGGTGGAGGGGCGTCGGTTGGCCCACAATCACCTATAAGAGGGCGAGGGGGCAGTGCCTCTCCATCCCGCACTCTTGCAGTGGCATTCATGGTGCCAATGAGAAGGTTCTCAGCCGCTGAGAAGGGGAAAACTCCCCAGGAAGGGCCTGAGTTCCTCCCGCCGAGGAGAGGGCGCGGCCGACCTCGCAAGATCACCACGACGCCCGAGGCGGCTCCGCCGGGGATCCGCGCCTGCTCCAGTAGCCGCGGGAAGGGCCCTTCCCGTGGGGCCGGCCATGAAAGCTGTAGAGGACGAGGCTAAGGAGGGAGGCGGGCGACGGCCGTCCAACCACCTCACCCGCGGGCCCACTCTAATGACATTGTCCATGAGTTCGTGGTGTGGGTGGCGATGCCTCCACGCACCTGGATCCAGCTCCCGCGTTCCTTGGTGGAGGACCTGCCAGCGAGGGGGGCCGTCGAGCTGTGGCTGCAGCATGACGGCTACTGCAATCAGTCCTCACATGCGGAGGTTGAGGCCACCCTCTCTGGCGACGTCTTCATGACCCGGGGATGGGGAGCATTTTCCCGCGCCTGCGGCTCGAAGGGGAGGCACGCCCTGCACTTCAAGTACGATGGGGCGGCGGCGCTCTTCTTCAAGGTCTTCGGGGAAGACGGCGGGCGCCTGGAGTGCTGCCTGGAGGGCGATAGCAGCCGCGGCGATCGCCCCTTCGATGGCGACAGCCGGTAGGGCGGCGACGTCCTCGGCTATGAACTTGCCCTTGGCCACGAGCCTCCAGCAGCGTCGACGTCCTCGGCTATGAACTTGCCCTTGGCCACGAGCCTCCAGCAGCGTCGACACCTTCTTCGAGGGGAGCTCGAGCGATGACGACTACAACAAGCTGCCGCGTCGCCGCGCCCAGGTCAAGGAGGAGGGGCACCGACTAGGTGTCGCCACGCTGGAGCCGGCACCTCTTGAGCCAAGGCCCTCGGGGGCCCGCCTCTCTTGATTTTATTTCCTGCAACAAAAATCGTGGAGAGCCCCGTGGGGGTATGTAAGAGACCGCGGCGCTCGCGCCTTTTATTTTAATGTTTATCACATTTCTGAATTGTGTCGGCGTCCATCGTTTGAGCTCAAGCCCTTTCCTCCTCATGATAGATTAGTGCCCTGCGTCACCGGGACCCAGTCCCTGGGTAAGCTTCTGCCGTCGCTGGTATGCCAGGTCGCGATGCCGTGCGCAAGGCCAGGAGGTGAGTGACCCGAGGTCCGGTAAGAGCTCCTGAGGCACGATGCTCAAGAGGTCCCCCTTGACGTGCAAGCAGCTTTCGGACGGAAAAGGGTTTTTGTCCAAACGAGATCGAGGAAACAGAAGTGTAGTATGAACAATGGGGCTTGTGCCCGGCGTAGAGAGGGTGATTTAGCTATGGGTGTTCACGATCCACGAGGTGCTCCTGTGTCGTAAGAGCGTGCTTTCCTGGAGCTTTTGATCCTGCGCGCGCCTCCTGTTCTGAAAGGAACCAGCACAAGTCCCACTAGGGGTGCGTGAAGAAATTGACGCCCATCATATTCTGAAAAAACGCCTGTGCCACTGGGAAACACCCTTCTCCCCATATTCCCTCGCGAGGCGCACCGCCCCCTCTCCTTACTGAGCTTGGTGCTCTACGTCCTCAGGACCCGGCCCTCGAGCGAAGCTCAGCCGCCGCTTGTATGCCAGGTCGCGATGCCGTGGTCAAGGCCAGGGGTGAGGGCCCGAGTGCTAGTAGGGGCTCCTGAGACGCGATGCTCAGGAGCCCCCCTTCGATGTGCAAGCGGTCTACGCAGGAAAGGAGTACTTCCGCCTTGTGGGGGTAGCTAGGAAAGAGGGCCTTGACCAGCAGCCAAGGCGGGCGGACTGATTTACATAGCCTTTGCGAGTTGAACTACTGCCCCGCCGGAGCCGGCCCTTCTGAGGTAGCAGGGTGTCGAATACATTGCTTGAACGCCCGTCTTGTGAGGTTCCTGCGAATTAGGCAACTACATAACACGAGAGGCGTCGCGCGCTCGCTGATCTGCTCATGATCGTTCCGTGAGAATACGAAGGCACTAAGGACCTGGTGAGGTGACGTGTGCGGGGCTGGCCAGAGAGTCAGAGCTCAGTCTCTTAGATTTATCGACGCTGCAGGGACAGACCCAAGCACAGGCACCGTGCCGGTAGCCCCCTCTCATGGAACGCTCAGAAGGAGAACTGGCGATGTGCGAAGCCAGTGGAGGCGACTCCAGAAGCGATACATCATCATGCGTTTATCAGCCATAGCGCCTCATGGGAGCACAACTATTTCAAGGTACATGAACGAAATGACACAGCCGCGGGGGCGAACCCTAACGACTCGAGGATAATGCAGCCCAGAGGGCGCCCTCAACTAAACAAAAAAAGTCACCTGGCACCAATGTTGAAGAAGCATCGAGGTAGCTGAGGATGCATGCCGTGGAGATTGCTCCTCATGAGCTCGGTGGCTCCAGAGGCCTGGGAGGCCCGCGA
Organism: Thinopyrum elongatum; assembly: GCA_011799875.1. Classification (NCBI taxonomy): domain Eukaryota; kingdom Viridiplantae; phylum Streptophyta; class Magnoliopsida; order Poales; family Poaceae; genus Thinopyrum; species Thinopyrum elongatum. Next base: position 427,103,791 of record CM022297.1, read on the forward strand.
GGCCTAGGGGGCTCGCGGGGGTCCAGGACCTCCTGAGATGCGGTCGCTGAGTGCTTGGCCTCGTGAGACGCCATAGCACGCTACGCCAGGCGCTGGTACGAGGTGCCCATGTTCAGTAGGCTGAACGGCATGCAGACGTAGTTGCAGGGGTAGCCCCCACTCCGGCCGACACGTGACGGCCAGAAGAGATCCTGTGAAGCGGACCTGTTGATGCCCGGGATGTTGACGCAGACGCGCAGCTCGCCATCCGCATGGGGGGCTGCAGCTGCACTGGGTGGTGCGAGGCGATGCTCGCCACGCATGGCATGCGCCTCGTGAAGCTCCTCGATCGCCTTGGTGATGAATTTTCGCGTCCCTGGCGCCTCACACCTCGCTCCTTGCTTGTGGTGGCGCGCATCGAGGCACGCCTCTAAGTGGTGCCCGAGCACCTCCCTCGTCGCACTGGTCAGGTCGGAAGCTCTCCAGATGGAAGCCCCCGAGCCCGTCCCGAGGGAAGCGCCGGGGGCGCCTTCCTATGCGGGAGGAAGAGGTGCCCCGATAGCAGGCGCGGTGCCTGAGGCGCTGCCAGTGGGCTTCTTGGTCTCCGGAGGACCCTTGGGGAGGAGCTGCTTCTTCTTCGCGGGGGTGGCCTCAGGGGGCAGAACGCCACCCTCATCATCAGAGTTCTCGGCCGCAGCAGCACGGTAGGCATGCTCGAGAGAATAGACCGCGTCCTTCTCATCGCAGGCGACCGTGATGACGTCGCTGCACCCTGACATTTTGAGGACATTGTAGCCATGGTGGGTGGCCGCCATGAACTTGGCGAGGGCAGGGTACCCGAGGATAGCATTGTACGAGAGGCCGATGTGGGCGACATCAAAGTCAATGAGCTCGGTGTAGTAATTGTCGCGCTTGCCGAAGGTGACGGGAAGGCGCACCTACTCCAGGGGTGTGGTGGAGCCATCAGTCACCCCTGAGAAAGGCTTGGTGGGGAGGAGCGTGTCATAAGGCACTTGGAGCGTGTCGAATGTTTCCACAGAGAGGACATTGAGCCCAGTGCCACCGTCGATGAGGGTCTTGATGATGAGGATGTTGCTGATGGTGGGTGTGCAGAGCATGGGAGGCACGCCTGCGGTGGCCGAACACTTGAGCTGGTCCTTGGAATCGAAAGTAATCGCGTACTGCGACCACCTGAGGGGACGCGCGGCCTCAAGATTCGGGAGGGCCGCGTTCACCTCACGAGAGAACTGCTTGAAGATGCGGTTTGAGGTAGGCGCCTGGGCACCACCCAGGATGCAAGCGATCACGCGGGGTTCCTGGAAGCCTCCAGCCCCATCATCCTGTCGGTTGTTGTCATTTCTCCTTGGCGGCGGCGGCAGCGGAGGGAGGCCGGTATTGCCCTGGGGACGGTCCTCACAAGGCTGGTCACGCCAGGGGCCATCGCGAGGCTGATCCCGCCAGCGGTCCTCGTGGGGCTGGTTGCGCCAGTCCTGGCGAGGGTCGCGGTTGTCCCAGCGGCCTCCGCTGCGGCCTCCTCCAGGAACGTAGCCACGGTCGCCGCGCTCGGGGCGTGATACGTCTCCAACGTATCTATAATTTTTTATTGTTCCATGCTGTTATATTATCATTCTTGGATGTTTTACAATCATTTTATAGCAACTTTATATCATTTTTTGGGACTAACCTATTGACATAGTGCCCAGTGTCAGTTGCTGTTTTTTGCTTGTTTTTTACTTCCTAGAAAATCAATACCAAACGGAGTCCAAACGCAGCAAAACTTTTTGGTGATTTTTTCTGGACCAGAAGACACCTGTTGGTCCAAAGAAGTACCAGAGGGGGGCTCCGAGGGGAGCTCAACCCACCAGAGCACGCCTGGGGGCCCAGGCGCGGCCAGGTGGGTTGTGCCCACCTCGGTCGCCTCCTGCACCGCCTCTTTGCTCTATAAATACCCTGGACGTCCAAAAACCCTAGGGAAGTCAACGAAAAACAATTCCAGCCGCCGCAAGTTCCAGAAACCACAGATCCAATCTAGACACCATCACGGAGGGGTTCATCATCCTCATTGGTGCCTCTTTGATGAGGCGTGAGTAGTTCATTGTAGACCTACGGGTCCGTAGTTAGTAGCTAGATGGCTTCCTCTCTCTCTTTTGATTCTCAATACAATGGTCTCTTGGAGATCTATTTGATGTAACTCTTTTTGCGGTGTTTTTGTTGGGATCCGATGAACTTTGAGTTTATGATCAGATCTATGTTTTTATCCATGAAAGTTATTTCAGTCTTTTGATCTCTTATATGCATGATTACTTATTGCCTCGTATTTCTTCTTCGAATCTTTGGTTTAGTTAGGCCGACTAGATCGATTTTTCTTGCCATGGGAAGAGGTGCTTTGTGATGGGTTCGATCTTACGGTGCTCAATCCCAGTGACAGAAGGGGAAATGACACATATGTATCATTGCTATTAAGGATAACAAGATGGGGTCTATTCCTACATGAATAGATCTTGTCTACATCATGTCATCGTTCTTATTGCATTACTCCATTTCTCCATGAACTTAATACACTAGATGCATGCTGGATAGCGGTCGATGTGTGATGTAATAGTAGTAGATGCAGGCAGGAGTCGGTCTACTAATCTTGGACGTGATGCCTATATAATAATCATTGCCTGGATATCGTCATAATTATTTGAAGTTCTATCAATTGCCCAACAGTAATTTGTTTACCCACCGTATGCTATTTTTCTCGAGAGAAGCCACTAGTGAAATCTACGGCCCCCGGGTCTATTTCTCCATCATATACTTTCAGATCTATATTGCTATTTACCTTTTTATTTATTTGCAACTTTTATTTTCAGATCTATCAATCCAAAAACCCAAAAATATCTTGCTACAATTTATTGTTATTTATTTTATTTCCCGTTCCCGCGAGATCTATTTATCCGATCTACTACAAATTTATCTATCTCTTTACCCGGGAGGGATTGACAACCCCTCTTTTCCGTCGGGTTGCAAGTATTTGTTCTTTGTTTGCAGGTGCTGTTCACGTAGTGTTGCGTGGTTCTCCTACTTGTTCGATAACCTTGGTCTCATCACTGAGGGAAATACCTACCATAGTTGTGTTGCATCATCCCTTTCTCTTTGGGGAAATACCGACGTAGTTCAAGCCACATCAAAAGGAATTTCTGGCGCGATTGCCGGGGAGGATCAAGTCAAGATAGTCTCCCGTCCACGTGCCAATTTCTTTCGCCGTTGCCGGGGAGACATCATCAACATCTACCAGGTTCCTAATCACAAATCTCATCTCCTTGCAATTTACATTATTTGCCATTTGCCTCTCGTTTTCATCTCCCCCACTTCATAAAAATTTGCCGTTTTATTCGCCCTCTTTTTCGTTCGCCGTTTTCTCGTCAGATCTATTTATGTGTGTGAGCTTGCGAACCCACCTTGTCACTATGTCTGGCACTACTACTACTCCTCCTTTATCTCCAGATTTTGAAGTTCTATACTTCAAGCAGAGACAAGGAGAAAATTTGAAAGATGCTTGGTATAGATTAATGGAATCTTATCGCATTAGACATCTTAAAGGAGATGCAAAGGTTTTTCTTCGAAATTTTTATATAGGATTAGCTTTGCATCATAGACAACTTTTGGATTTTGCCGCTAAGGGGAATTTTATTGAACTTGATGCTAATACTGCTTTTGAGATCTTAGAGGGGATCTTGGGAATCCCACCAATCAAGAAGGGGATTTCTTTTACTCAAGAAGGGGTCCAAATTTTGGAGAAATTGAGTGATTTGCATAAACATTTGGTTGAGTTACAAAAATATAATGAACCCCTGAAACATATTAGTGGGAACCTCAATTGAATGAATACCGTGATTACTCTTTGCAATAAGCGTTTGGATATTTTGGATCTCAAGATGGTCACTTTTCCTGAAAATCTTGGGAAGCGTAAAGAGCCTCCCGGGTTTTAAAAGTACCTTACAAAGGTTGCAAAAACTAAAGATGACAACACTTAGATCTTTGCATTTTGCCTATCTAGGGGCATAAAACGATAGCGCTTGTTGGGAGGCAACCCAATGAATAAAATTTATTTTTGCCTTTTTCTTTCTGTTCTTGAGTGTTTGTACAATTATGCTATTGTTATGATTGTGTTTTTTATGTTTTAATTAGTGTTAGTGCCAAGCAAAGCCTTTGGGATCTTGTTGGGTGATAGTTGATTTTATCTTGTTGGAAAACAGAAACATTTGCATCCAGTAAAATAATTTTAAAAATTCACAGAAGCGACGAAAAATTCTGAATTTTTACACAAGATTTATATACAAATTGCCTACGTCATCCTCATTTTTCAGAATTTTTGGAGTTACAGAAGTATGAGAACAATTCGTATCTTTGCAGACTGTTCTATTTTTGACAGATTCTGTTTTCTTTGCAATGTGTGCTTATTTTGATGAATCTAAGGTTTGTATTGGCGGTTATAAGCCATGGTAAAGTTAGAATACAGTAGATATAATGCAATAACAAAATTTGAATGGGTTTTCTATAGTACTTAAAGTAAAGATTAGTTTTCTTATACTAACCGATCTCACGAAGATTTTGTTGAGTTTTGTGTGATTGAAGTTTTCAAGTTTTGGGTGAGATCACGATGGATGAAGGAATAAGGAGTAAGAAGAGCCTAAGCTTGGGGATGCCCATGGCCTCCCAAGCTATTATCTAAAAGAGAAGCAAGCAACTAAGCTTGGGGATGCCCGAGTGGCATCCCCTGTTTCTTCTAACGACCATCGGTATTTTACTTGGAGCTATATTTTTATTCGTCACATATCATGAGTTTTGCTTGGAGCGTCTTGTATGATTTGAGTCTTTGCTTATTTTACTTTTTATTCTTAGTCAAGTATCCTTGCTGGACACACCTATTTTAGAGAGCCAAAATTATACTATGATTTGTTAGAATTGCTCTCTATGCTTCACTTAAATCTTTATGAGCTATGGAATTGCTCTAGTGCTTCACTTATATCTTTTTGAGCACGGTGTGCTTTAATATTTTTGAAGAAATGCTCTCATGTTTCACTTAGATTTATTTGAGAGTAGTAATTTTGAAGAAATTCTCTCATGCTTCACTTATATTATTTTGAGAGAAGATTTTTTTTATGCTCATGTTCTTCACTTAGATTTGTTTGAGCTATCAAAAGCAACACATTAAACTAGTCCCAAAGTGATAGATATTCAAGAAGGATATAATAAAAAAATTCATGAAGATCATTGGACAAAATAAACTTGATTCCTTGTAATAGTTTTGCGATATGATGATATAATATGTGAGTCATGTTGGTGAGTAATTATGGTTTAGTAAGAATATTGGTGTTAAGGTTTGTGATTCCCTATGCAAGCATGAAAGTCAATAGTTATGCAATGAAATTATATCCTACTTGTGGTGCATTATTCGGTGTTAGTTATGCTTAATGCTCGCTTATGAGATTTTTTGTTTCTTGGTTGGATGCTTCTCAATCTTTTGCTAGCCTTCATCTGCACTAAGTATGATCACTATTTGTGCATCCAAAATCCTTAAACTAGTTTTGCCATATGAGTCCACTATACCTACCTATATGCGGTATTTCCGTGCCGTTATAAGCAAATTTGTATGTGCCATCTCTAATTTTCAAAATAAATTTCTCTTTTGTGTGCTCGTACCGCTCATTAAACTGTTGGGGAACGTAGTATTTCAAACATTTCCTACGATCACGCAAGATCTATCTAGGAGAAGCATAGAAACGAGCGGGGAGAGTGTGTCCACGTACCCTCGTAGACCGAAAGCGGAAGCGTTTTGTAACGCGGTTGATGTAGTCGAACGTCTTCGCGATCCAACCGATCCAAGTACCGAACGTACGGCACCTCCGCGATCTGCACACGTTCAGCTCGGTGACGTCCCTCGAACTCTTGATCCAGTTGAGGCCGAGGGAGAGTTTTGTCAGCACGACGGCGTGGTGACGGTGATGATGAAGTTATCGACACAGGGCTTCGCCAAAGCACTACGACAATATGACCGAGGTGGAAATCTGTGGAGGGGGGCACCGCACACGGCTAAAACAATCAACTTGTGTGTCCTTGAGTGCCCCCCTCCCCACGTATATAAAGGAGGGAGGAGGGGAGGGCCGGCCGGCCCCTAGGACGCGCCCAAGAGGGGAGTCCTACTAGGACTCCAAGTCCTAGTAGGATTCCACGAAAAGGGAGAGGGGGAAAGGAAGGGAGAGGGGGGCCGCGCCCCCAACCCCTTGTCCAATTCGGACTGGGCTTGGGGGGCCGCGCGCCACCTCCTGGCTGCTGCCTCCTCTTTCCCGTATGGCCCAATAAGGCCCATTACTTCTCCCGGTGAATTCCCTTAACTCCCCGGTACTCCGAAAAATACCCGAATCACTCGGAACCTTTCCGATGTCCGAATATAGCCTTCCAATATATGAATCTTTACCTCTCGACCATTTCGAGACTCCTCGTCATGTCCCCGATCTCATCCGGGACTCCAAACAAACTTCGGTCATCAAATCACATAACTCATAATACAAATCGTCATCAATCGTTAAGCGTGCGGACCCTACGGGTTCGAGAACTATGTAGACATGACCGAGACACATCTCCGGTCAATAACCAATAGCGGAACCTAGATGCTCATATTGGCTCCTACATATTCAACGAAGATCTTTATCGGTCAAACCGCATAACAACATATGTTGTTCCCTTTGTCATCGGTATGTTACTTGCCCGAGATTTGATCGTCGGTATCATCATACCTAGTTCAATCTCGTTACCGGCAAGTCTCTTTACTCATTTTGTAATGCATCATCCCGTAACTAACTCATTAGTCACATTGCTTGCAAGGCTTATAGTGATGTGCATTACCGAGAGGGCCCAGAGATACCTCTCCGATACACGGAGTGACAAATCCTAATCTCGATCTATGCCAACCCAACAAACACCATCGGAGACACCTGTAGAGCATCTTTATAATCACCCAGTTATGTTGTGACGTTTGATAGCACACAAGGTGTTCCTCCGGTATTCGGGAGTTGCATAATCTCATAGTCAGAGGAACATGTATAAGTCATGAAGAAAGCAATAGCAATAAACTTAACGATCATTATGCTAAGCTAACGGATGGGTCATGTCCATCACATCATTCTCCTAATGATGTGATCCTGTTCATCAAATGACAACACATGTCTATGGTTAGGAAACTTAACCATCTTTGATTAACGAGCTAGTTAAGTAGAGGCATACTAGGGACACTTTGTTTTGTCTATGTATTCACACATGTATCAAGTTTCCGGTTAATACAATTCTAGCATGAATAATAAACATTTATCATGACATAAGAAAATAAAATAATAACTTTATTATTGCCTCTAGGGCATATTTCCTTCAGAAACGGTAGGGGGTGGCTGATATTTTTCCATGCTAGATGTGTTATTCTCAAGATGAGTGTTTATTCACTTGTCATTGCACGAGAGTACGGCAAAGGTATTAGGGATGCCTAGTCCCGAAATGAAAAATGAATTTACTTTACGTTATCAAATAATAAATTCCTTGGAATTTGTTGGTATGGACCGCACCCGTGGATTCGGTTAGCCGGGGAATGTGAAAGTATGGTGGAAAAAGGAATAAACTTTATTTTCTGTTTGAGAACCGCCTATGATATATCTAGCATGGAAAGTATTGGGAACTACTCGATCATTTTCGTTGACAAGAAAAGCATGCCACCCAAAATATTTTTATCTCTATCTTTTTTCGCTTTCAGCTCTGGCACCTCTACAAATCCCTACTTCCCTCTGCGAAGGGCCCTTCTATTTACTTTATGCAATTTTTATTTTTGAGTCTCCATCTTCACTTATAAAGCACCAACTAAGGGGCACTATGATCGTACTTGAGCATTGGGTGTAGCTAATATGCGAGTGTGTTTCATGAATGGATCAATGATTGAGCATAATGGGCTAGGTATAACTTGCTTTAGTGTTGATATTTTGAAAGACATGGTTGCTTGTTGATATGCTTGAGTATTGAAATATTCATGTCAAAACTAGACTATTGCTTTGAATCATATAAAAGTCCAAATGTCCATGCTACAAAGAAAAGAGTATCTGATGAACATGTTAGGCAGCATTCCACATCAAAAATTCTGTTTTTATCATTTACCTACTCGAGGACGAGCAGGAATTAAGCTTGGGGATGCTGATACGTCTCCAACGTATCTATAATTTTTTTATTGTTCCATGCTGTTATATTATCATTCTAGGATGTTTTACAATCATTTTATAGCAACTTTATATCATTTTTTGGGACTAACCTATTGACATAGTGCCTAGTGCCAGTTCCTATTTTTTGCTTGTTTTTTACTTCGCAGAAAATCAATACCAAACGGAGTCCAAACGTAGCGAAACTTTTTGGTGATTTTTTCTGGACCAGAAGTAACCTGTTGGGCCAAAGAAGTACCAGAGGGGGGCTCCTAGGGGAGCACAACCCACCAGGGCGCGCCTGGGGGCCCAGGCGCGCCCAGGTGGGTTGTGCCCACCTCGGCCGCCTCCCGCACCGCCTCTTTGCTCTATAAATACCTTGGACGTCCAAAAACCCTAGGGGAGTCGACGGAAAACAATTCCAGCCGCCGCAAGTTCCAGAAACCACAGATCCAATCTAGACACCATCACAGAGGGGTTCATCATCCTCATTGGTGCCTCTCCGATGATGCGTGAGTAGTTCATTGTAGACCTACGAGTCCGTAGTTAGTAGCTAGATGGCTTCCTCTCTCTCTTTTGATTCTCAATACAATGGTCTCTTGGAGATCTATTTGATGTAACTCTTTTTGCGGTGTGTTTGTTGGGACCCGATGAACTTTGAGTTTATGATCAGATCTATGTTTTTATCCATGAAAGTTATTTGAGTCTTTTGATCTCTTATATGCATGATTACTTATAGCCTCGTATTTCTTCTTTGAATCTTTGGTTTAGTTAGGCCGACTAGATCGATTTTTCTTGCCATGGGAAGAGGTGCTTTGTGATGGGTTCGATCTTACGGTGCTCAATTCCAGTGACAGAAGGGGAAATGACATGTATGTATCGTTGCTATTAAGGATAACAAGATGGGGTCTATTCCTACATGAATAGATCTTGTCTACATCATGTCATCGTTCTTATTGCATTACTCCGTTTCTCCATGAACTTAATACACTAGATGCATGCTGGATAGCGATCGATGTGTGGAGTAATAGTAGTAGATGCAGGCAGGAGTCGGTCTACTAATCTTGGACATGATGCCTATATAATGATCATTTCCTGGATATCGTCATAATTATTTGAAGTTCTATCAATTGCCCAACAGTAATTTGTTTACCCACCGTATGCTATTTTTCTCGAGAGAAGCCACTAGTGAAATCTACGGCCCTCGGGTCTATTTCTCCATCATATACTTTCAGATCTATATTGCTATTTGCCTTTTTATTTATTTGCAACTTTTATTTTCAGATCTATCAATCCAAAAACCCAAAAATATCTTGCTGCAATTTATTGTTATTTATTTTATCTCGCATTCCCGCGAGATCTATTTATCCGATCTACTACAAATTTATCTATCTCTTTACCCGGGAGGGATTGGCAACCCCTCTTTTACGTCGGGTTGCAAGTATTTGTTCTTTGTGTGCAGGTGCCGTTCACGTAGTGTTGCGTGGTTCTCCTACTGGTTCGATAACCTTGGTCTCATCACTGAGGGAAATACCTACCGTAGCTGTGCTGCATCATCCCTTCCTCTTTGGGGAAATGCCGACGTAGTTCAAGCCGCATCAGAGCAGCGGCCGAGGCGCCCGTCACGGAGTGCTCTGAGCTCCTGACAGTCATTGGTGTTGTGGCTGTGTACGTTGTGGAAGACGCAGAGCGGGCTGTTGCCCCTGGGAGGCTCATCATGGTCATGGCCGCGCTTCATCTCGGGCTCCGCTGCCAGCACGGCGGGGCCCTTGCGCTTCGCCTCCTTAGCCTTGGCCTTCTGGTCTTGAAGGTCGTCCTCCGGACGCTCGAGGAGGGAGAGGCGGCCTTCCTCGGCCCTTGCACACTTGTTCGCCAGGGTGAACATCTCCAGGGACGAGCACAAGTCGTCGTGGATGGCAAGCTCCTCTTTCATCTTAACATCCCCGACACTATCGGTGAACGCCAAGATGATGGCCTCGTCCGACGCCTTCGGGATCTTGAGGTGAACATTCGTGAAGCGTTGTATGTCCTTGGGCTGAGTCTTGCCTGGCTGCTGCTTCACGCGCCGCAGATCGTTCACTGCAGGGGCGTGGTCATGGGTGCCTTGGAAGTTGGCGATGAAGCGCTCGCGAAGTTCGTCCCAAGAGGAGATCGATCCCTCCGGGAGGTGAAGGAGCCAAGAGCGCGCGCCATCCTTGAGAGCCATGGGGAACCAGTTCGCCATGACCTTGTCATCACCATTCGCCGCCTCGATGCTCAACGAGTAGAGCTGAAGGAACTCTGCAGGGTCGGGGCTGCCGTCGTAGCGTGGGGGCAGATCCGGCTTGAACTTGCCGAGCCAGACGACGCGACGCAGTTCCGGGGTGAAGGCGCGGCAGCCCGCTGCACTCATGGACGCAGCACGTGCGGGGAGAGCTTGATCTTGACGTCCGCACGCTGCTGGCTCCAACGGCACGCGATCCTGATGCTGGCACGGCGGTGCGGGGAGCGCATGGGCGTCGCCTTGGGGCCGCTGCACCACCTGATAGCTTGCCTCATCCCGTGTTGACGCCAGTGCCCCACGCGGCGGGTCGCGCTGGGGCACATCGCGCCTAGGCTCAGGGTCGGCACCGCACAGAGGAGGAGGAGGAGGCGCGCCATGGGCCACGTCGCCCACCCGGGATGGTGGGGGACGAAGCGAGTGGGAGGGCGCCGGGGCCTCGCCGGCGGCGTTGACGAGCTCGGTGATGCAGCCGAGCCAGACGTCGTAGCCCTCGTCGGCGGGACGGTAACGCAGCAGCTCGCGCGCCATGAGCAGCGCAGCCTGCGCGTTCGCCGGCCCGCGATGAACGTGGGAGGATGACGCCTTGGCGGGAGTGAGAGAAGGAGTGGCGGTGCGGCCATCGCGCCACACGAAGGGTGGCAGCGACGAGTCCTGCTGCTCGTGAGCAGCGGGGGCGGTGGCAGCGTTAGCCACGGGAGAGGCAGAGCAGCGCGGGACGCCACGGCCCACCAGCACCGTCTGAGCAACGCGGGCGGCCCGGCGCTCGGAGCGGACTCGGTGAGCATCAGCCATTGACACGGCGGAGCTTCGACACGCCCCTACCTAGTGCGCCAAATGTCGGATTCAGGGCTCCGCAGATCCAAGAAGGTTCGAACTCAGGGGCGTGAATGAAGGATCTCACTCCACAACCACGCTAGCTCGCCATGCCCATGACCTGATCTCGACGAGTATGTTGGATCGTGCAGAAGGGAACAACACAGAGATTTACCCAGGTTCGGGCCACCTTGCGGTGTAAAACCCTACTCCTGCTTTTGGTGGATTGGCCTCACGAGGAGGTACAGGATGAGCTAGTACAATGGATGAGCTGCCTCGCGAGGGCTCGAGTGGTGAGGATAGATTCGTCAAGGGTCCGATCCGGGATCCTTTCTACGGTGATGGCTAGCCCATATTTATAGTGGCCTTGGTCCTCTTCCCTCATAGCTTAGGCGGGAAGGGATTCCACAACGGCCAAATTTGAAGGGGGACAAGGAGTACATCTTATCCTGACGAAAGGTGGTCTTTGCCTGCAAAGCTTCCAACCATGACACAGCGGTGGGCTCGGCGATGACATATGTCCTGCCGAGCTCGTGGTCTTGGTCTCGTTGCACCAGAAAGGAAAGCTTTGGGGCCTTCCTCGGGAACCTGCGCCTGCCCTTGCTCCCTTAGCACCGAGGAGGAAAATGTCCCCTCTGCGCCTGCTGGCGCCCGCCTGGCCTTGGTCGTCACGGCTCACGTCATTATAGCCTCACGACGCGGGAGGCCTGCATAGAGATCTCCGCCTCTCAGGAGGCAGCCTGGGGAGGCCGCTCCTCTGGGGGTCGTGGTGTCATTCGCCTCGCGAGGGTCTTGACTTGGAGTCATTGCAGCCGGGCCATACAGGGCCATCGATGGGCCCACGTGCTGGGCCGCAGGCAGGCAGATCTGGGTACCCCCGATCCCAGAACGCCGACATAATTCTTGAGTTGTAAGTAAATAAAGTGTGATGATCATTATTATTAGAGCATTGTCCCACGTGAGGAAAGAATGATGGAGGATATGATTCCCGCACAAGTTGGGATGAGGCTCCGGACGAAAAAAAAGAAAATAAAATAAAATAAGAGGCCAAAGAGCCCAAAAGAAAAAAAAGAAAAAAAAGAGAGAAAAGAGAGAAGGGACAATGTTACTGTCCTTTTGCCAGACTAGTGCTTCGAAAATAGCACCACGTTCTTCATGATAGAGAGTCTTCTATTTTATCACTTTCATATACTAGTGAGAATTTTTCATTATAGAACGTAGCTTGTATATTCCAATGATGGGCTTCCTCAAATTGCCCTAGGTCTTCGTGAGCAAGCAAGTTGGATGCACACCCACTTAGTTTTCTTTTGAGCTTTCATACACTTATAACTCTAGTGCATCCGTTGCATGGCAATCCCTACTCACTTGCATCGATATCAGTTGATGAGCATCTCCATAGCTCATTAATTTGCCTAGTTCATTTGAGACTTTCTCCCTTTTTGTTTTCTCCTCAATACCTCTACCATACTCTATTCCACCTATAGTGCTATATCCATGGCTCACGCTCATGTATTGCGTGAAAGTTGAAAAGGCTTGAGAACATTAAAGGTATGAAACAATTGCTTGGCTTGTCATCGGGGTTGTGCATGATAAATACTTTGTGTGATGAAATAGAGCATGACAAGATTATATGATTTTGTAGGGATAACTTTCTTTAGCCACGATATTTTGAGAAGACATGATTGCTTTATTAGTATGCTTGAAGTATTATTGTTTTTATGTCAATATTAAACTTTTGTTTTGAATCTTATGGATCTGAATATTCATGCCACAATAAGAAAAATTACATTGATAAATATGTTAGGTACCATTCCACATCAAAAATTCTGTTTTTATCATTTAACTACTCGAGGACGAGCAGGAATTAAGCTTGGGGATGCTTGATACGTCTTCAACGTATCTATAATTTTTTATTATTCCATGCTATTATATTATCTATCTTGGATGTTTTATATGCATTGATATGCTATTTTATATCATTTTTTGGGACTAACCTATTAACCAAGTGCCCAGTGCCAGTTGCTGTTTTTTCCTTGTTTTTGTCTTTTACAGAAAATCAATACCAAACGGAACGAAACTTTTTGAGGATTTTTCTTGGACCAGAAGACAACCACGAATCTTCGGGAAGAGGCCAGAAGACCCACGAGGGAGCCACAAGCCCTCAGGGCGCGCCCCAAGGCTTGTGCCCCCCCCCCCCCGTGGCTGTCCTAACCCTAATCTCCACTCTATAAATACCCAAATATTCCCCTTACGTCAGAGGGCACACCAAAAATACTTTTCCGCCGCCGCAAGCTTCTGTTCTCGTGAGATCCCATCTTGGGGCCTTTTCCGGCACTCTGCCGGAGGGGGATTCGATCATGGAGAGCCTCTACACCAACCTTGATGCCCTTCCAATGATGTGTGAGTAGTTTACCACAGACCTACGGGTCCATAGCTAGTAGCTAGATGGCTTCTTCTCTCTCTTTGATCTTCAATACAATGTTCTCCTCGATGTTCTTGGAGATCTATTCGATGTAATCTTCTTTTGTGGTGCGTTTGTTGAGATCCGATGAATTGTGGATTTGTGATCAGATTATCTATGAATATTATTTGAGTCTTCTCTGAACTCTTTTGTGCATGATTAAGATAGCTTTGTATTTCTCTCTGATCTATCGATTTGGTTTGGTCAACTAGATTGGTTTTTCTTGCAATGGGAGAGGTGCTTTGTGATGGGTTCAATCTTGCAGTGTCCTCACCCAGTGACAGTAGGGGTAGTGAGGCACGTATTTGTATTGTTGCCATTAAGGATAAAAAGATGGGGTTTTTACCATATTGATTGGATCTATCCCTCTACATCATGTCATCTTGCTTAAGGCTTTACTCCATTCTTGTTAACTTAATACACTAGATGCATGCTGGATAGCGGTCGATGTGTGGAGTAATAGTAGTAGATGCAGGCAGGAGTCGGTCTACTTGACACGGACATGATGCCTATATTCATGATAATTGCCTTAGATATCGTCATAACTTTGCACTTTTCTATCAATTGCTCAATAGTAATTTGTTCACCCACCGTATATTTTCTTTCAAGAGAGAAGCCTCTAGTGAAAACTATGGCCCCCGGGTCTATTTCTCATCATATATTTTCAGATCTATAAAATCAAAACCCCAAAAATACCTTACTGCAATTTAATTATATTTACTTTATTTTGCGTTTTACTTATCTTTTATATCTATCTCTATCAGATCTCACTCTTTCTAGTGACCGTGAAGGGATTGACAACCCCTTTTTCGCGTTGTGTGCAAGTGTTTGTTAGTTTGTGCAGGTGCATCTATTGGGGACTTGCTTGTACCTCCTACTGGATTGATACATTGGTTCTTAACTGAGGGAAATACTTATCTCTACTTTGCTGCATCACCCTGTCCTCTTCAAGGGAAAAACCAACGCAAGCTCAAGAAGTAGCAGCCCTCAACTCAAAACTAATCTTTATTATATAACTCTCACACTCGATTACATAGATAGATCAAAAAGCAAAAACTTAAATACTAGATCATACTAAAACTTTTATTCTACTAGATCACGATTTAACCAAAAGGATTGAACTAAGATAAACGATAAAGATAAAGATGTGATGGTGATACGATACAGGGGCACCTCCCCCAAGCTTGGCACAAGCCAATGGGAGTGCCCATACCCATGTACTCAAGTCTCCTTCTTCGGATGTGGTGATGATGAAGTTGATGATGTGGTGGAAGGCTTTTCCAGCTTACGTTTGAGGATAAACTTCTCCTCCCTCAAATCATCGTTTTCTTGCTCAAGCTTCAACATCTTCTTACATAATGCCTCTTTGCTTTCCTACAGAAAACGGGACGGGATAAATTTGATCTTAGATTTGTTTACTTTGTTTGGAAGGCTCGACTTCTTGAACTCCACATGCATATCCCCTGGTTGAGGTAGAGGGACATCGTCTTCATTTGAGCTCGCATCTCTCGCCTCCTCCGGGTCGGAATCTAGCTCCTCCTCCGTGGACCATAGGTAGGGATAAATGTCCCCAAAGATCCTTGAATCTGTAGTATAGTGGGACACATAGCTCTCTCCATCTGAATCTTGTGACGACATACTTTCAGATCTGTCAGAAAAATAGCTCGAAACAAGAACAGAGGATATTTTCATGATACGGTGGTCAAAACCTTCGGGAGATTATATACTGAATTTTTACCGTGCAAAACAAGTAATCTAGAAGAAAACGGAGTCCGGAGGGCACACGAGGTGGCCACAAGCTCGGGAGGCACACCCAGGGGGTAGGGCGCACCCCCCAGGCTTATCGCCTGCTCGTGCGCTTTCTGGACTACTTGTTATTTTCCTAATTTTTTAAATATTCCAAAATGGAGTAAAATTGCCTTTGGAAAACTTTTGGAGTCGGTTTACTTACCGTATCACATACCTATTCCTTTTCGGTGTTCTGGAGCATTTTGGAAGGTTTCCTTTATGTACTCCTCTGGTGTTATGGAATGAATAATGTTGGTCTCAACATTTATGGGTGTACCTGAGATATAATGTTTGATTGTTTGCCCATTCACCACCTTCGGGTTATTGCCTTCGGCATTGTTGATCTTGATAGCACCCGAACGGTAAACTTATTCGATAATGTAAAGTCCTTCCCATTTAGAGAGAAGTTTTCCTCCATCTTAATTGTATAGCAAGACTTGGTCACCTACACTAAATTCCTGCTTTTGTGTTCTTTTGTCATGCCATCTTTTAACCTTTTCTTTAAAAAAAATAGCATTTTCATAGGCTTGGGTTCTCCATTCATCAAGTGAGCTAATGTCAAATAATCTCTTTTCACCGGCAAGTTTGAAATCATAGTTGAGTTCTTTAATTGCCGAATAAGCTTTGTGTTCTAATTAAAGAGGTTAGTGACATGCTTTTCCATAAACCATTTTATATGGAGACATACCCATAGGTTTTTTATAAGCAGTTCTATAAGCCCATAATGCATCATCAAGTTTCTTAGACCAATTCTTTCTACATCTTTTAACAGTCTTTTGGAAGATTAGTTTTATTTCCCTATTTCTTAATTCTACTTGACCACTAGACTGAGGGTGATATGGAGATGCAATTCTATGGTTAACATCATACTTAGAAAGCAATGTACGGAAAGCACCATGAATAAAATGTGAACCACCATCAATCATTAAATATCTATGGACTCCGAACCTCGGGAAAATAACTTCTTTAAGCATTTTAATGGAGGTGTTATGATCAACACTACTAGTTGGAATAGCTTCTACCCACTTACTAACATAATCAACAGCAACCAAAATATGTGTATACCCATTAGAGGAAGGGAAAGGTCCCATATAATCAAATCCCCAAACATCAAATAGTTCAATAACAAGTGAATAATTCATAGGCATTTCCTGACGTCTACTAATGTTACCAATTCTTTGACATTCATCACAAGACAAGACAAACTTACGAGCATCTTTGAAAAGAGTATGCCAATGAAAACCAGATTGTAATACCTTGTGTGCAGTTCTGTCTCCAGCATAGTGTCCTCCATAAGCTTCGGAGTGACACTTCCGTAGGATTAGTTCATGTTCATGCTCAGGTATACAATGTCTAATAACACCATCTACTCCTTTATAAAGGTGTGGGTCATCCGAGAACTAATGTCTTAAATCATAGATTTTTTTTTCTTTTATTGGTATATGAAACTAGGTGGTATAAATTTAGCAACAATATAATTAGCATAGTCTGCATACCATGGAGTACTACGAGAAGCATTTATTACAGCTAATTGTTCATCATGAAAGCTATCATCAATAGGTAGTGGGTCATCAAGAATATTTTTTAACCTAGACAAGCTGTCTGCTATGGGGTTCTCAACTCCTTTTCTATCAATAATATGTATATCAAATTCTTGTAGCAAGAGAACCCACCTAATGAGTCTAGGTTTAGCATCTTTCTTTTCCATAAGATATTTAATAATAGCATGATCTGTGTGAACAATTACTTTGGAATCAACAATATAAGATCTGAATTTATCACAAGCAAACACAACTGCTAAAAATTCTTTTTCAGTAGTAGCATAATTTCTTTGAGCACTGTCTAGAGTTTTACTAGCATAATGGATAACATTTAATTTCTTATCAACGCTTTGTCCTAGAACAACACCAATAGCATAATCACTAGCATCACACATAATTTCAAAGGGTAGGTTCCAATCAGGTGGTTGAACAATAGGTGCAGAGATTAAGGCTTTCTTAAGGATTTCAAATGCTTCCACACAATCATCATAAAAAACGAATGGAACATCCTTTTGCAAAAGATTAGTAAGAGGCCTAGAAATTTTAGAGAAGTCTTTAATAAATCTCCTATAGAAACCAGCATGACCAAGGAAACTTCTTATACCTTTGATATCTTTAGGACACGGCATTTTTTCAATAGCATCAACTTTAGCTTTATCAACTTCAATACCTCTTTCAGAAATTTTATGCCCCAAGACAATACCTTCATTAACCATAAAGTGGCACTTATCCCAATTCAAGACAAGATTAGTTTCTTCACATCACTGCAAAACTCAATCAAGGTTAATTAAGCAATCATCAAAAGAAGTTCCGTATACGGAAAAATCATCCATGAAAACCTGCACAATCTTTTCACAAAAGTCAGAGAATATAGCAGTCATACATCTTTGAAAGGTAGCAGGTGCATTGCATAAACAAAAAGGCATACGTCTATAAGCAAAAGTACCAAAAGGGCATGTAAAAGTAGTTTTTTCTTGATCCTCGTGTGACACAGGTATTTGGGAAAAACCAGAGTATCCATCTAGAAAACAAAAATGTGTATGTTTTGATAGTCTTTCTAGCATTTGATCAATAAATGATAGAGGATAATGATCTTTCCTAGTAGCTTTGTTTAATTTTCTAAAATCAATTACCATTCTATAACCTGTGATAATTCTTTGCGAGATAAGCTCATTTTTATCATTACGAACAACAGTGATACCTCCCTTGTTAGGGACACAATGAACAGGACTTACCCATCTACTATCAACAATAGGATAGATTATACCTGCTTCCAGAAGCTTTAATATTTCATTTCTTACCACTTCTTTTATCTTAGGATTTAACCGTCGCTGGTCATCAACAACTGGTTTAGCTTCAGGTTCCATATTAATTTTATCCTGACATAGAGTGGGACTAATGCCCTTAAGATCATCAAGAGTATATCCAATAGCGGCACGGTGCTTCCTCAGAGTTTTCAATAATCTCTTTTCTTCATGCTCTGAAAGGTTAGCACTAATAATAACAGGATATATCTTCTTTTCATCAAGATAAGCATATTTCAATGTATCGGGTAATTGTTTAAGCTCAAACATGGGATCACTCTTGGGTGGAATAGGTTCCCCAAGAGTCTCAACAGGTAAATTGTGTTTCAAAACTGGCATTTGTTTAAACAATATCTCATCTATTTCATTTCTTTCATTCATATGCATATCATTTTCACGGTCTAGCAAATATTGTTCTAACGGATCAGTAGGAGGCACGACAATAGAAGCAACACATATAATTTCATCTTTACTAGGTAATTCTTTATCACGAGGTTATCTACGAAATTTGGTGAAATTAAACTCATGAGACACATCACCGTATTCAAGAAAGGTCTACCAAATATAATGGGGCAAAAATCAACTTATGGAGAACCAAGAACTAGAAAATCAGTAGGGTATTTGATTTTTCCACACAAGACTTCAACATCTCTAACAATCCCAAGTGGTGTAATAGTATCTCTATTAGCAAGCTTAATAGTAACATCAATGTCTTCTATTTCAGCAGGTGAAATCTCATTCATAATTTCTTGATATAAAGTAAACGGGATAGCACTCACACTAGCACCCAAATCACATAAGCCATGATAACAATGATCTCCTATTTTAACAGAGACAACAGGCATGCCAACAACAGTTTTATTTTTATCTTTTTCATCGGGTTTAGCAATTCTAGTAGCTTCATCACAGCAATAAATAACATGCCCATCAATATTTTCAACCAAGAGATATTTAACCATAGCAACATTAGGTTCAACTTTAATTTGTTCAGAGGGTGTAGGTGTTCATATATAACTTTTATTAACTACAGTTGAAGCTTTAGCATGTTCTTTTATCCTAACAGGAAAAGGTGCTTTCTCAATTTAAGCAGTAGGAATAACTGGATCAACATTATAAGTAATAGCTTCTTCTCTAGCTTCAATGGCTTCTACTATGTTTACTTCAATGGGAGGATGATATTTAAACCACTTCTCCTTAGGGAGATCAACATGAGTAGCAAATGATTCACAAAAAGAAGCTACTATTTCAGAGTCAAGTCCATATTTAGTGCTAAAATTATGAAAAGCATCGGTATCCATACAAGTTTTAACACAATCAAATTCAGGCTTTATACCTGACTCCTTACCTTCGTCGAGCTCCCAATCTTCAGAGTTGCATTTAATTTTTTCCAAAAGATCCCATCTGAATTCAATAGTCTTCTTCATAAAAGAACCAGTACAAGAAGTATCGAGCATGGATTGATCTTTACGAGAAAGCCGAGCATAAAAATTCAGAATAATAATTTCTCTTGAGAGCTCATGATTGGGGCATTAATATAAGATTGACTTAAGCCTCACCCAAGCCTGAGCGATACTTTCTCCTTCACGGGGCCAAAAACTATATATATAATTCCGATCACGATGAACCAGATGCATAGGATAAAACTTCTGATGAAATTCCAATTTCAATCGGTTGTAATTCCAAGCCCCAATATCATCACATAGCCTATACCATGTCAATGCCTTTTCCTTCAAAGATAAAGGGAAGACCTTCTTCTTGACTTCATCTCCGGGTAAACCTGCAAGCTTAAATAATCCACAAACTTCATCCACATAGATTAGATACATATCAGGATGTAGTGTTCCATCTCTTGCATAAGGATTAGCTAGCAGTTTCTCTATCATACCCGAAGGGATTTCATAATAAATATTTTCAGTAGGTGCAGTAGGTTGAGGGACAACTCTTCGTGCTTCCGGTCGAGGTGAAGATACCCCGAACAAGCCCGTCGAATGATTATTTTCCATAGTGACAAGTGACAATAAATTTCAGCACGTAATATAAAATGTTTCCTTACCAAATTCCAGTCACCAAAGGCGCTTCACTCCCCGGCAACGGCGCCAGAAAAGAGTCTTGATGACCCACAAGTATAGGGGATCAATCGTAGTCCTTTCGATAAGTAATAGTGTCGAACCCAACGAGGAGTAGAAGGAAATGACAAGCAGTTTTTAGCAAGGTATTTTCTGCAGGCACTGAAATTATCGGTAACAGATAGTTTGGTAGTAAGATAATTCATAACGGGTAACAAGTAACAAATGTAGCAAAGGTGCAGCAAGGTGGCCCAATCCTTTTGGTAGCAAAGGATAAGCCTGGACAAACTCTTATATAAAACAAAGAGCTCCCGAGGACACATGGGAATTATCGTCAAGCTAGTTTTCATCGTGCTCATAAGATTTGTGTTCGTTCCTTTGATAATTTGATATGTGGGTAGACTGGTGCTTGGGTGTTGTCCTTACTTGGAAAAGCCTCCCACTTATGATTAACCCCTCTTGCAAGCATCCGCAACTACGAAAGAAGAATTAAGATAAATCTAACCATAGCATGAAACATGTGGATCCAAATCAGCCCCTTGCGAAGCAACGCATAAACTAGGGTTTAAGCTTCCGTCACTCTAGCAACCCATCATCTACTTATTACTTCCCAATGCCTTCCCCTAGTCCCAAATCATGGTGAAGTGTCATGCAGTCGATGTTCACATAACACCAGTAGAGGAAAGACAACATACATCTCATCAAAATATCGAACGAATACCAAATTCACATGATTACTTATAACAAGACTTCTCCCATGTCCGCAGGAACAAACATTACTACTCACAAAGCATATTCATGTTCAAGATCAGAGGGGTATTGAATATCATTAAGGATCTGAACATATGATCTTCCACCAAATAAACCAACTAGCATCAACTACAAAGAGTAATCAACACTACTAGCAACCCACAGGTACCACTCTGAGGTTTTGAGGCAAAGATTGAATACAAGAGATGAACTAGGGTTTGCGAGGAGATGGTGCTGATGAAGATGTTGATGAAGATTGACCCTCCCACGATGAGAGGATCGTTCGTGATGACGATGGCTTCGATTTCCCAGTTCCGGAGGGAAGTTTCTCCGGCAGAATAGCTCCGGCGGAGCCCTAGATTGCTGCTGCCCAGGTTTCGCCTCGAGACGGCGGCGCTTCATCCTGAAAGCCTCCTTGTGATTTTTTCTAGGCCAAAACTTTTCATATAGCAGAAGATGAACACCGGTGGCTGGCCAGGGGGCCCAAAAGCTTGGGAGGCGCGTCCCCCAGGCTTGTGGCCACCTGATGGGTCCCCTTCTGTCGTTTCTTCGCCCAATGTTTTTTTATTCCAAAATAATTCTCCGTAAAGTTTCAGGACATTTGGAGTTGTGCAGAATAGGTATCTCAGATTTGCTCCTTTCTGGTCCAGAATTCCAGCTGCTGGCATTCTCCCTCTTCATGTAATCCTTGTAAAATAAGAGAGAAAAAGACATAAGAACTGTATCTTAAAGTGTAATAACAGCCCATAATGGAATAAATATGAACATAAAAACATGATGCAAAATGGACGTATCATCCCTCCATCCTAAATATAAGTCTTTTTAGAATGTAGATTCACTCATTTTTGCTTTGTATGTAGTCCGCATTGGAATCTCTAAAAAGAGTTATATTAGGAATGGAGGGGGTAGTGATTTAAACGCTCTTATATTTCTTTACAGAGAGTCTAAGACATTTTGGCAGTTCTATTTAGACTGCCTATATTTAGAAACAGAGGTAGTGCTATTTTTTGAAAAGGGGAATATATTAATATCAAGTAGATACCAATTACACCCAGCCTCTGCACCAACAAGATGTATAAAAAAACCAGGATACACACAGCTCAAAAAATAAAAATAAAAATAAGAGAAAAAAGACCCTGCCATGGTGATCAATCACCCGTAGTAGTAGCACTCTAACCACCACCAAAGACAACATTCGGACTACAAAGAAGGTTGTCCAACAGCAACGCCTTCAGGAAGGAAACAATGCACAAGCGTTGTCATTGCCTGATCAAAGTTCTTAGGTTTTCACCCTGGAGAAAGACTGCATTCCAAAAATAACAATGCCTTAAACAAGGCCACTGCCAGGTACAACCAATAAAGGCCAGACCTTGGGTTTTCACCCTAGAAATCACGACTCGGTACTCAAAGGAGCACCACCAACAAAGAAGTCCTCCAATGCTGCCGCCCCACTTACGGAGGCTACTACTACAAGTCACGTACCACCAGGCTCACAGAACTCGTGTCCGGTTTGGACGGGAACATATCCCGCAAGCCAATTCTGAACAACTGCCTGTGAAGCAAAGTCTTCATCGCATTCAAGACCCTGCCTTCGCCACTTGCAGATCCTCAAATCACGCCATCGCATTCTCCACATGTGTTGATCCCATGGAAATCTTGGTGCAGACATGTCTCAAGGTGTCAACAAAACAGAGCTTCATGATACACCATGGAGCTTGTTATGCTAATCTTGCAGGTGTACGCGACCGGCCCCAATCCAAACAAGGTGTCCAAAGAGCGCCATATACGCCAGTCTTTGTTTTCTTTCGAAGCAGAAGTCCGGAACTCGCCAATGGATAGATCAAAGAGGGTTGATCACAGGTACAACGGTGACTTCGCGCGAAGACAACTAGGGCCACCACCTAGTCGGTTATTTTGTGAGACATGAGATCCCAAGATCAACCATATCTCGATTTCCACCTCCGGCGGAAGGAGGAAGCCGGCACCGCCATGTCTGGGGCCGCCGCCCCAGCGCCCAAGTGATGCAGGTAGAGCCGCTGACCTTCGTCAAAACGGTGCAGATTGAGCCCTCCTGGCCAAAAACGTGCCTAGATCAAGCCAATCCGTCCCGCTGCCGCAATCGTCCGCCTGCTGCCAGCCGCTACCGTCAAGCTTTCACAACGTGCAGATCGAACCCTCCTGGCGAAACGCGCCCAAATCGAGCCAATCTGCCCCGCCGCTGCAGTCGACCACCAGCTGTCGGCCGCCTGCCGCCGACGCGCTTCTGGCATCGTCGCCGCGCATCACCACGGCTGTAGGGGCATGGGCGGGCGCCGCCTGCACACCCATGGCCGTAACCACTTGAGGTAGTGCTATTTGAATCCATTTATTTGTTTCAATATAGTACTACCTCTGTAAAGAAATATAAGACATTTATGTCACTACTTCTATAGTTTTGTATAACATGATAAATATGGAGTTAGGGTTTGAAAGATGCATATTTTTAACTGCATTTGATATGGACTGCGGGTTGATTACCCCAATATCATGGGATTTTCTGCAAGCAGCGAAATATTTTCCTGGACTCGCTTAAACCTGGGCCGTGAGTTTATTTCGAGAAACAACAGGGGGTTTTCTGTAAAATGTGAAACGTTTTCCTAAACTCAAACCTGGACTACAAGTTGATTTCAAGAAACTAATAAAGATAAGCTAGGAATAGGACGGCTGGCTAGCGGTGGTAGAGCACTACTGTACCGTGCAGCTGTAAAATGTGCACGGTTGCCTTGTGTGTAAACATGTGACCACGAACGGGGGACAATGAGTAACTGCAGCTGGTTAGCTACTCTCGGTCGGTGAGCGTGCGCATCGCATTCGCACGGGTGCGTTCGCCAGGCCCGCTCGTGCGGATGCCGGAGCACTTACTTGTCTGAACGGCATTGTGTAAGCTGGCAGTACAGTAAAGTACCCTATTGCTGCTAATTTCCCTTTGCCAGTTCAGTGGCGTGTTTGGTGTTGAATAGTTTATCAGATGGGCATGGAGATCTAACCAGTTATTTTCCTCCGGTAACCTCAAATAAATGACGCCAGATCTAGCACAGGACAACAAAAATCGCAAAATAGTTTCAGCCTGAATGTACATAACCCTACGACTACGAGTCCTTAGCCACAGTTTCCGTTCCGTAGCAGTGTACAGTAGCCACTAGGCAGCGTGCTCTTGGCCTGCTGGGGCATCGATAGGCTAGAGCAAACGACTTTTCTCTTTACAAAAGAACTCATCATTTGCCTCCGTTTCGAAAAAAAAACAAAAGAACTCATTCAATTGGTACCAGTAGGATGATTAGCAAAAGCGCATGCAGCAGCCGCAAAACTTTTTGACCGTCTGTCTGTTTCGCTTTCCCTGGTCTTCCTTGCTTGCCTTGGGATCGACGGCCCAACTCCAAGTTCTTGGGCTAGGGCCTAGTGGCTCCACGACCAGCGACAGGGGAGGCCTGTAGGGCACTGCACTTAGAGCATGGTTAATAATATAGCGAGAGTTGCTGTATATAACATGTTGCCATGTTATTTATAACCAATGTAATAATCAACACGTATAATAGTTGGTTATAAAAAAATATTTTCTCCATTCCACAATGTACTGCGCTCGTGCTTTCCGAGATCTAAGTTTACCATAAATTTAACCAACGAGACCAATTGTGACAGGAGCAAAAATTATACCACTAAATTCGTATCGACATATGGTCCGCATTCCACTCTCATAAAGCTTTTTGCGGCTTGTGCTACAGCCGGCTGTAGCTCTACAGCCCGTTTATCTTCTCTCTCCTCTTATATCTCTTCCAACTCAGCAATAATATAATATTTTAATTCTTGCAGCCTGCTTACATCATCTTATTATACTTACTCTTACGTTTTCGGATGAAAAAGACAAAACTAGCCCTTTACACAAAGTTTAGCATAAAATGAACCCGATTTAAAATAATTTCACAAAATGATCATTTTCGCATGACGTCCGAGCCCGAGACGCCATGCTAAAGAGCACGATGCCTTGTTCAAAGGCGCCATGAATTACCGTTGACTCGTCAGCTTGGATATGCCTAGGAGCATGACGCCCCGGCCAGTGACGCCATGCTCAATAGCATGACCCGAAGCTAGTGGCGCCATGCTAAAAAAACTAAGCTCTTGCATGCATGAGCTACTAGCTGGTCGTGCCGCACAAGAGCTCAGTTTCCTTCTATCTCATGTATCCACAGCTACCGATGCGTTGATTCTGGTTTTTTTTTTTGAAATAGTACTTTTTTTTGAACAAATTCGAAAAATAAGATCCAGAAATTTGATATTGCAAAACTAGTACACGGTCGTCCTACCGTTGGACGAATCATACGTATCGTCCTCCCGTTGAACGAAACACAGATGATTCGGCGTACTGTCGGACGAAAACTGGGTTTCGTCCTCCCGTTGAACGAAACGGCCCACCCCGGCCCACTCCACCGACGGCCTGGCTGGTTTCGTCCTACCAGTGGACGAATCGTCCTACCACTGGACGAATCGCTAACAGATAAGGCCGCTCGCCAGCTTCTTCCTCCTGCCTCCCTTTCTCTCGGCTCTCACTCTTTGTTCTTCCTTTCCTTCGCCTATTTCTTCAGATTCCAGGCCATTTAGCCATTAAATTTAGTAGATGGAGCTAGAAACCGGCTGCTAGTTACCCGATCTGGCAATGGGGTAGAGGAGGGAAGCCGGGAGCGGCGTGTGGGGGAGAGGGTAGAGGAGGGAGGCCGGCCGTGGAGGCAGCCATTGGAGCTTGGTCCCGGCCGTGGTGGAGCTTGGCAGGGGCGGGGGTGAGGCAGGGGCGGCCATTGGAAGAGCTCTTGGCAGGGGCAGCCGTCTGTGGTGGCCGTGCTCGTGCGGGTTGGCCGTGGTCAACTCGGCGGTCGGATTAGCGCGGAGGACAGGAGCTCGCCGGAGAAGCACGCGTCAAAGGTATAACCACACATTTTTGTTTAGTGCAATTTTATTTTAGGTTTAATGAGCTTCACTTTTTTGTTAGTGTAAAAAAATTGTTTAGTTCATAATATAAATGATGATTGTTTAATTCGTTAGATCGGTTATTTACTTTGTGGTAGTCATGTATATGTGGTAAACATTTCTGTTAGTGTAAAAAAAATTATGGGTACGTAGTGGTTGACGGGAATATGAAATTTAATTGCAGGAGACATGTCTGAAATTTTAGTTCGTTAGATCGGTTATTTACTTTGTGGTAGTCATGTATATGTGGTAGACGTTTGTGTTAGTGTAAAAAAAAATTATGGGTACGTAGTGTTGACGGGAATATGAAATTTAATTGCAGGAGACATGTCTGAAATTTTAGTTCGTTTGATCGATTGTTTGCTTAGTGGTAGTCATGTATATGTGGCAGACATTCCGGTTATTGTATAAAAAATTATGTGGTACTTAGTGGTTGATGGGTATGAATTTTTATGGCAGGAGACATGTCTGAATCAGTCAAATTTGTTGTTTACTATGGTCCTGATAATGTCCGATCAAACGAGAGTGGGGTTGATCTGACTGAGTTTGCATATGTGGAGTTGCAACTGATCGATCCAGAAAAAGTGAACATTAGTCAGTTGAAACACTGGTTGACAACAAATTTCTCGCTCGATCCCAATGTGTGCACCGTCAGTATTCAGTCAGTGTGGACGAAATCCCATACAAAAAATTTCTGGGAGTTGGTTCCGATAGATAGGACACATAAGTGGGTGACCTGGTTAGAATCCTGCAAACGCCGGAGGACTCACCTCGTTGCCTTAGTGCTCCCCATCCCCATGGAGGATCCTCTGGTACAAGGCGGCGGTGGTTACGTGTAGGGTAACGCAGCAGAAAACAAAAATTTTCCGACCTACGCACCAGCCCAGGACCACTATGGAGACTGCATACAAGGTTTGATCATTTTCGTTACCGACTCGAAGCGCAGCGGAAGTAGAGTCGATGACGATCGGCGGTGCAGATCCCCGCAGCTAGGATTTACAACCTCCCAACCGCGAGGATGTATACCCTCGTCTTCCCTTCGGACAGCCCTCCGGGAGGCTGTCGAACAGTCCCCCAGACGATGTCGCGGACAGCCCTTCGGGAGGACCTTCGAAACTCGAACGGTCACTCGGACAGCCCTTCGGGAGGACTCACAGAACTCGGACCGTCACTTGGACAGCCCTTCGGGAGGCACTCTCGAACAGCCCCTCGGGCACTAAGATCGAAACTACGACCTCTCTACAGAGTTGCACACATACGGTGTCATCTATCCGGCAGGGCTTCGCCGTCCAGAACTAGTTCCCACCGGAATCCAGACAGCCTTTCGGCTCTACGAAACTATTTCGCTGGGAGGGAGAGAGAATGCCAGATCATGCATGGCTTGTGTGAGAGCTAAGGGTGGGGAAATGGCTGCCAAGATCACTCCTTTATATAGGCTAGCCAAGGGGTAAAATTGTCACACAAAAACCCCAAAGTGCCCTTGGAATATCCCTTTCCAAAAGGGAATATGCCATATGGGAGTGCCATGTGGAGCACCATGGTGCTCCACCTCCTTGGCCGGCCACCCTTGGGGGGGGACCCCCCCATGAGGTGCCATGCCCTCCTTCCCCTTCTAGAAGGCCCTTTTGGAATTTCCAAAAAGGTGCTTTCCATAAAATTCCCAAAAAGCACTTTCACTATTCACGACGACATTTTTCAGCGTCCGTTCGAACTGAAAATATTTATGTGGGCTTAGAACATTTCCAGTACCCACTAAAATAATTTTCAATGCGTTCTGGAACAATTCCAGTTTAGTGATTTCATCTGCGAAAAGCATCTGAAGCGGTTCCGGCAGCCCCGGAACATTTCCGGTTTTTCTTCCAGAAAATTCCCAGAAGTTTCCAGAATGATTCTGGTATCCTCCAAGAATTATCAGGCATGTGCCGAAAACATTTTGACTTAATGGTATCCCCTGAAACAACTTTTCAGTTTCACCGGAACTCATCCGGTGACCTCTCTCTGCGGAACTTTTCCGCTATCCGAAACTTTTCGGTGTCCGAAACTTTTTCGGTGATTTTCTCTCAGACTCCCTGTCTAGTATTCAGCAGATAGATGACCCTTAAGCGTGTGACCCTATAGGTTCGGTGAAGTATAGACATGACACGGAACCCCTTCCGATCAGTGATCAACATCGGAGCCGTGGACACCCATATTGACCCCTATACCCACACGAATGAATATTCGAGTGAACCTCCAGTTGCCGTGTGCTATTCCTGTTGCTTCGTGATATGTTACAAATACCCGAGGTGAGACATGTTGGCATTCCCGTGGATCAACACTTGTCCACTATGCTAGTTACCTCGTTACCGGTATTGTTCTCTTTTCTCGTTACCATGTTCCGGCATCCCCGTGATCAAATCACAAAGTGTCTGGCCAGACGATGATGGATACCGTAACACCGAGAGGGCCCAGAGATATCTCTCCATCGCCGGAGGAGCAAATCCCAATCTTGAGCTATCAAGTTACTTGACATACTTTCCCATGAACCCGTAAGCCGCCGTAATAGCCATCCATTTACGGATGACATTTAACAAACCCCAAAGTTCATGAATCAAGCATGAAGAAACTCGATACTCTCATGGTCTGAGGAATCATGCAAACGTAAACTATCTCTGTGTTATTAACCATTAACTCATGACGAATGTATCTCATAGCATAACATCAATCGGGTCGATTCAACACAAATGTTCTTCTAACATTTGTGCCCTCAAAGTTGCTGGCATAGACATGCCTATGATTGGGAAAACATAATCATCATGCAACACTTGAGCTAGTCTTAGAGGCATCACTAGGAATACATTTTACCGTTTATTATTCCACACGTGCACATGGGTTTTCCCCAGAGCCTTTATGGATATACGGGCTCGGGAACCACAGCAGTTATAGCATGGAACATAAACCTAATTATGAACACGGAGATAAATAATAACATTTATTATTGCCTCTAGGGCATATCTCCTACAGACTCCCACTTGCACTAGAGTCAATAATCTAGTTAATGCTAATGCACTTTACACCTGTGGCACACCGGTGTAAATATGCTTCGCTTGTGGTATAGCCTGATGTCCAACGGATCTGACGACTTCAGCTCCGTGTGTATCTTTGCATATCCTCACATTTTCACGCTTTCACAAAATTCATATTTTGTGTGGACTTGGCTTTGTATGTATGTGAATCACAGGTCGAACCTGGATTCCTCAGACTGAGTTACGGAGCAACTACCTGCAGTAGTTGTAGGGTAACGCAGCAGAAAACAAAAATTTTCCGCCCTACGCACCAGCCCAGGACCACTATGGAGACTGCATACATGGTTTGATCATTTTCGTTACCGACTCGTAGCGCAGCGGAAGTAGAGTCGATGACGATCGGCGGTGCAGATCCCCGCAGCTAGGATTTACAACCTCCCAACCGCGAGGATGTATACCCTCGTCTTCCCTTCGGACAGCCCTCCGGGAGGCGGTCGAACAGTCCACCGGACGATGTCACGGACAGCCCTTCGGGAGGACCTTCGAAAACCGAACGGTCACTCGGACAGCCCTTCAGGAGGACTCACAGAACTCGGACCGTCACTTGGACAGCCCTTCGGGAGGCACTCTCGAACAGCCCCTCGGGCACTAAGATCGAAACTACGACCTCTCTACAGAGTTGCACACATACGGTGTCACCTATCCGGCAGGGCTTCGCCGTCCAGAACTAGTTCCTGCCGGAACCCAGACAGCCTTTCGGCTCTACGAAACTCTTTTCGTGGGAGGGAGAGAGAAGCCAGATAACATCTTGGCATGTGTATGAGAGCAAGGGATGGGGAGAATGGCAGCCCCTTCTCCTCCTTTTATAGGCCAAGGCAAGGGGTGGGGTGGGATGTTGAAATACCAAAATACCCAAGCTTCATGTCACACATGAAAGGGCATAATGGTAACACAAGGGGGGCACCAAGGGGACACCACCATGGCAGCCCTTGGGCCGGCCCACACCTTGTCTCCCCATGGGGGGGGCCCCCCCAACAAGCCACCAACATGTCTCCATGAAACATGCAAGCTCCCTAGACAAAAAGCCACCAAACATGCAACCCCCGATTCGTGGGATCTTGTCCCCTCGCGCTGAGACAAGATGTTTTCCGCGAAACTTTTTCTGAAAAATTCCAGAAGGTCCCAGAACATTTCCGGCACCCTCTAAAATTATTCTGGGCATGATCCGAAACATTTTCGGTGCGGTGGTTTTCATCAGCGGAAAGCATTAACAGCGGTTACGGCAGTTTCGGAACATTTCCGGTTTTTCTCTCCGAAAATTCCCAGAAGTTCCCAGACCAATTCTGGCATCCTCTGAAAATTTCCAGGCGGTGCCGAAACCCTTTTTGACCAAATAATATATTCCGAAACAACTTTTCGGTTTTACCGAAACTCTTTCGGTGTTCTCTCTCTCGGAACTCTTCCGTTGTCTCCGAAACATTT
Source organism: Thinopyrum elongatum (assembly GCA_011799875.1). Classification (NCBI taxonomy): domain Eukaryota; kingdom Viridiplantae; phylum Streptophyta; class Magnoliopsida; order Poales; family Poaceae; genus Thinopyrum; species Thinopyrum elongatum. The sequence goes on from CM022297.1 coordinate 427,134,460, forward strand.
TCGGTGACTTTCTCTCAGACTCCCTGTCTAGTATTCAGCAGATAGATGACCCTTAAGCGTGTGACCCTATAGGTTCGGTGAAGTATAGACATGACACGGAACCCCTTCCGATCAATGATCAACATCGGAGCCGTGGACACCCATATTGACCCCTATACCCACACGAATGAATATTCGAGTGAACCTCCAGTTGCCGTGTGCTATTCCTGTTGCTTCGTGATATGTTACAAATACCCGAGGTGAGACATGTTGGCATTCCTGTGGATCAACACTTGTCCACTATGCTAGTTACCTCGTTACCGGTATTGTTCTCTTTTCTCGTTACCATGTTCCGGCATCCCCGTGATCAAATCACAAAGTGTCTGGCCAGACGATGATGGATACCGTAACACCGAGAGGGCCCAGAGATATCTCTCCATCGCCGGAGGAGCAAATCCCAATCTTGAGCTATCAAGTTACTTGACACACTTTTCCATGAACCCGTAAGCCGCCGTAATAGCCACCCATTTACGGATGACGTTTAACAAACCCCAAAGTTCATGAAGCAAGCATGAAGAAACTTGATACTCTCATGGTCTAAGGAATCATGCAAACATTAACCATCTCTGTGTTATTAACCATTAACTTGTGACCAAAGAATCTCATAGCATAACATCAATCGGGTCGATTCAACACAAATGTTCTGCTAACATTGTGCCCTCAAAATTGCTGGCATAGTCATGCCCATGATCAGGAAAACAGGATCATCATGCAACACTTGAGCCAGTCATAGAGGCTTGACTAGGAATACATTTTATCGTTTATTATTCCACACGTGCATATGAGTCTTCCTCCGAGCCTCGTTTTATTTGCAGACTCGAGAACCATAGCAGTTATAGCATGGAACATAAACCTAATTATGAACAGGGAGATAATCAATAACATTTATTATTGCCTCTAGGGCATATCTCCTACATTACGAGCCTGGCCAGGTCAGTCAGCCAATTGATGAGATGGATGTAGCTGGGTCAGAACATATGGGTGGTACTGAACTCGAGGGTCAGTCAGATTATGGGTCACACGTTGGAGGGGACTACGATGCAGGGGAGAGTAGCCAGAACATAGGAGATCCTGATAGTGGCGAGGCTGATGGGGATGAGGAAGGATCGGAAATGCAGAATCTGATGGAAGAGGAAGACGAGGATGGATTGGCGGAGGATCTTGATTCCGAGAACTCAAATGAAGAAGATGGTGAAGAGAACGACGAGGAGGTACCGATTCCTGCTTCATGGAATCAGAGCCTCTCGACCGGCATGACCGTGAACGATGGTCATGAATCTTCCTGGGAGTATCATCGGAGCAAAGTCGAAATAGGGGGTATGTATACCACAAAGAAAAATCTGAAGGCAGCCGTGACAGAGTGGGCAATGTCCACGCAAAGGGTTTTTCAAACGGATGTATCAACAAAAAAATACTTGACTTTGTCATGTATTATGGGTAGTTGTCCCGCGAAGGTGCACGCCCACGTTCCAAAGTGGAACGTGACTTGGATCGTGACGAAGGTTGTGCCCCACAATTGTGTGATGAAATATCCGCTGGTGGATCATCCAAACCTTACTTCAAGTCTCATTGCGGAAGTCGTGTTCAGTGAGATAGTGACCAAGAAAGACATGGAAGCGAAACACATTCAGAATGCAATTAAGAACAGATATAGTTACGAAATTCCGTATGGGAAGGCTTGGAGGGCCAAGCAGAGGGCGATGGAGAAGAGGTTTGGGATGTTCATCGACTCGTATGATAATGTTGTCCGTCTCCTGCACACATTGCAGGCGAGGAATGCTGGCACACATGTCGACATCCAGCACTTTACGCTTCCCGAATTCCCAGATTATTAGGTGCTGCATCGAGTGTTCTTCTCTTTCGCTATATGCATCCAAGCTTTCAGTCATTGCCTGCCTGTGTTGTGTGTGGATGGTATGTTTCTCACTGGTAAGTACAGGGGTCAGATCCTCACCGCTATAGGCGTGGACGGCAACAATCAGATCCTCCCACTTGCTATGGCCTTCGTGGAGGGTAAGAACTTGGAGAGTTGGCTATGGTTCTTCAGGCAGCTAAAAATTGCAATTGTGAAGGACCGGACAAATGTGTGCATCCTTCATGACAGGCATCCGGGTATACTAGCGGCCATTCGGGCACTGCAGACGCCAGGTTCGAACGAACCAGCACCATGGCAGGACATGCAGAGCCGATGGTGCATGCGTCATCTTGGGGCTAATTTTTACTCCCAGTTCAAGAATAAGCGCCTCATGAATATGTTCAAAAATATGTGCGCACAAAACCAACAAAAAAAGTATGATTTTTTGTGGAAGAAGCTCGATGAGTTCACGAAGGCACAGGTTAAGGAAAGGAGAGCTGCACATGCTAAGCAACCAACTAACACAGAGCTAGAGCCAATTGAGCTTTGTGACTTGCCAGCATTTGACCCGCCCCGTACGAAGAGAAAGAAGGGGAGGGCAATAAAGAATTTTTCACAGTGGATAGAGAAAGAGCCTCCCGTGAAGTGGTCTTTGCTTCATGACACCCATGGAGCGAGGTATGGCACCATGACAACCAACCTTGCTGAGGTTTATAACTTTGTCCTCAGAGGAAATAGGGGTATGCCACTAACAACAATTGTCGAGGGTGTTTTTCATGGCACGGTGAGGTATTTCAGAGATAGGCGCTTGAAATCTGAGAAGCATATTAAGAAGAAACCCGAAACACCTTACTGTGAAAAGATTATGCGGTACACGGCGAAGAAGCTCAAAAAAGCAAAGTTGCACACTGTCATAGCCATTGGTAATCAAGAAAGGAGGTATGAGGTACGCCTACCTACCGATAGATTCGGTTCTGCAAATGAGTTGAAGACGCATGAGGTGAAAATTGGAAGTGGAGTCAGGCCAACATGTGAGTGCACATGCAACAAACCGAAGCTGCTCCACTTGTCTTTCTCACATGTGTTGGCTGCATGTGGCCAGTTAAAAATGGACGCGATCTCTTTCGTGTCTGAATATTATCTAAAAGAGTCGGTGCAAAATACTTGGACCGGTGAGATGGATGGATTTAGAGTTATGGGTAACTTCAACACGGTTAACCCGGATGACAGGCAATACATCCCAGAGCCAGATATGATGCGGACAAGTAGAGGTAGAAGGAAAGTATGTCGCATCCGTAATGATATGGACGAATCTGAAGTCGGTGGGTGTACTAGACAATGTTTGCTATGCGCTGGATATGGCCACAGGATGAAATATTGTCCCACTCTTACCGTTGGTGGTGATACTGCTGGTGCGTCCACATCGACGGCTACAACGCCAGTGGCTGCAACGTCAGTAGGAAGGCGTGGACGTGGCCGAGGCAGTCGAGGACGACGGGGAGGGAGAGGGTGAGGGAGAGAGAACTCCCAGCAATTGAAGTGTGCAGACTATGTTTTACTTTGTAATATGTGCGGACTATGTTTAACTTTGTAATATGTGCGAACTATATTTTACTTTGTAATATGTGCGGACTATGTTTTACTTTGTAATATGTGCGGACTATATTTTACTTTATAATATGTGCGTACTATGTTTAACTTTGTAATATGTGCGGACTATGTTTTACTTTGTGCAGAAATAGCTCCGTATCCTTTGCTCAATCCTACGATGGATGTAAAACATCGGGCTAAACATATGGAGGCTGGTCATGAGCTCCCAGTGTTGGTCACTCGCACTTCAAAGTCTGACTGGATGATACACCCTGATTGGGCTGATAGGTATGTGTCATTCTTATTCTAGTAGTATGGGCCAAAAATATGTACACACTAACTGAATTTTGCATTCTTATTTTGCAGGCTGGCTTGGGCTGGACTTTTACCTTTGGCACGTATGGTTGAGGCCACTAGAGAGGAATGGGTTCAAATCCCAGCATCTGAGGTGGGCGATGAGGACATCGATGAGTACAGAGAGAAGCACAAACGTTTCGGTTACGACAGGTCACTGCTCACATGCTTAGTGGACCGATGGAGGCCTGAGACTCACACGTTTCACTTTCCCTGGGGAGAGATGGCGCCTACTCTCCAGGATGTGTCCTACTTGTTGGGACTACCTTTAGCGGGCCAGGCCATAGGCCCGTTGGAGGTACCAGATAATTGGCGGGAGGACATGCAGGCACGTTTCGCAGGTCTTGGGCCGGCCGATGGGATGGTGAACTTACGTCCTGATGCACATGGACCTCGGTTTATATGGTTGAGCCAGTTTCAGGTAAATCAATAGTTTTATATTCTTATCTATTTGGACATACATCTTCTCATTATTTAGCTTCCCATGTTCTTTGTTTCATGCAGATTAGCCTTCTAGGATATCCAGGCATAGACTTGTCGAGGCCACAGATTGATCGATGCCTAGAGGCATATATCTTGTGGCTGTTTCGCAAAGTGATGTTCACGGATAACCACGTCAACACTGTTGATGCCCGGTACATCAGTATTGCAAGAGAGATCGCGGACGCACGTTATGCTCATGACATCATGCCGAGGAGTTTTGGTTCTGCCGTCTTAGCAGCTACATACAGAGGTATGTGCAAGGCTTGCTTACTACGCGCTCGAAAATCAGGATTGCTAGGATGCCCACTGTTGTTGCACTTATGGTCGTACGAGAGGTTCCCTATCGGACGACCTAACATCTATGTTGAGGATCCATATGATGTTAGATAGATGGATGCAAATCCCATCGACTTGCCTACTTTTGGTACCGTGTGGACATGTAGAGCGGTATGTTTTTTCATTATGACCGGTACTTTTTATTCTATGTTGACAAACCTGTTGCTCACAACTATATTTTTTTAATCTGCAGAGACATTATGCACATCAACAAGTGAGTCGTTGTTACCCGTCCTTCACAGCGCAGTTTGATACTTTGCACGAGGATCAGGTCATTTGGCAGCCTTACACGGCGGAGGAGATGGCTCACAGATACCCCCGCGGGATTTCTAACTTGTGCACCAGAGATCACATATATTGGATGACCAATGTAAAGATTATTTTTGACATCTTCATGGAGGAGATGTCCCAACAGAGGGTTATTAGACAGTTTGGTAGGCGCCAATTGGCTAACCCAGTTACATGTCCACGAGTAAGTTCATTCCTAACTTATCTAATATATGTGTACATATTTCTTTGTTTGTTGATTGTCTAACACATATCTCAATCTTAGTTTAAGTCGCAAAGGAGGAGAAAAAGCTCTTAGTGCCTGGATGCGGACCCTTCGACCGTACGTTGACTCGTGGCACGCGACGGAGGCACAAGTCTGGGTTGAGAATGTCCCATTTCAGCCACGGGATTTCGCCGCGTATCTCCAGATGTATAGAAGGTCGACTCGTCTATACTTGGTACCGACGGCAATTCCTGGCCAGATGCAGCCCCCTGGCACATCGGAGATGTACCCAATTGAGTCAATGGTGGGGATCAGACACCATGCTGTAAGTATCATGTCCCTCAATTACGTGCACGTATCAAATCTTGAATACGTATATAACTTTGTGTTTATTCTTTTCAGGGTGAGTTGACTGAACAGGCTCAGGAGGATGTTGCTGCTTTTATTCACCGGGTTGAGACTGGGCCTCTTCTCCCCCACGAGGAGCACGTCTCCTGGTTGAGGCGTCTTCAAAAGAATTTACGAGGTATCAAGCAGGCTATTTCGTGTACGCGCTCGTCTGACGTTGTGCCTCGTCGAGCAGCACAGCGCCCCCCGCGTCACTCATTGGACATTCCCGATCCGCGGCCACATGTTTCGCCCCCTCGCCACTCTTTGCGGCGTCAGGAATCGCGCCCACAGGTATCGGCCCCTCGGCACTCTTTGCACCGTCAGGGTCCGCGACCACATGTTTCGCCTCAGATTCCTCACAGGGCACCACCTCCTTTCCAGCCAGGAAGTTCATCATGGCAGCAGCAACAGGGGCCGCAACAGGAAGAGGATTGGCTTCATCAACAGGTGTGGGAGTCGCAACAACATATGTAGCAAGGTAATAATTCATCATTCTTGTTAGTAATTGATTATAAATATGCAACTCACTATGACGTTGTTCATACCATAGACACTACTGAGGAACAGTACATGGCTTTGTCTGGGGGACACACTGCCGCGTTTTCTGACCGCTCATCGGATGTCCATTCAGATGTCTTGGGAGACCCGCAAGCCTATCAGACTCCGCCACCACCTCTCACGCAGGAGACACAACCAGAGGTTGACGAGCCGTTGTACGGCCCAGGTTTACGTCACGTGCGTCCGAGGATCCCACTCACGCTTTCCGGTCCTCGGCCGCGGAGACAGCGTACGCGTCCTCATAGAGCCGAGTGATACTATTATCTATGCATGAGACATATTTCTATCTATGTTTGTTTCAGACTTTTATCTATGCATCATACATATTTCTATCTATGTTTTTTCCGACTTTTATCTATCTATGAGCCATTATCTATGTATGAGACACATAATGCATATGATAATTCTGATAGTACAAACTATTTCTGCAACATCGTGCAACAAATACAACATAATGCTTCTACAAAAAGACACTACAAACTAATTCTACAACGTTGTGCAACAACTACAACGGGAAATTAAGATACAACATAATGCTCCTACAATTAAGATACAAGTACATCTGAATTAAAAAATACAGCTTACAAACTACATGAAGGCATCATCGTCATCCTTCGTCGATGCAGCACTCTTGCCCTTCGACGATGCGGCACTCTTGGCCTTCGACGATGCGGTACTTTTGCCCTTGGTGCTCGGCATGAAAATATCGTCTTCGTCCTCGCTGTCTTGGGTCCATAAATAAGTATGTTCTGCTGCAACATTTAGGAATGCTTCACCCTTATGTTGTTGCTTCTTCCACCTTCCTTGCAACATGAGAAGTTCTTTTCGTATCTCCTCAAAGGTCCTTGCAGGCCACCCGCACCTACTTAATGCGTGAGCCAACTCATTTAGTAAGGTGTCACTACTGAGAAGTTCGTCCCATGGAACTATCCTATTGTCTATCTTAAAATCAAAGGCTAAGCTCAGAAGGCATTTGAACATACTAGGGTGAAAAGAACTACGATCGAAAGGATAACCGGACATCTTGACGAGACTACACTGGTCTGCTTACCCTCCTTAGTGTGGAGGGGGTTTTATAGGTTGAGAAGAGAAGATGGCGGGAAAGAAGATGGCGGGAGAGAATGGCGGGAAAGAAAAAGGCGGGAACAATATTGGCGGTAACGAAAATGGTGGGAAAAAAGGCGGCAAGAATATTGGCGGCAACGAAAATGGCGGGAAAAAAAAGGCAGGAAGAATTTTGGCGGAAAAAAAAGGCGTGAAATAATATTGCCGGCAAAGAAAAAAGTGGAAAATAAAATGGCGGGAACAATATTGGCGGTAACGAAAATGGCGGGAAGAATTTTGGCGAAAAAAAAGGCGTGAAATAATATTGGCGGCAAAGAAAAATGTGGAAAATTAAATGGCGGGAACAATATTGGCGGCAAAGAAAAAAATATGGAAAATTAAATGGCGGCAAGAAAAAAAAGGCGCGAAAAAATATTTGTGGCAAAGAAAAAGGTGAAAAATAAAATGGCGGGAACAATATTGGCGGCAACGAAAATGGCGGGAAGAATTTTGGCGGCAAAAAAAAGGCGAGGAAAGAAAATAGAGTTTTTGGTGTCCAGAAAAACGAAACTGTTTTCGTGCCCGAATGCATGGATGATTCGGCCTTTGTTAAAACGAAATAGATGATTCGGCTTCTGGTAGAACGAAACAGATGTTTCGTCCAACCAGTGGAACGTCCTGATTCGTCCAACGGTAGAACGACCGTGTACTAGTTTTGCAATATCTGATTTTTGGATCTTATTTTCCGAATTTGTTCAAAAAAAAGTACTATTTCCAAAAAAAAATCGTTGATTCCTTTCCAAATGTGCCGCACAAGTCCATGCTAGCCTTATTTCTTTCCATGCATGCACCAAAATCTTAGTCTTTGTGCGTGGTGCAGTTGTATACATGGTTAAGAGCATCTCTAGCAGACCCCGTAAAATGCCGCGACCCGCAAAATAACCGCCGATATACGGGTCGGCGTGGAAAAAGTTTTTGCGGGGCCCCCGTAACCCTAAACCCAGCAAACGCGTCCGACCCGTAAAAGTTTTTGCGGGGCGCGGCAAAAGTTCGCCCTCAACCTTTAGATTCACGAGGTGGCAGGCTGACCCGAGCTCGCCCCTTATCCGCAGCGAGATTTGGTGCGAGGGAAATTTCGGCGCGGCCGTTCCTGCTTCCCCCTCCCCCCTCCTGGGCCGCCATTGCCCCGCCATCGCACGCTCCGGTCCATCTTCCCCGCCATACTTCGCCGCTATGGAAGCCTCCCAGCCGTCCCCCGTCACCATGGAGGTCGCGCACACGCAATCCCCTCCGGCGGATCTCGTCGCCGGCCATGTCGCCGCCACCGTCGCCCAAGGCCCCAATGCACTTGGCTGCAAGCGGCAGGGCAACGTTGTCGTGCAGGGCGGCAATCCGACTGGCCCCGTCGGAAAGGCACGCGCGTCGGGTGGCGCCACCGCTGCGCGACCTGCCCGACCGCCGGCGGAGAAGGTGAGCAAGGTTTCGGGCGTGAAGCGGAAGAAGGTTACTCCGAAAAGGCCGGCGCCTTCGTCCACTCCCTCCGCCCCGGCGAGATGTTCCCCGACGATGCTGTTCAACGGCGCTGCTTCTACCGCAAGCGAGGTGTTCGATGAAATGGCCGGAAGGTATGCATCTTCGATCTCTTGTTCTTGCTTCGCTTTTCAGCATTGTGGTTGGTCTTGACTTGATGGCGCTCAATGTAGCGGTGGTTCGAACAATGCCACTGCCGAGTTCGTGAACTTGTTGGACACCAACGCCGTCGACATCGATAGGGCCCCGTTCACTGATTTCGATTACAATGAAACGGAGGGTGGCGTGGATGATCACGATGGTGAAGTTGAAGTGGAGGAGGTAGATGAGGGGGCGTATGAGGAAGCGCAAGCAAAAAAAAGCGTGAGATCGAAGAACTACACGATCTTGGAAGATCAAATCTTGATCAAGGCTTGGAGCGTGGTTTCTCTTGATGCTTGCATGGGTACATCTCAAACCTCCAAGAGATATTGGCAAAGAATCGAAGATCAATACTTCCGCATGATGGCCGAGCATCCCAATAGGACACCACGGACCTTTTGGTCGCTCCAAGGGCGTTGGGATGTGATCAAGCCGATTTGCAGCCGTTGGGCAGCTTGCTTGGAACAAGTACGCAATGCACCTCCAAGTGGAACCATGGAATCCGACTATGTGAGTTCGTTTTCACGTCCCAAGTTGTGCACATCATTTTGCATCATATGAAGTGATTGCATCATTTGACTTTGTTTAAATTGTGTAGGACAAAATTGCCCAACAAAGATACAAAGACATGGAAGCTTCCGAAGGCTAATTTTTTAAGCTAGAGCATTGTTGGGATATGCTCAAAGAGTGCGAGAAGTGGAAGTTGATTGACAAGGAATCCCCACCGAAAAGAGGTGCACTTACGAACATGGATGAAGATAAAGATGATGATGGCCCAAGAAACTTGAACAAGCCCGATGGTGACAAAAAGACAAAGGAGAAGATCAAGAGGGAACACGAAGCATCGAGCTTGCGGGACAAGATAGATGCCATGATGCAATCAAATGAGTTGATGTTAGCGAAGACTTTGGAGACAAAGAAAGAGTTGGCCGAGAAGAAGGCACGGGCGAAGCAAGAGAAGTGGTAATTGCTCAAGGACGAGGGGTTGCGCAAGGCGGTCACTGAGGAGAGAAGAGCACGTGCCGCTGAGAACAAAGCCTTGTCCAAGCTTCTTGCCGAAGAGAATAGGATCATGACAATGAACCGCAATGACATGGACGACATCACCAAAGAGTGGCATGATATGGCAAGAAGGGACATCTTGAAGAGGGGGCTGCTTGCGTCGGCCGGTGCGTGTTATAGTGCGGGCGATGTTTTCTCATCGGGATTTGGAACCAATATCGCCGATGCATTCAGTGCGCCCGCCGGTGATTTCGGTGCCGGAGTTGGAACAAGTGCCGGCGATGGATTCGAGGGCGGCGATGACCTCGATGGAGGTGGTGCGGAGTGAAGAGCGACCAAGATGATCAAGACGTGGTCGTCGCTTTTGCAAGTCCTTTTGCGTTTGTCCTACAGAAGTATGCTTTTATTTGCGAGCGAACTATGTTTTATCGTTTGAATTTGAACTCATTTGTCGGAATCACTGTCAAATTCGCTTATTGGGGGTTTTCGGTTTGCGGGTCGACGCGGCGGTGCCCGAGCAGACCCCGGGTAGCCGACCCGTAAAAGAGCATCTTCGGAGAATATCCTTTATACGGGTCCGTTTGCGGGGTCTGACTCGGCGGCCGCCCGCACCGGTCCACAAAGCCGTTTTTTCGTGAACTGTAAACGCCTTTTGCGGGTCGGCGTTATACGGGGTGTGCTAGAGATGCTCTAAGTAGGCTTAGCGGATCTTCGGATATGCATACATTGCGTTTGCCGGCCGGCCGCAGATACTCGAATTCGAATACATATGTATATGGCGTATGTATGCATGCAGGTATTATCTCTTTTTGCATGGTACATGCAAGTATTCGGGTACATACACCCAAGCTTGTCGGGCCGGCCGCAGATATCCGAATACGTACACGTAGAGTATATATATAAACTCCATGTCACGCCAAGCCTTTGTCATGTTGTATATATATTACCTGCTCAAAATTTCAAAATTAATCATTTCGTCATTAGTAATGTATAAATACTCATCGATACTAATATTCATTTGCTAACTATCTACATTTTCTATGTTTTCAACAAGTAATTATTCATGTATACAATAAATGCTATCAGTCAGGGATGGCTCCTTTGTGAAAATAAATGTATGAAAACATTTGTATTTACGTTGTTCGATGTGATTTTGTACCAAAGGAAAGAACTTAAACACTCTTGATGGTATTAAAGAAACGGAAAAGCTAATTTCCTGCCGTCCTGATTTTTGCAACAGGTCCGCACGACTCGGATGCCGCTCGTTTTGAATCGAACGGATCGCAACGATTCAGTGCGAGCGAAGCGCGCGTCGCGGAGGAGTGCCGATAGCCGTTACTATTTCTGACGTGATGACACGTGGGCCCGATCGAAACCGCCCCTCACGGCCATTGCGCACGAACTCCACTCCCCCTCTCCTCGTTCGCCCGCATTACTTATCCCCTCTCGCGCACTGCGGTTGCCATTCGACACTGATCTCCCTCTCCTCTCCCTCGTCCGTAACGTCTCCTGGGGGCGGCGCGGTCTGGTACTCGGCGGACGTCTTCCGATTCGGCGGTGAGGGACGCATTCCCCATCCCATCTGTTTCCCTGTTGGTTATCCCTTCTATTCCACCGCGGATTTAGCGGTTGTCCCCTTCGAATCTGGCCGGTTGATGTTGCTATTAGGTTGGATTAGGTCACCTTCTAGTCTTACTTATAGATGTATGCTCGGATTTTGGTTCAATTTGTGCGAATTTGGTCGGTGGGTGGGTGGTGGATAGGTATTCGTGATGGAGAGCCGTTGGTTGATTCTCTGACGGATTTTCCCATGGATTTTCTCACGGGATTTCATTCTGTTGATTTTGTGGTTGTGGATTAGGATGTGCAATAGTGTCTGTGGATTTGAACAGCAACCCTAAGTTTCTCCCCTAGATGTCCTTATGTCGGATATATGTTGTGTTGTTGATTAGGGACATGATGCTCTAATTACCAGATTTACAATTCTTTGATTATCAGTGTTGTTGTGCTATTAATTATCATGATCATGGTATTGTACTTACCAGTGACATTGTGCTCAAATTACCAGTAGTGTAACACTGTTGTTTTCACCAGTGTTGTCTGTGCATAAAATTTAAGTGGGTTGGTATTTTTTGTACCTACCAGCATGATTGTGCTTGAGTTACCATGGTAATATTTCTAGAATTATCATCAGTTAGGACGTTGTTTGGCGCTCACCGGCAGCATGTTGGCCGAATTATCATGTGCATAGTGCTTTATTTACCAGGGTCACCGTGTTATATGTTGTCAGATGTGTGGTGCTTTTTTGTTTTTTCAGTGCTTCTGGCTTTTGATTTTTTAATCATGGCCATAGTGCTGAATTTATCAAGTGCTTCAGCCTTTTTGATTCTTAATTTCTTAACGGGGGGTGGGTCAATTGCGCTTTGATTACCAATTGGTTTTCAAATAGCTAAATTCATATTAGGTTGTGTTTTCGGACTGCATCCCCATGATTTTTAAGCTTCGTGCTTTCATTTTTTGGTATCCCCGATGATGATGTGCAAGTAATTACCATGATCATGTTACTGTACTTACCAGTATCTTTGTGGTCTAACTACCTGCAGCACAATGCTCATTTTTTTATTCAGTGGTCTGGTAGTTTTGTGTGCTTACCAGCATCATTTTGGTGATTATTAATGACCATGTGTCAATGCTAAAATTATCAGGGTAAATTGGCTGTACATCATCAAATTGATGCTGTTTTTCTGGCTTACCAATATAATTGTGCCTGAATTATCAGTTGCACTGCTTAATTTACCTGGGTCATTTGTTTTGCTATAGTTTATCAGGTGTAGCAATGTCTTGTTTTTCAACCAGTGCATTTGTATTTTATTTATTTTTTCTGTAACCAAGTGCATATTGCTTGAATTTTTTTGTCGGGGGCATGATACTTTTTTGTGTCACCATGAACCACAATGATATGTTTATTAGCTATATTTTCCCTTTGTCAAACACCAGTCTATAATTGTTGCTATTAATTGGGATATCAGTTTTTCATATGTCATCTAATTGGGATATCAGCTGTATTTTCCCTTTGTGAGGTTCTTATGTGACAGGGACACAATGTCGAGGAAGCGCAAAGGAGATGGTGATGGAATTAATGAGGTTCCTTCGAAAAAGCCGAAGCGTCCTCCTCTGCGGAACAGAGCCTCACCTAGTTCGCTTCTTGTTGCATGCAAAGACATGAATGATGACAGGAAGGTTGCCATTGATGAGATGGACTTCACAAGCCTTCGGAATATCAAGTGCGACCATCTCTTCAACGGTCTCAGTGTGTGGCTTGCCGACCTGTACAATCCTGATTCCCGTGAGGTGGTCGTACCCGGGCGGGGTAGGATTCCGGTTAATGAGGAATATGTACATCGTGTTATGGGCGTGCCGCGTGGAGGGAACGATGTTCCTTACAACCTTCCTACCGAAGCTGATATTGAGTTAGGGCTTGAGTTGTTTGGCGAACTCGGATATGATCCTAAAATGACTAATCTTGTCGATCTCATCAAGGGTTCTGTAAATGCTGACAATACTTTCAAGCGGATGTGGCTTTTGCTTGCGGGCAACACAGTCATCGCCCCGACCACATCCAACAAAGTTAGCCCTAGGTGGTATGCTGTGTTTGTAAGTGGTTATGTAATTCTGTCATTTTGTTTCTTGTGTGCCTGATAACTTTACTGTATGTCAGTGTGGTAACTTTCATAGTTTTTGTGTTCCATTCGGTGAACTTCACTTTCTTTGTTTTCAACTTGCAGCGGGACATTGATAATATTAAAAATCTCAACTGGTCCAAATTCATTGCTGATGAATTGCACAAGGCGCTTCTGAAACGCAAGCCTACCAAGGGTTGCCTTCTCTTCTACAATGTAAGTGATGTTGCTTTCCTTTACTTTCTTTTTTGTCATTTTTCATCTTTGTCATTTTTCTCTGATGTTGTTCGTGTTTATCATGACAATTGTATCTTTCTTATCAACTATTGTACATTCATGCGATTGACCTTTCTGGACTCGGCATCGTATTGCCTGATGGTCCTTTTCCTATCAATGTCTGGACGAAGAAGCTGATAACTCTTGTGCTCAACAAGGATGTTCAGGCGGACAAAACTTCTTTTGGGAAACTACCGGTAATTTATCTATATTATCTATGTTTTCAGTTCACACACTGCTTGCAACTGTATCTTTTTTTCATTCTTTTGGCTGTTACTTATCTGACTTATCACTTCATTTTTCCAGTTGAAGCCTGAGTTTGGCATGAATTTCTGTCTGTTTGATGGTCTGGAAGGTCTTGATAAATTTATGCGTGTTCATGCTGCCCCAAGCTGCATTCAGGAGGTGTGCATGTAACCTGTTTTATTTTTCATGCTATTCTATGTTTTTTAATAGGCTGATAACTTTTGTTGCACTCAATGTGGTAACTCTCTTTTGTTGTCAACTTTATGCTCTTTACTAATGCCATCAGATTTTGTTCTTTATTTCCAATGTGGCATATGCTCTATAAAGGATAATAACTTTGTTGCAATCTTGTGATAATTATTCTTATAATGTCTTGATAACTTGTGGTGTGAAACTTATGCCATCATGTTTTTATTTTTCATGTCAGCATATGTTCTCACATAGCTTGATAACTTGGTTGCATTCTTGTGGTGATTCTTTTTGTAAAGCCTTGATAACTTAATTTTTTGTTGTTATCTAATAATGCTGTTTACTTATGCCATCGTATATTGTTCTTCATTTTCACGGTGGCTGATGTTGTTAAATCATGATACATTCATGGTGGCTGATGTTGAACTCCTGATAACTTTTGTTGCATTTGGGTGGTAACTTATGACACTCTACATACTGTGTGGTTTTACATGTGTGTGTTTACTGTAATTTTTTGTCTCACCATCTGAATTTTTTCATCCACTGAGCATTTAATGTGATCTTAACTTTTTTTGCATTTTTTCTATTGAGCAGAAACTTGCCAAATCTACTCAGATAGTTGGTCGATTCACGTCTGCCAAGGCGAGCATACTTGGTGATCTTGTGCAATCATTCACCTCTTTGGATGATGAGGGCCATTCAGATGCCTCCCCTCAGCTAGACGCTGGATTGAAGGTGCTTTCTTCTGCTGCTCGTACTATGGCAAGGACCATGCGCTCATCGCATAGCAGGCGGCCAGAAAGCCCTGGAAAGAACATTGCTGATGATTCTGATAGTGATGACGAGTACCACGGTGGCGATGACGTTGATTCTGATGCTGACTCCGATGATGATGATGATGGTGATGATGATATGGATTATCGAGTTGTTCATCGTCGCAGTACGGATCCTTTCGTTGCTTCAGGCAGTGGTATCGCGAATGTCGCTACAGGCAGCGGGCCAGCTGATGATGACACCACACACCCGTAAAATGCAATTGTCGAAGCTCACGACAGCAGAGCAGCAAATGTCGAAGGCACGCTTGTCCGCACTGGTGATGAGAACCTTACTGAGTCTCAGATCATGCTCACTGGCACCTCTCATACAACATCAGTCGGTTCAGGTGATGGAAGGCTTAGCCAGCGAGATTTGACAAACACGCAAGCCGAGGCGGCCACTGAATCTTCTGTCAAACGGTGTGGTTCTCAGCTTGTGAAAATTTTGGCTTACAAGAGGCGCAATAAACTGAAGCTACCATCACCCCCCCCCCCCCCGGTCCAGCTTCACCGGCTGTGCCACCCCATCCAACTTCACCAGTTGTGCCGCCACGACCTTCTTCACCAGTTATTCCGCCAAGCCCATCGCAAAGGCCATCTTCACCAAATGCCCCGTCAGCAGCTGACACTCATTTATTTCTGAAGAAAATCGTTGTCCAAGAGCTTGGTATCCGTGTGGCTGAAAAGGGAACTGGTGTCACCGTCCCACAATCCACCCAGCGGAAGGAGGCTCCACGCAGGTGAATTCGTTTATTCCATGGTTTTTTAGCTGTGCCTGGTACTACATGGTAAATCCAGTTGTTTGTGTATGGTAGTTTGGGTAGTTACCTCCTGATAATTAGCTTTCTCATATTTTTTAGCACCTTCTCTCTTTTTTTGTTCTGATTAACCTTTTTTTTCTTGCAGGGCACCTGGCAAACAAGCTGTTGCGGCTAAGGATTCATCGAGTGCACCAGTAAAAATGTATTCCCATTCTTTTGCTGCCTCTTACTTTTTTTTTCTATGTTTTTGTAGTTCGTTTGATGTTTTGTTTACATTCCCTGTACTATCTCATTGTAGGGTAACGCAGCAGAAAACAAAAATTTTCCGCCCTACGCACCAGCCCAGGACCACTATGGAGGACTGCATACAAGGTTTGATCATGTTCGTTACCAGACTCGTAGCGAGCGGAAGTAAGTCGATGACGATCGGCGGTGCAGATCCCCGCAGCTAGGATTTACAACCTCCAACCGCGAGGATGTATACCCTCGTCTTCCCTTCGGACAGCCCTCCGGGAGGCGGTCGAACAGTCCCGGACGATGTCGCGGACAGCCCTTGGGAGGGACCTTCGAAACTCGAATGGTCACTCGGACAGCCCTTCGGGAGGACTCACAGAACTCGGACCGTCACTTGGCAGCCCTTCGGGAGGCACTCTCGACAGCCCCTCGGGCACTAAGATCGAAACTACGACCTCTCTACAGAGTTGCACACATACGGTGTCACCTATCCGGCAGGGCTTCGCCGTCCAGAACTAGTTCCTGCCGGAACCCAGACAGCCTTTCGGCTCTAAGAAACTCTTTTCGTGGGAGGGAGAGAGAAGCCAGATAACATCTGGCATGTGTATGAGAGCAAGGGATGGGGAGAATGGTAGGCCTTCTCCTCCTTTTATAGGCCAAGGCAAGGGGTGGGTGGGATGTTGAAATACCAAAATACCCAAGCTTTATGTCACAAATGAAAGGGCATAATGGTACAACAAGGGGGGCACCAAGGGGACACCACCATGGCAGCCCTTGGGCGGCCCACACCTTGTCTCCATGGGGGAGGGCCCCCCCAACAAGCCACCAACATGTCTCCATGAAACATGCATGCTCCCAGACAAAAAGCACCACAACATGCAACCCACGATTCGTGGGATCTGTTCCCCTCGCGCTGAGACAAGATGTTTTCCGCGAAACTTTTTCTGAAAAATTCCAAAAAGTCCCAGAACATTTCGGCACCCTCTAAAATTATCTTGGGCATGATCCGAAACATTTCGATTCGGTGGTTTTCATCAGCGGAAAGCATAACAGCGGTTACGGCAGTTTCGGAACATTTCGGTTTTTCTCTCCGAAAATTCCCAGAAGTTCCCGACCAATTCTGGCATCCTCTGAAAATTTCCAGAGCGCGGTGCCGAAACCCTTTGACCAAATATATTCCGAAACAACTTTTCGGTTTTACCGAAACTCTTCGGTGTTCTCTCTCTCGGAACTCTTGTTGTCTCCGAAACATTTTCGTGACTTTCTCTCAGACTCCCCTGTCTAGCGTTCAACAGATAGATGACCCTTAAGCGTGTGACCCTATGGTTCGGTGAAGTATAGACATGACCGGAACACTTTCCGATCAATGATCAGCATCGGAGCCGTGGACACCCATATTGACCCTATACCCACACGAATGAATATTCGAGTGAACCTCCAGTTGCCGTGTGCTATTCCTGTTGCTTCGCGATATGTTACAAATACCCAAGGTGGACAGTTGGCATTCCCGTGGATCAACAACTGTCCACTATGCTAGTTACCTCGTTACCGGTATTGTTCTCTTTTTTCGTTACCGTGTCCGGCATCCCCGTGATCAAATCACAAGTGTCTGGCCAGACGATGATGGATACCGTACACCGAGAGGGCCCAGGAGATCTCTCCATCGCCGGAGGAGCAAATCCCAATCATTGAGCTATCAAGTTACTTGACATACTTTTCCATGAACCCGTAAAGCCGCCGTAATAGCCACCCATTTACGGATGACGTTTAACAAACCCCAAAGTTCATGAAGCAAGCATGAAGAAACTCGATACTCTCATGGTCTAAGGAATTATGCAAACATTAACCATCTCTGCGTTATTAACCATTAACTTGTGACGAATGTATCTCATAGCATAACATCAATCGGGTCGATTCAACACAAATGTTCTTCTAACATTTGTGCCCTCAAAGTTGCTGGCATAGACATGCCTATGATTGGGAAAACATAATCATCATGCAACACTTGAGCTAGTCTTAGAGGCATGACTAGGAATACATTTTACCGTTTATTATTCCACACGTGCACATGGGTTTTCCCCAGAGCCTTTATGGATATACGGGCTCGGGAACCACAGCAGTTATAGCATGGAACATAAACCTAATTATGAACACGGAGATAAATAATAACATTTATTATTGCCTCTAGGGCATATCTCCTACACTCATGTGCACTGAACTATAGTTCTGTTTATGTTAGTGTGAGCAATATGCTGGTAATTTTTGTTCATAATATCTGATAACTTTATCTGATGAACATTGATAACTCAGCTAGGTTCCCCTGATAATTTACGCCTACCAACTTTTTGATAACTGTTTTGTGCTTGTAACATTTTTTTTATGTAGGGCACCTAGCAAACAAGTTGCTGCTGCTAAGGCTTCGCCAAGTGTATCAGAAACAAGGTAATTCCAGACCTTTCTTGTTTGCATTTTCCCCGTACATTCTTATTTTCTGCACTGAGTTATTTTCTGTTTCAAGTTATCGAAAACAAAATGCTGTATTTTTATGTTCATATCATTTGATAACTTATATTACTAATCATTGATAACTTCGTAATATTTTTCCTGGAAGTTTTTATAACTGAAGCATGTGACAATTTTTTGTGTTGGTAACATCTGGTAACTTAAGTTTAACAACATGTGTAATCTCACAACTCCTCTTGTGTACCTCTATTTTCAGTCGTTCAAAATATAAAACCGCTGTGAAAAAGGTGCGATTTTCCAAGACCAGATCTTCTCCACGACTAAGGGCAGCATCATCACAGACAACATCATCGCAGACAAACAGAAGTTATCCATCTTGATGAATCGCCCACGGCGATGTCTCCGTCTGCGGTCGAAGATCTTGATGCAACGGGTGGGTCGTTAGCTTCTGATGAAGCAGCAGCAGCTAACTCGGGCGCATCTGATGTTGTTGCAGCGACATCCGTTGGTGTTTCTACTGACCCTGTAGATCAGCTCGCTACAGCGGCCACTATTACTGCTGTTGTAGAAGATATCGCCAGCGCGGCCGTTGATGTTGAAGCTGAAGATGTTGCCACTGCGGGACATGATGAAGGTGAAGCTATAGGTTATTACTGTCTCCCATCACCTTTTTTTGTCTGTAGTGATGACTTATGTTAACGATGTGTTCACTCTTTTCCGCTGCATCCGTTCATGTCATTGAAGATGTCGTGGGAGGTACCCGAGTCAATGTGCCTAGTGATACGGCTATAGCTGAAGGTCAAGAGCATGATGCCCAGAATCCTGCGGTGACCAAAAATGTTAATGAAGAGAAAGCGGCCCCAGGTTGGTAACTTGTCTATTTTCTGTTGATAACTTGCCTGTTTTCAGCCATGGTAACTCATGTTATTGTTCTGAGGTTATCAAATACAATGTCCATTTCATGGTTATCTGATGCCTTCGTCCATTTTTGTGTTACTTTTGGTGTTTATTGCAGAAGTTCACCCTGTCGTAGAGTCGAGCACCCCTGGAGCTGGAGAAGACGCCGTTGTATATATAGCCTATGGTGATTTTACGCCACCCAGTTGCTCTCTTGGGCTTGATGCCATTTTTGGTGCGACGCCACAAGTACCACCATCGACTGAAGCATCTCCAACGGTTCAAGCTGCACCAGCATCGTGTGACGACCCCGGCTTAATCGTGCACTAATCATACACGCAAATGCGCACGATCAAGCCTAAGGACTCACTTGAAGATATCACAACACAACTCTAAAACATAAAATAAAGTCATACAAGCTTAATATTACAAGCCAGGGCCTCGAGGGCTCGAATACAAGCTCGATGGCATACAAGCGTCAGCGGAAGCATTAGATATCTGAGTACAGATATATTACAGAGAGAGAGATAAGCCTTCACAGAGGCGGGGTAAAAATAAAAACTACGATCGAAAGGCGTAGGCCTCCTGCCCTGGACCCTCCGATCCTACTCCTGGTCGTCGAACGGCTCCTCGTAGTAGTAGTACTCGCCAGGCGGATAGTAGTACTGGTCGTCGGCTGGGGCTTCTGGCTCAGGGGCTCCGTCGTCTGGTGGCATCAAATGGAAAATGGGGGAAAAAGAAAATAAAGCAAATCCAACGTGAGTACTCATCCGAAGTACTCAGCAAGCAAGGATCTACACTACATATGCATCATTGTCAAGGAATGGCTGTATATGTGGACTGGGCTGCAGAAATGCCAGAGTAGAGGGGAAAAGCCTAGTCCTATCGAAGACTAGCATCTTCAACAATCTTCGCAGTCTTGCCAGCATCAGGAGAGAGCAGATGAACATAATGTAAAGTAGTAGTAGTAATATCATCAACCTCGACCTGAGATCCTTTCTCGACTCCCGCGAGAAGCAATCCCAGAGCCGTACTATCCAATTCCTCACATGTTCCTAGTTGTACCGATCGGGATACAACTCCGAGTGTCCGTTACCGTAGGACAGGCTATCGATAGAAGTTTCTTCCCTGCAGGGGTGCACCAACTTCCCCACCACGCTCACTTAACTCTGGCCGACACACTTTTCTGGTCATGCCCGGCCTCGGCTAAGCAACACGCCGCAACCCGACCTAGGCTTATAAGAGAGGTCAGCACAGCGACTAAACCTATGCCCCCAGGGGTCTTGGGCCATCGCCCGGGAACTCCTCACGTTACGGGGCCACCGAGAGCAGACCTAGCAACCCCTTATACAAGCGCGGTTGCGTTACCAGTCCAACTCGGCGTGCGCCGCTCCTTACTGACGTCAAACAGCGTTCGGCTGATGTGTACGACGCAGAACGCCGATACTATACTTGCCCCACGTGATGGTTAGTGCTATCGGGCCAGAGGCCCCTCGGATCAAATATCCAAAAACCGTAGTGGATTAGGAGCGCGCGGAAACGAGCCAGAGACTCACGATCGATGTGACCCGTCGCCCCGTCTCGAGGACTTGCGGCAAGGGCTAGAATGCCCGGCCACGCCTCGTAGTTATCTCGCGGGCACCATCCAGGTCAAACCCACTCCACATCACTTCGCGTTAATCTCGCGCGGGTTACCCCTCAGGGCCGACCCGTCTTTTAGTATCATAGTTTAGTGTGCAAGTCATAATATCCAAGGTAACTGTGTGTCTGACACCCGAAGGGAACCCTGAGGAATCACCCTCGATGGAATTTTCCCGCTCGATGTGTATCATCAAGGTGAACGAAGGAGGAAATCACCCTCGAGTCCACCTTGAGGAGTTTGTGCGCGACGACGTCGTTATCCGGGGGTGGTGTAGAAGGAATCACCCCTCGCTTACCACGACCGAGTAACTAACCTACAAGGTTTAATCAGAAGTGCTGAACGAGTATCATCACCCTCGGCACTCGATGGTAACCCAGCAGTGTCGGCAACAAGGGGAATGATGTGCGGTGCCTGGTTCTAGTCTTCAATCCGATGATCGGTCTTCTGATGTCAGCAGGGCAGTCGGGATCAAGTGGGGGTCTCGGTCGGTCTCTACCTCTACCCACCTTATACTAAGCAGTCTAGGATAACGCGTTAAGGTAAACAAAGCAGGGTACCAATAATCAGGCTATGCAAATATAGGAAAACAGTCACAGTAGCAGTCTAATGCAGCATAAGAGAGAAGAGAGTAGGCGATATAGGCATGCTCAAAATGGGGTGCTTGCCTGTTTGCTCTGGGGCAAGGGCAAGGTCTAGTATATCGTCGGGGACGTAGTCGACTCCTATGCGGCGTCTGCCTCGGGACAGCTACGTCAACGTCGGGGTCCTACCGAGAGAGAGAGGGGGAAAAACAGGTAAACATAATGCAAACAGATGCATACGGTGCGTGTGATGCTATGATGCAGTGCAGGGTTGCCTAATATGCATCTAAGTCATTTTAGTTATTTTAGAATTATCTGGGATTTAATATACCGACTGTGTGCACTATCATCTGTCGGATTCGGGGTCCGGCAGTTACGAGTTCTTCTACGTAGGAGGTTCCGATGGGAGAAACAGACGCACGATCAGACTCGTCTCGTCGTCTGAGCAACTAGTCATTTTTATACTTTTTTCGATCCGAGCTACGGTTTAAAAGTTATTAATTTTTTAAAATTATTTGAATTTCTGGAATTATTTTATTTTATCAGCAATGAATTATGACGTCAGCATGACGCGCTGCTGACGTCAGCAAGTCAACAGTCGGCTGACTAAGTCAATATATGACATGTGGTCAGTGGGACCCACTGTCAGCCTCTGTTTAACCTAAACAGTGAGTTAACTAATCTAATTAGTAATTAGGCTTCTGGTCCCACATGTCATAACTCATTAGGGTAATTAGTTTATTTTTATTTCTAAAACGTTTTTTTAATTAGATTAACAGGGAGGTGGGGCCACTGTCAGCGACTGGGCCGGTCCAGTCGCAGGGCTGACCGGTCAGTCGGCCGGTCGGGCCCCTGGGGCCCACGGGTCAGTGACCCAGGGCACCCAGTGGCGCCACGTCGGCGCCGGCGCCGGAACGTACGCCGGCGACCAGAAATCACGGGCGGCGACGCACGGGACTCGCCGGAACTCGGCTACAGACCACCAAATGAAGACGGGGCCGGTCGCACTCGAAAGCGCAGACGACGCCGCGTCGAACGGTGGGAGGGTTGGCCCCGGGGAGGTCGAATCGCTGCGACGACGAGTGGAGGCGGTGTGTGGCATTCGGGTGTGGTCGGCAGTCGGCTCTGGGCCGTTTCCGAGCGATTTTCGCGGCAGGCGGGTTGCTACGGCGCCAGGAGCTCGTGGACAAAGGCGGAGGAGCTCGGGCAGCCTTCACTCCGAGCCAACGCCAGTTAATGGCGCATGGCAGAACGTGGCGGCGGTGACAGCTAGCTAGGACGGGGCACGCACGCGAGGAGGGAGAACGGAGAGGGGGAAGAGGCTCACCGAGTGGTCACGTAAGACCGCCGGAAGCTTAGTAGCTGCAGCGGTGGTCGGGGACGACGGCAAACAACGTCGGGGCAAGGAAGAAGACGACGTGGTTGCGGGCGATGCGGTGGATCCAGCCCCAGCTGCAGTCACCAGAGATGGAAGACGACGGCGGGGCTCTACGGCATCACGGTGCGTCAGCGCGACGGCGGTGGTCGCGGCAACGACTGGAACCGGCGGCGATGCCGCGTGTTCTCACGGATCTGGCGGGGGAAGAAGGAGAGAGAAGCAGCGAGCGAGGGGACGAGGGAGTGGATAGGAGTGGACGGGGCCGAGGGGCGTCGCCCTTATCCCCTCGGCGGCCCCTGTAGCGCTGCGGTGTCGGCCAGCGACCGGCGCGCTCGTCCTCGTCCACGCGGGCGTCCGACACGGGGAGGAGAGAGAGCTAGTTGGCTGGTGGGCTGGTTCCTTCCCCAGAGCCTTAGGTATATACGGTGCTCGGAAACCACAGCAGTTAAAGCATGGACCATAAACCTAATTATGAACACGGAGATAAATAATAACATTTATTATTGCCTCTAGGGCATATCTCCTACACTCATGTGCACTGAACTATAGTTCTGTTTATGTTAGTGTGAGCAATATGCTGGTAATTTTTGTTCTAATATCTGATAACTTTATCTGATGAACATTGAAACTCAGCTAGGTTCCCTGATAATTTACGCCTACCAACTTTTTGATAACTGTTTTGTGCTTGTAACATTTTTTTATGTAGGGCACCTAGCAAACAAGTTGCTGCTGGCTAAGGCTTCGCCAAGTGTATCAGAAACAAGGTAATTCCAGACCTTTCTTGTTTGCATTTTTCCCCGTACATTCTTATTTTCTGCACTGAGTTATTTTCTGTTTCAAGTTATCGAAACAAAATGCTGTTATTTTTATGTTTCATATCATTTGATAACTTTATTACTATCATTGATAACTTCGTAATATTTTTCCTGGAAGTTTTTATAACTGACAGCATGTGACAATTTTTTGTGTTGGTAACATCTGGTAACTTAAGTTTAACAACATGTGTAATCTCACAACTCCTCTTGTGTACCTCTATTTTCAGTCGTTCAAAATATAAACCGCTGTGAAAAAGGTGCGATTTTTCCAAGACCAGATCTTCTCCACGACTAAGGGCAGCATCATCACGACAACATCATCGCAGACAAACGAAGTTATCCATCTTGATGAATCGCCCACGGCGATGTCCTCCGTCTGCGGTCGAAGATCTTGATGCAACGTTGGGTCGTTAGCTTCTGATGAAGCAGTCAGCAGCTACCTCGGGCGCATCTGATGTTGTTGCAGCGACATCCGTTGGTGTTTCTACTGACCCTGTAGATCAGCTCGCTACAAGCGGCCACTATTACTGCTGTTTGTAGAAGATATCGCCAGCGCGGCCGTTGATGTTGAAGCTGAAGATGTTGCCAACTCGGGACATGATGAAGGTGAACTATAGGTTATTACTGTCTCCCATCACCTTTTTTTGTCTGTAGTGATGAATTTTAACGTTTGTTTCACTCTTTTCCGCTGCATCCGTTCATGTCATTGAAGATGTCGTGGGAGGTACCCACGTCATGTGCCTAGTGATACGGCTATGCTGAAGGTCAGAGAGCATGAGGCCCAGAATCCTCGGTGACCAAAAGTTTAATGAAAGAAGCGGGCCCCAGTTGGTAACTTGTCTATTTTCTTTGATAACTTGCGTTTTCACGCCATGGTAACTCATGTTATTGTTCTGAGGTTATCAATACAATGTCCATTTCATGGTTCTCTGATGCCTTCGTCCATTTTTGTGTTCTTTTGGTGTTTATTGCAGAAGTTCACCCTGTCGTAGAGTCGAGCACCCCTGGAGCTGGAAGAAGACGCCGTTGTATATATAGCCTATGGTGATTTTACGCCACCCAGTTGCTCTCTTGGGCTTGATGCCATTTTTGTGTGCGACGCCACAGTACCACCATCGCACTGACAGCATCTCCAACGGTTCAAGCTGCACCAGCATCGTGTGACGACCCCGGCTTAATCGTGCCCTAATCATACACGCAAATGCGCACGATCAAGCCTAAGGACTCACTTGAAGATATCACAACACAAACTCTAAAAATAAAATAAAGTCATACAGCTTAATATTACAAGCCAGGGCCTCGAGGGCTCGAATACAAGCTCGATGGCATACAAGCGTCAGCGGAAGCATTAGATATCTGATTACAGATATATTACGAGAGAGAGATAAGCCTTCACAGAGGCGGGGTAAAAATAAAAACTACGATCGAAAGGCGTAGGCCTCCTGCCCTGGACCCTCCGATCCTACTCCTGTCGTCGAACGGCTCCTCGTAGTATAGTACTCGCCAGGCGGATAGTAGTACTGGTCGTCGGCTGGGGCTTCTGGCTCAGGGCTCCGTCTGTCTGGTGGCATCAAATGGAAAATGGGGGAAAAAGAAAATAAAGCAAACGTGAGTACTCATCCGAAGTACTCAGCAAGCAAGGATCTACACTACATATGCATCATTGTCAAGAATGGCTGTATATGTGGACTGGCTGCAGAAATGCCGAGTAGAGGGGAAAGCCTAGTCCTATCGAAGACTAGCATCTTCAACAATCTTCGACGTCTTGCAGCATCAGGAGAGAGCAATGAACATAATGTAAAGTAGTAGTAGTAATATCATCAACCTCGACCTGAGATCCTTTCTCGCCCTCCCTGCGAGAAAGCAATCCCAGAGCCGTACTATCCAATTCTCATCACATGTTCTAGTTGTATCCGATCGGGATACAACTCCGAGTGTCCGTAACCGTAGGACAGGCTATCGATAGAAGTTTCTCTTCCCTGCAGGGTGCACCAACTTACCCACCACGCTCACTTAACTCTGGCCGGACACACTTTTCTGGGTCATGCCCGGCCTCGGCTAAGCAACAGCCGCAACCCGACCTAGGCTTATAAGAGAGGTCAGCACGCCGGACTAAAACCTATGCCCCCAGGGGTCTTGGGCCACGCCCCGGGAACTCCTGCACGTTACGGGGCCACCGAGAGCAGACCTAGCAACCCCTTATACAAGCGCGGTTTGCGTAACCAGTCCAACTCGGCGTGCGCCGCTCCTTACTGACGTCAAACAACTTCGGCTGATGTGTACGACGCAGAACGCCGATACTAATGCCCACGTGATGGTTAGTGCTATCGGCCAGAGGCCCCTCGGCCCCGTCAGCAGCTGACACTCATTTATTTCTGAAGAAAATCGTTGTCCAAGAGCTTGGTATCCGTGTGGCTGAAAAGGGAACTGGTGTCACCGTCCCACAATCCACCCAGCGGAAGGAGGCTCCACGCAGGTGAATTCGTTTATTCCATGGTTTTTTAGCTGTGCCTGGTACTACATGGTAAATCCAGTTGTTTGTGTATGGTAGTTTGGGTAGTTACCTCCTGATAATTAGCTTTCTCATATTTTTTAGCACCTTCTCTCTTTTTTTGTTCTGATTAACCTTTTTTTTCTTGCAGGGCACCTGGCAAACAAGCTGTTGCGGCTAAGGATTCATCGAGTGCACCAGTAAAAATGTATTCCCATTCTTTTGCTGCCTCTTACTTTTTTTTCTATGTTTAGTAGTTCTTTGATGTTTTGTTTACATTCCCTGTACTATCTCATTGTAGGGTAACGCAGCAGAAAACAAAAATTTTCCGCCCTACGCACCAGCCCAGGACCACTATGGAGACTGCATACAAGGTTTGATCATGTTCGTTACCGACTCGTAGCGCAGCGGAAGTAGAGTCGATGACGATCGGCGGTGCAGATCCCCGCAGCTAGGATTTACAACCTCCCAACCGCGAGGATGTATACCCTCGTCTTCCCTTCGGACAGCCCTCCGGGAGGCGGTCGAACAGTCCCCCGGACGATGTCGCGGACAGCCCTTCGGGAGGACCTTCGAAACTCGAATGGTCACTCGGACAGCCCTTCGGGAGGACTCACAGAACTCGGACCGTCACTTGGACAGCCCTTCGGGAGGCACTCTCGAACAGCCCCTCGGGCACTAAGATCGAAACTACGACCTCTCTACAGAGTTGCACACATACGGTGTCATCTATCCGGCAGGGCTTCGCCGTCCAGAACTAGTTCCCACCGGAACCCAGACAGCCTTTCGGCTCTACGAAACTATTTCGCTGGGAGGGAGAGAGAATGCCAGATCATGCATGGCTTGTGTGAGAGCTAAAGATGGGGAAATGGCTGCCAAGATCACTCCTATATATAGGCTAGCCAAGGGGTAAAATTGTCACACAAAAACCCCAAAGTGCCCTTGGAATATCCCTTTCCAAAAGGGAATATGCCATATGGGAGTGCCATGTGGAGCACCATGGTGCTCCACCTCCTTGGCCGGCCACCCTTGGGGGGGGACCCCCCCCCCATGAGGTGCCATGCCCTCCTTCCCCTTCTAGAAGGCCCTTTTGGAATTTCCAAAAAGGTGCTTTCCATAAAATTCCCAAAAAGCACTTTCACTATTCACGACGACATTTTTCAGCGTCCGTTCGAACTGAAAATATTTATGTGGGCTTAGAACATTTCCAGTACCCACTAAAATAATTTTCAATGCGTTCTGGAACAATTCCAGTTTAGTGATTTCATCTGTGAAAAGCATCTGAAGCGGTTCCGGCAGCCCCGGAACATTTCCGGTTTTTCTTCCAGAAAATTCCCAGAAGTTTCCAGAATGATTCTGGCACCCTCCAAGAATTATCAGGCATGTGCCGAAACCATTTTGACTTAATGGTATCCTCTGAAACAACTTTTCAGTTTCACCGGAACTCATCCGGTGACCTCTCTCTGCGGAACTTTTCCGCTGTCCGAAACTTTTCGGTGTCCGAAACTTTTTCGGTGATTTTCTCTCAGACTCCCTGTCTAGTATTCAGCAGATAGATGACCCTTAAGCGTGTGACCCTATAGGTTCGGTGAAGTATAGACATGACCTGGAACCCCTTCCGATCAATGATCAACATCGGAGCCGTGGACACCCATATTGACCCCTATACCCACACGAATGAATATTCGAGTGAACCTCCAGTTGCCGTGTGCTATTCCTGCTGCTTCACGATATGTTACAAATACCCGAGGTTAGACATGTTGGCATCCCCGTGGATCAACAACTTGTCCACTATGCCAGTTACCCCGTTATCGGTATTGTTCTCTTTTCTCGTTACCGTGTTCTGGCATCCCCGTGATCAAATCACAAAGTGTCTGGCCAGACGATGATGGATACCGTAACACCGAGAGGGCCCAGAGATATCTCTCCATCGTCAGAGGAGCAAATCCCAATCTTGAGCTATCAAGTTACTTGACATACTTTCCCATGAACCCGTAAGCCGCCGTAATAGCCATCCATTTACGGATGACGTTTAACAAACCCCAAAGTTCATGAATCAAGCATGAAGAAACTCGATACTCTCATGGTCTGAGGAATCATGCAAACATTAACCATCTCTGTGTTATTAACCATTAACTCATGACGAATGTATCTCATAGCATAACATCAATTCGGGTCGATTCAACACAAATGTCCTTCCTGACATTGTGCCCTCAAAGTTGCTGGCATAGACATGCCCATGATTGGAAAAACATAATCATCATGCAACACTTGAGCTAGTCTTAGAGGCACGACTAGGAATACATTTTACCGTTTATTATACCACACGTGCACATGGGTTTTCCCCAGAGCCTTTATGGATATACGGGCTCGGGAACCATAGCAGTTATAGCATGGAATATAAACTTAATTATGAACAGGGAGATAATTAATAACATTTATTATTTCCTCTAGGGCATATCTCCGACATGATCTCCATCATCATGATCTCCATCATCGTGTCTTCATGAAGTTGTCTCGCCAACTATTACTTCTACTACTACGGCTAACGGTTAGCAATAAAGTAAAGTAATTACATGGCGAATTTCAATGACACGCAGGTCATATAATAAATTAAGACAACTCCTATGGCTCCTGCCGGTTGTCATACTCATCGACATGCAAGTCGTGATTCCTATTACAAGAACATGATCATCTCATACATCACATATATCATTCATCACATCCTTTGGCCATATCACATCACAAAGCACTTGCTGCAAAAACAAGTTAGACGTCCTCTAATTGTTGTTGCAAGTTTTTACGTGGCTGCTATAGGTTTCTAGCAAGAACGTTTCTTACCTACGCCAAAACCACAACGTGATATGCCAATTTCTATTTACCCTTCATAAGGACCCTGTTCATCGAATCCGATCCGACTAAAGTGGGAGAGACAGACACCCGCTAGCCACCTTATGCAACTAGTGCATGTCAGTCGGTGGAACCTGTCTCACATAAGCGTACGTGTAAGGTCGGTCCGGGCCGCTTCATCCCACAGTGCCGCCGAATCAAGATAAGACTAGTAACGGCAAGAAGATTGACAAATCGACGCCCACAACTACTTTGTGTTCTACTCGTGCAAGATACTACGCATAGACCTAGCTCATGATGCCACTGTTGGGGATCGTAGCAGAATTTTACAATTTTCTACGCATCACCAAGATCAATCTATGGAGTCATCTAGCAACGAGAGAGAGGGGAGTGCATCTACATACCTTTGTAGATCGCGAGCGGAAGCGTTCAAGAGAACGGGGTTGATGGAGTTGTACTCGTCGTGATCCAAATCACCGATGACCGAGCGCCGAACGGACAGCACCTCCGTGTTCAACACACGTACGGAGCGGAGACGTCTCCTCCTTCTTGATCCAGCAAGGGGGGAGGAGAGGTTGGGGAGGACAGCTCCAGCAGTAGCACGACGGCGTGGTGGAGTTGGAGCTGCGTGGTATTCCTGCAGGGCTTCGCCAAGCACCGCGGGAGGAGGAGGAGGTGTTGGAGAGGGGAGGGGCTGCGCCAGGGATGAGGTATGGCCTCCCTCCCACCCCTCCACTATTTATAGGGGGAAGAGGAGAGGGGGCCGGCCCCCTCAGATCCAATCTGAGGGGAGGGGAGGCGGCCAGGGGAGGGAAACTTGCCCCCCAAGCAAGGTGGAAGGCTCCCTCCCCTAGGGTTTCCCAACCCTAGGCGCCATGGGCCCTTGGGGGGGCGCACCAGCCCACTAGGGGGCTTGTTCCCTCCCATATACAGCCCATTAGGCCTCCCGGGTAAATCAGCCACACCCGGTGGACCTCCGGACACCTTTCGGTGGTCCCGGTACAATACCGATAACCCCCGAAACTATTCCGGTGACCGTATGACAACTTCCCATATATAAATCTTCACCTCCGGACCATTCCGGAACTCCTCGTGACGTCCGGGATCTCATCCGGGACTCCGAACAACATTCGGTAACCACGTACAAACTTTCCCTACAACCCTAGCGTCACCGAACCTTAAGTGTGTAGACCCTACGGGTTCGGGAGACACGTAGACATGACCGAGACAACTCTCCGGTCAATAACCAACAGCGGGATCTGGATACCCATGTTGGCTCCCACATGCTCCTCGATGATCTCATCGGATGAACCACGATGTCGAGGATTCAATCAATCCCGTACGCAATTCCCTTTGTCTATCGGTACGATACTTGCCCAAGATTCGATCGTCGGTATCTCGATACCTTGTTCAATCTCGTTACCGGCAAGTCTCTTTACTCGTTTCCGTAACACATCATCCTGTGAACAACTCCTTGATCACATTGAGCTCATTATGATGATGTCCTACCGAGTGGGCCCAGAGGTACCTCTCCGTCACACGGAGTGACAAATCCCAGTCTCGATTCGTGCCAACCCAACAGACACTTTCGGAGATACCCGTAGTGCACCTTTATAGCCACCCAGTTACGTTGTGACGTTTGGTACACCCAAAGCACTCCTATGGTATCCGGGAGTTGCACAATCTCATGGTCTAAGGAAAAGTTACTTGACATTGGAAAAGCTTTAGCAAACGAACTACACGATCTAGTGCTAGGCTTAGGATTGGGTCTTGTCCATCACATCATTCTCCTAATGATGTGATCCCGTTATCAATGACATCCAATGTCCATGGTCAGGAAACCGTAACCATCTATTGATCAACGAGCTAGTCAACTAGAGGCTTACTAGGGACATGTTGTGGTCTATGTATTCACACATGTATTACGATTTCCGGATAACACAATTATAGCATGAATAACAGACAATTATCATGAACAAGGAAATATAATAATAACCATTTTATTATTGCCTCTAGGGCATATTTCGAACAAGCCGTACTATCCAGTTCTCACCACATGTTCTAGTTGTACCGATCGGGATACAACTCCGAGTGTCCGTTACCGTAGGACAGGCTATCGATAGAAGTTTCTTCCCTGCAGGGGTGCACCAACTTACCCACCACGCTCACTTAACTCTGGCCGGACACACTTTTCTGGGTCATGCCCGGCCTCGGCTAAGCAACACGCCGCAACCCGACCTAGGCTTATAAGAGAGGTCAGCAAGCCGGACTAAACCTATGCCCCCAGGGGTCTTGGGCCATCGCCCCGGGAACTCCTGCACGTTACGGGGCCACCGAGAGCAGACCTAGCAACCCCTTATACAAGCGCGGTTGCGTTACCAGTCCAACTCGGCGTGCGCCGCTCCTTACTGACGTCAAACAAGCTTTGGCTGATGTGTACGACGCAGAACGCCCATACTATGCCCACGTGATGGTTAGTGCTATCGGGCCAGAGGCCCCTCGGATCAAATATCCAAACCGTAGTGGATTAGGAGCGCGCGGAAACGAGCAGAGACTCACGATCGATGTGACCCCGTCGCCCCGTCTCGAGGACTTGCGGCAAGGGCTAAGAATGCCCGGCCACGCCTCGTAGTTATCTCGCGGGCACCATCCAGGTCAACCCGACTCCACATCACTTCGCGTTAAGCTCGCGCGGGTACCCCTCAGGGCCGACCCGTCTTTAGTATCATAGTTTAGTGCAAGTCATAATATCCAAGGTATCTGTGTGTCTGACACCGAAGGGAACCCTGAGGAATCACCCTCGATGGAATTCCCGCTCGATGTTATCATCAAGGTGAACGAAGGAGGAATCACCCTCGAGGTCCACCTTGAGGAGTTGCGCGACGACGTCGTGATCGGGGGTGGTGTAGAAGGAATCACCCTCGCTTACCACGACCGAGTAACTAACCTACAAGGTTAACATCAGAAGTGCTGACGAGGTATCACCCTCGGCACTCGATGGTAACCCAGCAGTGTCGGCAACTAAGGGGAAGTGATGTGCGGTGCCATGGTCTAGTCTTCAATCCCGATGATCGGGTCTTCTGATGTCCAGCAGGGCAGTCGGGATCAAGTGGGGGTCTCGGTCGTGTCTCTACCCACCTTATACTAAGCAGTCTAGGATAACCGGTAAGGTAACAAAGCAGGGTACAATAATCAGGCTATGCAGCAGATATAGGAAAACAGTAGCAGTAGCAGTTCTAATGCAAGCATAAGAGAGAAGAGAGTAGGCGATATAGGCATGCTCAAAATGGGGGTGCTTGCCTGTTTGCTCGGGGGCAAGGGCAAGGTCTTTAGTAGTATCGTCGGGGACGTAGTCGTACTCCTATGCGGCGTCTGCCTCGGGAGCTACGTCAACGTCGGGGTCTACCGAGAGAGAAGAGGGGGAAGAAACAGGTAAACATAATGCAAACAGATGCAATACGGTGCGTGTGATGCTATGATGCAGTGCAGGGTTGCCTAATTATGCATCTAAGTCATTTTAGTTATTTTTAGAATTATTCTGGGATTTAATATCCGACGTGTGTGCACTATTCATCTGTCGGATTCGGGTCCGGAGTTACGAGTTCTTCTACGTAGGAGGTTCCGATGGAGAAACAGACGGCACGATCAGACTCGTCTCGTCGTTCTGAGCAACTTTCATGTTTTAACTTTTTCGATCCGAGCTACGGTTTAAAAGTTATTAATTTTTAAAGATTATTTGAATTTCTGGAATTATTTTATTTATCAGAAAATGAATTATGACGTCAGCATGACGCGCTGCTGACGTCAGCAAGTCAATAGTCGGCTGACTAAGTCAAATATGACATGTGGGTCCAGTGGGACCCACATGTCAGCCTCTGTTTACCTAAACAGTGAGTTAAACTAATCTAATTAGCTAATTAGGCTTCTGGTCCCACATGTCATAGACTCATTAGGGTAATTAGTTTATTTTTATTTCTAAAACGTTTTAATTAGATTAACAGGGAGGTGGGGCCCACGTGTCAGCGACTGGGCCGGTCCAGTCAGCAGGGCTGACCGGTCAGCTGGCCGGTCGGGCCCCTGGGGCCCACGGGTCAGTGACCCAGGGCGACCCACGTGGCGGCCACGTCGGCGCCGGCGCCGGAACGACGCCGGCGACCAGAAATCACGGCGGCGACGCACGGGACTCGCCGGAACTCGGCTACAGACCACCAAATGAGACGGGGCCGGTCGCACTCGAAAGCGCAGACGACGCCGCGTCGAACGGTGGGATGGGTTGGCCCCGGGGAGGTCGGAATCGCTGCCGGCGACGAGTGGAGGCGGCGGTGGCATTCGGGTGTGGTCGGAGTCGCGGCTCTGGGCCGTTTCCGAGCGATTTTCGCGGCTAGGCGGGTTGCTACGGGCGCCAGGAGCTCGTGGGACAAAGCGGAGGAGCTCGGGCAGCTTCACTCCGAGCTCAACGCCAGTAATGGCGCATGGCAGAACGTGGCGGCGGTGACAGCTAGCTAGGACGGGGCACGCAGCGCGAGGAGGGGAACGGAGAGGGGGAAGAGGCTCACCGAGTGGTCACGTAAGACCCGCGGAAGCTTAGTAGCTGCAGCGGTGGTCGGGGACGACGGCAAACACGTCGGGGCAGAGGAAGAAGACGACGTGGTTGCGGGCGATGCGGTGGATCCAAGCCCCAGCTGCAGTCACCAGAGGATGGGGAAGACGACGGCGGGGCTCTACGGCATCACGGTGCGTCAGCGCGACGGCGGTGGTCGCGGCAACGACTGGAACGCGGCGGCGATGGCGCTCGGTCTCACTGGATCTGGCGGGGGAAGAGAGGAGGAGAGCGAGCGAGCGAGGGGACGAGGGAGTGGATAGGAGTGGACGGGGCCGAGGGCGTCGCCCTTATCCCCTCGGCGGCCCCTGTAGCGCTGCGGTGTCGGCCAGCGACCGGCGAGCTCGTCCTCGTCCACGGCGGCGTCGACACGGGGAGGAGAGAGAGCTAGTTGGGCTGGTGGGCTGGGACCAGGCACTGTGCACGTAGGCCTGTGCACAGTGGCCCATCTCTCCCCTTTTCCTTTTCTGCTTTCTTTTTCTTATATCAATTCTATCTTGAAATAGTTAGGGCACTTTTACATTTTTGTAAAATGTGAGAGTTGTCCCAAATAT
Organism: Thinopyrum elongatum; assembly: GCA_011799875.1. Lineage (NCBI taxonomy): Eukaryota > Viridiplantae > Streptophyta > Magnoliopsida > Poales > Poaceae > Thinopyrum > Thinopyrum elongatum. Next base: position 427,168,747 of record CM022297.1, read on the forward strand.
TGCAATGCAATATTATCTCTCACCAAAAAGTGGTTTGGACTGATTTGAAGTTTGTTTGAATTTAATATGATTTTAAATATATCAAATATCCTGTTTTTGGGTCTGTTCCAACTTGTTTGAGTCATTTATCCAACTCCAAACATTTTGATGTTGATTTTAGAAAGGTTTCTGGATTATTTACCATTAAATGAACATTTTTCCAGCAGTGTTTGATCAACCTTATATTTCACTTATGAATTTAAGTTGATTTTTAAAAATGGAGTTGATTTACTTTGGTTAACCACTATGTTTAATCACTGCATATGATATGACTTGGCATTATTAACAGCTGATCATGGTGGCTATTACATAGGGGTGTTACACATCGGCTCCTATGGGTCAAGCTGCACCTCCATCACCAGAAGCATCAGCAGCAGCGGCATCGGATCAAGTACCACATGCAACAGGAGAAGCATCAGCGGCGCGGCATCGGCTCAAGTACCACCTGCAGCACCAGAAGCATCGGCGGCGGCGGCATCGGATCAAGTACCATCTGCAGCAGGAGAAGCATCAGCGGTGGTGGCATCGGCTCAAGTACCACCTGCAGCACCAGCTACTGGCCCTGTCGCGGTTCTAGGGCTTGCATCTCCTAGTGCTGCTGACTTCAAGGGAGGGAAAGTTATCGACGCGCAACCGGTTGCTTGGGCTGCGCCACGCAACTCTGGTAAGTGAAAACCTTGCGTCTTTGCTTTCTGCAGCGAGAGTGATGGATGGAAATATGTCAGTGTAGGCCTTTTGTTTTTCGGTTGGGTGTGCTTTTGTTATTTATGTGTTTCGCTTTTTTTATACTTTCGTGTGTATGGATGAATGTAAGACGACTTTTATGCTTGTGTGATGTGAAAATGAACATTTGTGCTTTCAGTATCCAGAATATATTTTTTGTTGTGTTCCCTAAAATATGTTGTACGACGCTAGCCGAGATGATAACATACAATATATTTCTTCTGGTAACCTGCCTGACATATTGGTGATAACTCAAACCTCTCCCCCCTGGTAACTCTGTCAGTGTTGAAAGCTGTTGATATCACACCAACCATGGGCCTGGTAACTGACCACTTTTATCTGTTACTAACTATATTAAGTGTGTGATACATACATCTCCTATCACTGTGTAGTTATTTTTCCTTACATTTGTCATGCTTACCTAACATGACTGCACTAGTACTAGCACTTGTGTACTCTTTTTCCTCTGTAATTTGTAATTATCCCCTTATTTTTTATTATCCTGATAAGTCCTTTGCCACTATCCTGGTAACTCAAATGTTCATATCCTGGTAATTTCTGTACCATGGACATGATAACTCCACCCAGATATATTCCTTACCAATTCTAGCCCATAAAGTTCTTTGGTCATCTTTTAATATATGTTTTGATGTTATCACACCTGCTCCTCATTATGCCCCAATCTTAACATTATCTAATATGTTTTTTTAAAGCCCATATCATTGTGCTGGTAATCCACCTTCACATTACATGGTAATTTTTGTAATGTGGGAATGATAACTTCATGTATATTGACTCATTTTTTATACTTCTTTCTTTCAATATATTATCTTGATTATCACTACTGTTCATGTCCTCATCCCTCTTTTTTTCTTTATGTAACCCCGGAAGGTCGTCGTGTGCAAGTGTATGATGTCGAGATTGACGATGATGAGGTTCTCATGTGGTGGGAAGAATTTGAACATGACAATCCAGCAGTAAAAAGGAAATCCAATGTTCAAAGAGGTGGTTTTTTTTCTGCTCCCTGAACATTTGCAACCCCTGCATAAATACCTTTTTTCGTTTTTCAACCATGCAAAACATGTAACAGTTGATAAGTTCTACCCCACCACTTGATAAGTCCTTCACCCATTTGCTGATAACTTATGTTTCAATATTTTTTTGACCTTGCTTACTCATGTTTTTGTTACACTATACATCTTATTTTTGTTTTATTGTTTTTACCAGACCATCCTGAAAGTCCAACATTTGTTACACCAAAATTACCACCTCACACAGAGCAATTAGTACGCAGTGCAACCCCTAAATCCTTTATTCGGGAAGTTAGGGTCACCCACCCGTCCAAATACGTGCTCCCGCCTTTTGCTACCCTCACACCCACCGACGAGGAAGAGTTTGTTTATGATGAAGTTATCAAGCATACTACTGATTCTAACTCCAAGATTAAGGGGTAACAATGAACCTTTCCCACTTTTCCTCATTTTTAACATAAATCATTTTTTGTGCCATTTTTGAAATGTAATTTTTTCTTGTAATGTAGTGTTAGGGTTATTGACATTGATGGGAGGTGGGTCAATCTCCGTGAGCTTGCCAACTGTGTGAAGGGAATTGGGCAACTATCAACCAGCATTGCTGAGTTACATGTTCACATTCTTCAGTATAAGGAAACCCCAAGAAGGATCATCTTCCCTTGGCTGTTGTTTGTGTATCTGTTGATAGGAGACTTCAAATCCAAGTCTGTATTGAAGCATTTCCGACGGGACCAGTTTTACATTCTTAGTCACCAGGATTAGGTATGTTATGTTTGCTGGATATTTTTCACATTCTATTGTCTCTTTTCTGACATGTTAACTGTTCTTTTGTGTGTTGTTTTGCTCCAATACATGGTAGCTCTAGTATAACTTCCTCGGTAACTTTACAATTGGTGTCCTGATAAGTTTTGTTTTTTGCTTTCCTGTTAATATCAATACTTTTATTTACCCTGGTATTGTTTGTTCTTTCTGTCATGATAACCTCTTCATGCACACTGGTAACTTTGACCTTAATGCCCTGATAATTTTTTTTAGTTGCCTCCCCTGTGAATTTCAGTATCCTTTTTACCTTGGTAATTTTGTTCTTTCTGCCCTACCAAGCTTACTGCCTTTAAATTGCAGCTGCTATTCCCTGCTTTGCAAAAGTTGGGTTCCGGTCCAAATGACGGGCATTAGTATGTGTTGTCACTAAATCTCAGGGCGAAACAGTTCGAAGTTCTAGATTCATTGCGTGAACAAGATAGTCCTTCTCTTCTCGAGCATGCGACAAGATACATGAACGGTGTAAAGAAGGCTTGGTTGATAAATTACAAGGACTCGCATAAGCAAATTCAGGACTATGAACTTGTGTACATTGATGTGCTGAAACAGGATAATGGGTTAGTTGTGGCTTATTCACTCTCTTTTACACCTCACTATATATTCTGATCACTGTTTTTGGCTGTTCGCAACCTCAATTAAGCTGATTGTGGCTTGTTTTTCATCACAAATGTTTCAGCATTGATTGTGGATTTCTTGCCTGCACGTATCTTGAGGTGTGGGATGGGAAAAATATCCCGGCCTTAACTCAAGAACAAATTCCAACTCTCAGGAAAATTCTGACATTGAGGTGGTTAGATCATGATCAAAACAAATGCACGCAGTGGCGTTATCATCTGTTTGGCAGCGGATGATGAGGTGAGAATTGTTACGACTGTGTTGTTATACTTTGTTTAGTTGCATTAGAGGCACATCATCACAGGCATATCTTCATGTGAGGGTTGGTAACTGATGTTATCACATTGTGATAACTTCTACCAAACTGTCCTGATAACTTTTTTCCATGAATCTGTCATGATAATGTCATGGAGCAAAGTGTTGACATGTTGTTTACTATAGTATACAAATTCATTGACCAGATGATACAATCATTGTCAGTCATTATAAATTGGATCACACTTTATTTGATAATTGCGAGCATCTTTGGTCGACGACCGGGATTACTTGCTTCTAATTTTTATAAGTCCAAGAAGGGGTAATTTTTGTTCACAAGTAATACAATGCAGTGCCGGTAGCTTACAAAAATGTAGATATAAAATCTTTGGATTACAAATCCATGACAACTTCATCATACAGTGCTGGTAACTGGCATAGCAGGGTACTGATAGCTTGCATAAACTATAGATACAAAAATCTTGTATTACAGAGCCATGACAACTTCATCATACAATGCTGGTAACTGGCATAGCAGGGTGCTGATAGCTTGCACATTATGGTCCATGAAGAGAATGTAGCCACCGTCTTCCCTTTTCAAAGCACCTTCTTCATTTATCTTGCTAGGGGAGGTTTGCATTTGCGTTTGTCGTGGTCCACGCTCCCGCACACACCACATTTCCTTTTTGACTTGGGCTTCGCAATGTCAAAGCCTGACTGCTTCCTTTTTGACTTTGGTTGCCCCTTCGTTGTAGTCTTGGGTGGGTCTAGGATCAACTTTGTGTTTGAGGACTGAGTTGCATCAGGATGTGGGGGCTGGATGACAAAAGCATGATTGTTTTTGCTAGCATGTATCGTCACAGGCACACTTGCTTGCTGTGTGGCGGGGTTCTCCTGTCGATGCGCATTAGGTGCGCTTATTTGCTGTGTGGGGGGTTCTCCTGTTGCTGCGCATCGGGGGCCATTGTTTGCTGTGCGGCGGAGTTGTCTTCATTCGCCCGACCCACAGGTATTGAGCAGGGATCGGTTGTCCTTGAAACGATCATTTTGCTTCTTCCTTTTCCTTTCTTGCTTTTTTAAATTGACTATTCTTCAGGGTTTCAAGCTCCTCCTTGAAATTATACAGGTGTTTTCTTGTCAATCTGGTTCCATAATCTGTTAGGCAACCGTCTTTGGCTGATGCCTTAAATTCTTTTAGAATTGACGAATTCTTTTAGAATTGACGTATATCGCATGACGCTTTTCCCCTCCTCTGGCATCGACTTTTTAACTGTCGGCAGTTCGAAATTAGGTTGAATAAGATCCTCCTCTGGATCCCAAGTCCACCTCTTTAGGATGTACTTTTCAGGTATCTCATACACCCCAATCTGGTCCATCACTCGTAGTATGTGTGCGCACAGTAGTCCGTCACGATCAAACTTGCAGCAAGAACACGAGTATGTCCCTTCATCCATGTTTGCTTGCACATGGTAGTCCTTGTCCCCATATTTTGGTATTATCCCCGTACTGAGCTGACTGACGGTGTCCTGGACTAGGGGGTACTCACCACATCGTCTCCTGATTAGTTGGATTGAGCCGAGGACCCCCAGGGCCGTTTACACATGGGCCAGTTTGGACAGCCGAAGTATACACGAGGAAGATTCCACAAGACTTGGTGATCAAGACAAGGACTCCTCTTCACCGGCGTATTTGACTAGGACTCTTGTTATCCTAGGCCTCTGGTACATTATATAAGCCGAGGCCGGGCTAGTCGATAGGGGGGGGATCATTATGACATCAATCATCATACCTCTAGGGTTTAGACCACAACATATGATCTCGAGGTAGATCAACTATGTACTTGATATTCCATCAATATAAACAAGAGCAGGACGTAGGGTTTTACCTCCATCAAGAGGGCCCGAACCTGGGTAAAATATCGTGTCCCCTGTCTCCTGTTACCCATCGATACATGACACACAGCTTGGGACCCCCTACCCGAGATCCGCCGGTTTTGACACCGACAATGGTGCTTTCATTGAGAGTTCCGCTGTGTGATCGGCAAAGGATCAATGGCTCGCCCGCAGATCAATTGCGACGTCGGCATCTTCGTCGCCGGCTCGACTGGTCACCTTGGCTCGACCGAGGACTGCGCTCCGTCTCCGATCGTCATTTTCGGACGAGGGCCTTCATCAAACATCAACTCCGATCTCTATCATGATCACGGATGAATCATCCTTGGAGCTCGGGGGCTCAACGTCAACATTGCCCTCAGGCGACCGTGCTGTTTTTCTAGACAGCAAACTTTTATCCGCCTCCACCGCCTCCTTTAGTGTCGTTTTAACGATTGCTTCAGTGGAATTGTGCGGAACTAAGTCTGCAACAACCATGCAAAATTTCGCCGAGTTCCGATGGAGGAATCTCCGGCGATCTCCGATATACCGGAGCCCTGTCGAATCTGGACGGGAATCTGGATGAGTTTGGGGCGTGGTGTCCAGCATCTAGCTCGGACGTCCTTTGGAAGATCCAACCGTTGATCGGCTGCGGAATTCCTATATCTACCACCCCTCAAAATTTCAGCTCGATCCGACGGTTCAAACTCCAGGAACCTTCCGATGAGTGGACCAATTTTCAGATCTGTTTTCTGCGCTAATATGGATCCGACCCGAATTCATGTTTCTTTATGAACGTGATATTGGACAACCTTTTTAAAGGAATTTTCTTCTAGGGTATTGTGCGTTATTTTTAAACACGTGCCCATAAAATTCTAAGCCTCCTCTAAGGTAATCTTTACTATCACGCTGGTGTCAAACCAGTCCGGCAATATTGCTCCACGGCTGCCGACCTGCGCTAGACGCGTCGTCGCTTTTTGAGCCGAGCTCAACTTCTTCGGATCATCATCTCGGCGAGCCGAACAAGAGTTCGGAATTGCCAAGGATAAATCATCACCAACATCGCCGCCCCAGGGATTACACAGAGCGGGCACACCGGCATCACCGCATGGCCACTTCATCAAGCCGGCATTGACCGCGTCAAAAGTTACGACCTGCGTCGGCATGGCCGCACTGTCGCTTCTTCAAGCCGATGTCCATCATGCCGAACTGCTTCAACACCTCGGCTGACATGGCAACTGCAATGTCTCCTTACCGACCTGCTCCGTCACCTCGGCTAGACCGGGGCTTCGACATCTCTTCATCAACCTACTCCGGAGACTTCGGCGTCACCAGCCGACCAGCTTTGTTACGTTAGCTGGACCGGGGGCTTTGCCTCGGCGAGACAATCTTTGCCAGCATCGCCATGCCGTCGCTTCATCACCCATCAGGCAATGGGTGTGCGGATCGAGTCCCAATTTTGGGAGTAACCTTTCTTCGGACTGCTACAACAAATAAACCAGGTGCTATTAATCCTAGCAATTTTTGCTTGTTTGGGTTTATTTTTCCCAAGGAATTATTACTCTGGTTTGTTCCATCATCTGTACACAGGTCTATCAAATGGTGGCCGCATTAACGACGGTCGCGTGGTGGTTCGGTCAGTTTCCGTACATAGTTCGGCGAACGCCGCATCCGGAACTCGGACCGACCTGTGAATTCGGGCTTTGCCACGCCTTTACCGCATCACACCGACGCCCTGCATCGACATTGACTTCGGCGCCAGGCCACATCTCTTTAAATAAATAATTTTTGCGAAAAGCAATTATGCAAGGATTTTATATATATTTATATTATTATTTTTGGACCGCACTATTTTATGTGTGCAGGTGATTGACTTCGACTGCGTCACGCGGTCACTTCGGCAAGCCAATGTCGTCGTCTCAATTGGCATAAAATCGGCTCGCATGATCATCTTGTTGATTGAATTGCCATACCGACATGTTCGGTTGCCTCGGGGACTTCGGCATCATCAAGAGGGTCCTACCTCGTCGGGTGTTTGGCGCACGGGTCATATTTCTTTTATTACTCACTTTGCATGAATTATTAATCATGCAACCTTTTTTTATTACTGTTATCTCCGGTTTGCACTATCTTCCGTGCACAGGTAAATGATCCGGATTGGGCAGCGCTGTCACCTCAGCTGGACCGGGGGCTTCGTCATCACTCCATTAACCCACACCGGGAACTTCGGCGTCATACTGTCGGCCTACTCCGTCGCCTCGGACGGACGGGGGGTTCCGCCTCGCCACATTGGCCGTGCTGTGTCGCCACTTCGGAGTGTCGAGCTCTTCGCTCCTCCATCTCGGGACCGGCTTAGGGGCTGGGACCTCGTCCCGCCGTAAACTCGGACCGCGTCATCGATGCCAAGCACATTAACCAGCTAAGTCGCTTTCATGCCCATAGTTTTAAATTTTTTATTTGTGTTCGGTTCGACCGTGCTCACGTGAGTTGTTTGTTAAAAGAAACTCTCTTTAACCATGTTAACTGGGGGCTCTTAAATTTACATGAGCCGTTTTATAATAAGTGTGTTTTCTTCTTGTTCGTTGCAAAGTCTTTTTCTACCACTCCTTCCTCGACTCGAGTGTGTGGTCAATAGCCGGATAGCATGGGTCCGATCTTGACCCACTTGCAGTCTTGAGATCGGATGTGTCATGTTAAAGCACGACAGAAGCACAAATTTTTTTTAGACCAATTTTCGGATTGGCACCAATTGACTTGATTTAGTTCGGACGTGGAGTTTCCGCATAAGTCTTTTGGTTTTTCCTATGACACTTTTAAACTATTTGTGTGTTTTCAGCATAAGTCTCGCAGTGCAACGCCGGACACCTTTAGAGATTCGGCAAAACATTCTCGGGTATTGCTTTATATGCATCGGTTTCGAATTGTGTCTTTGGTCAATAGTTGGGTTGCCCGGCTCCTGTGCTTGCCTCCTACGTTCCGCTTTGTTCGGCTAGGTGTGCAAAGGGAGAACCACTGCGATTGTGCTTCCAGCTAGCATGGTTAAGCGCCTCAGTGGAGAAAGCCGAAAACTGACTGTCACAATAAGTGTAAACTGGTCAGCGATCCGATGACTGTGTTAAATTATAAGATCGATAGAGGTCACCCCATGTTAAATGATGGTCCGTTCATAACATTGGCTGAAGTGTTTACGGCTTGACCTCGACTATCGCCGAACACTAACTGGGGGCTAGTAACTGGCCTCCCAACTTTAAGCTCCTATGACTAAGTGAAAGTTATAAAGCCCGCATATCTGATTGCCTCGTTTCTGCTAACACAACCGCCTTCGGGCACCGAGACGTCGGCTAAGGGTTGTTTTGTTATTGCGAAAACACCCTGCGTAGCATCTACCAGGGGGTGGAAGTCAACGATGGGCCACTTTCAAATGATAAACGGTCGCAACGGAGTCAAAATAAACATATCATCAGCGTTTGTATTTAATATACGAGGGCCTCCTTCCGCAATCATCGTTATAAAGCCATAAATATGCGTCAATTTGACTTAAGATTTTGGCCAAGCTGGGTTGCCTGGCTCCTGTGCTTACCCCTACGTTCCCGATCGTTCGGCTAGGTGGTAAAGGGAGCACCTCTGTGATTGTTACTACCGGGTCATCCGAGTAAGTACCTCAGACTGGGTGAAGCCGAAAGCTAGCAATCTTAAAGGATCACATTGGTCGGCAACGACGGAAGTGAAAATTTTGGTTCATTAATACCATAGAGTTCAGAAACTTTCCCCGAACTAAATCCTCAATATTTTTCTCCCACATTGATCGGAGGTGAGGTTTCATGATCATGATAAGCATGACGACCCAAAGAAAGGAACCGATAGCGGGACTATTTTCTTTGGAAGATGTTTCTTACGTTAAAACGTAATATAACATATCTCTCCGTGTACCTTTGTTTATAAAACCGTATGACCGGATTGCCTTGTTTTTCATAAATCTTTGCCCTTATAACAGCTTTATAAAGTAGGAAAACACTCCTCCGCTACTGACCGAAGAGGTTGAAGCCGATGGTCGGTCAACAAAGTTTTGTACAATGCGGATCCGAACACTAATGATGTAAAGTACTTGGATACATAGAGTCATTACACATAATTTGTGATTTTACTATGGATATCGATCCTTAATTCGGCCACCCGTGCCCGCATTAAGACTCGGGGGCTACTGGGCTTCAGGCTTATTATTTACAAATATTAAAGGGGCACATCGATCCCCTGATCTGGTGTTGCCACCCGACCAGTGTCTCGGGGGCTACTGCATTGCTTGTTCAATGCAGAAAATTCAAAGTGCTTAGTGTTCGGCTTGACCGAACTATAGGCAAACGCGTCTTCGGACAACAACAGGTACCATCTGGACCTATCTGGCATCAAGCTAATATATTACGGCAACTTCTCAAGACCCTCTCTCAAGGGCCCGTTCGCCGATCACTATTATCTCTAATATATTACACTGTGTTTCTATTCCTACGTATGCTGCTGAGCTAGGAGTTGATCCTCAGGCCGATTTCGCGCATCGACCTGAGTCTCAGGGGCTACTTGGATCAGCGGTTTCATGTTTTCCTTCAGGTGCATCTCGGGTTTTAGACCGACACACACCTTGAGGGCTACTGGCTATATATCTCGGTGGAGAATAAATTGCACCAATCAAAAATATTCACAAAAAATCAGCCCGCAGTCGGGGTGGTGCACCACCTCGGAAGCAGTCCGGCATAAAGCTCGGGCGCCAGTGGCTGGCTCCATAGAGGGCACTTCCGGCATTAAGCTCGGCTGAATTCATTCAATCTTTTAAAGACCGAGGTAGTTTATGACAACTCGGATACAGTCCGGCGTTGGAGCTCGGATACAGTCCGGCGTTGGTGCTCGGCTGCAAAAGATATCTCAAATACAGTCCGGCGTTGGAGCTCGGATGCAAGAGGACACCACCGCATGGGAACAACTTCAAACCCGAGGTGTGGCGTAAAAAATAACAAGGCATTGATAAAGGCCGAGAACTTAAAGGGGCTCCTCGGATACCCGACGTGTAAACCCTTCGGATTCACTTCGGCGATCCTCAAGATCGAAGATGAGAAGATTTGTTGAACCAGTTTTCAAGACCGACGACCGAAGATGAAGAACAGTTCGGAAGAATCGAGGAGCGTCCCCAACTTGAAGACCGGTTCAGGGGGCTATTGACGGTGTCCTGGACTAGGGGGTACTCACCACATCGTCTCTCGATTAGTTGGATTGGGCCGAGGACCCCCAGGGCCGTTTACTCATGGGCCAGTTCGGACAGCCAAAGTATACACGAGGAAGATTCCACAAGACTTGGTGATCAAGACAAGGACTCCTCTCCACCGGCGTATTCGACTAGGACTCTTGTTATCCTAGGCCTCTGGTACATTATATAAGCCGAGGCCGGGCTAGTCGATAGGAGGGGAAATCATTATGACATCAATCATCATACCTCTAGGGTTTAGACCACAACATATGATCTCGAGGTAGATCAACTCTGTACTTGATATTCCATCAATATAAACAAGAGCAGGACGTAGGGTTTTACCTCCATCAAGAGGGCCCGAACCTGGGTAAAACATCGTGTCCCCTGTCTCCTGTTACCCATCGATCCATGACACACAGCTTGGGACCCCCTACCCGAGATCCGCCGGTTTTGACACCGACACTGACCTTGAAGGTACCATCATCCAATGTTTCGCATTTGTAGGCTGATTTCACCTTCATCTCCACCTGGAACTTGCAAGACAGGTTATGTGTGTACAGCCCCCGCACCTGCACCTTCAACGGGTTCATCGAGTACATTTCGGTTTATTTGTACACTGTTTCCAACTGCTCTTTCGACACGCTAGCCATCACCTTATCCTGTATCGCAGTGTATTGTTGTGCGAATTTGACCAGTGAGTTGTTTGGGTTGACATACTTCTTGAGCACAGAGTTAAACCCCTCACTTCTTGCCGTGGTCTGTAAGAACGGAAAAAAAATCGTGCATATAGTATGCCGGGACCCTACATTTCCTGTTTTCCCACAACCAATGGAAATGCTCGTTGTCGGTCTGGCCATACGCTTCCATCATCACCCACCATTTGTGTTCAAACTCCTCAACTGCATTCAATACAGAAACATGGTAATATCAGGTCTTGACGGGTGGTAACCTTAGTTCAAACAGATTGGTAACTAAAACTCCATAGTTGTTGATAATTCTATCACACACACTTGGTTATTTTAGTCCAAGCAACATGGTAAGTACATTGCACATAGGATGATTTTTTTTTTCATGACGAATACCACTCGGTGTCTGTCGTCCAAGCATCATTTTAACTAGCAAAAAACAAAATTCCTTTGAATCACAACTAGTTGGGGATGCAAAGTTATTTTGTAACTAGTGGGGCATACAACCGAAATGCGTGCAACAAACATGATAGGTTCAGTACAGAAAATAATGGAAGTAACTTTGTTATAATTCTCTGGTAACTTGTCACCTTCTTACATGGTAACTGTTGATCTCATGCATGCGAACTCATTTTGTGTGTTAAGGTAGTAAGGGTGTGAAGTAAAATAACAGTCAAGCTGTTGTCAACACAATTCTTGAATGCCTTGTTTAGTGGCTCATCGTCAGCCATCAGCTTCCCAAGCTTCTCCTGGGCTTTTTTCATTATATGCCAGCGGCAATTCCTGTGTACTATCCCGATGAACACCTCATCAATAGTACTCCTCATCGCAAAATCTTGATCTGTTATTATGTTCTTTGGCGCAATTTCACCCATTGCATGTCAACTCGGCAATCCGACCCATGGGCGGCCGCACCCATGGGCACCCGACCCTAATGGGTAGGGTATGGGTCATCATATTAACCCATGGGTAAGCCCGATGGGTAACCCGATTAGTTATGGGTAGGGTATGGGCACAAGGTTTTACCTGTGGGTTGCCCGATGGGTCACCCGATTAATACTAGTGGTTAAAGAATATGTTTTATTTTATATGATGTGAAGACGTTTTGTTGAAGATATGCTAATTAATTTCTTTTGAACAACCCAACGCTGGCAGTAGCATTTAGGGAACGCTGCCAGTAGCGATGGAGTATGCATGCATGGTTGCTTTGCCATTTATATTTTCTTGATCGATCCAGAATACTACTCATCTAGGAGTACTGGTGTCTAGTTAACTTGGAAATGGTAGAATATTTCGGCCTATTGGGCCTCCAATGGCTGAAGGTCATGCACGAGTGATGTGCCGTGTGTGCATGGCAACGAACTGAGTATGGGAGGAGCTCTTTTAGTACCACCTCGCTTGCTTCAGCGCAGGGCAGGTTCAGCTTCGCTATAAAGGAGGCGGAAAGGCGTGGGTATAGGGGAAAGGCAACGTGCAGCCAAACGCAAGGCATGCAGGCTGTCCCTCAAAATTAGAAAATGAATTAAAATATCAGACCCGATGGGCGTCATATTGGGTCGGGTGACCCGGGTACGGGCGTGGGTCTTTACCCATGGATAGGGTCGTGGGCAGACATTGCACCCGTATAATAATTGGGCATGGGTCTTAGAAAGCTCGACCCGGTCAAACCCGACCTGACTGCCACGTTGAATTGCATGCAAGAATGCATTACTGGATTGACTGCCCATGGTTACTAATGCCAATGAAGGGCGCTCAGGGCATCTTGTACATGTTTGTCATGTATGTTGTGTTGAATGAGATGACATCATTGTATGTAGCATATGCCCTGCGCGACGCACCATCTATCTAGAACAAAATTTCCACTCTGTCCTCGTCATCAAGCTTTATTCTCCAATAGAAATCTGGATCTTGTGCCTTCATATCTTGGAAGTATGAGATTGTGCTTCCCACATCAGCGTGGCGGTACTCCATGCGGAATTTAGTACCGCCACGCGGAATTTAGCTCGCTGGTTTGCGAGGTCCTTTGTCGTGTATGGAACATCTTTAGGAGACCCGTAGAACCATGCCATTAGTTGCATCTGTCTTGCTGTCTCTATGTGGCATCCGTGCAGTATCTTCAAGAAGTCCTGCTCATCCTTGGGAATGTTCCTATGTGATGAAAGGAACTTTGTCAGGGACGGCTTTCTGATTAGAGGGTGGTTGTGGTTGTCGTTGAAGCGTTTGACTCTCCACCACGCATCCGTGTGGGTAATGTAAAGGTGGGTCGGACATCCCGACCTCATAACCTTCCGTCTTTTCCTCTTCTTCACGATGCCTTTTGGGTTCTGCACATCCTGTGTCTCCTCCTTATTTTTTTTTGACTTGCCGCTTTTCCCACAAACCAAGAGGACTCTGCTTACAGTATCGTCTTTAATTGTTTTCCTGTATTCTAGCCTTATCCCAAACCCATGTCTGAGCGCATATTGCTTGTAGTGATCATAAGCTTCCTCATAAGTGTCAAACTTCATCGTTTCATCAGGAGGCTTCGGTGTGGAGTAGGCCTCGGTGTTTTTGTCTCCCTGATCAGCATTCACCCCTCCTGTTTCTGGACTCGCTGGCTCGCTGACTGACTGATCAAAGAAGCTTTCTCTCCTCCCTATGCTGCTGGTAGTCAGTTCTTTGCTTGGCTCTCGGACCATTGGCTTGCTTCTAGATGTAGCACCTGTAATGTTTTTGAAGATGTTAGTTTGTTTGGTAATTTTGCACACCAAAATATGTGCTAACTTGCACTCCATTGGCCTGGTAAAGTTTGCATGCAGTAAGATGTTTTGTAGTTGTAAACTGAAAGCATGGTAATTGTAATACAGATTGCATGATAATTTGTATGCAGTGAGTGTGGTAATTGTACCAAATTTCATGGTAACTGGTGTGCATTAAGTTTGTTATTATTTCTTTTTGTGAACTGATGCATTGTAAAGTAACTAGATTGTAGTAAATGTGGTAGTTGTAAACAACCTAGTTGGTAATTGCAATTCAAGTTGGATGGTAACCTGTCTGTGTATAAAAATATGGTGGCATGGTAAATGTATACCTTCGTCTGTTTTGTTGATGTTGGCAGAACCAAAGCTTGTCGTGTGTGCATCCTCACACTGTTGATTTGTCCCCACACCACTCATCATGATATCCATATTACCCCCGTTGTCCTGCGCCATTTTTGTGTTGCAGCACCTGCTAGCACATATAATCGCATCCATCAATTCCACACTTCCAAGCAATATTGATTATTTTTTCACAACAATTATTATTTTTTCTTTTTTGCACTGATTAGTGCATTTTTTATAACAGGTATCATTTTGGGAGTAACCAGCGTATGAGAGTATGACAGCGATAGTATCTACAACCTCATTTCATCAACCTCATTTCTTATCAATCAATTCTGATTGCAACAATGTAAATCAACACATGGTATTCTTGTAGTGTTTTAGCACCTTGGTTCTGTGTGCATCCATGGGCTGATAAGTGTTGGTATAGAGTGTTTCTGGTAATTTCTTCTAAATTAGCATGATAACTTGTTCTGTCATGGGTTTGTTGTGTCCTGTCTGTTGTTCACATACACTAATGGTTCTTCAATAAAAAAAGATTTTTTTACGGTGAATAAGTGTTAAAGGATGCTTTTTTTTCTTTTTTACTGATTACTCAATGCATACACTTTGATAATCTATATTGATTTGAAATGGTAACTCAATTATTAGTGAGAAATTTCATACATCGAGGTCCTTCGTACATGTAGTTTTAACATGCTTCGAAAAAGATAGCTTAATAGAATCATAATGGTAACCTATATGGATTATGATGGTAACTCAATGATGATGGATGAAAGAACTAATGTAGAATCTGTAGGCTAGGAAAATGGATCACTTTTGCCAACTTTTTGGCTTTAAAAAAGGCAACTTAATACAATCTTGTTGGTAACCTGTCTGAATTTGAATGGTAACTCAATTATGATGGAGGAATTCCACACATGTAGGATTTGAGGGCTAGGAAAAGGGCTATCTTTTTCCGCATCTTTTTGGCTTTGTTCTTATCCCATGGATTTTTTGCCTTGATTTTCTTGGTATGAAATGAAAATGCAGCATGTGTATGGAGGTTGAATCACTTACCTCCTTGATTTTTTGCCTGATTATGGCGAAATTCAGACGAACTGGGGTAATTGGTCCCGTAGCATGTGGTAACCCTTGTATTGATGACGTGGTAAACCAGGCCCTCTCTCAAATCCTTGTGTTTGGGAGTGTTTTTGGTGGGTTTTTTTGGTGGATCAGATCGGGGGCACAACTCGTCGGCGATGGAGGCGCGTCGGGGAGAGAGGAGAACAGATCGGGGGCAGTTGGCTGTTTCTTGCGATGAAGGTAAGAAATTGCGGTTTTGGGGTGGTAAGTCACGTGCGAGGACAAGGTGGGCCAGAGGGGCTGTCTTTGTCTTGGGCCTCATGCGTTGCGTGTGCTGGGCCTCGCGAAGGAAGGCTTGGTCATCGTGGGTGGCCCTGGCGAAGCGGGTCGCGCGGGAGGGAGGCGGGTGACGATCGTGCGGATCTGATGCTTAACGTCCAGTCGACTGGACGTTAGTCGCATCCTTAAAGAAAAGAAAAGAAGAAGAGAAAAAAAAATTGAATGTAATTTTTTTTTCTTATGCATAGTATACACAGTGAAGGAAGCATGTTGTACACACTAGCACGTTCGTGCATGTGTATGAAGTTTTTTTTGCTAACTAAAACAGGTACACAAAACATCTGTGTTGGCATCGGGAGGAAGCAATGCTTGAGCATGCATGAGGCTAGCTTCGGAATCGAGTATTTGGCAAGAGAAGATTTAGATGCGTACGTGAGACGAAGAAGGAAAGAAATAAGGCTAGCATGGACTAGTGCGACACATTTGGAAAGGAATCAACGCATCGGTAGCTACCTAGCTTAGCCATTGATTGATGGATTTCATCTGGGCACATGGATATATGAGATGGAAAGAAACGAAGCTCTTGTGCGGCACGGCCATTAGCTCATGCATGCAAGGTAGCATGCGAAGCGGCATGGCGCCATAGCTTGGGGCGTCGTACTATTAAGTATGGCACTCAAAGGCATATCCGGCGTGGCGAGTTAATGGTGATCCGCGCCCTTAAACAAGGCTTAATGTTGTCTAGCATGGCCTGGGCATCATGCGAAAAGGATCATTTTGTGAAATTATTTCAAATCGGGTTTATTTTGTATTGAACTTTGCGTAACAGGCAGTTTTGTCATTTTTCACCGTTGTGGACGCACAAGGAGATGCTTCAAACGTGGGTGGAGTCGAACTACTCGAAAGGCAGTAAACACTGGCAAAGGGCACGCGCACTCGAAAGACAGCAAACACTGGCAAAGGGCACGCGCGGGCCGCAGCAAACTCAAAAAAGACTGATGCATGTTTACAATCTTGAAAAAGAATCATCTTGGTTTCAGTATTATATCAAAAATATGTTATATTTCATCTGTAAATGTCCAGTAGAGTGATGGGGTCTTTTGTTAAATTGACACCCGTACATCACATATGTTAGATGTAGATCGGATGATAAAAAAACAAGAATGACAGACACCTTATTATCATCAACTCAGTCTTTCATAGCGGTAGGGACATAATACTACCAATCATCTTATTTTGAAAGCAGACCCATAAAATTACAAATAATTGTTTATTAAAAGTCCGCATGAAACATTGAACACAAACAAGACACACGGCTACTCTAGGTCTTGAGAGTTGAAGGACCAAAATGTCGCCCCACGGACTGTTGATTGCATTAACATTTGAACTTTGTTTTGCAACTTGTACAAGGTGATTATAATCCCTAACGTTAGAAGTGGACGGCAGCGACGGGGCGGCGTCCCTCGCGGCCGGCAGCGGCTGCGCGAGGAACTCCTGCAGCCTGGATGGGAAGTAGACGAAGTGGCAGGGGGACGGGTGGACGACGTCGAGGCGGCCGGGGAGCCAGGCACACCTGCTGGTGGTAGTGCGGGGCGAGGTGGCCGCTGGCGAAGTTGGTCCTGGCCTTGGGCCCGCGCAGCGCGGCGTCGACGGCGGTGTCGTAGGTGCCGAGCCACACCAGCGTCTTCTTCCACGGGTCGCGGATCTCCGCCGCGTACCGGCCCCACGGCCGCTTCCGGACCCCGCGGTAATGCCCCTGCCCCTGCGGCCGCGCGTCCGCCCCGGTGGCGCCCCTCTGCGCCGCGCCTCCGCCTCCGCAGCTGCTGCTCCGGTGCCCTCTCATCTCCGGTGCCCTCTCTCTCTCTCTCTCACTTCACAGTTTGGTTGGCGAATGCGTGGAGTATACGGAGCGGCAGGGGAGGAGCCCGGGATGGGCACGCTCGCAGCTTGCTTGAGCCTGGCCAGTGCCTCTCTCCCACACGCACCCTCGCTACCTAACCTTGGCTATGGCTATGGCTATTGCCATGGCGCGCCTCGTGAAGTGGGGAGAACAGTGGCGCTAGCAGCAGTGGTGGTGGTGGCGTAGGTTTGTGGGGCTCCGTGGGTAGGCGTCGGGGGGTTTGAGGGAGGCTGTCTGTCGCTGACCGGGCCTCGTGCGGTGGCTCCGCGTCCTCCTCAGCCGCCGCGCGATTTGACGCCGCGCTGGGCCCTGCGGCCCTGCACTGCGCACTGCAGCCAGCCTCCTGGCCTGCCGCCGTGACGCAAGCCCTACACCATCCATCATGTACCCATCCTTGTGGCTTGTGCCGTCCCGCCCGCCCCATCCCGCCGTACCGCCACGCGCGGCTACAGCCGGCCTATGCATGGCAGTAGCAGCCAGCCGGCTAGCCGCCCTCGCGCGCTCACTGACCTGCGCGGCCGGGCAAAGATGCCTGCACGTTACGGTGTGTCACGTACTACGTCGCGTTGTAGTACGGTCGGTGCAGCCCGGTGCCGGTGCCCGGGATGCGCGTGTGCCCAGGCAGACCAGGTGGAGGGGCGAGCGGCGCACGGTTCGGGCGCGGGTATGCGGTGGCTCGCGTGGTGTCGTGGGTCGGGGGCCAGCGCGGTTGCGGGGTAGGGGTCGCAGGGGCCCGGCAGGGTTCGGGCTCGAGCCGCACAGCACAGGGCGCTGGCGTGGGCGCGCGCCGTTGCCTGATTCGTTTCTGGTGCGGGCGCAGCGCTTGCCCGGGGCGGGTGCGGGTGCGGGGCCTTCATTTCGTTTGGGCGAGTCGTTTTCCGGAACGGGCATGGCTGCTGATGCTGCTACAGCGGAAGCAGGAAAGGAGGGCTGAGATGCATCGGGAACGCGCGAGCCGAGGGCCATCCTGCCTTCCCTTCTGGCCGCCGCTGCCGCTGTCGCGATGCGTTGGGAAGCGGCGCACGTTCGTCGCGCTACGCGTTCAGTGCACTGTTGACGCACGCACGCACGCACCGGATGGGGGCTTTCCTCGGTCGTCCTAGTGTACTCATGGATAGCGGTATCGAATGTGTTTGGCGGGTATTCTCTACATGTCACGCCTCCCTGAGCCCTCCTCTCCTCAGCACGGCGATGTGTTGTGTCCTTTGGGTCATCTGGAAGACCAGGAACCGGATGGTGTTCGATAACATCCATACCTTTGATCTTGACTTGCGGCGTTTGATCCAGGAGCATCTTATGTTGTGGGTGGTCCGGGCTCCCTCCCGTATAGATTGTAACCCGTTGCTCCGGTGGTGCGTAGCTGTCTGTAGCTAACCCCCAGCCCCCTACTTTCCCCCGCTCATTGTGCTCTGCGGAGCTATGTACTGACCGACCCATGTCCTTTCATTAAATAAAAAATGTTCAGGTGGGCGATCACCCCCGTTGATTGTTCAAAAAAAAAACCAGCGTGCCATGGGCCGAGATGGTTAAATTCCCATCACTGCTCACACTGACCCACCCCGATGTAGTATAGCAGTAATGCTGCTCGCTGCCTGGACCCTGGAGCAGCTCCTCCTCCTGCGCGCGTGTGGGCGTACTGGTGGTGGTGGTACTACGCTCCATGATTGCTCGTCTTGAATCGATTTCGATGTGAGTCGTCGTCGACCCAGCGGCTTGAATCGCTGATTCGACGACCCCTGCGAGGCTTTCCAGCACGCTTCGAATAATCAATTCTGATTTTGCGTCACGTCGGATACTGTACCATGCAACAGCAGCGGCGTGTCCCGTTCAATCGTGGATGTGTCGAGTGATTCGCTGGAGTGAGAAGTCCCAGGATTAGACGATGCACCTGTTGTCATTATTAACAGTACGTTGTACTGGACCATTGTTGTCAATAACCAATGTTGTCCAATGAAACCTTAAACTCCATTGCCAAATGGTTTCATGGGGCACGCGCGCTCGCTCACGAGATTCAGATAACCTGCCGCCCCAGCTCCCTGGGCCTGGCATCTTCACACGCAACTGCGGCACGGCAGGAAAGCCTTTAAACTCTGGAAACGTTCCGTCCGTGCCGAGCTACCGACCGGTCTTGTCCGGTGACGCCCACCATACGTACGTAGGGATGGTGAGTATGTACGTACGTTCGCCTGCCGCTGGCTGCCCGCCCTGGCCGTGGGCGTGCACGCCTGCGCTGCGCGGCGCGATTCCGTCCGGTACCCCCCACAATAATTCGGCCATGCCGTATGGAGGTGGAGCTCCGCTGCATTGCATGCCGTCTGACGCTGACACCCTCCCTCGCCGCTGTGGCGAGAGAGGAAAAACGCAGCGCATGGCAGGGCAGGGTCCGTGCGTGGCCCCGGCCGGCTCGATCGGTCGTCCTCCGCCGCTGCCTCGATCATTCACTCACCTGAGGTCCTGAGCCTCCCACCGGCGCCCTGCCTCATGTCATTTACCGCATTGCCTGCCCACGGCTTGTTTCTTCCCTTCGATCGCCTTGAAGATGAGGACGGCAGCTGGGCCGCTCTGCCGTGTTCGGCGCCTAGCCTGCCGCAGGCGCCCTGCAAGCTTTCGGGCGGGCCATCGACGGACGGCATCAAGGCGCAGCGCAGCGCACGGGACGGGAGAAAGGAACAGGAAAAATGCTCAATCACTCTCGTATCAGCGACGTGTATGCGCCATCAATGGTGGCCCGGGGGCTAGCGGCGTAGCTAGGCACGGCCAGAACGTGTGACGTGTCGAGCAGGCAGAGGTGGAGGGAGACGGGATGGCCCCGTCCGTCGGCGCCACGCCGAGACGATCGCCCATCGGGGAGAGACAAGGTGGCCGCACGTGGGACGGCAGGTCGAGGCATGGTGTCGCCGTGACGGGGGCATGGCCGGGCCGGCCGGCGCGCACGTGGACGTGGAAACTTTTTCGCGGGGACGAGGACGAGGCAGGTCGGTCCCGTCGCCGTCGGCGCCTGTCCTTTTGGCCGCTGGACTTTGTTTTCCGCGTGGTTCGCCGTTGGCCGCGCGTACGCTAGACGTGCGGGCCGTCTCTGTCGCTGCAACATCCGGGCACACCATTTTGGACGGAAAAAAAAACGCTTTACATTTCACATGAAATCATAGGAGCAACTCCAACGGGCCGACCCAAACGGACGGCGATTTTGTCCACTTTTTGTTCGTTTGGGTCGGCCAGGCGGACACGAACGTCCGCTTCCGCGTTTGGGTCGGCGTGTGCGCCCAACGCTGGCCCGACCATTTTGACGGCGCTAGAAAAAAAAAGAATGCATGCATATTTAAAATAAAAACAACATTAATTAAACATTAAAGCAGGCCACGAAGGCCGGCGGGAGTCCACGCGTCCACATTTGCATTTAAGAAAAATAAAAACAAACTAAACTACGAGGCGGCGCGCTGCCCTAGGCGTCTTCGTCGTCGTCCTCGGGGTCCGTGAGATCGATGAGCGTCGGCGCCGGGCCGGCCCAGGGAAACGCCGTGTTCCAAAGCACGTTCATGTCGGGCGCGGGCCGTGCCGACGCGGGCAGTGCCGCCACGGGCTGTGCCGCGGCCTGTGCCGCCGCGGCCTGGCGCGCCTCCTCCTCGGCTTCGCACTGCTCGTCCTCGGCGTCGCGCTCGACCATCTCGAGGTACTCACCGTCGCGGCGCTCCTCGGCCAGCCGTCGCTGGCGCCAGTGCTCGAGGTACGCCGCCTCCTGCGCCGGCGTCGCCTTCATCCAGACCGGCGGCGCGCTGACCCACTCGCGCAGCACTCCCGTCCAGGAGTAGCGCTCGATTGGGGGCGGCTCCGGCTCCGGCTCGGCTTTCACAGGGGGCGGCGGGCGCACCGGCGGCAGGACGCAGTCGCCCGCCGCGGAGAGGGCCATGGCCTGCGCCATGGCGCCGGCGGAGGCGGGAGAAACTCGGGGGGGAAAAGGAATGGCGGGCGACTTGCCCTTGGCCTTGCTGGCGCCGGAGAAGAGCCCCATCTGTGGTGGCTGGGGTGGCTAGGGTGGCTAGGGTTTGCTGGCGACGGGGGAGCGAGTGTGGCTAGATAGGGACGGGAGCTGGCTAGAAGTGGATGAGGACGGCCCCGCCGCACAGTCGGCTTAAAAAAGGACGACCGCCGTCGCTGACGCGTGGGCCCGAGGTCATAAATTAAGCTGACCAGGTAGGCAGCGGGTAGTTGGACGACCGCCAGGTGGGGACGCAGCGGACACCGAGAAGGCGCGCGTGGCGTCCGTTCCGCGTAAGCGCCGACGCATTTGGGGCGCAAATGCATCGGCGCGGACGCGAAGCGGACTCGATTTGGGCTTGGGTCGGCGCGTTGGGCCTCCTCTTTTGTCCGCGCCGACCCAAACGGACGGCAGCGGACGAAATGGGTCGCCCCCTTGGAGTTGCTCTAATCTTCTTCGCAGCAACTACTGGAGCTGGAAGAGTACGTTAGAGCAACTCCAACGGGGCGACCCAAACGGACGTCGATTTTGTCCGTTTTTTGTCTGCTTGGGTTGCCCGACCGCCTGTCCACGTCCGCTTTTTCATTTGGGTCGGTAGGTGCGCCCAACGGGAGACAGACGCATTTTATGCGTTTCCGCGTCGGCATTCAGTCGAACACCTGATGGGCGAGCTCGCCTCCGCCGCCTCGCCCGCAGCTCGCCGCGCCCCGCGCGCTCGGCTGCCCCGCCCCCGCGCCCCGCGAGCTCGCCTCCTCCGCCTCGCCCGCAGTTCGCCGCGCCCGCCGCACGAGCTCGGCTGCCTCGGCCCGCAGTTCACCCCGTCGTCCGCGCTCGTTCGCGCGCCGCACCCACCCCGGCCTCCGCCGCCGCCCGTGCTCCACATCGCACGCTCCGGGGTGCGCCCGTGCGCCGCGCGAGTGCTCCGGGTGTCACACATGGCCAACCGCGGCTAGCTAGCTAGCCAGCACGCGCGCGCGGTAGCAGCACCAGCATGCATGCACGGCCAGCGGCGGCTAGCTAGCTAGCTAGCTAGCGCACGACAGCAGCACCAGTAGTATGTGCGCGGCCAGCGGCGAGGCCGGGCGAGGCGAGTCGCCGGGCGCGGCCGGGCGCAGTAAGGCACGGGCGCCGAAGGAGCACGAGCCCACCACGGCGGAGCACCGGCGCCGGAGGTGGATGAGCGGGGTGGGTGGGTGGGAGAAGAAAAAGGAGGAGAGAGACAGGATGGGACGGATGGGTGGATGGCAAGTGGGGCAGGCAGCACATGCAGCCGGAGAGAGGCGGATGGGGAGGGCACAGAGAGCGTCCGCTTTGTGTCCGCTTTTGACCCAAATTTTCCCAAATTTGAGACGGGAATGGGTCCGAGCGGATACAAAACAAACAGCAGGCAGACGCTGTGTCCGTTTGGGTCGTCCTGTTGGGTGAAATTTTGTCTCCGGATGACCCAAACAGACAAAATGCGTCGCGCGGTTGGAGTTGCTCTTACGTACGTATTTCGTTGTAGCAGCAACTTCCGCACCTACCGGCGCTACCGGCGTTGATGAGGAGGATCGAGATCCGCCGTAGGATACTAATACTGTACATACCAGGCGCCACCGGCCAGCGCTCCGTGGCCCTACGTACCAGGCGCCACTGGCCAGCGCTTAAGGGCATGGCCAATGCTCCACGCTGGAGTGCTGCCCCGCTGTCCCACGTCGGATGCATGACGAGAAAGAGAAAAAGAGTGCTGCTTGTAGAGGCTAGCGGTCTCTTGCAGAGGAGCCTGGTGCTTGAGGCCTTGAGCCAAAAAGAAGAGGAAAGGGAGAGGGAAGAAGCAAAAGCAAGGAGTAAAAGCACGAGGACATGCGCAGCCATTAGTCTAAAGAAAGAAGATGATGGTAAAGAGAAAGAGTACAAGAGGGAACACTCTGGTTAATGGAACTGGTGCTTCATATATTTACTCCTACGTGGATACTGGGGCAGCAGCATGGTGTTGCCCCCATTGTACATGCCCTAACGTGAGCAAAAGCACCTGCGGCTACATAAAGTGCGTGAAACGACCTCACAGAACGATGGGTGGCTTTGGGTGACATGGGCTTACGACTCTCCACCCGTCGTTCACGCGTCTCCTGGTGAAGAGGGCAGTGGTTGCCGTGTAACTATTCCTGCCGTAGCGCACGCTCTGAGCCTGACCAGCGGCTAGCGGCGCCGCACGGGCACGCCGGCCACCCTGCAACTTTTACTGCTGCCTGCCTACCCGCTTTTACCCGCCCACGACCGCGTGACGGAAGCGAGGACCAAAGGTGCGGGCGTACAGGAGAATCAACGCAGAAAATAACTAGTCTACTCCTCCCGTTAGTCCAACTCCAGCGCACGACCCCAAATGGACGTCCGTTTCGCCCAGATTCTGTCCATTTGGGTAGGACAATGGGATCGTGTCCGGGTTTTTCTTGCGATGCGTCGGCCGTGCGCCCAACGCGCGACCGCATCCTTTGGCCGCATCATGTCCGCCTCATTTTTCAAACGCAAATATTCAAAAATTTATGCCCGTGACCCTAGTTCACGCCGGCAACACAACCCGCCTACACGACCTCGCCGGGAACACAGCCAGCGGCCGGCAACACAGCCAGCCTCCAAAATGAATAGTTTTGTCGCCGGCAACACAGCCAGCCTCCAAAATGAATAGGTTTCTCGCCGGCACACAGCCAGCGGCCGGCACCCATGCCAGCCTCCAAAAAGAACGGCCACGGCCGAACAGACCACCTAGTTCAGGCCGTCGGCGTCGAACATGTCCTTCTGCCTGGCCTCGAACCAGCTCCTCGTCTTCTCGCTCATCTTGGCCAAGTCCACGCTCATGATCGCTAGGGCCACCTCCTTTGCATTGGTTGCGGCATTGGTGGCCTCGATGTCGAGCTGCCTTTGCCTGGCCATGACATTGGCGGCCTCGATGTCGAGTTGCCTTTGTCGGGACGCGTCCTCCATGTCAATCTTCCTCTTCTTGGCCGCCTACTCCATCTCAAGCTTCTTCCTTTGAAGCTCTAGGTATTGCTTCATTTGCTCGTCCTTTCTTTGTCGCTTTTTCTCGTCCCTCACATCCTTTTGAGACATCATGCCGTGCAAAGTCTCATGCAAGGCCATGGATGACGCATCATGTATGTCGTCCATCTTGGAGTTGGTCTTGCCCCTCGGCGGCCGTCTTCTTGCCTCTCTTCCTTTGAAGTTCACGGTATTGATCTTTGAACTTAGGGCAATTGTTGATGAGCGTCCAACAATGCGTAAGAGTGAATGGCTTGTCATTGTGCCAGGCCTTGAATGCTTCCAAAGATTGAAATGCCTACACGATCAACAACAATTGAACATGCAAAACATATAGAAGGCCGAAGTCTCATGGCCGTAGCAACGAAAGATAAGAGAGCATACCATGTCGCCAATGCCGAGACCACTCACGGGACGTGCTTCAACGCTCTCAAGTGCGGCACAATACTTGTTGCATTCTTGTTGGATGAACAACCACCTCTTTTGAATCGAGGTGATGCCACGGTCACTCGTAAATTGGTAGGGCGGAAACAACTTTCTTTCATGGAATGTTTTGTGAACTCTTGTCCAGAAAACAAGTCCCTTTTGTCGCGCACAGGTCCCCGGATCTTGGCCAACCTCCATCCAGCTTTGGCAAATCAACTTGTCCTCCTCTTGTGAGTATGATCCCGTACGAATGCTCTTCTTTCTCTTTTGTGCTTTCGCTCTTTGGGTGAGCTTGTCGATGAACAATGGCTCGCCCCCAATATCAATGCCTTCATCTTCTTCATCACCTTCGCAATAGATGTCATCATCTTCATGCCACGAGTCACCATGGTCGTAGTCAGCATGGTCGTGGGCCTCATTGTCTTCATCGGCCACGTACTGGGCGCGGCCATCCTGACTTTGGGTCTCGTCGGGATCGTAGGCAGTGCCATGCCCACCCTCGTAGATGACATTCTCCATGAACTGGTTGTAGAAGGGGTCGTCGACCGTTGGCGTTGGTGTTGGCATTTCGTCGAACAGGACGCGGGGCGACGGCATGGTGCCCGTAGACGGCGGCCGTGCTTGCTTTCTTTGCATCTCGACGGCCGGCCGGCCGCCGCTGCTGGACCCCGGCATGACGTTGAGGTCGATGACGGCCGAGGGGCGTGGGGTGGACGGCGCGATCACGCCAACGTCCGGTGACGCCGAAAAACGGGTCTGGCCTTCGTACCTTGGCGGAGGAAAACCAGGCGACAAAGGCGTGGTCCCCGACGTCGGCGGGGGGCAGTGCGGAGGCCTAGCGACCGACGAGCCTGTGCTCGCCGGGCCGACGGGCGCTGCAGAGAAACCCGCCGGACTTCAAATCCCAAGCACGAGGAGGGTGTGCGCTTTGTTGACGATGTCCTCCTTCTCGTCGACCTCGGCCTTGCGCCGCGCGGCCTTCAACGCAGCGCGCTCGGCAGCGAACTTGGCCGTGGCGTTCTTGCCCTTGACGACCGCCCTTCGGTTCCTCCTCTTCGCCGATTCCGCGTCCATCTTTGCGAGCTCCGCCGGCGTGCATTCCGACCGCGGCTTCTTCGGAACCTTGGCCGCCTTCTTCTTCACCTTTCCGGGCGGGTCGACGGCCTGGCCGCCGGAATTCGGCGGGGCATGACTGATGCAGAGTTAAAGTTTCAATGTGTTACCCAGGCTTTGGTGAGACACCTCCGAAGCATAAGATCGAGTCGGAACCAACTTCAACCCTTCTTCACTCGAACCTCAATCCATTCGGGGGCTAATGACGATGACATGTACCTAGGGTAGGGTCATAGACATGACCGAGACGCCCTACCCAAGGACACTGCTCAAGAGTCAAGGACACTCAAAGTACAACTGAGGATACCGACTGAGATCACCTTGGAGTGCAATCCACTCGACCAGCTATCCCACTCGGACACCCCAATTCCACTCGACAAAGTTAGAGTCACTCGACCATACGAAGAATCACTTGGAGTACAGAAGACCTACAGTCACCCCAGGATGGCAACGGTCAGGCATTCACTCCGTAGTCATAAAGATCATTAATAGCAGGCGTTACCAGTAATGCCCCTGCCTTAACTCACATTGAACCCTGTGTAACCGAGGGCTAGAGGGGCCTGGCGCACTCTATATAAGCCACCCCCCTCCTCTGGCACAAGGGTTCGCACCCTCTATAACTCACACGCATATTCCAGTCGACCAGCCTCAGGGCATCGAGACGTAGGGCTTTTACCTCCTGCGAGAGGGGCCTGAACTCGTAAACTCATGTGTACAATCTCACCGTAGCTAGGACCTTGCCTCCTCCTACGTACCCCTATTCTTACTGTCAGACTTAGTACCACGACAGTTGGCGCCCACCGTGGGGCCGCGTCTTAGCGACTTCCGGTGAGGTTGCAGTTTTTCTGATCTCCATCAACATGGTTTCTGGCGGTGGTTTGGCTTTGGGCCACGAGATCCGTCTCGGCGCGCTTGTTTTCGTCGCCGACGACTCCGCCTGGCTCCAAGAAGCCCCCCTCGACGTCGAGGCCCTTCCCGTCTGCGGGGCAGCGCATTTTCGTGAGAGTGCCTGCGGCGTCCTCCTGCGGCAGCCGTCGACCCAATATCGGTCGGCTCCCGTGTCATCCTTTCTCCCTGCTGTAAGCCGCCGCAAGCGATCCGGTCGATCGCGGCTCCAGCGGTGGGTGAAGCATGCAGTGGCTCGCCAGTCGGCCATCCCTCAAGTCGCGGCAATCGAGCCCGACAAATCTCTCTACGGACTATTCGATCTGCCGACTGGTTCCACGGACACTCTTTCCAAGTGCGGGAGTTGTGACCCTGCGGCGGAAGTCTTCATGGTCAACTCACCTCGCAGCCCGCCTGGGTTTCGTCGCAGTGGCAGTGGTGACGGCGGCGGCGGCCTGTCGCATGGTCGCGACGAATATCATCCCCAAGCCCTTACTTCAGATCAGAGAGAAGAGCTGCATCGTCGCAACGTGGAGGCGCTCCATACCCCCATCATTGGGGAAACCTCTGAGGCTCGGGCCTTAGAAGCAGCACACCTGGCTACCTTGGCTGAGCGCGCGCGTCTGGAGAATCTCCAACATTCACTCGACGAACGTGCCCGTCGGCAGATCCCCAGATCCAGTCGACGGCCCCGACAATTGTTCCCGCCGGAAACTCAGGTATATCGCACTCCGGTCCAAAATCTTGCAGCTGTAGCACGTATAGCAGAGTCAATTCAGCCATCTCGTTCAGAAGTTGGTAGAGGTTTGCTGCAGGTCCGAGCGCTGCTCCGAGCGGCGGGTGAACAAAACTCGGCTGTTTCCCAATCGCGCAATAGAATCCACAGCAGATCTGTGGTTGCGGACACAGTTCAGTCGGCACACAGTCCAAGATCGCCTCCGCGGCGTGACGATCATGGTCACCGACAGGATCAGTACCTGGATCGAGGCCACGGATAGTATGATCATCGATATGCCCGTGATGACCACCGTCGAGTGCCTACGCCCCCTCCGAGGGACGGATCATACGCGCCCCGGCGGTATGATGACAGGCGTCCGTATGATGATGAGCGGAGAGCTCCAGTCGACCCAAGAGAGCCTAGATTCGATGCGAGATCACTCCTCGTACAAGGCTTGGTCGACAGGGGCAGGGCACATAGAGAAGGACAAGACAAAAACCATCCGAGTGGAAGCAGAGTACATGTTTCTAGGCCCGAATGTTTCAGTAGAGCCATCCGAGCTGCTGAGATCCCTCCCAACTTCAGGTTGGCGACGGGCGTGAGTAAGTTCACCGGTGAGTCGAAGCCTGACACGTGGCTAGAAGATTACCGGGTGGCGGTACAGATTAGTGGAGGCAACGATGATGTTGCCATGAAGCACCTTCCCCTGATGCTTGAAGGTTCAGCTAGAGCTTGGTTGAATCAGTTGGCCCCTGGAAGTATTTTCAGTTGGGAAGAATTAGCCCGAGTGTTTATCAAAACATTCGAGGGCACCTGCAGGCGACCTGCTGGGCTGACTGAATTGCAGCACTGTGTTTAGAAACAGAACGAAACTTTGAGAGACTTCATCCAGAGATGGGCTACCCTTCATCATACTGTGGAAAATGTGTTAGAGCACCAGGCAGTCTGCGCCTTCAAAGAGGGCGTTCGATACAGAGAGCTTAACTTGAAATTCGGTCGGTCGAGTGACATGTCCCTGGCCCGAATGATGGAAATAGCCACTCGATACGCTAACGGCGAAGAGGAAGACCGACTCCACAGTGGCAGGAACAAACCAGTCGCCCAAGACACCGGAGGTGGAAATTCCAGTCGGAAGCACAAGCGCAAGGCTGAACCTGCAGGTCCTGCTGAGGCCGCAGTTTTGAATCAAGGGAAGGTCAAGGGAAAGCCTAAAGGACTGTGGATCCCTAAAAAAGTGAAAGATCAGTCGGGAAACGACGTTCTTGATTTACCGAGCCACATACACACTAAAAAAGATAAAGAGGGTAACTTGATTCTGCCCAAGCATACCACTCGACAGTGCCGGCTCCTGATTCAGAGTTTCCGGGAGGGTCAGCCCAGTGAGAAGGAGAAAGAATCTGATAAGCAAGAGGACAAAGAGGAAGATGACGGTTACCCCAATGTCAATGCTACTTTGGTGATTTTTGCTGACATCGAGAGCAAAAGTCGACTGAAAGTTATCAATAGAGAAGTGAACATGGTTGCTCCGGCAACCACGACATATTTGAAGTGGTCAAAAACTCCCATTACATTCGACCAGTCCGATCACCCAGCGCACGTTGCTACCCCCGGGCGGCAAGCGTTGGTGGTCGACCCAGTCGTTTGGGGCACCCGACTGACCAAGGTTCTGATGGATGGTGGCAGTGGCTTGAACATTCTGTATGCTGAGACCCTTCGTGGGATGGGCATCCCGATGTCCAAGATCGGTGAGAGCAACATGCGATTCCACGGAGTCATCCCAGGAAAGAAAGCAGATTCACTCGGTCAGATCACTCTTGATGTGGTTTTCGGTGATTCAAAGAATTACCGCAAGGAAAAGTTGACGTTTGAGGTGGTGGATTTTCACAGTGCCTACCATGCTATTCTGGGCAGACCCGCATATGCTCGTTTCATGGCTCGACCATGCTACGTATACCTCAAGTTGAAGATGCCTAGTCCCAGAGGCGTGATCACAGTCACAGGAAATCGGCAAAGAGCAGAAGAGTGCCTCCAAAAGGGCTCAAAGATTGCCGACGAACAGATGGCAGCAGTAGAGATGGAAGAATATCGGAAGAATGCAGATCCGAGTGATTTGTTGCGAACCAAGAAGCCTGCTTCAGAATCCGCGTTTTAGTCGGCCGGAGAGACAAAGCCTGTACATATTCACCCGACTGATCCCAATGCTGCTCCGACACACATCTCAACAACACTCGATAGCAAATAGGAAGAAGCGCTCATCCAGTTCCTCCGTGAGAACTGGGACATCTTCGCATGGAAACCATCTGACATGCCGGGTGTAGCCAGGGGACTGGCTGAGCACCGTTTGCGCGTTGACTCAAAAGCAAAACCTGTCAAGGAACATCTCCGTCGGTCCGCCGTGGAGAAGAGGAAGGCGATTGGGGAAGAGGTAGCTCGGCTTCTGGCAGCTGAGTTTATCCGCGAGATATACCACTCCGAGTGGCTCGCCAATGTTGTCATGGTACCCAAGAAAGATGATTCACTTCGTATGTGTATCGATTTCAAGCACATCAATCGGGCCTGCCCGAAATATCACTTCCCTCTCCCCCGCATCGACCAGATTGTCGACTCAACTGCGGGGTGTGAGCATATGGACCCGATGAGATCCGACTGTATGGACCCGATGAGATAAAAACGGCCTTCATCACCCCATTCGGGTGCTTTTGTTATGTCACCATGCCCTTCGGCCTCAAGAATGCTGGTGCCATGTTCATGCGCATGATTTAGAAGTGCCTGCTCACTCAAATCAGTCGGAATGTGGAAGCATACATGGATGATATCGTGGTCAAGTCACGTAAAGGTTCCGACCTGCTGACTGACCTCGCTGAAAATATGATATCAAACTAAATCCGTCGAAGTGCACATTCGGAGTCCCAGGCGGAAAATTACTCGGTTTTCTCGTTTCCAAACGAGGAATCGATGCAAACCCAGAAAAGATTGGAACAATTCTCCGAATGAAACGCCCTGTGCGTGTGCATGACGTTCAGAAGCTTACTGGTTGTTTGGCCGCATTGAGTCGGTTCATCTCTCATCTCGGTGAAAAGGCATTGCCTCTTTACCGACTGATGAAGAAGTCTGACAAGTTCGAGTGGACTCCCGAAGCCGAAGCAGCGTTTGTAGAGCTCAAAGCCCTGCTTTCCACCCAGCCGGTGCTTGCTGCCCCAGTCAGCAAAGAGCCTCTATTGTTATATATCGCAGCCATTGGACAAGTTGTCAGCACAGTGCTTACAGTCGAGCGGGAAGAAGAAGGCAAATCCCACAAAGTTCAACGCCCTGTATACTATATTTTTGAAGTCTTGACTCCGTCCAAGCAAAGATATCCGCATTACCAGAAGCTTATCTACGGGATTTACTTGACCACGAAGAAAGTTGCACATTACTTCGCAGACCACTCGATTTCAGTCGTCAGCGACGCTCCATTATCAGAAATTCTGAACAATCGGGATGCAACCGGTCGAGTGGCTAAGTGGACGATTGAACTCCTTCCTTTAGATATCAAGTTCGAGGCAAAGAAAGCAATCAAGTCTTAGGCAATAGCAGATTTCATCGCCGAGTGGATTGAACAGCAACAACCGACTCAGGTTCACTCAGAACATTGGACTATGTTTTTTGATGGGTCCAAGATGTTGAACGGTTCTGGTGCTGGAGTGGTCTTGGTATCCCCGAGAGGTGACAAGCTCAGTTATGTCATTCAGATTCACTTTGACTCCTCAAATAATGAAGCTGAGTATGAGGCGCTTCTATATGGGTTGCGTATGGCCATCTCACTCGGCGTCCATCGCCTGTTGGTATACGACGACTCAGATTTGGTGGTCAATCAAGTAATGAAGGTGTGGGACACCAGGAACCCTGCCATGACTGGTTACTGCAATGCAGTAAGAAAGTTAGAGAAGAAGTTTGAAGGGTTGGAGCTCCACCACATACCCCGACTCAAGAATCAAGCGGCCGATGATCTGGCGAAGATAGGTTCCACTCGGAAACCCATTCCCAGTAAT
This sequence comes from Thinopyrum elongatum, assembly GCA_011799875.1. Taxonomy (NCBI): domain Eukaryota; kingdom Viridiplantae; phylum Streptophyta; class Magnoliopsida; order Poales; family Poaceae; genus Thinopyrum; species Thinopyrum elongatum. The sequence goes on from CM022297.1 coordinate 427,200,510, forward strand.
GTGTTCTTGGAGCATCTTCATACCCCGTCAGTTCAAGAAGACCCCTTTACGGGCGAACCCCCACAACCGATAAGTTCAATCAATCCGACTGAGATTGAAGTCCCAGCTGTAGTCGACTTGATCATGGAGGTTTTAGTGATCACTCCCGACTGGACGGTGCCTTATATCGCATATCTGCTCAGGCAGGAGCTCCCACAGGATGAAGATGGGGCCTGCCAGATCGTCCATAGATCCAAAGCATTCATAGTGATAAGTGGACAGCTCTACAGAGAAAGTGTTACCGGAGTAGCTCAGCGTTGCATTTCCCCAGAAGAAGGTCGACTGATCTTAAATGAGATTCACTCGGGGACCTGTGGTCACCACGCGTCCTCTCGGACCATCGTGGCCAAAGCATACCGAGCGGGGTTTTATTGGCCGCGTGCGAATGAGATGGCTAAAGATATAGTCGACAAGTGCGAAGGCTGCCGGTTTTACTCAAACATGTCTCACAAGCCTGCATCTGCCTTGAAGACTATTCCACTCGTCTTGCCATTTGCAGTTTGGGGGTTGGACATGGTCGGACCTTTCAAGACCGGCAGAAGCGGTTTCACTCATTTGCTCGTAGCAGTCGACAAGTTCACCAAATGGATCGAGGCCAAGCCTATCAAGAATCTTGACTCAAGCACTGCCATTAGTTTCATCAGAGAGCTGATATTCCGATATGGGGTCCCTCACAGCATTATCACAGATAACGGCTCCAACTTTGATTCTGATGAGTTCCGGGCATTCTGCGCTTCCCAAGGCACTCGGGTCGACAACGCATCCGTTGCGCACCCGCAGTCGAATGGACAGGCAAAAAGAGCGAATGGCTTGATCCTGCAAGGGCTGAAACCCTGATTGATGCGTGACCTCAAGCACGCAGCTGGAGCTTGGGTGACTGAGTTGCCATCTTTCCTATGGGGATTGAGAACGACTCCCAACCGGTCGACTGATCGAACCCCTTTCTTCATGGTATATGGTGCAGAAGCTGTGCTTCCGAGTGATTTGTTGCACAATGCACCCCGAGTAGAACTTTTCTCAGAGGCTGAAGCAGAACAGGCACGCCAGGACGCAGTTGATCTCCTAGAGGAGGAACGAGAGATGGCTCTGATCCGGTCGACCATTTATCAACAAGACCTGCGTCGATTCCATGCCCGGAATGTCAGAGGCCGAGCATTTCAGGAAGGAGACCTTGTGCTTCGAGTGCACCAGAAACGGCCTCACAAGCTCGCTCCGGCCTGGGAAGGGCCCTTCATCATCACCAAGGTGCTCCACAACGGGGCGTATCACCTTTACAACGTAGCCAAGAAAGAAGACGAGGCACACTCGTGGAGTGCGGATTTGCTCCGCCGCTTTTATACCTAAACACTCGGATCAGCGAGTTGTAATAAGAATCCTTCAGTTTGCTTATCAAAGACATGATTTTTGCAGTATCTTAATGATTGTTTTCACATAAGCGGGTGTGTTCAAATCCCCCAGTGGGTGGCTTAGCCGCGAACCCGATTCGCCTAAGTTTCAAAAAATACTCCGAGTGAAGAGCAACCCTCTCACTCGGGGGCTTAGCCGCGAACCCAATTCGCCTAAGTTTCAAAAACATACTCCGAGTGAGGAGCAACCCTCCCACTCGGGGGCTTAGCCGCGAACCCGATTCGCCTAAGTTTCAAAAACATACTCCAAGTGAGGAGCAATCCTCCCACTCGGGGACTTAGCTGCGATCCCGTACTCACCTAAAATTCTAAAATGCTCCAAGTGAAGAGCAACCCTCTCACTCGGGGGCTTAGCCGTGAACCCGATTCGCCTAAGTTTCAAAAATACTCCGAGTGAAGAGCAACCCTCTCACTCGGGGGCTTAGCCGCGAATCCGATTAGCCTAAGTTTCAAAAACATACTCCGAGTGAGGAGCAATCCTCCCACTCGGGGGCTTAGCCGCGAACCCGATTCGCCTAAGTTTCAAAAACATACTCCGAGTGAGGAGCAATCCTCCCACTCGAGGACTTAGCTGCGATCCCGTACTCGCCTAAGTTTCAAAAACATACTCCGAGTGAGGAGCAATCCTCCCACTCGGGGGCTTAGCCGCGAACCCGATTCGCCTAAGTTTCAAAAACATACTCCGAGTGAGGAGCAATCCTCCCACTCGGGGGCTTAGCCGCGAACCCGATTCGCCTAAGTTTCAAAAACATACTCCGAGTGAGGAGCAAATCCCACTCGGGGACTTAGTGCGATCCCGTACTGCTAAGTTTAAAAATCTCCGAGTGAAGAGCAACCCTCTCACTCGGGGGCTTAGCCGCGAACCCGATTCGCCTAAGTTTCAAAAATACTCCGAGTGAAGAGCAACCCTCTCACTCGGGGGCTTAGCCGCGAATCCGATTCGCCTAAGTTTCAAAAACATACTCCGAGTGAGGAGCAATCCTCCCACTCGGGGGCTTAGCTGCGAACCCGATTTGCCTAAGTTTCAAAAACATACTCCGAGTGAGGAGCAATCCTCCCACTCGGGGACTTAGCTACGATCCCGTACTCGCCTAAGTTTCAAAAACATACTCCGAGTGAGGAGCAATCCTCCCACTCGGGGACTTAGCTGCGATCCCATATTCGCCTAAGTTTCAAAAACATACTCCGAGTGAGGAGCAATCCTCCCTCTCGAGAGCTTAGCCGCGAACCCGATTCGCCTAAGTTTCAAACACATACTCCGAGTGAAGAGCAACCCTCTCACTCGGGGGCTTAGCTGCGATCCCGTACTCGCCTAAGTTTCAAAAACATACTCCGAGTGAAGAGCAACCCTCTCACTCGGGGACTTAGCTGCGAGCCCGACTCGCCTAAGTTTTGAAAATACTTTGAGTGAAGAGCAACCCTCCCACTCAGAAGCTTGGCTGCGCACTCTGAGCTGCGTCACAAGAACAGCGCATGATTGCACTCTGAGCTCCGCCACAAGTACAACGTCCCGTTGCACCCTGAGCTGCGCAAGTACAACGTCTACTCCAAGTGGAGAGCAATCCTCTCACTCGGAGACTCCGTTGCGATCCAAGATTCGCCTGAGTCAAAAAATTCGAAAGCAATACGGACAAAGCAACTGCATCCAAATAAAAGCAACTAACTTCGGATAAATCCACGAAGGTTCGGAAGTACTCGGGCGTCAAGCCCGAAAGAGTTTAACAATTACAGAATCACTCGGCATTCCGAGGCAAAAGAGGGTAAAGTTATCAAGTTTTTCGCTCGGCAGGAGGAGGACTTGCTGGCTCGACGAAACTGTCAAGATCGATGCCATCTGCAATGCGAGTGGCTGCGTCGATGAAGGTCTCCATGAAGGATTGGAATTGAAGCTTCTTGGTGTTGGCGACCTTAAGAGCCGCCAGCTTCTCTTCTTTGACTTCCTTGCAATGAACGCGGATGAGTGACAAAGCCACGTCAGCACCGCAGCGGACAGCTGACTTCTTCCACGCCTGCACTCGGTCCGGGATGCTGTTGAGTCGAGTCATCAATGACTCAAGGTCATTCAGGAGCACATCCTCTGGCCATAACTCCTTGTCGATCCGGGACAACGCGACCTTCAGTCGAGCAACGTAATCCAAGACACTGGCAAGGCGAGATTCCAATCGGAGCACGTTCATTGCAGCTTCGTCCTTGACGGGAGAGTTGATAGGGTCCAAGCCTGTCTCGATTCGCCCAGTTTCTTCCTCGAAGTTCTGAGAGAATTCTGCACACACGAAAGGTGTTAAAGTGACAGTAATATAATGGAAAAGTTCTCGGCAGTCAGTCAGAAAGTACCTTCAAGCATGAGGAACATCTTCTTGGCAAGACCTCCCAGATAAGTTTCCAGTTCATCTCTCTTCCGAGTGAGAACATCAACCTTGTCTGCCAAAACCACCTTCTCCTCCTTCAGCTGCACGACTTCCTTCTTCGCTTCATCAACAGCGGTTTTCAACTTGGCGTTCTCTTCTTCCAACTTTCCGACTGAAGCCAGCTTCTTGTCGGCAAGTTCAGTCTTCTCCCACGCCGTCTTCTGCGCCGCTGCAAGGTCAAGATCCTTCCGCTCCAGAGCCTGCTTCATTTTGTCTAAAGAAATAACATTCCTCAGACGAGCTTGGAGTTGACTGTTTTCACTACGGACATCTGCTTGAGTGAAGTCACTCGGTTCAAAGAATGGAAAGGAAAATATGACAAGGCAAGTAGTCAGTGAGTTGTTACCTCCCATGGCGACTGCTTCACCGTGAGCCTTCTTCAGGTTCTCCTTGGCCAACTCCAGATCGAGGTTGAGTTGAATCTATTTCCTCTCCAAATCAGCAAACTTAGATCCAAGCTCACAGGATTTCTGCAATCAATAAACAAGACATGTCAGTCGACAGAAACAAGGATCGGTCACTTCCGGGTGAAATGATGCAAGATCGGATTATTACGACCAAAAGAGTTCTAAGACTACTGCCGAATCAAACATTCAACAGCAGTCTCGGGGACTACACCTATTGGGTGCACTTGGCGTGCCCCCACTGGTTCGATTTCCCACTCGGCATGGTCTGCCCAGCGCGAGTGGAAGGAATAAAAAAAACAGAGATTGGAAAGTTTTAAGACCACCGCCGACTGCCAGCAGTCAACAGTGGTCTCGGGGACTACACCCAGTGGGTGCACTCGGTGTGCTCCCACTAGACCAAAACTTCACTCGACACGACCTGTCTAACCCGAGTGAAAAGAGCTACGCACAGCTACATGACGCACCCAGTGGGTGTAAAGATGCAAGAAACAGATCGACATCTTATGAATAATAAAGCAGCAGTTTTCAAGTAGCATATCCTAACAGAGCAAAGATCAAACCGAAAGCCGATCGGAAATCAACTTACAGTCCCACTTACTCGGACGTTGGTTTGAAGGGCAGAGCTGGCATCATAGGCGGCCTTGCTGGTTTCGTACGCCACCTTCATTCGGTCCATCATTAAGCCTGCTTGGATCATGGATTCCTTGGCAGCGCCTACTTGGTCCTCCGGGACGTGGTGGGCAACAAATGGAGGGGTTAGTGGAACAGACAAGGTAGCCGGAGGAGCTGAAGCTTGAACTTGCACAGTTGGAGCAGGGACTTGGGCAGTCGACGCCGAAGGCTGGTCAGCCGACAAAGGATCAGCAAAAGAAACAGAAGTCCGAACTAGATCACCAAGTTGTGGAATGACTGGTTCTGATGTCGATGTCGAGTGAGACACTTTGCTGGCAGGCACCTTCTTGCTCAGAGTCCTGCTCTTCCTCCCGGTGTTCCTTTGTGGCGCTTCTTCATCATCGTCATCATCTGGAAGCTGAATAACATTTGTTGGCACTGCAAAACACTCGGCCGTAAGAGTTCGGTCGACCGTCGGAACAGTTGGCAAAGTAAGAGAAGGGCTGTGGAGCTGTACCTGCCCGAGAACTGGCCACGTCTGCAGTTTCCGCGTCATCTTGCTCCTTGTCAATATCCATGGACGTCCCAGAAGTAGCAGCGCTGAAAGTTCCCAATTTCACTCAGTCAAACAAGAAGAGAAGTTCCCGATCAAAACGAAAACAGAAAGAAGAAATACTCACGCTGAGGCGACAGGCACAGCCACCTTGATCCTAGGCAGGGCCTTCTGAGGTTTGGACGCGGCAATTTTGGCCTGCTTGGGAGCCTTTTCTGATGGATCGGGAGTGGACGTCCGAGTGCGCTTCGAGACTTGTGTACTCGGATCATGCGACTGCTTGGAGCGCCGCTCAGAGCGGGGCGGCGAGTCGACTTCCTCGCTGCTACTAGAGTCTTCGCTGTCCTCTTCGCTTTCATCTTCAGATTGCCAGTCAGCACTTTCGCCGTCACTTTCCACTCCCTCATGGTACTGCTCTCCGTTTGGCATCGAGTACATCTTGGTATAAATCTGCACGGCAAAAATTAACAAGTATCAGTCGGGTTCAAGAGCAAGTTGCAGATTGAAAACACTCGGTATACTGAGTCCGACCTCTTCTGGCTCGTTGTCGGCGTCGAATGGCAGAATCCTCCTGGATCCCCTGGGGTTATCCTTGTTTCCAGTGATGCTCCGCAGCCACTGAGCCACTGTCTCCTCGGCAACCTCCTCTGGGTGGACCCGAGCGGTGTCTGCGGGGCCCGAATACATCCACATCGGATGATCACGGGCCTGAAGAGGTTGAATGCGTCGACTGAGGAACACCTCCAACAGATCCATGCCAGTCACACCCTCCCGGACTAAGTTAACGACTGCGTCGACTAAAAGGGACACCTCGCCTTTCTCTTCTGGGTTCACAACTAGTGAAGAAGGTTGGCGGAGTCTCTCCATAGTGAAAGGGGGAAGGCTGGTCGACTGACCAGGAGTCGGGATGTCTTTGCAGTAGAACCAGGTCGACTGCCATCCTCTAACTGACTCGGGAAAGGTCATGGGAGGAAAAGTACTCCTACCTCTGATTTGAATCCCTAACCCCCCGCACATTTGGACCACGTGCATCTTTTTATCAGTCGGGTTAGCCTTTTTCACCGACTGAGAACGGCAAGTAAAGATATGTTTGAATAGGCCCCAATGCGGCTGGCAACCAAGGAAGTTCTCGCACATGGAGACAAATGCGGCGAGATATGAGATTGTGTTGGGTGGAAAGTGATGGATCTGAGCGCCAAAGAAGTTTAGAAAACCCCGGAAGAACGGATGCGGTGGCAGAGAGAAACCCCAATCGATGTGGGTGGTGAGGAGGACACACTCACCCTCACGTGGCTGGGGCTCAGATTCATTCCCCGGCAACCTCCAGGACCCGTGAACAATCAAGCCGTCATTGGCAAGATTCTCCAAGTCCTCCCTCACAACAGTGGAGCGGATCCAGTCCCCCTGGATCCAACCAGGCGGCAGACCGGACCGCGACGACGACCCCCGAGCCGTCTTCTTGCCCTTCGCCGCCGCCGTCTTCTTCGCGCGCTCCAGGGCCGCTGTCTTCTCCTTCACCATGGCGACGGAGCTCGAGAGGAACCAGCGAAGGCGTAAGGCGCAGGAAGCAGTGATGTGGAGAAATGGAGAGAAAGGGGAACGAATGAGGAGCACTGTTCATTGCTTTGGCCCCGACGCTTTTATGGGGACGCTTCCAAGTGATTGACCCGTGGGCCCGAGAGATCCTGTCGCATCCCGCAACAGACGCTCGCTCGATACGTGGCGAAAAGGCGGCGCAGAAATCGAGGCACCCCTGCCTACCCGTCCCGCTTACTGCGCCACGCTCCGTTCCGCGCGCTTCTCCAAAATTTCGAATCCCGTGAGATCCAGGAACTGCAGAGCAATCAATCGCACCAAAGATTTTGCGCTCTGATTCACTCGAAGATTTTCAGCATAATTCACTCAACGATCTCGGGAGCCAGAATCGATCAAGGCGACTGATGCAGAGTTAAAGTTTCAATGTGTTACCCAGGCTTTGGTGAGACACCTCCGAAGCATAAGATCGAGTCGGAACCAACTTCAACCCTTCTTCACTCGGACCTCAATCCATTCGGGGGCTAATGACGATGACATGTACCTAGGGTAGGGTCATAGACATGACCGAGACGCCCTACCCAAGGACACTGCTCAAGAGTCAAGGACACTCAAAGTACAACTGAGGATACCGACTGAGATCACCTTGGAGTGCAATCCACTCGACCAGCTATCCCACTCGGACACCCCAATTCCACTCGACAAAGTTAGAGTCACTCGACCATACGAAGAATCACTCGGAGTACAGAAGACCTACAGTCAACCCAAGATGGCAACGGTCAGGCATTCACTCCGTAGTCATAAAGATCATTAATAGCAGGCGTTACCAGTAACGCCCCTGCCTTAACTCACATTGAACCCTATGTAACCGAGGGCTGGAGGGGCCTGGCGTACTCTATATAAGCCACCCCACTCCTCTGGCACAAGGGTTCGCACCCTCTGTAACTCACACGCATATTCCAGTCGACCAGCCTCAGGGCATCGAGACGTAGGGCTTTTACCTTCTCCAAGAGTGGCCTGAACTCGTAAACTCGCGTGTACAATCTCACCGTAGCTTGGACCTTGCCTCCTCCTACGTACCCCCTATTCTTACTGTCAGACTTAGTACCACGACAATCACTTTTTTTTTCTTTTGACAAGATGGCACGACCAAGTTGATGGTGCATGTGCATGCTTCAAACGTACGTCTTCCTTGCCTCACGGTACAAGCTATGGCATTATATTTTGTTGAGCAGATACTGAAAACAACAGACAAGTGTTGAAGTTCATAGATATATGTACGATGTAAGTTTTGATCTATCGATCGAATGGAACTTAATTATGGTACGAGGTGTGTGTATATATACGAAGTTAGAGTTCAATTAATCTTCGCATGAGAATGACGAACAAAGGCGTAGGCATACCTATAATATATGTAGTTTTCTAAACAAAAAAATGAAATATAAACTAAAAGACAATAAAAATAATAAAGTTTTATAATAGATAATTAATTAGTGGCATTTGTATAACTCATTAAGAAGAAAAAACTTGCACACAACTTTGCACTTTAAATATGCAAATTATAAGTATATAATAGTGAACTTTTTCAAAGAGAGAGAGAGAGAGAGGTGTTAGACACACGTTCAAATTGAGATTCGAACCCCCACTGGGAGGCACCACCACGATCTGGCCACTGGGCTATGGCCCATCCATATATAGGGTCATTTTTAGACTCTAGTGTAACTTACACATATACTGTATAGTACTTGCATGTATACATTTTCACTCATCCAAGATGTTAAAAACCCATGTACAAAAAGAAAATTTGACTAAAAAGTAAAAAACAAAAATGCATACAAAAAAACATGCAATGTGTAACATGCTTCAAGCCAATAGGAAAGTCGAGTTACCTCAAACAGGGGCAAGTCCAAAAATTCATCCTAAATAAAAGTTACTCCAAACAAGGGCAAGCCAACAATCAGCTTAAGAAGCCAGGAAACAATACAAGGAAAAAACACGAAGTAAAAGAATCAACAGTGAGAAAATGGACTTGCCAAAATTTAAAAAAAAGGGGCAACCTGCATATAGCTAAATGAAATTGGTGTTCGACATTTTTCCATTGAGAAGTTGTGTGATGCATTCGCAAAAAAAGGAGGGGGGGGGGGGGGGGGGGGGGGGAGGGGATGACTTTTCTCATTATGAAGAACTCACTGGATTGGCCAGAGTAGAGATTAGCAAATGCGCCGCGCCGCGCCGTTGTTTATCTGTTTTCCTTTCATTTATCTTCTTTCTTGGGATTGGTCCATCTGAAAAATTGTTTGGGCTAAGGCCTACTGGCCACGGAACCAGTGAGGCACAGAAAGCTAGGTACCATTGTGGATGGCAGACCCTATTTGGCGCACGGGTCGCAGCCTAGCGCCCACGCGCACACCCCCCATCCTATTCTGTTTTTTTCTCTTTTCCTTTTTCGTTTTCTCCTTTCTCTTTTATTTTTTTCATTTTCCTTTTTGTTTATTTTTTCCAAATTCACAATCATTTTCGGAAATCTGAAAACATTTAGTTTTTTCAAATTTAAACATTTTTCAAATCAGCGAGCATTTTTGGAAATTCAATTTCTGCTCATCGAAAAAAATGTTCATGATTTTTAAAAAAAAATCATTATATTAAATAATGTTCGTTTAATTCTAAAAATGTTCTTGAATTCAAGATTTGTTCTTAATTTCAAATCTTCATTGAATTTAAAATTTGTTCATCAAATACAAAACATGTTCATCAAAATTTAAGAAATGTTTATTCAAAATTGAAATTTTGTTCATCAAAATACAAAACATGTTCATATAATTTCAAAATGGTTCATGAAATTTTAAAAAAATTCATCCCAAATTAAAACTTTGTTCATCAAAATAAAAAATGTTCTTCAAAATTCAAAAATGTTCATTTTTAAAAAATTGTTATCATTTTTTTAATTCGTGAACATTTCGAAATTTTGTGAACATTTACTTGCATTAATGAATATTTGTTGGTATCTATTTTTTCCGTATCCTGATCTTTTTAAAGATGCAAAAAGAGAAAGAAATCACAAAAACCCTCCAAAAACAACAAAACAGGGAGCCAGTCCCGCACCTGGACCGGCCCAAGGTAGCTCGTGGGATGGGGGTGCCCTATTTCCCAACGCGCAGTGTTGTATAGGAGCCCCTTTCGTGGACACTGCACCCTTTACACATCAAAGGTCGCAAACTGTGCAGCCACCGAGTGAGCCCAACGACTCAAGCACGAGTCCTCTTGCATTTTCCTTAACACAGTGCAATTGATTTCGCTCACATCCACAAGCATTCACTCATATCTATGAACGCACACACACGCATTATGCCCCTATTAGCATCTCCGAGAAACCGAGCCAGTATAGCATCTTGAGATTGATGAATTTACCACATGTGCCTCATAGTCAACGGGAATGTCTTCTCCCACTGAACGAATATTGGCGAAAAATCTGAACTAAATCCAGAAAAATACGAGCACCAATGTCAAGTCTAGGACTTAAACTCTAATGGGCTAGGGATATCAATGTTCTCCTAACCATCCAACCACAGGTATGTTGTCCTGCTAATCGGAAGCATGGTATGCTATATATTTGTGCTGCCGAATTTGCACTGCTATATACTCCCTCCATCCTATAATAAATGGTGCCGATTTAGTACAATACAATCGGCTAATTTGTACTAAATCGGTGGCACTTATTTTGGGACAGAAGGAGTATCTGCTACTGGTGAATGTGTGTCTATACATCTGTGCTGCTGATGAACGTGAGCTTCCTAGATGAACGTGTGCTTGCTACTAATAAAACACACGGTGAACGATTTCAATTTTTTAAGACCCACTTGACACACTTGAAATACTTTTAGGATCTCCAGCATCGACGCACCCGCTCACCTTTTACGATGGCCTTGTTTACCCAGGACCCGTCTGTAGGCAGGTACACAACCCCCCCCCCCCCCCCCTCCCCGCGTCGACGTCGTCCATGGCGGACTCCACGCCTGGCAGGTGTTCGATCAAAATGCCATTGAGCTTTTTTTTCAAGGCCATGTCTTTTTTTATAGCATGAAGGATGGCGGGGTACTTGAGCATGGAAGATGAGTTGTTATGCGATGTGTGGTTGATCGTATCCGGAGCAGAGTGGGGCTCTTCTAGCAGCGTCTGCATGTTTCGTTTCATGTGCGAAAGCACATTTGCGCCCTACAAAATGCACATCATCCAACAACGCAATGTGAGGTCATTATCGTATGGATGGTACGTCATCCAGACCATCGTCACCAAGTTTTGTGACGCGGTTGCTCGGTTAGAGGCAAGGTGGCCATTGCGCGCGGTAGCGGAGGAGATCGTAAGTTTTGCTTCTTTCTTGGTTAACTTGTCGATTAAATCATTCATTCATTTAATGTTGCTCTACACACTGTGTAGCCCGTACGCGATGCCATGACGTACCATAGGATAGAGGGATGGTCATTTACGCACATACACTGTTGGATGAAGCTGAAAAGGCAGTATGTGTGTGACGACATGATCTGTTCATGAAAAACTTGATGAACATCTGGTTAATCTCGTTGAATCTAAACTATTGTTGTATTAGACTTATTTGCATGTTATGTATGGATGATTTGTGCTATTTTCTATCTGAAGTTTGATGAAATCTGTTGTGTTTACATCAATTTCATTTGGTTAGTTAAAACAGTGTTTAAAATGTATGCATGCAGCAGCCTTGGATGACCGGTTTCGTATCCATGTCCATGGACTAATCATTCCTGCCCGTGAACGAATGTGAAAGCAAATTTGTGGGTCAGCGATTGGAGATGGACGGGAGTTGTTAGGGCTAGGAACGGCAGCAGCAGCACTAGTACAGATAAAACTATGGGTAGGACGGCTACCGGTCGTAGAGCACTACTACTGTACTGTGCGGCTGTAGATGTGCACGGTTGCCTAGTGTCTAGTCTAGACGTGTGACCACGAATGGGAACAATGAGTAGCTGCAGCTGGGGTAGCTACTCTCGGTTGGTGAGCGTGCGCATCGCGTTCCCACGGGTGCGTTCTCCAGGACGGTTTGTTGTCTGAAGGGCATTGCGTAAGCTGGCAGTACAGTAGTAAGACTCAAGTTACCGAGTGTGTCGTCAGTAGATTACCCCTTTTTTTTTTGCGGGTGAGTAGATTACCCTATTGCTGCTACTACTAGTTTCCCTTTTCCAGTTCAATGGCGTGTTTGCTGTTGAACAGTTTATCAGATGGGCTTGGAAGATCTAACCAGTATTTTTTTTTTCCTGTAACCTCAAATAAATGACGCCACAGCTAGCGCGGGATAGCAAACATCGCGAAACAGTTTCAGCCTGAATGTGCCCAACCCCTAGGACTGCCAAGTCCTAGCTATAGTTTCCATTCCGTGGCAGTGTACAGTAGCCACTAGGCAGCGTGCTCTTGGCCTGCTGGGGCGTCGATAGGCTGGAGCAGACGACTTTTCTCTTTACAAAAGAACTCGTTGGACTAGCACCAGTGCTGCTAGATGATTAGCAAAAGCGCATGCAGCAGCCGCAAAACTTTTTTGACCGTCAGTCTGTTTCGCTTTCCCTGGTCTTCCTTGCTTGCCCTGTGATCGGCGGCCCAACTCCAAGTTCTTGGGCTAGGGCCTAGTGGCTCCACGACCAGCGACCGGGGAGGCCTGTAGGGCACTGCACTTCACATTGGGCGCACGAAGAAGATGCTTCAAATGTGGGTGGAGTCAGCACGAGTCTTTTGCACTTTTTTTTACGAGTGACCTTCCTCGAAAGGCAGTAAACACGGGCAAAGTGCACGCGCGGGTTGCAGCAAATTCAAAGAAGACTGATAATACAGGTTTAGATACTTGAAAAAGAATCATCTAGGTTTCGATATTATATCAGAAATATGTTATATTTGATCTATAAATGTCCAGTGGAGTGACGGGGTCTTCTGTAAACTTGGCACGCCTTACATCACATACGTAGATGTAGATCGGATTGTGAAAAAAGCATGGATTGCAGACAAGAGACAACCTATCATCATCAACTCGGTCTTCTGTAGGGGTGGAGATAGAATACTACCAATCAAGTTATTTTGAAAGCAGCCCCAGAAAATTACAAAGAATTGTTTATTAAAAGACCGTTGAGACGTGAACACAAGCAAGACACACGGCTACTCTAGGTCTTCAGTGTTGAAGGACCAAAATGTCGCCCCGGGTGAAGCAACCCTCCATCAGAAACTCCAATGATGGCAAAGAAACTCGGTGATCGACAACATTGCTATTTATACTAACAGAGATTGCTCCATCATGATTAACACAGTAACATACGCCAATGAAGCTATATCAAGATCTAATCAAGGTGCTTAAGGATCTAAAAGAGGCTTATGGAACTCGCACGATCATGCTCAAGAAGATTGACCGTAATCAAAGCCAGATTGTACATATGTTAACTAGACATACTAGATTTCGCGCGCGCGTGGGGGGGGGGGGGGGGGGGGGGGGGGGGGGATTGTTGATTGCATTAACATCTCAACTTTGTTTTGCAACTTGTCACATTAGAAGTAAAGATTCGCATTCCCTGGAACCCCACAAAAAGGCACTCTCCAAAACCAACAATTGGGGTGGGAGACATGGAATGAATGTCCCACAGGAGGTAATGGGTGGTCAATTGATTTGGAATGGTCAATATCGTTCTGGTTCGACCAGTTGGTGTCCAACTCCAGTTATTGAATTTCTTACATTAATAACTGGGCATCCCCAACCTAAAATCATAAAATCATTCTTCTCACATGAGCATGGTACTCTCACGAGGTAAAGATTAGTAGATAAACGCCTCTCAATTTCTCTGCAACCCCACACCACTCTCAAATCACGATCCCTATACACACATTCCTTCCTATTCCCCCTTCCATAACACAAATATCCCCCAACGAAGGTGACACATATTGTGTCGGTGGTTAGTAAGATTAATGCGAGTGGTGACATTAGCTAGTGAAGTGCTTGCTCCCGCAGGAGAGGTTGGGATCCCCCAAGTATAAGGGTGATGTAACCTAGCAGCAAGTATTTTCCTCGGTTAGAAAACCAAGATTATCAATCTAGTAGGAGTCACCTAGCAAAACAAAGTGAGCGGTACCTGCACAGAAAACACGCTTGTCCCCAACACACCAAGAGGGTTGTCAAGCCCCTTATCTTGCTAGTTTCAAGATTAAACGCAAATGATAAGATAGTTCGTAACAATGGAAAATAAAAGGAAATAGGGTAGCAGAGAATATATTTGTTTTCAGTAAATGAGAATAGACTCAAGGGGTCATAGATTCACTAGTGACATCTTTCTCAAGCGTACAAGTGTGGTGTGGTGAAAGAATTACAGTTGGGCAATGATTAAATAACAATATTTATATTTATGACTATGATCATTCATGTTATAATCTCATATAGGCATTACGTCTGTGATAAGTAGACCATTACTCCAACTGTATCTACTCCTAATGCTCCACCCAAAGACCACTATCCAGCATGCATCCCGAATTTTAAGTTTACAAGAAACACAACATTGCAATAAGCATGATAACATAATGTAGCCAGCAAAACATCAATCAATATAACGAGACACCATCGTTTTATCCTTACTAGAAATAATACAATACATGTCTTCGCCCTTATTGTCACTGGGTTAGAGCAACGCAAGATTGAACCCACTACAAAGCACCACTCCCTCTGAAGAAAAACCCATCAAACTTGGCCAAAGAAGACAGATAGATTGGAGAGCATGCAAAACTATTTAATTATACAACAAGAAAACCTCAAAAGATTCAATTGTATTCAATAAACAATCTGAATATAAAATGACAATTCATCGTATCCAACAACCACACCACCGATTACATCAAAATGATCCATCATGTGAGGCAGCTCGCCAAAACATGGTATTGAAGATCCAAAAGAAGAGAGAATCATCTAGCTACTACTATGGACCATAAGGTCCTAAGAAACTACTCGCACATGGTCTTGGACCCTAAGCTACATGTGTTCATAGAGCAACAACATTTATGATAAGTGGCATAAGTGGGGCGCGGTAATTGAGGCATCGTCTGCGCCTCCCACTACGTCTGCAAAAGTGCATGTTAACCAATAGGGGTCAAGCGTGGGGACCTACGGACTTCCTACAAAAATGTTGTTGAACCTCTTGTAGAAACGGTTTTGATGGTTTCTTACGGATCAACAGATCATAGGCTCAATTTCACAAGATCCCGGCGGATTCAGGGGTTAATGATGATGTTATCTTCCACCGAGTAGGCCCACGGTGACCTAAAACCCAGCAAAGGCCCACAAAGACCCAAGCCCGCATTCATCAAGTACCAATGTACCATCCTGCATGGAGGGGATTTGCTCACTCGGGGAATGCTACGCGAGTGGAGATTTCCATCACTCGACTAGGATTGAGAAGGACACATCTTCATTCGGGCGCATTTCACACCGATGGAAGCGGCCCAAAGGACAAAGGCTTTAAATGGAACATCACTAAAACCTTGAAGCCTGACATCACATCTAATTACGATGACGCCCATTAACTCCCGTAGTGAGCAGGCATTATTAGACTTTGATTGACCTGTACCATAACAAAACTAGGAGGCATCAAACTCTATAGAAGCGCCTCCCTGGTTCCTACTTATTGCTTCAAAAATTTGTAAACACACACTTTTACGCAAGAATATGGTTACGGATTTAGCTCCACCACGAGGGGCCTAAACTTGTATACCTGTTGTGTCATCCCATGTGTCTCGCTAGATCAAGCCTTGTTTCTCCCCATCTTACTGTGATATTTCACACGACGACATTGGTAATGACAATGCCTGTCGGTGCCATGTCCCTCTTTTGGGGGGGGGGGGGGGGGGGGCGTTGTTGTGGTCCTCCTATCCACATCAGGGCTTCGGGTGAAAAACCTTGACCATATTTTGGCGTGTTGGCGATGGTGTGTGCCGTTGTCACCCCCTTGGGGGCATCACCATGGAGTTCAAGTTCACTCTGATTGCTTCTCCTCGGCATCGTCCGGCGACCTCGGATCCTTTCTCGATACCCCATCGGCTCTGGCAAGAGGCGATCCTGGAGGCTTCCAATCTTTTACACTCGATGTTCGTAGCATCGCTCTTTGTCCTCGGTGTTTGCAGGCAGTATCAGCGCTCCACAACCCAAGCGACATTATGTTGATCCTCTCCGAACTCCGGCGACAGCTTAGTGTGTGCGTTCCATCGAAGTCCAGTAGTCTCTCTTCGAGGTGTGAGTTCTTTTCTTGTTAATAGCCTAGGGTGCTTCTTGGTAGGGTGTGGGCACTCTTGTATTCTGGTTTTTATATTTGATCCACTTTGTAAGAGAATTTCCTCATCACCTTGTATGGGTTAAGCCGTTGTGCTTTATATATAAAGCGGGGCGAAATCCTTTTTCAATACGAGTTGGTAGGATCATGCGGCATTGCTTCTCGGAGGTGAGCGGTCTGTATATCAGGGCGACGTCGTTGGATGAGTTGGTGTGACGGTCGTGGTTTGCGCGTGGCTTCGCTGTGTAGCTTCGGCTACAGGCAGTCGGGTCATGCGGCGTTCCAATTCAAAGGCGAGCAATGGTATGTCGGTGTGACGACTCCGAGAGGTTGTGTTGGCCGATTATACCTGGTGCTGCGAGGGTGGTAAGGTCGTCGGCATGGTCGACATGATATGCAAGGTCGGTCTGGCAGGTACGTCAATGCGGCGATCTCAGATGTTTGACGCAAACATTTTGTGGTCTGCAGGCGATTGTCTCATGTAGCATTCATGGGCTACAAGGCGTCCAAATCGTGCGTCGTCGCAGCTCATGTGCGAGGAGGGAAGTTGGAGCAGTGACTCCAGATCAAGCGTTTGTTTGTTGCGATTGGTTGGTTGCTTGTGCGGTTCTTTGGCCTGATTTTCCTTATAAACATGATCAATTTGTTTGGTTTTAGATTTTCTTTCCGTCATGGTTTGAAACAATTTTACCCGCAAAAAAAATCAAAACATTTGTTTAGGTTTTGGATTCAGTTTTCCTTATAAAATGCATCACTCCCATGGCATTTTGACCACTTTTAGTACTCCCCTATTCTAAAAAAGAACTAAAAATCGAACTTTGTTCTAACAAAGCTAACAGTTTTGCATGAAGCATTTTTTACCTGGCGCTTGCCCTGGCAGGGGCGATGGTTCTATCTTTGCTACAAGCCTGATGTACTGTCGAGAGAAGGAGAAGGGATGAGTCATCCAGCTGGCTGTTTTTGCAGTCTGTTCCTTGCTTGTTAGGATCAGACGCCTACACCGCTAACGTCCCAGCGCGCGTCTTGCGCGACTGGTTTTCTGTCCTGCACAGCTCTGCCTCCTTGCAAACTACTGTGATTGGTTTTTGTTTCTTAGTGTATTGGCGAGCTCCGACCCGGGTGTCGACCGGTCGCAATGAAAATTTTATGTTGGAATTGTCGTGGGATGATGAAGCATGTGGCGGTTCGTTCGCTCTTGGGAATCCAAGGGCGGATTACACCAGATGTAATTTTTTTGTCTAAAGCACATCTGAGTAAAGCATAGGTAGAAAAGCCCAGGAGGTGATTGGGGTTTGAGGTAATGGCAGTATCGGAAAGCGATGGTAGAAGTGGTGGTTTAGTAATGTTTTGGTACATCAAGCTGGGAGTCACATCCTCGGAAGTGCAGGCCAACTTCATTGACATTAGGATAAATAAAGGGAGCATTGCGGCTTGGCGATTTATTGGACTTTATGGACAACCACGCGAGGAGAGGAAGCACTTAACATGGGATTATGTAAGACAAGTCCATGCAATGATGGACATGCCATGGTTGTTTGTAGGAGATTTTAACGAAATTATCCATGCTCATGAGAAGGAGGGAAGTGTCGTGCGTCCCCAAAGATGTATGCAACGGTTCAACGATGCCCTAGCTGATTGTGGACTGGATGATCTAGGGTACTCGGGTGACAAGTTCTTGTGGAGAGGTGGGAACATACGCGAGCGGCTAGACCGGGCAACACGTAATGTTACAAGTGTGTCAAATGAAGACTTAGACAAGTCACATCATCATCCGATTTTTATTGATACAGAATACCAGAACGGTATACAACCGAGAGGTCCTTGTGGCCCTCGTAAATTTGAGGCGTGATGGCTGGCTGAGGAAGATGTAGAAACAAGTGGCTTGGGATAAATGCAAGCAATGGGCATATCACATTTTTCAGAAAACATAACAGATGTCCATAGCGCTCTCCATCGTTGGGACAAGGAGGTCCTCAAGGGACCGAGAACCAGGCTGCGAGAACTACACAAGAAACTAAATGAAGTTCTTTCGGGACTGCTGAGTGATGATGAAGTGGTGAGACAACATAATTTGCACCTACAGATCCAGAAGCTACTTGAAAAATAAGAAATATATTGGCTACAATGTGGCCGGGTTGATTGGCTCACACGTGGCGACCAGAATACAGATTTCTTCCATTGAGCAGCTAATGCCGACGGAACAGGAATTTTATCAAGAGGATACAAAAAGAGAATGGTGAGTGGATTGAAGACCAAGAATTAATCAGAACACATGCTGCAGATTATTTCTCTCACCTCTTCACATCGGGTGTGCTAGAACCGGATGTGAATGTTATTGAGAAGGTAAAACTGAGAGTTGCTGATGCTATGAATGATGAACTGAATAAATCGTACTTGCGTGAGGAGGGTAAAAAAGCATTGTTTAAAATCGGAGATCTGAAAGCACCCGGCCTGGATGGGTTACACGCGGTATTCTACAAAAGATTTTGACATATTATAGGGGAGGATCTGGTAGATGAGGTTTTGTTGGCTGTTAATTCAAGGAAGATACTGGAGGGATGGAATAACACAACCATTGTTCTTATTCCGAAGGTTGAAAACCCAGATGTGATAACACAATTTCGGCCAATCAGCTTATGTAACGTGGTGTATTGATGACCCACAAGTATAGGGGATCAATCGTAGTCCTTTCGATAAGTAAGAGTGTCGAACCCAACGAGGAGCAGAAGGAAATGACAAGTGGTTTTCAGCAAGGTATTTTCTGCAAGCACTGAAATAGTCAGTAACATGTAGTTTGATAGCAAGATAATTTGTAACGGACAAGTAATGGTAACGGTAAATAAACTGCAGCAAGGTAGCCCAATCCTTTTGTGGCAAAGGACATGGCAAAACAGTCTCGTATAATAAGCAAAGTGTTCTTGAGGGCACACGGGAATTTCATCTAGTCACTTTCATCATGTTGGTTTGATTTGCGTTTGCTACTTTGATAATTTGATATGTGGGTGGACCGGTGCTTGGGTGCTATTCTTACTTGAACAAACTTCCCACTTATGATTAACCCCCTTGCAAGCATTCGCAACTACGAGAAAAGTATTAAGATAAAATCTAACCATAGCATTAAACATTTGGATCCAAATCGGTCCCTTACGAAGTAGCGCATAAACTAGGGTTTAAGCTTCTGTCACTCTAGCAACCCATCATCTAATAACTACTCCGCAATGCATTCCCTTAGGCCCAAATATGGTGAAGTGCCATGTAGTCGACGTTCACATGACACCACTAAGGGAATCACAACATACATATCATCAAAATATCGAACACATATCAAGTTCACATGATTATTTGAACCATGACTTCTCCCGTGACCTCAAGAACAATAGTAGCTACTCACAAATGATATTCATGCTCAAGATCAGAGGGGTATTAAATAGCATAATGGATCTGAACATATAATCTTCCACCAAATAAACCATATAGTAATCAACTACAAGATGTAATCAACACTACTAGTCACCCACAGGTACCAATCTGTGGTTCCCGTACAAAGATTGAACGCAAGAGATGAACTAGTGTTTGAGAGGAGATGGTGCTGTTAAAGATGTTGATGGAGATTGGCCTCCCAAAGATGAGAGGGTTGTTGGTAATGATGATGGCTTCGATTTCCCCCTCCGGGAGGGAAGTTCCCCCGGCGAAATCGCTCTGCCGGAGGGCAAAAGTGCTCCTGCCCAAGTTCCACCTCGAGACGGTGGCGCTCCGTCCCGAAAGTCTTCCCCTTATTTTTTCTAGGTCAAAATGACTTATATACCAGAAGACAGGCACCGGAGGTGGGCTGGGCTGACCACAACCCACCAGGGCGCACCTGGGGGGCCTGGTGCGCCCTGGTGTCTTGTGGTCACCAGGTGGCCCCCTCCGGTAGTTATTTTCTCTAGTATTTTTTTATATTCCAAAATAATTCTCCGTAAATTTTTAGCTCATTTGGAGATGTGCAGAATAGGTATGTCTGACATAGCTTTTTCAGGTCCAGAATTCCAGCTGCCGGCATTCTCCCTCTTTGTGTAAACCTCACATATTATGTGAGAAAAGGCATTAGAATTACGCCATAAAGCATTATTATGCATAAAAACATTATAAATAATAGTAGGAAATCATGATGCAAAATGGACGTTTCATGTATAAGGTGATCTCAAAACTTCTAGCTAGTCGTCTTAAACACCTCGTCTCTGATATTATCTCACCAAATCAAAGCGCCTTTGTACCGGGGCGTCTCATCACGGATAACTTTCTGGTGGCTTTTTACTCATACCACATGCCATCAAAAAGAAAACCACTGGAAAGTATGGTACGTGTGCAGTAAAGCTTGATATGCATAAGGCATATGACATAGTCGAGTGGTGCTTTCTGGAGAAGATCTTGTTGCGACTGGGCTTTATGCCTAATTGGGTGGCATTGGTTATGGAGTGTGTCAGGTCAGTAAGATATCAAGTTCATGTGAATAATGTTTTATCTGATTATTTTGTCCCTACCAGGGGGCTCAGGCATGGGGACCCACTATCACCATACGTCCATACCTGTTCTTGCATTGTGCTAAGGGACTTTCTAGTCTAATTGTACATGAGGAGGAGGCAGGTAATTTACTTGGAGTCAGGGTGTGCCGGGATGCTCCCTCGGTCTCAGACCTTCTCTTCACTGATGACTCCTTGATTCTGATGAGAGCTGATGCTGTAAATGCCACGAGTCTCAAGAGAGCACTGGATGATTATTGTGCGGCATCAGGCCACCTGGTGAGTGAGGCTAAATTGAGCATATTTTTAGCCCATGTACTTCTGTTGCTACCGGAGTTGAGGTATGCACATCTTTAAATATAATGGCAGAGGCTATTGCAGATAAATACTTGGGGCTTCCCCCTATTGTTGGAGTCCACAGGTCAGACTGTTTCCAACACATTGTTGGTCGTGTCTTAAGCAGAATCAGGGGGTGGAAGGAAAAATTGTTATTTGTGGGCAATAGGGAAGTTCTACTGAAGGCAGTAATACATGCCATCCCTTCCTATGCCATGTCAGTTTTCAAATTACCCAAACAGATTTGTAACAGTGTCACCACGGCTATGTCTAAATATTGGTGGGGAGATGATGATCTTAAAAAACACATGCATTGGTTCGCGTGGTGAAAAATGTGTGTCCCCAAAGAAAGAGGTGGCATGGGATTCAGGGATTTGCATTGTTCCAATTTGGCATTATTGGCCAAGCAATGTTGGAGGCTATTACGTGAGCCATAATCCCTTTGTGCTAGAGTCCTAAGGGCCAAATATTTCCCTGATGGGGACCTTTTTAATTCCAGCCTCAAGAAGGGGAGCTCATTCACTTGACAAAGTTTATAGAGTGGTATCCAACCTTTCAAAAGAGGCCACATTTGGAGAATGTGTGATGGGTTTCAAATAAACATTTGGGATGACCCTTGGATCCCTAGTAGTCCTACACGCAAAGTGATGACCCCAAGGGGCAACATAGTAATCACAAGAGTCTCTGAGCTTATTGATGCATAAAATAGAGCATGGGATGAACAACTACTCAATGATTTATTTTGGTCCTATTAACATTCAACGGATCATGAACATCCCACTGGCCTTGAGGATGATGGATGACTTTGTATCTTGGCACCACAGCTGGAACGGTATTTTCACCATAAGATCATCTTATCATGAAGAATGGGAACACCAGCACGGACAAAAATTGAGAATGACAAACTCAGTTTAAGCCTCAAGTACTAGTCTAGTGTGGAAAACCATTTGGAAATTATGTGTGCCTGTCAAGATCAAAATTCATGTTTGGAAATCTTTACTTGGAGCCATTCCCTGTCATGGACTCCTAGCAAACAGACACGCGATTACAAGCTCTGAATGACCACTCTATACATCAGATTGCGAGAGTGTCATGCATGCTCTCTTTATTTGTCCAAGGGTGCGTGAGGTGTGACGCTTGCTAGGACTAGAATCAATGATTATTGAACTCTGTATAGCTGAACGCAAGGGAGGTTCAGTTCTTGCTAATGTTCTTCTCTCAAAGTATCCCTTGCAACTGAAGGTGGTGGGAGTACAGTGAATTGATCTGGTGGCTACTGCTGTCTGGTACATCTGGTGGTGTCGACGCTGATTCACACATGACCAGGTGTTGCAGGAACCCATGAGATCCACACATTCCATTGCAGCTTTGGCTAAAAACTTCAGAAGAGCAAAACTGAAGATTGCAAAAATCAGGAGGCATGGTTGGCAGAAACCACCTAAGGGTACTATAAAGCTTAATATTGATGTTGGTTTTGATGGTGACAGTGGATCAGGTAGCAAAGGAGCTATTCTGCGTGATGCCATGGGTTGTTTCTTGCAGCCTCATACAACGACATCACCTTTGCAGAAGATACAGTGACATCAGAAGCCCATGGATTAAGAGACGGCCTACTACTGCAAATGAGATGGGATGTAATATTCATCACGTCGAGGCAGATTGTATGTGACGATGCATCAACCTTCCGGAAGTGCGTCTTCACGCAAGCATATACGCCCGATGTGCTCCCTCGAGACACGTAGATCGCTTCGAGCAATCCATTTGTGGGGCAGCATCCTGCAACCACGCCAGCAGGCCAAAGAAGCTGGTTGGTAGGGCTTCGGTGGGCCACAACTTGATGCAGAGGTCCTGGAGCGCCGGCCTCGCCATGTGAATAGCTCCGCCAGCTGCTTCATTCGATGATTCAGCAGCTGCGACGACGATGACTCCGGGAACTGCCGCTAGAATGCCTTCTCTGCCTCATGGCCCTCCAATTGGTCGAAGCACTGGAGGGCGTCCGTGACACTCTTTGTAAGATCCATGTATTGGGAAACGTAGGAGAAAACAAAAAATTTCACCCTACGGCCACCCAGGAACAATAGGAAGATGCATAGCGGGTTGTGATCAACGATCGTTACCGACTCCGAGAGTGCAGCGGAAGTAGATGAGTAGGTGAGATCATACTTGAAGTCCCTCGAACGTCGATGATGATCCCGCGAACCTCCCACGAATGATCCCTCGAACGGAAGACCGAAAGCACGGCCTCTCTACTTGGTTGCAAGCGTACGGTCTTCACGATCCGGTAGCGCTTCACCGTCCAGAGCTAATCGTCGCCGGAGAATTAGAGGGAGGAGATTAGAACCACATGGGGCTTCTAATTATGAGGATTGGAGGTGGCTAGGGCTAGCTCTAATTAGTCAACTAGGACCAACAAGGACTAGAACTAGATCAACTAGAGGAGGCTCCAAAACTTGTGTTGTCATAGGGTGGAAATCCTCTAGTATATATAGGATTGGGGGGGGGGGGGGAGAGGGGGCTTCCACCAAGGGGGAAAGAGCCCCCTTGGGGCGCCGGCCAAGGGAGGGGGAGTAGGTCTCCCCCTCCAATAGGATTCGACCCCCGCTTAGGAAAGGGGGGGCGCCTCCCTTTTTGGGCCCTTGTGGCCCAACTCCTTCTCCACCTTTTGGCCTTATTTGGCCCGTTGATATTAAATTAAATATATTTTAGTTCAAAAAAAATTCAAAGCATAATATATATAATTTAACATCTCCGAAAATATTTTCCACCTATATATATTAATCGGTAATACCCGGTATTACCCAATATTCACCGAAACCCTTCCGGTGACCCCGAAACGCTTCCGGAACCTCTCGAAACTATTCTGGATATTAATGAAACAATTCCACAAATATTTTCTCATCACTCCTGTCCTATTAACACTCAGCAGATCATGATTACTTTAGGCTTGTGTCCCCGTAGGTTCGGTACCATAGACATGAATGAAACCCCTTCGTTCAATGATCGATAGCGGAACCGTGGACATCCATATTGGTCCCTATGATTACGCGAATGATATTCGAGTGAACCTTTGGTTATCATGTAATGTTCCCTTTGCTTCATGATACTTTACAAAACCCGGTGTGCATCGGTATCCTCTTGAGTCATCACCATGCTCACTATACCATTGCTCCCGTTACCGGTTTTGTTCTTCTTTCTCGTTGATGTGTTCCGGCATCCCCGTGACAAGTCACCTGTGTCTGGCCAGACGATGATGGATGCCTTCACATCAAGAGGGCCCTAAGAATATCTCTTCATCGTCGGAGGAGCAAATCCCACTCTCGAGCTGTCCGGTCACTTGTCAAACTTTCTGGTGTGCATGAAAGTTTTCGTTATGATCACCTTGTTACATATGACGTTTGAGCAACGCCACTGTCCGGTAGGAAGTGACCGAGACACTCTCATGGTCTGAGGAACTAAAAAGGCATGCTAACACTCCGTGTTATTACAGATGATTTCAGACGATAGATCACATAGTATAACAGACAAGTATTGGATCGATTCAATATGATCGTTCTTCTAACGTCATATCCTCAATGTTTTAGGACTATCGTCACACTTTACGATATCCTATGATCCGGAAAACATGATCACCAACAACACTTGAGTTGGTTTTAGAGGCGAGACCGGGAACCTATTGTTTACCATTTATCTTTTCACACGTGCATATGAGTTTCACTGAATCACATATTCCAGGATCATAGCAATTATAGCATGAAATATAAACTCTTAATTATGAATGACAAAAATATAATATTACAATATTATAACCTGCATTAGATTGCACACAGAAGCAATCGTTAAGTATCAAATACTTGTGACTCACAGAAACAAGATAAATAACATTAACTTTGTATAACTTCTATAACTTTACAGAAAGAACCATTCTTCGTGTCTGCTAGATATTTCTTGCAGTTCCGCTTCCAGTGACCCTTCTGTTTGTAGTAGAAACATTCAGTCTCTTTAGAGGCTCCGCCCTTGTTCTTCTTCTGAGAGATGGTCTTACGGCACCAGTAGATTTCTTCTTGGACTTGCCCTTCTTTTTGAAACTGGTAGTTTTGTTGACCATCAACACTTCTTTGTTCTTCTGCATGCCAGCTTCCACAGTTTTGAGCATAGCAAACAACTCGTTTGCACAGGAACCCTCATTCATCTTGCATTCGATCAGGGCCTTGGTTAATTCAAACCGTTCGGTCCTTGCCTATTTCTTGTACAAAACTTCTAGTGATCCAATTATAAATTGAGTGGTAGATCATTCAAAACGTCTTTGTAGTTTAGGATCCATGCAAGTTAACATGAGACACTGGACTGCTTCATAGTCATCACTACGAGCAGTATAAGCAACAACTTCTTCTGGTGGAGGATCCTTTGAGGGAGCATCACCTAGGGGTTGATCCAGCACGTACTCCTTCTTAGCACTCCTGAGAACAAATCTCAGGTTGCGGATCCAATCCGCATAGTTTCCACCATTTGCAACCAACTTTTCTTTCTCATGCATAGGGGCTAAGTTGAACATATCGCGAGCCATTTAATCTACAAGGATAAACACAAATAATTTTAGACATAATTCATAATTAATATTGCACTAGTTTATTAAAACAAATTTTAATACCAAAGTGCACTCCCACTCAAATTAATATCTCTCATAGTTAATAGTGAGTGATTCAAGATCCAAATCTAGTTCCCAGTCATTGATGTGGACATCACTCATGATGAGAATTTTGATCGGTGGGCAAACTTTTGCCGATCATATCTCCATACGAATCTTGTTCACCTTTTGATGCGTTGTGCTCCGAGCTCAGAACGATTCTGCTGGAACTTCAAGACAACTGAGTGTTATCTACATACATGGTCTGACCATCCCCGTCTTACACCTCACGCCTCGTTTGTACTCATGTGGACATGACGCACTCTGGAATGCTACGTGTTATAGACAGTTGCAACACTAGGAAGAGCACCTTTAACTTGATATTTACTATGAGAGATCACCCTAATAATTAACTACTGCGCAACCAAAGGGTGCAAACAACAAAGGGATAAACATCTCAGGCAATTCATAATAGCATGATATGGTATAGCCCTGGGCGTCGGCCGATCTTTCATGATCATCTTCAATCTTCAGTTGAAGCAACGTGACGGCCAATATTTCATTGCCGTGGCAACTGTTTCAAAAATGTTGCCATTGTGGCAATATAAAAAAACATTGCCATGGCGATCATTTCAAAAAATGTTGCCGTGGCACCAAAATCTGAAATCCCATTGTGGCACGAAATTATAGCTCCTCGCCCCGCGCCTAGGTACACCTTCTCCTCGACGGGGTTCTCTATGTACGTCTTGCCACCATCACCTATAACCTATATCTATGATATTTACATTAAGGTGGCAATCTCGTGGCTCCAGCCATCATGCCGTGACACGCAGGCCACTTAACATTACATCATATAACCATCTCATACATAATCTCATTATCATGTCAAAGGCTATACCACATCATATGTAAACCCTGCAAAACCAAGTTAGACGACCTCTAATCGGTTTTAGCAAAATTTTATTTACGTGGTTAACCAGTATTTATCAATTAAGACTAGCTACCTACACAAGCACAACAAGGCGATGTTCTTGATGCTAGATTAAGTTTCGGGTGTGTGAAAGAGAGACTTAATTAAAAGTCTCGTCCCCCACACTAAACTTCATCAATACGCGTGACCCCCTAGAAGATCATCCATCTTCGACACCCTCTTGTGTACGTGAGGTTCCCTATTCTCGACTATGATGTAGCCCAAGGAACTATTAGCAGATCGTCGACAGCCATAGCCGATCGATTGTCAGAACCTTGTAGCAAAACTACATCATTCTGCCAATGAACATAACCGAAGCAACACTCGTGGGAAGCATAACAAGAACATGAACCCTCACATATCAGATGTGATCTAGATCGCAACCTACATCTACTCATAGAACCGCTCATGATGCCACTGTTGGGAAACGTAGTAGAAAACAAAATTTTCGCCCTACGATCACCCACGAACAATACGAAGATGCATAATGGGTTGTGATCAAGAATCGTTACCGACTCCGGGAGTGCAGCAGAAGTAGACGAGTCAGTGTAGATCATACTTAAAGTCCCTCCAACATCGATGACGATCCTGCCAACCCCCACAAACGATCCCTCGAACGAAAGACCGAAAGCACGGCCTCTCTACTTGGTTCCAAGCGTACGGTCTTCATGATCCGACAGTGCTTCGTCGTCCAGAGCTAATCGTCGCCGGAGAATTAGAGGGAGGAGATTAGAACCACACAGGGCTTCTAATTATGAGGATTAGAGGTGGCTAGGGCTAGCTCTAATTAGTCAACTAGGACCAACAAGAACTAGAACTAGTTCATCTAGAGGAGGCTCCCAAACTTGTGTTGTCATAGGGTGGAAATCCTCTAGTATATATAGGATTGGGGGGAAGAGGGGGCTGCCACCAAGGAGGAAAGAGCCCCCTTGGGGCGCCGGCCAAGGGAGGGGGAGTAGGACTCCCCCTCCAAGTAGGATTCGGCCCCCCTTAAGGAAAGGGGGGCGCCTGCCTTGTTGGGCCCTTGAGGCCCAACTCCTTCTCCACATTTTGGCCTTATTTGGCCCGTTGATATTAAATTAAATATATTTTTGTTCTAAACATTTTCAGAGCATAATATATATATAATTTAACATCTCCGTAAATATTTTCCACCTATATATATTAATCGGTAACACCCGCTATTACCCGATATTCACCGAAACCCTTCCGGTGACCCCAAAACGCTTCCAGAACCTCTCGGAACTATTCTAGATATTAATGAAACAATTCCACAAATATTTTCTCATCACTCCTATCCTATTAAAACTTAGAAAATCATGATTACTTTAAGATTTTGACCCCGTAGGTTCGGTAACCACAGACATGAACGAAACCCCTTCGTTCAATGAGCGATAGCGGAACCGTGGACATCCATATTGGTCCCCATGATTACACAAATGATATTCGAGTGAACCTTTTATTATCATGTGATGTTCCCTTTGCTTCGCGATACTTTACAAAACCTGGTGTGCATTAGTATCCTGTTGAGTCATCACCATGCTCACTATACCGTTGCTCCCGTTACCGGTTTTGTTCTTCTTTCTCGTTGATGTGTTCCGGCATCCCCATGACATAGTCACCTGTGTCTGGCCAGGCAATGATGGATGACTTCACACTGATAAGGCCCTAAGAATATCACTCCATTATCGGAGGAGCAAATCCCACTCTCGAGCTATCCGGTCACTTGTCGAACTTTCCGATGAGCCTGAAAGTTGTCGTTATGATCACCTTGTTACAATGACGTTTGAGCAACCCCTAAGCCCACTGTCCGGTAGGAAGTGACCGAGACACTCTCATGGTCTGAGGAACTAAAAACAAATGCTAACACTCCATGTTATTATAGATGATTTCAGATGATATGATCACACAGTATAACAGACAAGTATTGGGTCGATTCAATATGATCGTTCTTCTAACGTCATACCCTCAATGTTGTTTTAGGATTGTCGTTACACTTAACGATATCCTAAGATCCGGAAAATGTGATCACCAACAACACTTGAGCCAGTCTTAGAGGCAAGACCAGGAACCTATTGTTTACCATTTATCTTTTCACACGTGCATATGAGTTTTCCACTGAATCACATACTCCAGGATCATAGCAATTATAGCATGAAATATAAACTCTTAATTATGAATGAGGGAAATATAATAATACAATATTATTGCCTCTAGGGCATATTTCCAACACCATGAAGACCTCTGTGGAACGCCACAGCTGGGTGAGCTCGACGCACCCTTTGCTGCCAAACACACACTAAAATAAGTACGGCTTACCCGAGGCGATTTGCTCCACTTGTTGGAGCACCTCGCCGTGAGCCGAACCGCGGTCTGGAGCTCAGAGTGCGCAAGCTGTTGCTTCTAGAGCTCTTCTTTTGCTTGCTTCTCCTTGGCCTGAAGTTTGTCGCGTGCTTCAAACACGCCCTTCAAGATCTCCAGGACCCGCGCCCGGTCCTTCTTACCAGCCACCTTCTCGGAAACTCGAGCCTTCGCGGCCGCAGCCTTCTGCTGCTCCACCTCCTGCCGAGCCTTCTTGAGCTCGGCCTTGAGCCCTCAAGCTCGGCCACGATCGATGTTATTCAAATAGTTCGACATTAGCTCTCAATTCAAAGACATAAATGTCAAGCTTTTCATGTTCAAAGTAACATTTATAGGCACGAAAGTCCAGGTCCTCCTTGGTTCATCAGGTTGAGGTCCTCCTTGGACCTCTCGAGCTTCCAGTTTACCTCCGCAATCTCCTCAGAGACGTAGTTCGGAGCCAATGTCGAAACCCGCAAACATGGATCTTTTATATAAGACCCATGATCAATTTATTGAAACTTCAGGACAATCGCCTTATGACATTAGACAACATCCTGGGGGATTCATATCAAGCTATTAATTCTATACGACCCCAACTCCGGTTTCTTGAAACCAGCCTTGGGCCTGGGGGCTACTCACTAACCATGCCGTTTAGAAGGCCATGGGAGTATGTCCTCGGACAGATACATATATCTACAAACTTAAACAAATAAATTATTTTGATATGAGGGCGAGAGCGTACCTCGAAACTCGTAATGAGGCCCTTGAAAGCCTGCCGCATTCCGGTCTCCGCAAATTGGAAGCCTTGAAGCACCGCGCTCACCAAGGCGCGGTGCTCTTCCTTGCGGGAGGAGCCCGTTAAGGCTTCCTCCGTCTCTTCAGTCCACCCCACGCTACCCCTCCTTT
This sequence comes from Thinopyrum elongatum, assembly GCA_011799875.1. NCBI lineage: Eukaryota > Viridiplantae > Streptophyta > Magnoliopsida > Poales > Poaceae > Thinopyrum > Thinopyrum elongatum. The sequence continues at coordinate 427,230,463 of CM022297.1, forward strand.
GAGGGGGAGTTGGGGGTGGCAAGACCTCCAACCCGAGCACTTGGGTGTCGGGCAGAGAGGTCTCCAGTTGTGGCGATGGAGCTGGAGCGGACGTCGGCTGGGCCGACGACTGGCCCAACCCCTCTTTGATGACCGCGGGGGTCTTGTCCCCCTGGTCCTGCGCGACTGATGTCTCCACCTTGGTCATGATGGTCGACTCTCCGGCCCCCACCGTGTTGACATTGGGGACTGGAGTCGATGTTGCCTCCCCCAGCCCGTCATGAGCTGGTGGAGGAGTAGCGGGATCCGGGGTCCCGCTGGCAGCCCACTCGAGGAGTCGCGGGGGCGCACGTTCGGCGGACTGCGTAAAAACACGCCCATATGAGCTTGCTCCTACTAAAGGGACTTATTAAAACGTGAATTATAAAAGACGTACCCTCGAGGTGCCGATTTCTTCCTCCCCATGGCAAGGGGATCATCCTCTGATTCGTCAGAGAGCTCGACTCTCTCAGCGACTTGCCGATGGCCCTGACCGAGGCCCTCCTTGGCCTCCTCGAGCCTTTGGGATGCATGCCGGCTTTGGCGACCTCCGACGCCGCCCTCTTCCCTTTAGGAGGAGGGTTTTCTCCCTCTTCATACTCCCCCGTGTCATCTATGTGGATGGAGGATGCGTGGGTCTCCTCGGACCGGGTGACTGAAGTCTCCTGGGCCCGGGCACTCACCCTGCCCTTGTGGGACCTCGTTCCCTTGGGGGCTGATGACCCATAAATATAGGGGATCAATCATGGTCCTTTCGATAAGTAAGAGTGTCGAACCCAACGAGGAGCAGAAGGAAATGGCAAGTGGTTTTCAGCAAGGTAATTTCTGCAAGCACTGAAATTGTCGGTAACAGGTAGTTTGATAGCAAGATATTTTGTAACGAGCAAGTAATGGTAACGGTAAATAAAGTGCAGCAAGGTGGCCCAATCCTTTTTGTAGCAAAGGACAGGCCAAAACGGTCTCTTATAATAAGCAAAGCATTCTTGAGGGCACATGGGAATTTCATCTAGTCACTTTCATCATGTTGGTTTGATTCGCGTTCGCGACTTTGATAATTTGATATGTGGGTGGACCGGTGCTTGGGTGCTGTTCTTACTTGAACAAGCCTCCCACTTACGATTAACCCCCTCGCAAGCATCTGCAACTACGACAAAAGTATTAAGATAAAATATAACCATAGCATTAAACATATGGATCCAAATCAGTCCCTTACGAAGTAGCGCATAAACTAGGGTTTAAGCTTCTGTCACTCTAGCAAACCCATCATCTAATAACTACTCCACAATGCATTCCCTTAGGCTAAATATGGTGAAGTGTCATGTAGTCGATGTTCGCATGACACCACTAAGGGAATCTCAACATACATATTATCAAAATATCGAACACATATCAAATTCACATGATTACTTGCAACATGACCTCTCCCGTGACCTCAAGAACAAAAGTAACTACTCACAAATGATATTCATGCTCAAGATCAGACGGGTATTAAATTGCATAATGCATCTGGACATATAATCTTCCACCAAATAAAAACTATAGTAATCAACTACAAGATGTACTCAACACTACTAGTCACCCACAGGTACCAATCTGAGGTTCCGGTACAAAGATTGAACACAAGAGATGAACTAGGGTTTGAGATGCGATGATGCTGTTGAAGATGTTGATGGAGATTGGCCTCCCAAAGATGAGAGGGTTGTTGGTGATGACGATGGCTTCGATTTCCCCCTTCGGGAGGGAAGTTCCCCCAGCAAAATCGCTCCACCGGAGGGCAAAAGTGCTCCTGCCCAAGTTCTGCCTCGAGACTGCAGCACTTCGTCCCGAAAGGCCTCTCCTTATTTTTTCTAGGTCAAAAGACCTAATATACCAGAAGATGGGCACCGGAGGTGGGCTGGGCTGCCCACCACCCACCAGGGCGTGCCTGGGGGGCCTGGCGCGCCCTGATGTCTTGTGGGCACCAGGTGGCCCCCCTCCGGTGGTTCTTTTCTCCAGTATTTATTAAACATTCCAAAATAATTCTCCATAAAATTTCAGCTCATTTCAAGATGTGCAGAATAGGTATCTCTGACGTAGCTTTTTCAGGTCCATAATTCCAACTGCCGGTATTCTCCCTCTTTGTGTAAACCTTGCATATTATTAGAGAAAAGGCATTAGAATTACTCCATAAAGCATTATTATGCATAATTTTTTTTTAAATAACAGTAGGAAAACATGATGCAAAATGTACGTATCAACTCCCCCAAACTTAGACCTCGCTTGTCCTCAAGCGAAAGCCGATATCGAAAATCATGTCCACATGTTTAGAGAGAGAGAGGTGTCGATAAAAATAAAATACGGACATAGTAGCATCATGCTTATTATTATAACAACAACAAACTTAATTATAAAGCTCTATCATATAACTTCTCATGAACAAGTAACAATTCATCACAACATCGAAGTAAAAAGCATAAACTTTATTTAAAACCAACAAACTATGTTATCAGTCAACTTTGCAACTACAATTCATCATATTTTCAGGAAGGGTCATATATCGGAGCCTTTTGGCAAGTACACATACATAACCATCATTTAATCTTCTATGATTGCTAATACTCACAGCATGCATATGAGCAAAAAGTTTCAACCGAACACATAGAAAGATAGGGGCTTATAGTTTTGCCTCCCAACTTATTCACCTCAAGGGTGATGTCAACAATAATAACTCATGCTCACTCATATTCAACTGGGTATATGTGCCTAGATCTTTCCCCACCACATGATGCTTACCAAAGAGAAAAATAAAAAGAATAGAGAAGAATACTTTGACTCTTGCATAAAAAGTAAAGACATAAAAGTAAAAGATAGGCCCTTCGCAGAGGGAAGCAGAGGTTGTCCTGCGCTTTTTGGTTTTGTATGCACAATCTCTTAATGCAAAAGAACGTCACGTTATATTGCCCCTTATGATAGCAACCTTTATTATGCAGTCCGTCGCTTTTATTACTTTGCCATCACAAGTTCGTACAACGCTTAATTTCTCTTACACTAAATGATCAAACACATTTAGAAGCAATTTTTATTGCCTTATTGCACCGATGACAACTTACTTGAAGGATCTTACTCAATCCATATGTAGATATGGTGGACTCTCAAAACATGAGTTTGGGTTTAAGGTTTTTGGATGCACAAGTAGTATCTCTACTTAGTGCGGATTTTTAGCTAGCAAAGATATGGAGCAAGCACCACATGTTGAAGGATCTATGACAATATAACTTCTATGTGAATATGAACAAACATAAATCATTACGTTGTCTTCCTTGTCCAACGTCAACCATTTTGGCATATAATATTTAATAGGGGCTCACAATCATAAAAGATGTCGAAGATAGTGTATTTGCATGTGAATCTTTTCTTCCCTTATTAATTCTTTCATGAATTGCATTATTGACCAATGCTATGTTTGTCAACTTCCAACAAATTTTACCACTTATACTTTTCCTTATGTGATGTCATTACTTACCATAAGATTAGCATATGATCTCTTTCATTATTTTCTTTTATTTTGATTAAAACATAAAAGTAAAGAAGCAAAACTCAAACTGAAGTTTATTATATTACTCTCACTCGATTACATAGATAGATATATCACGAAACTAGCACTCGAGAATAGATCATACTAAACTTTATTCAACTAAATCACAAAATAGCTAAGGATCGAACTAAGATTGGTAAATGTAATAAAAGTGATAGTGATACGATACCGGGGCATCTCCTCCAAGCTTGGCAAAAGCCAAGGGGAGTGCCCATACCCTTGTACTCAAGTCTCCTTTGGTGGGGAAGATGATGATGGTGGTAGTGATGAGTTAGTAGCGTCACACTTCAGGCTCAATAGGTGCTCCAATCTACGAATGATGCTCCGAAGGGTGATGATTTGCTCTTGCAACAGAATATTTTCACAAGTGAGATATTTATTTTGAACACGAACCGTTTCGAAGGCCCTAAAGGCTTCAATTTCAGTAGGGGTGAGATGATTGTAGTATGGTTGGAGGATATCTTCCTCTTCTTCTTCTTCTTCTTCTTCTGTCAACATGGCCTGCCCTCCTACTTGAGCTTGATCTCCCGTGGCTTCCTTGCCCTTGTCCTCCTTGATGGCTTCTTTCGGTCCCTCTCTTTATAGTTCCATCTTCATCAGCCAAGCATCTTCTTCTACATTATTGGAGGAGGGAGAAGACGTGATGCCTGGCTTGATGGATCTGACAGAGAAACAACATGAAACAAGAACAAAGGATTTCTCCGCGATACGGTGGTCAAATCGTCCGGGAGTATATATAAAGATTGTTTATCTTGGGAAACAAGCATACGGAAGGAAAACGGAGTCGGGAAGGTGCCCGCGGGGCCCACCACCCACCAGGGCACGCCAGGGAGGGCAGGCGCGCCCTGGTGTCTTGTGGGCACTTGGGTTGCCTTCTGGGTTGTTTCTTATTTTCCTATTTTTTCTAATATTCCAAAACTGACAGAAAATATTTTTGCGGATTTTTCGGAGTCTGTTTACTTACCGTATCATGTACCTCTTCCTTTTCAGGGTTCTGGAGTGTTATGGAAGGTTTCTTTTATGTGTTCCTCTAGTGTCATGGTTTGGATAACATTGCTTTCAACATTAATAGGCGTACCTGAGATATAGTGCTTAATTCTTTGTACATTGACCACCTTCAGATTAGTACCTTCGGCATTGTTAATCTTGATAGCTCCAGAATGATAGACTTCTTTGATGATATATGGTCCTTCCCATTTGGAAAGAAGTTTTCCTGCAAAAAATCTAAAACGAGAGTTGTACAAAAGAACATATTCACCCACTTTGAATTCCTTCTTTTGGATTCTTTTGTCATGCCATCTTTTAACTTGTACTTTCAATAACTTGGCATTTTCATAAGCTTGGGTTCTCCATTCATCTAGTGAGTTAATATTAAATAACCTCTTTTCATCGACAAGTTTGAAATCATAATTGAGTTCTTTGATTGTCCAATATGCTTTATTTCTAACTCAAGAGGCAAATGACAAGCTTTTCCATAAACCATTTTATATGGAGACATACCCATAGGATTTTTATAAGCTGTTATGTAGGCCCAAAGTGCATCATCAAGTTTGTTATACCAATTCTTTTGGGACCTAGTGGCAGTTTTTTGTAATATTAATTTTATTTCTCTATTGCTAAGTTCAACTTAACCACTAGATTGAGGATGATTGGGTGATGCAATTCTATGGTTAACATCATATTTAGCAAGCATTTTATGGAAAGCACCATGAATAAAGTGTGAACCACCATCAGTCATTAAATATCTAGGGACTCCAAACCTTGGAAAAATAACTTCTTTAAGCATTTTAATGGAGGTGTTATGATCAGCACTACTAGTTGGAATAGCTTCTACCCACTTAGTAACATAATCAACAGCAACCAAAATATGTGTATACCCATTAGAGGAAGGAAAAGGTCCCATATAATCAAAACCACAAACATCAAATGGTTCAACAACAAGTGAATAATTCATAGGCATTTCCCGACGCTTACCGATATTACCTATTCTTTGACATTCATCACAAGACAAGACAAACTTACGGGCATCTTTGAAAAGAGTAGGCCAATAAAAACCAGATTGTAATACTGATATGCCCATTTTGCATCATGATTTCCTACTGTTATTTATAATGTTTTTATGCATAATAATGCTTTATGGGGTAATTCTAATGCCTTTTCTCTCATAATATGCAAGGTTTACAAAAAGAGGGAGAATGCCGGCAGCTGGAATTCTGGACCTGAAAAAGCTACATCAGAGATACCTATTCTACACATCTCCAAATGAGCTGAAAATTTACGAAGAACTATTTTGGAATATAAAAAAAATACTGGAGCAAATAACTACCGGAGGGGGGCCACTTGGTGACCACAAGACACCAGGGCACGCCAGGCCCCCCAGGCACGCCCTGGCGGGTTGTGGTCAGCCCAGCCCACCTTCGTTGCCCGTCTTCTAGTATATAAGTCATTTTGACCTAGAAAAAAATAAGGGGAAGACTTTCGGGATGGAGCGCCACCGTCTCGAGGCGGAACTTGGGCAGGAGCACTTTTGCCCTCCGGCGAAGCGATTCCGTCGGGGGAACTTCCCTCCCGGAGGGGGAAATCGAAGCCATCGTCATCACCAACAACCCTCTCATCTTTGGGAGGCCAATCTCCATCAACATCTTCAACAACACCATCTCCTCTCAAACCTAGTTCATCTCTTGCGTTCAATCTTTGTACGAGAACCTCAGATTGGTACCTGTGGGTGACTAGTAGTGTTGATTACATCTTGTAGTTGATTACTATATGGTTTATTTGGTGGAAGATCATTTGTTCAGATCCATTATGCTATTTAATAACCCTCTAATCTTGAGCATGAATATCATTTGTGAGTAGTTACTTTTGTTCTTGAGGTCACGGGAGAAGTCATGTTGCAAGTAATCATGTGAACTTGGTATGTGTTCGATATTTTGATGATATGTATGTTGTGATTCCCTTAGTGGTGTCATGTGAACGTTGACTACATGGCACTTCACCATATTTGGGCCTAAGGGCATGGATTGTGGAGTAGTTATTAGATGATGGGTTGCTAGAGTGACAGCAGTTTAAACCCTAGTTTATGTGCTACTTCATAAGAGACCGATTTGGATCCAAATGTTTAATGCTATGGTTAGATTTTATCTAAATACTTTTCGCGTAGTTGCGGATGCTTGCGAGGGGGTTAATCATAAGTGGGAGGTTTGTCCAAGTAAGAACAACACCCAAGCACCAGTCCACCCACATATCAAATTATGAAAGTAGCGAACGCAAATCAAACCAACATGATGAAAGTGACTAGATGAAATTCCCGTGTGCCCTCTAGAACACTTTGCTTATTATAAGAGACCGTTTTGGCCTGTCCTTTGCCAGAAAAGGATTGGGCTACCTTGCTTCACTTTATTTACCGTTACCGTTACTTGTCCATTACAAATTATCTTGCTATCAAACTACCTGTTACCGACTATTTCAGTGCTAGCAAAAAATACCTTGCTGAAAACCACTTGTCATTTCCTTCAGGTCCTCGCTGGGTTCGACACTCTTACTTATCGAAAGGACTATGATTGATCCCCTATACTTGTGGGTCATCAAGACTCTTTTCTGGCGCCGTTGCCGGGGAGTGAAGCGCTCTTGGTAAGTGGAAATTGGTAAGGAAAAATTTATATTACGTGCTGAAAATTTATTGTCACTTGTTACTATGGAAAACCATCCTTTGAGGGGTTTGTTCAGGGTATCTTCAGCTTGACCGGAACCACAATTAGTTGCCCCTCAACCTACTACACCTACTAAAAATATTGGTTATGAAATTCCTTCGGGTATGATAGAACAACTGCTAGCTAATCCTTATGCAGGAGACAGAACTGAACATCCTGATATGCATTTGATATATGTAGATGAAATTTGTGGATTATTTAAGATTGCTGGTTTATCCGGAGACGAAGCTAAGAAGAAGGTTTTCCCTTAATCCTTGAAGGGAAAAGCATTGACATGGTATAGGCTATGTGATGATATTGGATCTTGGAACTGGAATCGATTGAAATTGGAATTTCACCAAAAAAATTATCCTATGCATCTAGTTCATCGTGATCGGAATTATATATAAATTTTTTGGCCTCGTGAAGGAGAAAGTATCGCTCTAACTTGGGGGAGGCTTAACTCAATGTTATATTCATGCCCCAATGATGAGCTCTCTAGAGAAATTATCATTAAGAATTTCTATGCTCGGCTCTCTCATAATGATCAATCGATGCTCGATACTTCTTGTACTGGTTCTTTTATGATGAAGACTATTTAATTCAAGTGGGATCTTTTGGAAATGATTAAACACAACTCTGAAGATTGGGAACTCGACGAAGGTAAAGAGTCAGGTATTAAGCTTGAGTTTGATTGTGTTAAATCTTTTATGAATACCGGCTTTTCATAAGTTTAGCACTAAATATGGACTTGACTCTGAGGTAGTAGCCTCTTTCTGTGAATCATTTGCTACTCATGTTGATCTCCCTAAGGAGAAGTGGTCTAAATATCATCCCCCTATTAAAAAAGAAATCAAATAACCGGTAATAGCTAAAGATGAATGTCGGTGTAACAGACCCTGGGTCCATTACATAGACTGTGCACAGGCGAGAGACAAGATTACAAGACCAAGATCAGACCAAACAAGAAGGATCAATTCCTTTGAAGGATCCAAGTGCAAGTCGAGAAGGCCAAGGTGAGCCAGAGGAACAAGGCATCAAGGAAGGACCTACCTTGCCGAGTAGGCGAGCCTGGCAGGGTTGGGTTTTGCCCCGGAAGCAAGCTCCAAGATCGTCCTGGCAGGCCTGCCGGGGCTGGCGGAGGAAAGCCACTCCCCCACTCCACCTCACAAGCGACGCAAGTCATTAATCAAAGCGATGTCGAGCTCCAAGGTGTTTAAGTGGCTGCTTTCTGCCACATGGTAGCCACTTCCTACAGCAAACACCTCCATATGACACCCGTCCTGAGACGTGTCAAGCAAGCAGGCGCGAAGCTGGCAAAATAGCTCAGCAGGGCCTGTCGGACGAGCTATGATGTGACACTGAGCGGCGCATTTAATGCGCTCTGTCAGCCTGCAGAGTTAGATATGATAGCACTATTAGCTATCTAATCAGTATGCAAAGACTGATTTGCCACTGTGGTGACCCCCTTAATCTATAAAAGGAGGCCCATGGCAACGGTAGAAAGGGTTGGACCCTCGCATATCCATACGCGCGTAGCCACTCTCGCCCCCAAAGCGACCTTGCCGGGCGAGTGTGCTACGTTCACCACCATTATCCACCATCAATCTACCAAAGCAGGAGTAGGGTTTTACGCCTCTCGGCGCCCCGAACCTGGGTAAAGACTGCCCATGTGATCTCTGCCATGCTGCGTTACGCTTCTCCGCTCTTTGTGCAATGTGCCCATCCCCCCGCCGAACCAAAAGGGGCTCATGGCCCCATAGGTGGCCGTGGTTTCCCACGACATCTTTGGCGTGCCTGGTAGGGGGATCACTTGCGCGAAACCGAGAGCGTACGCTGCGCGTCATCATCATCGACATTTTCGTCGTCGACGGCGTCATCGACTATGGCGCCCAAGAGGAAGCCCGGAGCTGCAAATCACCCGTCCACCTCGAAGGCTCCGCCACCCGCGACCGCCGACGTCGCAGGGAGTGCAGGGGCTCGCGAGGGTGTGGATGCTGCGGGGGACATGGTCGGCGCAGGCGGCGCCATTACCACCTCTCCCGCGGCCGAAGCAGGGACGGGAGGTACCGGGGAAGGACAGCATCAGCAACATCCCGACGGCCATGCTCCACGAGGTACGGATGGAGGGACCATTCCTCTTGAACCCCTTCTCCTCGCCAACGGGCACAGTCACAGTAATGACGCTCGTTCTGGGGAGAATCGCAACCCTCCGGCCGCCCCCGCTGCGGGCGCGACCACAGGGCACGCGTCACCCCCGGGGCGGGCTGACCTAGCTACTGTGCCAAACAGAGCCGCTCGCCCTTAGGCGCCTCAGCCGCGTCATCATGCCGTCCAAACGGTAGGTTCGCAGCTGCAAGGGTGCGGCGTCGTCGCCACTGGCAACGTCAGGAGCCGAGCGACGCTACGATCTACATCGTCATCACCTATGCCAAGCACTGCCTCAGAGGCCATGGCGCAAGCCCTGGCGAGCCGCCATCCAAAGTTTGATTGGTTTTGCCGAGGCGAAAGGATCACAGCGGGCCTGGCCGCCACGGCCTTCCCAGGCAGCAACGGCAGCTCGTGCGGCTGGTCGCGAGGGCCACCCTCGTGGTGCAATCCCCACCACGGCAAGCCGCCCGGGAGCCACAAAACCAAGCACCTGATGACGTCTCGATGGCCTCGTCAGACCCTCAAGCGCGTCAAGGCCGACAGCGTGCCCCGAAGGGCAGGCGAAGGGAAGGCGCGCGCGTCATCGATGAGCGGCGCCGCGACGACCCCTGCCGGTCCAATGGGTGCGATGGCCCCGACGTCAAGTCCGTTGGCCGTCCACTTGCATGTTCAAGCCAGAGATACCCGAGAAGTATGACGGGAGACTAAACCCGGCAGAGTTCTTGAGCATCTACACCATCGCTATTCAAGCTGCTGGGGGAAGAGATGAGAAGGTGTTCGCCAACTACTTCCCTTTGGCCCTCAAGTAAAATGTGAGGTCTTGGCTGATGCACCTGCCGAAGAACTCCATTTCGACCTGGGCTGACCTATGCCACGAGTTCATTGGTGCCTTCACGGGCGGCCATCAAGAACCAGGGCGGCCCAACGACCTGTAGCTTCTCCAGCAGAAAGAGGGAGAAACTCTACGAAAGTACTTACAAAGATTCAGTCGAGTCCACAGAAATATCCCAGATATCCACCCAGCTGCCGTGATACCTTCCTTCCAATCCAACGTGCGCAACCGCAGGATACGTTCCAAGATGAATGTTCGGTTGCCCAAGACTATGAAGTAGCTCTACACTTTAGTGGACAAATGTGCTCGGGTGGAGGAGGGGAGGAAACTTCCTGGAGAGGAAGATTGCATCGACATCGACTCAGAAGATGATGACGAAACCATCAGTAAGAAGAAGAAGAACAAGAAGCACAACAAGAAGCGCAAGGATAAGACAGTGATGGCTGTTGAGGGGTCAGGCACGCCTAGTACCGGCAAGAAGGCCAAGGCTGAAGCCCCCGGCAAGGAGGCTACTGCATGCGCTGACTGCCGGGAGGCGGCGGCTGTCGAGAAAGCTAGGAAAAGTGATGGGCCGTACTGTAAGATTCATTGGACCAAGGGCCATGATCTCCAGGAGTGTCATCAGGTTGAGCAGCTTGTCAAGAGGCAGAAGGCTGAGTATGAGAAGCGCGATAAGGAAAAGGGTCAGAATGGCGCTGGCGGGAAGGGCCGGGGTGGTGAAGCAAATCGCCCCAGCAAGGCTCTTCGGAACCAAGGGAAACCCGCCAAGGGCCGAGAGAAGGAGGATTGCAGTAATGAGAGTGATGGAGGGAATGAAGAGGAAACCAGCGAGCAGGAGTTCCAGAAAGACACTGACGCCCTGTGCATTGACGGGGGTGCATCTTTGCACTCCTCTCACCGCCAACTTAAACAGTGGGCGCATGAAGTCAATGCTGTGGAGCCAGTGGCAGATTCTCGGAAGCCGCTCAAGTGGTCACGCACGCCCATCATCTTTGATGAAGATGACCACCCCGACCGCATTACTATGGTAGGGTGCTTGCCGTTGTTGGTCTCACCAACAATTCGCAACCTCAAGGTCACAAAGATGCTAGTTGACGGCGGGGCCGGGTTGAATCTGATTTCCCCAAAGGTTATCAGCAAACTCCAGATAGCATAGGAAGAACTTAAGGTCACAGGCACGTTTCAAGGAGTCAATCTCGGCAGGAGCCGTCCTAAGGGAAAGGTTACGTTGCCAGTGACATTTGGAGGAGAGTTGAACTACAGGACTGAGAAAGTTGTGTTTGATGTGGTTGACCTCCCCCTGCCGTACAACAGGATCCTTGGGCGCCCAGCCCTGGCCAAATTCATGGCAGCATCCCACTATGCCTATAACACCTTGAAGATGCCAGGGCCGATGGGCGTCATTTCTGTTCCGTCGGACAAGAACGACGCAATTATTTGCGTGGATAAGATGTACCGGGACGCGGTCGTGGCAGAGGTTGCGGAAGCCACAGTTCCCGCCAAGGAAAAGCATAGCAGGGGCACTGCAAGGAATCCGAGAAGCGTACCCCTGTGGAATGTGTCGCGCCCGTTGATGACATGCCAGAGAGTTCCAACAGCAAGAGATCCAAGGCTGCTCCACCCCAAGTGAAAAGGTCACGGCAGGGCTGGCTGGCGCTAATGGTACTTTACTATCAGTGCCACCCTTGATGACAAATAGGAAAGCGCGCTCGTTGCCTTCCTGCGGGCGAATACCGATGTGTTTGCCTGGCAACCATCTGATATCCCCGTTGTTCCCAGGGAGGTAATCGAGCACCACCTTGCTGTCTGCCCACATGCCTGGCCCGTCAAGAAGAAGGTTCGGAAGCAGGCCTTGGAGCGGCAGTAGTTATTGCCGATGAAATCAAGAAACTTGAAGCAGCTGGTTTGGTCAGAGGAGTACTGCATCCAACATGGTTAGCAAACCCAGTGGTTGTGCGCAGGGCTAATGGAAAATGGAGGCTTTGCATAGATTTTACGGATCTGAACAAGGCATGCCCAAAGGACCCATTTCCCTTGCCGCGCATCGACCAGATTGTGGATTCTACTTCAGGATGTGAGTTGCTCTCTTTTCTAGATGCATACTCTGGATACTATCAGATTTTTATGTCCAAGGAAGACGAAGAAAAGACCTCATTCATCACCCCATGCGGCACATACTGCTTTGTGCGCATGCCTTTTGGGTTGAAGAGTGCCGGGTCCACTTTTGCAAGAGCAGTCCAGATTGGCTTTGAACCACAGTTGCACAGGAACATTGAAGCCTATATGGATGATATTGTGGTCAAGACCAAGGACAGATCAACCCTCATCCAGGATTTAGAAGAGACATTTGCTAATCTGCGCAAGATGAACTTGAAACTGAATCCGGAGAAGTGCGTGTTTGGCATTCCCTCCGGCAAGCTACTTGGTTTCTTTGTGTCCCACCGCGGGATAGAGGCCAACCCCGATAAGATCAAGGATATTGAGCAGATACAGGCACCCAAGACAGTTAAGGATGTGAGGCGTTTGACAGGATGCATTGCCGTGCTTAGCAGATTCATCTCCAAGTCTGCCGAGCGCGCCTTGCCGTTCTTAAAGATTTTGAAGAGGGCAGGACCCATGAAGTGGACCCCGGAAGCAGATGCATCACTACAGGACTTGAAGGCCTACTTGTCTTCTGTGCCTACTTTGGTCGCACACAAACCACAAGAGCCGTTGCTGCTATATCTGGCAGCAACTAATTAAGTGGTTAGTGTGGCCCTAGTAGCGCAGCGGGAAGTAGAAGAAGCAGCCACCTCAGCAAGTGTCCTTCCCGGGAAGAGGAAGAGAGCGGCCCGGCAAGGCCAGATACGGATCAGGACAACGAAGAGCACGGCAGCGGAAACAACCCCAAGGACACGGCAAGGAAGAAGGTGGTGCAGCGCCCAGTATACTTCGTCAGCTCCCTGTTGCAGGGGGCTAGATCCAGGTACTCTGGCGTGCAAAAATTGATCTCTGGCCTTGTCATGGCCTCAAGGAAACTGCGCCACTACTTCCAAGCCCATGAGATCACGGTTGTCACCCGCTTCCCGTTGCAAAGGATACTTCGAAACCCAGAGGCCACCGGTAGGATAGTGGAGTGGGCATTGGAGTTATCTAGCTTTGTCCTGAAGTTTGAAAGCACATCAACAATCCAGAGCAGGGCATTGGCAGAGTTTATTGCAGGATGGACGCCAACCCCTGATGAAGAAGTACAGGCAACAGTTATCCCCGGCAAGGAAGCGCCCCAAGAATGGATCATGTATTTCGATGGTGCCTTCTCCCTACAAGGTGCAGGGGCTGGCGTGCTTCTCGTGGCTCCCACTAGAGAGCACCTGAGGTACGTCGTCCAGATGCACTTTCCCCGGGAGGAGGCGACCAACAATACAGCAGAATATGAAGGGCTTCTTGCCGGGCTCAGGATTGCTACAGAGTTGGGAATCAAGAAGCTGATCATTCGAGGAGATTCACAACTGGTGGTGAGACAAGTCAACAAGGATTACCAAAGCCCAGTGATGGAGGCATACATCGAGGAAGTGAGAAGATTAGAGGAGCGCTTTGACGGGTTGCAAACAGAGCACGTACCCCGTGCGGAAAACAGCATAGCTGATCACCTGTCAAAGTGCGCTGCGCAGAAGCTTCCTGTGGAACCAGGAACTTTTGTTCTCCATCTTACTCAGCCCTCCGTATCCTCAACAACAATGGCCCGAAAGAGGAGGAAATTGGACTCCAGTAAGCCTCTCCCGGTAGAGCCTTTCGGGGCTCCTGGCAGGGACCCTGCCGGGAACAACTCCCCTTCGATTGCCGGGCTGCACCCTCCTGCCAGGCCACTGGTCCCCGCGGACGAGGGATGCGCCCCCATGAATGAGGAGGTGCTGCTAGTCCTCGTTGCCGAGCCTCAGGCTCCAACTTGGGCAAGGCACATAGTCCATTTCCTCCAAACCGGAGAACTTCCCGAAGAGCAAGAAGAAGCTGAAAGAGTAGCCCGGAGGGCCAGTATGTATCAGTTTGTCGATGACACACTATACATAAGATGGCCCAACGGTGTGAAATTGAAGTGCATTTGCCGAGAAGGAGGAAAGGAACTGCTGGCAGAGATACACAAAGGCATGTGCGGCTCCCACATTGGATCAAGGGCTTTGGTTGGGAAAGCATTCCGGCAAGGATTCTATTGGCCCACAACCCTCCAAGATGCGGTTGAGCTCGTCACCAAGTGTGAAGCCTGTCAGTTCCATTCCAAAAATATCCATCTGCCTGCCCAAGCACTCCAGACAATCCCTTTGTCTTGGCCGTTTTTGTTCTGGGGGCTCGATATCCTCGGCCCTTTCCCCCGAGCTGCCGGGGGCTTTGAATTCTTGTTCGTTGCAATCAACAAGTTTACAAAGTGGCCGGAAGTAGATGCCGTGAGAAAGGTGATTGCTCAGCCAGCTATCAAGTTCTTGAAAGGACTGGTGTGCCGCTTCAGGGTCCCTGCCCGGATCATCACCGACAACGGCACCGAGTTCATGAGCCGCGCCTTCATGCAATATGTTCATGCCCTCGGAAGCAAGATCTCATTTGCCTCTGTCGCACATCCCAGAAGCAATGGACAAGCTGAGAGGGCGAACGCTGAAGTGCTGCGGGGACTCAAGACAAGAACGTTTGATAAGCTGCGGAAGCACGGCAAGCAATGGATCAATGAGCTGCCGGTGGTTCTTTAGTCCCTCAGAACGACACCAAACCGAGCTACCGGGCAGACTCCCTTCTCCCTAGTCTATGGGACAGAAGCAGTTATCCCCATGGAACTCATTTACGGGTCACCTCGAGTGCTTGCCTACGATGAAGTAGCCCAGGAACAGCACATGCGTGACGACGCCGTGCTTCTCGAGGAGAACCGTCTCCGAGCTGCTACGCGTGTTGCACGCCATCAGCAAGCCCTGCGTCGCTATCATAGCCGCAGGGTTCATGCCCGGTGTTTTGAGGAAAGCGACCTTGTCCTTAGGCACCTTCAGTCCGCCAAGGGTACAAACAAGCTGTCGCCGAAGTGGGAAGGCCCTTACCGGGTAGTACGAGTCACCAGACCAGGCGCAGTCCGTCTGGAGACCGGAGATGGCATTCAATTGCAAAACTCATGGAATATTGAGCATCTCCACAAGTTCTACCCGTAAGGCGCGGCTGTCGGGCCCTGCCCGATAGCCACCCTTTTGTACAGGCCTTGCCTCAGCTGCATGTAACCCCTTGTACAAAGCCAGGTGCAGACCCTGAGCAACAGGGAAATAAATGAAGCGCTGGGGGCCCCCGACAAGTTGCATGCATGCATAAGCATATCATAAGCATCACATGATTCATGTAGATAGGTTGCATGATCATGTAGATAGATTGCATCTGGCATCATCTTCATTTGCATGAACTGCAGGCTCCTACCGTGGACTTAGTCCTGGGAAGAGGATGCGAAGACAAGCCAGCACTGCGGTGTCCAGCAAGCCAAGAAGATAAGTTCCATCTCTTATCCATACATGTTCCGTGAGTAGGACTTGTGCATATGAAAACCTCGCCGCCTCGGAAACAAAGGTGCTCCCATCTACTGACACGAACACTGCTTCAGTCAGGATGGTCGTAGTGGCCTTTAGCTGAAACGGGTTGGCGGGGGGCTGGTCTCTCCCAATGGGTTCTGCACCCGACAGACTCAGCCTCACGGTAGCAGTCCTATGGGGTACCGGCAAGGTAGCTTACTGGGATCTACTTGTTTACATGAAAGTAGGGAGGCGTTTCACCTCTGCATGGATATCATACATGCACAAGTGCCCGGCAAAGCTTATCTTTTTCATTAATATGCTGATCAACAAGTACAAATCTCACGGAACATAAACATGGATACAAGAGATTACATTATTTGAACTAAAATTTGGCAAGTGCCTACAGATTTAAGATTGAAAAAAGATAAGTGCCCCATGAAGCCTTTGCCCTTGTCCATCTCCTTCAGGAAATCGTAGGAAGGAGCGGAGAAGGTGGAAGGCGGGCTGGCTGGGATTCGGCGCCTCCCCAGGATCAGGAGAACACCGTCGACGGGCTAAGAGGAAGAAACCGGAGGGCAGGCACGGGCAGTGGCACTGCTGGGAGCCCAGACAGAGTCACCGGCAAACACGACTCGTCGGAACGGTCGCCCCCGTTCTTGACGCGTTGTGGGTTACCGCCACCTCCTGCACCACCGTCGCCCAAAGCTCCCACCACGCCCATCGATGCAAACACCGCGCGCCCCAGGAGACCCCACAGAGAGCATGGACGTCCCCGACGGCCCGGCGATATGAAGACCCTGCCCATTAAGGAAGCATGCACAAGGACTAGAGGCTCTCCCATGCACCAGATGGGCAGAGTGCAGGGAGATAGGGTCCGCCCTCACCAATGGCGAACCATCTTTGCAACCTCCCTCCAACGCCGCAGGAAAAGGGGGGATAGGCCACAGTCGACTACCACACCTTCTGCCCATTATGGGCCTCGGCATGGTGTCGTTTGCGTCGCCTGTCACTAAATTTGAAGCCACAGGCGGCCCGGCGACGAGCACACCAGAGTCGCCACCTCCGGTGCTACCGCCGCGCCGCCCGAGTGCCCCCATGGGGCACACGCAAAACTCCAAGCTAGAGCCCGGGGCCTGGCCCCGGTCTCTTCCTTTCAGCATACCCCGAAGAAGCAAAAGGCGGAGGAGGAGAGGAATGTGGATGAATGCCTCCGCTCCTCCCCCGCTCCTCCTTTTTATAGGTGAGCTGGCGGTGGGGGCTGATTCCCCGGCGAGTACCCGTCGTCCTCCTCCACCAATCCAAGAAGATCGGGCCTCTGCCTTGATGCTCTCCCGCACCACGCGCCTCCATTTACCTACCCCAGTCAATGCATGCGGCATACATGGCTAAGGATAAGGGCGCGGTGGGAAGAGTGAATTGCCAGTTACCCGCCCGTGCGTTAAAGTCATTCACGGGCCATTACAAGAATGGCCCCACCACAATTGGCGTTGCATGACGCGCGGGAAAACCGGAAACTGACCCAAGCTCAGGTTAATGAAGAAGCAAAGAAGACCCCAAAGGGCAGAGCCGCCCTTACATTTCTGCCTGTGCACTGGTTAGGGCCTACCCCGACAACGCCCAGCGGTGCGTTCGTGCCAGGCCCAGGGGCTCCTGTCGGTGCAACAGACCTTGGGTCCATTGCACAGACTGTGCACAGGCCAGAGACAAGATTACAAGACCAAGATCAGACCAAACAAGGAGGATCAATTCCTTTGAAGGATCCAAGTGCAAGTCGAGAAGGCCAAGGTGAGCCAGAGGAACAAGGCATCGCTAAAGGAAGGACCTACCTTGCTGGGTAGGCGAGCCTGGCAGGGTTGGGTTTTGCCTCGGAAGCAAGCTCCCAAATCGTCCCGGCAGCCCTGCCAGGCTGGCGGAGGCAAGCCACTCCACCACTCCACCTCACAAGCGACGCAAGTCATTAATCAAAGCGGTGTCGAGCTCCTAGGTGACTAAGTGGCTGGTTTCTGCCACATGGCAGCCACTTCCTACAGCAAACACCTCCATATGACACCCGTCCTGAGACGTGTCAAGCAAGCAGGAGCGAAGCTGGCAAAACAGCCCGGCAGGGCCTACCGGGCGAGCTATGATGTGAAACTGAGCGGTGCATTTAATGCGCTCTGTCAGCCTGCAGAGTTAGATATGATAGCACTGTTAGCTATCTAATCAGTACGCAAAGACTGATTTGCCACTGTGGTGACCCCCTTAATCTATAAAAGGAGGCCCATGGCAACGGTTGAAAGGGTTGGACCCTCGCATATCCATATGCGCGTAGCCACTCTCGCCCCCAGAGCGACCTTGCCGGGCGAGTGTGCTACGTTCACCACCATTATCCACCATCAATCCACCAAAGCAGGAGTAGGGTTTTACGCCTCACGGCGGCCCGAACCTGGGTAAAGACTGCCCGTGTGATCTCTGCCGTGCTGCGCGATGCTTCTTCGCTCTTTGTGCAACGTGCCCATCCCCCCGCCGAACCAAAAGGGGCTCATGGCCCCATAGGTGGCCGTGGTTTCCCACGACAATGAAACTATCATTTGCAATGTTGATCCAGTTGTGCCTACTGCTTATATTGAAAAACCACCTTTCCCTGTTAGGATAAAGGAACATGCTAAGGTATCAACTATGGTTCGCAAAAGTAATATTAAAACACCTAAACCCTCTGAGCAAATTAAAGTAGAAGCTAGTGTTGCTATGGTTAAAGACCTCTTGGTAGAAAATATTGATGGGCATGTTATTTACTTCTATGATGAAGCTGCTAGAATTGCTAAGCCTAATGAAAAAGATAAACATAGACCTTTTGTTGGCATGCCTGTTGTCTCAGTTAAAATAGGAGATCACTGTTATCATGGTTTATATCACTTAGGTGCTAGTGTGAGTGCTATTCCTTTTACCTTATATCAAGAAATTATGAATGACATAGCACCCGCTGAAATAGAAGACATAGATGTTACAATTAAACTTGCAAATAGAGACACCATCACACCACTTCGGATTGTTAGAGATGTTGAAGTCTTGTGTGGGAAAATAAAATATCCTACTGATTTTCTAGTCCTTGGTTCCCCACAAGATGACTTTTGTCCCATTATCTTTGGTAGACCTTTCTTGAACACTGTCAATGCTACCATAGATTACCATAAACAAACTGTCAGTGTTAGCTTTGGTGATGAGTCTCATGAGTTTAATTTCTCTAAGTTTAGTAGACAACGTCATAAGAAAGAATTACCTAGTAAGGATGAAATAATTCGTCTTGCTTCTATTGCCATGCCTCCTACTGATTCCCTAGAACAATATTTGCTAGACCATGAAAATGATATGCACTTATGTGAAAGAATTAAAATAGGTAAAATATTCTTTAAACAACAACCTCTCGTAAAATACAATTTGCCTATTGAAACTCTTGGAGGTCCTCCTCCACCTAAAGGTGATCCTGTGTTTGAATTAAAACAATTGCCGGACACTTTGAAATACGTTTATCTTGATGAGAAAAAGATATATCCTGTTATTATTAGTGCTAACCTTCCAGAATATGAAGAATAAAGATTATTAAAAATTCTCAAGAAGCACAGTGCTGCTATTGGATATACTCTTGATGATCTTAAGGGCATTAGTCCCCATCTCTGTCAGCACAAAATTAATATGGAACCTGATGCTAAAACCGTTGTTAATCACCAACGATGATTGAATCCTAAGATGAAAGAAGTGGTGAGAACTAAAATACTAAAACTTCTGGAAGCAGGCATAATTTATCCCATAGCTGATAGTAGATGGGTAAGTCTTGTTCATTGTGTCCCTAAGAAGGGAGGTATTACCGTTGTTCCTAATGATAAAAATGAACTCATTCCACAAAGAATTGTTACTAGCCATAGAATGGTAATTTATATTAGAAAATTAAATAAAGCAACTAGAAAAGATCATTACCCTTTGCCTTTTATCGATCAAATGTTAGAAAGACTATCTAAGCACACACACTTTTGCTTTCTTGATGGATATTCTGGTTTCTCTCAAATACCTGTTTCACAACCTGATCAAGAGAAAACCACATTTACTTGTCCTTTTGGAACCTATGCTTATAGACGTATGCCTTTTGGTTTATGCAATGCACCAACTACCTTTCAAAGATGTATGACTGTTATATTCTATGATTTTTGTGAAAAGATTGTTGAGGTTTTCATGGATGATTTTTCCGTTTACGGAACTTCTTTTGATGATTGCTTAAGCAACCTTGATCGAGTTTTGCAAATATGTGAGCAAACTAATCTTGTCTTGAATTGGGAGAAGTGTCACTTTATGGTTAATGAAGGTATTGTCTTGGGGCATAAAATTTCTGAACGAGGCATTGAGGTGGATAAAGCTAAAGTTGATGCAACTGAGAAAATGCCATGTCCTAAAGATATTAAAGGTATTCATAGTTTTCTTGGTCATGCTGGTTTCTATAGGAGATTTATTAAAGACTTCTCTAAAATTTCTAGGCCTCTTACTAATCTTTTACAAAAGGATGTTCCATTTGTTTTTTATGATGATTGTGTAGAAGCCTTTGAAACACTTAAGAAAGCCTTAACTTCTGCACCTATTGTTCAACCACCTGATTGGAACTTGCCTTTTAAAATTATGTGTGATGCTAGTGATTATGTTGTTGGTGTTGTTCTAGGAGAAAGAGTTGATAAGAAATTAAATGTTATCCATTATGCTAGCAAAACTCTAGATAGTGCCCAAAGAAATTATGTGTGCCCGCTCTACTGATAGTCCTTAGACCCACGCTACTGCTAGGCTTTTCCCTAGTAGTGTTTGGAATCAACAATGTAAGATCTGAATTTATCACAAGCAAACACAACTGCTAAAAATTCGCTACAGCTAACATTTATCAGTAGCACGTTTAGACCCGCGCTACTGCTATATATGGGTAGCCGTAGCGGGCTTCACAGAAACGCGCTACTGCTAATATTTGTAGCGCTTTACTTTAAACAACGCTACTACTAAGTGCACGCTGCTGCTACCTTCTTACCCCTCGCTACTGTTATTTTTATTAGTTTCTGAATTTTTTCCTGCATATTTCTTTTGTATTTGTACAGGTTTTATACAATAATCTCTAGCATATCATACACATACAAATGTAATCATAGCATACACATACAAATAGTCTCATCAAATCATGTCATCATCATAATCATCATCCAACACAAAGTGGTCTCTCGTCATCATCTCGAAATAGCGATACAAGTCTCGAATACTTGCAACTACATCGTCATCCATCTAAACAATGATATAGAAGAGAATATTTATCACTATGAGTGAGAGCGGAACTATGCCGTACATGAGACGGCGGTTATGAGTCCTCTCTCGCGCTAGCGTGAACCTCAAGTAACTACCTTCTGCTTCTTGTCTGCTTTTGAAGCCTTTATGGCTGGCGCCCGAGACCCGCTCTACTTGCGCCTGACACTCGGGCCACTCGTCGTACACTCCCGGAATCTTCCCTGTGTACACGACATAGCACTTCTTCTTCGCCATCAAGGATCTAGGTACCTGTTAGAGATGCATCTTCATAAAGAGAATGTACAATCATATGCAACTAAATATACTTGAGCAACAAGAAAAGAAAGGGTATGAAAATAGATGCAACATATAGTAAACATAAATAATGAACGCAGTTCCATCGTACGCAAAACAATTAACTAGAGGTACGCAGTTCATCGTACCCAAACTAACAAAGTAGCGTTACACAAGTTTGGCACGGACCATGGACATCACAAAGTTTCATCGCTACAGAAATTATACAAGTTCAACCGACACATATCATCATCATCGGCATCGTAAATCACTAGAAGTTCCATCCATCCATATCATCGAGGATGCACCCTAGCTTCTTGAATGGCATGAGGTCCTGTCGTTGCATGCTATGCAAGTTCGGACGTCAGCTCGCGATATAGGGCCATGGTGGAACATCCCCTTCTCTTCGATGACTTCTTTCATGATAATCATCGCAATGTCCCTCTCGATGCGAAAGAAGTCATCTCTATGTTTATAATCCGCTTCATCTTGGGATTCTACACACTTGCGAATATGGTCATTGCTTCTGGTTGTCATGCGAAGCTGTTGGTGACCCCTTCTGAACTCCATCATGAGATGGAGGAGGTAGAATCCATCGTTCCTGCTTGGTTTTGGGACATGGATGCAGCAGAAGTTAGTTTTATGCGAGAAACCCGGCTTGCGGTTCCTTTGTTTCCTAATCTGCAGGTGGCCACCCCTCAAGCTGAAGCCGTGGAGAGCATCATCTAGAATATTCATTACGTGGGTGTAGTCCTTCTTCTCGTAGTTTCTGGTAGGGTCAAAATACACGACGTGGGAGACTCGCGGGTAAAGAACGATAAGGATGGCGCGCCCGTTGCTGCGGAGAAAAAAACACCTCAAATTACTCTCCAGATGGGCGAGAAAGAATGATTGAAATGTACGAAAGGGTTGTCCGGCACTGACTTACTTTGGATGATAAGACTGGAGGACAATTTCCTGGTCCTTATTCCTTATCATGAAGTTTTCGAGGTACTCCCTAGCAGTTTTACGCTCAAAGTCACCGAGACTCAAGAAGGACTCCTGCATGTAGTATGGATCCGCCACACAGATTTTTGAGACTTGTTCTCTCTGCACGACGGAGTTCATTTGTAGCGCAAAAAGGCGGATGATTGTAAAATCGAGCTGCCTTATCAGAAACATCTCGAAGATATGATCAAACCGCAGGAAGAACACCTCCGCGGGCCGTGTGTCGACGTAGCACTTCCCCTCAGGCACACGAACCGCGTATGTCGGATATCTTGGATCCTTCGAGGCTAGTTGCCTTATCTCAGTCGACAACACATGGTCGTGCAGTCTCCTGAGATCCCCTGATATGGCCTCCAGCGGTTTCGGCGGTAGGATCGGCTCCCCCGCGACATGGAACATGGCCGCACCTTTGATGGGTACATGCTCTACAAAATCCGTCGTCTGGCTGCTATGTGCTCTGCCTTGTTTGTAGGCAGCAGAGCCTTTCTTCGGCGGTCTCTTCCTCTCCTTTTTCTTGGGCTGACCTTCCAGACCCTTCCTTAACCCCCGCACCAGTGTTGTTGGGCTAAGCATTGTATGACCCTCGGCTAGTTGAGCCTGCGTTGAGGCGGCATCTTCAAGCGTGTCCTGTGAGGATTGCATGAAGAGAGACTTCTTGCAATCAACCCTGCTAGGATGTTCCTGCCCGGCCACATCATCCATCTCCTCATCAGCATGCTGATAGCCCGACTCGTCATATGGCCGACACATCATTTCTACGTCGTCGTCATAGGCGCCTGTATTGAGGTACCTAAGAGGGTCATCCTCGTTCATCTCATCATCCAATATTTGTTCTACGGGGGCGATGACATCATCCACTATTGGACCCCCTTCCGCGCGTCGTCCGCCGCTCTCACCCAGCACTACAGGCGCTGCTATTTGCATAGGCGGGGAGGTGGTGTTCATACCTGCTTGCTGATGTGCGGTTATTGGTGTGCCCTCAGCCGCCTCCAGACGAAGAAGATTCTTCGGCCGTAGCAGCATCCAACCCTTGCAGTTTCCAAGCCGCGTCGGGGTCTCGGGTCGTCCTCTCCCCCGAGCCGTACTGGAGGTGGCAAATCCTCGTGCCCCGATTTCACACTCGACAAGTTAACCCTGAAGTGGCCAACAGGGATCAACTGGCTGTGGAACATGAGTTCCAAGGGCTTCGTTATCACTGCATTTCCCATGTCCACCTTCTGGCTTTGATCACGTAGAGTACGGTGCATGGGGTTTCGTCGGCCTACAAAGACATGTCCGTGGCGTAAAACATCCGAAAGTCAACGAAAATGGAATATTCTAGATATATGTTGGTGCGACGTGTAATTACCGTGAGGGCGTCGAGCTCAGCCAAAAACGAAGGCCCGCCTAGCATGCCAAAGACAAAGCACGGGCTGCTACGAGCGGGTGCGGGTGCAGGCGCGGTTGCGGGAGCAGGTGATGTTGCGGTTGTGATGTTTGGATTTTCCTTCGTCTAGTTGATGATAGCCGGGATCAAGTTAGTAGCCAAATCCAGGAAACACTAAACCCGGGACTTAAAACGTCTGAAACTCTATTCTAAACAGTAAACACTAAAGTTTCAAACCATAAAACCTAACCATAAACTCTGAAATCTAAACCCTAGCCCTAAACCCTAAAAACGTCTAAAACGTTCAAAAACTCTATTTTCCCTTTGGAATTTTGTGATTTTAAAAAATTGTCCTAAACCCTAAACCCAGGACTTAAAACATCTGACACTCTATTCTAAACAGTAAACACTAAAGGTTCAAACCATAAATCTAACCCTAAACTCTGAAATCTAAACCCTAGCCCTAAACCCTAAAAACGTCTAAAACGTCCAAAAACTCTATTTTCCCTTTGGAATTTAGTGATTTTAAAAAATTGTCCTAAACCCTAAACCCAGGACTTAAAATGTCTGACACTCTATTCTAAACAGTAAACACTAAAGGGTCAAACCATAAAACCTAACCCTAAACTCTGAAATCCAAACCCTAGCCCTAAACCCTAAAAAAGTCTAAAACGTCCAAAAACTCTATTTTCCCTTTGGAATTTAGTGATTTTGAAAAATTGTCCTAAACCCCAAACCCAGGACTTAAAATGTCTGACACTCTATTCTAAACAGTAACACACTAAAGGGTCAAACCATAAAACCTAACCCTAAACTCTGAAATCTAAACACTAGCCCTAAACCGTAAAAAAGTCTAAAACGTCCAAAAACTCTATTTTCCCTTTGGAATTTTGTGATTTTAAAAAATTGCCCGACACCCTAAACCCAGGACTTAAAACGTTTGACACTCTATTCTCAACAGTAAACACTAACGGTTCAAACCATAAAACCTAACCCTAAACTCTGAAATCTAAACCCTAGCCCTAAACTCTAAAAACGTCTAAAATGTCCAAAAACTCAATTTTCCATTTGGAATTTAGTGATTTTAAAAAATTGTCCTAAACCCTAAACACGGGACTTAAAACGTCTGAAACTCAATTCTAAACACTAAACACCAAAGGTTCAAACCATAAAACCTAACCCTAAACTCTGAAATCTAAACCCTAGCCCTAAACCGTAAAAAGTCTAAAACGTCCAAAAACTCTATTTTCCCTTTGGAATTTAGTGATTTTGAAAAATTGTCCTAAACCCCAAACCCAGGACTTAAAACGTCTGAAACTCTATTCTAAACAGTAAACACTAAAGGTTCAAACCATAAAACCGAACCCTAAACTTGGAAATCTAAACCCTAGCCCTAAACCCTAAAACGTCCAAAAACTCTATTTTCCCTTTGGAATTTAGTGATTTTGAAAAATTGCCCTAAACCCTAAAACCAGGACTTAAAATGTCCGACACTCTATTCTAAACAGTAAACACTAAAGGTTCAAACCATAAAACCTAACCCTAAACTCTGAAATCTAAACCCTAGCCCTAAACCCTAGAAACGTCTAAAACGTCCAAAAACTCTATTTTTCCATTGGAATTTTGTGATTTAAAAAAATTGTCCTAAACACTAAACCCAGGACTTAAAACGTCTGAAACTCTATTCTAAATAGTAAACACTAAAGTTTAAAACCATAAAACCTAACCATAAACTCTGAAATCTAAACCCTAGCCCGAAACCCTAAAAACGTCTAAAACGTTCAAAAACTCTATTTTCCCTTTGGAATTTTGTGATTTTAAAAAATTGTCCTAAACCCTAAACCCAGGACTTAAAACATCTGACACTCTATTCTAAACAGTAAACACTAAAGGTTCAAACCATAAATCTAACCCTAAACTCTGAAATCTAAACCCTAGCCCTAAACCCTAAAAACGTCTAAAACGTCCAAAAACTCTATTTTCCCTTTGGAATTTAGTGATTTTAAAAAATTGTCCTGAACCCTAAACCCAGGACTTAAAACGTCTGACACTCTATTCTAAACAGTAAACAATAAAGGGTCAAACCATAAAACCTAACCCTAAACTCTGAAATCTAAACCCTAGCCCTAAACCCTAAAACATCTAAAACGTCCAAAAACTCTATTTTCCCTTTGGAATTTAGTGATTTTTAAAAAATTGTCCTAAACCTCAAACCCAGGACTTAAAACGTCTGACACTCTATTCTAAACAGTAAACACTAAAGGGTCAAACCATAAAACCTCCTAAACTCTGAAATCTAAACCCTAGCCCTAAACCCTAAAAAAGTCTAAAATGTCCAAAAACTCTATTTTCCCTTTGGAATTTTGTGATTTTAAAAAAAATTCCGAAACCCTAAACCCAGGACTTAAAACGTTTGACACTCTATTCTAAACAGTAAACACTAAAGGTTCAAACCATAAAACCTAACCCTAAACTCTGAAATCTAAACCCTAGCCCTAAACCCTAAAAACGTCTAAAACGTCCAAAAACTCAATTTTCCATTTGGAATTTAGTGATTTTAAAGAATTGTCCTAAACCCTAAACCCGGGACTTAAAACGTCTGAAACTCAATTCTAAACACTAAACACCAAAGGTTCAAACCATAAAACCTAACCCTAAACTCTGAAATCTAAACCCTAGCCCTAAACCCTAAAAACGTCTAAAACGTCCAAAAACACTATTTTCCCTTTGGAATTTAGTGATTTTGAAAATCATGCGCCGTCTTGTTTGGATTTTCCTTCGTCTAGTTGATGATAGCCGGGATGAAGTTAGTAGCCAAATCATTTCTGCAGGCATCTACAGCTGCAGTGACTGCCTGCTGGACCAACTCATTTTTCTCCTGAGCTGCTTTTTCGCATCCTCAGCTTCTTTCTTCTCTAACGCAAGCTTAACCTTCTCGTCGATGTCCGCCTGAATGAACTTCTTCTTCTGCTTCTTGGCCTCTGGGTCCTCGGTGTAAAATACCTTCCACGTGGCACCGTGTCCGGCGCCGTGCACACGTCCATATTGCGGCCGCTGGTCCAAAGGGAGTCCCTTCAGTTCGTTCAAGGCCCGGTTGAGAGGGATGTCCCATTTGGGCCTCATCGACGAAGACTCGCTTTCAGCTGCAAGCCGGTGTTGCTTCTCCTGGAAAAGGAACGTGAACCGTTTACGAATGTGTAGTCTGAGTTGATCAGAAGCTAAATGTAAGGTGTGGTAAAAGAATAATTACCAGTATTCTTTCCAATTTCATTGTGACCGGGTCCATGTAAAAAACCTTCTTTTCCATGTCCCACTTGTAGCGGGCCCTGATGAAGTCACGCTCCAAGGGGCGGTGAACTTCGTGAAGGGGTCTGGGAGACCCGCGGCTTCACGTTCCGTGTCCTCCTTATCCCATATGGGCCTTTTGCCAAGGTAGCCACGGCTTCCGAGGCGTTGGTTCCCCGTGTTCCTTTGCTGAAGCGCCTTGAATTTCTCAGCCTTAGCCTTGGCATCCTCGGTAGTGTAAGTGTCCTTGAACTTTTGGAACTCCTCTTCTATAAGTGTCGGATTTTCCTTCAGAATCTTGGGGAGGGGTTCATCAGCCTCAATAGCTCGTTTCACACTCCCTTTCCAGGAGGCCAAATCATTGCTGTACATGCCCATGGCGTTCTTTTTAATCTTTTTCATCTTCGGATCATCCCACAGGAATTCTATGCTGTCATCCCGGTCGGGGAACTGAAATCTCTTGTGCAGCTTCATTAGGAGCAACTACTTCAAATTTTCTTTACCCCTTAAGTCATCGTCGTTGATTCTCGCGGTTTCCCTTAGGATGCATCCGAGTTGGTTCTTGTAGCACTTGCGAGGTTCATCCGGCTCTAATGGATCAAACATGCCAGGGGCCATCTTTGTGATGAGCAGTCGTCCAATGCCGAGTTTGTTAGGTTTTCGTATCCTCTGCTTCTTCTTGTCGTTGGCCGCTTCGGCACCGGTACCATCCCCGTCGGTACCTTCCCCGCCGGTCTCGGCGCCGCCATCAGTGTCGATGTCCGCATTAGTACCATCACCGAGGCCGCCCTGCAAACCTTGACTGTGCTTAGCAGCCAAATAGTCGAGGTAGTTATGTTCACCCTCATAATCCATCTAGTCTGCACCGTGGTCAGAAGGCCTGGTTTCTTCGTTGTTTGACATGTTTCCTACGATTGAGTCTCCTTGTTTAATTCTTAAACTATAATAAAATGAGAAATGACATAAAAAAAGGTCTATGGTTTGCTGGAATGCCGTTTCATTCCCATCGCAGCAAATCCCGGCACTCGATATGCCTACTTTCTAGCACAAGTCATGCCAAAATTCACGGGAAATTTTGGCATGACCTTTACTAAAAAGTGGACATATCGAGCGCCTGAAATTCACCGGAATGGAAATGAATCAACATTCAGGCGAAACATAGGCCACTCGGATCATTTACCCTGCACATAACCATCATTTTCCAAACATCACATGTCCAAATTCCAAATATCACATGTCCAAATCACATGTCCACATATCACATGTCCACTTCAAATTTGCATATAACAGAAAGAAAAGTATAGAACTTGAAGAAAATGCAAGAAGTCCTTTTTCTGCACAATATTTGAAACTGAATTCAGCAGTTGTCAAATTTGATAGTAAATTCAACACTTGTCAAATTTCTGTCATAATTTGAAAACTACCTAAATTTTCTGTCATAATTTCCAACCTACCTAAATTTCTGTCCTAATTTGAAACCTAGATAAATTTATGTCCTAATTTGAAAACCTAGCTAAATTTCTGTCCAAATTGGAAACCAAGGGTTCATACTAATTAACTAGGTTCATACTGCCTAATCTGTCCTAGGGTTCATACTAATTCACCTAGGGTTAATCAATTCTGTTTTATATTTAAATAGCAACAATTGCTTTAACTAAAATAAATAAATACCCAGAATTCTGTTAACTACACCTAAAATACCTAGAATTCATTTAACCCATACTAATTCTGTTTTTTTAACTAGGGTTCATACCACCTAATTAACTAGGGTTCATAGTAATTCTGTTTTTTTAAATAGCAACAATTGCTTTAACAAAAAATAGCAATAGTTTGAAACCTAGGGTTCATACTAACTACCACTAAAAAATAGCCACTAATCTGTCCTAGGTTTTTTTTAACTAGGGTTCATACTACCTAATTAACTAGGGTTCATACTAATTCTAATTAACTAACTAGCACTAAAAAATAGCCTAGGGCTCATACTAATTCATACTAACTAGCACTAAATAGCTAGGGTTCATATTACAGAGAGAGAGAGAGAACAGACAGCAGAGAAGAGGGGAGGGGAGAGGGCTTACAGAGGGCAGAGAGAGAGATGGGGTCGGGGGAGACGGCGGCACTGAGGCAAGGCGGGGTCGAGGGAGACGGCGACTCCGGCAAGGGCGAGGGCAAGGGCAGGGCTCCAGCGAGGTCGAGGAGGAGGAGGCAGAGACTCTGGAGAGGGCAGAGCTCCGGCGGCGCTCGAGGCAGGGGCGCGGTGAGGGCACGGGCTTCCGTGGCGACGAGGAGGGAGAAGAGAGTGGGGATTTGGGGGAGGAAGCAGAGGAGGAAAGCCCGCGGGGGGGGGGGGTATGTCAACGTAGCAGTAGCGCGGTTCAAATACGCGCGCTATAGCTAAGATAGCTATAGCGCGTTTCCCGAAAGAGCGCTACTGCTATCCAAAGTAGCTACAACGCGTGTTCCGTAAACGCACTACTGCTATCACCAGTAGCTATAGCGCTTTTCTTCAACAGGAGCTTCTGCTATTGTTTTCATTTTTTCTTTTTCTTTTCTTTTCTTTTCCTGTTTGTTTCTTCTATTTTATTTTCTTTTCCTTTTCTTTTCTTTTCTTCTTTTTCTTTTCTTTTCCTTTTTTTCTGAGAGCCGGAATGAAGGGAAGGTGATACAATGTATATAACTAAGGCGATATATATTGCATCATTTGACCCATAACGGTTAAGTTTGTATACAAAATAGGAACATATATATTACATCATTTGACCCATGCATAACAGTTAAGTGTGTACACAAAATAGGAACATATATATTACATCATTTGACTGATAACGGTTTCTCAGCGTGGACGTTTTCGTTTTTGAGTGAGCTTCTTTCCCTTCTTGTTAGTTGACGAATAATTGAGCCCCTCATTATGAATTTTCCTTTTCCATGGAGTACGATCTTTCTTAGGTAATGTAGTATTGATTCTTCTTTTGATGTATACTTCATCATCATCATCATCATCTTCCCTCATCGGGTTGCCGTACTGGTCATAGTCTTCCTCGTTGGTGACTCCATCCATTCCAATGATGTTCCTTTTGCCTCTCCTCACGACAACACGACTGGGATTGCTCGGCTCGGTTATGAAGAAGCATTATGTCACATGCTTAGCGAGTACCCATGGCTTGTTTTTGCGATGGCGTTCACGGTAGCGCTCTTGGCATCGGGTATAGACATGGTAGTGAAATACCGGTTTTCTCTTTCGACATTCTTAGCCCATCTAACATGGAACATCGTCGCGCTGTGCAGTCCAGAGCAATCAAGCTCCCAGCTCCTCGACCCTTCTGTAGAATCTCTCAGTTGCGCCGTTGTCGCCGGTCATGCATTCCATAGTCACCTCTGAGTTCTGAAAATCACTGTTCATATCTTTGGTCTCCATGTAGAACGTGTATCCATTGATATCGTATGCCTGATAGGTCGCGAGGTTGGCCGCGGAGCCATGTGCTAAGGCGTATATGAGCAATCCGTCCTTAGAGCCCTCTTCCGGGGGATTACCAAGAATATGCTCTTTGAACCAATGCAGGAAAGTGGAGTTGTGCTCTCTAGTAACTTTGACATCCGTCCTGCATAGCCCACGGACACGATACTTCTTTGGATGGTTTCTTTGTGCAGTGTCACGAAAGGATCTACCTCGTCTAGGTGATGTTGCACTACTAAGTTTGCTATGTCAAAGTCGTTGTGTCAATCCGTGTAACCCACATGTAGTTCCCTGCGATCGTTGCAGTGACCTTCTCCTTCGAGCCTCCCAAGGTGCTTCTTAATGGGCAAACGAACACCAGGCCGGTCTCTGCCATATAGATAATTCTCGCAGAAAGAGATGCACTCTTGTGTCAGATAGCCCTAGACGATGCTTCCATCCGGACGGGACATGTTACGAATGAATCCTTTGATGACCCCATTCATCCTCTCGAACGACATCATGTTGTGCAGGAATGACAGCCCCAGGTCTGTTATGTCGTCCACAATATGGATACACAGATGCACCATGACGTCAAAGAACGTTGGCGGGAAGTACATCTCAAGCTCATTTAGTATCACAATGATCTCTTCCTGTAGCCGTCGGAGCTGCTTCACACTGATCGACTTTTGAGAAATGACGTTGAAAAAGTTGCACAGACCAATAAGCATGTTACAGACGTGCTTGTCCATTATCCCTCTAAGGGCAACAAGTAGTATCTATGTCATCATCACATGATAGTCATGGGACTTCATCCCGCTGAACCTTTTCTTCTTCGTGTCTAGAAATCTGCTTATCTTCCCACAGTAACCGGAACTAACTTTGATTCCGGTAAGGCACTTGAAGAATTGATCGATCTCAGCTGGACTTAAGGTGAACCAAGAAGGGGGGCAATAATCCTATTCCCTCACTTTTTTGCCCTTCTTCTCCCGCGCCTCCGTCTCCGTCTCTGTCTCCTCTGACTTTTTACGGGGCGGCATGTGCAGATCTGCCCTGATATTCAAATCTTGCAAGTCTCTTCTTGCCTTCGGCCCATCCTTGGTATTATCCGGCATGTTCATCAGTGTCGCAAGCAAGCTCTCAAGGACATTCTTTCAGATATTCATTTGATCATGACAATGAGGCGTGTCGAGTTTGTGCCGGTACTCCAAGTCCCAGAAAACAAACCTCATCTTCCATACATTCAGCAGCGGCTCCGGCGCCTTTTTCATCGTGTTTCCCAGCGTGGGGCACTGTTCCCAGTTTTTCAATAGCTCATCGATTTCGGCGTCACTCCGCTTACGTGGACGTCCTCGATGCTCAGCCTTCCCATTGAATAGATCTCCACGGTTTCTCCACGGGTCGTCCTAATCAAGCCATCTTCGATGCCCCATGTACACGATTTTCCCAGACCCGCCTTCTTTCATTGACGTTAGCTGCTGAGACGTCGTATCATCCATGCACCGCGTGCATCCGCAATATCCGTGGCACACCTGGCCTGCGACATATCCGTAATCGAGATAGTCGTGCACCGTCGTGATCAGCGCGGCTCTCATATAGAAATACTCGCCTTTACTGGCGTCCCATGTCTTGGCTGGTGTTTTCCATAACGTGTCTACCTCCTCTTGAAGTAGCCCCAGATACAGATTAATATTATTTTCCGGTTGTTTCGGCCCTTGAATCAGCATGCTCATGTGTATGTACTTCGACTTCATGCACACCCAGGGGGGATGTTGTACATCCATACAAACACGGGCCATGTGCTATGGTTGGTGTTCTGGTTGCCAAACGGATTGATGCCATTGGTACACGCGCCAAGCAGGATGTTCCTTGCATCACATGCGAAATATCGATATTCGCCGCTGAACGCTCTCCACTGGCTTGCATCCGCGTGGTGTCTCAGCTTCGGATCATCTCCATCGTCGGGCTTTTTCCTCTCCGCGTGCCAATGCATGAGCTTTGCTTCCTTGGGATCTACAAAATAATGTTGCAGACGGGGAGTGATCGGTAAGTACCATACAACTTTCTGGGGAGATTTCTTTCCGGCCTTCTTGTATCAAGAAGCATTGCACACCGGACATCTGGTTTTTTCCGCGTGCTCCTTCCGATAAATGATACAATCATTGATGCATGCATGGTATCTAACGTGCGGCATATCAAGAGGGCACACGATCTTCTTGGCCTCATCCATACTAGTAGGACATAGATTCCCCGCGGGAAGAACATCCTTTAGGCACTTGAGAAGCTCATCGAGGCTAGTGTTGGTCCATTTGATTTTAGCCTTCGTCTTCAGAAGTTTGAGCGTGAAACTCAAGCGGGTCACCTCGGGATCGCAACCATCATACAATGGAGTGTTCGAGTCTACCACTAGTTGCTCCAGCTTGGCCTCCTCCCTAGAAGCGCTCTATTAGTACTTGTCTCCTTGCAAAGTAGGTCTCGAACATGATGGTCCCGCACGATTGAACTTAGTAGCGAAGAAGTCTGCGGCATGTAGTCCATGTTTTCTCCGCCGCCATGTCCGGCCTCTTCCCCGCCACCATGTCCGGCCCCTTCTCCGCCGCCATTATCAATCATCTCTTCGTCTTGCCCCGTCTCATCATTGCCTGCCCCGTTGGTGGCGTCCTCATCACCATCAGCAGCATCTTCAATTATCCACCGAGTATAGCCATCCATGAAACCAGTCATGAGCAGGTGCGCCATCAAACGACCATCGTCATAGGGGTCGAGCCAAACTCCTCCTTTGCATCTTCGACACGGACATAACATCTCTGTCCGGTTATTTTCATTCAGGTCCTGCACCGCCGACCGCAACCACCTTTCCACCATCGTTCCACTGACCATCATGAACGCCTGCGTGGTAATAATAAACAAATTGATTATAAAAATGCATGCATGCATTAAAGTCATACAAAAATTCGGCATGACCTTCCCTAAAAATAGGACATATAGAGTTTGCCCGAAATTTGGTGAAACGGAAATAAATCGACATTTCGGCAAAACATAGGCAACTCAAGCACAATTCGGCGGCAACTCATGCCACACACACAATTTCCATCATATCGACCGATTATGTCATATCGAACACATACACATATTTCCATTCTTGCAAAAGCACAAATTTTTAATCACCTATCTCGAGATCGAGCACGGTGATGGTGATGTTGATCGGTGTCGCCACACACCTAGGGAATGATCAAAAGTGGACAAAGCTTACTTCTTGACATGGCTAGATATAGTTAGGGAGGTACATATGTCACTTCATTAAATGGGTAGATCTACCTAGCTAGTTGGGGAAGGAGATGACTCTAACTAGTGGAGGGGGAGGAAAAAGAGAAAGGAGTTGCATTAATGGAGGTGGTGAGTTAGCTAGGAGCAATAAAGAGAGGTAGAAGAAAGAGAGTAATGGGGGGAGAAGTAGTGAGGAAGAAGCAAAGTGAGGGAGAGAGGAGGTGGGAGCTAGGAGAAAGTGAAAGGAAGAGAGAATGGGGGAGGGGGAGGGGAGGAGAGGAAAAAGGTGGCTGCGCTTTAGAAGTAGCGTGGGAAAGGAAAATGCGCTGCTGCTAAAATCCGTAGCAATAGCACGCTCCTGCAACAAGCGCTACTACTAAGTGGGGCCCGCCATGTGGACAAGTTTAAACTTAGCAGTAGCGCCCTACCCTAAAAGCGCGCTACTGCTATTTTGTTAGCAGTAGCGCGGTTCGCAGAAGGGCGCTACTACTATACCTACCCTGTGGGCAACGGTGTGGCAATTATAATAGTAGTGCGTTTCATTCCTGTCGCGCTACTGCTATGTGGATAGCAGTAGCGCCATTTGTTACCACGTGCTCCTGCTAATTAGCAGTAGCGCCGCCTTTTAAAAAGCGCTACTGATAAGCTTTTGTGTATAAGGTTTCCCTAGTAGTGAAAGTAATTGTTCACACTGATCATGCTGCAATAAAATATCTTATGGAAAAGAAAGCTGCTAAACCTAGACTCATTAGGTGGGTTCTCTTGCTACAAGAATTTGATTTACATATCACTGAGAAGAAAGGAGCTGAGAACCCCGTAGCAGATAACTTGTCTAGGTTGGAAAATATTCTTGATGACCCACTACATATTGATGATAGTTTTCTTGATGAACAACTAGCTGCAATAAATGTTTCTCAGAATACTCCTTGGTATGCTGACTATGCTAATTACATTGTTGCTAAATATATACCACCTAGTTTTACATACCAACAAAAGAAAAAAATTCTTCTATGATTTAAGACATTACTTTTGGGATGACCCACATCTTTATAAAGAAGGAGTAGATGGTATTATTTGACATTATGTACCTGAGCATGAACAGGAACAAATATTATGGAAATGTCACTCCAAAGCCTATGGAGGACATCATGCGGGAGATAGAACTGCTCATAAGGTATTGCAATCTGGTTTTCATTGGCCTACTCTTTTCAAGGATGCCCGTAAGTTTGTCTTGTCTTGTGATGAATGTTTAAGAATTGGTAATATTGGTAAGCGTCAGGAAATGACTATGAATTATTCACTTACTGTTGAACCATTTGATGTTTGGGGTTTCGATTATATGGCACCTTTTCCTTCCTCTAATGGGTACACTCAGATTTTGGTTGTTGTTGATTATGTTACTAAGTGGGTAGAAGCTATTCCAACTAGTAGTGCTAATCATAACACTTCCATTAAAATACTTAAAGAAGTTATTTTCCCAAGGTTTGAAGTCCCTAGATATTTAATGACCGATGGTGGTTCACACTTTATTCATGGTGCTTTCCGTAAAATGCTTGCTAAATATGATGTTAACCATAGAATTGCATCACCCTATCATCCTCAATCTGGTGGTCAAGTAGAACTTAGCAATAGAGAAATAAAGTTAATATTAAAAAAAACTATCA
This sequence comes from Thinopyrum elongatum, assembly GCA_011799875.1. Taxonomy (NCBI): domain Eukaryota; kingdom Viridiplantae; phylum Streptophyta; class Magnoliopsida; order Poales; family Poaceae; genus Thinopyrum; species Thinopyrum elongatum. Next base: position 427,265,819 of record CM022297.1, read on the forward strand.
ATAGGTCCCGAAAGAATTGGTCTAAGAAATTAGATGATGCACTTTGGGCCTACAAAACAACATATAAGAATCCTATGCGTATGTCTCCATATAAAATGGTTTATGGAAAAGCTTGTCATTTGCCTCTTGAGTTAGAACATAAAGCATATTGGGCAACTAAAGAATTCAACTATGATTTCAAACTTGCCGGTGAAAAGAGGTTATTTGATATTAGCTCACTAGATGAATGGAGAACCCAAGCATATGAAAATGCCAAACTATTCAAAGAAAAAGTTAAAAGATGGCATGACAAAAGAATCCAAAAGCGAGAATTCAAAGTAGGAGAATATTTTATTTTGTACAATTCTCGTTTTAGATTTTTTTTCCATGGAAACTTCTTTCCAAATGGGAAGGACCATATATTATCGAAGAGGTTTATTGCTCTGGAGCTATCAAGATTAATAATGCCGAAGGTACTAACCTGAAGGTGGTCAATGGGCAAAGAATTAAACACTATATCTTAGGTACGCCTATTAATGTTGAAAGTATCCAAACCATGACACCGGAGGAACACTTAAAAGAAACCTTCCAGAATCCTCCAGAATCCTGAAAAAGAGGAGGTACGTGATACGGTAAGTAAACGGACTCCTGATACGTCTCCATCGTATCTACTTTTCAAACTCTTTTCCCCTTGTTTTGGACTCTAATTTGCATGATTTGAATGGAACTAACCCGGACTGACGCTGTTTTCAGCAGAATTGCCTTGGTGTTATTTTTGTGCAGAAATAAAAGTTCTCGGAATGACCTGAAACTTCACGGAGAATACTTTTGGAATAAATAAAAAATATTGGCGAAAGAATCAACAGAGGGGGACCCACCTGCTGTCCACGAGGGTGCAGGGCGCGCCCCCTGCCTTGTGGGTCCCCTGGACCTCCACCGAACTCAACTCCAACTCCATATATTCACGTTCGGGGAGAAAAAAATCAGAGAGAAGAATTCATCGCGTTTTATGATACGGAGCCGCCGTCACCTCCTGTTCTTCATCGGGAGGCCAGATCTGGAGTCCGTTCGGGGCTCCGGAGATGGGAAATCGTCGCCATCATCATCACCAACCTTCCTCCATCACCAATTTCATGATGCTCACCGCCGTGCGTGAGTAATTCCATCGTAGGCTTGTTGGACGGTGATGGGTTGGATAAGATTTATCATGTAATCGAGTTAGTTTTGTTAGGGTTTGATCCCTAGTATCCACTATGTTCTAAGATTGATGTTGCTATGACTTTGCTATGCCTAATGCTTGTCACTAGGGCCCGAGTGCCATGATTTCAGATCTGAACCTATTATGTTTTCATGAATATTTATGTGTTCTTGATCCTATCTTGCAAAGTTGTAGACACCTATTACGTGTTATGATCTGCATACCCCAAGGTGACAATAATTGGGATTCTTTCCGATGATTACCATAGTTTGAGGAGTTCATGTATTCACTAAGTGCTAATGCTTTGGTCTGGTTCTTTATTAAAAGGAGGCCTTAATATCCCTTGGTTTCCATTAGGACCCCGCTGCCACGGGAGGGTAGGACAAAAGATGTCATGCAAGTTCTTTTCCATAAGCACGTATGACTATATACGGAATACATGCCTACATTATATTGATGAATTGGAGCTAGTTCCGTGTCACCCTAGGTTATAACTATTGCATGATGAATGCCATCGGACATAATTATCCATCATTGATCCATTGCCTACGAGCTTTTCAAATATTGATCTTTGCTACGTTACTTTTCCGTTGCCACTGTTACAATTGCTACAAAATTGTTACTGTTACTTTTGCCACTGTTACCGTTACTTCTGTAAGGGCATATTCTTCCCTATGTGGTTTTGGTGATTGATGACAATGCATTTGCAGACTAATCGTGTGCATTGAGCATTTCAGATATCTCATGTCTAGGCACAAGACGATTCGGTGCCCCTCGGAGCCTAGTAAAGACGGCGTTTCTCTTCGTTTCTTTTCGGTGGATTTGAGTCGTTGGAAAGCCGTACTATTAAGAGGGGGTCCGCTTCGGAAAGGTTAGCGTGGAATCAACACGTACACATCTATCCCTTTGCACCACCCTTCCTTTGTTCCTTTGGATCACCAACCGGTTATCCGTGTCTTTGCAAAATGAAGGACTCCAAGTGGTATTGTGTTGTGGCATGCGGTAGTACTGCTCCATGGAGCAGTAGTACCGCAGACGCTCGCGGTAGTACCACAAAGTCTTGCGGTAGTACCGCTCCTCGGGCGCGGTAGTACCGTGACATCTGGCCCAGCACAGCTACTCGCGCGGAAGTAAGGGCAGATGTAATTTTTTACATCCGCGCCCTATGCGGTAGTACCGCTCCATGGATGCGGTAGTACCGTGTCGGATTTTTGCACAGACCAAAACTCAGTGGAAGTAGCCACGGATGTAATTTTATTCGTCCGTGCCTACCCAGCCTAGTCGAACCCTGCCTTGTGGTAGTACCGCAAGGGCGCGCCGTAGTATCGCTCTGGCGGTTTTACCGCTCGTTGCGTCAACGCAACAGGGCTTCGTCTGGCCTTTGCCGTGGGTGCGGTAGTACCGCATAGCCTGGCGGTAGTACCACAATGCCTTGCGGTAGTACCGCATATCTGGAGCGGTAGTACCGCATGTCGCGGGCTGGTTAAGTGGGTAACGGTTGGATTTGTCTTCTTACTATATAAGGGGAGTCTTCTTCTCCAATTCACTTCTCTCCACTCCCCCAAGCTCCATTGTTGCTCCAAGCTCCATTTTCGCCCGATCTCTCTCCCTAGCCAATCAAACTTGTTGATTCTCTAGGGATTGGTTGAGAAGGCCCCGATCTACACTTCCACCAAGAGAAATTTGATTCCCCCCACTAATCCCTTGCGGATCTTGTTACTCTTGGGTGTTTGAGCACCCTAGACGGTTGAGGTCACCGCGGAGCCATATTCCATTGTGGTGAAGCTTCGTGGTGTCATTGGGAGCCTCCAATTAAATTGTGGAGATTGCCCCAACCTTGTTTGTAAAGGTTCGGTCGACGCCTCCAAGGGCACCCATAGTTTAATCATGGCATCTCGCATTGTGTGAGGGTGTGAGGAGAATACGGTGGCCCTAGTGGCTTCTTGGGGAGCATTGTGCCTCCACAACGCTCCAACGGAGACGTACTTCCTCTCAAAGGGAAGGAACTTCGGCAACACATCCTCGTCTCCATCGGCTCCACTCTTGGTTATCTCTTACCTTTACTTGTGCAAGCTTAATTTGTGTTGTATTCCTTGCTTGCTTGTGTGCTTGTTGTTGTCGCATCATATAGGTTGCTCACCTAGTTGCATATCTAGACAACCTACTTTGATGCAAAGTTTAAATTGGTAAAGAAAAGCTAAAAATTGTTAGTTGCCTATTCACCCCCCCCCCTCTAGTCAACCATATCGATCCTTTCAACTTTCATACTACTTTGCTACTAAATACTCTATTGCAGATATTAAGTCTTTCAGGTGTGGTTGAATTGACAACTCAGCTGCTAATACTTGAGAATATTCTTGGGCTCCCCTTGTGTCGAATCAATAAATTTGGGTTCAATACTCTACCCTCGAAAACTGTTGCGATCCCCTATACTTGTGGGTTATCAAGACCTTTTTCTGGCACCGTTGCCGGGGAGCATAGCTCTATTCTCTGAGTCACTTGGGATTTATATCTGTTGATCACTATGAGGAATTTGGAAGATACTATAACCAAGATTTTTTCCTCTACTACGAGGGGAGGTAAGGAACTGCCATCTAGCTCTGCACTTGATTCACCTTATGTTTTGAGTAAGCTTGCGACACCTACACCTGCTATTGATTCTGATATGTCGCATGTTATTGATGATGCTACTTCTACTATGAATGATGCTTATGATGCTACTACTTTGCTTGATAAAACTGTGCCACTGGGTGAGTTACTTGATGAACATCTTGCTAGAGTTAGAATATTGACTATGCCGAAGATGCTGATATTTCTGAAACTGATGAAATTATTGAAACTGAACACTTTGAAACACCTGATAAGACTAGCTCTCCTAGGTATGAACTTCCTGTTATACCCTAGAGTTATATTATGGATGAAGAAACTGCTAGAGACTTTTTTGCTTGTAATGATAGAGATGATCTTAAGAAACTGTTAGCTAAGCTGAAAGAAAAGTCATTGAATGCTAGAATGCAATATGATCCTAAGTTTGCTACTTCACCTATCTTTGTTACTGATAAGGATTATGAATTCTCTGTCGATCCTGAGTTAATTACTTTGGTTGAATCTGATCCTTTCTATGGCTATGAATCTGAAACTCTTGTGGCACATCTTACTAAATTGAATGATATAGCCACCCTATTTACTCCTGAGGAAAAAATTCACTATTACTATATTCTTAAGTTGTTTCCTTTCTCGTTAAAGGGTGATGCTAAGTTATGGTTTAATTCTCTTGCTCCTGGTTGTGTGCGTAGTTCCCAGGATATGATTTACTACTTCTCTGAAAAATATTTCCCTGCTCATAAGAAACAAGCTGCTTTAAAGGAAATATTTAACTTTGTGCAAATTGAAGAAGAGAGTCTCCCACAAGCTTGGGGGAGGCTTCTCCAATTACTTAATGCTTTGCCCGATCATCCTATCAAGAAAAATGAAATACTTGATATCTTTTATAATGGACTAACCGATGCTTCTAGGGACCACCTAGATAGTTGTGCTGGTTGTGTTTTCAGGGAACGAACAGTTGAGCAAGCTGAATTGCTATTGAAAAATATATTGAGTAATGATAATGATTGGACACTTCCTGAACCAACTCCTAAGCCAACTCCGAAGAAAAGAGGTATTCTATTCCTCAGTCCTGAAGATATGCAAGAGGCAAAGAAATCTATGAAAGAAAAAGGTATTAAAGCTGAAGATGTTATGAATCTACCACCTAATGAAGAAATACATGGTCTTGATAACCCGACACAGGTAGTAGAGGTAAATTCTCTCTATAGATTTGATGAAGGTGATATTCCTCATAATAAGTCTGCTAGTCAATGCTTGGATGAGTTTAATAATTTTATTTTTAAACAAGAAAATTTCAATGCTTATGTTAGTAGACAATTGAAACGTAATGCTCACATGCTTGACTGCTTGGGTGATTATATGAGTAGAACTATTAATGATCTTAAGCTTATTAGTAAGCATGCTTCCATGCTTAAAACTCAAGTAGAACAAGTACTTAAGGCACAAGATGATTTGCTTAATGAGTTGAATAGTAAGAACAATGATAATGCTGTTAGGGTTATGACTAGAGGTGGTAAAATGACTCAGGAACCTGATGTCTACTACGCAACCTTCTTCTTGTAGACTCGTGTTGGGCCTCCAAGCGTAGAGTTTTGTAGGATAGTAGCCAATTTCCCTCAAGTGGATGACCTAAGGTTTATCAACCCGTGGGAGGCGTAGGATGAAGATGGTCTCTCTCAAACAACCCTGCAACCAGATAACAAAGAGTCTCTTGTGTCCCCAACACACCCAATACAATGATAAATTGTATAGGTGCACTAGTTCGGCGAAGAGATGGTGATACAAGTGTAATATAGATGGTAGATATAGGTTTTTGTAATCTGAAAATATAAAAACAGCAAGGTAACTAGTAACAAAAATGAGCGAAAACGATATTGCAATGCTTCGAAACAAGGCCTAGGGTTCATACTTTCACTAGTGCAAGTTCTCTCAACAATGATAACATAATTAGATCATATAACAATCCCTTAACGTGCAACAAAGAGTCACTCCAAAGTCACTAATAGCGGAGAATAAACGAAGAGATTATTGTAGGGTACGAAACCACCTCAAAGTTATTCTTTCTGATCGATCTATTGGGCTATTCCTATAAGTGTCACAAACAGCCCTAGAGTTCGTACTAAAATAACACCTTAAGACACACATCAATCAAAACCCTAATGTCACCTAGATACTCCAATGTCACCACAAGTATCCGCGGGTTTGATTATACGATATGCATCACACAATCTCAGATTCATCTATTCAAACCAACACAAAGAACTTCAAAGAGTGACCCAAAGTTTCTACCGGAGAATCAAGACAAAAACGTGTGCCAACCCCTATGCATAAGTTCACAAGGTCACATAACCCGCAAGTTGATCACCAAAACATACATCAAGTGGATCACGTGAATATCCCATTGTCACCACAGATAAACACATGCAAGACATACATCAAGTGTTCTCAAATCCTTAAAGACTCAATCCAATAAGATAACTTCAAAGGGAAAACTCAATTCATTACAAGAAGGTAGAGGGGGAGAAACATCATAATATCCAACTATTAGCAAAGCTCGCGGTACATCAAGATTGTGCCAAATCAAGAACACGAGAGAGAGAGATCAAACACATAGCTACTGGTACATACCCTCAGCCCCGAGGGTGAACTACTCCCTCCTCGTCATGGAGACCACCGGGATGATGAAGATGGCCACCGGTGATGATTTCCCCCTCCGACAGGGTGCCGGAACAGGGTCTCGATTGGTTTTTGGTGGCTACAGAGGCTTGCGGCGGCGGAACTCCCGATCTAGGTTTTGTTCTGGGGTTTTGGGATTTATAAGAGGTGTTGGCGTCGGGGACAAGTCAAGGGGGCCCACGAGGCGACGACAAGGACGGGGGCGCGCCCTCCACCCTTGTGGTGGCCTCGGGACTCCTCTCCGATATCTTTTCGTTCCAGTATTATTCATATTTTCCAAAAATATTCTCCGTAAATTTTCAGGCCAATTGGACTCCGTTTGATATTCCTTTTCTGCGAAACTCAAAAACAATGAAAAAACAGAAACTGGCACTGGGCTCTAGGTTAATAGGTTAGTCCCAAAAATCATATAAAATAGCATATAAATGCATATAAAACATCCAAGATGGATAATATAATAGCATGGAACAATCAAAAATTATAGATATGTCGGAGACGTATCAGAACCTTTGTATCCTGAGGGCCATCCTAAGAGAATTGAGCAAGATTCTCAGAGAATTAAAACTGATGCACCTAGTCCTAGTAATAAAAATAAAAAGAAAACTGATAGGACTTTGCATGCTTCTAGTGAACCTGTTATAGACACACCTGAGAATCCAAATGATATTTCTATTTCTGATGCTGAGACACAATCTGGTGATGAACATGAACCTAGTGATAATGTTAATGATGATGTTCAACCTAGTAATGATAACGATGTGGAGGTAGAACCTGTTGTTGATCTTGATAACCCACAATCAAAGAATAAATGTTATGATAAGAGAGACTTTGTTGCTAAGAAACATGGTAAAGAAAGAGAACCATGGGTTCAGAAACCCATGCCCTTTCCTTCTAAACCATCCAAGAAAAAGGATGATGAGGATTTTGAGCGCTTTGCTGAAATGATTAGGACTATCTTTTTGCGTATGCGTTTGACTGATATGCTGGAAATGTCTCCTTATGCTAAGTATATGAAAGATATTGTCACAAATAAAAGAAAGATACCTGAAGCTGAAATTTCCACCATGCTTGCTAATTATACTTTTAAGGGTGGAATACCAAAGAAATTTTGAGATCCAGGAGTACCAACTATACCATGCTCCATTAAAAGAAACTATGTTAAAACTGCTTTATGTGATTTGGGAGCCGGTGTTAGTGTTATGCCTTTCTCTTTATATCATAGACTTGAATTGAATAAGTTGACACCTACTGAAACCTCTTTGCAAATGGCTGATAAATCAACTGCTATACCCATCGGTATTTGTGAGGATGTGCCTGTTGTGGTTGCAAACATTACTATCTTAACGGACTATGTTATTCTTGATATTCCCGAGGACGATAGTATGTTGATCATCCTTGGTAGACCCTTTTTGAATACTGTAGGGGCTGTTATTGATTGCAACAAAGGCAATGCCACTTTTCATGTTAATGGTAATGAGCATACGGTACACTTTCCGAAGAAACAACCTCAAGTTCATAGTATCAATTCTATTGGAAAAATTTCAACTATTACTATCAGAGGTTTTGAATTTCCTCTCCCTACTGTCAAAAAGGAATATGATATTCTTATTGTTGGGAATATGCATATCCCCTTTGAGGTAACCTAGTGTTATTAAAAAATTCTCCAGTTTCATGTTATTCGAAAGAGGTTTGTTAATAAGACTTGATCGACCTTGTTAACGGATTCCTTTTGATGAGCATGAGATGGATGAATTTAGAAAGCACAACTTTCTGTACTTACTTTTTACTTTCTATTATTTAGAATAAATAAAGCAAAAATAGTATTATCTGTCTGTTTTCTGAATTATTCGTGCAATAAAAATATCCCGAAAATAAAAGTTCTCCAAATGCCCTGAAAATTTAGTATGATTTTTTATAGAATATTTTAGAATTTCTGGCACTGAGATTGCACCAGGGGGCTGCACCAGTGGACCACAAGGGTGGAGCGCGTGCCCCCTGCCTTGTGGGTCCCACGTAGGCCCCCCCCCCCCACTTATTACAGCACCCATCCACTTTGTCTTCCTCCAGAAAAAAATCATCCCACTGCTCAAACCCGTGTTCTAGCTCATCTTGTTGCCATTTACGATCTCCTCGTGTAAAGCTCCATTTGCGAAAATGTTTTGGGGGATTGTTCTTCGGTATGTGACTCCTCCAATGGTCCAATTAGTTTTTGTTCTAGTGCTTTATTTATTGCAATTTTTTGCTGCTGTGGTGACCTTGTTCTTGAGCTTGCATGTCAGATTTATATGGTCCAAAGTAGTTTTGATGCATGATATAGCCTCTAGACACTTGTAGGAATAGTTGCTATCAATCTTGTTGAGTTTGGTTCACTTTTATTTTGAGTCACTAAAATTTTCGGAAATTTTTCAGAGGAAGAAAAATGTTGAGGAAAATGTACCAAGGTGGTTCCTCGAGGAAGCAAGCACCGAGGCTCGCGATTAGTGAACCGGACCTTGAACCACCAAGGGAAGCTCAAGTGCGGCCTTGTGAATGGCCGTTGGATGAATTCATGGTTCGTGCAGGTTTCAAGGATGAGTTTGATGCGTACGCGCAAAATGCTGAACTGGGGGACTTCTTGTCAGATAAGTGTCCCCAATACTATGAACTCACTGATTCATTTGTGAGAAGGTTTAAATTTACATCTCAGCGCAATACTCATATTGTCCTATTTGATCTTTATGATGAATCATATACCATGGACCATGAAGATTTTAATACTGCTTGCAAACTCCCACAATGGGGCATTCATAACGAGCCTCGTAAAACTGAGTGCAATGATTTCCTTGCTAGCATTACTGTGGGAGAAACTAGACATATTACACAAGCCTCCATGGGGAGTATTCATTTTCTTGCCATACATTATTTTGCTCTCTTCATAGGTAGATGCATTAATGGTAAACATGATCATAGCCACCTTTGCGCATCGGATCTTAGTGTCCTTAAGTGTGCAGTGTTGGGTGATAAACGATATAACTTGGGGGCCATTATTGCGAGGAGGTTACATCTTAATGCTAAAGATGGAGATTTATTTGGTGAGATTTATGCAACCCGTTTAGCTAATTATCTAGGAGTACCCATAAGGGGGAATGACATTGAGTTACCACCTGCTTTTCTTGATTGTAATGCTTTGGTTCGCTACCAGTTTCTTGGGAGGAACGAACAGTCCCTCCTGTACCGACTAATCTTTGCCCGACAGTGCGCTGTCCATATTACTCTTCCAGCTCCTGCCTTCTTTAACTTTCAGGTCAGAGGGAGATATTTTATAACTAGAGAGGAGGCAAACGAGTATGAGAGAGAGGTTGAGGCCACTCGCCTCCATGCTGCAGCCCTTCAGGCAGTAGCTGCCGCATCACAGTACAACCCCGACTACAACTTTGGATATCCGCCGGGCCAGCCGTGGCCCTAGACCAACTTAGGCCAAAAGCCTAAGCTTGGGGGAGTACGTATTTCTCACCGACATTATATTCATGTTCACACACTCATTCCAGTTGTCGGTGTTCATACTTTTTCATTGTATTATCCATGTTAGTTTATTTTCTTTTTCCCGCTTTCTTCTTGTGTGTTTGAAAAACCTTAATAAAAACCAAAAAAATTTAGTTGTAGCCTATTTCCTTTCCATGTTTATTTAGTAGTAGTATTAAAGAAAACCCCAAAAGATTTCTCGTTCTTCTTTTGCTTGTTGGGAGCTTTCCCGTGTAAATAGTTTTTCTTGTTCTTGTTTTACCTTCTTCAGAAAAAAAACTCAAAAAACATTTCAGTGTGTTTCTTTGAAATTCTTTTCTTTTCTTTGGGGGTCGAGAGGAGAAGACCACGATGAAAATGTTGAGTGGCTCTCATATGCATTATTGTTGATCTAACAAAGAGCCCATATTACCTTGTCTTCTCCTTTGAATAAATGTTTGCAGATTCTAGATTAGTCCAATGCACGTGCACTATTATTATTATCCACACTGTTCGGTCATGCAAGTGAAAGGCAATAATGATGATATATGATGAAATGATTGAGATGAGGAAAAGCTGGTATGAACTCGACCTATCTTGTTTTTGTAAATATGATTAGTTCATCGTTCTTGATTCAGCCTACTATGGATGAAACATGTTTGCAATGACAATTAGAGATTATAGTTACTCATTCCATGCTTAATTAGCTAGGAGTTTATAATGGTTTACCTTGTGTGCCAACATGCTTTTAAAATGGTTGTGATGTAGTATGATAGGATGGTATCCTCCTTTGAATGATTCGAGTGGCTTGACTTGGCACATGTTCACGCATGTAGTTGAAACAAAATCAACATAGCCTCCATGATATTTATGTTCATGGTGATTTATATCCTACTCATGCTTGCACTCAATGTTGGTTAATCTCAATGCATGTTTATGGCTGTTGTTGCTCTCTAGTTGGTCGCTCCTCAATCTCTTGCTAGCCTTCACCTTTACTAAGCGGGAATACTGCTTGTGCATCCACTTCCATAAACCCAAAGTTGTTCCATATGAGTCCACCATACCTACCTATATGCGGTATTTACCTGCCGTTCCAAGTAAATTTGCATGTGCCAAACTCTAAACCTTCAAATAATAATCTGTTTTGTATGCCCGAATCGCTCATGTAGCGACTGGGGGCTGTCAGTATCTTCCATGCTAGGTGGGTTATTCTCACGATGAGTGGACTCCGCTCGTCATTCACGAGAAAATGGCTGGTAATCAGGATGTCCAGTCCCATGCTCAAATCAAATTATAATTGCAAACAAAACTCCCCCAGGATTGTTGTTAGTTGGACGGTACCCGTTGTTTCGGACCAGCCGTGGAATGTGCTTGTTGGTGGTGGGGGAGTATAAACTTTACCATTCTGTTTGGGAACCGCCTATAATGTATGTAGCATGGAAGATACTGAGATCTCTTGGTCGTTATGTTGACAATGAAAGCATACCGCTCAAAATTATATTCATCTTTGTTTCAAAAAGCTCGAGCTCTGGCACCTTTGCAAATCCCTGCTTCCCTCTGCGAAGGGCCTATCTATTTACTTTTATGCTGAGTCATCATCCTCTTATAAAAAGCACCAGTTAGAGAGCACCACTGTCATTTGTATGCGTTGTTATTAATTAATATTGAGTATGACTGTGACTAGATCTATTTTGCCATGAATTACAATGTCTAGTCAGTCCTTGATCTTCAGGGGTGCTCTGCATTTATGTTTTGCGGTCTCAGAAAGGGCTAGCGAGATACCATTATGTTATATCATATCATGATTGTTTTGAAAAAGTGTTGTCATCCGAGATTTATTATTATTGCTCGTTAGTTGATTATGCCATTGGTATGAGTAAATGTGAGACCTAAATGTTATTGTGAATATGCTTAGTTTATAATCTTTGCTGAAAACTTGAATGATGGCTTTACATATTTGCAACAACAAGATCAAACAGAGTTTGTAAAAGTTTTTTCTTTATCACTTTCAGTTTATCAACTGAATTGCTTGAGGACAAGCAATGGGTTAAGCTTGGGGGAGTTGATACGTCTCCATCGTATCTACTTTTCCAAACTCTTCTGCCCTTGTTTTGGACTCTAATTTGCATGATTTGAATGGAACTAACCCGGACTGATGCTGTTTTCAGTAGAATTGCCTTGGTGTTATTTTTGTGCAGAAATAAAAGTTCTCGGAATGACCTAAAACTTCACGGAAAATATTTTTGGAATAAATAAAAAATATTGGAGAAAGAATCAACGGAGGGGGACCCACCTGCTGTCCACAAGGGTGCAGGGCGTGCCCACCTGCCTTGTGGGTACCCTGGACCTCCACCGACCTCAAATCCAACTCCATATATTCACGTTCGGGGAGAAAAAATCAAAGAGAAGGATTCATCGCGTTTTAGGATACGGAGCGGCCGTCACCTCCTGTTCTTCATCGGGAGGCCAGATCTGGAGTCCGTTCGGGGCTCCGAAGATGGGAAATCGTCGCCATCATCATCACCAACCTTCCTCCATCACCAATTTCATGATGCTCACCGCCGTGCGTGAGTAATTCCATCATAGGCTTGCTGGACGGTGATGGGTTGGATGAGATTTATCATGTAATCGAGTTAGTTTTGTTAGGGTTTGATCCCTAGTATCCACTATGTTCTAAGATTGATGTTGCTATGACTTTGCTATGCCTAATGCTTGTCACTAGGGCCCGAGTGCCATGATTTCAGATCTGAACCTATTATGTTTTCATGAATATATATGTGTTCTTGATCCTATCTTGCAAAGTTGTAGACACCTATTACGTGTTATGATCCGCATACCCCAAGGTGACAATAATTGGGATTCTTTCTGGTGATTACCGTAGTTTGAGGAGTTTATGTATTCACTAAGTGCTAATGCTTTGGTCCGGTTCTCTATTAAAAGGAGGCCTTAATATCCCTTAGTTTCCATTAGGACTCCGCTGCCACGGGAGGGTAGGACAAAAGATGTCATGCAAGTTCTTTTCCATAAGCACGTATGACTATATACGGAATACATGCCTACATTATATGATGAATTGGAGCTAGTTCTGTGTCACCCTAGGTTATAACTGTTGCATGATGAATGCCATCCGACATAATTATCCATCATTGATCCATTGCCTACGAGCTTTTCACATATTGATCTTTGCTATGTTACTTTTCCGTTGCCACTGTTACAATTGCTACAAAACTGTTACTGTTACTTTTGCCACTGTTACCATTACTTCCATACTACTTTGCTACTAAATACTCTATTGCAGATATTAAGTCTTTCCGGTGTGGTTGAATTGACAACTCAGCTGCTAATACTTGAGAATATTCTTTGTCCCCCTTGTGTCGAATCAATAAATTTGGGTTGAATACTCTACCCTCGAAAACTGTTGCGATCCCCTATACTTGTGGGTTATCAACTCTGAAAAATCCGCAAAAAATATTTTCTGTCAGTTTTGGAATATTAGAAAAATTAGGAAAATAAGAAACAACCAGGAAGGCAACCGAGGTGGGCATGATGCACCAGGGCGCGTCTGCCCTTCCTGGCATGCCCAGGTGGGTTGTGCCCCCTCGGGAACCTTTGCGACTCCGTTTTTCTTCCGTTTGCTTGTTTCCCAAGAAAAAAATCTTTGTATACCCCCCCGGACGTATTGACCACCGCATCGCGGAGAAATCTTCTATTCTTCTTTCTTGCTGTTTTTTGACAGATCTAGATCGCCATGGCTGCACCGAGCTCCTCCAAGGACAAGTTCTTAGAGAGGGTAATCAACCCCTACTTGTCAGAGGTGATGAAGCACCCTCAAACCATTGATATTCGTGAGGGGGTGCTCCTCATCCGGGGTGTTCAAGGGCCCAACATGACGGGAACCGTGGAGGCCAGGCTCGAAGCTATGGAGCACGAGGTCTTCAAGTGCAAAGGGATGGTGGAGCGTGGACTCAGTGCCAATCACCTCATTATTACAGATTACACCCGTGATCACAAGGTGGATGGCTGGTCTATGAAGGACATCGTCTTCACCCTCAACGAGCAAATCAATTTTCTGCAAAGCCAAATCTCTGATCTCCAAAATCAAGTCTTTGAATATGAGGCAAGATTTAAAGGTATGAGTTTAGCTGCCAGTTGCCGGACTCGTGAGACTCGTGCTTCCTCTTATGATGGTGAGCCGCTGCCATGGAAGCCGGAGGATAAGCTCGCTACTACCTCATCACCACCACCATCATCATCTTCCCCACCAAAGGAGATTTGAGTACATGGGTATGGGCACTCCCATTGGCTTTTGCCAAGCTTGGGGGAGATGCCCCGGTATCATATCACCATCACTTTAATTGCCTTTACTTATTTTAGTTCAATCTTTAGTTACATCATGAATTAGTTGAACAAAAGTTTAGCATGATCTATTTTTGAGTATTAGTTTTCATGATCTATCTATCTATGTAATCGAGTGAGAGTTATATAATAAAGTTTAGTTTGAGTCTTTGCTTCTTCACTTTTATGTTACAATCAAACAAAAGGAAATAAATGGAAAAGATCATATGCTAATCTTATGGTAAGTAATGACATCACATAAGGAAAAGTATAAGTGGTAAAATTTATTGGATATTGACAAACATAGCATTGGTCAATGATGCAACTCATGAAAGAATTAATAAGGGAAGAGAAGATTCACAGGCAAATACACTACCTTGGACATCTTTTATGATTGTGATCCCCCATTAAATATTATATGTCAAAATTGTTGACGTTGGACAAGGAAGACAATGTAATGATTTATGTTTGTTCATATTCACATAGAAGTTATATTGTCATAGATCCTTTAACATGTGGTGCTTGCTCAATATCTTTGCTAGCCAAAATTCCGCACTAAGTAGAGATACTACTTGTGCATCCAAAAACCCTAAACCCAAACTCATGTTTTGAGAGTCCACCATACCTACCTATGGATTGAGTAAGATCCTTCAAGTTGTCATCGGTGAAATAAGGCAATAAAAATTGCTTCTAAATGTGTTTGATCATTTAGTGTAAGAGAAAATTGAGCGTTGTACGAACTTGTGATGCCAAAGTAATAAAAGCGATGGACTGCATAATAAAGGTTGCTATCATAAGGGGCAATATAACATGATGTTCTTTTGCATTAAGCGATTTGGCATACAAACCAAAAAGTGCATGACAACCTCTGCTTCCCTCTGCGAAGGGCCTATCTTTTACTTTTATGTATTTACTTTTATGCAAGAGTCAAAGTATTCTTCCCTATTCCTTTTTATTTTCTCTTTTTGCAAGCATCATGTGGTGAGGAAAGATCTAGGCACATATATCCAGTTGGATATGAGTGAGCATGAGTTATTATTGTTGACATCACCCTTGAGGTGAATACGTTGGGAGGCGAAACTATAAGCCCCTATCTTTCTATGTGTCTGGTTGAAACTTTTTGCTCATGGGTATGCTGTGAGTGTTAGCAATCATAGAAGATTAAATGATGGTTGAGTATGTGTACTTGCCAAAAGGCTCCGATACGAGACCCTTCCTGAAAATATGATGAATTGTAGTTGCAAAGTTGACTGAGAACATAGTTTGTTGCCCTTCAATAGAGTTTATGTTTTATACTTCGATGTTGTGATGAATTGTTACTTGTTCATGAGAGGTTATATGATAAATTTTTTATGATAAAGTTTGTTGCTGTTATGATAATAAGCATGATCCTACTATGTCCGTATTTTGTTTTTATCGACACCGCTCTCTCTAAGCATGTGGACATGTTTTTCAATATAGGTTTTTTCCTTGAGGACAAGCGAGGTCTAAGCTTGGGGGAGCCGGTACGTCCATTTTGCATCAGGATTTCCTACTATTATATATAATGTTTTTATGCATAATAATGCTTTATGGGGTAATTCTAATGCCTTTTCTCTCATAATATGCAAGGTTTACACAAAGAGGGAGAATGTCGGCAGCTGTAATTCTGGACCTGAAAAAGCTACGTCAGAGATACCTATTCTGCACATCTCCAAATGAGCTGAAAATTTACGGAGAATTATTTTGGAATATATAAAAAATACTGGAGCAAATAACTACCGGAGGAGGGCCACCTGGTGACCACAAGACACTAGGGTGCGCCAGGCCCCCCAGGCGCGCTCTGGTGGGTTATGGTCAGCCCAGCCCACCTCCGGTGCCCGTCTTCTAGTATATAAGTCATTTTGACCTAGAAAAAAAATAAGGGGAAGACTTTTGGGACGGAGCGCCGCCGTCTCGAGGCGGAACTTGGGCAGGAGCAATTTTGCCCTCCGGCGGAGCAATTCTGCTGGGGGAACTTCCCTCCCGGAGGGGGAGATCGAAGCCATCGTCATCACCAACAACCCTCTCATCTTTGGGAGGCCAATCTCCATCAACATCTTCAATAGCACCATCTCCTCTCAAACCCTAGTTCATCTCTTGTGTTCAATCTTTGTACCGGAACCTCAGATTGGTACCTGTGGGTGACTAGTAGTGTTGATTACATCTTGTAGTTGATTAATATATGGTTTATTTGGTGGAAGATTATATGTTCAGATGCATTATGCTATTTAATACCCCTCTGATCTTGAGCATGAATATCATTTGTGAGTAGTTACTTTTGTTCTTTATGTCACGGGAGAAGTCATGTTGCAAGTAATCATGTGAACTTCTAACATTTGATCAATAAAAGGCAGAGGGTAATGATCTTTTCTAGTAGCTTTATTTAATTTTCTAAAATCAATTACCATTCTATAGCCAATTACAATTCTTTGTGGGATAAGTTCATTTTTATCATTAGGAACAACAGTAATACCTCCCTTCTTAGGGCACAATGAACACGACTTACCCATCTACAATCAGCTATGGGATAGATTATACCCGCTTCCAGAAGCTTTAGTATTTCAGTTCTTACCACTTCTTTCATCTTAGGATTCAATCGTCGTTGGTGATCAACAACAGGTTTAGCATCAGGTTCCATATTAATCTTGTGCTGACATAGAGTGGAACTAATGCCCTTAAGATCATCAAGAGAATATCCAATAGCAGTGACGTGGCTTGAGACTGTGTCGGTATTTCCCCAAAGAGGAAGGGATGATGCAGCACAGCTACAGTAAGTATTTCCCTTAGTTATGAAACCAAGGTATCAATCCAGTAGGAGAACCAAGCAACGGTACCTGCACACAAATAACAAATACTTGCAACCCGACGTGTAAGAGGGGTTGTCAATCCCTCCTCGGTAAAAAGATAGATTAAATGGTATGAGATTGGATAAATAGATCTAGCAAGAACGCAAAATAAAATAAGTAAAGAAAAAGTGCATCAAGGTATTTTTGGGTTTTTTGAATAATAGATCTGAAAACAAATATGATAAAAGATAGATCTGAAAGCAATATGATAAAAGATAGATCTGAAAGCAATATGATAAAAGATAGACCCAGGGGCCGTAGATTTCACTAGTGGCTTCTCTCGAGAAAATAGCATACGGTGGGTAAACAAATTACTGTTGGGCAATTGATAGAAGAATAAAGATGATATTCATGGCAATGATCATGAATATAGGCATCAGATCCAAGATTAGTAGACCGAAACGATTCTGCATCTACTACTATTACTCCACCCATCGACCGCTATCCAGCATGCATCTAGTGTATTAAGTTCATGGAGAAACGGAGTAATGCAATAAGAATGATGACATGATGTAGACAAGATCTATTCATGTAGGAATATACCCCATCTTTTTTATCCTTAATAGCAACGATACATACGTGCCTCGCTACCCCTTCTGTCATTGGGTGAGGACACCGCAAGATCGAGCCCATCACAAAGCACCTCTTCCCATTGCAAGAAAAATCGATCTAGTTGGCCTAACTAAACCAAAGATTCGAAGAAGAAAGATGAGGCTATAAATAATCATGCATATAAGAGATCAAAGAAGACTCAAATAATATTCTTGGATATAGATCTGATCATAAACTCGAACTTCATCGGATCCCAACAAACACACTGCAAAAAGTCATTGCATCAAATAGATCTCCAAGAGAACATTGTATTGAGAATCAAAAAAGAGAGAAGAAGTCATCTAGCTACCGCCTACGGACCAGTAGGTCTATGGTGAACTACTCACGCATCATCGAAGGAGCACCAATGAGGATGATGAACCCCTCCGTGATCGTGTTCCCCTCCGGCAGAGTGCCGGAATAGGGCTCTAGATTGGATCTCGTGGTTCTGGAACTTGCGGCGACTGGAATTGTGTTTCGTCCACTCCCCTAGGGTTTCTGGAATATTTGGGTATTTATAGAGCTGAGAGGCGGTGGAGAGGACCTCCGTGGGCCCCATAACCCATCAGGGAGCGCCAGGGGCCTCTGGCGCGCCTTGGTGTCTTGTGGGCCCCACATGCCTCCCCTCTGGTGCTTCCTTGGCTCCCAAGTTGTCTTCTAGTCCAAAAAAATCTCCAAAAAGTTTTACTGCGTTTGGACTCCATTTGATAGGGATATTCTGCGAAGTAAAAAACAAGCAAAAAACAACAACTAGCACTGGGCACTATGTCAATAGGTTAGTCCCAAAAAATGATATAAAGTTGCTATAAAATGATTGTAAAACATCCAAGAATGATAATATAACAACATGGAACAATAAAAAATTATAGATACGTTGGAGACGTATCAGCATCCCCAAGCTTAATTCCTGCTCGTCCTCGAGTAGGTAAATGATAAAAACAGAATTTTTGATGTGGAATGTTGCCTAACATGTTCATCACATATTCTTTTATTTTGTAGCATGGACATTTGGACTTTTTGATGGTTCAAAACAATAGTTTCTATTTGACATGAAGACTTCAATACTCAAGCATATCAACAAGCAACCATGTCTTTCAAAATATCAACACTAAAGAAACTTATCCCTAGCCCATCATGCTCAATCATTGATCCATTCACAAAACACACTCGAATATTAGCTACATCCAATGCTCAAGTATGATCATAGTGCTCCCTAGTTGGTGCTTTATAAGAGAAGATGGAGACTCAAATAAAAATAAAAATTGCATAAAAGTAAATAGATAGGCCCTTCGCAGAGGGAAGCAAAGATTTGTAGAGGTGCTAGAGCTCAAAGCTTAAATTGAGAGATAAATTTTTTGAGAGGCATGCTTTTCCTGTCAACGAAAACGACCGAGTAGTTCCCAATACTTTCCATGCTAGATACATCATAGGTGGTTCCTAAACATAAAATAAAATTTATTCCTTTTTCCACCATTCTTTCACAATCCATGGCTAGCCGTATCCACGGGTGCCTTCCATACCAACACTTTCCAAGGAATTTATTATTTGACAACATAAAGTAAATTTCTTTTTCATTTCGGGACTGGGCATCCCTATTACCGCCATACTCTCGTGCAATGAGAAGTGAATAAACACTCATCTTGAGAATAACACATCTAGCATGGAAAAATATTGGCCACCCCCTGCCGCTTCATGAGCGGTACGGGCACACAAAAATAAATTCATTTTGAAAATTAGAGTTGGCACATACAAATTTACTTAGAACGGCATGGAAATACTGCATATATGTAGGTATGGTGGACTCATACGGCAAAACTGGGTTTAAGGATTTTGGATGCACAAGTAGTATTCCCACTTAGTATAAATGGAGGCTAGTAAATAGATTGAGAAGCAACCAACCAAGAAACAAAAATTCACATAAACGAGCATTAAGCATAACTAACACCGAATAATGCACCACAAGTAGGATGTAATTTCATTGCATAACTATTGACTTTCGTGCTTGCATAAGGGAATCACAGACCTTAACACCAATATTCTTACGAAAGCATAATTACTCACCAACATGGCTCACATATTACTATCATAATATCTCAAAACTATTACTAAGAATCGAGTTTATTTTGTCCAATGATCTTCATGAAAGTTTTTATTATATCCCCCTTGAATATCTATCACTTTGGGACTAATTTCATATGTTGCAATTGCTTTTGACAAGCTCAAACAAATTTAAGTGAAGAACATGAGCATAAAAAATTTCATCTCTCAAAATAATATAAGTGAAGCATGAGAGAATATTTCTTCAAATATTAAAACCCACCGTCCTCAAAAAGATATAAGTGAAGTACTAGAGTAATTCTATAGCTCAAAAAAATTAAGTGAAGCATAAAGAGCAATTCTAACAAATCATAGCATAATTTTGGCACTCTCTAATAGGTGTGTCCAAACAAGGATGATGGTGACAAACTAAAAAGCAAAACAAATAAAGACTCGTATAATACAAGACGCTCCAAGCAAAACTCATGATATGTGACGAATAAAAATATAGCTCCAAGTAAAATTACCGATGGTTGTTAGAAGAAAGAGGGGATGCCTTCCGGGGCATCCCCAAGCTTAGTTGCTTGGTTCTCCTTGAATATTAACTTGGGGTGCGATGGGCATCCCCAAGCTTAGGCTCTTTTCACTCCTTATTCCTTCATCCATCGAGATCTCACCCAAAACTTGAAAACTTCAATCGCACAAAACTAAACAAAATCTTCGTGAGATCCGTTAGTATAATAAAACCAATCTTTGCTTTAAGTACAGTTTAAAACCCATTCATATTTTGTTATTGCATTATACCTAGTGTATTCTAACTTTACCATGGCTTATACCCCCCGATACAATCCATAGATTCATCAAAATAAGCACACAATGCAAAGAAAACAGAATCTGTCAAAAACAGAACAGTCTGTAAAGATGCGAATTTTAATCATAATTATGTAACTTAAAAAATTCTCAAAAAAATTCACAACAGAGGCAATTTGTATATCAATCTTTGTTAAAAAATTCCGAATTTTTCGTCACTTATGTGAATTTAAACAATTCTGTTACTGGACGAAAAAGTTTCTGTTTTTCAACAGGATCAAATCAACTATCACCCAAAGCTATCCTGAAGGCTTTACTTGTCACAAACACTAATTAAAACATAAAAAACACAATCATAACAGAGGCATAATTGTGCAAACACTCAAGAACAGAAATAAAAAGGAAAAATAAATTTTATTCATTGGGTTGCCTCCCAACAAGCGCTATCGTTTTATGCCCCTAGCTAGGCATAATGCATAGATTCAAGTATTTTCATATTTGTTCTTATCCTCCATAGACGTGGTTTTTTCAGGAGGTTTCTCAAATATAACTTGAAACACATTGTCTATAGAAATTTTAGCATTATCAAGTTGTCCATCCTTATATCCCCTTTGATTCCCGGCTACAATCCAAGAATATTGTTGATTAACATCATTAAAAACTTGTTGGATAACATCCAAAACGGGGATTTCCTTTTTAAGGTTCTCATAAAAAAATTGATTATTTCCAAGCAAATGTCTCAACAAATAATCACTGTTGTAAAGGATCTCATCTATTGCCGGTTTTTCACGGTTCATGCCATAAAAATCAAAAGTTTCCTTAGCTTCCCGTACTATGTGATCAAATTCATTCATAAGAACAAGGGTGGCTAACTTTTTAGCTTTCGGATCCTTAATAACGGGTAGCTCATAAAACAATCTTTTCAAGGTAGGATGAGTACGGATGAATCTATTTTCAAGTTTCAGAACTAGTGTTGAAATAGCTTCCGCATAAGTTTTAGTTCTTTTAAGTATAGGAGTATCATCACAAGTTAAAGTTCCAACACAATCGAAAAATTCTTGGATAGTTTATTTTCTTATAACGTTCCCTTGTCCCAAAACAAAAGTTTTAGCATCCAGATTGCCAGATCATCCAATTTTTGGAGTTCGGCCATCATCTGTTCCTGTCATACAAAAGTCTCTCATGATGATAAGTTCAAGCAGACAAAAGATCGAAAGAGAAAAAGGCGAACGAAAAAGAGAAAGCAAATAAAAAGGTAATTTTTTGTGAAGTGGGGGAGATGAAAACGAGAGGCAATTGGAAAATAAAGTAAATTGCAAGGAGATGGGATTTGTGATTAGGAACCTGATAGATGTTGATGATGTCTCCCCGGCAACGGCGCCAGAAATTCCTTTGACGTGGCTTGATACTACGTCGGTATTTCCCCAAAGAGGAAGGGATGATGCAGCACATCTACGGTAAGTATTTCCCTCACTTATGAAACCAAGGTATCAATCCAGTAGGAGAACCAAGCAACACTATGTAAACGGTACCTGCACACAAAGAACAAATACTTGCAACCCGACGCGTAAGAGGGGTTGTCAATCCCTCCTCGGTAAAAAGATAGATTAAATGGTATGAGATTGGATAAATAGATCTAGCAAGAACGCAAAATAAAATAAGTAAAGAAAAAGTGCAGCAAGGTATTTTTTGGGTTTTTGGAATAATAGATCTGAAAATAAATATGATAAAAGATAGATCTAAAAGCGATATGATAAAAGATAGATCTGAAAGCAATATGATAAAAGATAGACCCGGGGGCCGTAGATTTCACTAGTGGCTTCTCTCGAGAAAATAGCATAAGGTAGGTAAACAAATTACTGTTGGGCAATTGATAGAAGAACAAAGATGATATCCAAGGCAATGATCATGAATATAGGCATCACGTCCAAGATTACTAGACCGAAACGATTCTGCATGTACTACTATTACTCCACACATCAACCGCTATCCAGCATGCATCTACTGTATTAAGTTCATGGAGAAACGGAGCAATGCAATAAGAACGATGACATGATGTAAACAAGATCTATTCATGTAGGAATAGACCCCATCTTTTTATCCTTAATAGCACCGATACATACGTGCCTCGCTACCCATTCTGTCACTGGGTGAGTACACCGCAAGATCGAACCCATCACAAAGCACCTCTTCCCATTGCAAGAAAAATCGATCTAGTTGGCCTAACTAAACCAAAGATTCGAAGAAGAAATATGAGGCTATAAATAATCATGCATATAAGAGATCAAAGAAGACTCAAATAATATTCATGGATATAGATCTGATCATAAACTCGAACTTCATCGGATCCCAACAAACACACCGCAAAAAGTCATTACATCAAATAGATCTCCAAGAGAACATTGTATTGAGAATCAAAAAAGAGAGAAGAAGCCATCTAGCTGCTACCTACGGACCCGTAGGTCTATGGTGAACTACTCATGCATCATTGGAGGAGCACCAATGAGGATGATGAACCCCTCCGTGATCGTGTTCCCCTCCGGCGGAGTGCCGGAAAAGGGCTCTATATTGGATCTCGTGGTTCTGGAACTTGCGGCGGTGGAGAGGACCTCCGTGGGCCCCACAACCCATCAGGGCGCGCCATGGGCCTCTGGTGCGCCCTGGTGTCTTGTGGGCCCCACGGGCCTCCCCTCTGGTGCTTCCTTGGCTCCCAAGTTGTCTTCTGGTCCAAATAAAATCTCCAAAAAGTTTCGCTGCGTTTGGACTCCGTTTGATAGGGATATTCTGCGAAGTAAAAAACAAGCAAAAAACAGCAACTGGCACTGGGCACTATGTCAATAGGTTAGTCCCAAAAATGATATAAAGTTGCTATAAAATGATTGTAAAACATCCAAGAATGATAATATAACAGCATGGAACAATAAAAAATTATAGATACGTTGGAGACGTATCAGCGTCCCCAAGCTTAATTCCTGCTCATCCTCGAGTAGGTAATTAATAAAAACAGAATTTTTGATGTGGAATGTTGCCTAACATGTTCATCACATATTCTTTTCTTTTGTAGCATGGACATTTGGACTTTTAGATGGTTGAAAGCAATAGTCTCTATTTGACATGAAGGCTTCAATACTCAAGCATATCAACAAGCAACCATGTATTTCAAAATATCAACACTAAAGAAAGTGTTCCCTAGCCCATCATGCTCAATCATTGATCCATTCACAAAACACACTCGAATATTAGCTACATCCAATGCTCAAGTATGATCATAGTGCTCCCTAGTTGGTGCTTTAATTCAAACACAGGATCACCTTTAGGTGGAGGAGGACCTCCTAGAGTTTCAATGGGCAAATTGTGTTTAAGGAGAGGTTGTTGTTCAAACAATATTTTAACTATTTCATTTCTTTCGTGCAAGTGCATATCATTCTCATGGTCTAGCAAATACTGTTCTAGTGGATCGGTAGCAGGTACGGCAATAGAAGCAAGACCAATTATTTCATCCTTACTAGGTGATTCTTTATTATGAGGTTGTCTACGAAACTTGGAGAAATTAAACTCATGAGACACATCACCAAAGCTAACACTGACAGTTTTTTTTCTCACAATCTATCTTAGCATTAACAGTGTTCAAAAAGGTCTACCAAAAATTATGGGACAAAAGTCATCTTGTGGGAAACCAAGAGCTAGAAAATCAGTAGGGTATTTTATTTTCCCACACAAGACTTCAACATCTCAAACAATCCCAAGTGGCATGATGGTGTCTCTATTAGCAAGTTTAATAGTAACATCTATGTCTTCTATTTCAGCGGATGCTATATCATTCATAATTTCTTGGTATAAGGTAAAAGGAATAGCACTCACACTAGCACCTAAGTCACATAAACCATGATAGCAATGATCTCCTATTTTAACTGAGACAACAGGCATGCCAACAACAGGTCTATATTTATCTTTTTCATCGGGTTTGGCAATTCTAGCAGCTTCATCACAGAAACAAATAAAATGCCCATCAATATTTTCTTACAAGAGATCTTTTACCATAGCAACACTAGGTTCTACTTTAATTTGTTCAGAGGGTTTAGGTGCTTTAATATTACTTTTGTGAACCACGGTTGATACCTTAGCATCTTACTTTATCCTGACAGGGAAATGTGGTTTTTCAATATAAGCAGTAGGCACAACTGGATCAACATTCTAAATAATAGTTTCATCTTTAGCTATAACTGGTTCTTTGGTTTCTTCTTTAATAGGGGGGTGATATTTAAACCACTTCTCCTAAGGGAGATCAACATCAGCAGCAAATGATTCACAAAAAGAGGCTACTATCTCAGAGTCAAGTCCATATTTAGTGCTAAACTTGTGAAAAGCATCGGTATTCATAGAAGATTTAACACGATCAAACTCAAGCTTAATACCTGACTCTTTACCTTCGTCGAGTTCCCAATCTTCAGAGTTGCGTTTAATTCTTTCTAAAAGATCCCACCTGAATTTAATAGTCTTCTTCATAAAAGAACCAGTACAAGAAGTATCGAGCATGGATTGATCATCACGAGAAAGCCGAGCATAAAAATTCTGAATAATAATTTCTCTCGAGAGATCATGATTGGGCATGAATATAACATTGAATTAAGCCTCCCCCAAGCTAGAGCGATACTTTTCCTTCACGAGCAAAAATTTATATATATAATTCCGATCACGATGAACTAGATGCATATGATAATTTTTTTGGTGAAATTCTAGTTTCAGTCGATTCCAGTTCCAAGATCCAATATCATCACATAGCCTATACCATGTCAATGCTTTTCCCTTGAAAGATAAAGGGAAAACCTTATTCTTGACTTAATATCCAGGCAAACCTGCAAGCTTAAACAATCCACAAATTTCATCCACATGTATCAGATGCATATCGGGATGCTCAGTTCCGTCTCCTACATAAGGATTAGCTAGCAGTTGTTCTATCATACCCGAAGGAATTTCATAACCAATATTTTCAGTAGGTGCAGTAGGTTGAGGGGCAACTCTTTGTGTTTCCGATCGAGGTGAATGATGACCCACAAGTATATGGGATCAATTGTAGCCTTTTAGATAAGTAAGAGTGTCGAACCCAACGAGTAGTAGAAGGAAATGACAAGCGGTTTTCAGCAAGGTAATGTCTGCAAGCACTGAAATTGTAAGTAGCAGAGTAGTTTGATAGCCAGATAATTTTTAACGAGCAAGTAACAATAGTAGTAACAAAAGTGCAGCAAGGTAGCCCAATCCTTTTGAGGCAAAGGACAGGCCAAAACGGTCTCTTATAATTAGCAAAGCGTTCTTGAGGGTACACGGGAATTTCATCTAGTCACTTTCATCATGTTGGTTCGATTCGTGTTCGCTACTTTGATAATTTGGTATGTGGGTGGATCGGTGCTTAGGTGTTGTTCTTACTTGAACAAACCTCCTACTTATGATTAACCCCCTCGCAAGCATCCGCAACTACGAGAAAAGTATTAAGAATAAATTCTAACCATAGCATTAAACTTTTGGATCCAATCGGTCCCTTACGGAATAGCGCATAAACTAGGGTTTAAGCTTCTGTCACTCTCGCAACCCATCATCTAATAACTACTCCACAATGCATTCCATTAGGCCAAAATATGGTGAAGTGTCATGTAGTCGACGTTCACATGACACCACTAAGGGAATCACAACACACATACTATCAAAATATCGAACACATATCAAGTTCACATGATTACTTGCAACATGATTTCTCCCGTGACCTCAAGAACAAAAGTAACTACTCACAAATGATAATCATGCTCAAGATCAGAGGGGTATTAAATAGCATATTGGATCTGAACATATAATCTTCCACCAAATAAACCATATAGTAATCAACTACAAGATGTAATCAACACTACTAGTCACCCACAAGCACCAATCTATAGTTCCGGTACAAAGATTGAACACAAGAGATGAACTAGGGTTTGAGAGGAGATGGTGATGTTGAAGATGTTGATGGAGATTGCCCTCCCCAAGATGGGAGAGTTGTTGGTGATGATGATGACGATGATTTCCCCCTCCGGGAGGGAAGTTCCCCCGGCGGAATCGCTCCGTCGGAGGTCAAAAGTGCTCCTGCCCAAGTTCCGCCTCGAGACGGCGGCGCTCCATCCCGAAAGTCCTCTCCTTATTTTTTCTAGGTCAAAATGACTTATATACCAGAAGATGGGCACCGGAGGTGGGCTGAGGGGAGCACAACCCACTAGGGCACGCCTGGGCTCCCTGGCGTGCCCAGGTGGGTTGTGCCCACCTGGTGGGCCCCCTCTGGTACTTATTGGCTCCAATATTTATCATTTATTCCATAAAAATTCCCCGTAAAGTTTCAGCTCATTTGGAGTTGTGCAGAATAGGTAGCCTGATGTATCTTTTTCAGGTCCAGATTTCCAGCTGCCAGAATTCTCCCTCTTTGTGTGTACATTGCATATTATGAGAGAAAAGGCATTAGAATTACTCCAAAAAGCATTATCATGCATAAAAACATCATAAATAACAGTAGGAAAACATGATGCAAAATGGATGTATCAACTCCCCCAAGCTTAGACCTTGCTTGTCCTCAAGCGAAAACTGAAATCGAAAAACATGTCCACATGCTTAGAGAGAGAGGTGTCGATAAAAACAATATACGGACATAGAAGCATCATGTAATTTTATTATAACAGCAACAAACTTTAACATAAAACTTTTATCATAGACTTCTCATGAATAAGTAACAATTCATCACACAATCGAAGTATAAAGCATAAACTCTATTAGAAACCAACAAACTATGTTCTCAGTCAACTTTGCAACTACAATTCATCATCTTTTCAGGAAGGGTCACGTATCGGAGCCTTTAGGCAAGTCCACATACTCAACCATCATATAGTATTCTATGATTGCTAACACTCACCGCATACACATGAGCAAAACGTTTCAACTGGACACATAGAAAGATAGGGGCTTATAGTTTCGCATCCCAACGTATTCACCTCAAGGGTGATGTCAACAATAATAACTCATGCTGCCCATATTCAACTGGACATATGTGCCTAGATCTTTCCTCACCACATGATGCTTGCCAAAGGAGAAAAATAAAAGGAAAAGAGAGAAGAACTTTGACTCTTGCATAAAAGTAAATACATAAAAGTAAAAGATAGGCCCTTCGCAGAGGGAAGCAGAGGTTGCCATGCGCTTATTTGTTTGTATGCTCAACCCTTAATGCAAAAGAACGTCACGTTATATTGCCCCTTTTGATGGCAACCTTTATTATGCAGTCTGTCGCTTTTATTCTTCACCATCACAAGTTTGTACAACGCTCAATTTTCTCTTACACTAAATGATCTCACACTTTTAGAAGCAATTTTTATTGCCTTATTGCACCGATGACAACTTACTTGAAGGATCTTACTCAGTCCATAGGTAGATATGGCGGACTCTCGAAAATAAGATTTGGGTTTAAGGGTTTTTTGGATGCACAAGTAGTATCTCTACTTAGTGCGGAATTTTTGGGTAGCAAAGATGGGGGGCAAGCACCACATGTTGAAGGATCTATGACAATATAACTTCTATGTGAATATGAACAAACATAAATCATTAAGTTGTCTTCCTTGTCCAACATCAACAATTTTGGCATATAATATTTTGATGGGGGCTCACAATCACAAAATATTTCCATGATAGTGTATTTTATATGTGAATCTTCTCTTCCCTTATTAATTCTTTCATGAGTTGCATCATTGACTAATGCTATGTTTGTCAATCTCTAATAAAATTTTATACTTATACTTTTCCTTTTGTGGTGTTATCACCTACCATAGGATTAGCATATGATCTTTTCATTTATTTCCTTTATCTTTATTGAAACATGAAAGTAAAGAAAGCAAAAACTCAAACTAAACTTTATTATATATCTCGCACACGATTACAAGGATGGATTACTAAGCAAGCTCTAAAAAAGAAAGGATCGAACTAAACTTTTATTCATCTAAAGCAAAAGATAACCATGGATCGAACTAAGAAAAGTAAAGGCAAAAGATAGTGGGGGTGATACGATACCGGGGCACCTCCCCCAAGCTTGGCGAAAGCCAAGGGGAGTGCCCATACCCGATACTCAATTTTCTTTTGGTGATGAAGAAGGAGGTGGTGGTGATGGAGTAGTAGCGATCCTGTCCTTCAAGATCAAGAGATTCTCCAATCTACGGATGACGCTCTGGAGGAAGATGATGTGCTCTTGATGTAGAATATTTTCACGAGTGAGATATTTATTTTGCACACGAACCGTTTCGATGATCCGAAAGGCTTCAATCTCAGTAGGGGTAAGATGAGCATAGTAAGGTTTAAGGATATCTTCCTCTTCCTCCTCGGTAGGCAGTGCTTGTTCGATCACCGGCGTTTGATCTCCGGTAGCCTCCTTGCCCTTGTCCTCCTTGGCTGCTCCAACGGCCTCTTCCCTCTTTAGCTCGATCTTCATCAACCAAGCATCC
This sequence comes from Thinopyrum elongatum, assembly GCA_011799875.1. Classification (NCBI taxonomy): domain Eukaryota; kingdom Viridiplantae; phylum Streptophyta; class Magnoliopsida; order Poales; family Poaceae; genus Thinopyrum; species Thinopyrum elongatum. Next base: position 427,294,900 of record CM022297.1, read on the forward strand.
TCTTCCACATTGTTAGAGGAAGAAGAAGACATGATGCCTGGCTTAACAGATCTGACAGAAAACAACAAGAAAAGAGAACAGCAGATTTCTCCGCGATACGGAGGTCAATAGGTTCGGTGTGTATATAAAGATTTTTTTTATCTTGGAAAACAAGCAAACGGAAGAAAAACGGAGTCCGGAAGGTACCCGAGGTGGGCACAACCCACCTGGGCGCGCCTGGCAAGCCAGGCGTGCCCTGGTGTCTTGTGCACACTAGGTGTGCCTTCCTGGTTGCTTCTTATTTTCCTAATTTTCTAAATATTCCAAAACTGACAAAAAATATTTTTGCGGATTTTTCGGAGTCCGTTTACTTACCGTATCACGTACCTCCTCTTTTTCACGATTCTGGAGTGTTCCGGAAGGACTCTTTTATGTGTTCTTCCGGTGTCATAGTTTGCATAATATTACTTTCAACATTAATGGGCATACCTGAGATATAATGTTTTATTCGTTGCCCATTAACAACCTTCGGGTTAGTACCTTCGGCATTATTTATTTTGATAGCTCCAGACCGATAAACCTCCTCGATAACATAGGGTCCTTCCCATTTGGAGAGGAGTTTTCCTGCAAAGAATCTGAAATGAGAGTTGTACAAAAGAACATATTCTCCAACTTTGAACTCACGCTTTTGGATTCTTTTATCATGCCATCTTTTAACTTTTTCTTTAAATAACTTGGCATTTTCGTAAGCTTGGCTTCTCCATTCATCTAATGAGCTAATATCAAATAATCTCTTTTCGCCGGCAAGTTTGAAATCATAGTTGAGTTCTTTAATTGCCCAATATGCTTTATGTTCTAACTCAAGAGGCAAATGACAAGCTTTTCCATAAACCATTTTATAAGGACACATACCCATAGGATTTTTATATGCTGTTCTATAAGCCCAAAGTGCATCATCTAATTTCTTAGACCAATTCTTCTGGGACCTATTGACAGTCTTTTGCAAAATTAATTTTATTTCTCTATTGCTAAGTTCAACTTGACTACTAGACTGAGGATGATAGGGTGATGCAATTCTATGGTTAACATCATACTTGGCAAGCAGTTTACGGAAAGCACCATGAATAAAGTGTGAACCACCATCAGTCATTAAATATCTAGGGACTCCAAACCTTGGGAAAATAACTTCCTTAAGCATTTTAATAGAGGTGTTGTGATCAGCACTACTGGTTGGAATAGCTTCTACCCACTTAGTAACATAATCAACAGCAACCGAAATATGAGTATACCCATTAGAGGAAGGAAAAGGTCCCATGAAATCAAATCCCCTAACATCAAATGGTTCAACAGCAAGAGAATAATTCATAGGCATTTCTTGACGCTTACCGATATTACCTATTCTTTGACATTCATCACAAGATAAGACGAACTTACGAGCATCCTTGAAGAGAGTAGGCCAATAAAAACCAGATTGCAATACCTTATGAGCAGTTCTGTCTCCCGCATGATGTCCTCCATAAAGCTTCGGAGTGACATTTCCGTAGGATTTGTCCCTGTTCATGCTCAGGTACACAACGTCTAATAATACCATCTACTCCTTCTTTATAAAGTTGTGGGTCATCCCAGAAGTAATGTCTTAAATCATAGAAGAATTTTTTCTTTTGTTGGTATGTAAAGCTAGGTGGTAAATATTTAGCAACAATGTAATTAGCATAATCAACATACCAAGGAGTGTTATTAGAAACATTTATTGCAGCTAACTGCTCATCAGGAAAGCTATCATCAATAGGTAGTGGGTCATCAAGGACATTTTCAAGCCTAGACAAGTTATCAGCTACGGGATTCTCTGCTCCTTTTCTATCAGTAATATGCAAATCAAATTCTTGTAGCAAGAGAACCCACCTAATGAGTCTAGGTTTAGCATCTTTCTTTTCCATAAGATATTTTATAGCAGCATGATCGGTGTGAATAGTCACTTTAGAATCTCCTATAGAAACCAGCATGACCAAGGAAACTATGAATACCTTTGATATCTTTAGGACATGGCATTTTCTCAATTGCATCAACCTTAGCTTTGTCCACCTCAATACCTCTTTCAGAAATTTTATGGCCCAAAACAATACCTTCATTAACCATAAAGTGGCACTTCTCCTAATTCAAGAAAAGATTTGTTTGCTCACATCTCTGCAAAACTCGATCAAGATTGCTTAAACAATCATCAAAAGACTTCCCATAAACAGAAAAAGTCATCCATGAAAACCTCAACAATCTTTTCACAAAAGTCAGAGAATATAGCAGTCATACATCTTTGAAAGGTAGCAGGTGCATTGCATAAACCAAAAGGCATATGTCTATAAGCATAAGTTCCAAAGGGACAAGTGAAAGTGGTCTTTTCTTGATCAGGTTGAGAAACCGGTATTTGTGAAAAACCAGAATATCCGTCAAGGAAACAAAAATGTGTGTGCTTTGACAATCTTTCTAGCATTTGATCAATAAAAGGCAAAGGTTAATGATCTTTTCTAGTTGCTTTGTTTAATTTTCTAAAATTAATTACCATTCTATAGCCTGTAACAATTCTGTGGGATGAGTTCATTTTTATCATTAGGAACAACAGTAATTCCTCCCTTCTTAGGGACACAATGAACAGGACTTACCCACCTACTATCAGCTATAGGATAGATTATACTTGCTTCAGAAGTTTTAATATTTCCGTTCTTACCACTTCTTTCATCTTTGGATTTAACCGACGTTGGTGATCAACAACGGGTTTAGCATCAGGTTCCATATTAATTTTGTGCTGACATAGAGTGGGACTAATGCCCTTAAGATCATCAAGAGTATATCCAATGGCAGCTCGGTGCTTCCTTAGAACTTTCAATAGTCTTTCTTCTTCATGTTCTGAAAGGTTAGCACTAATAATAATAGGATATATCTTTTTCTCATCAAGATAAGCATATTTCAAAGTGTCTGGCAATTGTTTTAATTCGAACACAGGATCACCTTTAGGTGGAGGAGGACCTCCTAGAGTTTCAATTGGCAAATTGTGTTTAAGCAGAGGACGTTGTTCAAAGAAAATCTCATCTATTTCATTTCTTTCATGCATATGTAAATCATTTTCATGGTCTAGCAGATATTGTTCTAAAGGATCAGTAGGAGGCACAGCAATAGAAGCAACACCAATTATTTCATTCTTACTAGGCAATTCTTTTTTATGAGGTTTTCTACTAAACTTGGAAAAGTTAAACTCATGAGACTCATCACCAAAACTGACACCGACAGTTAGTTTCTTACAATCTATTTTACCATTAACGGTGTTCAAGACAGGTCTACCAAAGATAATGGGACAAAAATCATCTTGTGGGGAACCAAGACAAGAAAATCAGTAGGATATTTTATTTTCCCACACAAGACTTCAACATCTCTAACAATCCCAATTGGTGATATGGTGTCTCTATTAGCAAGTTTAATAGTAACATCTATGTCTTCTATCTTAGCGGGTGCTATGTCATTCATAATTTCTTGATATAAGGTAAAGGGAATAGCACTCACGCTAGCACCTATGTCGCATAAACCATGATAACAGTGATCTCCTATTTTAACTGAGACAACGGGCATGCCAACAACGAGTCTACGAATATCTGACTTATCAGGTTTGACAATTCTAGTAGCTTCATTACAGAAGTAAATAACATGCCCATCTATGTTTTCTTCCAGGAGATCCTTAACCATAGCAACACTAGGTTTTACTTTGATTTGTTCATCAGGTTTAGGTGTCTAATATAACTTTTATTGACCACGGTTGAAACTTTAGCATGTTCCTTTATCCTAACAGGGAAAGGTGGTTTCTCAATATAAGCAGTAGGAACAACTGGATCAACATTATAAATAATAATTTCCTCTTTAGCTGGTACCAGTTCTTTAATTTCCTTTTTAATAGGTGGGTGATATTTAAACCATTTCTCCTTGGGGAGATCAACATGAGTAGCAAATGATTCACAAAAGGAGGCTACTATCTCAGAGTCAAGTCCGTATTTAATGCTAAACTTTTGAACAGCATCGGTATTCATAAAAGATTTAACACAATCATACTTAAGCTTAATACCTGACTCTTGATCTTCGTCGAGTTCCTAATCTTCAGAGTTGCATTTAATTCTTTCCAAAAGATCCCACCTGAATTCAATGGTCCTCTTCATAAAGGAACCAGTACAAGAAGTATCAAGCATTGATTGATCATCACGAGAAAGCCGAGCATAAAAATTCTGAATAATAATTTCTCTTGAGAGCTCATGATTGGGGCTTGAATATAACATTGACTTAAGCCTCCCCCAAGCTAGAGCGATACTTTCTCCTTCACGAGGCCAAAAATTATATATGTAATTCCGGTCACGATGAACTAGATGCATAGGATAAATTTTTTCGTGAAACTCCAATTTCAATCGATTCCAATTCCAAGATCCAATATCATCGCATAGCCTATACCATGCCAATGCCTTTCCCTTCAAAGATAAAAGAAGAACCTTCTTCTTAACTTTGTCCCCGGGTAAACCTGCAATCTTAAACAATCCACAAATTTCTTCCACAAATATCAAGTGCATATCAGGATGTTTGGTTTCATCTCCTACATAAGGATTAGCTAGCAGTTGTTCTATCATACCCGAAGAAATTTCACATTCAATATTTTCAGTAGGTGCAGTAGGTTGAGGGGTAACTAATTGTGGTTCCGGTCGAGGTGAAGATACCCCGAACAAACCCCTCAAAGGATTGTTTTCCATAGTAACAAGTGACAATAAATTTCAGCACGTAGTAATAATTTTTTCTTACCAATTTCCACTTACCAAAAGCGCTTCACTCCCCGGCAACGGCGCCAGAAAATAGCCTTGATGACCCACAAGTATATGGGATCAATTGTAGCCTTTTCGATAAGTCAGAGTGTCGAACCCGACGAGGAGCAGAAGGAAATGACAAGCGGTTTTCAGCAAGGTAATGTCTGCAAGTACTGAAATTGTAAGTAGCAGAGTAGTTTGATAGCCAGATAATTTGTAATGAGCAAGTAACAATAGTAGTAACAAAAGTGCAGCAAGGTAGCCCAATCCTTTTGAGGGAAAGGACAGGCCAAAACGGTCTCTTATAATTAGCAAAGCGTTCTTGAGGGTACACGGGAATTTCATCTAGTCACTTTCATCATGTTGGTTCGATTCGTGTTCGCTACTTTGATAATTTGGTATGTGGGTGGACCGGTGCTTAGGTGATGTTCTTACTTGAACAAACCTCCTACTTATGATTAACCCCCTCGCAAGCATCCGCAACTACGAGAAAAGTATTAAGAATAAATTCTAGCCATAGCATTAAACTTTTGGATCCAATCGGTCCCTTACAGAATAGCGCATAAACTAGGGTTTAAGCTTCTGTCACTCTTGCAACCCATCATCTAATAACTACTCCACAATGCATTCCCTTAGGCCCAAATATGGTGAAGTGTTATGTAGTCGACGTTCACATGACACCACTAAGGGAATCACAACACACATACTATCAAAATATCGAACACATATCAAGTTCACATGATTACTTGCAACATGATTTCTCCCGTGACCTCAAGAACAAAAGTAACTACTCACAAATGATAATCATGCTCAAGATCAGAGGGGTATTAAATAGCATATTGGATCTGAACATATAATCTTCCACCAAATAAACCATATAGTAATCAACTACAAGATGTAATCAACACTACTAGTCACCCACAAGCACCAATCTATAGTTCCGGTACAAAGATTGAACACAAGAGATGAACTAGGGTTTGAGAGGAGAAGGTGTTGTTGAAGATGTTGATGGAGATTGCCCTCCCCAAGATGGAAGAGTTGTTGGTGATGATGATGACGATGATTTCCCCCTCCGGGAGGGAAGTTCCCCCGGCGGAATCGCTCCGCCGGAGGGCAAAAGTGCTCCTGCCCAAGTTCCGCCTCGAGACGGTGGCGCTTCGTCCCGAAAGTCCTCTCCTTATTTTTTCTAGGTCAAAATGACTTATATACCAGAAGATGTGCACCGGAGGTGGGCCGAGGGGAGCACAACCCACCAGGGCGCGCCTGGGCTCCTTGGCGCGCCCAGGTGGGTTGTGCCCACCTGGTGGGCCCCCTCTGGTACTTATTGGCTCCAATATTTCTCATTTATTCCAGAAAAAATCCCCGTAAAGTTTTAGCTCATTTGGAGTTGTGCAGAATAGGTAGCCTGACGTAGCTTTTTCACGTCGAGATTTCCAGCTGCCGGAATTCTCCCTCTTTGTGTGTACCTTGCATATTATGGGAGAAAATTCATTAGAATTACTCCAAAAAGCATTATCATGCATAAAAACATCATAAATAACAGTAGGAAAACATGATGCAAAATGGACGTATCAGTGAAGATACCCCGAACAAACCCCTCAAAGGATTGTTTTCCATAGTAACAAGTGACTACAAATTTTAGCACGTAATATAAATTTTTCCTTACCGATTTCCACTTACCAAGAGCGCTTCACTCCCAGGCAACGGCGCTAGAAAAGAGTCTTGAGGACCCACAAGTATACGGGAACAATCGTAGTCCTTTCGCTAAGTAAGAGTGTCGAACCCAACGAGGAGCAGAAGGAAATGACAAGTGGTTTTCAGCAAGGTAATTTCTGCAAGCACTGAAATTGTCGGTAACTGGTAGTTTGATAGCAAGATAATTTGTAACGAGCCAGTAATGATAACGATAAATAAAGTGCAGCAAGGTATCCCAATCCTTTTTTTTAGCAAAGGACAGGCCAAAACGGCTCTTATAATCAGCAAAGCATTCTTGAGAGCACACGGGAATTTCCACTAGTCACTTTCATCATGTTGATTTGATTTCCATTCGCTACTTTCATAATTTGATATGTGGGTGGACCGGTGCTTGGGTGTTGTTCTTACTTGAACAAGCCTCCCACTTATGGTTAACCCCCTCGCAAGCATCCGCAACTACGAGAAAAGTATTAAGATAAAATCTAACCATAGCATTAAACATATGGATCCAAATCAGTCCCTTACGAAATAGCGCATAAACTAGGGTTTAAGCTTATGTCACTCTAGCAACCCATCATCTAATAACTACTCCACAATTCATTCCCTTAGCCTCAAAGATGGTGAAGTGTCATGTAGTCGACGTTCACATGACACCACTAAGGGAATCTCAACATACATATTATCAAAATATCGAACACATATCAAATCCACATGATTACTTGCAACATGACTTCTCTCGTGACCTCAAGAACAAAAGTAACTACTCACAAATGATATTCATGCTCAAGATCATAGGGGTATTAAATAGCATAATGGATCTGAACATATAATCTTCCACCAAATAATCCATATAGTAATCAACTACATGATGTAATCAACACTACTAGTCACCCATAGGTACCAATATGAGGTTCCGATACAAAAATTGAACACAAGAGATGAACTAGGGTTTGAGAGGAGATGGTGCTGTTGAAGATATTGATGGAGACTGGCCTCCCAAAGATGAGAGGGTTGTTGGTGATGACGATGGCTTCGATTTCCCCCTCAGGGAGGGAAGATCCCCCTGCGGAATCGCTCCATCGGAGGGAAAAAAGTGCTCCTGCCCAAGTTCCGCCTCGAGACGGCGCCGCTCCGTCCCGAAAGTCCTCTCCTTATTTTTTTTCTAGGTCAAAAGACCCAATATACCATAAGATGGGCACCAGAGGTGGGCTGGGCTGCCCACCACCCCCCAAGGCGCGCCCTGGTGTCTTGTGGGCACCAGGTGGCCCCCTCCGGTGGTTCTTTTCTCCAGTATTTATTAAATATTCCAAAATAATTCTTCGTAAAATTTCAGCTCATTTGGAGATGTGCAGAATAGGTATCTCTGACATAGCTTTTTCAGGTCTAGAATTCCATCTGCCGGTATTCTCCCTCTTTGTGTAAACCTTGCATATTATGAGAGAAAAGGAATTAGAATTACTCCATAAAGCATTATTATGCATAAAAACAATATAAATAACAGTAGAAAAACAAGATGCAAAATGGGCGTATCAGGGGCTACCACGTGCGGCTCCTCGACGAGGAGCGCCGTGAGCAGGGCAGTTCTTGGCTCCTCTTGCAGTGAGGCCGGGCACTGCATTTTCTGTATCCTTGCCGACCACTTCTGCGAACATAGCATGAGACGATTCGTCAGGATCTGTCTAATAGTACAGAAAGAAAAAATATAAGCATGTACTTGCCGGTGGGGCCTCATAGCCAACCTCGAAGCCGAGGTCCTGCCCTTCCTTAGGGATCTTGACCCTGGCCAGCTTGAGGAGCCACGTCCACATACCGACCAAGGCAGCGTGGAAAAAGTGGAGGACGGGCCCCGCGTCTTCGAGCTTGTGCTCCCACATCGGCATGGCCCGAAGTTGGAGCGGGAGAATGCGGCGATCGAGCATGACATTGACCACGTCGGGGAGCTGGAGGTCCTTGTCGGTGGACCTCCATTTGATCTTCTTGATCAACATCTCCACCTCATCTGGGTTCCCCTAGGCGACGCCCTTCTCCCTCCAGGTCTTGAGCTTTTCTGGGGGTCCGGCCGAAAAGGTCGGGACTTCGGTCTGGCTAGGGGCGAGCAGCTCGGGGATGTAAAACCACTCGCGCTGCCACTCCTTGACCGTCTCGATGAAGGTGCCCTTGAACTAGTCAGCAATTTGGTTTTTGCTGACCATGGCCCCTCCACACTTCGCCAGGTCGGAGCCGTTGGACTTCGGTTTGACCCCGAAGATCTTGAGCCACAGGCCAAGTGCGGCTCACAGCGGAGGAAGGCCTCGCGGACTGTGATGAAGGAGGCGAGGTGGAGGATAGAATTCGGAGCCATGTGGTGAAAGTCGAACCCGTAGTAGAACATCATCCCGCGCACGAAGGGGTGCAGCGGGAATCCCAGGCCTCGGATGAGGTGGGGGACGAAGACTACCCGCTCCCCTGCGTTGGGAGCGGGCACTTGCTGGTGTGAGATTGGATCTAGGATGGTACCGTCCGCAACGGTGGAACCACCCCAGTGCCCTTTAAGGGTATCGTCCATGGCTAGGTGCGGGAGCTTGGATTCGCTAAGGAAGAAGAGTGTGAGATTGGATCTGGGCGCTAGAGCTAGATGAAGCATCAGGCGAGGGAAATGAGAGCGTGGTTGCCTACGTTGTCCTCTTTTTTCTCTTATAGGCCATTGAAAGGCCAAGAGTCCCCCTTGTCGCGTCGATAAAAACGCCACTCCCGCAAAAGATGTCGTTATGCATATGGGGGGAAACAAAATCTTGATGATATCCCTAAGAAAACGGGCACGATCTCCACCTCGATGGGACGCGCCAGTAAAAAGGCCGCCTCAAACCACGATTTAGGGGAAGCAGTAACTGCCCGACCCATCATGGGGTGCGCCGCTTCGATAAAATTGTCAGACAAGGTGAACTTTTAACACCTAGGTAGCCGGCCTTCGAGGCTGAGTCACCCCATCTCTTTGGGCAGGGTATAAGCTCGGTCCGGTCTTATTTGACATCGCTCCTTGAAAGAGTGGTATGGGGATCTTAGAATTACGAAGGGGAACTTGTCTGTCGAGCCAAGGACTTCGGATCCGAGGTTGTCCTCGTCAAGGGAATCATCCTCGGCGTAGAAGACCAGTTCAGGGGCTACTGACGGTGTCCTGGACTATGGGGTACCAACCTAGTCGGCCCATGCTCCTCGGATTGGGCTGGTGGGCCCTTATTCTTATCAAGATGAACTCCGGAGGCTGCACGATGGGGCGTGATCAAGAGTGCATCTGCCGAAGACTTCTCGTATACTCCAAGACTTCTCCTGCCACCTCCACGTCAAGATACCGACCTTGTAACCCTAGATACCTTACCTGGCGTGTATATAAATCATATGGTTTAGCCCGTAGAGGGGACATCAACGCAATATCATTCACTTAGCCCTAGAGTTAGACCACATCTTACGATCTCAAGGTAGATCAACTCTGTACTCAATACATTTATATCAATATAAACAAGAGCATGACGTAGAGTTTTACCTCCATCAAGAGGGCCCAAATCTGGGTAAAACATCGTCTCTCTATTTCTGTTACCATCTGTCCGAGATCCACAGCTCGGGACCCCCTACCCCGAGGTCCGCCGGTTTACACACCGACAGTATGGAAGTACCATTATGCAGAATGACGGAAATTCCCCTGCTCCTACAGTGGCCATCCACGAGGAGTGCTCCTTTTTAGCTCGTAATTTTAGCTTTACAGCTTTTAATCACTGTCCTGGGGAGGCCAATATGACGGCTGATGTGTTGGCTAAGAACTCGAAGACCACTCGAACTATTGTTTGGAAGCCGGAACCTCCGATTCTTGGTAGATGTTCTATCAAATGATGTATCCTTATTTTCGTATGAAATATAAACCGTCATGATGGCTTTCCTTAAAAAAATAAAAAAATCCATGCTTCGTTGAAATTCAGTAGATCGTTTATCGTTTATAAAAAATTAAAATAAACGAAGAAGACCAGATGGACGATCGGCTACACCGATCGAGATCGGTGCCCGTTGTTTTTCAACTTGTGGATTTCTTACCCCGTACGCCAAGCGGTCACCGCAATGCGTACTACTTCCACGAGTGTGCGACCGAATTTCCCAGGAGACGCAGTGCACCGGCGGGAAGAATTCCGGCCGGACCGCGCGCACTCCCTTTCAAACCGAACCGTCAACGGAATTCGCGAGCACAGAGCATTATTATACCGCCGGCATCCAGTCGCGCCGCAGCTAATTTCCCCGGACCCCTCGTCGCCAGCGAGCACGTATGTGACATCGACGCACGCATTGAGAACGAGGACAATAAACAATTGCTAGGCGCGGAGCCGCGAGCCGCGACGAAAACGGCGGCCAGTGGCGACATGCGTGCGTGCGCGTAGCTGGCTGGCTGGACGGACGGATCGGGCGGGCAGGGCAGGCAGCAGGCGCCGCGCCGCGCGGGGGGCCCACACAGCCCGCGGGCGAGGCGAAGGCGAGGGCGAAACTGCCGCCGCGCGAATCACTGCACCCCGATGCCCGCCGCTCCCGCGCGCCGGGCCCGCCCCCTGTCTGCCGCGACCACGCCAGGTCTCCCCGCCCCATCCGCTGCGCCCCCCCATCCACACGCACCACCCAAACCCACCCGCAGCACTCCACCACACCCACCTCCGCCACATGGCAACAGAATGGCGCACAGCTCCGCGCGCCACAGCGCGGATCCCGGCAGCGGCGGCAGGGCAGGGAGTGGCCGGCAGCGGCGGCACACGTGGCCCGTGGGCGCGTCGCCCACACGCTCACGTTACTCCCAAGGTCATGAGCGGAAAAGGGCGACCAACCACCCGCCCCACCCCGCGCACCGCGCGCACACGGTCGCGATCCCCCGCCGTACGGGGGCCACACCCACACCCACACCGACGGAAGCGAAGCAGCGAAAGATCCACCGCGGGCCCGCCCCGCAGCGGGTGGGCACCGCTGGCCGCCGCGCCACCGCTCTCCATTAATTTAACAAATATTTTAGTATTTCACGTCCACGACGCTCCCCTACCTCGTTCGTTATCCACATGCCCCCTCACGGCCGCACCTACGTCTCTCCGCAGGAAACAGCCTGGAGTGGACGACACGTCGGGGTACGGCGGCAGGCGCACTGATTATTTTTCCTCTCACGTTCTGACACCGGACACTTCTCCGTCGTGCCGCCGCTGCGAGAAGAGGACTTGGCCAAAGCAAGATTATTACAGAAATAAAATACCATTTCCTCCGTCGGCAGGACGGCTACGGATTTATCTTACTCTTGTCTATCTTGTTAGCAGTAATTTGACACTTGTGCTGCCAAGCTACCAGCGGTTGGGTTAAATTTAAAACCCAAAAGGACGGGCGGCGACGGCGACATTTTTTCCAAGGAACCGGCCGCGCACATCGTTGTTTATTGCGACAGATCGTGAGCGCGATTTGGAAGAGTAGAAGCAGTAAATTCGACACGTAGTGGGCGGCGAGCATGGATCCATGCAGCAGCGCGCGCACGAGGTGACCCGACCCGAGCTTTCTTCGACCGGCCAATAATGACCATGCTGCATGGGTCGCAAGCAAGCGGCCAGATGAGATGAGACGAGACGAGACGACGGGTGCAAACGCACGGGCCGCCCACCCAGACGCACTTACTCCTGCCCGCTCCATCTCTTCCGTTTCACCAAAGAAGATATGCTGGTTAATGTCTACTCATAAAAAAGATCTACTAGTAAATGGAGTAGAGGATTCGCAGAAAGATAACTGAGCAGTGAGTAAATACGAGTGGTCGCTTGGGGCTGTCAAAGTAGAAGTAACTCAATATAATTCGGTCCATGGCAACGCCGGCAGGACTTGTCTTGGGCGACAATACATCCATCCATCTCTGCCTCTCCGGCGAAAAAAGAAACCGTATTTACAGATCTGCCCCTGCCGTTGTTGTGCAAGGCGGCCGCCCTCTCCTAAACATACATGGAAATTTTCTTCGTTCTACTAGGGGCGAAAAAAAGAAGGCGACGAAAGAAACTAGCAGTCATATCAGCTAAATAAACTCCGGTGGCCGATCAGAGCTCCGCCGGCGGCGGGCAGTTCAGGTCCAGATCAAAAGGGACGGGCTTCCTTGCGGGCGGCGACGGCGCCAGATCCACCACCGACGAGGAGTCGGAGTCGCTCGGGGAGACGGACGCCACGGTGACCTTCGGCGCCTGACTGTACATGTGGCAGCCGGCGGCGGCGGCGGCCGCGGCCTGTCCGAAGAAGTAGTACGGGTGCGACACGGGGTAGCCGCTGAAGGGGAAACGCATGCCGGCGACGGCGGTGCTGGTGGCCGCGCGGTGGAACAGGTCGAGCTCCAGGGACGGAGGGAGCGGCATGGCCTGCATGGGCGCCTGCACGTCGCCGCCGAAGGAATCGACGGTGCTGCTGTTGCTGCTCCGGCTGCCGTCGCCGGTGAGGGCGGCGGCGGGCGGCGCGGAGCCGGAGGCGAAGGGGAAGTTGGTCTTGGCCTTGTTGCCGCGGTACTCGCGCGCGGCGGCGTCGTAGGCCCGCGCGGCCTCCTCGGCCGTGTCGTACGTGCCGAGCCACACCCGGCTCTTCTTGGCCGGGTCGCGGATCTCCGCCGCGTACCGGCCCCACGGCCGCTTCCTCACGCCGCGGTAGTGCGGCCCGACGCCCCCGCCGTTGCCGCCGCCGCCGAGCGCCAGCCCGGTCGCGGCGGCCCCGGCAGCGGGCGGCGTCGCCGTCTTGTCGGACGTCCTGGGCGCCATGGCTGGCTCGCCTTTTTCTTTCTTGTTGACGGATGGGTGTGTGCGTATCAAGCTGATGGATGGCGTGCAGGATCTGGGGGGTGGGAGGGGAGGGGGATGAGGGACTTATTATAGGGGGGTGGGGGGAGCAGCTGGTTAAAAAGGGAGGAAATGGGGAGCGAGCGAGTGGTGGAGCGGCAAGAGGAGGGAATAAAACTCGGCGCGGTCAGGGAGGGAGCGCTTTGACTGTCCGCGCCGCCGCCCCTCGTCTTTTGCGTGGCGGCATTAGAATTTGTAACGCCCGCTTTTCCGTCCGGACCCTCGGGATCCGCAAAATTGCGCAAACCCTGGGGCGGTTACAAACTTTGTGGTCCGGTCCCTTCTCGGTCACGCGTTGGGCATGATGTTTGTGTGCACTACAAATGCATAAAACCCACTCAACAAAATGCATAAACCACAAAAGCAGCGCATCAGGCAAATGAATTTTGGTATTTTTTCGTCTTCTCTGGCTCGCACATACAAATGGCACGTCGATGGTAGCGGCGGCTAGAGTTTCGTGGCACCGTTGAAACAACGGAGCTCTATCCACACGTGCAACCGAGAAGTCACCGAACCCTGCCATGAAACGTCGATGACGTCGATCCGAAAGGACCAAAGGCCCAGAGAAGATGATGATGCTGGATTAGATGACGAAGGTCACCGCAAAACTCTTAAGGGTTTATTCTTTGAGAGAGTACGCCAATGGCGTACCATGAGTTTATAGAAGAGAGCGCAAAAGATGTACAAGAAACTTACCATCGTTGCAAGCAACATGTATGTACACACACTAAAAAGGAAACAAAACTAACTACTCACTAGATAGTCAACATACACCGCTCCAGCTCCCCTCAAGAGGTTACTCGTCTAAAATGTGATCGACTAGTGCTTGGCCAGATTTCTGTTTGTCCCTATTATGGAATGGAACACCCGAGCATTCCGTTGTTCCCATATGTTCCAAGCAATAAGAGTAATCACAGTGTCGAAGCCCCCCATGGCTTTCCCATGGAACGTTCTCCTAGTTCCAAGCCACCATTCCCCTAGAGAATGTTGCTGATTAGGAATTTGAACAGTGACTCCCAGTTACCAGAAGCACCTATACCAAGTCTCACGAGAAGCCACACAATACATAAGGATGTGATCCATGGTATCCTCATTTTGGAGGAAGGTAAAACATGCAGAAGTTTGTGCTGGGAGACCATGTTGAGTCCTTCTATCCGAGGTCCAAAAGGCGGTACTGGAATGCTAGGCATGCAAAGATCTTGTTCTTGAGAGGTGCCCAACACTTCCAGATGCATGAAGCTCACGCAAATCTAGTATCTAATTGGCATAATAGTTTATAAACCTAGTTTGCAAAGTAGTACCCAGAACTTGTCCATCTCCAAATAAATGTGTCGGGCACATCAGGCTTGAGTGTGATGGCTCTGATGATAGTCAGAAGCTACGATATATTGAAAAGTTCAAGAGTTTACAAGCTGTTGGATGTATCATCATCTTCTCTCTAGCCATGGTTACTGAATGCAACCTTCACTGTCCTTTTATTGGCAATCCTTGTGCAGATTATGAGGGAAATGAGCGGCACAAGATCTCTTACGACTTAGCCATTTATTCGTCTATCCCTCCAGAACAAGGTCCTACCTCCATCACCCATCGAAATCATGACCAGGCTGTCAAAAACATGATGCATTATATCATCATTTAGGAGTTGCAAGCCTTGCCACGGTTGATCAAGGTCAGTGCACCACAACCATTCCCATCGTACCCTCCGTGCAATAGCATGTAGTTGAAGGGTTTTGACACCTAGTCTGCCAAGCTAGTTGGCTTGCAAACCGAAGCCCGGGGAACAAGGCATTGACCTCCATTAATTTGCTCTGACCCCGCCTAGAAGAAAGCTCGTAACCACCTGTTAATTTCCTCGAACACCTAGATCGGAAGGCTTCAATGACCATGAGATGGTGGATTGGTCTTGAGAAGCACCAATCTGTCGGCCCTACCAATGAGCCCTCGCTGGCAAACTGGGAGGAAATCCTTGACTGAATCTAGCATGGGTTACCATTGATAGTTGGTCAGAAAACTCAAGCTCAATTGCAGACCTAAGTAATGGCAAGGGAATTAATTGATCTTGCAGCCCAAAACCTCTGTCATGCGCGTAGTGTCAGCCTCCTCTCCTTTGATAAGAATTGCCAAGGATTTGTCATAGTTAACTTGAACGACAGAGGACTTGCTAAATATATCCAGTGCAGAGCTGACAAAAGTGATATCCTAGCGCGTCAGTCTAGTTGGAAGGATCGATATGGTTGACTAGAGGGGGGGTGAATAGGCAACTACCATTTTTTATCTTTTCTTAACAAATTAGGTTTAGCAACAAATAGGTTGTCTAGATGTGCAACTAGGTGAGCAACATATATGATGCAAACAACAGCAACAACAAGTGCAAGCAAAGGATACAACACAACAATAGCTTGCACAAAGTAAAGGGAAGAGATAACCACAAGTGGAGTCGGTGGAGACGAGCATGTGTTATCGAAGTTCCTTCCCTTTGGGGGAAGTACGTCTCCGTTGGAGCGGTGTGGAGGCACAATGCTCCCCAAGAAGCCACTAGGGCCACCGTATTCTCCTCACGCCCTCACACAATGCGATATGCCGTGATTCCACTAGTGGTGCCCTTGAAGGCGGCAACCGAACCTTTACACACAAGGTTGGGGCAATCTCCACAACTTGATTGGAGGCTCCCAACGATACCACGGAGCTTCACCATAATGGAATGTGGCTCCGAGGTGACCTCAACCGTCTAGGGTGCTCAAACACCCAAGAGTAACAAGATCCGCAAGGGATTAGTGGGGGGAATCAAATTTCTCTTGGTGGAAGTGTAGATCCGGGCCTTCTCAACCAATCCCTAGAAAATCAACAAGTTTGATTGGCTAGGGAGAGTGATCGGGCGAAAATGAGCTTTGGAGCAACAATGGAGGTTGGTGGAAAAGAGGTGAGTCTTCTTGGGGAAGAAGACCCCCCTTTTATAGTGGGGGAGACAATCCAACCATTATCCCCACTTCAGCCCGCACAGAGCGGTACTACCGCTCAGGGGAGCGGTACTACCGCTGCCTGCAGCGGTACTACCGCGGAGACTGTGAGCAGAGGCCTCAGAGGGAGAAGGGGCAGGAGAGTGCGAGCCCGGGCGGCACTAGCAGCGGTGGTAGGTGCGGTACTACCGCTTGCGAGCGGTACTACCACCCCTACTGCCGCTGCTACTGCCGCTGAACCCGACACGAGACGTGCAGGACTCGAGTCGAGGCGGTACCAGCGCGGAGCCGGAGCTGTACTACCGCTTATGGCCATGGGCGGTACTACCGCTGAGGATCAGCGGTACTACCGCCTGTGGCTATAAGCGGTACTACCGCTCTGGCCCAGCGGTAGTACTGCTGGCGCCACTCTTATGCCACTTCCGCGATAAAGGTAAACTCCAAGAGCGAGGGAAGGTGCTGGGGGTGCGAAAGAGATGTGTACGTGTGATTCCACCGTAGCCTTTCCAATACAGACCCCCTCTTGATAGTACGGTGTCTCCTACGACTCAAGTCCACCAAAACCGAAAAGAAAGATATTACACCGTCTTCACCTTGAGCTCTGAGGGGAAAGAATCATCTCGTGCCAATGAATGAATATCTGAAATGCTCAATGCACACGATTAGTCCGTAAATGCATTGTCATTAATCACCAAAACCACTTAGAGAGAGACATGCCCTAACAATCTCCCCCTTTTTGGTGGATTGATGACAACACGGGATTTGCATAAAGATATGACAAAAAAATAAGCGAACCCCAGAGACTACAAAATATAGACGGGCTCCCCCTAGATGTGTGCACTTAATTAGGAGTGCCTCTGGAATGCAAAGTACACACATTAGGATCAACACTCGCCCTATATTTTATAGCCTGATAACACTTGCATCTATGATAAGAGAGATATAAGCTAGGATGCAAGGATGTAGTAAGTGAGCAAATTAGAAACAGGATAAGCAAGCAACTCACATACTATCAAAGTACTAGACACACATAAGATAAACATAAGATAGGATAGCATATGTCTCACACCATATGATAGAGTAGCCAGGTCTCATAAGCACAAACCAAACCAAAGCAAATGATAAACGACCGATAAAAAAGTTTGCGAGAGAGAAAGACAAGGCCAATAAAACACACTCGCAACTCGACAAATCCCTAAACTCTCTCCCCCTTTGGCATCGAGACACCAAAAGGGCAAATAGTGTTGTTATGGTCACAGGTGATAACAAATCCGACGATCTCCATCATCACATCCCCGCGTGATCGCCCGTGCCTCCGTGATCGGCAGAAGGCTGCTCGGTGTCTGAATCTGTCCATGGGCAGTGCCGAGAGACCCACTCCTCGTCAATGATCTTGTCCTCTGACCCACTAGCAATCTCTGCACCCAGTTGGCGCATGAGGACCTTGTGACGGCTACGAGACTTCTTCTCAGACACATGAGCCATATACTGCCTGTGAGACTCCATGCAGAAGAGTTTCTTCATCTTGCGCTTGATCTTCTTAGCCCACGAGGGCTCCACACCAGAGGGCTCATAGTCCTCATCATCATCAGCCTCAGCCTCAGCCTCGTCAGCACCTGCCGGAATGCCAGACTCCGGAATAGGAGTGCCCCAGTGCTCCTTCTGTCTCAGACGCTTAATCTCGTGAGAGACCAAGTCACCGGTCTCTAGCACGACACCAGGATAAGTGTGTGCCTATGCCTTCTCAATGAGTAACATAAGGTAGGGGCATAGATGGGACACTTGCGCTCAGTGATGGCAGAGAGGAGTTCTGACCACATGACATGAGAAATATCCAAGGACTCTCCTGTGCTGTTGTCCTTCTCATGCTGGCAAAATAGTAACATATCCACGAGGTACGAATGGACCATATCCAAGTTCCCAATGCGAGGAAAAAGAGTTTCTCTGAAGATGCGATGAAGGATGTCCAGAAAAGGAAACAGCTCATAAGTCTTCTTCCCTGTCTCGGTGTTAACCTTCACTGTGTTGTAGGCCCAGAGAGCTTGCTTGTGAGTAGAGTTTTCATTCTTGTGAGGACGAAAGCCAACCGGGTTGTCAAGTCCTTTATCTTCAACATCCAACAGTTCCATAAACGCTTTCCATTTGACTAAGGGAAGTCTGCCATTTGTCATCCAAGTTAAAGTCCTTTCCTCATCAGTGCCAAGGTGGACCGTGGCATAAAACTGAGCCACCATCTCCGCATCAAAATCCTTGTTGAACTCCATGATCTTGAGAATGTTCAACTAAGCACACATATCCAGTGCCTCGCCAAAGTAGGCACGATCCTTCTCCAGATACGCAATGTCGATGGAGCGGACATCAACATAGAGATTCTTCTTTGCCTTGAGCACATCAAAGAAGACAGAGAACTGAAACCAGTTCCAGAAGGGACGATTGACAAGAGCTGGATCTTAATCTTGATCATACGGGTTGCGGCAACGAGCAACATAGAATTCCTTAGCAGTCATCTCTGTCACAGACTTGGGCTTCGTCTTGGGCTTCTTCGCAACGCTCTTGGAAGGCGGCTTGGACTGAGTTGGAGGAACACTTGAAGATGTAGCAGCTGCCTCAGAAGTGCGATACCGCTTTGATCCTCCAGGACGCTCGGGGTTGATACGACGGACAGGGTGCTCCGAAGGGCCATCACCTGGAACCACACACACGGACAAAGAAGCAAATAGAGAAAACAAGCACAAGCCAGCAGAAAAGCAACAAAGATCAATGGTTGGTACGAGAAGAATGGAGGCTGGCATCCCCAGCGGTAGTACCGCCTACTGCCTACAAGCGGTAGTACCGCTCCAGGGGAGCGGTAGTACTGCCCGAGGTGGAGCACGGCGGTTTTGACTACTGCCGCGACTAAATCTGGTACTACCGGGGGTGCCAAATTCAAGACTACTTCTATCAAACATCAATCCAGCGAGTCTAGCAGCCTTCAACATCCTACTCAAGCCTCGATTTGGCCAAAAATGATAAATGCTAAGACTATTACCCCAAAAGCCTAGATCTGAAAACAAGAAGCAACGAGGAGAAGAACGGGGGCAATACCAGCATCCATGGCAAGAGGAAGGGGTGGGGATCGATTCCACCGGTTGGAAATGCGAAGGACGGCCCGGAGAAGGCGGCCCGGCGGCGGCCTCCCGCGGCGAGTTTGTCGCTGGGGTGAGAGAGGAACGGACGGGGCCAGACGAATGGGTATGGGGGAGAAAAACTCCCCCTGCCCGATTCATAACCCCCAGTCCCGCCCCGCAGCGGTAGTACCGCTCGGGCGGGCGGTAGTACCGCGTGATGCTACTCAGCGGTAGTACCGCCCGTTCCCAGCGGTATTACCGCCCAGCACAAACTCGAACAGACTGACAAGAAAAAGGCCTAGCTTCTACAAAAAGAAACACCGAGACGAGCCGAGGGAGCAACTCAAAGAGCAAAACACAACCAACAACCAGAGATGCACCCACGGAGAGCCTAGAAGCAAAGCACTACAAAAACACAAACCAAACCAACTAGAGGAAAAGGAAAACAACAATCCTCTCAAGGAGAGGGTAGTGGCCGAGGCCACCTATGTTTGAGTAAGTGGTATGGCACCGCGAAGATTTTAACCTTGGGCCCATGACCAAAACTCATCTTTGAAGCACAAGTACCATAAAAAATGGCTAATGTGAGAGACGTGATCGATTTATGCATAATGGAGGGAGGGTGAGTTCATTGAGAGAACAACACTCCCCCTATGTCCATGCCTACATCTAGTGCAAGATATAATGATGAGTGCGGTGGGGTGTGCCTAGATTCAAGCCACATTGCTCAAATCAATGATATTTAGCTCATGCCTTAACTCACGAAATCTTGCTTCATCTAGAGGCTTGGTGAAGATATCTGCTAGTTGCTCTTGGGTGCTGATGTAGATGATCTCAATATCTCCACGCTTGATGTGATCCTTAATGAAATGATGACGAATCTCAATATGCTTTGTCTTGCTATGTTGCACCGGATTGTGAGAGATCTTGATAGCACTTTCATTGTCACATAGAAGAGGCACTTTGTCACAAGTGACACCGTAATCCTTTAAAGTTTGCCTCATTCATAGCAATTGTGCACAACAACTTGCGGCGGCTACATATTCGGCCTCGGTGGACAAGAGAGACACACAATTTTGCTTTTTCGAAGACCAACTCACCAAAGAGTGACCAAGGAATTGGCACCCTCTGGAAGTTGACTTCCTCTCCACACAATCTCCCGCCCAATCCGAGTCCGAGTAACCCATGAGATCGAAGCTTGCTCCTTTGGGGTATCATAAGCCAAAGTTTGGGGTATGAGCTAAATATCAAAAGATTCGCTTGACCGCCACATAGTGGCTTTCCTTAGGTGTTGCTTGGAACTGTGCACAAATTCCCACACTCAACATGATATCCGGTCTAGATGCACAAATGTAAAGCAAGGATCCAATCATGGAACGATATACCTTTTGATCCACCGCTTTACCATTGGGATCACTGTCAAGCTTGCATTTGGTGGGCATGGGAAACTTGACCGGATTGACATCATCTAGCTTAAATCTCTTGAGCATGTCTTGGGTATACTTGGCTTGGTTGATGAACGTTCCTTCTCTTCTTTGCTTGACTTCGAACCCAAGAAAGAACTTCAACTCTCCCATCATAGACATCTCAAACTTCTTGGTCATTAGTGCGGCAAACTCATCATTGAAAGATTTGTTAGGGGAACCAAAAATAATATCATCAACATATAGTTGGCATATGAACTAATCCCCTTTGACCCTGTTAGTAAAAAGAGTGGGATCGATTTTCCCAATTTCAAACCCACGATCTGGCAACAACTCGGTAAGATGCTCATACCATGCACGTGGGGCTTGTTTAAGGCCATAGAGCGCCTTTTTGAGTTTGTATACATGAGTGGGGAGCTTGGGATCCTCGAATCCGGGAGGTTGTTTGACATACACCAACTCATTCAAAGGACCATTAATAAATGCACTTTTCACATCCATTTGTTGCAATTTAAAATCATGATGAGATGCATATGCAAGCAATGTGCGAAGAGATTCAAGATGAGCAACGGGGGCAAAGGTTTCACCGTAGTCGATACCCTCGACTTGGGAGTAGCCTTGTGCCACTAATCTTGCCTTGTTTCGAACAACCACACCATTCGCATTTTGCTTGTTCTTGAAGATCCATTTGGTCCCGATGACATTATGTTCCTCCGTTGGCCTTGGCACTAATTCTCAAACTTGATTGCGCTCGAAGTTGTTGAGTTCATCGTGCATAGCTCAAGCCAATCCACATCATCAAGCGCCTCATGTACCTTTTGGGGTTCAACACATGAAACAAACGCGTGACGCTCACAAAAATTTGACAATTGTTTACGAGTAGTTACCCCTTTTCTCAAGCTTCCAAGCACATTCTCCATGACATGTTGTTGATGCTTGAGCTTGGAAGCCACCTTAGCGGCACGGCGCTCCAAAATTTCCTCGATGGGCATTTGAGGATCATCTTGCACATCTTGAGCATCGTCTTGAGTTTGCTCTTGATCTTGAGCACCGTCTTGAGCTTGCTCTTGACCTTGAGTTTGCTCTTGATCTTGAGCGCGCTCAGAGGCATGAACTTGATCTTGGGCATCATTTGGTGCAGCACCATCTCCATGGAGTTGATCCTGCCCTTGATCTTGTTCATTGGGTTGAGGGCCTTCATTTTGTTCTTCAGTAGCGTGTGGGTCTAGTGTAGGTGATGGCTTCACTTGAGTAGAGCATTGTCCTTCTCGTTCGGCCACAAGGGGTTCCTCAATGGGGAGTATTTGACCAATCCCCATTCTTCTTATGGCTTGGAGAGGAATTTCATCACCTACATCACAAAGACCACTTTGCTCCACTTGGGAGCCGTTATTTTCATCAAACTCCATGTTACACGTCTCCTCAATGAGTCCGGTGGACTTGTTGAGAACACGGTAAGCATGAGAGTTTGTAGCATACCCAACAAATATGCCCTCTTGAGCTCTAGGTTCGAATTTAGACAAACAAACACCTTTCTTGAGAATGAAACACTTACAACCGAACACCCAGAAGTACTTGAGGTTGGGCTTGTTGCCGATAAGTATCTCATATGGAGTCTTGTTCAAGCCTTTGCGGAGGTAGAGCCTATTGGATGCATGACATGCGGTGTTGATGGCTTCGGCCTAAAAGTTGTACGGAGATTTGAATTCCGCCATCATGGTCCTTGCCGTGTCCATCAACGTCCGATTCTTCCTCTCCGCCACACTATTTTGTTGAGGGGTATAGGGTGCGGCATATTGATGTTTGATCCCCTCATCACTAAGGAACTCATCCAAGGTACAGTTCTTGAACTCGGTGCCATTGTACTAATCATCAACATCTTTGCTTCATGTTGACGTTGAGCTTCATTTGCAAAGTTGATGACGGTTTGTTGAGTCTCACTCTTCCTCTTGAAGAAGTATACCCATGTATATCTTGAGTAGTCATCCACAATCACCAAGCAATACTTTCTTCCACCAAGACTATCAAAGGATGGAGGACCAAAGAGATCCATGTGAAGGAGCTCTAAGGGCCTCTTTGAGTAGATGATAGTCGATGGTCGGTGAGCCGTTTCATGAAGCTTTCCTTCGATACAAGCACTGCAAGCACGGTCTTTGGCAAAACTAACATTTGTTAGTCCACGCACGTGGTCCCCTTTGAGGAGACTTTGCAAAGATGTCATATTGACGTGGGCTAGACGGCGATGCCAAAGCCAACCCACATCAACTTTAGCCATTAGGCAAGTCGCGGTCTTAGTGGGTCGCTCCGAAAAGTTCACCACATAGAGACCGTTCTCGACATGCCCAACAAAGGCTACTTTAAGAGTCTTGCTCCACAAAAGGGCCACGGTATCAAGATCAAAGAATGTTGCAAAGCCCATAAGTGCAAGTTAACGAACAAAAAGTAAATTGTATGCAAGGGACTCAACAAGCATGACCTTCTCAAGATAAATCTTGAGAGATGACCACCTTGCCAAGCCCCAATACCTTAGAAGTTGAAGCATCACCGAATTGGACATGGGTGGGCATAGATGGAATTGGATGCACATCCACCACCAAGTCCTTGCTCCCGTTCATATGATTTGTTGCTCCACTATCAAGCAACCATGACACTCCACCAGAAGCAAACTCCTACAAGAGATCAATGCTTGGATTTAGGTACCCATTCTTGAATGGGCCCTTTGAGGTTAGTAACAAGGGTCTTAGGAACCCAAATAGACCATTCAATGTACTCATAGTAAGAACCAGCAAATTTAGCATAAACATGCCCATCACTAGCACGACACAAAACATAAGAAGGGTTAAAGTCGCCGGCTTTGTTGTTAGGGGCAATTTTGCCCTTCTTGGCATTACCACCCACTTCCTTGTTCTTCTTCTTCTCATGAGTACCCTCACCCGCCTTGACAAAAGTTTCCTTGAGTGGGAGAGGTTGCTTGGTCTTGTTCTTCTTCTTCTTCTTTGACTTGGGTGCAAACCCAAGTCCCTCCTTTCCCACAACTTTCTTTTGATTCGTCAAAAGGTCATTGAGGTTCTTTTCACCTTGTATGCATGTCACAAGGCCCTTCTCAAGTTGGTCCTTCAACTTGGCATTTTCCTCCGCAAGATGCACATGCTCACAACAAGGGTTAGAAGCATGGGCATTATCAATTAGAACGAAAGAAGGACACGTGGAAATCTCCTTAGTTAGTTTCACTTGGAGTTGATCATGAGACTCTTTGAGAGATGCATGAACACCTTTCAAGACCTTGTGAGCCTTGTCAAGAGTGTCAAAATCTTCCTTGAGCCTATCATGGTCAACCCCAAGGGCAACTTTCTCAGATTTAAGCACACGGGAAAGAACAATAGCATGATCAAGATCTTTTTGTAATTTAGCACGATCAACGTTGTGTGACTCCTCATGAGCCAAACGAAGACCTTGCTCTTCCTCAAGAGCATTGGAAAGATCCACAATCTCATCGGCATAATCACGACTATGTCCCTCCATCTTGGAGATAGTATCCTCATGAGTTTCAATGATATCATTGGCCTCACCAAGTTGTTCCAAGAGAGCAACAAAGTGCTTCTTGGATTCACCCTTGAGCTTATTCACAAACTTTGTGAACTCATTCTCATCAACTTTCTCCACCTCACTCTCATCAACACAATTTAGCAATGAAGGAGTAGTAATGATGGTGGTTTTGATGTTAGGAGTTACCTTGTTGATACCTTTGGCCATGAGACACTTGGCAATGGTGTTTTCATTGGGGGCGCCGAAGAGAGACACCTTGGAGGGAGAAGATGTAGCAATGGCAATGGTTGCCGTTGCCAATCCTTCTCCACTTGTATCTTCATCTTCATCATCGGAGGGGTACTCTTCATGTGCCACCAAACCCTTTGGAGAAGTCTTCTTAGTGAGGTTGTTCTTGCTTGGGAAAGACTTGGCTTTGTCTTTGCGAATGAGTTTGCCACCATTGTCTTCCCTCTTCTCGTATGGGCAATCCACCACAAAGTGACTCACATTGCCGCAATTGTAACAAGTCCTTACTCGTTGCTTGTTCTTTGACCCACTCGTGTTGTTCTTGGTGAATTTGTGCCTTGAGTTCCTCTTGTTGCTCCAAAATTGCCTTGACGCAAGAGCCATGTGCTCATGGTAAGCATATTTGGTGTCCTCGGGACCACACTCCTCTTCTTCTTCCTCTTCTTCTTCCGGAATGGCCTTGGCCTTCAAAGCAAGGGTGGGAGTGCTCTTCTTTGACCTGACACAAGCAAGAGCATTGTCGGCGGTCTTGTTCATGATGTTCATGGCAATAAACTCATCCAACACTTCACTTGAGGTTACGGTGTGAAAGTCCGGACTTTGACGAATCACGGAAGACATGGCCTTGTTGAATGGCATGATGGCCTTGAGGAACTTGCGCTTGATCCAAGTGTCATCCGTATCCTTGCTTCCATGGTCTTGGAGAGCAACCGCAAGAGTTGTCACCCTCCGATAAAGATCACGCGGATCCTCATCTTCAAGCATCACAAATTCATCGGCCTCATCAAGGACCACTTCAAAGTTGGACCATTGGATGCTTGAGCTCCCCTTGTACATAGAAACAATGTGCTCCCAACAATCCTTTGCACGAGTGAAAGGTCATAGGTGCGATAGATCTTCGGGAGGGACCGCTTCTTGAAGAATGAACAATGCGGAGTGATTGTATTGATTGTCCACTTCTTCTCTTGGGGTGAAGTTGTTTGGATCATGCGGGTAGAAGCCTTGCTCAATGATTCTCCAAAGGTTAGTTGAGCAATGACTTAATGCAAAATACCTAATTAGCAAAATCACCCTTAACAAGCTTGGGAGGAGGACCATGAATATTAATGCGAGC
Source organism: Thinopyrum elongatum (assembly GCA_011799875.1). Lineage (NCBI taxonomy): Eukaryota > Viridiplantae > Streptophyta > Magnoliopsida > Poales > Poaceae > Thinopyrum > Thinopyrum elongatum. The sequence goes on from CM022297.1 coordinate 427,320,618, forward strand.
TGTGGGGACCGGTCCTCCATAGACCGGGGGAGAGGGAACCGAGGCAAAGGTTCCCGTCCCATTATTGTCATGAGGGGAAGGAACATGAGTACCTTTAGCCGCTTCCTTGGCGGAATTGGCCTCCGACTCCGATGCCGTGGGATTAACCACAATCAAGGGATCGAGAGTGGATTTTATCCCCTCAAGTAATTCTTTAATCATGGACTTGACTTTGGTCGTCATAGACGTCTTAAGTGAATCCATAGCTTCATTTAAGTCATCTCGAGTGATCTAAGTCAACTCTACGGCCTCGGGCACTTCCTCCCCGGTGTCAACCATACTCTTCGGGTGGTGAAACTCTTAATAAAGAGACGAGGCTCTGATACCAATTGAAAAGATCGATATGGTTGACTAGAGGGGGGGGTGAATAGGCAACTACCAATTTTTATCTTTTCTTAACAAATTAGGTTTAGCAACAAATAGGTTGTCTAGATGTGCAACTAGGTGAGCAACCTATATGATGCAAACAACAACAACAACAACAAGTGCAAGCAAAGGATACAACACAACAATAGCTTGCACAAAGTAAAGGGAAGAGATAACCACAAGTGGAGTCGGTGGAGACGAGGATGTGTTACCAAAGTTCCTTCCCTTTGGGGGAAGTACGTCTCCGTTGGAGTAGTGTGGAGGCACAATGCTCCCCCAAGAAGCCACTAGGACACCGTATTCTCCTCACGCCCTCACACAATGCGAGATGCCGTGATTCCACTGGTGGTGCCCTTGAAGGCGGCAACCGAACCTTTACACACAAGGTTGGGGCAATCTCCACAACTTGATTGGAGGCTCCCAACGATACCACGGAGCTTCACCATAATGGAATGTGGCTCCGAGGTGACCTCAACCGTCTAGGATGCTCAAACACCCAAGAGTAACAAGATCCGCAAGGGATTAGTGGGGGGAATCAAATTTCTCTTGGTGGAAGTGTAGATCCGGGCCTTCTCAACCAATCCCTAGAAAATCAATAAGTTTGATTGGCTAGAGAGAGAGATCGGGCGAAAATGAGCTTTGGAGCAACAATGGAGCTTGGTGGAAAAGAGGCAAGTCTTCTTGGGGAAGAAGACCCCCTTTTATAGTGGGGGAAACAATCCAACCGTTATCCCCACTTCAGCCTGCACAGAGCGGTACTACCGCTCAGGGGAGCGGTACTACCGCTGCCTGCAGCGGTACTACCATGAGCCCCAGCGGTACTACCACGGAGACTGTGAGCAGAGGCCTCAGAGGGAGAAGGGGCAGGAGAGTGCGAGCCCGGGCGGCACTAGCAGCGGTGGTAGGTGCGGTACTACCGCTGAACCCGACACGAGATGCGCGGGACTCGAGTCGAGGCGGTACCAGCGCGGAACCGGAGTTGTACTACCGCTTATGGCCATGGGCGGTACTACCGCTGAGGACCAGTGGTACTACTGCCTGTGGCTATAAGCGGAACTACCACTCTGGCCCAGCGGTACTACCGCTGGCGCCACTCTTATGCCACTTCCGCGATAAAGGTAAACTCCAAGAGCGAGGGAAGGAGCTGGTTGTGCGAAAGAGATGTGTACGTGTGATTCCACCCTAGCCTTTCCAATACGGACCCCCTCTTGATAGTACGGTGTCTCCTACGACTCAAGTCCACCAAAACCGAAAAGAAAGAGATTACACCGTCTTCACCTTGAGCTCTGAGGGGAAAGAATCGTCTCGTGCCAATGAATGAATATTTGAAATGCTCAATGCACACGATTAGTCCGTAAATGCATTGTCATCAATCACCAAAACCACTTAGAGAGAGACATGCCCTAACACTAGTGAAGCACATCATCGGCAAATATGGATAGGCGCTGAATGGGGTTAATCCCAGGCAATGTTTGCAGGACCTCCTCATTGTCAGCTTTCATAATCAATTCAGTGAGAATGTCCATGTCTATGACAAATAGGAGCGGTGAAATTGGGTCTGCTTGTCTCAATCTGCGAGCATGCATAAATTTCCTCCTCGTAACTCCGTTTGCCACCTCTTTTGAGCAAGCAGGTGCTGAGGGAGCCCCCCACCCCTCCGCCGCCCAATGCAAATCACTTAAGGAATTTTTTTGTGAGGACTTAGATGGAAGAAAATATTCTCATATTGCCCCTCCAAACATTCATCTTTGCCTGTTGCCCCCTGTTATGTCAGTCAAGCTCCGGCATTGACCCTAACTGAGCTAGCTAGCTTCTTGCTCTTCTCTGTCTCTTTGGTACTAGTATAAAAGAGTAAAATTTGTATTTCATCTCAGCCAAAGTTATCAATTTTACATCGCTGCGTCCATCATATTCTTGATTCCTACCATCACCCTGCAAATCCGTACCAAAATCTGCAAGATTTTGACTGTATGAATGAAACTCCGAAGTCTGAACTGCACACATTCACTGCCTTGTTTACTCAAGACTTCCCAACATAGTGCAAACAAAACTGAATGCATGCTTGGCTGAAAGATGGATCTATCGAAAGCATGCGTTCATGGATGCTCCAGTACGGGTGAGAACTGTGCTAACTGCTAGCTGGTGTTTTGGTCGGTTGAATCTATGCTTGCTTCTGTCTCATCCTCTCTCACTCTCATATCTCTGTGTATTTTCTTTCAATGTTTAGGAAATATGTGCTATAAAAATTTGGATGCTTACTTGCTTTCTAAATTTTATGTTAAAAGTTGACTCAATATGAATTTTGTAATATTAAACACTTTTTGATATTTGCAACTCACTTTAAAATTGTAATATTAAGCACTTTATGAGATTTGCATCTTGCTTTCATGTTCATATTATGCATGAAACTATCCGAAATAACCAAGAGTTAGCAATCAACACCCAGTTCCAATCTAAGGGCGTTACAGTCATTTCAGCACACAACTCATACAACAATCACATGCTGAAATCTTAGATAAGAACTGGACGACTGATTTTGTGGGTAGGTGATTCTATGGGCAATCTCCTAGAATCAGATTCTAGAGAACCATGAGGCGAAAAGAACTGGCTCTGAGTAAAGTGTATCCATAGTCTTTCCTACTTATAAAGGTTAGAGATGGTGGTGAGTTCACATGTGAGACCACCAACCTTCACCCATAAACAAATGCATATCTACCACATGTGAGACCAACAACCTTATAACCAATAAACAAATGCCCTTCTACCCACATGTGGGACCAACAAGCTTTACCAATAAACAAATGTACCATTACCCACATATGGGACCAACAACATTTGAAAACGCAATAAATGTACTTCTACTCACATATGGGACTTACCAGAAATGAATAACTACATTACTACTTTTATGTGAGATCAACACTTAAAGAAAAGACAAATAACAAATGCAGAAATGCAACTCCAACTCAAAATAATGCTCTCGATTTCAGTTTCTTCCTAACAAATTTCTTTTGGGTTCTATACTTCTATATCATAGAAATATGAGAGAAGAAATTGTAATTCCAAAGCGACGATAGATATTGTCCTACCCGATCCACGCCCTTTGTGCCTTGTGCAGTCAACTTAGAAATTGTCTATTCTCATATGTTTCAATATTTGAAATGTTGTGTCTTGTAATGATCGCTTAAGATTCTCCAATGGATGCCATATAATTTTTTTTCCTTAACATGAACAATACTTTGATGCCTTCCTAAGCCAGTGACTGAACTCCTCGTATTTTATAATTTCGTAGCAACACACGGGCATTGTGCTAGTATTCTAATCAAATTGCAGTTTTATGAAAAAAAGAAGTGTAAATTGCCTTTACAAAATCAACTCGGAACACCGAAAAAATTTAAATAAAGAAAAGATAGAAGAGTTGTGGTTGAGCTCAAGAGTTCAGTCCTAGCTTACCTTCTGATTTGGAACATAATGTATAAGATTGCCAAAATAACAAAATACTCCTATGTGATTTCCACTGTAAGTACTAGGAGATAGGTTGGCATTATAATTTGAGTTAATTACACCTACAATACATGAAACGGTGCGTATAGAACTATAGATTCATACATACATATTCATCCATTATTTAAGTGTCGTCATTGTCATCTCAGTTATTGAGTTCAACCACAAAATAAAAGAAAGCTTTTAGATTTTTTAAAAAAGCTTTAAGCTCAAAGAATCCATCAAGTGTTCATAATACTCCTGCTCTAGTGGTTATCACCCCTGTGTGAAACCTCTCACGTTCGAGGTTAGAATTCTCCAACACGTACTCCAGCTACAAGTGGGACCCTCTTGCAGATATACAGAGAAGATACTGTGGGCCCATTGGCACGTCATTGAGTTAACGCCAGACGTTAGATTTAATACCAAATGTATCAAAATGTGCCCGAAATCATAGTTCAGTGACTCATTTATGTCATTTTTCAGCTTAAGTTTTGAATCTATACGCACTGTGCAAGTTCATGTACTATATATGTACTAGTAATTAACTCTTATAATTTTTACCGACGTAGTGTGGGTCTTTCGTTCTTTCTCACGCTTGACATTTTTCTTTTTCAAGTTCCACGCTTGACATTTTAGATCGTAATAAGAAATAAGAGCATGTTACGGGGACGATCATGTAAAACCGGCCGGGTCCTTCCATGGCATAAACAAAAGGCATGAAAGCCGCCGCGCGTGGGCCCCGCCCCGCGGCGGTGCGTCGAGCGGGACGTTGCGGCAGCACGTCACGGGCCAGCGCGGGCCCCGCGGGAAGGACGGGCGGGCGCATCACGATCCGTGCGTCCCGCGCAGCGGTCCGGTCGGCGTACGTACGCTACGCTACGCAGCCGTTGGGCGGACGGGCGGGTGGGGCCATCCAGCCAGCTGCGCTAGCAAAACCCGCCGCCCGCGTGGGCGCGCGGGCACGTGGCCCCTGGCCCCGCCGCTGCCGGCCACGCCCCGCGCTCGACGACGCGGCACGGCCACGCCGCCCGCCTGCCTCGCTCACACGGCCTCTCGATCGCCTCTTCGTCAGATTTGTTCGGTTGTTTGTTTATCTCCGCGGCCCCGTCAACCGCATCGTCGGCGCCCGCCGGGTGCGTGACGTCCCGGGGACACGAACCGGATCGCGATCCGCCAGAAAGCCGCCCCGCGCACCGCTCGGCCCGTAGCCACCACGTAAAGTGGGACGCCGACTGATGAATTAACAAGAAATAATAAATCGAGGGAGCGGCGGGAGGGACGGGCGACGACGGCACGCTAGGCGGCCGGGGCGCTCGAGGCCGGGGACAAGTGTCGGCCTCGGCCGGGTCCAGCGCCCGCGGGCGAGCGCGTCGTCGCCTGCACTATCGATCGATCACCCACCGTTTGTTTCCTCCCGTGCCGGGGCGTGGCGTGGCCCCGCATTGAAAGCGGTGGAGGCGCGCGCGGCGTGGACCGACAGCGCGGGGAGACCGGCACGCGCCGGTAGGTTCCGTGCGGTGCGTACGTAGGGACAGCCGTGCCCGTGGGGCGCGTGCGTGAGTGACAGCGCCTCGACGACGCCCCACACCGCACGCTTGCGGCGCTGCCACACTTTCCCCATCCGAGGACCACGGATCGATTGCGCGCACCCCGCATCGCGTACCCGGCACCGCCTCCCCTACATTATTTCGCGTGAGGTGCGGTGGGAGCGGCAGCGGCGTGTCCGGAGCGGGCAGGCGAGCCACGCAATTCCAGGTGGGTGTCAGGACGGCAGCGTAACGTTGTCCGGCGCCCGCGCTCCGTGTCCTCGGCGTCGTTTAGCTACCAAAGTCTCGTCCCCCTTCTCCGTTTTGACAGGTGCAGTGTCTTCGTGGCTCTCGATGAAGGGAAACAGTGGTTGCTAAATTGGCACGGCGAACACTGTGATTGTGTGCTGTACAACGATTGCGGGTAGTACGAGGCGATCCATGAACCACCGCTAGGTTTGCTTGCTTGATCGTTCTGGCAAGGACAGACTGCTGGTGGTTAGTAGTAGCACGTAGCCGAGGTCAGATCCCACCAGAACCACGACAATATTTCACTGTCCAAAGTCCAAACGACGCCTGAATTCTATTCGACCAGGAGGCCGAGTATCAAGGCTAGTATTTTTTTTGCGGGGTATCAAGGCTAGTAATTGTGTACGTGAAATGCACGTTGATATTAAGAAATATATTAATTATATTACACATTAATACTAAAATTAATATTTAGCAAAATATAAATTGTATCTCAATATTAGGGAGGATATATGATTTTTTAAACACAGTACAGATGCAGAGGCTCATATATGCGCATATTTGGGAGACTGGGCCGACATATCATCTTCAGATTGACGAAGTCACTGAAGGTGCCTCGTAGTCGACGGGAACGTTTCCTTCCACTGAACGTGCATCGCCGGAAATCTTGAAATACATCCAGGAATAAATGAAAATTATGAAATAAATTCAGGAATAAATGCGAGAACCAGAATTTGAACCCTGGTGGGCTAAGGATATCACTGTCCACCTGACCATCCAATCACAGATTGGTTCGCATTAGAGAGAATATAGTTACTTGGTAAATGATGGCGTTGATATTAGACATGCTTTTTTTGCGGGATATTAGACATGATATTAATGAGTGGAGTGTGCTAAATTTATTTAATCCTAAACATGTTTTATGCTAAACACCGGAGCGGCGCAGACTATTGGATAGATGTCGTTGAACGGATGAGATTTACTGGATCTCCATGACAAATGTTTCGTACCACCCAGGGGTAGTTATCTTTATGTGAATTTTGTTATTGTATGTAGTATCTATCAAAATCATACAGTAGAGTATGTATGTCTAGTACGTAGTATATAAAAATATTTTGGTAGTATATATCCTACTTTTTAGGTAGGATGTACTATTTTTTAGTATATTGTTTTATATATATAAATACGAAGATATTTTTAAAATATACAAAAGATTATGGACCCACATGCAATTTTTTCATATAACTTGCTTCAAATATCTTAAACATAGTATAAGAATATACTTAGAATGGTAAAGTAGTATATATATACTACCACATGATAGTATATGGGACATAAGGGTAACTACCCCTAGGTGGTACGACATGGCGCGACTGCGGGGGGATCATCATGTACACCGACATTGCTGCTAGTAGTGCTAGAGTTATCGATGTTTTGGTGCGAGCGGTAGCACTGCCGCTTGAGGTATTGGTGTTGCATTCAACCTTGTTGGGGGTGGCAGTGGGTTTCGTCGGCTCCTTGGAGTGGGCCACCTCGACATCCCAGTCAGTGGCGGCCACAACACGTGCCATCCACACACGCAGGCCGCCTGCACAGCCAGGAGGCCGAGCCACAACCAAGCAAAGCCAAGGCGTGCGCCGAAAGTCAAAGCCAACCCCACCGGCATGCCGACTAGGTAGAAGGAGGCCAGGTTGATGCAAACACTGTTGTCAGGCTGTGCACTCCCATGGAGCACCCCGCACCTGATGATGGTCTGTGGGAAATTGTCGAGCTCACACATCGCGGGCAGGAGCACCTTTGCTCTCCGACAGAACCTGCGTAGGACCACTTTTGCTCACTGGCTAAGCGATTTCGCCGGGGATACATTCCTACGACAGGGGGAAATCGAAGCCATCATCATCATCAATGCTCCTCTCATTGTGGAAGGACTCATCTCCATCAACATCTTCACCAACACCGTCTCATCTCCAAACCCCTAGTTCATCTCTTGTATCCAATCTTTTGTCTCAAACCTCAGATTGATACCTCTGGGTTGCAGCAAGGAGGAGTCCTACTGCAAGTGCTACAGAATAATTGCGACAGATAGTTTGATAGCAAGATAGTTCGTAACAAGTAACAAGTAACCAATGTAGCAAGGTGCAGCAAAGTGGCTCAATCCTATTTGTTGCAAATGATAAGCCAGAAGTACTTCATATAGTGATTAAAACGTTCTCGAGGACACAAGGGAATTTCGTCTAGTTACTTTCACCATGATTCATGGACTGGCGTTCACTACTTTGATAAGTTGATATGTGGGTGGACCGGAGCTAAGGTGTTGTTCTTTCTTGAACGGACAACTTACTTATGATTACTCCCTCTCGCAAGCATCTACAACTACAAGAGAAGAATTAAGATAAATCTAACATAGCATTAAACATATGGATCCAAAACAGGCCCTTACGGAACAACTCGCAAACTAATTCCACAATGCCTTCCCCTAGGACCAAACATGGTAATGTGTCATGTCGTCAACGTTCACACGACACCACTAGAGGAAGAACAACACAACACATCATCAAAACATTGATCGAAAATCAACTTCACATGATTACTTATAACAAAACTTCTCCCATGTCCTCAAGAACAAACGGAACTACTCACAAATCATATTCATGTTCATAATCATAGGATATAAAACATATAATCTTCCACCAAGTAAATCAACTAGAATCAACTACAAGGTGTAATCAACACTACCAGCAATCCACATGTACGAATCTGAGGTTTGAGATAAAGATTGGATACAAGAGATGAACTAGGGTTTGGAGATGAGAAGGTGCTGGTGAAGATGAGTCCTCCCACGATGAGAGGGGCATCGGTGATGACGATGGTTTCAATTTCCCCCTCCCGAAGGGAAGCATCCCAGGCGGAATCGCTCCGCGAGAGAGCAAAAGTGCTCCTACCCAGGTTCCTCCTCGACACGGCGGACCTTCATCCCGAAAGTATTCTTCTGATTTTTTTAGGGTAAATAGCTTCATATAGCGGAAGATGGGCATCGTTGGACCTCCATGGGCCCCACAAGCTTACATGGCGCGCCCTAGGGGGGAGGGCGCGCCACCTGAAACTACAAAAAGAAGACACATCCGTGATATTATGATCTGAACGAAATTTTGCTCTGTCATGCTTATGACACTTCTATGACGGTAATTGTGACAAAAACACGTATCATCATAGATGTGGTGGGCTCCTACTTCTATGACAAAAAATTATGACAGAAATTGGGCTTTTCATCCTGGGTGGGCCGGAGACGCACCCGTGTGACATTCTTTGGGCCATCCATGACGTAAAAAATCATGATAGAAGTGAGGGCGAGAAAAATTCCGGGGAGTTCCAGGTTACCGTGGGTGGTCGGGGCCGAGCGATGCAGCGTGATTTGCGCGTTTCTCTCGTACACACGTGTGTGCGAGGCGTTGGATAACTGAACCCGAGCGAGGCGTTCGCTTACTGAACCTGAGCGATTGCACTAGCTACTACTGAACACGAGCGATCGATCCCTTCGCTGTTAACTGAACCCGAGCGATTCCTTCGCTTCTAACTGAACCCGAGCGATTCCTTCGTTGCTGCTGCTAACTGAACCTGAATGATTCCTTCGCTGCTGCTGCTTACTGAAGCCGATCGAGCCCCCATGCGAGACGTAGCCAGCCGGTGTGTTGGGCTGCCTCTCGATGAATGATACATCCATTTTGCATCATGTTTTCCTACTGTTATTTATGATGTTTTATGCATAATAATGCTTTATGGAGTAATTCTAATGCCTTTTCTCTCATAATATGCAAGGTTTACACGAAGAGGGAGAATGCCGGTAGCTGGAATTCTGGACATGAAAAAGCTACGTCAGAGCTACCAATTCTGCACATCTCCAAATGACTGAAAATTTATGGAGAATTGTTTTGGAATATATTAAAAATACTGGAGCAAATAACTACCGGAGGGGGCCACCCTGGTGAGCACAAGACACCAGGGTGCGCCTGGGTCCCCAGGCGCGCCCTGGTGGGTTGTGCCCTCCTCAGCCCACCTCCGGTGCCCATCTTCTGGTATATAGGTCATTTTGACCTAGAAAAAATAAAGGGGGGGCTCTCGGGGCGAAGCGCCGCCGTCTCGAGGCGGAACTTGGGCATGAAGACTTTTGCTCTCCGGCGGATCGATTCGCCGGGGGAACTTCCCTCCCGGAGGGGGAAATCATCATCATCGTCATCACCAACAACCCTCTCATCTTTGCGAGGCCAATCTCCATCAACATCTTCAACAGCACCATCTCCTCTCAAACCCTAGTTCATCTCTTGTGTTCAATCTTTGTACCGGAACCTCAGATTGGTACCTGTGGGTAACTAGTAGTGTTGATTACATCTTGTGGTTGATTACTATATGGTTTATTTGGTGGAAGATTATATGTTCAGATCCATTATGCTATTTAATACCCCTCTGATCTTGAGCATGATTATTATTTGTGAGTAGTTACTTTTGTTCTTGAGGTCACGGGAGAAGTCATGTTGCAAGTAATCATGTGAACTTGATATGTGTTTGATATTTTGATGATATGTATGTTGTGATTCCCTTAGTGGTGTCATGTGAACGTCGACTACATGGCACTTCACCATATTTGGGCCTAAGGGAATGCATTGTGGAGTAGTTATTAGATGATGGGTTGCTAGAGTGACAGAAGCTTAAACCCTAGTTTATGCGCTACTTTGTAAGGGACCGATTTGGATCCAAAAGTTTAATGCTATGGTTAGATTTTATCTTAATACTTTTCTCGTAGTTGCGGATGCTTGCGAGGGGGTTAATCATAAGTAGAAGGTTTGTTCAAGTAAGAAAAACACCTAAGCACCGGTCCACCCACATATCAAATTGTCAAAGTTGTGAATACGAATCAAACCAACATGATAAAAGTGACATGGTGAAATTCCCGTGTACCCTGAAGAAGCTTTGCTTATCATAAGAGACTGTTTTGGCCTGTCCTTTGCCACGAAAGGATTGGGCCACCTTGCTGCACTTTATTTACCGTTATCGTTACTTGTCCGTTACAAATTATCTTGCTATCAAATTACTTGTTACCGACTATTTGAGTGCTTGCAGAAAATACCTCGCTGAAAACCACTTGTCATTTTCTTCTGCTCCTCGTTGGGTTCGACACTCTTACTTATCAAAAGGACTACGATTGATCCTCTATACTTGTGGGTTATCAAGACTCTTTTCTGGTGCCGTTGCTGGGGAGTGAAGCGCTCTTGGTAAGAAAAAATTATTACTACGTGCTGAAATTTATTGTCACTTGTTACTATGGAGAACCATCCTTTGAGGGGTTTGTTCGGGGTATCTTCACCTCAACCAGAAGCACAATTAGTTTCCCCTCAACCTACTGCACCTACTGAAAATATTAGTTATGAAATTCCTTTGGGTATGATAGAACAACTGCTAGCTAATCCTTATGCAGGAGATGGAACTGAACATCCTGATATGCACTTGATATATGTGGATGAAATTTGTGGATTATGTAAGCTTGCAGGTTTATCCGGAGATGAAGCTAAGAAGAAGGTTTTCCCTTTATCTTTGAAGGGAAAAGCATTGACATGGTGTCTTGGAACTGGAATCGATTGAAATTGGAATTTCACCAAAAATTTTATCCTATGCATCTAGTTCATCGTGATCGGAATTATATATATAATTTTTGCCTCGTGAAGGAGAAAGTATCGCTCTAGCTTGGGGAGGCTTAAGTCAATGTTATATTCATGCCCCAATCATGAGCTCTCTAGGGAAATTATTATTCAGAATTTTTATGCTCGGCTTTCTCATGATGATCGATCCATGCTCGATACTTCTTGTACTGTTTCTTTTATGAAGAAGACTATTGAATTCAGGTGGGATCTTTTAGAAAGAATTAAACGCAACTCTCGAGATTGGGAACTCGACGAAGGTAAAGAGTCAGGTATTAAGCTTAAATTTGATTGCGTTAAACCTTTTATGAATACCGATGCTTTTCACAAGTTTAGCACTAAATATGGACTTGACTCTGAGATAGTAGCCTCTTTTTGTGAATCATTTCCTACTCATGTTGATCTCCCTAAGGAGAAGTATTTTAAATATCATCCCCCTATTAAAGAAGAAATTAAAGAACCGGTCATAGTTAAAGACGAAACTATTATTTACAATGTTGATCCAGTTGTGCCTACTGCTTATATTTAAAACCCACCTTTCCCTGTTAGGATAAAGGAACATGCTAAAGTTTCAACTGTGGTTCGCAAAAGTAATATTAGAGCACCTAAACCTGCTGAACAAATTAAAGTAGAACCTAGTGTTGCTTTTGTTAAAGATCTCCTAGTAGAAAATATTGATATGCATGTTATTTACTTCTGCGATGATGCTGCTAGAATTGCCAAACCCGATGAAAAAGATAAACATAGACCTATTGTTGGCATGCATGTTGTCTCAGTTAAAATAGGAGATCACTGTTATCATGGTTTATGTGATTTAGGTGCTAGCGTGAGTGCTATTCCTTTTACCTTATACCAAGAAATTATGAATGACATAGCACTCGCTGAAATAGAAGACATAGATGTTACAATTAAACTTGCCAACAGAGACACCATTACACCACATCAGATTGTTAGAGATGTTGAAGTCTTTTGTGGGAAAATAAAATACCCTACTGATTTTCTAGTTCTTGGTTCCCCACAAGATGATTTTTGTCCCATTATCTTTGGTAGACCTTTCTTGAACACCGTGAATGCTAAAATAGATTATGAAAAACAAACTGTCGGTGTTAGCTTTGGTAATGAGTCTGATGAGTTTAATTTCTCCAAGTTTAGTAGACAACCACATAAGAAAGAATTACCTAGTAAGGATGAAATAATTGGTCTTGCTGCTATTGCCGCGCCTCCTACTGATCCACTAGAGTAATATTTGCTAGACCATGAAAATGATATGCATATGCATGAAAGAAATGAAATAGATAAAATTTTGTTTGAATAACGACCTCTGCTCAAACACAATTTTCCTATTGAAACTCTAGGAGGTCATCCTCCACCTAAAGGTGATCCTGTGTTTGAATTGAAACAATTGCCTGACACTTTGAAATATGCTTATCTTGATGAGAAAAATATATATCCTGTGTTTGAGTTGATACGTCCATTTTGCCTCATGTTTTCCTACTGTTATTTATGATGTTTTTATGCATAATAATGATTTATGGAGTAATTCTAATGCCTTTTCTCTCATAATATGCAAGGTTTACACGAAGAGGGAGAATGCCGGCAGCTAGAATTCTGGACCTGAAGAAGCTACGTCAGAGCTACCTATTATGCACATCTCCAAATGAGCTGAAAATTTACAGAGAATTGTTTTGGAATATATAAAAAATACTGGAGCAAATAACTATCGGACGGGCCACCCTGGTGAGCACAAGACACCAGGGCGCACCTGGGCCCCCAGGCGCGCCCTGGTGGGTTGTGCCCTCCTCAGCCCACCTCCGGTGCCCATCTTCTGGTATATAGGTCATTTTGACCTAGAAAAATAAAGGGGGGAATCTCGGGATGAAGAGCCACCGTCTCGAGGCAGAACTTGGGCAGGAGCACTTTTGCCCTCCGGCGGAGCGATTCCGCCGGGGGAACTTCACTCCCGGAGGGGGAAATCATCGTCATCGTCGTCACCAACAACCCTCTCATCTTTGGGAGGCCAATATCCATCAACATCTTCAAAACACCATCTCTTCTCAAACCCTAGTTCATCTCTTGTGTCCAATCTTTGTACCGGAACCTCAGATTGGTACCTGTGGGTGACTAGTAGTGTTGATTACATCTTGAAGTTGATTACTATATGTTTTATTTGGTGCAAGATTATATGTTCAGATCGATTATGCTATTTAATACCCCTATGATCTTGAGCATGATTATTATTTGTGAGTAGTTACTTTTCTTCTTGAGGTCACGGGAGAAGTCATGTTGAAAGTAATCATGTTAACTTGATATGTGTTTGATATTTTGATGATATGTATGTTGTGATTCCCTTAGTGGTGTCATGTGAACGTCGACTACATGGCACTTCACCATATTTGGGCCTAAGGGAATGCATTGTGGAGTAGTTATTAGATGATGGGTTGCTAGAGTGACAGAAGCTTAAACCCTAGTTTATGCGCTACTTTGTAAGGGACCGATTTGGATCCAAAAGTTTAATGCTATGGTTAGATTTTATCTTAATACTTTTCTCGTAGTTGCGGATGCTTTCAAGGGGGTTAATCATAAGTAGGAGGTTTGTTCAAGTAAGAACAGCACCTAAGCACAGGTCCACCCACATATCAAATTATCAAAGTAGTGAACACGAATCAAACCAACATGATGAAAGTGACATGGTGAAATTCCCGTGTACCCTCAAGAATGCTTTGCTTATCATAAGAGACTGTTTTTGCATGTCCTTTGCCGTGAAAGGGTTGGGCTACATTGCTGCACTTTATTTACTGTTACCGTTACTTGTCCGTTACAAATTATCTTACTATCAAACTACTTGTTACCGACTATTTCAGTGCTTGCAGAAAATACCTTGCTGAAAACCACTTGTCATTTTCTTCTGCTCCTCGTTGGGTTCGACACTCATACTTATCAAAAGGACTACGATTGATCCCCTATACTTGTGGGTCATCAATGAATAGTGACCGTTGCTGCTGCGCGCGTGATATGTAGAACGAGTCGAGACGTGGTGAGTCGACATAGCCGGTTGGTTGGCTGTGGATGAACAGTTCTCGGTGGGGTTCGATGAACAGGACCCCGTGTGGTAGTAGGCAGTTGCCACTGGATGAACAGGACCCCGAGGAGGCCATGCCGTGGTATGCCACACCCCTGCCGGTTGGGGGTGAATGAACAGTACCCCCCGTGGAGGCTGGATGAACAGTACCTGGTGGAGGTTGGAGGAAGTTGACGATGGATGAACAGTAGCCCGTGGAGGCGGGGCGAGGCAGTAGACGATGGATGAACAGTAGCCTGTGGAGTCCCGTTTTGCGGTATGCCACATGCCTCTCGATGAACAGGAGCCCGTTTCTAACGTAGGCGCTAGAAGAGAAGTCTGTTTCCTCCGTTTTGTGGTACGTCAAACCCTTCCCGATGAACATGACCCCATTTCGACCTTAGGCGATCGAAGAGAAGTCCGTTTTCTCTGTTTAGCGGTATGCCAGACCCTGAGTCGATGAATAGGACCGCGTTTCGGCTGTTCCGTCCAAGCCAGATGGCTCCCGATGAATAGGACGCATTTAAACCCAGCCGCTTGGCTCCCGATGAACACAACGCTATTTCCTCCATTCCGACCCAGCCGGTTGGCTGCCGATGAATAGGACGCCGTCGCTGTACGTGTTCGAGACCACACCCGTATGTACCTACTTCGCCGGCTTTTTGCAGCGTGGCCGTACGTATGCGTACATGATTTAGATGGGACTGCCTGAACTGTTAGCGCTCCTTATTCGACCACGATTCATCCTTGCAGAGAGACTGATCGACCAGTATGTACGTACACGTTCGCGACCAGACAGACAACCCTACGTACGGTTCGACCGGGTGGGTCCCAGCTGCCACGGAGGATAAGGACGCACTTCCCTATGTGCAAAGATATGGCTGGTTGGTCCCAGCTGTCAGGGGGGAATCATTTTTTTGCTCATAATAAGGACACACTTCCTTGTGTGCGAAGATGTAGCTGGTGGGTCCCAGCTGTCAGTCTCTCCACGTACAATCCTCTTCCGATGGCTGTCGTTTGTTAACCACGTTGACGACACCGTACCAAGAGCACCAAGGCGGTGGACGACGGCGAGGCCTAGGAAGGGAACAACCAGGATCCATGGAAGATGCGGCAGTGGTTGCCCACGTGGAGGGGAGTACAAGGGTTTACTGGTTCTGCTGTGGTGTGAGGCTGCCGTCGCCGGAGAATAACAGGAGGTGTGGGTGAGTAGAGGGATGGTATGGCCAACGATGATAGAACAAAACGACCACAGGAGGCAAGAGCAGCTGGTATGGCCGGCGCTGGTTGGGGCGGCTGGAGCAAGAAGATGAGAGGTTGAAAAAGCAGCATGACAAAGCCCTGCATACGCGTCAACTTAGCTGGCCCACAAGTTAGCCTCCAAATTTGATGGGTCCCACCTATCATGGGTAGGAATAGTTTTTTTCACGTAATAAGGAGGCACTTCCTTCCGTGCAAAGATATAGCTGGTGGGTCCCAGCTGTCAGGGGGAGCAATCAATTTTTTTGGGTAATATGGAGGCACTTTCTTGCATGTGGCCATGGACCATGTGGCTCCCTACTGTCAGCCTATCCATGTACATACCTCTCCCGATGGTTGTCGTTTGTTGACCACGTTGACCACGCCGCGCCGACAGCACCAACTCGGTGCACGACGGTGAGGCCAGGAAGGGAATGACCCAGAGCCGGCGAAGCCACAATAATGTATGCCCACGCTGAGGGGAGTATGAGGGCTGATTGGTTCAACTGCGGGGCAAGGCTGTCGTAGCCGGAAAATAACAGGAGGTGCGGGTGGGTACAGGGATGGCCTTGCCAGCGGTGGGAGTAGGGTGGGCCGCTGAGGCCTGCGCGGTAGCACAACCGGCCATGGAAGGATTGAGCAGGTAGTCCCGTCGGCGCTGGTTTAGGCGGCTGGAGCAGGAAGATCAGAGATTGAAGAAGCACGACTGCCGTTGGATGGACATCCAACAGTCACTGCTGCTAGAATCATGTGTTGACTATAAGTTGACAAAGCATTGCGTATGCCTCGACTTAGTTGGCCAACAAGTCAACATCACATCTGTGGCGGACAACATACAATCCATTTGCTATTTTTAATAATTTACTACCCATTTTTAATTCTTATGTAATTTACTGCACCCGTTTACTATTTGTTAACATTACAACCCATTTTCTAGCCAGGGCCAGGGTTAAAAAATTCAACCAACCTTCCCATATTTTGGTGGGGTCCGAACTATTTTTATCCCGAAATTACGAGTCAGATTCAATCTAATTTAAAATAAATTTATATTAGGTTAAAATCCAAAGAAAATTTTCATGTGCACCAAAAAATGTAATGAAATTAAAAATCTCAAAATAGGAAAAACTAATTTTGAAAGTAATTACCGGTTCGCTGTGTTTTTTTATATTTACAACCCATTTATTATTACTTAAAGCCCATCTTCTGGGCAAGCCGAATGCATCCCTCCTCGTCTTTGCAACCCAGCCGGGCAGAGAAAAACAAGTTGGCATGCCGTGGGTATTCGTCAGAAAAAATAAAGTTGGGCTAGCCTTTTTCAAAAAGGAAAAAAAAAAACCTGGGCTGGTTATTTGGTCAAAAGAAAATAATAGCCTGGGCTACACGGCCCACAACCCCCGCACAACTCAGTTGATACCCTGCTCCGTCTCAACAACAAAAAGCATCGCTAAAAAAACTACACGAGCTGCTGGGTCCCTGCTGTCAGCCGCTCCTTGTGCAATTCCCTCCTTTATTGACTACGTTGACAATGGCGTGGGACCCAGATATCATGAAACCATTAGGAGGAAGTTATACCTTTTCTTGTAGTAATAAGGAGGCACTTACTTGCCAATGGCCATGGCCGTGGTGGGTCCCTACTATTATCCTCTCCACGTATAGTCATCTCCTATTTCCTCTCGTTTGTTGACCATGTTGAGAACACAAGATAGCGGTGCCAGGGTGAGCGGAACAAGTCGAAGGACGACGGAGAGGGCCTCGCGGGCTCTACGAATGGTCTGGTACAACGCCATCTTCTCATTCAGGAAGCCATGATCATCGGCCCCCATGTCTGTGATACATCTCCAACATATCTATAATTTTTGATTGTTCCATGCTATTATAGTATCAATCTTGGATGTTTTATATGCAATTATATATCATTTTTGGGACTAACCTACTAACTTAGTTGCCAGTGCCAGTTTCTGTTTTTTGCCAGTTTTTATTTTTTTCGAATATCAGTACCTAACGAAGTCCAAATGCCACGAAACGTTTTGGAGATTTTTTTTCTAGACAAAAGAGACACTAGAAGCTTCGGGAGGAAGTCAGAAGGCAAAGTAGGTGGCCACGAGTCACTAGGGCGCGCCCTAGTGCCTCGTGGGCCCACCTTTCCTCCGTTTGACCTAATTCCGCCTCTATAAATTCTCTAAAATCGAGAAACCAACAAAGAGCCAACCAAAATCCTATTTCCGCCACCGCAATTTTCTGTGCTCGAGAGATCCCATCTGAGGCCTTTTCTGGCACTTTGTCGGAGGGGGATTCAACCATGGATATGCTCTACATCAACCTTACTGCCCTTTCGATGATGTGTGAGTAGTTTACCACAGACCTACGGGTCCATAGCTAGTAGCTAGTAGCTAGATGGCTTCATCTCTCTCTTTGATCTTCAATACAATGTTCTCCTCGATGTTCTTGGAGTTCTATTCAATGTAAGCACTTTTTGCCATGACTTTGTTGGGATCCAATGAATTGTGAGTTTATGATCAAATTATCTATGAATAGTTTTTGAGTCTTCTCTGAACTCTTTTATGCATGATTATAATAGCTTTGTATTTCTCTCTGATCTATTTATTTGGTTTGGCCAACTAGATTGATTTTTCTTGCAATGGGATAGGTGCTTTGTAATGGGTTCGATCTTGTGGTGCTCAATCCCAGTGACAGAAAGGTACATGACATGTACTGTATCATTGCTATTAAGGATAAAAAGATGGGGCTTATTCATGCGTGAGTTTACTTTGTCTACATCATGTCATCTTGCTTAAGGCGTTACTCCGTTCTGTATGAACTTAATACTCTAGATGCATGCTGGATAGCGGTCGATGTGTGGAATAATAGTAGTATATGCAGGTAGGAGTCGGTCTACTTGTCTCGGACGTGATGCCTATATACATGATCATTGCCTTAGATATCATCATGATTAGTCACTTTTCTATCAATTGCCCAACAGTAATTTCTTTACCCACCGTATGCTATTTTCAAGAGAAGTAATCATGTGATCATGTATATAGGCATCACGTCCGAGAATGACAATGCCTATATACATGATCATTGCCTTAGATATCGGAAGTAATCATGTAAAGTTGATATTCGTTCGATATTTTGATGATATGTATGTTGTGATTCCCTTAGTGGTGTTATGTGAACGTCGACTACATGACACTTCACCATCTTTGGGCCTAAGGGAATGCATTGTGGAGTAGTTATTAGATGATGGGTTGCTAGAGTGACAGAAGCTTAAACCCTAGTTTATGCGCTATTCCGTAAGGGGCTGATTTGGATCCATATGTCTAATGCTATGGTTAGATGTTATCTTAATTCTTCTTTCCTAGTTGCGGATGGTTGCGAGAGGGGTTAATCATAAGTGGGAGGCTTGTTCAAGTAAGAACAACACCCAAGCACCAGTCCACCCACATATCATATTATCAAAGTAGCGAACGCGAATCAAACAAACATGATGAAAGTGACTAGATGAAATTCCTGTGTGTCCTCAAGAACGCTTTTCTTATTATAAGAGACCGTTCCGGCCTGTCCTTTGTTATAAAAAGGATTGGGCTAACTTGCTGCACTTTTGTTACTGTTACTATTATTTGCTTGTTACAAATTATCTTCTATCAAAGTATGTGTTACCGACAATTTCAGTGCTTGCAGAAAATACCTTGCTAAAAACGGCTTGTCATTTCCTTCTGCTCCTCGTTGGGTTCGACACTCTTACTTATCGAAAGGACTACCATTGATCCCCTATACTTGTGTGTCATCACTTGTCTTCCGGCTTCCATGGCATAGGTTCACCATCATAAGAGGATGCGTGATTCTCCTGAGTCCTGAAACTTGCAGCTAAACTCATACCTTTGAACCTTGCTTCATATGCAAAATTTTGATTTTGAAGATCATAAATTTGGCCTTGCAGATAATTGATTTGTTCATTGAAGTGGAAGACGATGTCCTTCATAGACTGTCCATCCACCTTGTGAGCACGGGTGAATTCCGTGATCATGGAGTGGTTGGCACTAAGTCCACGCTCCACCATCCCTTGGCACTTGAAGAACTCTTGCTCCACCATCTCGAGCCTGGCCTCCACGCTTCCCATCTTCATGGGCCCTTTAACATCCCGGACATGGAGCACCCCTTCACGCATCTCAATGGCTTAAGGGTTCTTCATCACCTCCGGTAGGTAGGGGTTGATGACCTTCTCGTAGAACTTGTCCTTGGAAGAGCTTGGTGAAGCCATGGTGATCTAGATCTGACAGAAAAACAACACGAAAAAAGAACAGAGGATTTTTCCGCGATGTGGTGGTCAAATTGTCCGGGGGTATATATAAAGAATTTTTATCTTGCGAAACAAGTATACCACAGAAAAATGGAGCCAGGAAGGTTCTCGAGGGACCCACTACACACCAGGGCGCGCCCGGTGGGGCAGGCGTGCCCTGGTGCCTAGTGGGCACCTGGGTTGCCTTCTCGGGTGTTTCTTATTTTTTTCTAATATTCCAAAAATGATGGAAAATATTTTTGCGGAAGTTTTGGAGTCGGTTTACTTAGCGTACCACGTACCTCTTCCTTTTCAGGGTTTTGGAGTGTTCTGGAAGGTCTCTTTTATCTATTCCACCGGTGTCATGGTTTAAACAATGCTAGTTTCAACATTAATAGGTGTACCTGAGATATATTGCTTAATTCTTTGTCCATTGACCACCTTCGGATTAGTGCCTTCGGCATTATTGATCTTAATAGCTCCAGAGAGATAAATTTCTTCAATGACATACGGTCCTTCCCACTTGGAGAGAAGTTTCCTGCAAAAATTCTAAAGCGAGAATTTTACAATAGAACATACTTACCCACTTTGAATTCCCGTCTTTGGATTCTTTTGTCATGCCATCTTTTAACTTTTTCTTTGAACAATTTGGCATTTTCATAGGCTTGGGTTCTCCACTCATCTAATGAGCTAATATCAAATAACCTATTTTCAACGACAAGTTTGAAGTCATAGTTGAGTTCTTTAATTGCCCAATATGCTTTATGTTCGAACTCAAGAGGCAAATGACAAGCTTTTTCGTATACCATTTAATATGGAGACATTCCCATTGGATTTTTATAAGCTGTTCTATAAGCCCAAAGTGCATCATCTAATTTCTTAGACCAATTCTTTTGAGACCTATTGACAGTCTTTTGCAGTATTAATGTTATTTCTCTATTGCTAAGTTCAACTTGACCACTAGATTGAGGATGATAAGGGGATGCAATTCTATGGTTGACATCATATTTAGCAAGCAATTTGCGAAAAGCACCATGAATAAAATGTGAACCACCATCAGTCATTAAATATCTAGGGACTCCAAACCTTGGGAAAATAACTTCTTTAAGCATTTTAATGGAGGTGTTATGATCAGTACTACTAGTTGGAGTAGCTTCCACCCACTTAGTGACATAATCAACAGCAACCAAAATATGTGTATACCCATTAGAGGATGGAAAAGGTCCCATATAATCAAAGCCCCAAATATCAAATGGTTCAATAACAAGTGAATAGTTCATAGGCATTTCCTGACGTCTACCAATATTACCTATTCTTTGACATTCATCACAAGAGGAAAAAAACTTACGAGTATCTTTGAAAAGAGTAGGGCAATAAAAACCAGATTGTAATACCTTGTGTGTAGTTCTATCTCCCGCATGATGTCCTCCATAGGCTTCGGAGTGACATTTCCGTAGGATTTGTTCTTGTTCAAGCTCAGGTATACAACATCTAATAATACCATCTACTCCTTCTTTATAAAGATGTGGGTCATCCCAAAAGTAATGTCTTAAGTCAAAGACGCATTTTTTCTTTTGTTGGTATGTGAAACTAGGTGGTATAAATTTAGCAACAATGTAATTAGCATAATCTGCATACCAAGGAGTATTACGAGCAGCATTTATGACAGCTAGTTGTTCATCAAGGAAGCTATCATCAATAGGTAGTGGGTCATCAAGAATATTTTCTAACCTAGACAAGTTATCAGCTACGGGATTCTCAGCTCCCTTCCTATCAATAATATGCAAGTCAAATTCTTATAGCAAAAGATCCCACCTAATGATTCTAGGTTTAGCATCTTTCTTTTCCATAAGGTATTTAATAGCAGCATGATCCGTGTGAACAATCACTTTAGAATAGATAGTGTAAGATCTGAATTTATCACATGCAAACACAACTGCTAATAATTCTTTCTCAGTAGCATAATTTCTTTGAGCACTATCTAGAGTTTTACAAGCATAATGGATAACATTTAATTTCTTATCAACTCTTTGTCCTAGAACAGCACCAACGACATAATCACTAGCATCACACATTATTTCGAAAGGCAAGTTCCAATCAGGTGGTTGAACAATAGGTGCAGAAGTTTAGGCTTTCTTAAGTGTTTCAAAGGCTTCTACACAATCATCATAAAAAACAAATGGAACATCTTTTTGCAAGAGATTGGTAAGAGGCCTAGAAATTTTAGAGAAGTCTTTAATAAACCTTCTATAGAAACCAGCATGACCAAGGAAACTTAGAATACCTTTAATATCTGTAGGACATGGCATTTTCTCAATTGCATCAACTTTAACTTTATCCACTTTAATGCCACACTCAGAAATTTTATGCCCCAAGACAATACCTTCATTCACCATAAAGTGGCACTTCTCCCAATTCAAGACAAGGTTAGTTTGTTCATATCTCTGCAAAACTTGATCAAGGTTGCTTAAGCCATCATCAAAAGAAGTTTCGCCGATGGGAAAATCATCCATGAAAACAATCTTTTCACAGAAGTTAGAGAATATAGCAGTCATATATCTTTGAAAGGTAGAAGGTACATTACATAAACCAAAAGGCATACGTCTATAAGCATAAGTTCCAAAAGGACAAGTGAAGGTGGTTTTCTCTTGATCGGGTTGTGATACAGGTATTTCAGAGAAACTAGAATATCCATCAAGGAAACAAAAGTGTGTGTACTTAGATAATCTTTCTAACATTTGGTCAATAAAAGGCAAAGGGTAGTGATCTTTTTATAGTGACTTTATTTAATTTTCTGAAATCAATTACCATTCTATAGCCAGTCACAATTCTTTGTGGGATAAGATCATTTTTATCATTAGGAACAACAGTAATGCCTCCTTCCTTAGGGACACATGGCTAACCCATCTACTATCAACTATAGGATAAATTATACCTGCTTCTAGAACTTTAATATTTCTGTTCTTACCACTTTCTTCATCTTAGGATTTAATCATCGTTGATGATCAACAACTGGTTTAGCATCGGGTTCCATATTAATTTTGTGCTGACAGAGAGTGGGACTAATGCCCTTAAGATCATCAATAGTATATCCAATAGCAGCACGGTGCTTCCTCAGAATTTTCAATAATCTCTTTTCTTCATGCTCTGTAAGGTTAGCTCTAATAATAACTGGATATATTTTCTTTTCATCAAGATAAGCATATTTCAATGTATCAGGCAATTTCTTTAATTCAAAAACATGATCACCCTTAGGTGGAGGAGAACCTCCTAGAATTTCAAGAGGCAAATTGTGTTTAAGAATAGGTTGTTGATCAAAGAATATTTTATCTATTTCATTTCTTTCATAAAAGTGCATATCATTTTCATGGTCTAGTAAATATTGTTCTGACGGATCAGTAGGAGGTATAGCAATGGAATAAAGACCAATGATTTCATCTTCACTAAGAATTTTTTTATCACGAGGTTGCCTATGAAACTTAGAGAAATTAAACTCATGAGACACAACACCAAAATTAACACTGAAGGCTTCTTTCTTGCAATCTATCTTAGCATTAACAGTGTTCAAGAAAGGTCTACCAAATATAATGCGACAAAAATCATCTAGTGGAGAACCAAGAACTAGAAAACCAGTAGGGTATTTTATTTTCCCACACAAGACTTCAACATCTCTAACAACCCCAAGTGGTGTAATGGTGTCTCTATTTGCTAATTTAATAGTAACATCAATATCTTCTATTTGAGTACGTACAATATCATTCATAATTTCTTGGTATAAAGTAAAAGGAATAGCACTAACACTAGCACCCATATCACATAAGCCATGATAACAATGATCTCCTATTTTAACTGAGACAACAGGCATGCCAACAACGGACTTGTTTTTATCTTTAGTATCAGGTTTGCCAATTCTAGCAGCTTCATCACAGAAATAAATAACATGCCCATCAATATTATCGACCAAGAGAGCTTTAACCATAGCAATACTAGGTTCTACTTTAGTTTGTTCAGATGGTCTAGGTGCTCTAATATTACTTTTGTTAACCACGGTTGAAACTTTAGCATGTTCCTTTATCCTAACAGGGAAAGGGTGGGTTTTCAATATAAGCAGTAGGCACAACTGGATCGACATTGTAAATGATAGTTTCATCTTTAAATATAATAGGCTCTTCAATCTTTTCTTTAACAGGGGGATGATATTTAAAGCATTTCTCCTTAGGGAGAACAACATGAGTAGCAAATGATTCACAAAAAGAGGCTACTATCTCAGAGTCAAGTCCATATTTAGTGCTAAACTTTTGAAAAGCATCGGTATCCATAAAATATTTCACACAATCGAACTTAAGTGTTATACTTGACTCGTTACCTTTGTCGAGTAACTAATCTTCAGAGTTGCATTTAATTTTTTCAAGAAGGTCCCACCTAAATTGAATAGTTTTCTTCATAAAAGAGCTAGTCGAAGAAGAATCGAGTATGGTTTGTTCATCATGAGAAAGCCGAACATAAAAATTCTGTAAGATAATTTCCCTTGAGAGCTCATGATTGGGGCATGTATACATCATGTATTTAAGACTCGCCCAAGATTGAGCGATACTTTCTCCTTCACGAGGCCAAAAATTCCGATCACGATGAACTAGATGCATAGGATAAAACTTTTGATGAAGTTCCAATTTCAATCGATTCCAGTCCCAAGCTCCAATATCATCACATAGCCTATAACATGTCAATGCTTTTCCCCCCAAAGATAAAGGGAAAACCTTCTTCTTAACTTCATCTCCGGGTAAACCTGCAAGCTTAAATAATCCACAAACTTCATCCACATAGATTAGGTGCATATCAGGATGTAGTGTTCCATCTCCTGCATACGGATTAGCTAGCAGTTTCTCTATCATACCCAAAGGAATCTCATAACCAATATTTTCAGTAGGTGCAGTAGGTTAAGGAACAACTCTTTGTGCTTTCGATCGAGGTGAAGATACCCCGAACAAACCCCTCAAAGGATTGTTTTCCATAGTAACAAGTGACAGTAAATTTCAGCACGTAATATAAATTTTTCCTTACCAAATTCCACTCACCAGAGGCGCTTGACACCCCGGCAATGGCACTAGAAAAGAGCCTTGATAACCCACAAGTATAGGGGATCAATCGTAGTCCTTTCGATAAGTAAGAGTGTTGAACCCAACGAGGAGCAGAAGCAAATGACAAGCGGTTTTCAGCAAGGTATTTTCTGCAAGCACTGAAATTGTCGGTAACTGCTAACCCACAAGTATAGGGGATCGCAACAGTTTTCGAGGGTAGAGTATTCAACCCAAATTTATTGATTCGACACAAGGGGAGCCAAAGAATATTTGTAAGTATTAGCAGTTGAGTTGTCAATTCAACCACACTTGGAGATTAAATATCTGCAGCAAAGTGATCAGTAGCACAGTAGTATGATAGTTTTTGATAGTGATAGCAATAGTAGTAGCAGCAATAGTAACAGTAACAATGGTAGCACTAATTTTGTAATAGTTGTAACAGTAGTAGCAACAATAGTAATTTAGCAAGAACAACATATGAAAAGCTCGTAGGCATTGGATCGGTGATTTCGTTGGATGCTATTCATCATATAACTGTCATAACATAGGGCGACACTTCTAGTTCATAAATATAATGTAGGCATGTATTCCATAAATAATCATACGTGCTTATGGAAAAGAACTTGCATGACATCTTTTGTCCTACCCTCCCATGGCAGCGGGGTCCATAAGGAAACTAAGGGATATTAAGGCCTCCTTTTAATAGAGAACCAGAACAAAGCATTAACACATAGTGAATACATGAACTCCTCAAACTATGGTAATCACCGGAAAGAATCCCAATTATTGTCACCTTCGGGTATGCGGATCATAACACGTAGCAGGTGCATATAACTTGCAAGATCGGATCACGAACATAGATATAATGGTGAAAACATAAATGGTTCAGATCTAGAATCATGGCACTCAGGCCCTAGTGACAAGCATTAAGCATAGCAAAGTCATAGCAACATCAACTCGGAACATAGTGGATACTAGGGATCAAGCCCTAACAAAACTAACTTGATTACATGATGAATCTCATCCAACTCCTCACCGACCATGTAACAGCCCGGTCGTTAAGCTACAGTAATCACACTAATGGTGCCAGGTCATCATGATTATTTTTCTAAACCTCACTTAGATCCAAACCGAATTCAAATTCAAATTAAAATAAAGTCAAATTGTTATTTCTTCAAACGGTAAAAACAAAAATGTTCGATGGTTTGCAAATATTCTTTAACTAATTATCAGGGAGAAACCAACATTAATAAAATGTTTAATTACCCTAGAATAATTAAAACAGGGGCCAAGTCTTTACTAAAATGCCTTTTCAAAATTATAGAAATTCTAAACTATTTTATTTAAACTCCAAGACTTTTTGTGGCAGTACTAAATAATGCCTAGTATTTGTTTTGACAAATTGTACATTTTACAAAAGCCTTTTAGTGGATAAACTAATAGAAACAGTAGCTAAAATAAAACAGAAAAGTGTAACAAACAAAAGGCCTACCTAACGACTGTGCATTTGGGCCCTAGTGGCCACAGAGCACTATAGGCCCAGCCCAACCCCCAAAATTTCTTCTACCTCCCGCTACAGAAGCTGGAGGCTACATGGATGCCATCCCCATGGCGCCCTCCACGAGCCGTCCATCCCGTGGCTCCCCGATGCGATTAAGATCTCCCCCGAACCCTAGGACGAACTCTAATCCCCATTCTCTTCTCCCTCTCCTCGCTCTCGTCACAAACATGCGTGCCCGAAGCAGCCGTCACCTTGCAGTCGTCGTCCCCGTGGCCAGCTGCATCCCCGCGCCGTGCCACCACGTCCTGGAGTCCCCCCCCATCGTCATCTTCGTCCTGCACAAGAACCAGATCAAGCTGGGAAGCGCCAGATCGACGCCATCGGGTCGATCCCCTCCTCTGCATCGTCGTCGACCTGCGCCTTCGCGACCTCCCTAGCCTCCCCGAGCTGCTCCTCGACTCCTCGGTGAGCCACCGCGCCGGATGTGCTCCTCTACTCCCTTCCTGGTCGTCCTTAGATGCACGGGCCGTCATGGCCGAAGCCCGATCCCGACCGCCATGCCCGCTCGCGCGCCGTGCTGCTGTTGCACTGCTCCGGTGCCACTGCGGCCTCTCGCTACTTGCCGTTGTGCCGCTGGCCGCCCTTGCCTCGCTCCCGTCTCCAGCCCCCGTCGCCTCTCCCTGCGCCCCGGCCTGCCACGGATCGCGCCTGGCCTCCCGGCCTCGCCGGCTCTGCCCTGCCGCTCTGGTCGGCCGCGCCCGCTGTCGCGCCTCCAGTGCTGCTTTCGCCGCGCCGCGCCCGCCTCGCCCCTCCGTGGCCTGCGGTTGCTCTCGCCGTACCCCGCGCCCAGCCCGTGGCCCGCTGCTTCCGCCCGTTGCTCCTGCTGCTGCTGCCGCCGTCCACAGCTCGCCCCGCCGTCGTGCCCGCCTCCGCTACAGCCTACAAGCCCGCGCGCCCCGCGCCGCTGCCAGCCACCGCCAGCCGCTGCTTGCTCGCCGCCGGCCACGCTGGCCGTGCCCACCGCCGGCGCCTCTGTGCACGCGCGCACAGCCGCGGCCAGGCAAGCTGGTACCTGTCTAATTAGGGGAGTAATCCCTTTTTACATTAAACCCCCCTTGTTTAACTATCCTAATTAAACCCATGTTTAGTTAAATAGGTCAATGACAGTAGGCCCCACCATTAATTAAACTAATTAAATCTTTCTGTTAAATAAGTGAACCTATGACAGGTGGGACCCCCCGGTGTACTGTTTTTATGGATAAGATCTATTTAGCCCCTCTCTATGACATGTGGTCCCCACATGTCAGTTGGACTAGTCAACCTAGTCAGCTTTGACTGTTGACTGCTGACTGGGCTTTGACTGGCCCCTCCTGTCATACACAGTGGCTAGCTGCTGCTGTGTATAAAAGGGTAATGCACTGTTTTGGATAATTCAAATATCATAATTAAAGTAATTCTAGAATATTGTTTTAAACTTTGAAAAATCATAGAATTTAAACCATAGCTCGGTTCAAAAAACTTTGTACATGAAAGTTGCTCAGAACGACGAGACGAATCCAAATACGCGGTCCGTTTGTCCGCCACACGTCCCTAGCATAGCGAACATGCAACCGTCCCCCTCCGTTTCATCTATCCGAAAATGCCAAACACCGGGGATACTTTCCCGGATGTTTTCCCCCTTCGCCGGTATCACCTATCCCTGCATTAGATCACCCCTGGCACCACGTATTGCCTTGTTATATTTTTGTGATGCTTTGTTTTGCTCTGTATTTACTGTTTCTCTCCCCCTCTTCTTCTCCGGTAGACCCCGAGACCGGCGCTGATGCCACTGAGTATGACTACGTCACCGACGACCCTTCTTCCTGTACAACAGAGCTTCCAGGCAAGCACCCCCCCCCCCTTGAGCATACCGATATAGACTATTCTTTCTCTCTCATGCTTGCATTAGAAATTGCTGCTGCTACTGTTTAACCTATTCTGATGCATAGCATGTTTATTGTAACCTGCTATTGAAACCTTACCTGCTTATCCTAAAACTGCTTAGTATAGGCTGGGTAGAGACCTACCAGAGACCCCACTTGTCCCCAGTTGCCCCGCTGGATTATCAGATGACTCGATCAACGGGATCGACAGCCAGACCCCGGCACTGCACTACACCCCCCTTGGTTGTACGACACTGCAGCGTTACTATCGAGTGCCGAGGGTGATACCTCGTATAGCACTCCTGATGTTAACTCTGTAGAGTAGCTATTTGGTCGTGGTCATCGAGGGTGATTCCTCCTTCTCCACTTCCGATACGACCCTGTCGTGCAACACATCAAGTGTGAACCCATCGAGGGTGATTCCTCCGAGTTCACCTTGACGGATACATCAAGTAGGAATCCAACGAGGGTGATACCTCGGATTCCCCTGATGTTATGGACACACGGACACTTGGACTGTACGACAGATACTTGGAAAGGCGGGTCGACCCTGAGGGGTACCCGCGAGTGATATGGAGACGGGTTGACCTGGATGGTGCCCGAGTGATGAATACGAGGCGTGGCCGGGTATTCTTGGCCCTTGCCGCAAGTCCTTGAGACGGGGCAATGGGGTCACATCGATCATGAGTCTCTGCTCGTTACCGCAAGCCCCTAGTCCACTAATGATTTGGATATTTGATCCGAGCAGGCCTCTGGCCTGATAGCACTAACCATCACGTGGGAAGAGTTATGGGCACTCTGCATCGTCGCATCAGCCGAAAGCTCTATCAGACGTCCAGTTCAGCCTCGTGGCCGGGCCGGGCCAGTGCCATCCAGGACTGAGGTGGAGCTCGTCCCGACCCTGCACACACCGACCCGGAGTGCACAGGGCGATGGCCCAAGACCCCTGAGCGCTTAGGATATAGACCGACGGGTACCTCTCTGCTGAGCCGTAGGTAGGGTTGCGGTGTATCGTTTGGCCGAGGCCGGGCATGACCCAGGAAATTGTGTTCGGCCGGAGTTAAGAGAGCGTGGTGGGTAAGTTGGTGCACCCCTGCAGGGAAGAACACATCTATCGATAGCCGGTCCTACGGTAAAGGACACTCGGAGTTGTATCCCGATCGATACAACTAGAACTGGATACCTGTGATGATACCTGGATATGTGGCTCTGGGATTGCTTTCTCGCAGGGAGTCGAGAAAGGATCTCTGGCCGAGGTTGATACTTGGACATTATGGCTCTGGGATTGCTTTCTCACAGGGAGTCGATAAAGGATCTCTGGGTGAGGTTGAGACTTAATGATACTACTACTTTATGCTGTACTAATCTACACTCTTCTAATGCTGCAAGACTATTGAAGATGCTAGTCTTTGATAGGACTAGGCGTTCCCCTCTATTCTGGCATTTCTGCAGCCCAGTCCACATATACAACCTTCCTTTGATAATGTTGCATATGTAGTGTAGATCCTTGCTTGCTGAGTACTTCGGATGAGTACTCACGGTTGCTTTGCTTTCTTTTTCCCCCATTTCCTTTTGATGCAACCAGATGACGGAGCCTCGGATACAGCTGCCACGCCGACGATCGCTACTACTACCCCAAGGGTGGATACTACTATGAGTTGGCCGACGACCAGGAGTAGGTTCGGAGGGTCCCAAGCTGGAGGCCTGCGCCTTTCAATTGTAGTGTTTTCTTTTGCCCCGCCTTTTAAGGGCCTATCTGTGTTTTCTTTTATATCTGTACTCAGATATCTGATGCTTTCGCTGACGCTTGTATGCGAGCTTATGTATTCGAGCCCTCGAGGCCCCTGGCTTGTAATATAAAGCTTGTATGACTTTATTTATGTTTTTAGGGTTGTGTTGTGATATCTTCCCGTGAGTCCTTAGGCTTGATCGTGTGCATTTGCGTGTATGATTAGTGCACGATTGAGCTGGGGGTGTCACAGACCAGCGAGCCTATGAAGAAATTACTCACTCCCGACGGTGAGCATCATGAAATTGGTGATGGAGGATGGTTGATGATGACGAAGACCGAAGATCCCCCTCTCGAAGCCTCGAACAGGCTCCAGATCTGGCCTCTCGATGAAGAACAAGAGGTGGCGGCGGCTCCGTATCGTAAAACACGATGAAACTTCCTCTCCTATTTTTTCTTCGAAAATAGGAATTTATAGCGTCGAAATTAGGGTCAGCGGAGCCTCGTGGGCCCCACTTCCCACCAGGGCGCGCCAGAGGGGGTGGCGCCCCCTGGTTCCTAGTGGGCAGCTAGGCCCCCCTCCAATGGGTCTTGGTTCCAGAAATTATTATATATTCCAAAATAATTCTCCAAAACATTTCATCCAATTTTGAGAACTTTTATTTCTGCATAAAAACAACACCATGGTAGTTCTGCTGAAAACAGCGTCAGTGCGGGTTAGTTTCATTCAAATCATGCAAATTTGAGTCCAAAACAAGAGCAAAAGCGTTAGCAAAAGTAGATACGATGGACACGTATCAACTCCCCCAAGCTTAACCCATTGCTTGTCCTCAAGCAATTCAGTTGACAAACTGAAAGTGATAAAGAAAACCTTTTACGAACTCTTTTGTTCTTTTGTCCATATATATGCTTAAATAACACCCAGGTTTTTAGCAAAGATCATAACTAATCATGCAAGCAATAACTCCTAGAAATTATATTCACTCATATCTATGGCATAATCAGCTAGTGAGCAATAATAAGATATTTCAACTACCAACACTTTGTCAAAACAATCATGATATAATATGACAATAGTGGTATCTCGCTAGCCCTTTCTGAGACCGCAAAACATAAATGCAGAGCACCTCCAAAGTTCAAGCAGCGACTAAACATTGTAATTCATGGTAGAAGAGATCCAGTCATGATGCATTCAACTTTAACTATACACAATGCTGAGGATGACAATAATGCTCCCAGGATTGGTGCTTGTTTGAGAAGGTGATGACTCAACATAAAAGTAAATAGATAGGCCCTTTGCAGAAGGAAGCAGGGATTTGCAAAGGTGCCAGAGCTCGAAGTTCAAATCAGAGATAAATATAATTTTGGGAGGCATACCCTTCCTGCCAACGTTACGACCAAGATTTTTCAATATCTTCCATGCTAAACACATTAGCGGTGGTTGCCAAGCGATAAAAGTAAAGTTTACTCCCCCTCCAGCAACAAACACAAGCCATGGCTAGCCGAATCCTCGGGTGCCCTCCATACCAACAATAGTCCGAGGGAGTTTTGTTTAATTATTTATAATTTTTTATTTCGGGACTGGGCATCCCTATTACCAGCCCCTCTCATGCAAGGACAAGTGAATAAACACTCATCATGAGAATAACCTGCTTAGCATGGAAGATACTGACCACCCCCAGTCGCTCCATGAGCGGTCCGGGCACACAGAACAGATGTTCATTTGAATTTTTAGAGGTGGCACATGCAAATTTACTTGGTACGGCAGAGTAATACCGCATATAGGTAGATATAGCGGACTCATATGGAGTGACTTTGGTTTAAGGGTTTTGATGCACAAGCAGTATTCCCGCTTAGTACAGGCGAAGGCTAACAATTAGGTTGGGAAGCGACCAACTAGAGAGCAAAAACGGTCATGATCGATCATGCATTATGAATAATCAACATTGAATACTAGCATGAGTAGGATATAAACACCATGAACATAAATATCGTGGAGGCTATGTTGGTTTTGATTCAACTACATGAGTGAACATGTGCCAAGTCAAGCCACTTGAAACATTAAGAGGAGGATACCATATCATCATACTACATCACAATCATTTTAATGCATGCTGACACTCAAGATAAATCATTATCCACTCCTAGCTACTTAAGCATGGCATGAGAAACTATAATATCTAATTGTCATTGCAAACATGTTTAATCATAATATGCTAAATCATGGATACTGAGTTAAACATATTTACAAAAACAAAAACAAGTTGAGTTCATACCCGCTTTTCCTGCCACAGTCACTTCATCATATATCGTCATTATTGCCTTTCACTTGCACGACCAAATGATATGAAAATAATAATAGTGCAAGAGTGCCCGTGGACTAATCTGGAATCTGCAAACATTTTATTTAAAGGAGAAGACATAATAATTTGGGCTTTTTGTTAGATCAACAATAATGCATATGAAAGCCACTCAACATTTTTATCATGGTCTTCTCCTTGGTACGACTCAACAAAGGAAAGAAAAGAATTTCAAAGAAACACACTGAAATATTTTTGGAGTTTTTTAGTTTTTCTTGAAGAAAGCAAATTAAAGAAAGAAAAACAAAAATGGGCAAAACTATTTACACGGGAAAGCTCCCAACAAGCAAAAGAAGAACAAGAAATCTTTTTGGGTTTTCTTTTAATACTACAACTAAATTAAACTGGAAAGAAAAACCGAAAAGAAGCGAGAAGTGTTTTTGGGTTTTCTTAAAGTTTTTCAAACACACAAGAAGAAAGCGAGAAAATAAAACTAACATGGATAATACAATGAAAAAGTGTGGACACCGTCAACTGGAATGAAATGTGTGGACATGATTGTAATGTCGGTGGAAATACGTACTCCCCCAAACTTAGGCTTTTGGCCTAGCTTGGTAATCACCCGTAACCTGGATAATAGTCGGAATGATAGCTCGTGGAGGCTCTCGGTGCGGCCTCCTCAGCTTGAAGGGCAGCCTCTACTGCCGCGGCGGCCTTGCATGCCTCACTCTCATAGATGTAGTATCTTCCTTTACTCTGATAATCAAAGAGAGCAGGTGCAGGCAAAATAACAGGTATAATGTTTTTTTATTGAACATCAGGTTATAGTTGTAGTTTGTGGCCTTATATTTAATGAACTCATGATGTTGCATGGCCACAAAGTCTAGGTACTGGGTAGGCAAAATAGGATCATTAGGGCAAGGTGAAACACCAAGCTCACTAGCTATACGGGAAGCATAAATCCCTCCATAAAGGTGACCACTATCACAATTGCGTTGCAACCTCCGTGCAACGATGGCTCCAAGATTATAACATTTAATTTCTGTTAGAGTAGTGTGTATGAGGCTCAAGTCTGGGGCACAGAGGGTACTGCAATCTTGTTTGCCCATGATGCATTTGCCATTAAAGAGTGCAAAGTAACGAATTGATGGAAATTGTATACTTTTTATTGTTGCTTGTGTCACTCCTCTATCCTCACCACAACATAGACTGGTTAAAAACAACTCATACTCAGATTTGGGTGGTTCGTCCAGCGAACCCCAATATGGAATTTTGCAGGCAACACAGAAATGTTCTAGAGGCATGGTAAAGGCACTATCATAAAGGTTAAATGAAACTCTAGAATCACGAGAATAATATTTAATTTTTTTAGTGAACGTCTGTGTGAGGTTGAAATGTTGAATGCACTTATCTGTGATGAAGGGAGCGAGCTCGGTGCTGTGAACATATTGCTCAAATTCTTCCTTGATACCCGCTCCTATCATGAACTCGTCACACGACCATAAACACGATTTGGTATCGGCATCCCACATCGAACTTTCACTTGGCTCAACATAGGAACGTTGTATCGAGCTTTCACTCGACGATGCTCCCGAGGACGTCCGCCTCGAAGAACTCCTAAAGAGGTACATTTTTATTCGTGAACAATTTCTGAAAAAAAATTGGGACACAAATTTTTTGGCAACAAAACTTCACAAGATTGATAACAACTACTCACATAGATGTCTAGAGGCTATATCAAGCATTCAAACTACTTGGAACTCCAAGAATTCAACATGTAAGCATTTACAGCAGCAGCACGGGTAGTTAATTACTCAAAATATAAACCACTAGAACAAAAACTAATTGGAGCAATGGAGGAGTCACATACCAAGTTGCAATCCCCCAAAACAGTTTCAGAAACGGAGTTTCGAGCAAAGAGATCGAAATCCACGGGTTTGAGAGCAAGAACACGGGAGAGAGAGCAAGGGTGATTTTTTTCTGGGGGTAGGTGATGACATGGGCTAAAGGGATAAGTGAGGGGGGCCATGTGGGGCCCACCACCCACCAGGGCGCGCGTGGAGTAGCTGCCGCGCCCTGGTGCCTATTGGCCGCCAGGGGCACCCCCTATGATGTTTTTTGCATAATAAATTCTTAAATATTCAGAAAAAATCATGTCAAAATTTCAGGTCATTCTGAGCACTTTTATTTTTGGGCACTTTTTTATTGCACGAAAAATTCAGAAAATAGGAAAAATATGGCATTTTATTGTATCTAACTAAAAATAACAAAAAACAAAAATTGGGTACAGAAAGTTGAGCTTACTAAATTCATCGACTACACGCCTCTAAAAAATAATCCATTAATAAGATTGATCAAGTCTTATTAATAACCATTTTTGATTAGCAGGAACCCGAAGAATTTTCGTAAAACACTAAGTTACCTCAACGGGAATATGCATATCCCCAACAATAAGTATTTCATATTACTTTGTGGCAGTTGGTAGAGGGAGTTGAAAGCTTCCAATAGTAATTGTCGGAGACTTTTCAATAACATTAATACCATTCACTTGAAATTGTTTCTTCGGAAAGTGCACCGTATGCTCATTACCATCAATACAAAAAGTGACTTTGCTTTTATTGCAATCAATAACAGCCTCTGAAGTATTCAAAAAGGGTCTACCAAGGATAATCGACATGTTGTCGTCCTCGGGCATCTCAAGTATAACAAAGTCTGTTAAGATAATAACATTTGCAACAACAACGGGCACGTCCTCACAAATACCGATAGGTATGGCTGTTGATTTGTCAGCCATTTGCAATGATATTTTAGTAGGTGTGAGTTTATTCAAATCAAGTCTTTTGTATAAAGAGAAAGGCATAACACTAACACCAGCTCCCAAATCACATAAAGCAGTTTTGACATAATTTCTTTTAATGGAGCATGGTATAGTTGGTATTCCTAGATGTGCTAGCTTTTTAGGTACTCCATCCTTAAAAGAATAATTAGCAAGCATGGTGGAGACTTCAGCTTCATGTATTTTTCTTTTATTAGTGATAATATCTTTCATGTATTTAGCATAAAGGGCCATCTTTAAAATATCAGCCAAACGAGTACGCAAAAAGACTGGCCTAAGCATTTCAGCAAAGCGTTCAAATTCTTCATCATCCTTTTTCTTGGATGGTTTAGGTGGAAAGGGCATAGGTTTCTGAACCCGTGGTTCTCTTTCTTTACCATGTTTCCTAGCAACAAAGTCTCTTTTATCATAACATTTATTTTTAGGTTGTGGGTTTTCAAGATCAACAACAGGTTCTATTTCAACATCATTATCTGGTTCTTTATCATTTTCTGGTTGAGTATTTTCATGAACATCATCATTATCATTTTCATTATCACTAGGTGAATGTTCATTACCTGATTGAGTTTCAGCATCAGAGATAGAAACATAATTGTTTTCTTCAGAAGGTTTTTCTACCTCAGGTTCACTAGAAGTACGCAAAGTCCTATCATTTTTCTTTTTCTTTTTAGAAGGACTAGGTGCATCAGCATTAATTCTTTGAGTGTCTTGTTTAATTCTTTCAGGGTGACCTTCAGGATAAAGTGGTTCCCGAGTCATTTTACCTCCTCTTGTTGCTACTCTAATAGCATAATCATTCATATTATTGTTCATTAATTTCACTAAGCAATTCTCTTTGAGATTTAGCAACTTGTTCTAACTGAGTTCGAACCATAGAAGTATGTTTTCCTACACCTCTTACATCATTTGTAATTCTAAATAACAAGTCACTTAAGCGAGCAATCATATCAGAATTTTGTTTCAACTGTTTCATAACATTAGCATTGAAGTGATCTTGTTTTCTAATGTAGTTGTCAAATTCATGCAAGCATTGACTAGGATGTTTATCGTAAGGGATCTCACCTTCATCAAACTTTAAAATAGAATTTACCTCTACCACCTGTAGTGGTGGTGTATCAAGGCCATGTGTTTCTTCAATAGGTGGTAAATTCTTAACATCTTCAGCTTTAATACCTTTTTCCTTCATACATTTCTTTGCCGCTTGCATATCTTCAGGTCTGAGAAATAAGATACCCCTCTTCTTTAGAGTGGGTTTAGGTGGTGGTTCATGAAGAGTCCAATCATCATCATTCTTCAATATATTGGTCAATAATTCATCAGTTTGTTCAACAGTTCGTTCCCTGTAAACACAACCAGCACAACTATCTAGGAAGTCCCTAGAAGCATCGGTTAGTCCATTATAGAAGATATCAAGTATTTCATTTTTCTTAAGAGGATGATCAGCCAAAGCATTAAGCAACTGGAGAAGCCTCCCCCAAGCTTGTGGGAGACTCTCTTCTTCAATTGGCACAAAGTTAAATATTTCCTGTAAGGCAGCTTGTTTCTTATGAGCAAGAATATATTTTTCAGAGAAGTAGTAAATCATATCCTGGGGACTACGCACACAACCAGGAGCAAGTGTATTGTACCATATCTGCTAGGATCATACTCAACCAAAGTAATTAACTCTGGGTCGACAAAGAATTCATAATTCTTATCGGTAACAAAGATAGGCGAAGTAGCAAACTTAGGATCACATTTCATTCTAGCATTCAAAGATTTTTCTTTCAGTTTGCATATTAATTTCTTAAGATCATCTCTATCATTGCAAGCAAGAAAGTCACTAGCTATCTCCTCATCCATAACATAACCCTCAGGTATCTTAGGCATTTCAAATCTAGGAGAGCTAGGTCTAGTAGGTGTTTCATAGTCATCAGTTTCAGCAATTTCAATCTCTTTAGCTCTAGCAAGTTGTTCATCAGGAAATTCACCCAGTGGCACATTATCATCAAGCAAGGTACTAGCAACATCATAATTATCATTCATAGGAGAAGTAGCATCATCAACATCTTGCGACATATCAGGATTAATAGCATGTGGTGGTGTTGCAAGTCTATTCAAAACAAAAGGTGAATCAAGTGCAGAGCTAGATGGCAGTTCCTTACCTCCCCTAGTCTTAGAAGGAATGATCTTAGTTCTTGGATCTTTCAGATTCTTCATACTGATAAATAGATAATAATCCCAAGTGACTCAACAAATATAGCTATGCTCACAGTTTTTGAGGGTAGAGTATTCAACCCAAATTTATAGATTCGACACAAAGGGAGCCAAAGAATATTTGTAGGTATTAACAGTTGAGTTGTCAATTCAACCAAACCTGAAGATTAAGTATCTGCAGCAAAGTGATCAGTAGCACAGTAATATGATAGTTTGATAGTAGTAGTGATGATAGCAGTGGTAACGGTAACAGAAGTAACAGTTTTGTAGGAGTTGTAATAGTAGCAATAGCAATAGTAACTTAGCAAGAACAATATGTGGAAACCTCGTAGGCATTGGATCGGTGATTGCGTTGGATAATATTCATCATATAACAGTCATAACCTAGGGCGACACAGAACTAGCTCCAGTTCATAAATATAATGTAGGCATGTATTCCGTAAATAGTCATACGTGCTTATGGAAAAGAACTTGCATGACATATTTTGTCGTACCCTCCCGTGGCAGCGGGGTCCATAAGGAAACTAAGGGATATTAAGGCCTCCTTTTAATAGAGAACCGGAACAAAGCTTTACCACATAGTGGATACATGAACTCCTCAAACTATGGTCATCACCGGAAAGCATCCCAATTACTGTCACACTGGGGTTTACGGATCATAACACGTAATAGGTGCATATGACTTGCAAGATTGGATGTAGAACATAGATATAATGGTGAAAACATAAACGGTTCAGATCTGAAATCATGGCACTCGGGCCCTAGTGACAAGCATTAAGCATAGCAAAGTCATAGAAACATAAATCTCAGAACATAGTGGATACTAGGGATCAAGCCCTAACAAAACTAACTTGATTACATGATGAATCTCATCCAACTCCTCACCGACCAGCGAGCCTACGAAGGAATTACTCACTCCCGGTGGGGAGCATCATGGAATTGGTGATGAAGGAGGGTTGGTGATGATGAAGACCGAAGATTCCCATCTCCGGAGCCCCGAACGGGCTCCAAATCTGGCCTCCCGATGAAGAACAGGAGGTGGCAGCGACTCCGTATCGTGAAACGCGATGAAACTTCCTCTGTTATTTTTTCTCCGAAAATAAGAATTTATAGTGTTGGAATTAGGGTCAGCGGAGCCCCGAGGGCCCCACAACCCACCAGGGCATGCCTCGAGGTGGGGGTGATGCGCCCTAGTGTCTTGTGGGCAGCCAGGCCCCTCCTCCGATGGTTCTTGGTTCCAGTATTTTTTATTTATTCTGAAATAATTCTCCAAAAAGTTTCATCCAATTCCGAGAACTTTTATTTCTGCACAAAAACAACACCATGGTAGTTCTCCTGAAAACAACGTCAGTCCGGGTTAGTTTCATTCAAATCATGCAAATTAGAGTCAAAACAAGAGCAAAAGCGTAGGAAAAGTAGATACGATGGAGACGTATCACGGCTCCGTATCGTAAAACGCGATGAAACTTCCTCTCCTATTTTTCTCTCCGAAATAGGAATTTATAGCGTCGGAATTAGGGTCAACGAAGCCTCGTGGGCCCCACTACCCACCAAGGTGCGCCAGAGGGGGGTGGCGCACCCTAGTGCCTAGTGGGCAGCTGGGGCCCCCCTCCAGTGGGTCTTGGTTCCATAAATTATTAAGTATTCCAAAATAATTCTCCAAAAAGTTTCGTCCAATTCTGAGAACTTTTATTTCTGCACAAAAACAACACCATGGTAGTTCTGCTTAAAACAGCGTCAGTCTAGGTTAGTTTCATTCAAATCATGCAAATTAGAGTCCAAAACAAGAGCAAAAGCGTTAGGAAAAGTAGATACGATGGAGACGTATCAGTAGCAGATAGTTTGATAGCAAGATAATTTGCAACGAGCAAATAATAGTAATGGTAACAAAAGTGCAGCAAGGTAGCCCAATCCTTTTTGTAGCAAAGGACAAGCTGGAACGGTCTCTTATAATAAGCAAAGCGTTCTTGAGGACACACAGAAATTTCATCTAGTCACTTTCATCATGTTTGTTTGATTCGCGTTTGCTACTTTGATAATATGATATGTGGGTGGAACGGTGCTTGGGTGCTGTTCTTACTTGAACAAACCTCCCACTTATGACTAACCCCTCTCGCAAGCATCCGCATCTACGAAAGAAGAATTAAGATAAAATCTAACCATAGCATTAAACTTATGGATCCAAATCAGCCCCTTACGGAATAGCGCATAAACTAGGGTTTAAGCTTCTGTCACTCTAGCAACCCATCATCTAATAACTACTCCACAATGCATTCCCTTAGGCCCAAAGATGGTGAAGTGTCATGTATTTGATGTTCACGTAACACCACTAAGGGAATCACAACATACATATCATCAAAATGTCAAACGAATATCAATTTCACATGATTACTTATGACAAGACTTCTCCCATGTCCTCAAGAACAAAAGTTACTGATAACCCACAAGTATAGGGGATCGTTTGTAGCCTTCTTCGATAAATAAGAGTGTCGAACTCAATGAGGAGCTAAAGGCAGAACAAATATTCCCTCAAGTTCTATTGACCACCGATACAACTGTACGCACACTTGACGTTTGCTTTACCTAAAACAAGTATGAAACTATTTTGCAAGAATAAAACTACGACTACTTTGTGAGAATAAAAGTACGAATAAATTGCAAGGTAATAAAAGTGGATAGCTTTTGTCAACAAGAAAGTCATTTGTCCCTAGGCAATCGATAACAAGTACCGGCAATCCGTAACTTCACTGTTTCGCGTTCCCCAGATCTGGTCCTTCACCGTTTCTTATATTCCCGGAGATCCGTAACTCCGATTGATCTGAGATTTTAACATGATTTTTCCATAAATTATCTTTCTTGCGCCAGAAGAAGGGCTCCAACTTTTGTTCGAGGAGGGCACAAGACACCAGGCCGCGCCTGGGGCCTAGGGCGCGCCCTGGTGGGTTGTGGGCACTATGGGCCCCCGTTTGCGTTGATTCCACCTCCCAAAAATCACATAAATTCCAAAATAATTCTCCATAAATTTTTATCGTGTTTGAACTTCGTTTGATATGGATTTTGTGCGATACAAAAAACATGCAAAAAACAGGAACTGGCACTGGGCACTGGATCAATAGGTTAGTCCAATAAATCATAGAAAAAGTTGCCAGAAATATGTGAAAGTTGTATAATATTGGCATGAAACAATACAAAATTATAGATACGACGGAGACGTATCAGCATCCCCAAGCTTAATTCCTGCTCGTCCTCGAGGAGGTAAATTATAAAAAAGATAATTTTTGATGTGGAATGCTACCTAGCATAAACTTGATCATATATCTAATCATGGCATGAATATTAAGACACTAGTGATTCAAAGCAATAGTGTATAATTTGACATAAAGACATCAATACTCAGGCATCCCAACAAACAATCATGTCTTTCAAAATATCAACGCTAAAGAAAGCTATCCCTACAAAATCATATAGTCTTGCCATGCTCTGTCTTCTTAACACAAAGTATTTATCATGCACAACCCCGATGACAAGCCGAGCAATTGGTTCATACTTTTTAACGCGCTTCAGCTTTTTCAACCCTCACACAATACATGAGCGCAAGCCATGGATATAGCACTACGGGTGGAATAGAGTATAATGATAGGGGTAAATATAGAGAAGACAAAAAGTAAGAAAGTCTCACATCGATGCGGCTAACCAACGGGCTATGGAGATGCCCATCAATCGATATCAATGCGAGGAGTAGGGATTGCCATGCAACGAATGCACTAAGAGCTATAAGTGTATGAAAGCTCAATATGAAAACTAAGTGGGTGTGCATCTAATCCTATAATGAAAAATTCCCACTAGTATATGAAAGTGACAACATAGGAGACTCTCTATATGAAAAACATGGTGCTACTTTGAAGCACAAGTGTGGCACTAGCATGCCCCTTCTCTCTTTGTTTTTTTTCTTTTCTTTTTTTCCTTTTCTTTTTCTTTTCCTTTTTTTCTTTTTTTTCTCTCTCATTGTCCGGAGTCTCATCCCGACTTGTGGGGGAATCATAGTCTGCATCATACTTTCCTCACTGGGGCAACGCACTAATAA
This sequence comes from Thinopyrum elongatum, assembly GCA_011799875.1. Classification (NCBI taxonomy): domain Eukaryota; kingdom Viridiplantae; phylum Streptophyta; class Magnoliopsida; order Poales; family Poaceae; genus Thinopyrum; species Thinopyrum elongatum. The sequence goes on from CM022297.1 coordinate 427,362,196, forward strand.
TGAATAATGATGATCATCACACTTCTATTTACTTACAACTCAATATTACAACTCGGTACCTATAACAAAATATGACTCTATATGAATGCCTCTGGCAATACCAGGATGTGCAATGATCTAGCGTAACATGTATGAAAAATGATGAACGGTGGCTGAGCCACAACTGCTATGTCAGCTATATGATCATGCAAAGCAATATGACAATGAATGCTCAAGTCATCAAAACAGAGGTGGTGGAAGTTGCATGGCAATATATCTCGGAATGGCTATGGAAAGGCCATAATAGGTAGGTATGGTGGCTGTTTTGAGGAAGATATAATAAGGCTTATGTGTGATAGAGCGTATCATATCACGGGGTTTGGATGCACCGGCGAAGTTTGCACCACGTCTTGAGGTGAGAAAGGGCAATGCACGGTACCGTAGAGCCTAGCAAATTGCGGAAAGGTAAGAGTGCGTATAATCCATGGACTCACATTAGTCATAAAGAACTCATATACTTATTGCAAAAGTTTATTAGCCCTCGAAGCAAAGTTCTACTACGCATGCCCCTAGGGGGATAGATTGGTAGGAAAAGACCATCGCTCGTCCCCGACCGCCACTCATAAGGAAGACAATCAATAATAAATCATGCTCCAACTTCATAGCATAACGAGAGACTATACAAGCATGCTTCAGGAATCACGAACCTTAACACCAATATTCTTACTAACCACAACCATTTACTAGTACCTCCCACATATTACCATCTCTATATCACAAAACTATTGCAAGGAATCAAACACATCATATTCAGTGATCCATAAGTTTTATGTAGGTTTTCATGGCTAACCATGCAATTGACCAATTCCTGTTGACTCTCTAAATAGATATAAGTGAAGCATGAGAGTTTAATTCTTTCTAAAAAAGACCATGCTCTAATAAATATAAGTGAAGCAAAATAGCATTCTACAAATAACGGTTTTCTATGTGAAGAGATACAGGCAATCCAAACTTCAAATGATATAAGTGAAGCACATGAAGCATTCTATAAAGCCACACTCAAAAGATATAAGCGAAGTGCAATGAGCATTCTATAAATCGACCATGGACTATCTCATACCAGCATGGTGCATAAAATAAAAATGAAAAATAAACACAAAAGACGCTCCAAGATTCACACATATCACATGAACGAAATGAAGATGAAAACATACCGATACTTGTTGAAGAAAAATGGGATGCCTTCCGGGGCATCCCTTAGATGCTTGAGTCTCCTTGAATATTTACTTGGGGTGCCTTGGGCATCCCCAAGCTTGAGCTCTTGCCTCTCCTCCTTCTCATATCGGGACCTCCTGGATCTTTGATCACTTCATCCACACAAAACTCAACAGAAACCTCGGTAAGATCCGTTAGTATAATAAAGCAAATCACTACTATAAGTACTGTTGCAAACCAATTCATATTTTGTTTTTGCATTGTAGCTACTGTAATATAACTTTTCCATGGCTTATACCACCGATAAAAATCGATAGTTTCTTCAAAACAAGTAAAACAATGCATCAAAAACAGAATCTGTCTTAAACAGGACAGTCTGTAGCAATATGAACACCTACCATACTTATTGTACTCCAAAAATTCTGAAAAATTAGGAAAAAATAAAAAATTTGTATAGCAAGACTGTCTCAAAAGTTCCAGAAACTTTCTACATTTCAGTAAAAAATGTAAAATCACGTACTACAGCCAAAGTTTCTGTTTTGCACCGCACATACCAACAAGCAATCTAATCATCCTAAAGGCAAATCTTGGCACATTATTTTTATAATACAATGGATTTGTACAAGGGGATAATTATTTTTGTGAGAATCTTCATGAAAAATTTACATTGTTTCCATGAGCATGAACACAAGTGTTTAAGGTCGACCGTCACTTCTCCAATGCATCACCTTTCAATCGCTTCTCTTTTTGAAAAAGTTTTAGGTTCCCCTCTATATTTTTTTCTTTTTAAACTTTATAAAAGCACTCAACAGAAATAAATGACTCTCTAAAACTTCTGGGTTGTCTCCCTGGCAGTGCTTTCTTTAAATTCATTAAGCTAGGCATAAAGTGCTCAAGTAATGGATCCACCCGGATCCCAAGGTATATCAAAGCCAATTTTAATTAGCAATGATTTGACATTTAGTAGTGAGCATAAAGCAACATATATCATGCAATGATGAAGTCTAACTCTCTTCCAATGCATCGGCATGTCATACAAGAACAATTCATGCACATCAAGTAAAGGCCAATGCATAGTATAAGCAAGCAATTCTATCGTGTTGGAAACATAGAGAGGTGGAGATATAGTTTTTCTCTCATAATAATTGCAAGTAGGAGCAGCAAGCACATGCATATTATAATCATCAAAATCATCATGTGCAATGGTAAAAGGCAACCCATCAATGTAATCCTTAATAAGAGCAAACTTCTCCGATATAGTGTAGTTTGAAGAATTCAAAAAGATAATAGGACTATCATGTGTGGGTGCAATAGCAACAATTTCATTTTTATCATAAGGAACTATAGCAAGTTCATCTCCATAAGCATAATTTATATTGGCATCAAGGCCACAAGCATAGCAATCATCAAGTTCATCAAAAAGGGATATTTCAAACGAATCAACGGGATCATAGCAATTATCATAGCATTCATCCTTCGATAAGAACGAAGGGACATTAAATAATGTATGAGTTGAAGAGTTACTCTCATTAGAAGGTGGGCACGGGTGATCAATCCACTCTTCCTCCGCTTGTTCTCCTCATCATCTTTTTCATCCAATGAGCTCACAGTTTCATCAATTTCTTCTTCCATAGACCCCTGCAAAATATGACTCTCTTCTTGGACAGCAGAGACTTTCTCAATAAATACATCAATATCATAATTGAATTTATAATTGTCATAGCAATATTTAAGGATAGCAAAATTTTCAGGTCTATAAACTGAATCATCAAAATCTTCAAACTTTTCAAACAAAGATTCAATTTCATAAGCACCCTTAAAAGCAACAAATTCTTCTATTCGTTCCACATCATAGTAATCATATCTACCATTAGCATAAGAAGCTAAGGTTTCATTGTCATTAAATTTGCATGAAAAGGGAAGGTCTGGAGCATTCATCCTAGAGCAACAAGTATAGTCATATCTAGAGCATAGATTCCAAGCATACCATTTCAACATATGAATTTGATCCCATAACAGTTTCCCTTTTTGTGTCAAGCGATAATCCCTAAAGTATTCACGTTGATCCAATGTGTCTCCCATTATCAAGTTGAACGGGGTTTTCTCAGGATTATCAAAGTGGTGCATAATATCTTTCACATAACAAGCATCAGGGTTTTAGGAGGTTCCCCATCTCCATGAGTAGCAAGTACAACTATTGTTTTTGGTGTTTCGTGTTCCATATCCATAACTAAAGATAGAGAACAACTTAGAACAGGAAATAAAAACTACTTAGTGATAAAGAAAACAAGCACACACGAGAATATTCACCCCACGCTATTGCTCCCCGGCAACGGCGCCAGAAAAAGGTCTTGATAACCCACAAGTATAGGGGATCATTTGTAGCCTTCTTCGATAAAAAAGAGTGTCGAACACAACGAGGAGCTAAAGGCAGAACAAATATTCCCTCAAGTTCTATCGACCACCGATACAACTCTACACACACTTGACGTTTGCTTTACCTAAAACAAGTATGAAACTATTTTGCAAGAATAAAACTACAAGTATTGTGCGAGAATAAAACTACGAATAAATTGCAAGGTAATAAAAGTGGATAGCTTTTGTCAACAAGAAAGTCATTTGTCCCTAGGCAATCGATAACAAGTACCGGCAATCATTCTTGTAATTTTATATGAGGGAGAGGCATGAGCTAACATACTTTCTCTACTTGGATCATATGCACTTATGATTGGACCCCTAGCAAGCATCCGCAACTACTAAAGATCATTAAGGTCGTGAAACCCAAACATAGCATTAAGTGTCAAGTCCTCTTTACTCCCATACGCCATAACCCACTTATCCACATTTGGGCTGCTGTCATCCCCCGCAACACTGACAATAAGCAAACCATGAACATATTGCAACACCCTACAGCGGGGGCCCCTCATGTTTGCGCGAGACAGAGGGCACCATAGGACAGCACCATAAATAAAATATACAATCTTACCAACCAAGATCACGATTAACCCACAGGACAAAACGGATCTACTCAAACATCATAGGATAACCATAGATCATTGGGAAATAATTTATGGAGTTGAGCACCATGTTTAAGTAGAGATTACAGCGGGGATAAGAGGTGTTACACCGCTGCATAGAGGGGGAGAAAGTTTGTGTTGACGGTAGCAAGATTGTTGACGTAGATCGCCGTCATGATCCTTGCCCCGGCGGCACTCCGGCGCCACGGGGAGAGAGGGGGAGAGAGCCCCCTCCTTATTCTTCTTCCTTGGCCTCCCCCCAAGATGGGAGGAGAGTTCCCCCTCTGGTCCATGGTCTCTATTGCGGCGGAGGGGCGGGAGCCCCTCCGAGATTGGATCTCCCTCTCTGTTCTCTTCTGTTTCGCGTTCCCCAGATCTGTCCCTTCACCGTTTCTTATATTCCCGGAGATCCGTAACTCCGATTGCGCTGAGATTTTAACATGATTTTTTCCATAAATTATCTTTCTTGCGCCAGAAGAAAGGCTCCAACCGACGTTTGAGGAGGGCACAAGACACCAGGGCCCGCCTGGGGCCTGGGGCGCGCCCTGGTGGGTTGTGGGCACTGTGGGCCCCTGTTTGCGTTGATTCCGCCTCCCAAAAATCACATAAATTCAAAAATAATTCTGCATAAATTTTTATCGCGTTTGGACTTCATTTGATATGGATTTTCTGCGATACAAAAAACATGCAAAAAACAGGAACTGGCACTGGGCACTGGATCAATAGGTTAGTCCAATAAATCGTATAAAAATTTGCCAAAAATATGTGAAAGTTGTATAATATTGGCATGAAACAATCAAAAATTATAGATACGATGGAGACGTATCAGTAACTACTCACAAAACATATTCATGCTCAAGATCAGAGGGGTATTGAATTGCATAATGGATCTGAACATATAATCTTCCACCAAATAAACCATCTAGCATCAACTACGAGATGTAGTCAACACTACTAGTCACCCACAGGTACCAATCTGAGGTTTTGATACAAAGATTGAACGCAAGAGATGAACTAGGGTTTTGAGATGAGATGGTGTTGTTGAAGATGTTGATGAAGATTGGGCCTCCCACTGTGAGAAGGTTGTTGGTGATGACGATGGCTTTGATTTCCCCCTCCCGGAGGGAAGTATCCTCGGCGGAATCGCTCCACCGGAGAGCAAAAGTGCTCCTGTCCTAGTTCCGCCTCGAGACGGCGGCGCTCCATCCCGAAAGCCTTCTCTTTATTTTTTCTAGGGCAAATGACCTTATATACCAGAAGATGGGCAACGGAGGCTGGCTAGGGGGCCCACTACCCACTAGGGCGAGCCAGGGGAGTAGGCGTGCCCTGGTGCCTAGTGGGCACCTGGGTGGCCCCCTCTGGTATTTCTTTTCTCCAATATTTTTTATATATTCCAAAATAAATCTCCGTAAAATTTCAGCTCATTTGGAGATGTGTAGAATAGGTATCTCCGACATAGCTTTTTCTGGTCCAGAATTCCAGCTGCCGGTATTCTCCCTCTTTGTGTAAACCTTGCATATTATGAGAGCAAAGGCATTAGTATTACTCCACAAAGTGTTATATTGAATGAAAACACTATAAATACTAGTAGGAAAACATGATGCAAGATGGACGTATCAGCGACGGAACAGAAGAAGGAGATGGCCGCCATTGTTGCCGACTGGCAGTCTGGCAGGCAGCCGGAGGACGACGACGTCCCAATGGATAACGTGGTTTTCGACGAGCCGGCGCCGACCTCCTCCTCCTCCTCCGTACCATCCTCGCTGGTGCATTGCACCCTGACCATCCACGAGGCCCGTGCCCAATACGTGGACTTGGTGAGGGAGTAGTGAGAGGAGCAGTTCCGAGAGGCACAGGCCGATGCCGCCTACAACCACCAGCCCCTCCAGGAGCACCTGCACGCAGAGGAGCAGATCGCTGTGGAGCAGGAGGCGCTGCTCGAGTCATACCGGTCAGCCCGCGAAAGCCGCCTCGCGCCCTGGCTGTACCGCCAGTGGGTGGTGGAGGTTGCGGCCGCCTGTAAGGAGGGCGACGAGGCGGGCGAGGCGCTATTTGGCGAGACCAACGACGAGGCGAAGACATCGCCGGCTTCGCCGAGGCCCTAGCACACTGGCAACAAGGTGGAGGACATCACCGGCTCCGCCGAGGCCATGCCCCACCGACAACAAGGCAGAGGACATCGCTGGCTCGGCCGAGGCCGCGCCACGTAGAAAACAAGGAAGAGTAGAAGACGGTAGGTCGCCGCCGCTCGGGTCCAAGTAAGGCCACCGCTCGTCCCCTATGGTTGACGCCACGCTTGCTGGGTTGAACATGGACGGCCGATTATCTGCTTGGCGGCGGTGTGGAGTCGTACAACTTCACTTCCTTTGGCTCCAGAGGCAGAGCTAGAGAGCGGGAGGTGGAGATGGAGAAGAAGCTTCAGTTCTCGGGGCTCAGCCAGACACGGGGAATGGGCGCCAGAGATCATAGATTAGGCTAATTAATTATACCTCTAGAGCCGGACGAGGACCGCTTTTTAGTTGAAGAATGTCTTAAATGTAATGAAATCCAGCATGTTTATATGAAATCCGGCCGTGTTTGACCGAATTTAGTCCGGTTAGTTCGAACATGTAAAGAATACGTCCTATCATTATTCTCAGACGCACGGTGATAACCTCGTTTGCCAAAGTTTCACAAGTACTAAAAGTTTGAGCAGCTTTTTAGCGTGGCTATACATTGAAACAAACTCACAGGCCTGGCAATTCATAGACAACATTGACAACAATCGATCTGATTATGCATCTCAATGATTCACACGTCAGAGCCAATGCATGTCTTCACAACTAAAGATACAAATAAAGAAAAATTGATTGGTGCTGCTGACGGGAAAGGGCGTCCCATTCCAAAATATCAAATGCATGTCTTCTTGCTAATATCAGTGAGCAAAATTTGACAAGGTTTTCCCATTTCAAAATATCAAATGCATGTTTTCTTGTAAACATCAATGAGCAAACTTTGAGAAGGTTTTCAGATTCCAAAATATCAAATGCCTACGATTGTGGAATGGGCGGGGTTTGTCATCAGTTGGCACACTGACATGTAACCTGGTGCTAATTAAATGAGCTGTTCTTTTTATGCAGTTCGACTAAAATCAACCAACTGCATGCGTAGCTTGTAGGATTTCGCCTTTATATGTTGCAATGCCTTGAACACATTGGCAACTCCTTTCTTGTAGCTAGTTTTGTGGCTCAAGGTGGCAATGAATCATTCGAGAAAATTCAATGTATTGTGCATGATGAAGTATTATAGAGGGCAAGAACCATCAGAACATTTTGTGCAGTTCCACTGAAATCAAACTAAGCATCCCTGTTTGCATAAATACAGAAAAAGTGATTAGTATGAAGCAAATTGTATTTAAATTCAAAGATGGCTGGTTATGAATTGACATTATTGGATAGTGTTTTCATTAATATTCCATAACCTGCACTTCACTTCATTAATATTCCATAACCAGCACTTCACACTTTACAGTTTAAACATGCACCTACATGATCCATGTAGAACACACATTTAAAAAAATGGAACTCACCAGGAAGAATTCTACAACAACATTGTACTTGCCCATCACAACAACAAAGATGGGGATCTCTGGGTCCGTCTGAGATGAAGTTAGTTTGGTCTTGTGGGCGGTAATGTAACTATCCTTCAACTGCTCCTTCTGATAAGAAGATAGATTGACCTTCTTCTTCCTTATATAATCAGAACTAGGCACTTCACGTACCCCATATTCTTCTTCAGAGGAGGAAGATTCTGCTGTGCAAAGACAAGAGAACAACTAAATGCTAGCATCCCTGTTTGCTGCAAAAAAGAAAAGGAAATATTTAAAACATGCCATTGCATTAAGAATGGGACGAACAGATGAAAATGTATAGTCACAAAGAGATGCATTTTCATTATCCTCATGGGAAATGATATGGTGGCAAAGACTGCAGCTCTACTTGAACTATATTATTACTTCATTTTATCAGTGGCTAAACGGTGGCAAACGGTGCCTCAATTTATTAGTAGCCTTAGATTAACATGCAAAACAATAGCCTTAGATTAACATGTAAGATTTGCCATGTCAATTAGGGAGCACAAGTATAGCATTAAACAACAAAATTCATTTTTTGATGACTAATTGATGAAACTTATAGTCGCAAAGAGAAGCATTTTCATTATCCTCATTTTATTAGTGACTCTAACGGTGGCAAAATGGTGCCTCAATTTATTAGTGACATTAGATTAACATGGAAAACAATAGCACTTTCTCATGAAAGTAGCTAAACAATAGCGCGACACCAATAGAGATGGCAAAGCTCAATCATATGGATGACTGCCATGGGCCAGTACCAACCTTTGTCAGGAAGCTTATTGCGTACAACATATAGATGAAGCACTTCTCCGGAGCCATCCGTTATTATCTACTGTGGTTGCCATGCTTACTATTTACTCCTGGTTTAATTTAATGTTTCCAACATCTTCTTGTGCAGTTCCACTAAAATATATGTTATCTTCAAACAAGATCCATGTTTGCAGAAGTAGAGACAATTGCATATTATATTAAGAGTGGCATCAAATCACAGTGGCAAAACAATAGCTCGTTCCAGCTGTAGCAATAAATTAAGATGCAAAACTATATCATTACTTGTGTCATCACAGTTCTAGTGCTTCATTACAGCGCCGGGATTTGATTTTTGTTCTTCTTCCGCTTGTTCTTCCCCTTCATCACTTGGTTCAATAACAGACAAGCTTGTCCTTCAATGTAAGATTTGGCATGTCAATTAGGGAGCACAAGTATAGCTCTAAACAACAACGCCAATTTTTTGATGATAGTAGCAAAATAGAGGCAAATAGTTGTGAAATAACATTATCTTACCTCAATGGGATATTATAGTGCACATACAGATAGGAAATCTGATCTCCTTTTGTGCAGTTCACTAAAATCAAGCAATATTACCGTATCAGTAGCACAACATGTGAAAGCAAACTACACAATCATGTGGAAGAAGGTTGGTATTTACCTCTCATGACGCAGAATTAAAACAACTCACACGAAGAAGATCTGAAACAAATTTGCCAACACGGATAGCAAGACCGATCTCCTTTTGTGCAGTTCCACTAAAATCAAGCAATCAAGCAACATTGTCAGTGTGACATTTTAGTTGAACTGCACAAAACACTCTTAAAACAAAAGTGTTTTGTGAAGTGCACCAAAAGGTCGCAACAGTAACGAGGTGAAGTAGATATCCCTGTTTGCACAGAGGTACAAAGGAAACAATTACTGGCCAATAATGGTGGATGACACGTACGCCCACAAAAAGAATCAGCTAACTTATCTAAATGGGAAAGACAGCAGGGCAATAGCATTTCTCAAATAGTGTCATTGATTCATATTAATAACATCAGTTAAACATGTAATTTGCTTTTAATTGTGGCATTGCTTCAATTTTTGAGTGGCATTAATAGATTAACAATACCTAAACATTTGTATGGGACAGTGGACGCACCGGCGCCATGTGCATCCACGGATGTATAAAGGGGTGATGCAGAGTCTGTTGCAACAAAGAACCAAGGAGCATATCTGGGTTGGTCCCATTTTTGTTCTCTTTAGACATCTTTCCCTATATGAGGGCAGCAAATCTAGTCCTGCTCAAACTCAATAGCCTTGTCCCCCACCCGCTGGTTTCTTTCCTTTTTCAAACAACAGAGCGGTTGGATAGCCAGTCTGTACTACTTTCCCCCTTCCTTTCCTCTTTGAACCACATCCTAGATTCATGCTATACAACTTTCCCCCTTCTTTCCTGTTTGATCCAACACCTAGATTCGAGTGCAGAAGCTAGAGCAATGCTTGTTTCAGAGTAAGTTATACCTTAGGGTTGTTGGGATATGGCTCGGTGATACGTCTCCAATGTATCTTTAATTTTTAATTGTTCCATGCTGTTATATTATCATTCTTGGAAGTTTTACAATCATTTTGTAGCAACTTTATATCATTTTTTGGGACTAACCTTTTGACATAGTGCCCAGTGCCAGTTGTTGTTTTTGCTTGTTTTTTTACTTTGCAGAATATCAGTACCAAACGGAGACCAAATGCACCGAAACTTTTTGGAGAATTTTTTCTGGACCAGAAGACACCTGTTGGGCCAAAGAACTACCATAGGGGGGCTCCGAGGGGAGCACAACCCACCTGGGCGCGCCTGGGGGCCCAGGCGCGCCCTGGTGGGTTGTGCCCACCTCGGCCGCCTCCCACACCGCCTCTTTGCTATATAAATACCCCAGAAATCCAAAAACCCTAGGGGAGTCGACGAAACATAATTCCAGCCGCCGCAAGTTCCAGAACCACCAGATCCAATCTAGACACCATCACGGAGGGGTTCATCATCCTCACTGGTGCCTCTCCGATGATGCGTGAGTAGTTCATTGTAGACCTACGGGTCCGTAGTTAGTAGCTGGATGGATTACTCTCTCTCTTTTGATTCTCAATACAATGGTCTCTTGGAGATCTATTTGATGTAACTCTTTTTGCGGTGCGTTTGTTGGGATCCGATGAACTTTGAGTTTATGATCAGAGCTATATCCATGAAAGTTATTTGAGTTTTCTTTGATCTCTTATATGCATGATTACTTATAGCCTCGTATTTCATCTTCGAATCTTTGGTTTAGTTAGGCCAACTAGATCGATTTTTCTTGCCATGGGAAGAGGTGCTTTGTGATGGGTTCGATCGTGCGGTGTTCTTTCCCAGTGACAGAAGGGGCAGCAAGACACGCATGTATCGTTGCTATTAAGGATAACAAGATGGGGTCTATTCCTACATGAATAGATCTTGTCGACATCATGTCATCATTCTTATTGCATTACTCCATTTCTCCATGAACTTAATACACTAGATGCATGCTGGATAGCGGTCGATGTGTGGAGTAATAGTAGTAGATGCAGGTAGGAGTCGGTCTGCTAATCTTGGACGTGATGCCTATATAATGATCATTGCCTGGATATCGTCATAATTATTTGAAGTTCTATCAATTGCCCAACAGTAATTTGTTTACCCACCGTATGCTATTTTTCTCGAGAGAAGCCACTAGTGAAATCTACGGTCCCCGGGTCTATTCTTTATCATATTTGCTTTGAGATCTATTTTTATTCTCTTTTGTTTTCAGATATATTATTCTAAAAACCCAAATATACCTTGCTGCACTTTTTCTTTCTTTATTTTATTTTGTTTTATCGCAAGATCTATTATCCAAAATCAGACAAACCAATCTATCTTTTACCCGAGAGGGATTGACAACCCCTCTTACACGTTGGGTTGCAAGTATTTGTTCTTTGTGTGCAAGTACCGTTTACATAGTGTTGCTTGGTTCTCCTACTGGTTCGATAACCTTGGTTTCATAATTGAGGGAAATACCTACCATAGCTGTGCTGCATCATCCCTTCCTCTTCGGGGAAATACTGACGCGGACACGAGCCATCACTCGGTGGGCGGTGGGAGGCCGGATCTTCCCACACTATGTACAACAACGAGGAAGAAGGGGTCGGAGGCCCTCCCGTGTCGGTGTTGGGTGAAAGAGAACAGCGCCATCGGCAGTGGATTCCCTCGCTCGCGGATGGCGACAGCGTTAAAGCTGCGCCTCCGCCCCTTCCCCGACGGACGGGATCCTGCCGGCTCTTTGACCAACAGTGGGGGGGGGGGGAGAGGCCAATGCAGTCTTGTTTAGATCTGGAGAGGGTGAGAGAGTGTGAAGAGTGCAAGAACAAGAGCTGACGCTCCAGCGTGTATATATATAGTGGAGGGAGTGTGAAGAGAGCAAACCCTAGCAAACAAGCGCTGAGGCTGTAGCGTATATATATATATATATATATGTATATAGTTGGAGTGATTTTCTTTTTCTCTCCATAAAAAAATTTTAAATTGCGCTCGAAATGAAACTCTTTATTTAACATACCAGTGAAGAAAACTACTATGATCTATTAATGCTCCACGCCTCCCGGTCGCACTTTCTGTCGTTAACGTGTGGTACACGACCCTGCGTTAAGTGAACAAAAACTAAACCACATTTGAGTCAAAATATGGAAAGGTGGGCTATACCATCCACCAATTTTAAATATTTTCGAGAAATTCAATTTTAATTATTTTGTATGTACACTTTGCCCTCTTCCAATAATTTTGGGCATTTGCATTCGGCCGAAATCAGTGTGCCGCCATATCTCGTACTACCTCCGTCCGGGTTTTTACGCCACATCATACTTTTTTTCAAAGTTTGACCACATTATTCAACTAGTACTACGTGCCAACAAAAAATAAATATTACTGACTTCTTTTTTCATGTAGTTATACAATATTTTTTATCAAAGTTTGCCAATATAATTAACTAATGGCAAAAATTTAGAACCAACATAATTAATACGGACAGTGGCCGTATGCATACATTTTTTTTGCCAACACATTTCTTTATTTCATCAACGACATTTTGATACATGGAGGTACATTGACCAATTATTTGCTACGAGGGCAAGACCAAACAAAACAAGAACGAAAATTAGACATTTTAAAAGATATCCAATTTCCATAACTGCTCCCACTAGTTGGATTAATATCTTCTCTATGTGTTCATTGTTGATCTGTGGCTACTCGAGCTTGCACACTTCTTCCTTCTTCGATTCTAAAGAAATAGACGTTGCTTCACATCTAATATCATCTCTAGCATCTATTCTAGCAAGGAGTGCACGAGCATCTACCAAATTTCGGGCTATAATTTGATCGATGTATTCTTCTTCCCAATATCAAAACTTGCATCCATCCTACACACAAACTTGAGTATAAGCTACCGAGCATGCGCCGAATATGGGAGCAGAGACGAATTAAAAGAAGTACGCACCTTATCTTTTTTGCACTTGATGAACACTCATCCGGGATGTTCCGGCATGGTCGAAATGGGGCGCACGACCTGCCGCGGGCAGTCATCGCACTTTATGACCGGCGTGGTCGAAACGGTCAGCGCTGCTCCAAAGCGTCAGTGCCACATTCATGCTCGGGCAAACGGGACGCAACCGCTCACTAGCACCAGCATTGAAGCAGCGCGCTGGCCGAGAGAGCGCCGCCTGCGCCGCTTTGCGGTGCACGCGACTGCTCCGCGTTCAAACGACACCATTCACCCGCTATATGTACTGCCTAATTTCTCAGAGCTGATGGCCGGACACGGGGAACGGGCGTCGGCGATCATTTAGATTAGGTTTAGAATAGATTTATGTCCAAAATTATACCTCAAGAGTTGGATGAGCTACGCTTTTAGTTGAAGTTTGTACGAAATGTAATAAATTTCGTCATGATCATGTGAAATCCGACTTTTTTGCATGAATCTGTTACGGTTTATATGAAGATCTGGTCACATCGAACGTCTGTGTAGTAATGGCATCTCCAACGGCAACCCGCAAATTTCCTCCTGCATCCGCGCGGGTTTAATGGAGGCATTTGAATGCGGCGAGGAGGCGTGTTCAGCCGGGCGTATAATTTCGCCTAGTCGGTTTGATAGAGAGAGCGAGAGAAAGATGTACCGTGGGCTGCGGCTCATCAGACTTGTAAATCAGAAAGCCGTACTGTGGCTTATCGGACGTCTAAACCAGGACGTAGGTAGTACGTGCCTTCTTTTTTTCGGGTAAAAGATTTACTCCTACGTACATAACATGCGTGAATGTGTAGCGGACACCTTTAGATCATTCAGATGACAAGATAAGATGTAACATGGCGACTGAATGCAGTGCACGTAGTTTTAAGGGGCCTAGAGAGAGTGTATACATGTGGGAGAGAGGCACATAGAGAGGGGGTTGTTAGATGGACATATACCTGGAGAACTGGTGAGTGGGAGATGGGCCCATCATTTCTTTCCAGTGGGTGGTACCGTCCAATCATAAAGACTGGTGGTTTCCAAAAGAGTATTGTAGTACTTTACTGCATGAGGGAGAAGTGGATTCCACGAAGAGTGATGGCTGCTTCGTCAATCCAACTTACTGCCCGGTCTATTTGATTTGACGGCTCATTGGTCATTATTACTGCGGTGCATGACGCGTGCACCTGGATGTTGGATGTCCCATGTTTCGGCGAAAGGAGGTAGAATGATTTCGGTGCCAGGAACCGCGCCGTAGAGCATCTGCACTCTTTTTCTTTTTCCTATTCTATGATAAAACTATATTTTTCTCTACTCTTACATTGGAGGAGTGCGAAAGCAGCAAAATAAGGCAGCTCAGTGATTACATGGCCCACCTCACACTATCACCATATTTTTTTGGACAACGTGCGACACATTGCTCTTTACGTAGTATGTACACTGTATAATTTCTCAGAGCGATAAAAATGTACAATGCTATGAAGCTTTCAGCTTCTGTTTCATGTTATTTGCGTCCAAGGTTACCCTGTTGCAACATTTCATCAAATACAAAGGAAACTAATATGCATACTATTGCATCTCAATGATTCACAGATCATAGCCAATATGTACTTCACAACTAAAGAAAAAAAATGATCGATGCAGTCCCTAGGCCTTGAACCCTAAACCCTAAACAGGCTTTAATTTGCTGGCGAGGTTGATCCTTCTGAAGGAAAGAAGTTTGAAACCCTTTGACCATCCGATCATTTTGCGCAGTTTCACTAAAATCGAGCTGAGCATTCCTGTAGGCAAAGAAATTGAAGAAGTGTGATTAGAATAAGACTAGTGGCACTAGTTGATGAGACATAAACTCATCACAAATAGAAGCCGGTAGAGGTACGTTTAGGGCAAAGAAGTAGAGAAATATCCACATGGGGTGATGTGGGGAGCTGGGGCAGTGGATCAAGTTGGCTGTAAAGGAAGTTGTACCCGAGGGACGTTGGGATGTTGCTAGGAGGGCGGCGGGAGGCGACATCTGCCCACACCGCGGCAGTGAGAAAGGGACGAAGGCAATCGTGCCGGAGCTTTGTGAGAGAGAACGGCGGGGACTCCTGATCGAAACGCGCCGACAGTGGGTTTTCGCCCTCGCCGACGGCGACCGCGTCTACACAAAACATCCTCCCCTTCCCCCAATGGACGTGATCCGCTCGGATGTGTGACTAGAGATGTGGCCACAATCATTTTGTGTGTGAGAGAGTGTGAAGAGAGCAACCCCAGCAAGCAACCGTGTAGGCTCCTGGCTATCTATATAATGGAGTGGTTTTCTTTTTCTCTCCATATGAACCTATTTATATTGCGTACGTGCCACTGAAGAAAAAACCCTTTATTTATTAATAACACACCACCATTCATGCGTGGTTCTCGTCCCTCCATTAAATGAGCAACTACTACACGCGTCAAATTATCACGTGGGTTGCATCTTCGTACAAAAATGAGCTCTACCGTGTAGCCGCGCGTTTGAGGTTGGGGAAGAGGCAAAGAGTATGTGTGTCGGTGCATGTACCTCTCCTCTTTGAGCATGGTTGGAAGTATAGCCAACTACTCTACCACGTGGTTAAATGTGCAAAGAGTATAGGCAGTAAAAATGACTAATGATTTGTCAAATCACGAGGCCCACCTTTCCCTAAGTTTGACAGAGGAAGCAGCCATCATTTCACTCTTCGTTGAAACCGCTGCTACCTCCGCAACATGGTTAGTAATATAGCCATGTCATCACGAGCTAGAAATATCACTCCTTGATACAATAGGGCTGTCTATAACACTGGCACTAAGGCTGGTGATTTTTTTACTTTGGCTCTTTATGTTTTTCTCTCATTTACTCATTTTACATTGTAGAGATTGGCTATTCCTTTCGATGAGACTTCTTCATGGGGTTTAAGACTAAGCAGCTACAAATATTGTTCCCCCTCCCAACCACTCTGGATTGTGCCATCTATGATACGTACTTGTTTGATACTCCCATTGCAACAATGATGTCCACTAGGTCTAGCACGTCCTGTAAGAAGAAACTATCAGGCGAAATTTACATTATTGTTGCCTTCTTCCTCATACTACTACTAGTACTACTAGTCATTCTCCTATAAACCTTGCACTTGGCATCTCAAAAAAATTAATCTTGTGCTTGCCACTTTGCCTCTTCAGGAAGTCCAACAATGATTATTCTATAGTATATGCTTCTGGCAATCTGATACCGAATGAATTGCTGCACGTCCACGCGTGGGCGAGGGGTGACGGAGAGTGCGTACTACTAGGTCCATTTCAATATGGACTACATACGTCGCAAAATGACTGAATCTACACTCTAAAATATGTCTATATACATCCGTACTTGGAGTATGTAGTTCATACTGAAACTTATTAAAAGACATACCAGTATATTTCAATCAAGATCAAAATCTCTCTATACAAGGCAGGGATGAGGAATATACATCTAACCGGAGGGAGTAGTAAAAGCTTCTCCTCGTCCAACGAGCCACCGCATGCATGGGCGAGGGAGATGGCGTAGGCGTAGTAAGCAAGCCTCTCCTCGTCCCGCGCCTCTACGAGCCACCGCACGCGTGGGTGAGGGAGAGGGCGTAGGCTGATACGTCCATTTTGCATCATGTTTTTATGTTGATATTTATTGCATTATGGGCTGTTATTTCACTTTAAGATACAATTCTTATGCCTTTTCTCTCTTATTTTATAAGGTTTACATGAAGAGGGAGAATGCAGGCAGCTGGAATTCTGGACCAGAAAGGAGCAAATCAGAGATACCTATTCTGCACAACTCCAAATGTCCTGAAACTTTATGGACAATTGTTTTGGAATAAAAAAATATATTGGGCAAAGAAACAATAGAGGGGGACCCACCAGGTAGCCACAAGCCTGGGGGCGCGCCCTACCCCCCAGGGCACACCTCCTGAGCTTGTGGGCCCCCTGGCCAGCCCCCGATGTCCATCTTCTGCTATATGGAGGGTTTTGACCTAGAAAAAAAATCATAAGGAAGCTTTTGAGATGAAGCGCCACCGTCTCGAGGCGGAACCTGGGCAGAAGCAATCTGGGGCTCCAGGAGAGCGATTCTGCCGGGGAAACTTCCCTCCGGGAGGGGGAAATCGAAGCCATCGTCATCACCGACGATCCTCTCATCATGGGAGAGTCAATCTTCATCAACATATTCACCAGCACCATCTCCTCTCAAACCCTAGTTCATCTCTTGTATTCAATCTTTGTCTCAAAACCTTAGATTGGTACGTGTGAGTTGCTAGTAGTGTTGATTACTCTTCGTAGTTGATGCTACTTGGTTTATTTGGTGGAAGATCATATGTTCAGATCCCTAATGATATTTATTACCCCTCTGATGTTGAACATGAGCATGCTTTGTGAGTAGTTACGTTTGTTCCTGAGGACATGGGAGAAGTCTTGTTATAAGTAATCATGTGAATTTGGTATTCGTTCGATATTTTGATGAGATGTATGTTGTCTTTCCTCTAGTGGTGTTATGTGAACATCGACTACATGACACTTCACCATGATTTGGGCCTAGGGGAAGACATTGGGAAGTAATAAGTAGATGATGGGTTGCTAGAGTGACAGAAGCTTAAACCCTAGTTTATGCGTTGCTTTGTAAGGGGCTGATGTGGATCCACATGTTTCATGCTATGGTTAGATTTATCTTAATTCTTCTTTCGTAGTTGCAGATGCTTGCGAGAGGAGTTATCATAAGTGGGAGGCTTGTCCAAGTAAGGACAGCACCCAAGCATCGGTCCACCCACATATCAAATTATCAAAGTAACGAACGCGAATCATATGAGCATGATGAAAACTAGCTTGACAACAATTCCCATGTGTCCTCGGGAGCGCTTTGCTTTATATAAGAGTTCGTCCACGCTTATCCTTTGCTATAAAAGGATTGGGCCACCTTGATGTACCTTTGCTACACTTGTTACTTGTTACCCGTTAGGAATTATCTTACTACCAAACTATCTGTTACCGATAATTTCAGTGCTTGCAGAAAATACCTTGCTGAAAACCGCTTGTCATTTCCTTCTGCTCCTCGTTGGGTTTGACACTCTTACTTATCGAAAGGACTACGATTGATACCCTATACTTGTGGGTCATCAAGACTCTTTTCTGGCGCATTTGCCGGGGAGTGAAGCGCCTTTGGTGAGTGGAATTTGGTAAGGAAACATTTATATTTCGTGCTGAGATTTATTGCCATTTGTCACTATGGAAAATAATCCTTTGAGGGGCTTGTTCGGGGTATCTTCACCCCGATCGGAAGAACAAAGAGTTACTCCTCAACCTACTGCACCTACTGAAAATATTTATTATGAAATTCCTTTGGGTATGATAGAGAAACTGCTGGCTAATCCTTATGCATGAGATGGAACACTACATCCTGATATGCATCTAGTCTATGTGGACGAAGTTTGTGAATTATTTAAGCTTGCAGGTTTACCCAGAGATGAAGTCAAGAAGAAGGTCTTCCCTTTACCTTTGAAGGGAAAGACACTGTCATGGTATAGGCTATGTGATGATATTGGAGCTTGGAATTACAACCGATTGAAATTTCATCAGAAGTGTTATCATATGCATCTGGTTCATCGTGATCGGAATTATATATATAATTTTTGGCCTCGTAAAGGAGAAAGTATTGCTCAAGCTTGGGGGAGGCTTAAGTTAATGTTATATTCATGCCCCAATCATGAGCTCTCAAGAGAAATTATTATTCAGAATTTTTATGCTCGACTTTCTCCTAATGATCAATCCATGCTCGATACTTCTTGGACTGGTTCTTTTATGAAAAAGACTATTGAATTCAGATGGGATATTTTGGAAATAATTAAATACAACTCTGAAGATTGGGAGCTCGATGAAGGTAAGTAGTCAGGTATAAAGCTTGCATTTGATTGTGTTAAATCTTTTATGGATACCGATGCTTTTCATAATTTTACCACTAAATATGGACTTGACTCTGAGATAGTAGCTTCTTTCTATGAGTCATTTTCTACTCATGTTGATCTCCCTAAGGAGAAGTGGTTTAAATATCATCCTCCTATTAAAGTAAAAATAGTAGAACACATTGAAGCTAGAGAAGAAACTACTACTTATAATGTTGATCCAGCTATTCCTACTGCTTAAATTGAGAAACCACCTTTTCCTGTTAGAATAAAAGAACATGCTAAAGCTTCAGCTGTGGTTCGCAAGAGTTATACAAGAACACCTACACCCTCTGAACAAATTAAAGTTGAACCTAATGTTGCTATGGTTAAGGATCTCTTGGCTGAAAATATTGATGGGCATGTTATTTATTTCTCTGATGAAGCCACTAAAATTGCTAAAACTGATGAAAAAGATAAACATAGACTTGTTGTTGGCATGCTTGTTATCTCTTTTAAAATAGGAGATCATTGTTATCATGGCTTATGTGATTTGGGTGCTAGTGTGAGTGCAATCCCGTTTACTTTATATAAAGAAATTATGAATGATATTGCACCTGCTGAGATAGAAGGTATTGATGTTACTATTAAGCTTGCTAATAAAGACACTATTACACCACTTGGGATTGTTAGAGATGTTGAAGTCTTGTGTGGGAAAATAAAATGCCCTACTAATTTTCTAGTTCTGGGTTCCCCACAAGATGATTTTTGTCCCATTATATTTGGTAGGCCTTTCTTAAACACTGTTAATGCTAAGATAGATTGTGAGAAAGAATCTGTTAGTGTAAGTTTTGGTGATGTGTCTCATGAGTTTAATTTCTCCAAATTCCGTAGACAACCCAGTGATAAAGAATTACCTAGTAAGGATGAAATTATTGGTCTTGCTTCTATTGATGTGCCTCCTACTGATCCTTTATAAAAATATTGGCTAGACCATGTGAATGATATGCATATGAATGAAAGAAATGAAATAGATGAGATATTCTTTAAACAAATGCCTGTTTTGAAACACAATTTACCTGTTGAAACTCTTGGAGATCCTCTTCCACCCAAGAGTGATCATGTGTTTGAGCTCAAACAATTACCTGATACTTTGAAATATGCTTTTCTTGATGAAAAGAAGATATATCGTGTTATTATTAGTGCTAACCTTTCAGAGCATGAAGAAAAGAGATTATTGAAAACTCTAAGGAAGCACCGTGCCGCTATTGGATATAACCATGATGATCTTAAGGGCATTAGTCCCACTCTATGTCAGCATAAAATTAATATGGAACCTGATGCTAAACCAGTTCTTGATCACCAGCGATGGTTAAATCCAAAGATGAAAGAAGTGGTAAGAAATGAAATATTAAAGCTTCTGGAAGCAGGTATAATCTATCCTATTGCTGATAGTAGATGAGTAAGTCCTGTTCATTGTGTCCCTAAGAAGGGAGGTATTACTGTTGTTCCTAATGATAAAAATGAACTGATCCCACAAAGAATTATCACGGGTTATAGAATGGTAATTGATTTCAGAAAATTAAACAAAGCTACTAGGAAGGACCATTATCCTCTACCTTTCGTTGATCAAATGCTAGAAAGACTACCAAAACATACTCATTTCTGCTTTCTAGATGGATACTCTGGTTTTTCCCAAATACCTGTGTCACAAGAGGATCAAGAAAAAACTACTTTTACATGCCCTTTTGGTACTTTTGCTTATAGGCATATGCCTTTTGGTTTATGCAATGCACCTGCTACCTTTCAAAGATGTATGACTGCTATATTCTCTGACTTTTGTGAAAAGATTGTTGAGGTTTTCATGGATGATTTTTTCGTTTACGGAACTTCTTTGCATGATTACTTAAGCAACCTTGATCGAGTTTTGCAGAGATGTGAAGAAACTAATCTTGTCTTGAATTGGGAGAAGTGTCACTTTATGCTTAATGAAGGTATTGTCTTGGGGCATAAAAACTCCGAAGGAGGTATTGAAGTTGATAAAGCTAAAGTTGATGCAATTGAAAAATGACGTGCCCTAAAGATACCAAAGGTATAAGAAGTTTCCTTGGTCATGCTGGTTTCTATAGGAGATTTATTTAAGATTTCTCTAAAATTTCTAGGCCTCTTACTAATATTTTACAAAAATATGTTCCATTTGTTTCTTGTGTTGATTGTGTAGAACCATTTGAAATACTTAAGAAATCCTTAATTTCTGCACCTATTTTTCAACCACCTGATTGGAACCTACCGTTTGAAATTATGTGTGATGCTAGTGATTATGCGGTTTGCTGTTCTAGGGCAAAGAGTTGATAAAAAATTAAATGTTATCCATTATGCTAGCAATACTCTAGACAATGCTCAAACAAATTATGCTACTACTGAAAAAGAATTTACATAGTTGATTCTAAAGTAATTGTTCACACTGATCATGCTGCTATTAAATACCTTATGGAAAAGAAAGATGCTAAACCTAGACTCATTAGGTGGTTTCTCTTGCTACAAGAATTTGATTTACATATTACTGATAGGAAAGGAGCTGAGAACCCAGTAGGAGACAACTTGTCTAGGCTAGAAAATATTCTTAATGACCCACTAGCTATTGATGATAGCTTTCATGATGAACAATTAGCTGTCATAAATGTTTCTCATAGTACCCCATGGTATGCAGACTATGCTAATTATATTGTTGCTAAATTAATTCCACCTAGTTTTACATACCAACAAAAGAAAAAGTTTTTCTATGATTTAAGACATTACTTCTGGGATGACCCACACCTTTATAAAGGAGTAGATGGTGTTATTAGACGTTGTGTACCTGAGCATGAACAGGAACAAATCTTGCGCAAGTGTCACTCCGAGGCTTACGGAGGACACCATGCTGGAGACATAACTGCACACAAGGTATTTCAATCTGGTTTTTATTGGCCTACTCTTTTCAAAGATGCTCGTAAGTTTGTCATGTCTTGTGATGAATGTTAAAGAATTGGTAACATTAGTAGACGTTAGGAAATGCCTATGAATTATTCACTTGTTATTGAACCATTTGATGTTTTGGGATTTGATTATATGGGACCTTTTCCTCCTCTAATGGGTATACACATATTTCGGTTGATGTTGATTATGTTACTAAGTGGGTAGAAGCTATTCCAACTAGTAGTGCTGATCATAAAACCTCCATTAAAATGCTTAAAGAAGTTATTTTCCTGAGGTTTGGAGTCCCTAGATATTTAATGACTGATGGTGGTTCACATTTTATTCATGGTGCTTTCCGTAAATTGCTTGCTAAGTATGATGTTAACCATAGAATTGCATCGCCATATCATCCCTAGTCTAGTGGTCATGTAGAATTAAGCAATAGAGAAATAAAATTGATCTTACAAAAGACTGTCAATAGATCTAGGAAGAATTGGTCTAAGAAACTTGATGATGCATTATGGGCTTATAGAACTGCTTATAAAAATCCTATGGGTATGTCTCCCTATAAAATGGTTTATGGGAAAGCATGTCACTTACCTCTTGAATTAGAACATAAAGCTTATTGGGCAATTAAAGAACTCAACTATGATTTCAAACTTACCGGTGAGAAGAGGTTATTTGACATTAGCTCACTTGATGAATGAAGAACCCAAGCCTATGAAAATGCCAAACTGTTTAAACAAAAAGTTAAAAGATGGCATGACAAAAGAATACAAAAGAGGGAATTTAATGTAGGTGACCATGTCTTCCTATACAATTCTCGTTTAAATTTTTTTTCAGGAAAACTTTTCTCCAAATGGGATGGGCCTTACATTATCGAAGAAGTTTATCATTCCGGTGCCATCAAGATCAATAATGCCGAAGGCAACAACCCGAAGGTGGTGAATGGGAAAAGAATCAAACTTTATATCATAGGTACGGCCATAAATGTTGAAACTAATATTATTCATTCCATAACACCGGAGGAGTACATAAAGGAAACCTTCCAGAACGCCCCAGAACCCTGAAAAAGAATAGGTATGTGATACGGTAAGTAAACCGACTCCAAAAGTTTTCCAAAAGCAATTTTACTCCGTTTTGGAATATTTAAAAAATTAGGAAAATAAAAAGTAGTCCGAAAAGTGCACGAGCAGGCAACAAGCCTGGGGGCGCGCCCTACTCCTCTGGGCGCGCCTCTCAAGCTTGTGGCCACCTCGTGTACCTCCCGGACTCTGTTTTCTCCGAGAATACTTGTTTTGCACTATAAAAATTCATTATATAATCTCCCGAAGGTTTTGACTACCGTATCACGACAATATCCTCTGTTCTTGTTTCGAGCTATTTCTGCAGCAGATTTAGAGCAAGATGTCTTCGCCAGATTCAGATGGAGAGAGAGCTATGTTTCCCATTATACTGCGGATCCAAGGATCTTTAGGGAAATTTATCCCTACTTCTGGTCCATGGATGAGGAGCAAGATTCTGACCCAAAGGAGGCAAGAGATGCGAGCTCAGAGGAAGACAATGCCCCCTACCTCAACCAGGGGATATTCACGTGGAGTTCAAGAAGTCAAGCCTTCCGAACGGATCAAGCAAATCTAAGGTTCAATTTATCCCGTCCCATTTTCTGCAGGAAAGTAAGGCAGAATTAGGCAAAAAGTTATTGAAGCTTGAGCAAGAAAATGATGACTTGAGGGAGGAAAGGTTCATCCTCGAACGTAAGTTGGAGAAGCTCGCCGCCGCATCATCAACTTCATCACCACCACCTCCGAAGAATGAGACTTGAGTACATGGGTATGGGCACTCCCCTTGGCTTATGCCAAGCTTGGGGGAGGTGCCCCGGTATCGTATCACCATCACATCTTTATCTTTATCGTTTACCATAGTTCTTTCCTTTTGGTTAAATCTTGATCTAGTAGAATAAAAGTTTTAGTATGATCTAGTCTTTGAGTTTTGCTTTGTGTTCTATCTATGTAATCAAGTGCGAGAGTTATATAATAAAGACTAGTTTTGAGTTAAGGGCTTTGCTTTCTTGCTTTGATCTTGGAAAAGAAAAAAAAAGAAAAAAAGATTATACAATAATCTTATGGGGAGTGATGACTTCACATATAAGAAGTCTGATGCATGAAATTTGTTGAGGGTTGACAAACATAGTATTGGTCATTGTTGCAATTAATAAGAAGTAATAAAGAAAGAGAGGTATCACATATAAATACACCATCTTGGACATCTTTTATGATTGTGAGTACTCATTAAAATATTATATGCTAATAAGTTGATGTTAGACAAGGAGGACAACATAATGTGTTATGTTCCCTTATATCCGAATAGAAGTTATATTGTCATGGATCCTCCAACATGTTGAGCTTGCTTCTCATCCTATGCTAGCCAAAAATTCCGCACTAAGTAGAGATACTACTTCTGCATCCAAAGACCTTTAACCCAGTTTTTTCATTAGAGTCCACTATATCTACCTATGGATTGAGTAAGATCCTTCAAGTAAGTTGTCATCGGTGCAAGCAATAAAAATTGCTCTCTAAATATGTAGGATTTTTGTGTGTGAGGAAAATAAGCTTTATACGAACTTGTGATGCGGAAGAAATAAAAGCGATGGACTGCATAATAAAGTTCTCTATCACAAGCGGCAATATAAAGTGACGTTCCATTGCATTAAGATTTCGTGCATCCAACCAAAAAGCGCATGACAACCTCTGCTTCCCTCTACAAAGGGCCTATCTTTTATTTTACTTTCTACCTTTATACAAGAGTCATGGTGATCTTCACCCTTCCTTTTATATTTTCTCTTTCTGCCAAGCACTATGTGTTGGGGAAAGATCCCAACATACATATCCACTCAGATGTAGGTGATCATAAATTATTATTATTGACGTTAACCTTGAGGTAAATGGTTGGGAAGCGGAATTATAAGCCCCTATCTTCCTATGTGTCTGATTGAAGCTTTGATCTCATAGGTATCGCATGAGTGTTAGCAATTATGAAACATTAAATGATGGTTTAGTATGTGAACTTGCTAAATAAGAGCTCTTACATTGACTCTTTCCGATGTTATGATAAATTGCAATTGCTTCAATGACCGAGATCATAGTTTGTTAGTTTTTGAAAAAGTTTTTGGTCTATACTTTACTTTGTGAATGAATTATCACTTTGGCATAAGAACTTATATGCCAATATGTTTCTATTCTAAGGATGATCATGATGCCCTCGTGTCCGTATTTTATATTATCGACACCTCTATCCATGTGGACATGATTATCGATTTCGGCTTTCGCTTGAGGACAAGCGAGGTCTAAGCTTGGGGGAGTTGATATGTCCATTTTGCATCATGTTTTTATGTTGATATTTATTGCATTATGGGTTTTTATTTAACTTTAAGATACAATTCTTATGCCTTTTCTCTCTTATTTTACAAGGTTTACATGAAGAGGGAGAATCCCGGCAGATGGAATTCTGGACCGGAAAGGAGCAATTCTGAGATACCTGTTCTGCACAACTCCAAATTTCCTGCAACTGTACGGAGAATTGTTTAGGAATATATAAAAAATAGTGGGCGAAGAAACAACAGAGGGGGACCCACCAGGTGGCCACAAGCCTGGGGCCGTGCCCTACCCCCAGGGCGTGCCTCTCAAGCTTGTGGGCCCCTTGGCCAGCCCCCGGTGTCCATCTTCTGCTACATGGAGGGTTTTGACCTATAAAAAATCATAAGGAAGCTACATGGAGGGTTTTGACCTACATGGAGGGCGTAAGCAATCTAAGGCTCCGGCAGAGCGATTCTGCCGGGCATACTTCCCTCCGGGAGGGGGAAATAGAAGCCATCGTCTTCACCAATGATCCTCTCATCGTGGGAGGGTTAATCTTAATCAACATCGTCACCAACAACATCTCCTCTCAAAACCTAGTTCATCTCTTGTATTCAATCTTTGTCTCAAAACCTCAGATTGGCACCTGTGGGTTACTAGTAGTGTTGATTACACTTCGTAGTTGATGCTAGTTGGTTTATTTGGTGGAAGATCATATGTTGAGATCCCTAATGACATTTATTACCCCTCTGATCTTGAACATGAGCATGCTTTGTGAGTAGTTACGTTTGTTCCTGAGGACATGGGAGAAGTCTTGTTATAAGTAATCATGTGAATTTGGTATTTGTTCGATATTTTGATGAGATGTATGTTGTCTTTCCTCTAGTGGTGTTATGTGAACGCTGACTACATGACACTTCACCATGATTTGGGCCTAGGAGAAGGCATTGGGAAGTTATAAGTATATGATGGGTCGCTAGAGTGACAGAAGCTTAAACCCTAGTTTATGCGTAGCTTCGTAAGGAGCTGATTTGGATCCACATGTTTCATGCTATGGTTAGATTTATCTTAATTCTTATTTTGTAGTTGCGGATGCTTGCGAGAGGGGTTAATCATAAGTGGGAGGCCTGTCCAAGTAAGGACAACACCCAAGCACCGTTCCACCCACATATCAAATTATCAAAGTAACGAACGCGAACCATATGAGCATGATGAAAACTAGCTTGACAATAATTCCCATGTGTGCTCGGGAGCGTTTTGCTTTATATAAGTGTTCGTCTAGGCTTACCCTTTGCTATAAAAAGGATTGGGCCACCTTGCTGCACCTTTGCTACACTTGTTACTTGTTACCCGTTATGAATTATCTTACTACCAAACTATCTATTACCGATAATTTCAGTGCTTGCAGAAAATACCTTGCTAAAAACCGCTTGTCATTTCCTTCTGCTCATCGTTGGGTTCGATACTCTTACTTATCGAAAGGACTACGATTGATCACCTATACTTGTGGGTCATCAAGACTCTTTTCTGGTGCCGTTGCCGGGGAGTGAAGCGCCTTTGGTGAGTGGAATTTCGTAAGGAAACATTTATATTACGTTCTGAAATTTATTGTCACTCTTCACTATGGAAAATAATCGTTTGAGGGGCTTGTTCAGGGTATCTTCACCCCGACCAGAAGAACAAATAGTTGCTCCTCAACCTACTGCACCTACTGAAAATATTTATTATGAAATTCCTTCGGGTATGATAGAGAAACTGCTGGCTAATCCTTATGCAGGAGATGGAACACTACATCCTGATATGCATCTAATCTATGGGGATGAAGTTTGTGGATTATTTAAGCTTGCAGGTTTACCCGGAGATGAAGTCAAGAAGAAGGTCTTACTTTTATCTTTGAAGGGAAAGGCACTGACATGGTATAGGCTATGTGACGATATTGGAGCTTGGAATTACAACCGATTGAAATTGGAATTTCATCAGAAGTTTTATCCTACGCATCTGGTGCTCGAACCTGCTCCCCCATGGCGCGGCTACCTCAACGCCGGCGCCACTGGCGACATCTCCAAGGCGGCTCTCCCCCAGTGTGAGGCTCACTCGGCAGTGGCATCCATACCAGTCGAAGCTGCTACTGCTGCTTCGGCTCTCGCTCGCTCGCGCTGCTGCTCTACTCTTCCTCTCGCTCGTGCTGCTGCTCTGCTCTTGCTCTTGCGCGACGGGCTGGTATAGCTACACGAGTTGCTGCTCTGGCTCTAGTTCGCGCTGCTGGTCTGGCTGCTATCTGCTAGTGTGTTCCCTGTCGATCGCCTACTGATTTAGATCACTGTTTCTCTACTACTAGTGCTCGAGCGGCCTAAGCTACATGTGAAGTGCTTCTCTGCTACTAGTGCATTCAGTTTCGACAGTAACATTCAGATTCTACATTGAATTTCATATTCGACAGTTCTGTTTAGAGTTAACAGTTTTTACCTCATCTGTTGGAGGCACGTGTTTTTTGGTGTTGTAAATTTTACATCTACCACTTTTTGGTAATGTATTTTACATCATCTATTGAAGATGCTATTAGAATCCCACTTGAGGTTAATGATGTCTGTCTTGTACTGCTTCTGCCTCGACGTCTTGCAGCCCGCCGGAGCTGCTCCAATGATAGAACGATCCATCACAACAGAGTAGTACGCCGGACGCTGTCTACAAACGCCTCAGATCTTCTTCCACACCTCCGACAGCCACCTCTGTCGCAACTTCTTCAGCGACCAACCCAATGATGCTGACATTGACACTGCTACGCCAAAGAGGTTGTACACATGTCACATCACTTATTACTCTACGTTCATGTCGATCCATTAGGGCTATTTTGGTTCAAAGGAAAAAGTGAAGGAAAAATATAGCAATGGGAAATTTTCCTATGGTCCTCTACTATTCAATTATTCATGCATTTGGTTGAAAGGAATGGAGCAAAACATCCACCTAGACCTACTTTTCACAATCCTATGCATGAAAAGACTAAGCGCATTAGTGACAGAATAACATTCTAACTGTACACGTTTTCATAAGGTTTCACTTTAATTTGGCCATGTTTCTTTGCATTCCTTTGTTCTTCCAATTCCTGTGAACCAAACACCCAAGTTGACAAATATCATGAGTTTACAAATGCTCTGTTTCCCACGTTCATTCCTATCCTATTCCGATGTTTTTTCTATCCCTACGTTTTTCAAATCCTGAAAGCCAAAGGATACCTTACATAATTACTTAAGTTATAGATAGGTATGGAAGAACACTTTGTGTGGTTTGTCCTGCTCCTCCCGCGACGTCGTCCACCTTACCTAAGCTGCTCCATTGACAGAAGCGTCCACCATACCAAACATCATGACTCCTAACCGTCTTTCGCCGCCCCGGATCTCCTTCCCTGCCACCGGCACCCATCGCAACTACATAACCATCATCGACTCAACAGATGAACCTGAGGAGTACACGGGTCCGCAAGAGAGGTTGCACTCTTTTGTTTATGCTTAAGTTATGCATTGCTCGATATTACCTGCTACTTTATCGTCCTCTTCACCTCTTAGACTCCAAGTTAGGTCCAAATTAACGTTCAAACTTGAGTTTTAAAATGCTTGTGGGGCACATATCGAGGCAGCAATGAATAGTATCTCTGTCTATTATCTGGTTCACCTAGGGTATGTCTATGTTGTTCATCTTGGGTGGGAAACAAATAGTAAAGCGATCATCATCTGTCTTTTTATTAAATTAAAGATATCATCTGCCTGCTATCATTATTTTTGGATCTATCCACTGGTTTTTACCATCACTCTAGATTTCTGCATGCTCTCCTTACATAATCTCACTATATTTTGTTCGTATGCATGTCAGATATTGTACACAATCATGCTAAACCTATAGAGAAAAAGAGAAGAGTTTTGCGTGGCAATACAATGCCATGAAGACATCGCTCCATGGTGGGTGCAATGGCAACCCCTCCCTCCTCTAGATTGTAATCCAGAGGAAGATATCTATCCGAAGGAGGATTCAGAAGGAGCTGACCACTCCTATTTACCCCCCGAGGTGTTTGCTCTAACTTGTCATGATGATGTTGGTCAGATCATGCATATGTTGCTTTGCAGTGCTTACTTTCGACATCATATATGTCATCTGCTTAGTTTAGACATGTTTTGTAATGCCACCAGTTTAGTTTCTACTCCCTCCATAAACAAATATAAGAGTGTTTAGATCACTAAAGTAGTGATCTAAATGATCTTATATTTCTTTACAGATGGAGTATATCATATATGTGAATTATGCAATCTCATCTTTTTTAGCCAGCCATAATATATGTGAAATATGCAATGCCATCTTGTTTAGCCAGGCATCATATATTTGAATTATATCTTGCCATTCCTTTTTTTCATTACATTTCCATTTGTCGACAATGTTTGTACATTCAACTACTCTTCCTGTGAATCAGCCATTTGAGTGGGTGATGGAGAAATCTGGAGTGAAAACAAGGTCTTCAGAGCAGACAGTGCTATCTGTTGAAGTAGATCTCTTACTGGGTCCACATAGCTCCTCAGAGATGGATTCAGAGACAGATGACCAGTCCTATTTCCCCACCGAGGTGTATGCTCTAACTTGGCACAGTTATACTGCTCATATCACGCATGTGGTGTCTTGCATTGCATAGTTTAGACATCATATGCACAATGTTCAACACCATGTTCTTAGTTCAGACATCATATATGCGACTGCCATCTGCTGAGTATATAAATCACATATGTGAATTATATCATGTGATCCTGATTACTTAGATAACATGTATGTGAATTATGTCAAGCGAACCTGTATACTAAGGACATCATATAATTATCTCATGCCATCCTGTTTAGTTAGTCATCATAACTTTGAATTATGTCATGCTATGCTATCCAGTTTAGATAGAAATTATATATGTGAAATTATGTCATGATATCCTTTTTAACTAAACAATATATATGTGAACTATTTCATGCCCTCTTTTTTCAACACTATCTATTGCATCTGTCTCCCATACAAGGTGTGTACATTCAACTACTTTTCTTGTTTATCAGCAATTTGAATTGGAGGGGGTGACGGCAGTATCTAGCGGAGTAAAAACACGGTCTTCAAATAAAAATTGCTATCTCTTGGTGTAGATAGCACCCAGGTTGTACAAGCACAACAACCAGCCATACCACACATAACCCAGACTATCGCAGATTGTACCCCTACTCCGATGGACAGAGAACCAGCTTCACCAAATCTAACCCTAACCCCGGCAGATAGTAACCCAGTTCCAGTTGACACAACACCATCTCCACCACACAGCTCCCAAACAAGAGCAATTAGTAAGCCAACTCTAGTGCCCAAAGCGCCAGGACTACCACGGCGAACCCCAACTCCACAAGTTATTACACTTATGCCTGTGGACGAAGCACAACCAGTCATTCATAGTTTAGCATCTATCGCATTTGATGTTGTTAAATCCTACGTGCGTATCTTCCCATGATGGAAATATTATACTGAAGATGAAGGAAAAAGCCAGTTGCAGGTGTTCGTCCAGGAGTTATGTGTAAGTAATGTGATTCCTGGCAATTACTTTGCTGTGTCCTGCTACTTCTTGAGCTTGCGTTGGTTTTTCCCTTGAAGAGGAAAGGGTGATGCAGCAAAGTAGAGATAAGTATTTCCCTCAATTAGAGAACCAAGGTATCAATCCAGTAGGAGACAACGCACAAATCACCAATACCTGCACAAACAATCAAACACTTGCACCCAACAAGATAAAGGGGTTGTCAATCCCTTCACGGTCACTTGCAAAAGTGAGATCTGATAGAGATAGATAAAACTAAACAAAAGATAAATTAAATATTTTTAGGGTTTTTGGTTTATAGATATGAAAATAAAAAATTGCAAAATAGTAGATCGGAAAGTAATATGATGGAAAATAGACCCGGGGGCCATAGGTTTCACTAGAGGCTTCTCTCAAGATAGCAAATAATACGGTGGGTGAACAAATTACTGTCGAGCAATTGATAGCAAAGCGCAAAGTTATGATGATATCCAAGGCAATGATTATGAAATATAGGCATCATGTCCGTGTCAAGTAAACCGACTCCTGCCTGCATCTACTACTATTACTCCACACATCGACCGACTCCTGCCTGCATCAAGGGTATTAAGTTCATGAAGAACAGAGTAATGCTTTAAGTAAGATGACATGATGTAGAGGAATAAACTCAAGCAATATGATGTAAACCACATCTTTTTATCCTTGATGGCAACAATACAATACGTGCCTCGCTGCCCCTACTGTCACTGGGAGAGGACACCGCAAGTATGAACCCAAAGCCAAGCACTTCTCCCATTGCAAGAAAAACCAATCTAGTTGGCCAAACCAAACCGATAGTTCGAAGAGAATTACAAGGATATCAAATCATGCATTAAAGAATTCAGAGAAGATTCAAATAATATTCATAGATAAGATGATCATAAATCCACAATTCATCGGATCTCGACAAACACACCGCAAAACAAGATTACATCGGATAGATCTCCAAGAACATCAAGGAGAACATTGTATTGAGAATCAAAGAGAGAGAAGAAGCCATCTAGCTACTAGCTATGGACCCGTAGGTCTGAGGTAAACTACTCACGCTTCATCGGAAGGGCAATAGAGTTGACGTAGAAGCCCTCCGTGATCGAATCCCCCTCCGGCAGGATGCCGGAAAAGGCCCCAAGATGGGATCTCACGGGAACAAAAGGTTGCGGCTGTGGAAAAGTGTTTTCGTGGATGCTTCTGGTGGTTTGGGAATATATGTGAATATATTGGAGGAAGCTCTAGGTTAGGGGGTCACTGAGGGGCCCACAAGGCAGGGGGCGCGCCCTCCCCTTTGTGCTCGCCTCGTGGCTCTTCTGACTTGCACTCCAAGTCTCCTGGGTGTCTTCTGGTCCAAGAAAAATCATCGCGAAGGTTTTATTCCATTTCGACTCCGTTTGGTATTCCTTTTCTGCAAAGCTCAAAAACAAGAAAAAAACAGAAACTGGCACTGGGCTCTAGGTTAATAAGTTAGTCCCAAAAATAATATAAAATAGCATATTAATGCATATAAAACATCCAAAACAGATAATATAATAACATGAAACAATCAAAAATTATAGATACGTTGGAGAGGTATCATGTCCCATACTTTCTACCTCGATGCTGGTTACAATACATCAAATGTTCCCATTTTTCTCTATAGAGAAGGACCGATTTGGAAACTCAGGATGAGGTAACCTGTGCTAATACCTCTCCTATCTTCAAGAATGCTTTGTGGCAGTATCGGAATTACTTGAAGAAAACGCACATCACTGGCAAGGAAACTCATCAAATTCCCTTACTTTCTCCTGAGACTCATTTACGGGACGATGAATGCGAATGCCTCGTTCTGTACTGGTCCAGAACCAAGAATGTGGTAAGGTCTATGCGATAATTTTTTATTTTGAAGTACAATATGCCTGCGTCTTACTATACTCTGTTCGTGTAGAACAAGTGCTTAAACCTCAAGAACAACTGTTCTCATTTAAGATTCCATTGCTATGGTGATAGTGCTTTGCTCTTGTATCACTGTATTTACTCATACAAAATGCTTTTTAAATTGAAGGATCCAATCGAAACTCCAATGACCCAACAAGTATGTTTAAACATATTTCTTTAACTGGTTTGCTCTTCTAAATTGCTCTGTTGATTTCAATTTCAATTGTGTATACAGTTGTCTTCTCATATCATGCACATTACCAGCATCACAACAGAGCCAATAGTGTTGTTGTACATGTATACCCGTGGTACCCATCTGAAATCTTGTTGTGTCGTGTAGTTTCCCACACTTATATTCTTTCAATGCTGCTTTGTCTTGAACTGATATGATTTGAACCGTGTCTCTATTTTGATTTGGCAAGACAATGTAGTGACCATAGCACATAGATATATGTTTGTTTGATGCTTTTATTATGTACTACTTCTCAATAGAAGACTTGGTAGTTTAATCCTGGCCACCTTACTACTGAACTGGTTCACCAAAATGAGTTTCATATACTACATGCTAAACCTGTCATGTGTCTGCTTGTTTCTTCTTTTAGAATGCTGACAGAATAATGGGGAAGAGCAGCTTATTAAGCAATGGTAAAGGAAGTAATGCAGATAAGGATCAAGATAGTGAGATAACCTTGTTGGTCTCCAACAAAGCTGATAAAACAGCTAAGGAAAACTATCTTGAAGACAGTGAGACGACCCCATAGTCATGTCTTGATGTAGTGTTCGAGTTACTTGCCACTACCGATGGAACAAGCTCTTCGAACTCACTACCTGAATCAGTTCGGTTTCTTAATTCTCAACTACAAGCTGAAACACATCGATCAGCTGTGCTGCGACAAGAAGCCGAAGGACTGAGGAAGTCCCTACAGAATTCAGATGCATACTTTCTGGTGCAACAGCAAGCGTTGGATGATTTTAGCGCCAAACAAGACAAAGCTAACAAGCTTGCTAAGCTTATTGCCAGCATGGTGGATACCTAGGCTACGTTTCTTGAGCTCTTCTGAAGTTGTTTCAGTTATGGACGTGTTTTGTTGCCGCGTTTATTTGCACTGGTGGCCAATTTAGAGGCCCACTGTATGTAATATGCTGCTTTCTTCCCTATATTTGCACTGGTGGCGAACTTTCATGCCCAGTGGATGTACTATGTGTAATAGCCGTAATAGCCTAGCGTAAGTTGCTTGCTTATTTATTTCCTTATTGTCTTGTTTATTTGTTTGCTTGTAGTCAATGCAGTTCTTTTTCCACGGTTTGCTAGTTGCCAATGATACGACTCCATCGTATCTACTTTTCCTAATGCTTTTGCTCTTGTTTTGGACTCTAATTTGCATAATTTGAATGAAACTAACCCGGACTGATGCTGTTTTCAGCAGAACTACCATGGTGTTCTTTTGTGCAGAAGTAAAAGTTCTCGGAATCGGATGAAACTTTTTGGAGAATTATTTTGGAATAAATAAAAAATACTAGAACCAATACCCACTGGAGGGGAGGGGACCCCAACTGCCCACTAGGCACCAGGGCGCGCCACCCCCTCTGGTACGCCCTGGTGGGTAGTGGGGCCCACGAGGCTTCGCTGACCCTAACTCCGACACTATAAAATCCTATTTTTCCAGAAAAATAGGAGAGGAAGTTTCATCGTGTTTTACGATACGGAGCCGCCGCCACGTCTTGTTCTTCATCGGGAAGTCAGATTTGGAGCCCGTTCGGGGCTCCGAAGAGGGGGATCTTTGGTCTTTGTCATCATCAACCATCCTCCATCGCCAATTTCATGATGCTCAAAGCCTAGAGTGATTAATTCCTTCGCAGGCTCGCTGGTCGGTGAGGAGTTGGATGAGATTCATCATGTAATCGAGTTGGTTTTGTTAGGGCTTGATCCCTAGTATCCACTATTGTCGTGGTTTTATCACGGCAGATGCCCTTGTGAGAGGACTTAGGTGTGGAGCCATCGCGACGTAGGTTAGCTTGAAGGGGTTGAATGGGACAAAGGACACAAGGTTTACCCAGGTTCGGCTCCTCACAATGAGGTAAAAGCCTACTCCTGCTTTTGTTGACTATAGCTTGAATATCGATTACAAGGGAGCGGAATCAGTTGACCTAGCTCTCGATCAATTGTTTCTTAAGTTAACCCACCATAGGGTCTCGCCTTTATATACACAGGTCGAGGCCCTGGGCTTACAAGAGTCCAAGCTGGATCACACAAACATGACCAACTTGGTTTCTAAGTCGCCCTACCTTGTTAGGGAAGTCGCCATCATGGCGGCTCACACCTTCTGGTCATGATTCTACCACCAGGTCTGAGGCCTTCCGCAGGCCCACCTTGTAAGCCGCCACCAGCCTTCATATTTCATCTTCTTAAACCTACTTGGGCTTTCTTCATATTGAGTCACCAACAATGTAACCCGGCCCCTCCTGGGCGGGTCACACCTCAGGGTTACATCCCCCACAACTATGTTCTGAGATTGATGTTGCTATGACTTTGCTATGCTTAATGCTTGTCACTAGGGCCCGAGTGCGATGATTTCAGATCTGAACCGTTTATGTTTTCACCATTATATCTATGTTCGTGATCCGATCTTGCAAATTATATGCACCTGCTACGTGTTATCATCTGCATACCCCAAGGTGACAATAATTGGGATTCTTTCCGGTGACTACCGTAGTTTGAGGAGTTCATGAATTCACTATGTGTTAATACTTGGTTCCGGTTCCCTATTAAAAGGAGGCCTTAATATCCCTTAGTTTCCTTATGGACCCCGCTGCCACGGGAGGGTAGGAAAAAAGATGTCATGCAAGTTCTTTTCCATAAGCACGTATGACTATTTACGAAATACATGCCTACATTATATTTATGAACTGGAGCTAGTTCTGTGTCGCCCTAGGTTATGACTGTTATATGATGAATATTTTCCAATGAAATCACTGATCCAACGCCTACGAGTTTTTCACATATTGTTCTTGCTAAGTCACTATTGCTATTGCTACTGTCACAACTGCTAGAAAACTGCCGCTACTGTTACCGTTACCACTACTATCAAACTATCGTACTACTGTGCTACTGATCACTCTGTTGCAGATATTTGATCTCCAGGTGTGGTTGAATTGACAACTCAACTGCTAATATTTACAAATATTATTTGGCTCCCCTTGTGTAGAATCTACAAATTTGGGTTCAGTACTCTACCCTCGAAAACTGTTGCAATCCCCTATACTTGTGGGTTATCAAGACCTTTTTCTGGTGCCGTTGCCGGGGAGCATAGCTATATTTGTTGAGTCACTTGGGATTTATATCTATTGACCACTATGAAGAATCTTAAGGTTGATAGAACCAAGATCGTTCCCTCTAAGACGAGGGGAGGTAAGGAACTATTATATAGCTCTGCACTTGATTCACCTTCTGTTTTGAGTAAACTTGCAACACCACCACATGCCATTAATCCTGATATGTCGCAAGTTATTGATGATGCTACTTCTGCTATGAATGATGCTTATGATGATGCTAGTACCTTGCTTGATTAGATTGTGCCGCTAGGTGAATTTCTTGATGAACAAATTGCTAGAGCTAAAGAGAATGAAATTGCTGAAATTGATGAAATTACTTAAACTGATAAAGTCTTTTAAACTGAAAATTATGAAACACCTATTAGACCTAGCTCTCCTAGATATGAATTTCATAAGATACCTGAGGGTTATGTTATGGATGGAGAGGTTGCTTGGGATTTTCTTGCTTGTAAGGATAGAGATGACCTAAAGAAACTACTAGTCAAGTTGAAAGAAAAATCTTTGAATCCTAGAATGAAATGTGATCCTAAGTTTGCTACTTCACCTATCTTTGTTACTGATAAGGATTATGAATTCTCTGTTGACCCAGAGTTATTTACTTTGGTTGAATCTGATCATTTCCATGGCTATGAAACTGGAACTGTTGTGGCACATCTTACTAAATTAAATGATATAGCCACCCTTTTTGCTCATGATGAGAAAATTCGCTATTACTATATTCTCAAGTTATTTTCGTTCTCATTAAAGGGTGATGCTAAGACTTGGTACAATACGCTTGCTCCTGGTTGTGTGCCTAGTCCCCAGGATATGATTTATTACTTCTCTGGAAAAAAAAATCCTGCTCATAAGAAACAAGTTGCCTTACAAGAGATAATTAGTTTTGTGCAAATTGAAGAAGAGAGTCTCCCACAATCTTAGGGGAGGCTTCTCCAATTACTTAATGCTTTGCCTAATCATACTCTCAAGAAAAATGAAGTACTTGATATCTTCTATAATGGACTATCCGATGCTTCTAGGGACATCCTAGATAGTTGTGCTGGTTGTGTTTTCAGGGTACGAACTGTTGAACAAGCTGAGGAATTATTGAATAATATACTAAAGAATTATGATGATTGGACTCTTGGTGAACTACCGCCTAAACCCACTCCAAAGAAGAGGGGTATCTTATTTCTCAGCCCTGAAGATATGCAAGAGGCAAAGAAATGTATGAAGGAAAAAGGTATTAAAGCTAAGGATTTTAAGAATTTACCACCTATTGAAGAAATACATGGACTTGACACACCACCACCACATGTGGTAGAGGTAAATTCTCTTTTAAAGTTTGATGAAGGTGATATCCCCTACAATAAACATCCTAGTCAATGCTTGTATGAATTTGACAACTTCATTAGAAAACAAGATCACTTCAATGCAAATGTTATGAAACAATTAAAACAAAATTCTGATATGATTGCTCGCTTAAGTGACTTGTTGTTCATAATTACTAATGATGTTAGAGGTGCAGGAAAACATGCCTCTATGGTTAGAACCCAGTTAGAAAAAGTTGCTAAATCTCAAAGTGAGCTTCTTAATGAAATGAATAATAATATGAATGATTATGCTGTTAGAGTAGCAACAAGAGGAGGTAAAATGACTCAGGAACCTCTTTATCCTGAAGGTCACCCTAAAAGAATTGAACAAGACTCTCAAAGAATTAATACTTATGCACCTAGTCCTACTAAAAAGAAGAAGAAAGAGAAAAATGATAGGACTTTGCATACTTCTAGTGAACCTGAGGTGGAAAAACCTTCTGATAATGATAATGAAATTTCTATCTCTGATGGTGAAACTCAATCTGGTAACGAACATTCACCTAGTGATAATGAAAATGATAATGATGATGTTTATGTTCATGCTCAACCATAAAAAGATAAAGAACCAGATAATGATGTTGAGATAGAACCTGCTGTTGATCTTAATAACCCACAACCTAAAAATAAATGTTATGATAAGAGAGACTTTGTTGCTAGAAAACATGGTAAAGAAAGAGAACCATGGATTCAGAAACCCATGCCCTTTCCACCTAAACCGTCTAAGCAAAAAGATGAAGAAGAATTTGAATGCTTTGCTGAGATGTTTAGGCCAGTCTTTTTGCGTACTCGCTTGACTGATATTTTAAAGATGGCCCCTTATGCTAAATATATGAAAGACATTATTACTAATAAAAGAAAAATACCTGAAGTTGGAATTTCCACCATACTTGCTTATTATTCTTTTAAGGATGGAGTACCTAAAAAGCTAGGAGATCCAGGAATACCAACTATACCATGCTCCATTAAAAAAACTATGTCAAAACTGCTTTATGTGATTTGGGAGCCGGTGTTAGTGTTATGCCTTTCTCTTTATACAAAAGACTTGATTTGAATAAACTCACACCTACTGAAATATCATTGCAAATGGCTGACAAATCAACTGCCATACCTATCGGTATTTGTGAGGATGTGCCCGTTGTTGTTGCAAATGTTACTATCTTAACACAATTTGTTATACTTGAGATGCCCGAGGACGACAACATGTCGATTATCCTTGGTAGACCCTTTTTGAATACTGCAGGAGCTGTTATTGATTGCAATAAAAGCAAAGTCACTTTTCATATCAATGGTAATGAGCATACAGTGCACTTTTTGAAGAAACAATTTCAAGTAAATGGTATTAATGTTATTGAAAAGTCTTCGACAATTACTTTTGGAAGTTATCAACTCCCTCTTCCTAGTGCCAAAAAGAAATATGAAATACTTACTGCTGGGGATATGCATATCCCCGTTGAGGTAACTTAGTGTTTTTACGAAAATTCTCCGGGTTCATGTTAATCGGAAGTGGTTGTTAATAAGACTTGATTACCTTATTATTGGATTACTTTTGAGGGACATGTAGTCGATGAATTTAGTAAGCATAACCTTTTGTCCCTACCTTTTGTTTCCTGTTATTTTTAGTTAAATACAATAAAATGCCATGTTTTCCTGTTTTCAGAATTTTCCGTGCAATAAAAAAGTGCCCAAAAATAGAAGTGCTCAAAATGACCTGAAATTTTAACACAATTTTTTCCTGAATATTTAAGAATTTTTGGTACAAATAACATCACAGGGGGGGGTGCCCCTGGTGCCCACTAGGCACCAGGGCGCACCAGCTACCCCAGGCGCGCCCTGGTGCTTAATGGGCCCCACGTGGCCCTCCTCACTTATCCCTTTAGCCCACTTCATCACTTACCTCCAGAAAAAATCACTCTTGCTCTCTCTCTCTCTCTCTCTCATGTTCTTGATCTCAAACCCGCAGATTTTGATCTCTTTGCTCGAAGCTCCGTTTCAAAACTGTTTTGGGGGATTGCTACTTGGTATGTGACTGCTCCATTGCTCCAATTAATTTTTGTTCTAGTGGTTTATATTTTGAGTAATTAGCTACTCTTGGTGCTGCTGTAAATAAGTTTGCATGTTGAATTCTTTGAGTTCCAAGTAGTTTGAATGCTTGACATAGCCTCTAGACATCCATATGAGTAGTTGCTATCTGTCTTGTTAAGTTTTGTTGACAAAATTTTGTGGCTAAATTTTTTCAGAAATTGTTCGCAAATAAAAATGCACTTCTTTAGGAGTTCTTCGAGGAGGAGGTCCTCGGGAGCATCATCGAGCGAGAGCTCGATACGGAAGTCCTATGTTGAGCCCAGTGAAAGCTCGATGCGGGATGCCGATACCAAATCATGCTTATGGCCGTGTGACGAGTTCATGATAGGAGCAGGGATAAAGGAAGAATTTGAGCAATATGTTCACAACACCGAGCTCGCTTCCTACATCGCAGATAAGTGCATCCAGCATCTCAACCTCACACAGACGTTCACTAAGAAATTTAAATATCATTCGCGTGATTCTAGAGTTTCATTTATCCTTTATGATAGAGCTTTTACTGTGCCTCTCGAATAATTCTGTGTCGCCTGCAAAATTCCATATTGGGGTTCGCTGGACGAACCACCAAAATCTGAGTATGAGATGTTTTTAACTGGTCTATGTTGTGGTGAGGATAGAGGAGTGACGCAAGCTAGAATAAAAAGTATACAATTTCCATCAATTCATTACTTTACACTCTTTAATGGCAAATGCATCATGGGCATACAAGATTGCAGTAACCTTTGTGCCCCAGATTTGAGCCTCATACACACTGCTCTAACCGGAATAAAACGCTATAATCTTGGAGCAATCGTTGCATGAAGGTTGCAATGAAATGCTGAAAGTGGTCACTTTTATGGAGGGATATATGCCTCCCATTTAGCTAGTGAGCTAGGTGTGTCACCTTGGCCTAATGATCCTATTTTACCTACCCAGTACCTAGACTTTGGGGCCATGCAGCGTCATGAATTCATTAAATATAAGGCCACCAACTACAACTTGATGTTTGATAAGAAACCCATTATACCTGTTATTTTGCCCGCACCCGCTCTCTTTGATTATCAGGGAAAAGGAAGATATTACATTCTTGAGAGAGAGGCGCGTGAGTACAACGCAGCGGTAGAAGCTGCCCGCCAGGCTGAGGAGGTCGCACTGAGAGCCTCCACGAGCTATCATTTGGACTATTATCTAGGCTACGGATGGTGATTACCAAGCTAGGCCAAAAGCCTAAGCTTGGGGGAGTACGTATTTCCACCGACACTACATTCATGTCCACACATTTCATTCCAGTTGTCGGTGTCCA
Organism: Thinopyrum elongatum; assembly: GCA_011799875.1. Taxonomy (NCBI): domain Eukaryota; kingdom Viridiplantae; phylum Streptophyta; class Magnoliopsida; order Poales; family Poaceae; genus Thinopyrum; species Thinopyrum elongatum. The sequence goes on from CM022297.1 coordinate 427,403,093, forward strand.
TACTTTTTCATTGTATTATCCATGTTAGTTTTATTTTCTCGCTTTCTTCTTGTTTGTTTTAAAAACTTTGAGAAAATCCAAAAATATTTCTCACTTCTTTTTGGTTTTTCTTTCTAGTTTAATTAGTTGTAGTATTAAAAGAAAAACAAAAAAGATTTCTCATTTCTTCTTTTACTTGTTGGGAGCTTTCCCGTGTAAATAGTTTTTGTCGTTCTTGTTTTCCTTTCTTTAATTTGCTTCTTCTAAGAAAAAAACTAAAAACTCCAAAAATATTTCAGTGTGTTTCTCTGAAATTCTTTTCTTTTCTTTTATTGAGTCGTACCAAGGAGAAGACCACGATGAAAATGTTGAGTGGCTCTCATATGCATTATTGTTGACCTAACAAAGAGCCCATATTATTTTGTCTTCTCCTCCAAATAAAATGTTGCAGATTCCAGCTTAGTCCACGGCGCTCTTGCACTATTATTATTTTCATATCATTCGGTCGTGCAAGTGAAAGGCAATGATGACAATATATGATGAAGTGACTGTGGCAGGAAAAGCGGGTATTAACTCACTATCCATGATTCAACATATTATGATTAAATATGCTTGCCATGACAATTAGAGATTATAGTTGTGCATGCCATGCTTAAGTAGCTAGGAGTGGGTAATGATTTATTTTGAGTGTCAACATGCATTAAAATGATTGTGATGTAGTATGATGATATGGTATACTCCTCTGAATGTTTCAAGTGGCTTGACTTGGCACATGTTCACGCATCTAGTTGAATCAAAACCAACATAGCCTCCATGATATTTATGTTCATGGTGTTTATATCCTACTCATGCTAGTACTCAATGTTGATTATTCATAATGCATGATCATGCCCGTTTTCACTCTCTAGTTGGTCGCTTCTCAACCTAATTGCTAGCCTTCGCCTGTACTAAGCGGGAATACGGCTTGTGCATCAAAACCCTTAAACCAAAGTTATTCTAGATGAGCCCACTATATCTACCTATATGTTGTATTATCCTGCTGTTCTAAGTAAATTTATATGTGCCGCCTCTAAATATTCAAATGAACATCTGTTTTGTGTGCCCGGACCGCTTATGGAGCGATAGGGGGTGGTTAGTATCTTCCATACTAAGCGGGTTATTCTCATGATGAGTGTTTATTCACTCGTCCTTGCATGAGAGGGGCCGGTAATAGGGATGCCCGGTCCCGAAATAAAAAATTACAAATAATTAAACCAAACTCCCCTGGATTGTTGTTGGTATGGAGGGCACCCGAGGATTCGGCTAGAGATGGCTTGTGTTTGTTGGTGGAGGGGGAGTAAACTTTACTTTTATCGCTTGGGTACTGCCGCTAATGTGTTTAGCATGGAAGATATTGAAAACTCTTGGTCATAACATTGACAGGAAGGGTATGCCTCCCAAAATTATAATTATCAGTGATTTCAAATTCGAGCTCTGGCACCTATGCCAATCCCTGCTTCCCTCTGCGAAGGGCCAATCTATTTACTTTCATGTTATTTTACTTTTTTGTTGAGTCATCACCTTCTCAAACAAGTACCAGTCCCGAGAGCACTATTGTCATCCTCATGCATTGTGTATAGTTAATGTTGAATGCATCATGATGGATCTCTTCTACCATGAATTACAATGTTTAGTCATTGCTTGAACTTTGGAGGTGCTCTGCATTTATGTTTTGCGGTCTAAGAAAAGGCTAGTGAGATACCACTGTTATCATATTATATCATGATTGTTTTGACAAATTGTTGGCATTTGAAATATTTTTATTATTGCTCGCTGGTTGATTATGCCATCGATATGATCTTTGCTAAAAACCTGGGTGCTATTTAAGCATATATATGAACACAAGAACAAAAGAGTTCATAAAAGTTTTTATTTATCACTTTTAGTTTGTCAACTGAATTGCTTGAGGACAAGCAATGGGTTAAGCTTGGGGGAGTTGATACGTCTCCATCGTATCTACTTTTCCTAACGCTTTTGCTCTTGTTTTGGATTCTAATTTGCATAATTTGAATGAAACTAACCTGGACTGACGCTATTTTCAGCAGAACTACCATGGTGTTGTTTTTGTGCAGAAATAAAAGTTCTTGGAATCAGACGAAATTTTTTGGAGAATTATTTTGGAATATATAAAAAATACTGGAACCAAGACCCACTGAGGGGGGCCCCAACTGCCCACTAGGCACAAGGGCGCGCCACCCCCCTTTGGAGCGCCCTGGTGGGTAGTGGGGCCCACGAGGCTCCGCTGACCCTAACTTCGACACTATAAAATCCTATTTTTCCAGAAAAATACGAGAGGAAGTTTCATTGCGTTTTACGATACGGAGCCGCCGCCACCTCCTGTTCTTCATCGGGAGGCCAGATCTGGAGTTTGTTCGGGGCTCCGGAGAGGGGGTTCTTTGGTCTTCGTCATCATCAACCATGCTCCATCGCGAATTTCATGATGCTCACCGCCTGGAGTAAGCAATTCCTGCGTAGGCTCGCTGGTCGGTGAGGAGATAGATGAGATTCGTCATCTAATCATGTTAGTTTTGTTACGGCTTGATCCCTAGTATCCACTATGTTCTGAGATTGATGTAGCTATGACTTTGCTATGCTTAATGCTTGTCACTAGGGCCCGAGTGCCATGATTTCAGATCTGAACCGATTATGTTTTCACCATTATATCTATGTTCGTGATCCGATCTTGCAAGTTATATGCACCTGTTACGTGTTATCATCCGCATACCCCAAGGTGACAATAATTGGGATTCTTTCCGGTGATTACCGTAATTTGAGGAGTTCATGTATTCACTATGTGTTAATGCTTTGTTCCGTTTCTCTATTAAAAGGAGGCCTTAATATCCGTTAGTTACGTTAAGGACCCCGCTGCCACGGGAGGGTAGGACAAAAGATGTCATGCAAGTTCTTTTCCATAAGCACGTATGACTATTTACGGAATACGTGCTAACATTATATTTATGAACTGGAGCTAGTTCTGTGTCGTCCTAGGTTATGACTATTATATGATGAATATTATCCAGCGAAATCACCGATCCAATGCCTATGAGTTTTTCACATATTGTTCTTGCTAAGTCACTATTGCTATTGCTACTGTCACAAATGTTATAAAACTGCTGCTACTGTTACCGTTACTATCGATAACGTTGCCACTACTATCAAACTATCATACTAGTGTGCTACTGATCACTCTGCTGCAGATATTTAATCTCCAGGTGTGGTTGAATTGACAACTCAACTGCTAATACTTACAAATATTCTTTGGCTCCCCTTGTGTCGAATCTATAAATTTGGGTCGAAAACTCTACCCTCGAAAACTGTTGCGATCCCCTATACTTGTGGGTTATAAGCCACAATAACCTATTTTTTTAAATTAGGCCACAGTAACCATGGGCAACATACGGACCGTTGTAACCATGGTCATGCTACCTGATGTAGTGACCATGGGCCTCTGATACGTCTCCAACGTATCTATAATTTTTGCTTGTTCCATGCTATTATATTATCATTCTTGGATGTTTTACAATCATTTTATAGCAAATTTATATCATTTTTTGGGACTAACCTATTGACATGGTGCCCAGTGCCAGTTGTTGTTTTTTGCATGTTTTTTACTTCACAGAAAATCAATACCAAACGGAGTCCAAACGCAGCGAAAGTTTTTGGAGATTTTTTCTGGACCAGAAGGAACAACTTGGGCCGAAGAAGTACCAGAGGGGTGCCCCGAGGGGGGCACAAGTGGGTTGTGTAACATTCCCAGCATCACACTACAATGATCACCTTCTGATAATGCCAGATCATCATGCTTAACAAAGCTTAATCATTATTAGTATCATACCTCATTTCTAATTCCAGTTCTAATGGATTTTCAAACCTATAGTGAAAATAAAAGTTGTTCAAATCCAGGAACTAAAATATTCATAATGTTTCAAATAATCCAGAAGCAATTGTAAAAATATATTCAACATTAATTGAATTTCCAAACTGACCCTAACATCCAAAACAGTAGCAGAATAGCCTCAAATTAAATCATTTTCATTTAAATCAAATTCAAATAAATTCCATCAACCCCTAAACTTTTTGTGGCAGTGGTATATATTGCAAGACAATTATGGAGACAAGTTTCACATTTTACAAAAGTCAAATGGTGTGAAAAGGAGAGGCAAAACAGTAGCTAACTAAACAATATAAATGATTAAAGGAAATTGTCACTATGCACTAATGGCCCAATGCTACAGTAGCACGCCCAGCCCATCTATAGCCTTTTCCCTTACCTCACCTACAGAGGAACAGCGAGCTCGCCGTGTCGACCATCCACAGTCGCCATGGCGCGATGCTTGACGCCTGGCGCTACAGGAGCTCACCTGGGAGAGGATAATGTCTCCCCCAACCCGTTAGACAAACCCGAATCCCCATTCTCCCCCCTCGTTCGCTCTCTGTTTCAATTAGAACTCGTTCGAGCTCGCGGTTGACCTAGCTGTCGTCGTCGCCGCGGCCACCGGCCTCCCCGTCGCCTGAGAAGATGTCCAGGAGGACCGCCACCATCGGCTTCGTCCATCCCGGGCCTCAAATCAAGCGGGGCCGCCTCGTACGCTCGCCATCGACCCCGTTTTTACCGCGTACATCATCGTCTTTCGCCGTTGATTGCCACCGCTCCGGTCCGTTCCCGACCTCCCCGAGCACGCCTACGGCTCCGCGGTGAGCTTCTCCTCCGAATCCCCCTCACCCCGGTCTCGATCCGTCGCCGTAGTCGCATGTACAAGCTCGTGGCCGCCATGGCCGAAACTCTACGTACGCGTATGTGCTGCTGCTGCTGCCTCCTGCCCCTACTCATGGCCATGCCCTGGGCTGCTCCTTGTTGCTGCCGCTACTGCTCCTGCTACTTAGCTGATGCCGCTGCTGCTGGCCATGGCGAGCGCCATGGCCGTGTGCTGTGTGTGTGCGTGAGCGTGTGTGGCCAGCTAGGCCACTGCCTAGTGGGGCCGACCCATTAAAAAAATGTGTATAAAAAATATAAAAGAAATAATTAGCAGGGTAATTAGTTAATTAGTCTAATTAGGTACTAACGTGTGGACCCCATGAACTGTACCCGTTGACCAAGTCAAAAGCTGACTGGGTCAACTGGGCCCCGCTGGACCCACTGTCATACATACGCGCACAATGCTGGGTACACTTCTGTGTACCCATAGCATTTTGCCATTTAATGATTTCTGAATTAATTTAATTCTAGTAATTTCAGAAATTAAATAAACTTTAGAAAATCATAGAAAATAAACCGTAGCTCGGATCAAAAAACTTTCTACATGAAAGTTGATCAGAACGACGAGATGAATCCAACTGTGCCATCTATTTCCATGTCGGGACCCTCTACGGAGGTGTACCCGCAACTTTTAGCCTGTTTCCGGTAGGTGAATAGTGCATATACACCGGTTAATAAATCCAACTTAAATCCTAAAATAACTAATAAGACTTAGACATGCTTTTAGGCAACCCTGCACTGCATGTTAGCATAGCAAGCTCTGTGTTACTTTGTCTACCTTGTATTTATCTATTTCCTCCCCCTCTTCTCTCTCGATAGAGCCCGGTACCGACGCAGCTCCGGAGATCGATGACCCCTGACGACCCTGCCTTTGCCGCCGAGCAACCAGGCAAGCCCCCCCTTTGATCATCCCGATATAGCCTATTCTATTTTCTCATGCTTGCATTAGATTTTGCTACTGTAATTGATTGCTCCTATTCTGTTGCATAGCCTGTTTTTGTAACTACTGTTGATACCTACCTGATATCCAAACTGCTTAGTATAGGCTGGCTAGAGACCCACCAGTGACCCCCACTTGTCCCTACTGCCCCGCTGGATTATCAGAAGACCCGATCTACGGGATTGAAGACCAGGCCCCGGCACCGCACATCACCCCTTAGTTGTATGACACTACAGGGTTACCATCGAGTGCCGAGGGTGATACCTCGTCAGCACTTCTGATGTTAACCTTGTAGGTTAGTTCATCGGTTGTGGTCACCGAGGGTGATTCCTCCTTCACCACTTCTGATAACGACGCTGTCGTGCAACACCTCAAGGGTGAACCCATCGAGGGTGATTCCTCTGAGTTCACCTTGACGCATACATCGAGTAGGAATCCAACGAGGGTGATACCTCAGATTCCCTTGATGTTACGGACACACAGATACTTGGAATTTACAACTGTTACTTGGAAAGGCGGGTCGACCCTGAGGGGTACCCGCGTGAGCCTAAGTGGCGAGTGACGTGGAGATGGGTAGCCCTGGAGGGTGCCCGGGATGTGAATACGAGGCGTGGTCGGGCATTCTTAGCCCTTGCCGCAAGTCCTCGAGACAGGGCGATGGGGTCACATCGATCGTGAGTCTCTGCTCATTACCGCACCCCCCCCCAATGTACAAACGATTTGGATATTTGATCCAAGTGGGCCTCTGGCCTGATAGCACGAACCATCACGTGGGATCAGTTATGGGCACTCTGCATCATAGCATCAGCCGAAAGCTCTGTCAGACGTGGTGGGTAAGTTGGTGCACCCCTGCAGGGAAGATCTAATCTATGCATAGCAGGATCCTCGGTAACGGACGCTCGAAGTTGTATCCCGATCGATACAACTAGAACTGGATACTTGTGATGAGAAATAGATAGTATGGCTCTGGGATTGCTTTCTCGCAGGGAGTCGAGAAAGGATCTCTGGCCGAGGTTGATGACAGTATGGCTCTGGGATTGCTTTCTCGCAAGGAGTCGAGAAAGGATCTCTGGCCGAGGTTGATGACAGTATGGCTCTGGGATTGCTTTCTCGCAGGGAGTCGAGAAAGGATCTCTGGGTGAGGTAGAGACTTAATGAAACTACTACCTTATGCTGTACTAATCTACACTCTTCTAATGCTGCAAGACCGCTGAAGATGCTAGTCTTCGATAGGACTAGGCCTTCTCTCTATTCTGGCATTTCTACCGCCCAGTCCACATATACAGCCTCTCCTTGATAATGTTGCATATGTAGTGTAGATCCTTGCTTGTTGAGTACTTTGGATGAGTACTCACTGTTGCTTTGCTTTCTCTTTCTCCCCATATCCGTTTGATGCAACCAGATGACGAAGCCCAGGAGACAGCTGCTCCTGCCGACGACCGCTACTACTACCCCGAGGGTGGATACTACTACGAGTTGGCTGACGACCAGGAGTAGGATCGGAGGGTCCCAGGCAGGAGGCCTGCGCCTTTCGATCGTAGCTTTTGTTTTGCCCCGCCTTCTTAAAGGCTTATCTCTGTTTCTATTTCATATATGTACTCAGATATCTGATGCTTCCGTTGACGCTTGTATGCGAGCTTATGTATTCAAGCACTCGAGGCCGCTGGCTTGTAATATAAAGCTTGTATGACTTTATTTATGTTTTAGAGTTGTGTTGTCATATCTTCAAGTGAGTCCTTAGGCTTGATCGTGTGCATTTGCGTGTGTGATTAGTGCACGATTGAGCCGGGGGCGTCATAGGTTGTGCCCACCTCGGTGGCCTCCCGCACCGCCTCTTTGCTCTATAAATACCCCGAAAATCCAAAAACCCTAGGGGAGTTGACGAAACACAATTCCAGCCACCGCAAGTTCCAGAACCACCAGATCCAATCTAGACACCATCACGGAGGGGTTCATCATCCTCATTGGTGCCTCTCCGATGATGTGTGAGTAGTTCATTGTAGACCTACGGGTCCGTAGGTAGTAGCTAGATGGCTTCCTCTCTCTCTCTCTCTTGATTCTCAATACAATGGTCTCTTGGAGATCTATTTGATGTAACTCTTTTTTGCGGTGTGTTTGTTGGGATCCGATGAACTTTGAGTTTATGATCAGATCTATTTTATCCATGAAAGTTATTTGAGTTTTGATCTCTTATATGCATGATTGCTTATAGCTTCCTATTTCTTCTTCGAATCTTTGGTTTCGTTAGTCCAACTAGATCTATTTTTCTTGCCATGGGAAGAGGTGCTTTGTTATGGGTTTGATCTTACGGTGCTCAATCCCAGTGACAGAAGGGGACATGACACGTATGTATCGTTGCTATTAAGGATAACAAGATGGGGTCTATTCCTACATGAATAGATCTTGTCTACATCATGTCATCATTCTTGTTCCATTACTCCGTTTCTTCATGAACTTAATACACTAGATGCATGCTGGATAGCGGTCGATGTGTGGAGTAATAGTAGTAGATGCAGGCAGGAGTCGGTCTACTAATCTTGGATGTGATGCCTATATAATGATCATTGCCTGGATATCGTCATAATTATTTGAATTTCTATCAATTGCCCAACAGTAATTTGTTTACCCGCCGTATGCTATTTTTATCGAGAGAAGCCACTAGTGAAATCTACGGCCCCCGGGTCCATTCTTCTTCATATTTGCTTTCCGATCTATTATTTGCCACTTTTATTTTCAGATCTATTATTCCAAAAACCCAAAAAAACCTTGCTGCACTTTTTCTTTATTTATGTTATTTTGTTTTATTGCGAGATCTATTTCTCCCATCTACCACAAATTTATCTATCTTTTTACCGTGAAGGGATTGACAACCCCTCTTACGCGTCGGGTTGCAAGTATTTGTTGTTTGTGTGCAGGTACCGTTTACATAGTGTTGCTTGGTTCTCCTACTGGATTTATACCTTGGTTTCATAACTGAGGGAAATACCTACCGTAGCTGTGCTGCATCATCCCTTCCTCTTTGGGGAAATACCGACGTAATTCAAGCGACAACAAAAGGAATTTCTGGCGCCGTTGCCGAGGAGACATCATCAACATCTATCAGGTTCCTAATCACAAATCTCATCTCCTTGCAATTTACATTATTTGCCATTTGCCTCTCATTTTCATCTCCCCCACTTCGCAAAAATTTGCCGTTTTATTCGCCCTCTTTTTCGTTCGCTGTTTTCTCGTCAGATCTGTTTTTGTGTCCAGTCTTGTTTGCGTAGTCATGATGCATCAAAGACAATATTATGATGTTCCTTGCCCCAATATTTTGCTTGAAATTGAGAAAAGTACTAAGGAATATATGACTACACAATTTGAGCACAATAAATATTTTACTGAAGAACTTAAAGAACACTCTATTGTGTTGGATGCTATAACAAAACAACTTGATGATATTAGTAGAGAAATTTGTAATCTCCAATCTAATTATGCTTTTGCTGAAAGTTTGCTAGGCAAAATATCCGATGCACAAGCTACCTTAGTAACTCAAATGGCCACTAAACCAATCTCACTAGAAAAAAAATGATGAAGATCTTAAAGTGATTGGTGTTTCTTCTATTGATTCTTTGTTTAGTAAAATTAAAATTGTTGACAAAGGGACTGAAGAAGAGTCAACTTTAGTTAGAAGGGGTCCCGATAATTTGGAGGGTGAAAATCTTGTTGAAAAAATTGATAAAAGTGGGTTTGGAGAGGTCAAAACTTTAACTAGTGATGTGCCCACTCTTTTGGATTACAAAGACTTTAACTATGATAATTGCCCTTTGATTGATTGTATTTCTTTGTTACAATCCATGATAAATTAACCCCATGCATATGAACAAAATAAAGCTTTTACTAAACATATCATTGATGCTATGATGAAGGCTTTGAAAGAAAAATTGGAATTAGAGATTTCAATTCCTAGAAAATTACATGATGAATGGGAACCTACTATCAAAGTCAAGATTAAAAATTATGAGTGTTTTGCTTTATGTGACTTGGGTGCTAGTGTTTCCACAATCCCGAAATCTTTATGTGATGTGCTTGGTCTTACCAATATTGAAGAGTGTTCTTTAAATTTGCACTTGGCGGATTCTACTATTAAAAAGCCTTTAGGAAGAATTAATGATGTTCTTATTCTTGCAAATAGGAATTATGTGCCCATATATTTTATTGTTCTTGATATTGATTGCAATCCGTCTTGTCCAACTATACTTGGTAGACCATTTTTACGTACTATTGGTGCCGTGATTGATATGAAAGAGGGCAATATTAAATTTCAATTTCTACTAAGGAAGGGTATGGAACACTTCCCTAGAACAAGAGTCAAGCCACCATATGAATCAATCATGAGGGCATCATATGGATCTAGAAATAAAGATGACAATAATTAAATCTATGCTTTATGCCTAGCTAGGGGCGTAAAACGATAGCACTTGTTGGGAGGCAACCCAATGAATAAAATTTATTTTTGCCTTTTTCTTTCTGTTCTTGAGTGTTTGCACAATTATGCCACTGTTATGATTGTTTTTTTATGTTTTAGGTAGTGTTTGGGCCAAGCAAAGCCTTGGGGATAGCTTTGGTGATAGTTGATTTGATCTTGTTGAAAAATAGAAACTTTTGCGTCCAGTAAAATAATTGTATAGATTCACAGATGCGACAAAAAATTCTGACTCATTTTACACAAGATTGATTTACAAATTTCCTACATCGTCCTAATTTTTCAGAATTTTTGCAGTTACAGAAGTATACGAAGTTTTCAGATTGCTACAGACTGTTTTGTTTTTGACAGATTCTGTTTTCTTTGCATTGTGTGCTTATTTTGATGAATCTATGGGTTGTATCGGGGGGGTGGAGTATGAGCCATAGAAAAGTTGAAATAAAGTAGATATAATGCAATAATAAAATATGAATGGGTTTGCAACAGTACTTAGAGTAGTGATTTGCTTCGTTATACTAACGGATCTCACGAAGGTTTTGTTGAGTTTTGTGTGATTGAAGTTTTCAAGTTTTGGGTGAGATCATGATGGATGAAAGATTAAGGAGTAAGAAGAGCCTAAGCTTGGGGATGCCCCATGGCACCCCAAGTTATTATCCAAAGAGAAACAAGCAACTAAGCTTGGGCATGCCCCCGAGTGGCATCCCCTCTTTCTTCTAACGAACATCGGTATTTTACTTGGAGCTGTATTTTTATTCGTCACATATCATGAGTTTTGCTTGGAGCGTCTTGTATTATATGAGTCCTTGCTTGTTTTGCTTTTTGTTTTGTGTCAAGTATCCTTGCTGAACACACCTATTTGAGAGGGCCAAAATTATGCTATGATTTGTTAGAATTGCTCTTTGTGCTTCACTTAAATTTTTTGAGCTATGGAATTGCTCTAGTGCTTCACTTATATCTTTTTGAGCACTGTGTGCTTTAGTATTTTTGAAGAAATGCTCTCATGCTTCACTTAGATTTATTTGAGAGTTAGTAAAATTTTGAAGAAATTCTCTCATGCTTCACTTATATTATTTTGAGAGAAGAAATTTTTTATGCTCATGTTCTTCACTTAAATTTGTTTGAGCTATCAAAAGCAACATATGAAACTAGTCCCAAAGTGATAGATATTGAAGAGGGATATAATAAAAACTTTCATGAAGATCATTGGAGAAAATAAACTTGATTCTTTGTAATAGTTTTGCGATATGATGATATAATATGTGAGTCATGTTGGTAAGTAATTATGCTTTAGTATGAATATTGGTGTTAAGGTTTGTGATTCCCTATGCAAGCACAAAAGTCAATAGTTATGCAATGAAATTACATCCTACTTGTGGTGCATTATTCGGTGTTAGTTATGCTTAATGCTCGCTTATATGATTTTTTTGTTTCTTGGTTAGATGCTTCTCAATCTTTTTGCTAGCCTTCCCTTGCACTAAGTGGGATTACTACTTGTGCATCCAAAATCCTTAAACCCAGTTCTGCCATATGAGTCCACTATACCTACCTATATGTGGTATTCTCTTGCCGTCCTAAGCAAATTTGTATGTGCCATCTCTAATTTTCAAAATAACTTACGTTTTGTGCGCTCGTACCGCTCATGAAATGGTAGGGGGTGGCTGATATTTTTCCATGCTAGATGTGTTATTCTCAAGATGAGTGTTTATTCACCTGTCATTGCATGAGAGTACGGCAAAGGTATTAGGGATGCCCAGTCCCGAAATGAAAAATGAATTTACTTTATGTTGTCAAATAATAAATTCCTTGGAAAGTGTTGGTATGGATGGCACCCGTGGATACGTTTAGCCGTGGAATGTGAAAGTATGGTGGAAAAAGGAATAAACTTTATTTTCTGTTTGGGAACCGCCTATGATATATCTTGCATGGAAAGTATTAGGAACTACTCTATAGTCTTCGTTGACAAGAAAAGCATGCCACCCAAAATGTTTTATCTCTATCTTTTTTGCTTTGAGCTCTGGCACCTCTACAAATCCCTACTTCCCTCTGTGAAGGGCCTTTCTATTTACTTTATGCAATTTTTATTTTTATTTGAATCTCCATCTTCTCTTATAAAGCACCAACTAAGGGACACTATGATTGTACTTGAGCATTGGGTGTAGCTAATATGCGAGTGTGTTTCATGAATGGATCAATGATTGAGCATAATGGGCTAGGGATAAATTGTTTTAGTGTTGATATTTTGAAAGACATGGTTGCTTGTTGATATGCTTAAATATTAAAATCTTTATGTCAAAACTAGACTATTGCTTTGAATATTATAAAAGTCCAAATGTCCATGCTACAAAAGAAAAGAATATGTAATGAACATGTTAGACAACATTCCACATCAAAAATTCTGTTTTTATCATTTACCTACTCGAGGACGAGTACGAATTAAGCTTGGGGATGCTGATACATCTCCAACATATCTATAATTTTTGCTTGTTCCATGCCGTTATATTATCATTCTTGGATGTTTTACAATCATTTTATAGTAACTTTATATCATTTTTTGGGACTAACCTATTGACATAGTGCCCAGTGCCAGTTGCTGTTTTTTGCTTGTTTTTTACTTCACAGAAAATCAATACCAAAAGGAGTCCAAACAGAGCGAAACTTTTTGGAGATTTTTTTCTAGACCAGAAGGAACAACTTGGGCCGAAGAAGTACCAGAGGGGTGCCCCGAGGGGGGCACAACCCACCTGGGCGCGCTTGGGGGGCCAGGCGCGCCCTGGTGGGTTGTGCCCACCTCGGTGGCCTCCCGCACCGCCTCTTTGCTCTATAAATACCCCGAAAATCCAGAAACCCTAGGGGAGTCTACGAAACGCAATTCCAGCCACCGCAAGTTCCAGAACCACCAGATCCAATCTAGACACCATCACGGAGGGGTTCATCATCCTCATTGGTGCCTCTCGGATGATGCGTGAGTAGTTCATTGTAGACCTACGGGTCCGTAGGTAGTAGCTAGATGGATTCCTCTCTCTCTTTTGATTCTCAATACAATGGTCTCTTGGAGATCTATTTGATGTAACTCTTTTTTGCGGTGTGTTTGTTGGGATCCGATGAACTTTAAGTTTATCATCAGATCTATTTTAGCCATGAAAATTATTTGAGTTTTGATCTCTTATATGCATGATTGCTTATAGCCTCGTATTTCTTCTTCGAATCTTTGATTTAGTTAGGCCAACTAGATCGATTTTTCTTTCCATGGGAAGAGGTGCTTTGTGATGGGTTCGATCTTACGGTGCTCAATCCCTGTGACAGAAGGGGACATGACACGTATGTATCGTTGCTATTAAGGATAAAAAGATGGGGTCTATTCTTACATGAATAGATCTTGTCTACATCATGTCATCGTTCTTATTGCATTACTCTGTTTCTTCATGAACTTAATACACTAGATGCATGCTGGATAGCGGTCGATGTGTGGAGTAATAGTAGTAGATGCAGGCAAGAGTCGGTCTACTAATCTTGGACGTGATGCCTATATAATGATCATTGTCTGCATATCGTCATAATTATTTGAAGTTCTATCAATTGCCCAACAGTAATTTGTTTACCCGCCGTATGCTATTTTTCTCGAGAGAAGCCACTAGTGAAATCTACGGCCCCCGGGTCTATTCTTCTTCATATTTGCTTTCTGATCTATTATTTGCCACTTTTATTTTCAGATCTATTATTCCAAAAACCCAAAAATACATTGCTTCACTTTTTCTTTCTTTATTTTATTTTGTTTTATTGCGAGATCTATTTATCCAATCTACCACAAATTTTTCTATCTTTTTACCATGGAGGGATTGACAACCCCTCTTACGCGTCGGGTTGCAAGTATTTGTTCTTTGTGTGCAGGTACCGTTTACATAGTATTGCTTGGTTCTCCTACTAGATTAATACCTTGGTTTCATAACTAACAAAAATACCTACTGTAGCTGTGCTGCATCATCCCTTCCTCTTTGGGGAAATACCGACGTAGTTCAAGCGACATCAGCCCCCTACGGGCCGTAGGATCCATCGGCCTTCTACGGGCTGTAGAATCAATGGCCTTCTACGGGCCATATGATCGATTGGCTAAACATGGGCCGCACAATTTGTGGACCAATAACGGACCGCAATATGGGTCGTAAACAGGCTAGAATGGTAATCATCTATTTATGGGCCGACCATAATGTTCCGTTAATAGGCTGATATGTATAACAGGCTTAATTCTATCGACAAGCATAACAGGTCATTATTGGGCCGTATTAGATGACGCTATGAAAACAGCCTAATGGATTAACGGGCCATAAACGGGTCGACTGTAACCATGGGCTGAATTTGGCCCACAAGCGGAACAAGCCAGTAATGGACCGTAAGTAATCGAACGCTGAAAATGAGCCCAAGAATAAATGGGCCCTTAGAAGGCCGAAAGATAACACGGGATGGAAACGGCCCGATGGAATAATGGTTCGTTGATGGGTATAAAGTGATATATTGTTCATTATGGGCCAGTTTCACCATGGGCCGTTAAAGGGCCTAGAGTTACAAAGGGCCTCATATGGGTCGAAAGACGTCATGGGCCATACATGGGCCGGAAGTTACAATGGGCTGGAATCATATTGGACTGCCCAGATGACGCTACTTGGCCTAATTCGGATAGGCCATAACGGGTCGTGAGTTAGCGGGCTGTAAACGGGCTATATGCGAACATGCCGTTAACAGGCTTTCCGTGGGCCGACCCGCTACCTTTGACCAAGTCAAACAGGCCAGCCTTTTGACCTAAATGGGCCACTGTTGGGCCGGGCCACGTGTCGATGTATCATAGGCGCGTCCCGTCCATTTCCTGGATGACATCTGTCCCAACGGGGAGCCGGCACGTGTTTCCTCTGGCCAATGCGAATTTTACACGTGGAAAATCGCTATTGGTCGTTGCTGTTAACGGGTTATCGGATCCAAAACTGGACCCGATAGCTTAACGCCGACCCGTTATGGTGGATGCCATGTGTCGGTTACCCTTGACGAAAGCACTTCCATGACGCGTTATTTATCTTCATGGAAGTGGACACTTCCATGATAATAATTTGAGTATTGTCATGGAACACTTCTACAACAGCACATGTATGACTATCTTGATTCTGTCATAAAATCGTCATGGATGTACATGCATTACAGAAAACGTGACCTACTGTGGCAAACACATATCATCACGGAAGTGTTTTTTTGTAGTGACAGTATAGTAGAACGATTTTATTTTCTCTCTCGATAACAATCGTTTTATATTCTGTATGTGCGCCATTGAGGAATAAAACCTTATTTTAAAATAACGCGTCAAGTCGCACTTTGTTTTGTTCACGCTTGGTACATGATCCTCCATCAAGTGGACAACCACTACATGTGTCAAATTATCATGTGGGCTACCTTCTCGTACAGAAATGAGGTCCACCGTGTACCCGCGTGGGTGTGGTTGGGAAAGAGACGGGAGTACGTGCATCGTGCGTGCACCTCTTCTCTTCATGCACATACCCCACCTACGTGGGTGTGTGTGAGAGAGATACAAACCTAGAGAGAGATGGTGTGTGCGTTCGTGAGTTTTTTGGGGGGGATGTGATTTCGTGAGTGTATTTGTGTGCGTGACAGATAGATAGAGAATATGTGTCGATGATATCTCAAAAAAATGTAACACATGCAATGTGTATGAAACATAGGCCTAGATATATAATATATAGAGGGCCAATCCATGAGAAGAGAGGGGAGGGATCATGGACGTGAGATATCGATAGAATCGAAGAGAGGGATCAAGTGTCTGGGTGCGAGATCGGTGAAGAGAGCCAGCAAAATTGTGTGTGCGCACGTCAAAGATGTAAGGCAACTGACCTACCGGAACGTGAGAGGGAAGAGGGCCAGTTTGTGTGTGGTGGGTAGACATGACTAGAGCGCTCGATCTATTGGTGTGTGTGGGGGGAGGCAGAGACCTAACTAGAGAGGTAGATCGACTGGTATATGTGTGGAGAAGGAGAGGCCTAGCTATGTCTTGAGGGAGATCGATCGACATCCATACATATGTGTAGGACAGGAATAATGTTTGGAGAGAGACAGAGCTAGAGTGCCGGAGGGGTGGTGGTGAAGTTGCTTATCGGAGATGGTGGGAGAGGCCTACTAGACAAATGGATGGCACAACTTCAATATCAAGAAGATAGGGGATGTGTTTCTGTGTATGTGCGTGCGTGTGCATGATAGACACGTCGGGAGGCATGCATGGATGATGAAGGGGGAACCATATGTGTTTGGCAAGCAGACATTACTAGATAGGTAGATCAATTGTTGTGTGTCGGATAAAGGGAGAGGCATAACTAATGAGGAAGATCAATTGGCGCGTGGGAAAAAAGTGTTATAGATGACATAGCTAGCTATATGTATGGATGGAGATCGATCGGTGTACATCCATTTGTTAGAGGCAAATAAGGCCCAGATAGACGGATAAAGAGAGAGGGATGGGGCTAGGAGGTGCTGTGAGAGGCCTACTAGATAGAGGGGGAGGAGTGTGCGATTGCGAGATCGATGAAAAGTGGGGCGAGAGTTTACATGTGTGTGGGACCGTATGACAGACATGGGGCCTGGATGGTGAGAGGAGGAGATGAGAAGTGTGTTTGTATGTGGTAGGCATACCTGGCTAGAGAGGTATATCGATCGGTGTGTGTAGGAAAGAAGGAGTTGTGGAGACCGTGGGAGAACGACCTAAAGAAAATAAACGAATGTACGCGATGGAGAGAATGCAGAGGGAGGGGGAGGGCGAGGAGGGTGTGTGCATGCATGAGAGAAAGTTAGTGCTAGCTACAAAGAGAAGAGGATTGTGTGGGTGTAAAAGACTAACAGAGATAATAATTCTTTATAAAAGTGGATTTAGATATTTGAATAAGAGATCATGGTGTTTTAAACCCATGCATGCATGAATATAGTGGCGATGCATGTGGTGTGGTTTTGGACATGTTATTATATATATATATATATACACATATATATCAAACAATCTCACATTTTGTTAGAATTTGTGATAATGTGTGGCTTTTGCAGCTCACAACTAAATACTTGTAGGCGTAGGGAGCGGGGCACCAAACATTCTGTGATAAACGCATTATACATATGAAACATGGTTTGGATTACGAAGATCTAGCTAGAGCTTGAAATGTACTATGATTTGAAATCAGCATACAGTGGATTCAAAAATTCTAGTTTGAGTTCATATAGTATGCATAATTCATATCTAACTCGACAGTAATCATGTGGTGTGTTGTGAAGATAATATACAGATGATGGTTTAACTTGACAACAATCATGATTGTAGATTCCTATTCAAATAGAGAAACAAATTCAAATTTACTTCATATTGAAGCGGTAGTATATACATTTGGAATGCACTAAAATGTTTATTTGAGTAGCAGGTTACATGCATTATGCACCTAGCGATTTTTTTTAATTGAATATAACATGGATTCATAGTTTTGAATAACATTTGTAGTAACTCATACAGTAAAATAGGAGAAGTCTCTGTCTTCTGTAGTGCGAATTCATTTTTTTAGGTTTTTCATTGAGGTAAGTTCGAATTGATTTGGTACAGTACATGTTAGGCTTGTCTCGAAATTTCAGCCCGCGCGTTGTCATCCCAAAATTTTAAGATATCTCTTTGTCTCGTTGTGGTCTGAAAACTCCCTCCTTCTCACCCTGTGCCTTGCTATTCCGAAATTACAATGCATGTGAAAACTCCCACATGCTGTGAAATCCTGACACGTGAAATTCCCGTTATACCCCTGAATAGAAAGAACTGCCTAGTTTAAATCGGTGGCGGTACTTTTGTAACTTACTCTACATTTCTGACAAGCGCGTCCCTAAGTGATGGTTCCTCCTCCCATCCCCTCTGTTCCCCAACTCGTACACTGAGGCTACCAAAACACGCGAAACCCCACCCTCCTCCATCCGCCACCCGACCGCCGCCCAGCCGGAGCCTCTTCGCCGATGTCGTCCACCACAGAAGCTCGACATCCCTCATCCACTACACTTGATGAGGGTCCTTTGTCGATCTCCTTGTCCCACCGGTTAAGCCGCCCCATCCTCCACCTCCAAGGAGCAGCCCCGACGTTCACCTCGTCTATCGCGCCACCTCCATTCCCACAACGTCGTCTTCAGCAGCCCCATTGGAACCGCAGCACCCTCACTGAATCCTCGGATGAAGCCGAGTCTTAATTGGCGCTGCCAAAGAGGTTCTACACTTGTCGCTGCATTTTCTCCTTGATTCAATCTCACGCAGCTGCCGGTGCTCGATCCCAAGCTGCCATGGCACGTCTCCGTCGACGACAGCATCACTGGTGACTTCCTCCATAGTCTCTCTCCCCGCATGGCATTGCTCCATCGGAGGCGGCGGCCACACCAGCAGGAGCTGCTACTGCTACTGCTCCAGCTGTCGTTTGCGCTGCTGCTGCTCCGGCTCTAGCTCAGGTTGCTGCTCTGCTCTTGCTGTCGGTCGCGTTGCTACTTTGCTCTTGCTCTCGATTGGGCTGTTGCTCTGCTCTGTTCTTGCTCTCACTGGTGCTGCTGCCGCTGCTACATGACCTACCGCAGCTACATGAGTTGCTACTCTAGCTCTCGCTCGTGCCGCTGCTTCGGGCGTGGCTACTGCTCCGGCTGCTCTCTGCTAGTGTGTTCCCCACGCAAGCGGCTACTGTTTTAGATCACTGCTTCTTTGCTACTAGTGCTCGAGTGGCCTAAACTACTAGTGCAGTGCTCTGCTACTAGTGCAATAAGTGTCGAGAGTAAAATTCAGCTTCGACAGTAAAATTCAGTTTCTCTAGTTAAGTTCAGAGTCAACAGTTTTTACATCATCTGCTGGAGCGCCCGCGGCGCGGGTGATGCATTTTACATCAAACACTTTTTGGTGATGCATTTTACATCATCTATTGCGAATGCTATTAGAATCCAAATTCAGAGTAACGTTGTCTGTCTTGTCCTGCTGCAGCCTCACCGTCATACACCTCACTGGAGCTGCTCAAACGACAGAACCGTCCATCATAGTGGAGCAGTACACTCGGCGCTATCTTCAGACGCCTCAGAACTCCTTCCCCGCCTCCGACACCCACATCAGCCGCAGCATCCTCAGCGAGCCAACCAATGATGCTCAGGTGGTTTCGCCTAAGAGGTTGTACACTCATTGCATCGCTTTTTTACTCTACATTCCCGTTGATCCCTTAGGGCTCCTTTGGTTGAAAGCAGTGGCTAATCTAGAAAGAAATGTTGGGTGGTCTCAAAGTTAACAGGGAGAAAACTAAATGCTATTTTGGACCACAATTTGAATCGGTGTACAAGATATCCATTATCTCATAATCATGTCGACCAAATAAGCTCACAAAATTTTAGATTACAATGGGTACATCTACTATTACTGAATTGTTTGTGGTTTTCGATGATGTAGTTTTTATTTCTGCGTGTTGGAGTTGTGCGTCTGTAGATGGGCCTGGGATTTGAGCAAGTTGGGTGGGTCCAAAATAGTAGTTGTACAAAAACATTTTCGAGGGCAGGTTTCAGCCTGTTGAAGACTTCCTACTAAAATCGCCACTCGCTCAAAGAAAACTTGAAGGAAAACATAGGAATTGGGAAGTTTCCTATGGTACTACTATTCATGCATTTGGTTAGAAGGAATGGAGAAAAGCAAAACTGGAGGAACTTTTTTCATTTGTTGTCTCTTTCAAAGAAATAACGAATGAATTTTAGTATCCTCTTGGACCTCTTTTTCAAATTCCTATGCATGAAGAACAAGACTAAGTGCATTAGTGGCATAATAAGATTCTAACTTTACATTTTCATGTGGTTCGAGTTCAATTTGACCATATTTCTTTGCATTCCTGGGTCCTTCCAATTCCTGTGAACCAAACACCCAGGTTGGCAAAAATCATTTGTTTGCAAATGCTCTATTTTGCACGTGCATTCCTATCCCTGCGTTTTTAGAATCCTTCAATTTAAAGGACCCCTTACAGATTTACTTCTTTTACAGATAGGTGTCAAAGAAAACTATGTGTGGTTTGTACCGCTCCTGCGATGCCGTCGTCCAGCCCACCAGAGATGCTCCATTGACGGAACCATCCACCGCAGCAGAGATCCCCCTCCAGACCGTCTCCCGCCGCCTCAGATCTTCTTCCCCACTGTCGTCAGCCACCCCAATTGCATTACCATCATCAACTGAGTAGATAAACCTGAGGACTACACGGTTCCAAAGGGAGGTCGCACTTTTCGTGCCTGCTTACGTTATGCATCGCTTAATATTACCTACTACTTTATCATCATGTTCACCTCTTAGACTTTGAGCCAAGTCCAAACTAATGTTCAAACCTTAGTTTTAAAATGTTTGTGCGGCACATATCGAGGCAGCAACGAATAGTCTCTCTGTCTACTATCTAGATCATCTCGGGTATTCTATGTGGTTGATGTTGGGTGGGCAACAAACAGTAATGGAGCCATGAGCTATCTTTTTTAACTGAAGCTATCATCTGCCTGCTATCATTAGTTTTAGATCTATCCAATGGTTGCTACCGTCACCACTGATTGCTACCGTTAGTCCGGATTTCTGCATGCACCCCTTAGGAACTTACATAATCTTGACTATGTTTTTTATTATGCATGTTAGTTATTGTACACAATCGTACCAAACATGTAGAGAAAAAGAGAAGAGCGTTGCATGGGAATATAATGTCATGCAGACGACGCTCCATGTTGGGCACAGTTGCAGCCCCCCTCCCCCCATTCCAGATTGTAATCAAGAGGAAGGTAATTGTTTAGAGTGGGATTCAGAGGGAGCAGACCACTCTTATTTACCCCCTGAGGTGTTTGCTCTAACTTGGCATGCTGATGTAGGTCATATCATGCATACGGCGCCTTGCATTGCTTACTTTGTACATCATATATGTCATCTTCTTAGTTTAGACATACTCTGTGTGAATGCCACCTGTTTTGTTTCTATATCATATATGCGGATTATGCAATGTCATCTTGTTTAGCGAGGCATCACATATGTGAATTATGTAATGCCTTCCTATTTAGCCACTCATCATATATGTGAATTATATCATGCCACACTGTTTTTTCATCACGTATTCCATTTGTTGATAATGTTTGTACGTTCATCTACTCTTCCTATGCATCAGCCATTTGAGTCGGTGATGGAAAAATCTGGAGTGAAAACAGGGTCTTCAGAGCGGTCAGTGCTACCTGTTGAAGCAGATATCTTGCTAGTTACAGATAGCTCCTTAGAGGAGGATTCAGAGACAGATGACCAGTCCTATTCCCACCCCCCCACCCCCCGCCCCAAGGTGTATGCTCTAACTTGGCATGGTTATATTGCTCATTATCATGTATATGGTGTCTTGCATTGCTATGTCATCTTCTTAGTTTAGACATGCTTTGTGTGAATGCCACCCGATTAATTTCTATATCATATATGTGAATTATGCAATGCCATCTTGTTTAGCTAGGCATTATATATGTGAATTATGCAATGCCATCCTATTTAGCCAGGCATTGTATATGTGAATTATGTCAAGCCATCCTATTTTTTGTTACGTATTCCATTGGTCGACAATGTTTGTATATTGAACTACTCTTCCTGTGCATCAGCCATTTGAGTTGGTGATGGAAAAATCTGGAGTGAAAACAAGGTCTTCATAGCACACAATGCTACCTGCTGAAGCAGATATCTCGCTGGTTACAGATATGTCCTTCGAGGAGGATTCAAAGACAGATGACCAGTCCTATTTCGCCCCTCAGGTGTATGCTCTAATTTGGGACGGTTATATTTCTCATATCATGCATATGGTGTCTTGCATTGCTTAGTTTAGAAATCATATAGACAATTTCAGTGCCATCTTCTTAGTTTAGAGATCATATATGCGAATGCTAGCTGGTTAGTATATCAATCATATATGTGAATTATATCATGCCATCATGTATACTTAGACAACATGTATGTGAATTATTTCATGTGAACCTATTTAATAAAGACATCATATAGTTATGTGATGTCATTATTAAATAGATAGTCATCATATGTTGAATTATGTCATTCTATCATGTTTAGTTATCCACCATATATTTGAAACTGTCTCATGCTATCATGTTTAGTTAACCATCATATATGTGAAATTGTGTCATGCTGTCCTATTTATTTAGACAACATATATGTGAATTACCGCATCTGTCTATCATACAATGTCTGTACATTCAAATACTTTTCTTTTTTATCAGCCAATTGAATTTGAGGGGGTGATGGCAGGTATCTAAGGGTGTAAAAACACAGTCATCAGGAAAGACAGAGCTACCCGATGCATATAGAACCACGCTTGTACTTGCCCAAGAACTAGCCCCACGACACATAACCCAGACTCTCACAGATTGTACCCCTACCCCCATTGGAAAGAGAACCAGCTACCCTCATCTAACCCCAATCCTAGAAGATAGTAACACAGTTCCAGTTGACACAACACCATCTCCATCACAAAGCACCCAAACACGAGTAGTTAGTAAGGCCACTGCAGTGCCCAAAGCACGAGGACCACCACTGCGAACCCCAACTGAACGCTCAAAGTAGAAGAACAACTGTTCTCAGGTCAGATTCTGTAGCTATGGTGCATACTCCTTTGCTCTTGCATCACTATATTTACTCATCCCAACTAATTTCAAATTTGAAGGATCCGATCGGAACCCCAATGGCGCAACAGGTATGTTTTAAGCCTTTTTCTTTAACTGGTTTGCTGTTGTAGCTTCTTGCTCTATGTTGATTTCAGTTTCAATTGTATAAACAGTTATGTTCTCATGTCATGCACATTAGAAGTGTTGTTACTGTTGTGTAGTTTACCACACTTATATTTCGTCTATGCTGCTTTGTCTTAAATATATAAGATTTGAACTATGTCTCTATATAGATTTGGCAACATAAACTAGGATGATATAGACAATACAATGACCATAGTACATAGATATATGTTTGTTTCATGTTATTATGTAATCCCTCCATTTCTAAATAGAAGTCCTGTTGAAGATTTTAATAAATACTACATACGGATGTTTGTAGACATATTTTAGAGTGTAGATTCATTCATTTTGCTCCGTATGTAGTCGATATTGGAATATCTAAAAAGACATAAATTTAGGAACGGAGGGAGTACTTATACGTCCATTTTGCATCATGTTTTTATATTGATATTTATTGCATTATGAACTGTTATTTCACATTGTGATACAATTCTTATGCCTTTCCTCTCTTATTTTGCAAGTTTCAGTTAAAGAGGGAGTTGCCAGCAGCTGGAATTCTGGATCGAAAAGGGCTATATCGGAGGCATTTTTCTGAACATCTCCAAATGAGATGAAAATTGAAGGAGAATTATATAGGAATATATTAAAATTATTGGTGAAAGAATTATCAGAAGGGGACCGACCAAGAGGCGACAAGCCTGGGGGGCGCGCCCCCTGAGCTTGTGGCGCACCTGGCAGACCTTCGGGGCTCATCTTCTCCTATATGATGCCATTTACCCTAGAAAAAATCAGAAGAAGGGTTTCAGGATGAAGTGCCGCCGTCTCGAGGCGGAACCTGGGCAGGAGCACTTTTGCTCTCCGGTGGAGAGATTCCGCCGGGGAAACTTCCCTCTGGGAGGGGGAAATCGAAGCCATCGTCATCACCAACGATCCTCTCATCGTGGGAGGACCAATCTTCATCAACATCTTCACCAGCACCATCTCATCTCAAACCCTAGTTCATCTCTTGTATTCAACCTTTCTCTCAAAACCTCAGATTGGTACCTCTGGGTTGCTAGTAGTGTTGATTACATCTCGTAGTTGATGCTTGTTGGTTTATTTGGTGGAAGATTATATGTTCCGATCCTTGATGTTATTCAATACCCCTCTGATCTTGAGCATGAATGTGATTTGTGAGTAGTTACGTTTGTTCTTGAGGACATGGGAGAAGTCTTGTCATAAGTAATCATGTGAATTTGGTATTCATTCGATATTTTGATGATATGTATGTTGTTGCTTCCTTTAGTGGTGTCGTGTGAACGTCGACTACATGACACTTCACCATCTTTGGGCCTAAGGGAAGGCATTGTGGAGTAGTTATTAGATGTCCATATGTTTCATGCTATGGTTAGATTTATCTTAATTCTTCTTTCGTAGTTGCAGATGCTTGCGAGAGGGGGTAATCATAAGTGGGAGGCTTGTTCAAGTAAGAACATCACCCAAGCACCGGTCCACCCACATATCAAATTATCAAAGTAACAAACACGAATCAAACAAACATGATGAAAGTGACTAGATGAAATTCTCATGCGTTCTCAAGAATGCTTTGCTTATTATAAGAGACCGTTCCGGCCTGTCCTTTGCTACAAAAAGGATTGGGCTACCCTGCTGCATCTTTGTTACCATTACTACAATTTGCTCATTACAAATCATCTTACTATCAAACTATCTGTCATCGACAATTTTAGTGCCTACAGATAATACCATGCTGAAAACCGCTTGTCATTTCCTTCTGCTCCTCATTGGGTTCGACACTCTTACTTATCAAAAGCACTACGATTGATCCCCTATACTTATGTGTCATCAAGACTCTTTTCTGGCGCCGTTGCCGGGGAGTAAACCACATTTGGTGAGTGGAATATGGTAAGGAAACATTTATATTGCGTGCTGAAATTTACCGTCGCTTCTTACTATGGAAAACAATCCTTTGAGGGGTTTGTTCGGGGTATCTTCACCTCAACCAGAAGCACAAAGATTTGCTCCTAAACCTGCTGCACCTACTAATAATACTTATTATGAGATTACTTCGGGTATGATAGACAAACTACTAGCTAATCCTTATGCAAGAGATGGAACAGTGCACCCAGATATGCACCTAATCTATGTGGATGAAGTTTGTGGATTATTTAAGCTTGCAGGTCTTCCCGGAGATGAAGTTAAGATGAAGGTTTTCCCTTTATCTTTAAAGCGAAAGGCATTGACATGGCTATGTGATGATATTGGAGCTTGGGATTGGAACCGATTGAGATTGGAATTTCGTCAGAAGTTTTATCCTATGCATCTGGTTCATCGTGATCGGAATTATATATATAATTTTTGGCCTCGTGAACAAGAAAGTATGGCTTAAGCTTGGGGGAGTCTTAAGTACGTGGTGTACACATGCCCCAATCATGATCTCTCAAGAGAAATTATCCTACAGAATTTTTATGCTCGGCTTTCTCATGATGATCTAATCATGCTCGATTATTCTTCAACTGGTTCCTTTATGAAGAAAAGTATTGAATTTAGATGGGATCTTACGGAGAGAATTAAACACAACTTTGAAGACTATTGAATTCAAATGGGATCTATTGGAAATAATTAAACGCAACTCTGAAGATTGGGAGCTCGACGAAGGTAAGGAGTCAGGTATGAACCTTAAGTTTGATCGTGTTAAATCTTTTATGGATACCGATGCTTTTCGTAAGTTTAGCACTAAATATAGACTTGACTCTGAGATAGTAGCTTCCTTTTGTGAATCATTTGCTATTCTCTTTGATCTCCCTAAGGAGAAGTGGTTTAAATGTCATCCTCCTATTAAAGAAAAGATTGAGGAACCTGTTATAGTTAAAGATGAAACTATCATTTACAATGTTGATCTAATTGTGCCTACTGCTTATATTGAGAAACCACCTTTTCCTGTTAGGATAAAGGAGCATGCTAAAGTTTCAATCATGGTTAACAAAATTAATATTTCTATTTCTCAAAGAATTAATACTGATGCACCTAGTCCTCCTAAAAAGAAAAAGAATGATGATAGGACTTTGCATGCTTCTAGTGAACCTACAGTAGACACACCTAAAAATCCAAATGATATTTCTATTTCTGATGCTGAAACACAATCTGGTGATGAACATGAACCTAATAATAATGATAATAGTGATGTTCATGTTGATGCTCAACCAAGTAATGATAATGATGTAGAGATAGAACCTGCTGTTGATCTTGATAACCCACAACCTAAGAATAAAAGATATGATAAGAGAGACTTCATTGCTAGAAAACATGGTAAAGAAAGGGAACCTTGGGTTAAGAAACGCATGCCCTTTCCTCCTAAAGCTTCAAAGAATAAGGATGATGAATAATTTGAGCACTTTGTTGAAATGCTTAGACCTGTCTTTTTGCGCTTGTGTTTGACTGATATTTTGAAAATGTCTCCTTATGCTAAATATATGAAAGATATTGTTACAAATAAAAGAAAGATACCAGAAGCTGAAATTTCCACCATGCTTGCTAATTATACATTTAAAGGTGAAATACCAAAGAAACTAGGAGATCCACGAATACCAACTATACCATGCTCCATTAAAAGAAACTATGTTAAAACTGCCTTATGTGATCTAGGAGCCGGTGTTAGTGTTATACCTTTCTCTTTGTATCGTAGACTTGAGTTGAATAAGTTGACACCCAATGAAATCTCTTTGCAAATGGCTGATAAATCAACTGCTATACCCATCTGTATTTGTGAGGATGGGCCCGTCGTAGTTGCAAATGTTACTATCTTAACTGACTTTGTTATTCTTGATATACCCGAGGACGACAGTATGTCGATCATCCTTGGTATACCCTTTTTGAACACTGCAGGGGCTGTTATTGATTGCAACAAAGGCAATGTCACTTTTCATGTTAATGGTAATGAGCATACGGTACACTTTCCGAAGAAACAACCTCAAGTGAATAATATCAATTCTATTGGGAAAATTTCAACAATTACTATTGGAGGTTTTGAATTCCCTATTCCTACTGTCAAAAAGAAATATGAAATTCTTATTGTTGGGGACATGCATATCCCCATTGAGGTAACCTAGTGATGTACAAAGATTCTCCGGTTTCATGTCATTCGGAAGAAGTTTGTTAATAAGACTTGATCAACCATATTAATAGATTACTTTTGACGAGCATGTGATGGATGAATTTAGTAAACACAACTTTCTGTACCTACCTTTTACTTTATGTTATTTAGAGTTAATAAAGTAGAAATGCTATTATTTTTACTGTTTTCTGAATTATCCGTGCAATAAAAAATGACCAGAAAATAAAAGTTCTCCAAATGCCCTAAAAAATTATATGATTTTTTCTAGAATATTTGAAAAAAATTGGCACTAAACACACCCCAGGGGGTGCACCTGTGAGCCACAAGCTCACAGGGCGCGCCCACCCCCTGGGCGTACCATGCAGGCTTGTGGGGCCCATGTAGGCCCCCTCACTTATTCCAGACACCCATGCTCTTATTCTTCCTCCAGAAAAAATCACAAACTTGCTCAAACCCATGTTCTTGCTCATCTTGCTACCATTTTCGATCTCCTTGCTTGGAGCTCCGTTTCCAAAACTGTTTTAGGGTATTGTTCATCGGTATCTGACTCCTCCATTGGTCCAGTTAGTTTTTGCTATAGTGCTTTATATATTGCAAATTTTTGCTGCTGTGGTGACCATATTCTTGAGCTTGCATGTCAAATTTATATGGTTCAAAGTAGTTTTGTTGCATGATATGGCTTCTAGACACTTGTAGGAGTAGTTTCTATCAATTTTGTTGAGTTTGGTTCACTTTTATTTTGAGTCACTAAAATTTTTAGGAATTTTTAGAGAAAAAGAGAACCATGAGGAGGTGGTTAAGGGGCTCATCTAGCCGAGATTCGGAGGATACTCCAAAGAAAAAGCCCAAGTACAATCTTCCATGTGCAGCGGAAGTTCGGCCGTGTGAGTGGCCAAGTGACATATTCTTGAAGGAGGCGGGAATATATCAGGATTTCTATTATTTGGCGGACAATGCCGGCATCGTCCCCTTCCTCCAAGATAAGTGCGATGAATACCTCCTATTCACTATTTCCTTCGTGCAAAATTTTCGCTTTCATTCGAGGAAGGAACCTCCCATGGTAGAATTTCACTTGTATGATGTGCCTAAGGAAATGACATTATATGATTTTTGCAATATTTGCAAAATACCTTATGAGGGCCTTATAAGTGAGCCACGTCCTAGAGACATGGAGGACTTCATTTTTTAAACTACTGTTGGGGAAGAGAGAGGAGTGTCAGAAGCGAGAGTAGCGAGTTTACATTTCCCCGTTTTATGTTACTATGCATTATTTGCCGGGAGATGTCTGATTGGTCGTGGGGAGAGTGGAGGCCTTAGTGCACCTGACCTTGCTATTTTGCACCATGCTTTATATGCTGATAGAACTTTTAGTTTGGGCACCATGGTTGCTTGACGGTTACACACAAACCGTTCGAAGGGTAGTATTTTTGGTGGTGTCTATGCCTCCTGCCTCGCAGCACATTTTTAGATTCCTATTAGGCATGATGAGGTGGAGGAGATGTTGCTACCCACTAAATATTTGGATTATGCACTTTATTGACAAATACAAGCAAAAGCTACTCCTCTAGAACTTAGTATTCAGCCAGGGCACTCGTGAGATTATTACTTTGCCTCCATCGTCTTTGTTCGATCTTTATTCAGGCAGGTACACTATTATGTTCGACGACATCTACAAATACTGGGGTCTTACACAACCCCCGGTACCTGAGCCAGCACCTCCACCTGAGCCATACCCGGAGCCTGTTTACCAATGGGAGCCATAGGATCTCGCCAACCAGTGGAACCCTCAGGATCCTGCGCAGTATCCAGGAGAGGGTTAGTACGAGCCGTGGCCCTAGACCAACTTAGGCCAAAATCCTAAGCTTGGGGGAGTATGTATCTCTTACCGACATTACATTCATGCAGCACACATTCATTCCAGTTGTCGGTTATCATCCTTTTTCATTGTATAATCCATGTTAGTTTATTTTTCTCGCTTTCTTCTTGCGTGTTTGAAAAACTTTGATAAAATCCAAAAATATTTCTCGTTTCTATTTAGTTTTTCTTTCCAGTTAATGTAGTTGTAGTATTAAAAGAAAACCCAAAAATATTTCTCGTTCTTCTTTTTCTTGTTGGGAGCTTTCCCGTGTAAATAGTTTTTCTCGTTTTCATTTTTCTTTCGTTAATTTGCTTTCTTCAAGAGAAAAACAAAAACCCCAAAAACATTTCAGTGTGTTTCTTTGAAATTCTTTTATTTTCTTTGGGTCGTAAGGAGAAGACCACGATGAAAATATTGAGTGGCTCTCACATGCATTACTGTTGATCTAACAAAGCGCATGTATTACCTTGTCTTCTCCTTTGAATAAATGTTTACAAATTCCAGCTTAGTCCACAACACGTGCACTCTTATTATTCACATCGTTCGGTCGTGCAAGTGAAAGGCAATAATGACGAGATTTGATGAAATGATTGAGATGAAGAAAAGCTGGTATGAACTCGACCTATTTTGTTTTTGTAAATATGATTAGCTCATCGTTCTTAATTCAGCCTATTATGAATGAAACATGTTTGTAATGACAATTAGCGATAATAGTTATTCATCCCATTCTTAATTAGCTAGGAGTGGATAATGGTTTATCTTGTGTGCCAACATGCATTTAAAATGGTTATGATGTAGTATGATAGGATGGTATCTTCCTCTGAATGATTCAAGTGGCTTGACTTGGTGCATGTTCACGCATGTAGTTGAATCAAAACCAACATAGCCTCCCCGATATTTATGTTCATGGTGATTTATATCCTACACATGCTTGCATTCAATGTTGATTAATATCAATGCATGTTTATGACCGTTGTCGCTCTCTAGTTGGTCGCTCCTCAATCTTTTTGCTAGCCTTCACTTGTACTAAGCGGGGATACTGCTTGTGCATCCACTTCCTTAAATCCAAAGTTATGCCATATGATTCCACCATACCTACCTATATATGGTATTTACCTGCCGTTCCAAGTAAATTTGTATGGGCCAAACTCTAAATCTTCAAATAATAATATGTTTTGTATGCCCGAATCGCTCATGTAGCGATAAGGGGCTGCCAGTATCTTCCATGCTAGGTGGGTTATTCTCATGATGAGTGTTTATTCACTTGTCATTCATGAGAAAGTGGCTGGTAATTGGGATGCCCAGTTCCATAATCAAAATCAAATCAAAATATAATAATAATGAAACAAAACTCCCCCGGATTGTTGTTGGTATGGAGGGTACCCGAGGATTCGGCTGGCCATGGCTTGTGTTTGTTGGTGGAGGGGGAGTAAAATTTTACCATTCTATTTGGGAACCGCCTATAATGTGTCTAGCATGGAAGATAGTGAGATCTCTCAGTTGTTATGTTGACAATGAAAGCATACCTCTCAAAATTATACTCATCTCTGTTTTAAAAGCTTCGAGCTCTGGTACCTCTGCAAATCCCTGCTTCCCACTGTGAAGGGCCTATCCATTTACTTTTATTGTTGAGTCATCATCTTCTTATAAAAGCACCAGCTGGAGTGCACTTCTGTCATTTACATGCTTTGTTTTTAATTGATGTTGAGTATGACTATGACTGGATCTCTTTTGCCATGAATTATAATGTCTAGTCAGTGCTTGATCTTCAGGGGTGCTCTGCATTTATGTTTTGCGGTCTCAGAAAGGGCTAGCAAGATACCAGTATATCATATTCTATCATGATTGTTTTAAAAAAGTGTTGTCATCCGAGATATCTTATTATTGCTCGCTAGTTAGTTATTCTATTGATATGAGTAAATGTGAGACCTAAATGTTATTGTGAATGTGGTTAGTTCATAATCTTTGCTGAAAACCAGAACATTGGTTAGTCATATTTGCAACAACAAGATCAAACAGAGTTTGTAAAAAAAATTCTTTGTCACTTTCAGTTTGGCAACTGAATTGCTTGAGGACAAGCAATGGGTTAAGCTTGGGGGAGTTGATATGTCTCCATCGTATTTGCTTTTCCAAACTCGTTTGCCCTTGTTTTAGACTCTAATTTGCATGATTTGAATGGAACTAACCCGGACTGACGTAGTTTTCAGCAGAATTGCCATGGTGTTATTTTCGTGCAGAAATCAAAGTTCTCGGATTGACCTGGAAATTTACGGAATTTTTGTGGAATATATAAAAAAATACTGGCGGAAAAGGATACCAGAGGGGGGCCTCCCAGGAGCCACAAGCTCTGGGGGCGCACCTTCCAGGCTTGTGGGCCCCCTGGAGCTCCAGCAATCCTAAGTCCAACTCCATATATACCTATTCGCGGAGAAAAAAATCAGGGAGAAGGATTCACTTCGTTTTACAATACGGAGCCGCCACCACCTCCTGTTCTTCATCGGGAGGGCTGAAGGAAATATGCCCTAGAGGCAATAATAAAGTTGTTATTTTATATTTCCTTATTCATGATAAAGGTTTATTATTCATGCTAGAATTGTATTGATCGGAAACTTAAATACATGTGTGAATACATAAACAAATACCATGTCCCTAGTAAGCCTCTACTAGACTAGCTCGTTGATCAAAGATGGTTAAGGTTTCCTAACCATAGACATGTGTTGTCATTTGATAACGGGATCACATCATTAGGAGAATCATGTGATGGACAAAACTCATCCGTTAGCTTAGCATGATTATTCTTCAGTTCTATTGCTATTGCTTTCTACATGTTAAATACATATTCCTTCGACTATGAGATTATGCAACTCCCAGATACCGGAGGAATGCCTTGTGTGCTATCAAACATCACAACGTAACTAGGTGATTATAAAGATGCTCTACAGGTATCTCCGAAGGTGTTTGTTGAGTTGGCATAGATCGAGATTAGGATTTGTCACTCCGAGTATCGGAGAGGTATCTCTGGGCCCTCTCGGTAATACACATCATAAGCTTGCAAGCAAACGACTAAGGAGTTAGTCACGAGGTGATGTATTACAGAACGAGTAAAGAGACTTGCCGGTAAAGAGATTGAACTAGGTATGAAGATACCGACGATCGAATCTCGGGCAAGTAACATACCAATAGACAAAGGGAATTACGTGTGTTGTCATAACGGTTCGACCGATAAAGATCTTCATAGAATATGTAGGAGCCAATATGGGCATCCAGGTTCCGCTATTGGTTATTGACCGGAGAGGTGTCTCTGTCATGTCTACATAATTCTCGAACCCGTAGGGTCCGCACGCTTAACGTTCGATGACAATATAGTATTATATGAGTTATGTGATTTGGTGACCGAATGTTGTTCGGAGTCCCGGATTAGATCACGGACATGATGAGGAGTCTCGAAATGGTCTAGAGGTAAAGATTCATATATAGGACGATAGTATTCGGACACCGGAAGTGTTTCGGGGGGTACCGGGTACTTATCGGGTCACCGGAAGGGGTTCCAGGCACCCCGGCAAAAGTTATGGGCCTTATGGGCCAAGAGAGGAAACGCACCAGCCACAAGGGGCTGGTGCGCCCCCCATAGCAGGCTGTCCTAAGGAGGAGAAGGAAAGGGGGAAGGGAAAGGAAAGTGTGGATTAGTATTCCCACTTCCTTCCCCCCCCCCTCTATGTGGTGCGCCTGGCTGCCTACCCTCCCCCTTCCGCCCCCCCCCCCCCTATGTGGTGTGCCAGGCTGCCTACCCTCCCCTCCCACCTATATATATGTGGGAGGGGGCACCTAGCACACCCCAGATCAATTTTTAGCCGTGTGCGGCGCCCCCCCCCCCCCCCCCCCCTCCACCTTTTACACCCCCGTCCATATTTTCATAGTGCTTAGGCGAAGCCCTGCGGAGATCAGTTCACCATCACCGTCACCACGCTGTCATGCTGACGGAACTCATCTACTACCTTGCTGTCTTGCTGGATCAAGAAGGTGGAGGACGTCACCGAGCTGAACGTGTGCTGAACGCGGAGGTGCCGTACGTTCGGTACTAGATCGGTTGGATCGCGAAGAAAGTTCGACTACATCAACCGCGTTGTGAAACGCTTCCGCTTACGGTCTACGAGGGTACGTAGACACACTCTCCCCTCTCGTTGCTATGCATCTCCTTGATAGATCTTGCGTGTGCGTAGAATATTTTTGTTTTCCATGCAACGTTTCCCAACAGTGGTATCAGAGTAAGGTCTATGCGTAGATGATATGCACGAGTAGAACACAAAGAGTTGCGGGTGGTGATAGTCATACTGCTTACCACCAACGTCTTATTTTGATTCAGCAGTATCATGGGATGAAGCAGCCCGAACCAACCTTACATGTCCACGCACATGAGACCGGTTCCACCGACACACATGCAACTAGTTTTGCATAAAGGTGGCTGGCGGGTGTCTGTTTCTCCTACTTTAGTTGAATCAAATTTGACTGCGGTCCATCCTTGAAGAAGGTTAAAACAGCAAACTTGATGAATCACCGTTGTGGTTTTTGCCGTAGGTAAGAACGGTTCTCGCTAGAAGCCCGTAGCAGCCACGTAAAACTTGCAACAACAAAGTACAGGACGTCTAACTTGTTTTTGCAGGGCATGTTGTGATGTGATATGGTCAAGACATGATATGATATTTGTTATTGTATGAGATGATCATGTTTTGTAAGTTATCAGCAACAGGCAGGAGCCTTATGGTTGTCTCTTTATTGTATGAAATGCAAACGCCATGTAATTGCTTTACTTTATCACTCTGCATTAGCAATAGTTGTAGAAGCAATAGTTGGCGAGACGACCATGACGCAACGATGGAGATCAAGGTGTCGAGCTGGTGATGATGGAGATCATGACGATGCTTTGGAGATGGAGATCAAAAGCACAAGATGATGATGGCCATATCATGTCACATATTTTGATTGCATGTGATCACTACTAGGGATAAGCCTAGCAGTAGCGCGGGTATTTGGTGTATCAGTAGCACGGGTACCCGCGCTACTGATACGGCGCTACAGCTAACATGTAGCAGTAGCGCGAGTCGGCCCATGCTACTGCTATACATGGGTAGCAGTAGCGAGCTTTGGAGCGACGCGCTAGTGCTAATAGCTGCAGTGCTTTTAATTAAGCCGCACTACTGGTAAGGGCGTGCTGCTGCTAACTTTATTCCCCTCGCTACTGCTAGTTTTATTAGTTTCTATTTTTTTCTGCATATTTGTTTTGTATTTTAACAAGCTTTATACAATAATCTTTAGCATATCATACACATACAAATGTAATCATAGCATATACATACAAATAGTCTCATCAAATCATGTCATCATCATAATCATCATCCAACACAAAGTGGTCTCTCATCATCATCTCGAAAATAGCGATACAAGTCCCGAATACTTGCAACTACATCGTCTTCCATCTAAACAATGATATACGCGAGAAGAGCTATCACTGTGAGTGAGAGCAGAACTATGCAGTACATGAGGCGGCGGTTATGAGTCCTCACTCGCGCTAGCATGAACCTCAAGTAACTAGCTTCTGCTTCTTGTCTGCTTTTGAAGCCTTTATGGCTGGCGCCCGAGACCCCCTCCACTTGCGCCTGACACTCAGGCCACTCGTCGTACACTCCCGGAACCTTCCCTTTGTACACGACATAGCACTGCTTATTCGCCATCAAGAATCTAGGTACCTGTTAGAGATGCATCTTCATCAAGAGAATGTACAATCATA
Organism: Thinopyrum elongatum; assembly: GCA_011799875.1. NCBI lineage: Eukaryota > Viridiplantae > Streptophyta > Magnoliopsida > Poales > Poaceae > Thinopyrum > Thinopyrum elongatum. The sequence goes on from CM022297.1 coordinate 427,437,830, forward strand.
TGCAACAAAATATACTCGAGCAACACGAAAAAGAAAGGGTTAGCAACTAGATGCAACATATAGTAAACATATAAATAATCAACACAGTTTCATCATACGCAAACTAATTAACTAGAGGTACGCAGGTCATCGTACCCAAACTAACAAAGTAGCGTTACGCAAGTTCGGCAGGGACCGTGGACATCACAAAGTTTCAGCGCTACAGAAACTATACAAGTTCAACCGACACATATCATCATCATCGGCATCGTAAATCACTAGAAGTTCCATCCTTCCATATCATCGAGGATGCACCCTAGCTTCTTGAATGGCGTGAGGTCCTGACGTTGCATGCCTATGCGAGTTCGGACGTCAGCTCGCGATATAGGGCCGTGGTGGAACATCCCCTTCTCTTCGATGACTTCTTTCATGATGATCGTCGCAATGTCCCTCTGGATGCGAAAGAAGTCATCTCTAAGTTTATAATCCGCTGCCAGCTGTAGCAACTCATTTTCTCCTCGGCTGCTTTTTTCGCGTCCTCGGCTGCTTTTTTCTCGAACGCAAGCTTCACCTTCTCATCGATGTCTGCCTGACTAAACTTCTTTTTCTGCTTCTTGGCCTCCGGGCCCTCATTGTAAAAGACCTTCCATGTGGCGCCGTCTCCGGCATCGTGCACACGTCCATATTGCGGCCGCTGGTCCAAAGGGAGTCCCTTTAGTTCGTTCAAGGCCCGGTTGAGAGGGGTGACCCACTTGGGCCTCATCGACGAAGACTGGCTTTCGGCTGCAAGCTGTTGTTGCTTCTCCTGCAGAAGGAACGTGAACCGTTTACGAATGTGTAGTCGACTTGATCAGAAGCTAAATATAAGGTGGTAAAAGAATAATTACCAGTATTCTAATCAATTTCCTCGTGATCGGGTCCATGTAAAAAACCTTCTTTTCCTTGTCCCACTTGTAGCGGGCCCTGATGAAGTCACGCTCCAAGGGGTTGGTGAACTTCGCAAAGGGGTCTGGGAGACCCGCGGCTTCACGTTCCGCGTCCTCCTTATCCCATATGGGCCTTTTGCCAAGGTAGCCACGGCTTCCGAGGCGTTGGTTCCCCGTGTTCCTTTGCTGAAGGCTCTTGAATTTCGCAGCCTTAGCCTTGGCTGTCTCGGTAGCGCATGTGTCCTTGAACTTTTGGAACTCCTCCTCCGTAAGTGTCGGATTTTCCTCCAGAATCTTGGACAGGGGTTCCTCAGCCTCAATAGCTCATTTCACCCTCCCTTTCCAGGAGGCCAAATCATTGCTGAACATGCCCATGGCGTGATTGTTAATCTTTTTCATCTTCGGACCATCCCACGGTTGTTATATGCTATCATCCCAGTCGGGGAACTTGAATCTTTTGTGCAACTTCGTCAGGAGCAACTGCCTCAAATGTTCTTTACTCCTTAAGTCATCATCGTTGATGCTCGCGCATTCCCGTAGGATGCATCCTACTTGGTTCCCATAGCACTTGCGAGGTTCTTCCGGCTCTAATGGCTCAAACTTGCCAGGGGCCATCTTTGTGATCACCAGTCGTCCAATGCCGAGTTTGTTAGGTTTTCGTATCCTCTGCTTCTTCTGCTTCTTCTTTTCGGTAGCGGCTTCGGCGCCGGTACCTTCCCCGTTGGTATCTTCCCCGCTGGTACCTTCCCCGCCGGTCTCGGCGCCGCCATCGGTGCCGGTGCCGTTGGTGTCGATGTCGGCGTCAGTACCATCATCGAGGCCGCTTTGCAAACCTTGACTGTGCTTAGCAGACAAAATGTCGAGGTACTGTTGTTCACCCTCATAATCCATCTCGTCTGCATCTTGGTCAGAAGGCCCGGTTTCTTCGTTGTTCGACATGTTTCCTATGATTAAGCCTCCTTGTTTATTTCTAAAACTATAATAAAATGAGAAATGACATAAAAAAAGGTCTATGGTTTGCCGGAATGCCATTTCATTCCCGTCGCAACAAATCCCGGCACTCGATATGCCTACTTTCTAGCACAAGTCATGCCAAAATTCACGGGAAATTTCGGCATGACCTTTGCTAAAAAGTGGACATATCGAGCGCCTGAAATTCACCGGAACGGAAATGAGTCAACATTCTGGCGAAACATAGGCCACTCGGATCATTTACCCTGCACATAACCATCATTTTCCAAATATCACATGTCCACTTCAAATATGTCCAAATCACATGTCCACATATCATATAGGGTTCATATAGCAACAATAGCTTTAACTAAAAAAAATCAAATAGCAACAATTCTGTTTTTCTTTAAATACCAATAAACATTCCTTGAATAAAATTTGATACCTAGCTAAATACCAAATTAACCAACTAGTTTGATACCTAGCTAAATTCATAACTAAATTTGATACCTAGGGTTCATAACTAAATTTGATAAATTCATCACCGCAAAATTCATAACTAGGGTTCATACCTAGCTAAATTCATAACTAAATTGATACCTAGCTAGGGTTCATAACTAAATTCATCACCGCAAAAAAAATAACTACCTACTACCCTAACTAAATAGATAACCTAATTAACCTACTGCCCTAACTAAATAGATAACCTAATTAACCTACTGCCCTAACTAAATAGATAACCTAATTAACCTACTACCCTAACTAAAACCTAAGTAAATTAACCGAAGAACCCTAGCTAGAACTCTAATGGCAGAGAGAGAGGAGCGGTGGGGGGCTTACAGAGGGTGCAGGGCAAGGAGGCAGGCCCAACGACGGCCGAGGTTGGGAGGGGAGGAAGCAGAGGAGGGAGGCGTAGCGCGTCGGGGTCAAGGCCGGGGCCGGGCGACGGCGACGGAGGTGTGCGGCGTCATGGTCGGGGCCGGGGCCGAGGGAGGAGGTGCGCGGCGTTGGGGTCGGGGTCGGGTGATGGCGAGGGAGGCGTGCGACGTCTGGGTCGGCGCTCGGGCTCCGGCGAGGGCAAGGGCAGGGGCGACGAGGGGGAGAAGAGAGTGGGGGAATTGGGGGAGGAAGGAGAGGCGGGAAGCCCGCGGGTGGGGGGGGGGGGGTGGGGGGTTAAGTCAACATAGCAGTAGCGCGTTTCCACAAAACGTGCTATAGCTAAGTTAGCTATAGCGCGTTTTACCAAACAGCGCTACTGCTATCACCAGTAGCTATAGCGCGTTTTACCAAACAGCGCTACGGATATCTAACATAGCTATAGTGCTTTTCCAGAAAGGCACTACTGGTTAGCAGTTTTCCTGTTTGTTTCCTTTATTTTCTTTTCCTTTTCTTTTCTTCTTTTTCTTTTCTTTTCCTTTTTTTTCGAGAGCAGGAACGAAGGGAAGGTGATACAATGTATATAACTAAGGCGATATATATTGCATCATTTGACGGTTAAGTATGTATACAAAATAGGAACATATATATATATTACATCATTTGACACATGCATAACGGTTAAGTGTGTACACAAAATAGGAACATATATATTACATCATTTGACCGATAACGGTTTCTCAGCTTCGACGTTTTCATTTTTGAGTGAGCTTCTTTCCCTTATTGTTCGTTGACGAATAATTGAGCCCCTCATTTTGACTTTTCCTTTCCCATGGAGTACGATCTTTCTTAGGTAATGTAGTATTGATTCTTCTTTTGACGTATACTTCATCGTCATCGTCATCTTCCCTCATTGGGTTGCCGTACTGGTCATAGTCTTCCTCGTTGGTGACTCCATCCATTCCAATGATGTTCCTTTTGCCTCTCCTCACGACAACACGGCTCGGGTTGCTCTGGTCGGTTATGAAGAAGCATTGTGTCACATGCTTAGCATGTACCCATGGCTCGTTTTTTGCGATGGCATTCACGGTAGCACTCTTGGCATCGGGTATAGTCATGGTAGTGAAATACCGGTTTTCTCTTTCGACATTCTGTGACGCCCCCGGCTCAGTCGTGCACTAATCATACACGCAAATGCACACGATCAAGCCTAAGGACTCACGGGAAGATATCACAACACAACTTTAAAACATAAATAAAGTCATACAAGCTTTATATTACAAGCCAGGGCCTCGAGGGCTCGAATACATAGCCCGATGGCATACAAGCATCAGCGGAAGCATCAGATATCTGAGTACAGATATTAAAAGAGAAACAGAAGGGCCTTTAGATAGGCGGGGCAAAAATAAAACACTACGATCGAAAGGCGCAGGCCTCCTGCCTGGGACCCTTCGATCCTACTCCTGGTCGTCGATCAACTCGTAGTAGTATCCACCCTCGGGGTAGTAGTAGCGATCGTCGGCGAGGGCAGCTGTATCCGGGGCTCCGTCATCTGGTTGCATCAAAAGGGGTATGGGGGAAAAAGAAAGCAAAGCAACCGTGAGTACTCATCCGACGTACTCAGCAAGCAAGGATCTACACTACATATGCAACATTATCAAAGGGAGGCTGTATATGTGGACTGGGCTGCAGAAATGCCAGAATAGAGAGAAGGCCTAGTCCTATCGAAGACTAGCATCTTCAGAGGTCTTGCAGCATTAGAAGAGTGTAGATTAGTACCGTATAAAGTAGTAGTATCGATAAGTCTCAACCTCACCCAGAGATCCTTTCTCGACTCCCTGCAAGAAAGCAATCCCAGAGCCATACAGTCATCAACCTCGTCCTGAGATCCCTTCTCGACTCCCTGCGAGAAGCAATCCCAGAGCCAAAGTATCCAATTTAATTGTATCGATCGGGATACAACTCCGAGTGTCCGTTACCGAGGATCCGGCTATGCATAGATTAGTTCTTCCCTGCAGGGGTGCACCAACTTACCCACCACGCTCGCTTAACTCCGGCCGGACACACTTTTCCGGGTCATGCCCGGCCTCGGCCAAACGACACACCGCAGCCCTACCTAGAGCTCAGCAGAGAGGTCCCTGCCGGTCTACATCCTAAGCACAAGGGGGTCTTGGGCCATCGCCCCTCGCCCTCCGGGTCGTTGCGCACATGGCTCAGATCCAAGCACCACCTCTGTCGTGAATAGCGCCAATCACTCCATGCCGCACTGCTGAACTGGACGTCTGACAGAGCTTTCGGCTGATGCATATGATGCAGAACGCCCATACTACGCCCCCGTGGTGGTTAGTGATATCGGGCCAGAGGCCCACTCGAATCAAATATCCAAATCGTTAGTACCTTGGGAGTGCGGTAACGAGTAGAGACTCATGATCGATGTGACCCCGTCGCCCCGTCTCGAGGACTTGCGGCAAGGGCCAAGAATGCCCGGCCACGCCTCGTATTCTCACTCGGGCACCATCCAGGTCAACCCGTCTCACAAAAGACTGTCAGGAACTCAGGTCCACCTCTACTGGGTGGTACCGCCTGTCCCTCCAGTCCTGCAGTTAAAGTAACTCCCTCGGGTCGCCCTCGGGGCCGACCCGTTTTTAACAGGGCGCAGGGGTAAAGTCACAGTAGCCGTGTGTCCATAACATCAAGGGAATCCGAGGTATCACCCTCGACGGATACCCACTTGATGTAATTGTCAAGGTGAACGTAGGAGGATTCACCCGCGATGGGTTCACACAAGATGTGTTGCACGACCGCATCGTTATCGGAAGTGGTGAAGGAGGAATCACCCTCGATGACCACGACCAAATAGCTACTCTACAGGGTTAACATCTGAAGTGCTACACGAGGTATCACCCTCGGCACTCGATAGTAACGCTGCAGTGTCGTTACAACTAAGGGGGTGAAGTGCGGTGCCGGGGCCTGTCTTCGATCCCGTCGATCGGGTCTTCTGATAATCCAGCAGGGCAGTCGGGACAAGTGGGGTCACTGATAGGTTTCTACCCAGCATATACTAAGCAGTCTAGGTTATGCAGGTAATTATCAATAGCAGGTTACAATAAACAGGCTATGCATCAAAATAGGTAAAGCAGCAGCAGCAGTAATTCTAATGCAAGCATGAGAAAATAGAATGGGCGATATCGGTATGCTCAAGGGGGGGCTTGCCTGGTTGCTTTGCGGCAAAGGCAAGGTCGTCAACGGTGGCGCCGGGCTCCGGAGCTGCGTCGGTACCAGGAACTACGTCGGGGTCTAACGAGAGAGAAGAGGGGGAGGAAACAGTAAATATAAAGCAAACAACAGCATGACATGACAATACGCAGTGCCGGGTGTGCCTTAACATACGGTTGCACGACAACGAGGAAGGGGGAATCCATCCGGGAATGTTTTCCCGGTTCCGGACAGTTGTCAGACAGATGATCGGAGGGGAACGGTTCCATGTTCGGGTAGCTAGGGACGCGTGACAGACGAACGGACCGCGCAACCGGATTCGTCTCGTCGTTCTGAGCAACTTTCATGTACAAAGTATTTTCATCCGAGGTACGGTTTATTTTATATTAATTTTCAGAGATTTAAACATTTTCTGAATTATTTTAAATCAGAAAATGTATTATTGCATCAGCATGATGTCATGCTGACATCAGCAGTCAACATGACTGTTGACTGGGTCAACCTGACAGGTGGGTCCCGCATGTCATGGGCTGTACACTAATTAACAGATTTGTAGTTTAATTAGCAGGTTAATTAGGTTTAATTAGTTAACTAACATAATTAATTAAGTTAATTAATTATTTATTTAATTTAATTATTGTTTTTTTAACGTTCTCAGGGGCGGGGCCCATCTGTCATAGGCCCATCTGGCCTTAACAGGGCGGGCGCTACGGGCGTGGATCTCGGGCGCTGCCGCAGCTCGAACGGGCGTTGGCCTACGGGGACGCACCCGACTGGGCGCGGCGGGGCATCGGCGAAAAGGGCGGTCGCGCGGTGGCGCGCGCTGGCTGCGGCAGCCAACGGTGACGGCGGGGTGAGGCGAGCGGCGGCGCGCGCGGGTCGGCAGAAACTGGGCGGAGGACGCTGCGGGCAGCGCCGACACGGGGCGTAGGGGATGAGGGAGGCAGGGGCGGAGTGGCTACAGGCGGCAGCCATGGCGGCGCACAGGTGGCTGCCGGAGACGGACGCGACGGAGGCCGAGGTCGGGCGCAGGTGCGCGCTGTGGGGGCTGTGGGCGTGTCAGCCGAGTGCATGAGCGAGCGGTCACACGCGACCCTGGGCACGGTATGCGCCAGTAGTGGCGGGTCGTGGTGGATGCGGCGAGCAGGGGTGGCGCCGACGCGCGGGCGCGGTGAGCAGGCACGGCCCGTGCGAGGGCACGCGTGCGCGGAGTAGGGCAGGGCGCGCCGATGGGCAGGTGTAGCTGTGGACGTCCCGGTGGAGCGCGAGCGGGTGCGGCCACTACGTGGGGGGGCTAACACGGGCGTGGCCGGAGCGCAGAGAGGAGGGAAAAGGGAGGCCAGGGGGCCTCACCGGCGTTGCAGGGGCACGGGGGCGGCGAGGCTCGTTGCAGCGAGTTGGGGAGGAGGTCGGGGACGGCGCGCGGCGATGGACGACGACGGGGTCGAGGCGGCGTGGGACTCCAACGGGGTGGTGGTGGCGACGGGCGACGAGGGCGGTCCGGGGCGGCGAGGGGGCGAATGGCGTCGAGGGAGGGGTTCGTCCCCTCCGATCCAGATCGGATCGGGAGGAGGAGAGAGAGCGAGTGGGGGGATCGGGGGAGAAGTGGGGGGGGGTTAGGGTTTCGGTCGGGCGGACCGGGGTTAGTAGGCTGGGGTGCGGGGTGGGCCGGCCTGGTCGCTAGGCCAACTGGGCCATGGCCCGGGGGTTTCGGTTTTTCTTTTATTTTTGCTTTGTTTTCTCTTTTTCTTTTTATTCATTCTTACTTTCTGTTTTGTAAATAGTTAGGTCTCAAAATGACTTTTACAAAATTAGTGACCTAGCCCATTAGATGCTATGTAATATCTACAACTGCCAAAAATTGTTTTGGAGACAGACGGAGTTCACACAAATTTTATATTAAATAAAATGTATTAAACCTTGCTGGTTTGGTAATGTTAGAGTCACCTAATTAATTTATTAATTGTTGGTTATAATTTTAGAATGGTCTCTGGAATTTTAGTCATTTAATAAACATTTTAGTTTCTGGTTTGAACAACTTTTATTTTTCACTTTTAGTTTGAATTTTCATTTGAATTGGAATTTGAAAAGAGGTATGATCCCAATGATGATTCAGCATTGTTAATCATGGTGACTTGGCATAATCAAAATGGTGATTACTTTGGCTAACCCTGGGGGTGTTACACATTCTTAGCCCATCTGACACGGAACATCGTCGCGTTGTGCAGTCCAGAGTAGTCAAGCTCCCAGATCTCCTCGACCCTTCCGTAAAATCTCTCAGTTGCACCGTTTTCGCTGCCGGTCATGCATTCCATCATCACCCCTGAGTTCTGAAAATCACTGTTCATATATTTCGCCTCCGTGTAGAACGTGTATCCGTTGATATCGTATGCCTGATAGGTGATGAGGTTGGGTGAGGGGCCATGTGCTAAGGCGTATATGAGCAATCCGTCCTTAGAGCCCTCTTCCGGGGGATTAGCAAGAATATGCTCTTTGAACTAATGCAGGAAAGTGGAGTTGTGCTCTCTAGTAACTTCGGCGTCCGTCCTGCATACCCCCCGGTCACGATACTTCTTTGCGATAGTTTCTTTGTGCAGTGTCACGAAAGGATCTACCTGGTCTAGGTGTTGTAGCACTACCAAGTTTGCTCTGTCAAAGTCGTTGCGTCGATCTGAGTAGGCCACATGCAGTTCCCTGCGACCTTTGGAGTGACCTTCTCCTTCGAGCCTCCCAACATGCTTCTTAACGGGCAAACCAACACCAGGCGGCCGGTCTGCGCCATATAGAAAATTCTCACAGAAAGAGATGCACTCTTGTGTCAGATAGCCCTGGACGATGCTTCCATCCGGACGGGACATGTTACAAACGAATCCTTTGATGATCCCATTCATCCTCTCAAACGGCATCATGTTGTGCAGGAATGACGGCCCCAGGTCTATTATGTCGTCCACAATATGGACACACAGATGCACCATGACGTCAAAGAACGTGGGCGGGATGTACATCTCAAGCTCATTTAGTATCACAACGATCTCTTCCTGTAGCCTTCGGAGCTACTTCACACTGATTGACTTTTGAGAGATGACGTCAAAAAAGTTGCAGAGAAAAATAAGCGTGTCACGGACGTGCTTGTCCATTATCCCTCTAAGGGCAACAGGTAGTATCTGCGTCATCATCACATGACAGTCATGGGACTTCATCCCGCTAAACCTTTTCTTCTTTGTGTCTAGAAATCTGCTTATCTTCCCACAGTAACCGGAACTAACTTTGATTTCGGTAAGGCACTTGAAGAATTGATCGATCTCAGCCGGACTTAAGGTGAAGCAAGAAGGGGGGCAATAATCCTCTTCCTTTACTTTTTTGCCCTTCTTCTCCCGCGCCTCTGTCTCCGTCTCTATCTCCTCTGACTTTTTACGGGGCGGCATGTGCAGATCTTCCCTTATTTTCAAATCTTGCAAGTCTTTTATTGCCTTCGGCTCATCCTTGGTCTTATCCAGCATGTTCATGAGTGTCGCAAGCAAGCTCTCAAGGACATTCTTACAAATATGCGTTTGATCAAGGCAATGAGGCGTGTCAAGTTTGTGCTAGTACTCCAAGTCCCAGAAAACAGACCTCGTCTTCCATACCTTCAGCAGCGGCTCCGGCGCCTTTTTCATCGTCTTTCCCGGCGCGGGGAACTATTCCCAGTTTATCAACAGCTCATCGATTTCCGCGCCGCTTCACTTACGTGGAGATCCTCAATGCTCAGCCTCACCATTGAATAGATCTCCATGGTTTCTCCAGGGGTCGTCCTTCTCGAGCCATCTTCGATGCCCCATGTACACGATTTTCCCAGACCCGCCATCTTTCGTTGACGTTAGCTGCTGAGACGTCGTATCATCCATGCACCGCGTGCATCCGCAATATCCATGGCACACCTGGCCTGCGACATATCCATAACCGAGATAGTCATGCACCGTCATGATCAGCGCGGCTCTCATATAGAAATACTCGCCTTTGCTGGCGTCCCATGTCTTGGCCATTGTTTTCCATAACGTGTCTAACTCCTCTTGAAGTAGCCCCAGATAAAGATTAATATTATTTCCCGGTTGTTTCGGCCCTTGAATCAGCATGCTCATGTGTATGTACTTCGACTTCATGCACACCCAGGGGGGATGTTGTACATCCATACAAACACTGGCCATGTGCTATGGTTGGTGTTCTGGTTGCCAAACGGATTCATGCCATCGGTACACACGCCGAGCACGATGTTCCTTGCGTCACGTGTGAAATACCGATATTCGCCGTTGAACGCTCTCCACTGGCTTCTATCCATGAGGTGTCTCAGCTTCGGATCATCTCCATCGTCGGGCTTTGTCCTCTCGACGTGCCAAAGCATGAGCTTTGCTTCCTTGGGATCTACAAAATAACGTTGCAGATGGGGAGTGATCGGTAAGTACCATACAACTTTCTGGGGAGATTTCTTCCCGGCCTTCTTGTATCGAGAAGCATTGCACACCGGACAGCTAGTTTTTTCCACATGCTCCTTCCGATAAATCATGCAATCATTGATGCATGCATGGTATCTAACGTGCGGCAGATGCAGAGGGCACACGATCTTCTTGGCCTCATCCACACTAGTAGGACATAGATTCCCCGCGGGAAGAACATCCTTTAGGTACTTGAGAAGCTCATCGAAGCTAGTGTCGGTTCATTTGTTTTTAGCCTTCGTCTTCAGGAGTTCGAGCGTGAAACTCAAGCGGGTCACCTCGGATCGCAACCATCATACAGTGGAGTGTTCGAGTCCACCACCAGTTGTTGCAGCTTGGCCTCCTCTCTAGAAGCAGCTCAGTCAGTACTCGTCTCCTTGCGAAGCAGTGCTTGAACATGAGGGTCCCGCATGATTGAACTTAGTACCAACGAAGTCTGCGGCGTGGAGTCCACGTTTTCTCCGCCGCCATGTCCAGCCCCTTCTCCGCCGCCATGTCCGGCCCCTTCTCCGCTGCCATGTCCGGCCTCTTCCCCGCCGCCATGTCCGGCCCCTTCTCCGCCGCCATTATCGATCATCTCTTCGTCTTGCCCCGTGTCGTCATTGCCTGCCCCGTCGGCGTCCTCAACATCATCATCCTCATCTTCAATTATCCACCGAGTATAGCCATCCATGAAACCAGTCATGAGCAGGTGCGCCATCACACGACCACCGTCATAGGGGTCGAGCCAAACTCCTCCTTTACATCTTCGACACGGACATAAAATCTCTGTCAGGTTATTTTCTTTCATGTCCTGCACCGCCGACCGCAACCACCTGTCCACCATTGTTCCACTGACCATCATGAACGCCTGCACGGTAATAATAAACAAATTGATTATAAAAATGCATGCATGCATCAAAGTCATACAAAAATTCAGCATGACCTTCCCTAAAAATAGGACATATGGAGTTTGCCCGGAATTCGCCGAAACGGAAATAAATCGACATTTCGGCAAAACATAGGCAACTCACAAGCACAATTCGGTGGCAACTCATGCCGCACACACAATTTCCATCATATCGCCTGATTATGTCATATCACACACATACACATATTTCCATTCTTGCAAAAGCATAAATTTTTAATCACCTATCTTGAGATCGAGCACGGTGATGATGATGTCGATAGGTGTCGCCACACACACCTATGGAATGATCAAAAGTGGACAAAGCTCTTCTTGACAAGGCTAGATCTAGTTAGGGAGGTACATAGGTCACTTCACTAAATGCTAGATCTACCTAGCTAGCTAGTTTGGGAGGAGACAAGTTCAACTAGTGCAGGGGGAAGGAAAAAGAGAAAGGAGATGCATTAATGGAGGTGGTGTAGTTAGCTAGGAGTAATAAAGAGAGAGAAGGATAGGTAGAAGAAGGAGAGTAATGGGGGAGAGAAGTAGTGAGGAAGAAGCAAAGTGAGGGAGAGAGGAGGTGGGAGCTAGGGGAAAGTGAAGGAAGAGAGGATGGGGGAGGGGGAGGGGGGAGAAAAAAGGTGGTATGGCTGCGGTTTAGCAGTAACGCTGGGTGTTAAACATGTTACTGCTAATAATATAGCAGTAGCGTGCTTCTAGAAGAGGCGCTACTGCTAAGCGGGGCCCGCCATGTGGCCAGGTTCAAAATTAGCAGTAGCAACCTTGAAAAAAAGCACGCTACTACTAATACATTAGCAGTAGCGCGGTTAAAGTGGGTGCGCTACTGCTAAACCTAGCGTGGCGGGAACGGTCGGGGAATTTTAGTAGTAGCATGGCTCTACCGAGCCGCACTACTGCTAAGTCGATAGCAGTAGCGCCTATTTGGGGCGAGCGCTACTGCTAATTAGCAGTAGCGCCCCTTCTTGTCTAGCGCTACTGCTAAGATTCTGTGTATAAGGTTTTCCCTAGTAGTGGATGTTTATCATTTATGCATCTTATTTTGCTTAGAACGGCGGTAGCATTATAAGATGATCCCTTCACTAAATTTCAATATAAAAGTGTTCTCCCCGAGTATGCACCGTTGCTAAACTTCGTCGTTTCGAAGCATCTCATGATGATCGGGTGTGATAGACTCTATGTTCACATACAACGGGTGTAAGACAGTTTTGCACATGCAGAAAACTTGGGTTAAACTTGACGAGCCTAGCATGTACAGACATGGTCTCGGAACACTAGAGACCAAAAGGTCGAACGTGAGTCATATAGTAGATATGATCAACATAGAGATGTTCACCATTGATGACTACCCCATCTCACGTGATGATCGGATTTGGGTTAGTTGATTTGGATCACGTATCACTTAGATAACTTGAGGGATGTTTATTTAAGTGGGAGTTCTTTAGTAATTTGATTAATTGAACTTAATTTATCATGAACTTAGTCTTATAGTTTTGCATATCTATGTTGTAGATCAATGGCCCGAGCTACCGTTCCCCTAAATTTTAATGCGTTCCTAGAGAAAGCTAAGTTGAAAGATGATGGTAGCAACTACACGGTCTGGGTCCGTAACTTGAGGATTATCCTCATTGCTGCACAGAAGAATTATGTCCTTGATGCACCGCTAGGTGAAAGGCCTGCTGCAGGAGCTAAAGCTGATGTTATGTACGTCTGGCAAGCTCGATCTGATGACTACTCAATAGTTCAGTGTGCCATGCTTTACAGCTTAGAACCAGGACTTCAAAGACGTTTTGAACGTCATGGAGCATATGAGATGTTCCAGGAGTTAAAGTTAATATTTCAGGCAAATGCCCGGGTTGAGAGATATGAAGTCTCCAACAAGTTCTATAGCTGCAAGATGGAGGAGAACAGTTCTGTCGGTGAACACATAATCAGAATGTCTGGGTATTATAATCACTTGACTCAACTGGGAGTTGATCTTACAGTTGATTGTGTTATTAACAGAGTTCTTCAATCACTGCCACCAAGCTACAAAGGCTTCGTGATGAACTATAATATGCAAGGGATGAACAAAACAATTCCCGAGCTCTTCGCAATGCTTAAGGCCGCGGAGGTAGAAATCAAGAAGGAGCATCAAGTGTTGATGGTTAACAAGACCACTAGTTTCAAGAAAAAGGGCAAGGGAAAGAAAGGGAACTTCAAGAAGAATGGCAAGCAAGTTGCCACTCCCGGGAAGAAACCCAAAGCTAGACCCAAGCCTGAAACAGAGTGCTTCTACTGCAAAGGAAGTGGTCACTGGAAGCGGAACTGCCCCAAGTATTTGGCGGATAAGAAGGATGGCAAAGTGAACAAAGGTATATTTGATATACATGTAATTGATGTGTTCCTTACTAATGCTCGTAGTAGCACCTGGGTATTTGATACTGGTTCGGTTGCTCATATTTGTAACTCGAAACAGGGGCTGCGGAATAAACGAAGATTGGCTAAGGACGAGGTGACGATGCGCGTCGGAAATGGTTCCAAGGTCGATGTGATCGCCGTCGGCACGCTACCTCTACATCTACCTTCAGGATTAGTTTTAGACCTCAATAATTGTTATTTGGTGCCCACGTTGAGCATGAACATTATATCTGGATCTTGTTTATTGCGAGACGGTTATTCATTTAAGTCAGAGAATAATGGTTGTTCTATTTATATGAATAATATATTTTATGCTCATGCACCCTTGAAGAGTGGTCTATTCTTGTTGAATCTCGATTGTAGTACACATATCCATATATTGATGCCAAAAGATGCAAAGTTGATAATGATAGTGCAACATATTTGTGGCACTGCCGTTTAGGTCATATTGGTGTAAAGCGCATGAAGAAACTCCATGCAGATGGGCTTTTGGAATCACTTGATTATGAATCATTTGATACTTGCGAACCATGCCTCATTGGCAAGATGACTAAAACTCCATTCTCCGGAACAATGGAGCGAGCTAACGACTTGTTGGAAATAATACATACCGATGTATGCAGTCCAATGAGTGTTGTAGCATGCGGCGGGTATCGTTATTTTCTAACCTTCACAGATGATTTGATTAGATATGGGTATATCTACTTAATGAAACACAAGTCTGAAACATTTGAAAAGTTCAAAGAATTTCAGAGTGAAGTGGAGAATCATCGTAACAAGAAAATAAAATTTCTACAATCTGATCGCGGAGGCGAATATTTGAGTTACGAGTTTGGCCTTCATTTAAAACAATGTGAAATTGTTTCACAACTCACGCCACCTGGAACACCACAGCGTAATGGTGTGTCCGAACATCGTAACCGTACTTTATTAGATATGGTGCAATCTATGATGTCTCTTACCGATTTACCACTATCATTTTGGGGTTATGCATTAGAGACAGCCGCATTCATGCTAAATAGAGCACCGTCCAAATCCATTGAGACGACACCGTATGAACTGTGGTTTGGTAAGAAACCTAAGCTGTCGTTTCTTAAAGTTTGGGGTTGCGACACTTATGTCAAAAGGCTTCAGCCTGATAAGCTCGAACCCAAATCGGAGAAGTGCGTCTTCATAGGATACCCTAAGGAAACAATTGGGTACACCTTCTACCACAGATCCGAAGGCAAAATCTTTGTTGATAAGAATGGATCCTTTCTAGAGAAGGAGTTTCTCTCGAAAGAAGTGAGTGGGAGGAAAGTAGAACTTGATGAGGTAATTGTACCTTCTCTCAAATTGGAGAGTAGCACATCACAGAAAACTGTTCTAGTGATGCCTACACCAACTAGAGAGGAAGCAAATGATGTTGATCATGAAACTTCAGAGCAAGTTACTACTGAACCTCGTAGGTCAACCAGAGCACGATCCGCACCAGAGTGGTACGGTAATCCTATTCTAGAAGTCATGTTACTAGACCAAGGCGAACCTACGAATTATGAAGAAGCTATGATGAGCCCAGATTCCGATAAATGGCTTGAGGCCATGAAACCTGAGATAGGATCCATGTATGAGAACAAAGTATGGACTTTGGTGGACTTGCCCGATGATCGGTAAGCCATTGAGAATAAATGGATCTTCAAGAAGAAGACTAACGCTGATGGTAATGTTACTGTCTACAAAGCTCGACTTGTAGTGAAAGGTTTTCGACAAGTTCAAGGAGTTGACTACGATGAGACTTTCTCACCCGTAGTGATGCTTAAGTCTGTCCGAATCAGGTTAGCAATTGCCGCATTTTATAATTATGAAATCTGGCAAATGGACGTCAAAACTGCATTCCTTAATGGATTTCTTAAAGAAGAGTTATATATGATGCAACCAGAAGGTTTTGTCGATCCTAAAGGTGCTCACAAAGTGTGCAAGCTCCAGCGATCCATCTATGGACTGGTGCAAGCATCTCGGAGTTGGAATATACGCTTTGATGAGGTGATCAAAGCATGTGGTTTTACAAACTTACGGTGAAGCCTGTATTTACAAGAAAGTGAGTGGGAGCTCTGTAGCATTTCTGATATTATATGTCGATGACATATTGTTGATTGGAAATGATATAGAATTTCTGGATAGCATAAAAGGATACTTGAATAAGAATTTTTCAATGAAAGACCTCGGTGAAGCTGCTTATATATTGGGCATCAAGATCTATAGAGATAGATCGAGACGCTTAATAGGACTTTCACAAAGCACATACCTTGATAAAGTTTTGAAGAATTTCAAAATGGATCAGTCAAAGAAAGGGTTCTTGCCTGTGTTACAAGGTGTGAAGTTGAGTCAGACTCAAAGCCCGACCACTGCAGAAGATAGAGAGAAAATGAAAGTCATTCCCTATGCCTCAGCCATAGGTTCTATCATGTATGCTATGCTGTGTACCAGACCAGATGTGTGCCTTGACATAAGTTTGGCAGGGAGGTACCAAAGTAATCCAGGAGTGGATCACTGGACAGCGGTCAAGAACATCCTAAAATACCTAAAAAGGACCAAGGATATGTTTATCATTTATGGAGGTGATGAAGAGCTCGTCGTAAGTGGTTACATCGATGCAAGCTTCGACACTGATCCGGATGACTCTAAGTCACAAACTGGATACGTATTTATATTGAATGGTGGAGCTGTCAGTTGGTGCAGTTCCAAGCAGAGCGTCGTGGCGGGATCTACGTGTGAAGCGAAGTACATAGCTGCTTCGGAAGCAGCACATGAAGGAGTCTGGATGAATGAGTTCATATCCGATCTGGGTGTAATACCTAGTGCATCGGGTCCAATGAAAATCTTTTGTAACAACACTGGAGTAATTGCCTTGGCGAAGGAATTCAGGTTTCACAAGAGAACCAAACACATCAAGAGACGCTTCCACTCCATTCGTGAAAAGGTCAAGGATGGAGACATAGAAATTTGCAAAGTACATACAGATCTGAATGTGGCAGATCCGTTGAATAAGCCTCTTCCGCGAGCAAAACATGATCAGCACCAAGACTCCATGGGTGTTAGATTCATTACAATGTAATCTAGATTATTGACTCTAGTGCAAGTGGGAGACTGAAGGAAATATGCCCTAGAGGCAATAATAAAGTTGTTATTTTATATTTCCTTATTCATGATAAAGGTTTATTATTCATGCTAGAATTGTACTGATCGGAAACTTAAATACATGTGTGAATACATAAACAAATACCATGTCCCTGGTAAGCCTCTACTAGACTAGCTCATTGATCAAAGATGGTTAAGGTTTCCTAACCATAGACATGTGTTATCATTTGATAACGGGGTCACATCATTAGGAGAATGATGTGATGGATAAAACCCATCCGTTAGCTTAGCATGATGATCGTTCAGTTTTATTGCTATTGCTTTCTTCATGTCAAATACATATTCCTTTGACTATGAGATTATGCAACTCCTAGATACCGGAGGAATGCCTTGTGTGCTATCAGACGTCACAACGTAACTGGGTGATTATAAAGATGCTCTACAGGTATCTCCGAAGGTGTTTGTTGAGTTGGCATAGATCGAGATTAGGATTTGTCACTCCGAGTATCAGAGAGGTATCTCTAGGCCCTCTCGGTAATACACATCATAAGCTTGCAAGCAAATGACTAAGGAGTTAGTCACGAGGTGATGTATTACAGAATGAGTAAAGGGGCTTGCCGGTAATGAGATTGAACTAGGTATGAAGATACCGACAATCGAATCTCGGGCAAGTAACATACCGATAGACAAAGGGAATTACGTATGTTGTCATAACGGTTCGACCGATAAAGATCTTCGTAGAATATGTAGGAGCCAATATGGGCATCCAGGTTCCTCTATTGGTTATTGACCGGAGAGGTGTCTCGGTCATGTCTACATAGTTCTCGAACCCGTAGGGTCCGCATGCTTAACGTTCGATGACGATATAGTATTATATGAATTATGTGATTTGGTGACCGAATGTTGTTCGGAGTCCCGGATGAGATCACGGACATGACAAGGAGTCTCGAAATGTTCGAGAGGTAAAGATTCATATATAGGACGATAGTATTCGGACACCGGAAGTGTTTCGGGGGGTACCGGGTACTTATCGGGTCACCGGAAGGGGTTCCGGCCACCCCCGGCAAAAGTTATGGGCCTTATGGACCAAGAGAGGAAACGCACCAGCCACAAGGGGCTGGTGCGCCCCCCATAGCAGGCCGGCCTAAGGAGGAGAAGGAAAGGGGGAAGGGAAAGGAAAGTGTGGGTTAGGATTCCCACTTCCTTCCCTGTCCCCTCCCCCCCTCTTTCCTTCCCCCTTGGGAATACATGGCAGGGGGCGCGGCCAGGGCAGGAGCCCTAAGGCCGTCCGGCCACCTATGTGGTGCACCAGGCTGCCTCCCCTCCCCCTCCCACCTATATATATGAGGGAGGGGGCGCCTAGCACACCCCAGATCAATTGTTAGCCGTGTGCGGCGCCCCCCCTCCACCGTTTACACCCCCGGTCATATTTTCGTAGTGCTTAGGCGAAGCCCTGCGGAGATCACTTCACCATCATCGTCACCACACCATCGTGCTGACGGAACTCATCTACTAACTCGTCATCTTGCTGGATCAAGAAGGCGGAGGACGTCACCGAGCTGAACGTGTGCTGAACGCGGAGGTGCCGTATGTTCGGTACTAGATCGGTTGGATCGCGAAGAAAGTTTGACTACATCAACCGCGTTGTGAAACGCTTCCGCTTATGATCTACGAGGGTACGTAGACACACTCTCCCCTCTCGTTGCTATGCATATCCTTGATAGATCTTGCGTGTGCGTAGAAAATTTTTTGTTTTCCATGCAACGTTTCCCAACAAGGGCTGATCTGGAGTCCTTTCGGGGATCCGGAGTGTGGAATCCATCGTCGTCGTCATCATCAACCTTCCTCCATCGCCAATTTCATGATGCTCACCGCCGGGAGTGAGCAATTCCTTCGTAGGCTTGCTGGACGATGATGGGTTGGATGAGATTTGTCATGTAATCGAGTTAGTTTTGTTAGGGCTTGATCCCTAGTATCCACTATGTTCTGAGATTGATGTTGCTATGACTTTGCTGTGCTTAATGCTTGTCACTAGGGCCCGAGTGCCATGATTTCAGACCTGAACCTATTATGTTTTCATGAATATATGTGTGTTCTTGATCCCATCTTGCAACTTGTAGACACCTATTACGAGTTATGATCCGCATATCCCAATGACGCGCGTCAGATGGAAGCCATCGACGATCGAGTCCAGGACCAGCGCGGCTGATCTGCCATGCCTGATGCTGATCGGATGGTCATGCTTATCAAATGTGATCTGGTAAGCTGACCTCGGGTTGAATTTCGGGGCAATGGGCTCCAACACGTAAATGTCCCGAAGTGTGCGCTTCCTCTCTTTTTTAGGGATGTGGGTTACGTAAATCATGTTTACATCTTTTACCTCATTAGGAAACTGCTTTTGGCCCCCGGTATTGGGCCGTCGAGGTTCATCCTCGTCCTAACTGTGAGGTTCGGTTTTATTTTCACCCTTCGTCGCCATCTTGCCAGCCTTCTTGAAGACCCAGCAATTCCTATTAGTGTGGTTTGCTGGCTTGTCCGAGGGGTGATACGTCTCCAATGTATCTATAATTTTTGATTGTTCCATGCTGTTATATTATCATTCTTGGATGTTTTACAATCATTTTATAGCAACTTTGTATCATTTTTTGGGACTAACCTATTGACATAGTGCCAAGTGCCAGTTGCTATTTTTTTCTTGTTTTTTACTTCACGGAATATCCCTATCAAACAGAGTCCAAACGCAGCGAAACTTTTTGGAGATCTTTTTTGGACCAGAAGACAACTTGGGAGCCAAGTAAGAACCTGGGGGGAGGACTGTGGGGCCCACAAGACACCAGGGCGAGCCAGAGGCCCCTGGCGCGCCCTAATGGGTTGTGGGGCCCACGGGGGTCTCCTCCACCACCTCTCAGCTCTATAAATACCCAAATATTCTAGAAACCCTAGGGGATTCGATGAAACACAATTCTAGCCACCGCAAGTTCCAGAACCACGAGATCCAATCTAGAGCCCTATTCCGGCACTCTGCCGGAGGGGAACGCGATCACGGAGGGGTTCATCATCCTCATTGGTGCTCCTCCAATGATGCGTGAGTAGTTCACCATAGACATACGGGTCCATAGGCAGTAGCTAGATGGCTTCTTCTCTCTTTCTGATTCTCAATACAATGGTCTCTTGGAGATCTATTTGATGTAATGACTTTTTGCGGTTTGTTTGTTGGGATCCGATGAAGTTCGAGTTTATGATCAGATCTATATCCATGAAAGTTATTTGAGTCTTCTTTGATCTCTTTTATGCATGATTATTTATAGCCTCGTATTTCTTCTCCGAATCTTTGGTTTAGTTAGGCCAACTAGATTGATTTTTCTTGCAATGGGAAGAGGTGTTTTATGATGGGTTCGATCTTACGGTGTCCTCACCCCATCACAGAAGGGGTAGCGAGGCACGTATGTATCGTTGCTATTAAGGATAACAAGATGGGGTCTATTACTACATGAATAGATCTCGTCTACATCATGTCATCATTCTTATTGCATTATTCCATTTCTCCATGAACTTAATACACTAGATGCATGCTGGATAGCGGTCCATGTGTGGAGTAATATTAGTAGATGCAAAATCATTTCGGTCTACTAATCTTGGACGTGATGCCTATATTCATGATCATCGCCTGGATATCATCATAATTAATTATTCTTCTCTCAATTGCCCAACAGTAATTTGTTTACCCATCGTATGCTATTTTTCTCGAGAGAAGCCACTAGTGAAATCTACGGCCCCCGGGTCTATCTTTTATCATATTGCTTTCAGATCTATCTTTTATCATATTTGTTTTCAGATCTATTATTCCAAAATCCCAAAAATACCTTGCGGCACTTTTTATTTACTTATTTTATTTTGCGTTTTATTCAGATCTATTTATCCAACATCATACAAACCAATCTATCTTTTTACCGTGGAGGGATTGACAACCCCTCTTATGCGTCGCGTTGCAAGTATTTGTTCTTTGTGTGCAGGTACCATTTACATAGTGTTGCTTGGTTCTCCTACTGGATTGATACCTTGGTTTCATAACTGAGGGAAATACTTACCGTAGCTGTGCTGCATCATCCCTTCCTCTTTGGGGAAATACCGACGCAGTCTAAGCCACGTCAAGGGGCCAAGAATTTGGCATGGTCGATCGAGGATCTTGTCTAGCTGGCTGGGTCCATCTCTGTTCCCTTTAAAGGGCTTCCTTTTCTGCCTAGATCTAGGTCTAGTGAACCCTACGTTTACTGCGGCGTCCTTGGTGTCGCTCTCGCCATTTTTATGCCTACGCTTGTTTTTATTGCGCCTGGGCTTGCCGTTGGCGTCGCGAGTTTCCGAGGTGCCAGCCTCGCCATTGTGAGTACTATGGGCCAGCCAACTCTCTTCTCCCGCAAAAAAGCGGGTCATGAGTGAGGTGAGGGCCGCCATGGTCCTCGGCTTATCCTGCCCGAGCTGGCGGGTGAGCCACTCATCTCGGATGATATTCTTGAATGTTGCGATGGCCTTGGTGTCGGAGCAGTCTATGATCTGGTTCTTTTTAGTAAGGAATCGGTTCTAGAATTTCCGAGCTAACTCACCGGGTTGCTGAATGACACGGATGAGGTCGTTGGCGTCCGGAGCCTAGACGTAAGTGCCCTGGAAATTTGCCCTGAAGGCGTCCTCGTGTGATTGCCAACTCCCGATGGAATGGGGAGGCAGGCTATTCAGCCAATGCCTAGCCAACCCCTTTAATTTGAGTGACAAGTATTTGATAGCAGGGAGGTCATCTCCCTTGGCCATGTGGATATGAAGGAGGAAATCCTCGATCCACATGGCTCGGTCAGTCGTGCCATCATATGATTCTATATTGATGGGTTTAAACCTGTCGGGGAACCGATGCTCCATTACCCTGTCTGTAAAACAGATCGGGTGGTACGGACCTCGAAACCGAGTAGTCTCGCGTCGGACGTCAAGAGATAGCTGTGTGTAAGCTTGATCTCAAACTCGACCGTTCCTGTCCAAGCAGGCATTGTAGCCATCGAGCCCGGCTGGCACGCGTCCTCTTGATCCATAAATGGACTGAGGTGGCACCCGGTTTGCCTCTTTCTCGCATCGAGGGTCATGAGGCTCCAAGTAATCAACAGGGTCCTTGCCGTGACAGTGTGGCGCTGTTTCAGTATGAAAATTTTCATGCACTGGCCTGTCGCGCCCTCTAGGGCGTCGATCAGGTTGATCTGCCCGTCCATGTGTTAAGGGCACGTCGCCGGTAAATTCTTCATCAAACTCGGGCAGGAGACGTCTATGCGGGTAAGATTTGGGCGCACTACGGCGTCATTCTTCGAGATCTTGCTCGGCCGAGAGTATTTCGACCCACTTGTCATTCAGGGCGTCTTTGTTGGCGTGCAGTTGTTGTTGCTTCCGCTTCATACTTCGGGAAGTGGCTACGAGACGCTACCGAAAGCGTTCTTGCTCAAAGCAGTCTTCGGGGACTATGTAGTCCTCGGTACCGAGGCTCTCATCCTCCTCGGATTTAGGTAAGTAGTTGTCATCAGCTCCTTCAAAGAGGTCGTCTGGGTCTAGGTCCTCAAGGATTCCTTTGGGGCCAGCATGGTGCTCTGGGGAGGCTTGAAGATCCTCTCCAGGATCGCCAGTCTCGTCGACTGCTGTGCCGTCGTCGTTGGTAGTAGCATTGTTCCCACTGGGGTCCCCGTCGGTGCCCCTTTTGCGTCTGCGCCGACGTCTCGAAGGGGGTTTGGGAGTATCACCCATGTACACATCATACGTAGATGTTACGGTCCACTCGCCGGTGTGTGTCAGCGGCAAAGTGGTTTCCATAGGGCCATCGACATCTTCATCCATGTCGGTAGCTTCATCGTAGTCTAATACGTTGGCTACATCATAGATCGTGGCGACTAGGTGGGTGGTGGGTGGGATGTAAATTTCCCGGTCATTGGCTCTAAGTCCGATCTTGTCGTAGACCGAGGTCTGACCGTCCGAGATCGATAAGCTCTGAATGCGGTCAAGCATCTCATTCAAGTGAGATAACTCCTCGGGGTCCATGGCCCGGTCATAGGCCGAGCTAACTCGAAGTAGAATCGGCGGGTCGCTTGACGCGTTTTCGGCCGCGTAAGGGGCCGGAGTAGATCCAAATCTATCGTCGGGGTCAGTTCTAAACCCGATGCAGTATCTGAAGACGAACTCTGATCAACATCGGGGCTTGATGTTGCGATGGGGTGATACGTCTTCAACGTATCTATAATTTTTGCTTGTTCCATGCTGTTATATTATCATTCTTGGATGTTTTACAATCATTTTATAGCAACTTTATATCATTTTTTGGGACTAACCTATTGACATAGTGCTCAGTGCCAGTTCCTATTTTTTACTTCGCAAAAAATCAATACCAAACGGAGTCCAAACGCAGTGAAACTTTTTGGAGATCTTTTATGGACCAGAAGGAACAACTTGGGCCGAAGAAGTACCAGAGGGGTGGCCCGAGGGGGGCACAACCCACCTGAGCATGCCTGGGGGCCCAGGCGCGCCTTGGTGGGTTGTGCCCACCTCGGTGGCCTCCCGCACTGCCTCTTTGCTTTATAAATACCCCAATATTCCAAAAAAACCTAGGGGAGTCGACGAAACACAATTCCAGCCACCGCAAGTTCCAGAAACGCCAGATCCAATCTAGACACCATCACGGAGGGGTTCATCATCCTTATTGGTGCCTCTCCGATGATGCGTGAGTAGTTCATTGTAGACCTTCGGGTCCGTAGTTACTAGCTAGATGGCTTCCTCTCTCTCTCTTGTGATTCTCAATGCAATGGTCTCTTGGAGATCTATTTGATGTAACTCTTTTTGCGGTGTGTTTGTTGGGATCCGATGAACTTTGAGTTTATGATCAGATCTATATTTTTATCCATGAAAGTTATTTGAGTCTTCTTTTGATCTCTTATATGCATGATTACTTATAGCCTCGTATTTCTTCTTTGAATCTTTGGTTTAGTTAGGCCGACTAGATCGATTTTTCTTGCCATGGGAAGAGGTGCTTTGTGATGGGTTCGATCTTGCAGTGCTCAATCCCAGTGACAGAAGGGGACAAGACACGTATGTATCGTTGCTATTAAGGATAACAAGATGGGGTCTATTCCTACATGAATAGATCTTGTCTACATCATGTCATCGTTCTTATTGCATTACTCCGTTTCTCCATGAACTTAATACACTAGATGCATGCTGGATAGCGGTCGATGTGTGGAGTAATAGTAGTAGACGCAGGCAGGAGTCGATCTACTAATCTTGAACGTGATGCCAATATAATGATCATTGCCTGGATATCATCATGATTATTTGAAGTTCTATCAATTGCCCAACAGTAATTTGTTTACCCACTGTATGCTATTTTTCTCGAGAGGAGCCGCTAGTGAAATCTACGACCCCCGGGTCTATTCTTCATCATATTTGCTTTCCGATCTATTATTTGCTACTTTTATTTTCAGATCTATTATCCTAAAAACCCAAAAATACCTTGCTGCATTTTTTGCTACTTCTTTTATTTCGTGTTTATTAGAGATCTATTTATCCAATCTATCATATTTTTATCCCGTCAACTTGACAATTTCTGGCACCGTAACCCGAAAGGGATTGACAACCCCTTTAACATGTCGGGTTGCAAGTATTTGTTCTTTGTGTGCAGGTACCGTTTACATAGTGTTGCTTGGTTCTCCTACTGGTTCGATAACCTTGGTCTCATCACTGAGGGAAATACCTACCGTAGCTGTGCTACATCATCCCTTCCTCTTTGGGGAAATACCGACGTAGTTCAAGCGACATCAAAATGAATTTCTGGCGCCGTTGCCGGGGAGACATCATCAACATCTATCAGGTTCCTAATCACAAATCTCATCTCCTTGCAATTTACATTATTTGCCTTTTGCCTCTCGTTTTCATCTCCCCCATTTCAAAAAAATTTGCCATTTTATTCACCCTCTTTTCGTTCGTCGTCTTCTCGTCAGATCTATCTTTTTGTGTATGATCTTGCTTGCCTACTTTGTCACTATGGCTAGCATGCCTACCCCTCCTTTGTCACCGGATTTTGAAGTTTTATACTTCAAGCAGAAACAAGTAGAAAATTTGAAAGATGCCTGGTATAGGCTAATGGAATCTTATCGCATTTGCAATCTAAAAGGGGATGCAAAGATTTTGCTTCGAAATCTTTATATATGTTAGACATTGCATCATAGACAACTTTTGGATTTTGCCGCTAAAGGGGACTTTATTGAGCTTGATGCTAATACCGCCTATGAGATCCTAGAGGGGATTTTGGGAATTCCACCTATCAAAAAGGGGATTTCTTTCACCCAAGAAGGGGCCCAAATTTTGGACAAGTTGAGTGATTTGCATAAACATTTGGTAGAGTTACAAAAATATAATGAACCTCTCAAACATATCAGCGGAAACCTAAATCGCATGAACACCTTGATTACTCTTTGCAATAAACGGTCGAATATTTTAGATCTTAAGATGGTTTCTTTTCCTGAGAATTTAGGGAAGCATAAAGAGCCTCCCGGGTTTGAGAAAGCTCTTGCAAAAGTTGCCAAAACAAAAGATGACAATACTTGAATCTATGCTTTAAGCCTAGCTAAGGGCGTAAAACGATAGCGCTTGTTACGAGGTAACCCAATGAATAAAATTTATTTTTGCCTTTTTCTTTCTGTTATTGAGTGTTTGCACAATTATGCCTCTGTTATGATTGTGTTTTTTATATTTTAATTAGCGTTTGTGCCAAGTAAAGCCTTTGGGATAGCTTTGGTGATAGTTGATTTGATCTTGCTGGAAAACAGAAACTTTTGCATGCAGTAAAATAATTTTAAAAAATCATAGAAGTGACTAAAAATTCTGAATTGTTTACACAAGATTTATATACAAATTTCCTCTCTTTTCCAAATTTTTCAGAATTTTTGGAGTTACAGAAGTATGAGAACAATTCGCATCTTTATAGACTGGTCTGTTTTTGACAGATTCTGTTTTCTTTGCATTGTGTGCTTATTTTGATGAATCTATGGTTTGTATCGGGGGGTATAAGCTATGGTAAAGTTATAATACAGTATATATAATGCAATAACAAAATTTGAATGGGTTTTCTTCAGTACTTAAAGTCAAGATTAGTTTTCTTATAGTAACGGATCTCACGAAGGTTTTGTTGAGTTTTGTGTAATTGAAGTTTTCAAGTTTTGGGTGACATCACGATGGATGAAGGAATAAGGAGCAAGAAGAGCCTAAGCTTGGGGATGCCCCATGGTACCCCAAGCCATTATCCAAAGATAAACAAGCAACTAAGCTTGGGGATGCCCCCGAGTGGCATCCCCTCTTTCTTCTAACGACCATCGGTATTTTACTTGGAGCTATATTTTTATTCGTCACATATCATGAGTTTTGCTTGGAGCGTCTTGTGTTATATGAGTCTTTGCTTGTTTTGCTTTTTAATTTGTGTCATCTATCCTTGCTGAAAACACCTATTTGGGAGAGCCAAAATTATGCTATGATTTGTTAGAATTGCTCTATGTGCTTCACTTAAATTCTTTGAGCTATGGAATTGCTCTAGTGCTTCACTTATATCTTTTTGAGCACGGTGTGCTTTAATATTTTTGAAGAAATGCTCTCATTCTTCACTTAGATTTATTTGAGAGTTAGTAATTTTGAAGAAATTCTCTCATGCTTCACTTATATTATTTTGAGAGAAGAAAATTTTATGCTCATGTTCTTCACTTAGATTTGTTTGAGCTATCAAAAGCAACATATGAAACTAGTCCCAAAGTGATAGATATTCAAGAGGGATATAATAAAAACTTTCATGAAGATCATTGGACAAAATAATTTTGATTCTTTGTAATAGTTTTGCGATATGATGATATAATATGTGAGTCATGTTGATGAGTAATTGTGCTTTAGTAAGAATATTGGTGTTAAGGTTTGTTATTCCCTATGCAAGCATGAAAGTCAATAGTTATGCAATGAGATTACATCCTACTTGTGGTGCATTATTCAGTGTTAGTTATGCTTAATGCTCGCTTATGAGATTTTTCGTTTCTTGGTTGGATGCTTCTCAATCTTTTTGCTAGCCTTCACTTGTACTAAGTAGGAATACTACTTGTGCATCCAAAATCCTTAAACCCAGTTTTGCCATATGAGTCCACTATACCTACCTATATGCGGTATTTCCGTGTCGTTCTAAGCAAATTTGTATGTGCCATTTCTAATTTTCAAAATAAATTTCCTTTTTGTGTGCGCGTACCACTCATGAAACGGTAGGGGGTGGCTGATATTTTTCCATGCTAGATGTGTTATTCTCAAGATGAGTGTTTATTCACTTGTCATTGCATGAGAGTACGGCAAAGGTATTAGGGATGCCCAGTCCCGAAATGAAAAATGAATTTACTTTATGTTGTCAAATAATAAATTCCTTGGAAAGTGTTGGTATGGACGGTAGCCGTGGATACGGCTAGCCGTGGAATGTGAAAGTATGGTGGAAAAAGGAATAAAATTTATTTTCTGTTTGCGAACAACCTATGATATATCTAGCATGGAAAGTATTGGGAACTACTCGATCGTTTTCGTTGACAGGAAAAGCATGCCACCCAAAATGTTTTATCTCTATCTTTTTCGCTTTGAGCTCTGGCACCTCTACAAATCCCTACTTCCCTCTGCGAAGGGCCTTTCTATTTACTTTATGCAATTTTTATTTTATTTGAGTCTCCATCTTCTCTTATAAAGCACCAACTAAGGGACACTATGATCGTACTTGAGCATTGGGTGTGGCTAATATGCAAGTGTGTTTCATGAATGGATCAATGATTGAGCATAATGGGCTAGGGATAACTTGCTTTAGTGTTGATATTTTGAAAGACATGGTTGCTTGTTGATATGCTTGAGTATTGAAATCTCCATGTCAAAACTAGACTATTGCTTTGAATCATATAAAAGTCCAAATGTCCATGCTACAAGAAAAGAAAACGTGATGAACATGTTAGGCAGCATTTCACATCAAAAATTCTGTTTTTATCATTTACCTACTCGAGGACGAGTACGAATTAAGCTTGGGGATGCTGATACGTCTCCAACGTATCTATAATTTTTGCTTGTTCCATGTTGTTATATTATCATTCTTGGATGTTTTACAATCATTTTATAGCAAATTTATATCATTTTTTGGGACTAACCTATTGACATAGTGCCCAGTGCCAATTCCTGTTTTTTTTCTTGTTTTTTACTTCGCAGAAAATCAATACCAAACGGAGTCCAAACGCAGCGAAACTTTTTGGAGATTTTTTATGGACTAGAAGGAACAACTTGGGCCGAAGAAGTACCAGAGGGGTGCCCCGAGGGGGGCACAACCCACCTGGGCGCGCCTGGGGGCTCAGGCGCGCCCTGGTGGGTTGTGCCCACCTCGGTGGCCTCCCGCACCGCCTCTTTGCTCTATAAATACCCCAATATTCCAAAAACCCTAGGGGAGTCGACGAAACATAATTCCAGCCGCTGCAAGTTCCAGAAACACCAGATCCAATCTAGATACCATCACGGAGGGGTTCATCATCCTCATTGGTGCCTCTCCGATGATGCGTGAGTAGTTCATTGTAGACCTTCGGGTCCGTAGTTAGTAGCTAGATGGCTTCCTCTCTCTCTCTTGTGATTCTCAATACAATGGTCTCTTGGAGATCTATTTGATGTAACTCTTTTTGCAGTGTGTTTGTTGGGATCCGATGAACTTTGAGTTTATGATCAGATATATATTTTTATCCATGAAAGTTATTTGAGTCTTCTTTTGATCTCTTATATGCATGATTACTTATAGCCTCGTATTTCTTCTTCGAATCTTTGGTTTAGTTAGGCTGACTAGATCGATTTTTCTTGCCATGGGAAGAGGTGCTTTGTGATGGGTTCGATCTTACGGTGCTCAATCCCAGTGACAGAAGGGGACATGACACGTATGTTTCGTTGCTATTAAGGATAACAAGATGGGGTCTATTCCTACATGAATAGATCTTGTCTACATCATGCCATCGTTCTTATTGCATTACTCCATTTCTCCATGAACTTAATACACTAGATGCATGCTGGATAGCGGTCGATGTGTGGAGTAATAGTAGTAGATGCAGGCAGGAGTCGGTCTACTAATCTTGAACATGATGCCTATATAATGATCATTGCCTGGATATCGTCATGATTATTTGAAGTTCTATCAATTGCCCAACAGTAATTTGTTTACCCACCGTGTGCTATTTTTCTCGAGAGAAGCCACTGGTGAAATCTACAGCCCCCGGGTCTATTCTTCATCATATTTTCTTTCCGATCTATTATTTGCTACTTTTAGTTTCAGATCTATTATCCTAAAAACCCAAAAATACCTTGCTGCATTTTTTTGCTACTTCTTTTATTTCGCATTTATTCGAGATCTATTTATCCAATCTATCATATTTTTATCTCGTCAACTTGACAATTTCTGGCAACGTTACCCAAAAGGGATTGACAACCCCTTTAACACGTCAGGTTGCAAGTATTTGTTCTTTGTGTGCAGGTACCATTTACATAGTGTTGCTTGGTTCTCCCACTGGTTCAATAACCTTGGTCTCATCACTGAGGGAAATACCTACCGTAGCTGTGCTGCATCATCCCTTCCTCTTTGGGGAAATACTGACGTAGTTCAAGCGACATCATGGGGATATCCGAGGCGGGGGGGTAACTCCTCCGCGTATCCTGGCGGTGTTGAAGAAACTGATCCGATGTCATCAAGGGAGATCGGTTCCGAAGTTGAGCCTTCGATGTCTTACAAGCCCTCAATCCGGCTGGGCGTCCAGCCTGACAGGACGAGCTCGCGCCGGGAATCGGCCGTGTACTCCAAGCCTTTGAAAGTTACGATCTGGTCAGGAGCATAGTTTTCGACAGTGGCCAGATGGCCTGCCGAGTCGGTACAGAAAATCATGTTGCCGAACACAAAACATTGGCCAGGCACATATACGTCCCCATAGCCAGTGCCGCAGTTGATCTGCAGATGAGCCATCAATCCTTCTGTCGATCTCATAGCGGAACTCTCAATGAAAGCACCAGCGTCGGTGTAAAAACCAGCAGACCTCGGGGTAGGGGTCCCGAGCTATGGATTCCAGACAGATGGTAACAGGAACAAGGGAGACGATGTTTACCCAGGTTCAGGACCTCTTGATGGAGGTAAAACCCTAAGTCCTGCTCTTGTTTATATTGATGGAGATGTATCGAGTACAAGCTTGATCTACCTTGAGATCGTAAGTTGTGTTCTAACCCTAGGGCTAGGTGAATGTGATTGTGATTCGGTCCCCTCTGTGGGCTAAACCCTTCGGCTTATATACACGCCAGGTAGGGCATCTAGGGTTACATGGTCGGTATCCAGGGGGATCGCATGGAGGCGGCAGGAGATGGCTTGGAGTATACGTCAAGTCTTCGGCAGATGTGGTCTTGAACAGGCGTGTAGCTTTCGGAGTCCACCTTGAGGAGAATGAGGGCCCAATGGGCCAACCCGAGAACTATGGGCCGACTAGGTTAGCACCCCCTAGTCCAGGACACCGTCAGTTACCCTAGACAAAAACACTTCCATGACGCGACATTTATCGTCATGGAAGTGGACACTTCCGTGATGATAATTTGAGTATTGTCATGGAACACTTCTACGACAGCACAGGTATGGCTATCTTGATTTTGTCATAGAATCGTCATAGATGTACATGCATGACAGAAAACGTGACCTACTCTGACAAACACGTATCATCACAGCAGTGTTTTTTTGTAGTGTGAACTTGTGGCCCATGGAGGGTCCTCTCCGGTATATTTTTCTTCTAGTATTTTTATATATTCCAAAATAAATCTTCATATATTTTCAGGTTATTTGGAGCTCCGGAGAATAGCTATGTCTGTTGTAGCTCTTTCAGGTCCGGAATTCCAGCTGCCGGCAATTACCCTCTTGTGACGCAACTTGCAATTTAAGAGAGAAAAGACATTATAAATTTATCAAAACGTGAAATATAACTTTAAAAAAATAAAAATAAAAGTAGGAAAGCATGATGTAAAATGGACGTACAACTCCCCTAAGCTTAGACTCCATTTGCCCTCAAGCAAATACCGAGCTCGATAATCATGACCACATGTTTAGGGAGAGAGGTGTCGATAAAGAAAAATACAGACATAGTAGCATCATGATCATTATTATAACAACAATTATAAATCATAAAACTTCTGATAATCAATTAAGAATTTATCCACAAGCTAAAGTGTAGACAATAAACTTCCTTGAAAACTAAAAAATTTGTTCTCAGTCATCAAGGCAATTGCAATTCATCATATTTCCAGGAAAGGTCTATGTAAGAGCTTTAGGTTTAGCAAACTTCACATACTCAACTATCATATAGTCTTCCATGATTGCTGGCACTCAAAGCATATTTTTTGAACAAACTATTTCAATCATACACAAAGGAAGATGGGGGTTTAATGTTTCACCTCTAAACTTATGTCGGGGATAGTGTCAACAATAATAACTCATGATTACATATATTCAACTGGATATATCTCTATGGATCATTCCCTACCACATGATTCTTGCCAAGTGGAGAACAATTGAGGTTCACATAGGAGTAAATATTTTTGACTCTTGTATGAAAGTAAAAATTAAACACTGAGAGATAGGCCCTTCGCAGTGGGAAGCAGAGGTTGTCATGCGCTTTTGATTATTGGATGTGTAAACTCTTAATGCAAAGGAACATCACTTTATATTACCCCTTATGATAGCAACCTTTATTGAGCAGTTCATCATTTTTATTGTGTTACCATCAGAAGATCATACAATACTTATTTTCCCTTCCAATAAAAGATCATACATATTTAGGAGCAATTTTTATTACTTGCACCGATGACAACTTGCTTGAAGGATCTTATTCAATCCATAGGTAGAGATGGTGGACTCTCATGACAAGAAACTGGGTTAAGGGTTGTTAACCCACAAGTATAGGGGATCGTTTGTAGCCTTTTTTGATAAGTAAGATTGTCAAACCCAATGAGGAGCTAAAGGTAGAATTTATATTCTCTTCAAGTTCTGTCGACCACCGATACAACTCTACACACACTAATGTTTGCTTTACCTAGAATAAGGATAAAACTACTTTGTAGGTGTAATAGGGTAAGTTTGCAAGAATAAAACTAGAAGTACTTTGAGAGATAAAAAAAAGTTAGTTTGTTTTAGTAGAAATCTTTTTTGTAACACAAAGAGAAAAATTGTCCATAGGCAATTGAATATAACATGATAGATACTTATCATATGCAATGAGCGAGAGGCATACACTAACGCACTTTCCATACTTGGATCATATGCACTTATGATTGGAACACTAGCAAGCATCCACAAGTACTAAAGATCATTAAGGTAAAACCGAACCATACCATTAAGTAACAAGTCCTCTTTACTCCCATACGCAACAACCCCCTTACTCGGGTTTAAGCTTCTATCACTCTCACAACCCACTATAAGCGAATCATGAGCATACTGCAACACCCTACAGCAGTAATCCCACATGCTTGTGCGACACAGAGGGCACCATAGGACAGCACCATATTAACATACAACTCATATCAATCACACCATGCCACAATTAACCCGTAGGACAAAAGAAATCTACTCAAACATCATACAATGGCAACACATCATTGCATAATAATATGTGGCATAAAGCACCATGTTTAAGTAGAGATTACAGTGGGGAGAAGAGGTATTACACCGCTGCATAGGGGGGGAGTGATTTGGTGATGACGGCGGCGAAGTAGTTGGTGTAGATCGCCGTCACGATGGTTCCTCCGGCGGCGCTCCAGCGCCACCAAAAGAGAGGGGGAGAGAGTCCCCTCCGTCTTATTATTCCTTGGCCTCCCCCCTAGATGGTAGGAGGGTCTCCTCTGTGGTACTTGGACGCCATGGCCTATGGAGGGCAGGAGCCCCTCCGAGATTGGCTCTCTCTCTGTTTCTCTTCTGTTTCGCGTTCCTGTTTTCTGGCCCTTCAACGTTTCTTATATTCCCGGAGATCCGTAACTCCGATTGGGCTGAAATTTTGTGAGGATTTTTATCCGGATATTATCTTTCTTGCGTGAAAGAAGGGCCCCAACCAACTTACAGGGGAGTCACAAGCTCACCCGGCGCGCCCTGTGAGCTCGTGACACACTCGAGCACCGTCTCGTGTTGATTACTTTTTCCAAAAATCACATCTATTCCAAAAAATTCTCCATAAAATTTCATCGCGTTTGGACTTTGTTTGATATGGTTTTTCTGTGAAACAAAAAATATGCAACAAATAGGAACTGGCACTGGACACTGGATCAATATGTTAGTCCAAGAAAATCTTATAAATTTTTGTCAAAAGTATGTGAAAGTTGTAGAATATTGGTCTAAAACAATCAAAAATTATAGATACGACGGAGACGTATCAGCATCCCCAAGCTTAATTCATGCTCGTCCTCGAGTAGGTAAATGACAAAAGGATATTTTTTGATGTGGACTACTACCTAACATAAACTTGATCATGTAATCTTATCATGGCATGAATATTAAGATATGAGTGATTCAAGGCAATAGTCTATCAATTTGATATTGAAACAATAATACAAAACATGCATGTAATTCATCATTTCCTTTCATAATAATGGAGCTAAACGAAACAGCCTCTATACATTT
Organism: Thinopyrum elongatum; assembly: GCA_011799875.1. Taxonomy (NCBI): domain Eukaryota; kingdom Viridiplantae; phylum Streptophyta; class Magnoliopsida; order Poales; family Poaceae; genus Thinopyrum; species Thinopyrum elongatum. The sequence goes on from CM022297.1 coordinate 427,471,400, forward strand.
AGTTGTGGTATGACACGTTCGTTCTTCCCTGCATAGATATATCAAATCAAGAGTACCCCGGTGCCAAACCAAGCAATTGTATCATATTTTCACGCGCTTCAACATTTTCAACTTCACTCAATACATGAGCGTGAGCCATGGACATAGCACTATGGGTCAAATAGAATGCGGTGGTAGAGATATATAAGGGAAGTAGGGCTGGAATTCAAGCCGAGTCGAGCCAGCTCAGCTCGACTCGCTAGAGCTCGTTTCATTAAAGAGCTAGCTCGACTCGACTGTTACTATGACGAGCTCAAATCTAAGATTGGCTCGACTCGTATAACTCGCGAGCTGGCTCGTTTAGCTTGTTAAGCTTGTTAAAGATATGAACATAAAACCTTACGAATATCATAAAAATGATTACTTTCGAATGTAAAATGTACATATTAAACATGTACAATGTTCACAAACAATTAGTAGTGGGACCAGATCGCCTCCTTTTTTCGGCCTTCGACTCCAAGCTCAGTGGCTTCTCCATGGTCAGCGCCGGATCACCGCTGGGTTGGTCAGAAGAATGCATAGATTGGTAGTAGAAGGAACAAAAGGAAGAGAAGGAGAAGTGGAGCAGTGCTAGCAGGGAGTGCCCGACGCACGCACCGCAGAAGCGCAGGCCGCTGGCTGGAAGGTGGGTTGCGGCATAGGCGTGGCGCTGCCGCAGTCATGATTCACAGGAGAAAGAAACAAAGAAAATAGGTGGGGAATCGACTGTCTATAAGTTTGCTAGGAATGGAAGGAGAGAAATCATCGCGTACGACGTGTGAGTCTCCTGGGTGGTTGGGGCTAGGGCGGTCGGGCCTTGTGTTGTGCGCCTAGGATGCAGGGTGCTTGGCTGATCTTTTGTACCAAGCCTAACAAGTTACATGAGTACTCGTGAGATCAACTCGTTTAACTAGGTCTATAAACAATCTTAAACTAAAGTATGGCTCAACTCACTATTCTTCGAGTTCGAGTCAATTCGAGCAGAGTCACGAGCTACTCGTTTAGCTCGCGAGCTTCGAGCTTTTTTCCAGCCCTAAAGGGAAGTTAAAAAGGAAGAAAGTCTCGCATCAACTTGGCGGATCGATAGGCAATGGAAAGGCCTACCAATCGATATCAATGCGAGGAGTAGGGACTACCATGCAACGGATGCACTAGAGCTATAAGTGCATGAAACTCACTATGGAAACTAAGTGGGTGTGCATCCAACTTGCTTGCTCATGAGGACCTCGGGCATTTGATGAAGCCCATCATCGGAATATACAAGCCACGTTCTATATGTAAAATTCCCACTAGTATATGGAAGTGACAAATCATGGAGACTCTCTATATGAAGAACTAGTGTGGAGAAAGGATAGTAGTGCGCTTGCTCTATCTTTTTCTCTCATTTTTTTGTTTTCTTTTTTCTCTTTTTTTGTTTATTTTTTCTTTTTTTTGTTGGGCTCTTTTTGGCCTCTTTTTTCATTTTTTTTATCCTCAGAGGTAGGGGCAACAATCCAGAATGCATCACACTTATATTTACTTACAACTCGATATTACAACTCGATAACAAAAACAATATGAATCCCTCTAGCAGTGTCCCAGGATGTGCAGTGATCCAGCGTAGCAAAGATATCAAAAAACGGAAAAGCCATGAAAATATCATGCTAGCTATCTTACGATCATGCAAAGCAATATGACAATGAATGCACAAGTCATGTATATGATGATGATGGAAGCTGCATAGCAATATATCTCAGAATGGCCATGGAAATATATCATTAACTTTCTCAAATTCAGACATGATAGCAACTTCAAGCAAGCAAGCAAACAAAAATATTTTTGTGTTTTTGAATTTTTTAAAGAGGTGGAGGGAGATGAAAAAGAGAGGCAAAGGCGAATAAAAAGGTAAATAGACGGTAGAGCAAGTAGATGATAGTTTGAGTGAAGGTACTTGATAAGATTTGATGAAGTCTCCCTGGCAACGGCCCCAAAAATTCTTTCTACTGCTTGTGAGCTGCGTTGGGGTTTACCCCCGAAGAAGTAGAGTAGTGATAAGTATTTCCCTAAGTGAGAACCAAGGCTTATCGAACCAATAGGATAACCACGCAAATCCTCGTGAACAACACTTGCACACACAAAAGCAAATACTTGCACCCAATGCGGGCAAGAGGGTTGTCAATCCCCTTGAACTCGTTACTTGCGAGGATCAAATCTTGTAGTGGTAGATAGATAAAAATAAAAGTAAAATAAAAAGTACAGTTTCACCAAGGTATTTTTGGTTTTTATAATATGATTAAAGTAGACCTGAGGGCCATAGTTTTCACTAGAGGCTTCTCTCTTGAACACATAGCATACGGTGGGTAAACAAATTACTGTTGGGTAATTGATAGAAAAGTACATAGTTATGACGTATTTAGTTCGTGACAAGTAGACCGACTCCTGCCTGCATCTACTACTATTAATCCACCAATCAACCGCTATCCAGCATGCATCTATGGTATTAAGTTCATGACAGAGTAACGACTTAACAAGATGACATGATGTAGACAAACTAAACTCGAGAAATATGATTAAACCCCATTGTTTTACCCTTAATAGCAACAATACAATATGTACCTCACTACCCCTTCTATCACTGGGTGAGGACTCCGCAAGATTGAACCCATTACAAAGCACCTCTCCCACTGAAGATAAATCAATCTAGTTGGCCAAACCAAATGGATAGATTAGAGAGAAATACAAAGCTATAACAATCATGCATAATAAAGTTCAGAAAAGACTCAATTACTTTCTATGAATAACCTGATCATAAACCCACAATTCATCGGATCCCAACAAACACACCACAAAAGAAGATTACATCGGATAGAACTCTAAGAGGATCGAGGGGAACATGATATTGAAGATCAAAGAGAGAGAAGAAACCATCTAGGTACTAGCTATGGACCCATAGGTTTGTGGTGAACTACTCACGCATCATCGGAAGGCAGCAAGGATGATGTAGAAGCCCTCTGTGGTCGATTCCCCCTCCGGCAGAGTACCGGAAAAGGCCTCCAGATGGAATCGTGGAAGAACAGAAGCTTGCGGGGGACAAAAAAGTGTTTCGGGTGGCTCTCTGTTGGTTTGGGAATATTTTTGAATTTATAGAGGCAAAATTAGGTAAAATGGAGCTGCGTGGGGCCCACGAGCTCAGGGGGCCCTATGAGCTCGTGGCTCTTTTGCAGGTATTCTGGCCTCCTCCCGAACTTTCTAGGGTCCTTTCTGGTCCGGGAAAAATCACCGTAAAGTTTCATCGTGTTTGCACTTCGTTTGGTACTGATTTTTTGAAAAGCCAAAACAAGCAATAAACAGGAAGTGGCACTGGCCACTGGGTTAATAGGTTAGTCCCAAAAAAAGATACAAAATAGCATAAAATGCATATAAAGCATCCAAGATTGATAATATAATATCATAAAAAATCAAAAATTGTAGATACGTTGGAGACGTATCACCGAGATAGCATTGGAATCACGTAGTAGATAATGGTTCATTGATCATCCTAGCTTGACTCCAATAAGCACATGGTCACACCACCTTTCTTGTGAATAATATGAGCCTCCAATTCATCTCCAATGTTCCTAAAACACCAATCAAAAAAAATGGTACCCAAACTGATTGGGACCAAAGAGTTAGAGAATCAACAATACATAGGACAAACTCCACACAAATATGTGCATATAGATATGAACTTGAATTTCATGCACATCTTAGCCAAAATAGGATTTAATGGAGTTTCCCCTATATATTGTATCAAAGAAAGAAAGCATGCCAAAGAAAGTACATGTAGGAAATAAGCATGCTCAAGACTTTCAAGAACCAAATCAACAAATGATTGATACGAAACCAAATGAAAAGATACCAAGTCAAAATAAGATACCAAATGAAAATAAGATATCAAATGAATAAATTATCACTTGGGGATACCAATTAAAAGATACATCAAGGAATGAGATATCCACTGAAACACGCCAATTGAAAGAAATTGGAGAATGAGATATCAAACTCCCAAAAGAGAGCAAGGTTCCAAACAAACTAAAACCTCTACAAATTTTCATGATGGCAAAAAGTGCCAAAAAATGCTTTCCTTCCACCAACACGCACATGATAAGGATCACAAGGTTTATGATAAGCGCATAAAGAGAGTGTTCTAAAGAAAATAGGATAGCCACCCAAAGAGATGTGCATTATATAGAATTTGCATTTGAATACAAAATGCACAAGATGGGATCACCACTTTCACTATATCTATAGAAACACTAGACAAGTTTGAGAAATCAAAAAGATCCACAAGAGTCAAGGAAGACAACGGGAGTTGACACAATTCTTGGCAATTAAAAACAAAAGACAACGTAAAGATGATCGACAATTTCTACCACATAAATGAGTAACAAGTATCAAATGACAACAAGTATTTGGAAATAATTCCCGGTGGTAGATTGCAAAGATATCCAACATCATCTTTACACAAAGCTCATAAGCAACTTGGAACATGTAGAGCTAACATGCCACCTAGGAACAACATAATTTAAAATATCAACTCTAAGTGGCAAAACCTCAAATGTGCACATTTTCTAGACTTGTAATATACACATAGCATATTACTGCCACATAATGTGATATCTCAAAATTCTTAACAAGAGGCAAATAAAATCCAATAAGACATAATTAATGGACCATTTAGAATGTGAATTTCTCATGAGTAAGACATACCACATAGAGACAAGATAATCTTGCAATGTCAATACTAGGTGGTATTCCTCATGTACACACATTTTTATGATCGTGAAGTGCACAAAGCACATCACTCCCCCCAAAATGGGTTGTTCCATTAATATCTCACAAGAGCCACCTAAGATATAGACAAGATGCAAAGAGGCCTAAAAAAGACACACACACATACATGATATGCAAACCACCATACACATACTTGATTACTCAAGATAAGCAAATTGGAAACACAACATATACAAACACATGTAAGGTACAAAACCAAAACATGCAAAGGGGCAAGTAACTTTCAATGCCAACAATTTAAGTACAAGGTACCGCAAGGAGGCACATTGGATACAAGATAGTCACTTGATAATACAAATGATTTGTGTGTTGATCGACTTGAATCCAGTCTATGTACTTAGTCTTGATAAACCTTCAATCTCATCTTCTCTCTTCATAAAGGTGATGTCTTGAAGGTAAACATGAATGTTCACCCAATCTTCTTCTTCAAGACATGCTTGCAATAGGATCAACTCTCACATGACCAAACTTTGGATAAGTCCTTGAATAACACTTTGGTCAACACATAATCTTCTTCTAATAACCTTGAAACCAACAAATGGTCTTCAAGTAATGCCTATGGAGAAACCCTTCAAATATAACTCAAGGCAACCATTAGTCCATAGAGATTGCCATCAATTACCAAAACCAAACATGGGGGCACCATGCTCTTTTAGTTGTCCTTTATCCCATATTTGCGATTAATGAACTCTCAACTTCCCTGTAGGAAGCCATGCACTCTAATCATCTCACAGGAATTACTTTGGGACCAGGATGTCCATCTATTCATTCTCTCATGTTTGATGACGACTTGTTGATTTGTGGACAGGCCGCTATAGAGGAGGCCACTATCATGCACCAAATACTCCTGAGTTTTTGTAGCCTCTCGCGACAAATGCCAAATTGGTCTAAATCTGTAATTATTTTTAGTGGGAATGTTGCCAACAATATTAAGGAAGATATTAAAAGAGTGTTCCCTATTCAGGTTATCAGTGAAAATTCCATTTACTTGGGACACCATGTTATCCTCCCTGCTAAAGATATATCAAGCGCTTAAGATTTTGTTGTTGACAAGTTCAATGCCAAACAGACGGGATATAAAGCCAATGACCTTTCACATTATGCTAGACTAATCCTAATCAATTCCCTCTTTTCTTCTATTCCTGTCTATTACATGTCAAATATTCTTTTTTCCAGGAAACTTATTGCCAATCTCACTTCGGTTATTAGGAACTTTTGGTGGACATGATTAAAGAAGAACACTCGTAAAAATCTCTTTGTCTTAGGGCTTTGGAAAGACATTTGTGCTCCTAAAACAGAAGGGGCTTAGGAATTAGGAATATGCAAGTAGTCAATAAAGCCTTAATTCTCTCAACAGCTTGGAGAATAATCGAAGACCCACAAAGTTTCCTATCGCGGGAACTCAAATCAAAATAGTTTCCAGACACGTCTATTTGGAGAGCAAAACAAACATTCCAAAATCTGTATTTTGGGACTTAGTCCTCAAGGTAAGGCACATTCTTCAAGCAAATGTTAGTTATCAAATTATTGACGATAGCTATTCTATTTGGAGCTCTCCCTGGTTTCCTCTTTGGCATTCTATCTATGATCACTTGCAAATTGAGTCGGGTCACAATGCTTATCCTTCCTATGTTAGGGATTTGTGGGCACAACTAGAAAGCATGGGATGATAATCTCATACACACTCTTTTTGATAATTTAGCAGCCAATAGTATCTTGTAGGTCCCAATTATTCAACAGCAACGGGAGGACATTCTTTGTTCGACATTGCATCCATGAGGGAAATGTATCTCAAAATTAGCCTATAGGGCATGTTTATAGGACATGCCACATCATGGAACACCCACACCTAGACATGTGTCGCAAGAAACTAAACAACGTACAATAGTTATGGAAAGAAAAGGCTATGGTGCCGAGAGTACAAGCCTTCGCTTGCAGACTCTTGAGAAAAGCAACTCCAACAAGTAGAAAAGCAACTCTAACATGTACTCCCTCCGTTCCAAATTAGTTGACTCAGATTTGTCTAGATACGGATATATCTAGACATGTTTTAGTGTTAGATGCATCTGTATCTAGATAAATCCAAGTCAACTAATTTGGAACGGAGGGAGTATGAGAGAAGGGCACTACTCCACTCATATTAGAAAGGAATGCACTAGGTGTGATCACCCAGAAGATGACATGCACTTGTTTTTTACATGTCCCTTTGCTAAGATTGTCTGAATCTCTCAGCTGTGGTATATCAATTCTTAAATACTTGCCCATACTCAAACTGATATACCTCATAATTTACATGCTCTTCTTAATTCTAATCACCCCCGGGCTTCTCTCATAAATATCATGACTTTTTGTCGTGTATTTGGAAAGCCAAGAATGACACCCCTTTTGCCAGGAACAACACTACCTCTGTGCAACTTTAGCAAGCAATGTAGCCAATTTTAAAGAATCAGGAGTTGGCCTTCGAACAAGAGCGGATGCATCTATAAATTTTCCTTAATTGGCAGAACAGGGACCAGGCACCAGAATTACAGGAGAACAAGATCAGAAGGGTCAACCAAACAGTAGGTTCCAAAGTATTTCCAGATGCGGCTTGGACAAACAATGAAGCCTTTGATCCAGTGTCAACTCAAAAGGAGTCGGAGTTCACATTGTTTTTTAAGACGCATGGGTCCAAACAAGCATTCTTATCTCAACTCTTGGAAAACAAACCTCGTCTCCTTTGTAGGCTGAAGTGATGGCACTCCACTTTGCAACACAGGTTGAAGCTCAAATTCATACATTGTCTATCACATTCTTCACGGACAACCGGACACTAGATCAGGCTACAGACTCAGGGAATCTCTTTCTTCACACTGGGCATTGGGAAATCAGAGATTAATTAGCAGGATTTTACGCTGCCACATCTCTAGACAGTCCCCAGATGCATCATATTCCCAGGAATCTTAATAGGGAAGCTCACACATGTGCATCCAATGCTCATAGACTAGCTCATCATATTTCTAGAAATCTTAACAGGGAAGTTCACATGTGCGCATCTAATGCTTATAGACTAACTTAACCAATGAGTTCCATAGTAAGATGTAGTAGCGCCATGCATAGAGATATTCAGTGTCCCATGCTCCTGAAGCTACACAATCTAGATGTAAAGGATTTTCAAATCCTTCATGTCAACTGTGCTTGATGTTAATATATGGCGCCTTTGGCCCCAGCAGTTATCCAAAAAAACCTAGCGATTCATGTGTGTACTTAGCCAGAGCAGCTCAACACTTCTTAGGGCCAGTTCTTTTGACTCGATTCTGAAGAATCATGGTCTGGAGAATCAAAATCGCAAAAAAAACTAATCTCTGCCCCCAGTAATCACCTAGAATCGTCCAGTAATCGCAGTATATCTCAGAATCGTCGAAAACCCACGGTTCTGGTGATTCTTGGCAGCTCCTCAAAACAAAATGTTTCGTTTTAAGAGAATACCCCTATTTGAGGGGGTAATTAAAGAGGAAATGCCCTCGTGCCAAAAGAGCAGTGCACGAGTGGTTCCCCTCTCTCTCTCTCTCTCTTCGCCTCGACCCCGCCCGTCAGCCGCTCGACTCCTGCTACGCCCAGCCGCCGCTCGACTCCGCCCTAACCCTCTTGCCTAGCATGTCGTCCTCCTCTACCGCGAGCGCGTGGTGGCGCTCACTCCACGGTGCCCTAGTGCGTGGCTCCCTGTGGCGCGCCTCCGGTGGCCGACAGGCCAACGGCAAGGCCTCCTCCACCGCATCGTTCCTCTAGAACGACCATGGACACCGGCACGGTGCTCGTGCATTTGTATGGCGCCGGTAGCTCCATCCATCCATTGATCGTCAATTTTACCCTGTTTTTTGTATTGGATGAGTAGTTGTAGATTTGATAATTGTGAGAATATAACAACGATTATTTCTTGATGAGTACTAGTCACATGATTTTTCCTGTGCATGTTCAAGTTTATTCACATGTGTAAGGATTTTGCTTGATAGAAGTTTGTCATAACACTTGTAGGGGCAAATGTTTACAAATTGTAGTTTGAAATTTCTCATTCATATGTGTGTGTGGTTGGAACGACAGATGAGTTGCAAGTTGCGGTAATCCAATTCGGTGCCCAGGTGCAGATGCTCCCACTCAGAAAAAAATTCAAAACAAATACTATAAAAATTCATAAAAATCCAATTTTTTTTGTGTGGTAGATAATTTGGTGCGTGAGGTCCGCTCCGAATTTCAACTCATTTGGACATTTGAGCAGCTCTCAGCAAAAAAGACAAATCGAATCAAAACAGCGGATGAATAGTAAACTTTTTTACGGACCCTGAATTTGTCTTTTTTCCCGAGAGCTGCTCAGATGTCCAATGAGTTGAAATTTGGAGCGAACCTCACGCATCAAATTATCTACCACACAAAACAAAAAAAATTGGATTTTTTTGAATTTTTCTAGTATTTGTTTTGATTTTTTTTCTGAATGGGCGTGCAGATGAGCCCGGGAGCAGAAACTCTGTTCATATTAGACGTGAAACTAGTCGAAATAACCAACTGCTAACAGTCCAGCACTCAGTTCCAATCTAGAGATGTTATAGACATTTAAGCGTGTGCGGCGTTTCGGTGCCCAGACTCATCTGCATCCGGTCAGAAAAAAATCAAAACAAATACTAGACAAATTCATGAAATTCCATTTCTTTTGTGTGATAGATAAATTGATGCGTGAGGTCCGCTCCAATTTTCAACTCATTTGGACATCTGAGCAGCTCTCAGCAAAAGAGACAAATCGGGTCAGAACAGTGCGTGAACAGTAAACTTTTTTACAGACCCTGAATTTGTCTTTTTTGCCGAGAGCTGCTCAGATGTGCAAATGAGTTGTAAATTGGAGCGGACCTCACGCTTCAATTTATCTACCACACACAAAAATGTAATTTTTTGAACTTTTCTAGTATTTGTTTTGATTTTTTTCATCAGTGCGGGTGCAGCTGAGCCTGGGCTCAAAAACGGATTATCGCATTTCAGCACACAACTCATACAACAATCATGAGCTGGAATCACACAAAAGAACTGAACAGATGAATCTGTGGGTACATGATTCTGTGGGCAGTTTATCAGAACCAGATTCTGGAGAAGACCCCTTGGCTTACTATGGTCGTACCAAGAGCCAGGGCACACGTGTGCGTTTCATCAGCGGAACTTTTCCCGCATCATGGCATACATGGATGCCATACCGTGTCCTGTCAACTTTAGAATTGCGACCGCACAGGCACAGTGATGGTTCTACCTGATCATGTGCTCGATCAGATGCATGACTTGCAGCAGTGTGATTTTTAATGGTGGATGCCAACTGTTGCTGTTGGATTGCATCAGAGCGAGATCAAAGGGTCAATAAAGGTGTGCTTGCTCACGATTACATACTACCACCTGCTAGATAGAACCTTGTCAAGGTGAGATGTTGGTCAGACCCCACTAGTAACGAACTAGATTAGCTGAGAGCGCCAATAATTAGAGTGTGATGCACGTGTGGGGAAGGATAATAGAGGGGGACATGAACGCGGACTAGATTTAGGTCAAAAATGGGTCATGAACAGACAAAAATGGACATCCATCTGTTAGTGTTGATCTCCACCTAGTTGGCCCAACGGCCAACTGGACCCTTTACTCAGTCCTGATCGGGGACACTCAACTCAACTGGGTTGCGGGCCCCTGTCACGCAGCTCCATATAAGGGAGGTGGGGGCCACGAGTGCAGTACGCCAAGTATGGTTCGCACCCCACCTGCCCTGCCTACCCCTCGATGCGGAGCTGTCAGCGGCGGGAAGCTCCACCACCTCACCATCTCTCTGCCATCACCGCCGTCACCACAGCTCCGCCATGGCCTCTGGCTCAAGCTCGTCTGGACCAACAGAAGGTAGGTTTCCCGGAATAACTAGCCAAACCCGATCCAGAGGATCTATCAATGGTTTCAGAGCCATCTTGGCTGAGTTTTTTCGGAAAGAAAAAGAAATCAGAGAAAGAAAGGTTCCCCTCCCCATGAACCCTAACCCTAAAAGAACAAGAGGGGCAAAAGGGCAAAGTAATCGCGCCGCCGCAAGGCCGCGCCGTTCCTCTCGATTCGGACGCGCATCGGCATGCCGAGGCGTCTGGAAGAAGAACCACCGCAGCTAGCCAAAGGCTCGCCGGAAAAGAAATGAAAAAAAAGGGGGGGGGTTAGCACCGCGGTCAAATCCCTTGACGGCGGCGCGCTCACCGCTAGGGAGAACGCGCGACCGACGAGGAGGATGGCCACGGCGCGATCTGGCCGCGCTCCTCTTCCTCTCGCTGAAAAGGAAAAAGGTAGCCTCTCTGTCTTCCTCTCTCTCGTGGATAATGGAGTGGGGAAAGGGAAGGCGGCTCGCGCGGCACGGTGGATTCACGCCGTCGCCGGCGGCCGGCGGAGCCCCAATCCCGCTGCTATACAGAGAGAGTCAGAGGCGGGCTCGAAGGGGAGAAAAGGAGGGCGCAAGCCCGACTCTCTCTCTCTCTCTGCCATAGAAACGGAGTGGGGAGAGGGAAGGGGCTGCCTCGTTGGGCTCCGCCCTGGCTCGCCATCGCCGGCGACCGACGCGGCGCGGTGGCCTCGCCGCCGCGGGAGCGAGAGAGAAGGCAGAGGCGCGCTGGGGGGAGGAATGGCGCTAGGTTTTCGGTCGATGGGGATCGACCCCTGTTTTGTTCGAGCGAAACGCCCGCGTGGCCGTCGGATCTATGCGGATGGCCAGGATTGAAACCCTAGCGCGCCAGAGCGGGCCGCTGGGCCGAAAATGGAGAAGGACCAGGCCAGCCGCCGCTGGGCCGTGGCGAGCCGCCGCGGGCGCGCGCGCGGGCCGCTGGGCCGAGGCCGGGAAAAATCAGCCCGAGTCGCTCTTCTTTATAAAGAAAAAGTTGAAAAGTTTCTGAAAAAGAAAAATAGAAAAGTTTCTGAAAATGAAAATAGATAATTTTTAGAAAAGGAAAAGTTCATAAATTTAAAGAATAATAAAGTTCAAGGTTTTTTTTCGGTCAAAGAAAAGTTTCTGTAAAGAGTAAAAGTTCATGAATTTTTATTCATGTTTTTTCGCTGCATAAATAATTAATAGTGCTCTTTTACAAAGAAAATAAAAGTTTAGATAGAATTAAGGTTTTAAGAGCATGTTAAAGTGATTATTAAAATGAATATGATTATGTTATTTTTATGACCAACGTTGTTAATAACATGATCATGTTTTATTATTGAAACTAAAGGTGCATTTATTTCTTTTTTTGCCCAACGGTGATATAGTTTTAATTGCATAAACAGTCAAGGCCCATGCGGGCGGGTGCATATTGACCATGGGTCAATTTTGCGGCTGGGCCGCATGCACAAAGTACACCTTGTCAGTCAAAGTCTATTCTTTCAGAAGCATATTTTTTATGAATTATTGATCTCTACTCAAATTGAACCAACGAGATATTTGTTTAGAGATTACAAAAGTAACACAAATGATTCTGAATAGTATGGTTTTTCCATGATCTAAAGATGATTTAATTATGATGAGTACAGATGAGTTTTTTCCTGTGTGGGGAAACAACTTTTAAGCTTAAAGTTCATAAAGGCTTCCGTTGTTTTAAGTGAAAGAAAAGTTGAGCATTAGTTTGTTCTTACAGTTAAATCCATAAAGATGAGAAATTCTCAAAGAAGAGAATTTTAAAGTTAATTATGATGTTGTCGTTTAATGATCATAGCTGATGATGACAACATTATTATATGATATTCGCAAATCCTGTTTCTGCCCAACGGTGATCTAGGATTCAAAGTACAAGAATATCGTATGTTTTAATTTTGACCAATGTTAAATTAAAACACAATATTTTTCCTGGAAGAGAGAAATTTTTGCAAACAACAGTTGATTTCCATCAACGCTATAGTTAAAGTTTTAGTACTTACTCGGCTGCACTGCTGATGTTAAGAAAGAAAAATCGAGCGTCGTTCTGATTTTTTATCGGTACGATAAAAGAGAAAAGGGAACGAATCTGTTCCGGAAATGAGTTATCATTTTTCTCTCTCTAAAGTTTTCTTGATGTTTCAGTTTGTTTTTTTTTCTGATTAAATTGGAACCAACGAGAAAATTTAATCGGAAAAATAAAGTATAAGTGCATGTTTTTAAGTCATTATGACTAAAGGTGATCAACATATTGTCCTTCAATAGTGATTGAAATAAATAACACGCATGTTCAACTTGACCAACGTTGAATTAAATATGTGCGTTATCAGTGCATTGATTGTTAACAATGCATTTAAAGTTTAATACCGCATGTTGGAAAAGTTTTGGCACTTGTGTCATTCATAACCTTGCATGACAAAGAAAGTTTTTGCGATGACTCATGTACTACTTCAGTATCACATAAAAGTGAAGAAGTCTGGGGGAGCTTTTAAAGCTATCCAAACAAATCCCATGCATTTCCATAGTGTCATGCTGGACAGTGACTTCAAAAGAGCCGAAGGACAAAATAAAGTTGTATACGAACAAAAGTCAAGATTGCAAGCATGACTTGCAAAAGTGTACCAATATCAAGAACTCTGATGAGTTCTTGAAAGTGCAACAGAATAAAGAACTCTGATGAGTTCTTGAGGGGAATGAGGAAATAGTACTCCCATTGTTCTTGCATGACTTGATCATGTGACCACACCAAGTAATAAAAGACTCCTCGTTCACAAGTGTTACAAATAGTTTCGAAATTATGGCAGCAAAGTAGTTTGTGCCATATTTCGAGGGGGAGAAAGATTAGGAAGATAAGAAATTCTCCTCAAAATTGAATACGATGCATACAATAATGTATGTTAAAAGTAAGAATGATCTATTAAAGAAAAATATGATCGAAAAGGAAGTACATCGCTCATATCATTGATACCCCAAATCAAATAAACCCAAACGGAAGCTAGTAAATATACCATCTTTACAATAGATGGGATAATCTGGGGGAGTACAGTATGTTGAGAACTAAAGCTTGAAGAGAAGTGGGACCATATGTTCACTTCGAATGATTCAAGCACAACAATTGTCTCGGCGTCGTATGAACGACAGAAGTTGAGATGACAACAGATGTTCAACACCTGTCGTTAACTCTTCAAAAGAAAATAAAGTCAAGGGAACTCTTGTTACTCAGGACTCTGTAGTATCAACCGTCTCTTGGCAATGAAAAATAGAAACAACCCCAGATAGAAAATAAAGTGATTCCGCCTTTTTTTGGTGAAGCCATGAGAGGCGCTCATTCGTCGAAATGGCAAGAAGCCATGGAAGATGTCATGAGACCTAGAAATTCCAACTTGTTTTGGAACAAAGAATAAGTTCCCAACGGAGCTGAAACAGTAGGCTGTAATGGGTCTACAAGATTAAAATGTGACTCCAGAGGGAATATGAAAAGCCACTAAGCGCGACTTGTGGCAAAAGGCTTTATGCAAAGAAAAGATAAGTGATAATAAGACATTATATGCAGTCTCATAAAAGGATTATCTTAGAACCACAATGGCATTAGTGGCATACTAATATTTTGGAATTGCATCAGTTGGATGTAGAAACAACATCTCCCAAACGGAGATTTGTATGAGAAAACCCTTACACAACACAACCCAAGGGTTTTGTTGTGAAAAGAAAAGAAAAATATGGGATGCCACATGAATAAATCCATTTATGGATCAAAGCACGCCACTGAACAGTGGCATCTAAAGAGGACAAAGAGAAGTTTTGGGTTTTAAGAAAGGTCAGGATGACAAATTGAATATTTGCAAAGTTCAAAGATGGGAAATACTTTTCCCGCTTTCGACGTGTAGATAATGTACTACTTACTAGTAGTGATGTTCAATCTACTGTTGAAGAAAAAGAAGATTATTTGTGACATCAAGTCATGATAACAGTAATCTCAGTGAAGGTCTATTCGCTCAAAGAATGGAAATTCACCGGGATAAAAGAAGAGGGGTATTAGGATTATCGCAAAAAGCACACTTAGAAAAGGATTCTAAAGAGATATAGTATGCATGCGAGTAAGCTTACGCCTGTCCTATAGTCAAGGGTAATAGTTTGGGAATATTAAGTATTCCAGGAACCAATATGAGATCGATCAAAAGAAAGAGGTTCCATGTGCTTCAGCTGTTGGAAGCAAAATCAGTTCTCAAGAAAGTATTTACCCTGACATAGCTCAATTATCCGGGAAATTTTTGGCAGAAGTCCAGTCCAGCAATAGATCACTGGAATGGAGTTAAAGAACGTTTTGCAATCTTACAAAGTATTGTAAGCCTCATGCTAAATAAGAAAGGGACACGTACTCTCAAAAGGTTGTGAGTAAAAGAACTAAGTTTTGGCGGGATGTTTAGTGAAGCCCACACTAGTAGCTAAACACTCGTATCTTTGGAGTTTTATTGTGGAAAAGCTCCAAAAGCAAAATAGTTGCGGTGTCATGAGTTATGTATACCGCAAAGTATAGCATGATATGAGGCTACAAGATAGGCTAAATGGTTAAAGAAAACCTTACCCGGAATTGATGATGATATGCAGCAGCAATATATCATCCAAGTATTTTATCTCCTACATCAACATGTGAGGTGTACTGCCAAACACATTGACAAAGAGTTATATGTTGCGAAGGAGAAAATCCAGAATCATATGATAGCACTAACGGTGTAAGTACCAAACAGATGCTTACAGATCCGCTTATCAAAGGCCTACCACCCAGCGTGTTAAGAGAACATGCAGTCGACATGGGGATTATGGGAGGTCTATGATTTCTGGATTACTAAAGGGCCCAAAGAAAGGTTAAGGTCTTGTTTCAATACAGAAAGATACATTGTGGCTGTTAATCTGACGGTAACTGATAACTGTTATGACGAGGCACGCCCTGCGTATTGATCTGCACTGAGACAAGGACCAAGAGCAAATCAAGAGAAAGTCAAAAGAGTTACGTCAAAGTGTGAAGTTAAAAGTATAAGGTGAGATCAAGGGGAAGAATGTTAGTGTTGATCTCCACCTAGTTGGCCCAACGGCCAACTGGACCCTTGACTCAGTCCTGATCGGGGATACTCAACTCAACTGGGTTGCGGGCCCCTGTTGCGCAGCTCCATATAAGGGAGGTGGGGGCCACGAGTGCAGTACGCCAAGTATGGTTCGCACCCCACCTGCCCTGCCTACCGATCGAGGCGGAGCTGTCAACGGCGGGAAGCTCCACCACCTCACCATCTCTCTGCCATCACCGCCGTCACCACAGCTCCGCCATGGCCTCTGGCTCAAGCTCGTCTGGACCAACAGAAGGTAGGTTTCCCGGAATAACTAGCCAAACCCGATCCAGAGGATCTATCACCATCCGTTTACGCCGGTGCGTTGGGCCGCGTTTTCTGTCCGTTTCGGTTCAAACGGACGTGAACAGACGAAATGCGGTCACGCGTTGGAGTTTGACTTAGAGAGTCTGTTGTTTGTTTCTCTCTGAACCGGATTAGCCATAGCAAAGCCCACGTTCATGTGTGCAGCCGCCGTAGCGAGATCACGCCCTGGATCGTGGGATGGCCTCTGTGGGGGCATGGCCAACGCCACGATATTCCTTGTTGAATAAAAGGAGCAGACGCTTCGGCAAAAGAGAAAGGAGCAGACGCTCGAACAAAGAAGCTGCAAGTTTCAGCAGCACCAAACTTGACGACGATTCGTGTGTGTTGTTTATTATGGTCGTACTCTATGAAGCACCGATACGGCGACATCGATACGGCGATACGGATACGGGGATACGGGATACGGCAATTTCTAAAAACAGCAATACGGCGATACGGCAAGTATATATATATAATTAATAAAATGACATATTATGAAGACAATGAATTGAATGCCTGAGATGAGATCAAAATACTGGCCATTTGTTGCATCCATGCCTATTTCTCGATGACTGAATGATCATCACTTTACTCAATCCTCGCCTCCTGGATGACTGAATCATCATCAATTTACTCAGTAGTGGCCAACAGTCAGCAAGCACGCACCCATAAACAACAGCTAGCCACGCATGCATGACGGAAACAAGCACACACAGCCAGCGCGCCCGCATCACGGCACCAGCAAGGCAGCAAGTGCGGGAGGACCGAACACCACCGGAGAAGAGCAGGGATTGGGTAAGGGAAGGAATTACCATGCTGGCGACGGGCGGTGGGCGGCGGCGGCAGAGGCGAGTCGAGTCCAGACGGCGGCCAGCGACTCCAGCTGCCGGCGGCGGCATCCAAATGGCGGTGAGCGAATCCAGGCGGCGGCGGCAACGAGCTAATCCAGGCGGCGGCGGCGACGAGCGACTACGGTCGTCCGCGGCGATGCGCTCGCCCGCGAGTACTCGATCCAGTCTGCCGCCCGAACGAATTTAGGGTTACGAGTGGGCTTGTACCGGGCTTCCCGTGTCCCCGACGTGTCGGCGCCGTCCGGCGGCCGTATCGGCATTTTTTTTTCTTTATTTTTAAATCGAGAAACGGGATACTCCATGGATACACGTATCGATGACGTATCTGACGTATCAGCGTATCGGCAACGTATTATACGCGGACACGCCGCTTCTGGACGTATCGGTGCTACGTAGGTCGTACTAAGAGCCAGGGAACACGCACGGCCCGTTTCAGTGTCACATCAGTGGAGCTTTTCATTATCGTGGCATACATGGATGCCATACCGTGTCTTGTCAACTTTAGAATTGCATTCCTTGGACCGCACAGTGATGCTTCATGCTTCTACCTGATCATGTGCGTCGACCAGACATGACTTGCAGCAGAGCAGTAATTTTTAAATGGTGGCGCCAACTCTTGGGTTGCATCAGAATGAGCTCAAAAAGCTCAATAACGGAGTGCTTGGTCACAATCACATACTGCTAGATTAAACCTTCTCAAGGTGAGATGTTCGTCAGACCCCCCACTAACTAACTAGATTAGCCGTGGGCGGCAATAATTAGTGTGATGCACGTGTGGGGAAGAATAATGGAGGGGTATCCAATACCATCCAGTGAAGAAAGGTCGCATCTGGGTAAAGCCACGGATACGCGGACCGCCGGCTCGGGCATCTGAATTCTTTCCTGAATGCTATTCTCAAGATGAAGAGCAAACAAGTTGGCATCCACTTTCGTGTACTGTAATACTCCGTACTACTGTACTGCTCAATCAACGGAAACGAGAGTGTACTGCTGTCAGAGTATTTTTCTTTTCCACCGGCTGCTAACGAGAAGACCTCTCCTGGTAGTGAGGGAGGAGGAAGCTGCCGGCCTGCCGCTCGTGCACCACGCATCAGCTCGCCGCCTACTTTAAAATATCCATGTAGCCACCTAATTCGCTCCCGGATCAGAATAGATTAGGCGCCAAATAACCTCGGCCGACACATTCGTTTAAAAAAGAACACTCCTGCTACCAACGGCCGGAGATCACACTGCCGGCAGCACACACAAGCTAGTACTAGTAGTAGTACAGCTACGTCCGTCTCGCACGCACAGCAGGCACGCCACGCACATGGGTCCCGGCCGGCGGCTCGGTGGCATCATGGTGGGCGGATCACGCAGCCGCGGCGCGGCGCGGAATAATTAGCGTGAGTCGTGGGCGGTGGGGACCCGGATGGAGAGGGACAGCCAGCCAGCGGTCGACCGGCCGCCCCTGCGATCACGATTCACAGGCGCACGTACGTACGACGACTACGTGCCCGGCTCCCGTCCCGTGGTCGCTGTCCGCACTTCCGCCCGCCGCCGGGCCCGTGCCGCCCCCACGCCGAGAGAGACTTTTGAGGCGCCGGCGCCGCGCCCGTGGTTTATTCCCTCCGCTCCACCTTCCCGGCCAGGCCCGCGCGGGTCAGTGGCACGTCGCCGTATGCCCGCCCGCCGGGTCGCCGTCGTCGTCGCTAACTTTGCGTCGGCGCCGAGCTCCGGCAAAAGTCGCCCGGTCCATCCCTACACGCCGCACCTATCGGTTGATTGATTCGTTTTACTTTCTCTCTCGTTTTCCTGCCACGCGCTGGCGCTGCCGATGCGATGCCGCCCGTGGATCGCATGACTCCGGATTCGCCGGATCGTCTACGCTACGCGTGCAGCCGTGACAGCGGCCGGAATTTCTCCTGGGTTGGGTTGGGTTGCATGTTCGTGCGCATCCAGATTCCGTTTGGGAGGCCTGGTTGGTCAGCGACACCGTGTGCTCTCGAGGTCAGTTTTATCTTTGTTTAATCCATCAATCACGATTAGCCGTACGCACGCGTCGTCCGGTCCAGGAGATGGAGAACGATCCAGGAATCACACATGTCAGCGAGTGGTAGTCTTGTGACTTTCGTTGACCGACCGTGGGCACGATGCCTCGCTGCTCTGCGCTCTGCCCCGCGTAGTGGTAGGTGGAATCTGCGTCGGTCGTCGTGTGGACGCAGCCATGCAGGTGCGGCGCCCAGGCTTTATCGCTGTTTATTACGAGTACAGTAATATTACGTGGACGAGCCACGGCCTGATAGCCAGCTACTGTCGACCGACTGCGACGGCGAGCGAGCGCCGTGATGGGCGGTGGGGACGGGCGGACGTACTACTACTCCACGCACGATCGCGGCAGGTGAGGTGATGTGGATTTGGATGTGTCCCCTCCGCCGGTGACGCCTCGTGCTCGCCCGACGCGGTCCTGTGACGTTTCAGATTTCGGCGGATACGATGCGATGCCCTTTCTCTCTACGTGCACACGGGCGGCGCCTCGGTGAACCGGCGGTCGATCGGAGCGCGCCGTGTGGCTTCTTTTTCTTTCCTTTACAGCAACTCCAATGCGTCGACGTATTTCGTCTGCGCGCGGTCGTTTGGTCGGCGCGGATAGAAAAGTCGGCCCAACACGCTGACATAAACGGACACGCGTCCGCTTTTTGTCCGCCTGCCGACCCATTCACGGTTCAATTTTAAGTCTCATTTGCGTCGGCGCGGACACGAAACGGACGCGTGTGGCGCCCGTCTACTCCTTCCCCTGGCCCGCTAGTCGATGGCATATTGGCCATCCTCTCCCACCCCATATCGACAGCAAACCCTCGCCCACCTTCGCCGCGTCGCCACCGCCGCCCATTTCCGGTGCCTATGCCAGAAGCCGGTGCCGACACACCTCCTCCCAACGCCGCCACCTCCCACGTCGCCGCCACCACCGTCTCGCCGCCGGGGCACCGAAACTTCCCACCCCCACCTCCCGATGCCACCGCGAGCAAGAAGCCAGGTCGCCGCCCCGGCCAGCTCCTTCGTCCTGACGCCGGCACACTCGTCATAGGGCGGCAGGCTCGTCGGACGCCTCCAGGCCAGCCACCTGGTCCAAGGGAGGCACGCGTCTCTTCGCCGGCCAGCTCCTTCGTCGACGCTCGCAAGCTGTTCGACAGTGATGCCGACAGTTTGCCAAGGTACAAAATGGACTCCGCCGACGAGTTCTTTTTCCACAATTTCCTTTGCGACTCCGACGATTCCTCGTCCGATGAGGAGGAGGAGATCTTGGCTGTCGTGTTTGTCCATCACCACCTTAATAGCCTGCGGCCATTGTTCCGTGGCTCGATCCCGGGGCACCTTCCAGCGTTGAATCGCAGCCGAGAGAGCGGCTATTTCCCTCTTTGGAAGGACTACTTTGACACAACCAATCCGTTGTTCAAACATCAGAAATTCCGGCGGCGTTTTCATATAGGTAGGCATCTTTTCAACCGTATTAGAGAGGGGGTGGTCGGATACGATAACTATTTCGAGTGCGAAGAGGATGTCCTTGGAAAGATTGGCTTGTCATCTTATCAGAAATGCACTGCAGCCATCCGGATGCTTGCATACGGAGTGCCCGATGATCTCATTGATGAGTACGTCCGTATGAGCGAGCCAACATGCCTAGACTCCATGTACAAGTTCTGCAAGGTCGTGATTACTGTGTTCGGCCCTGAGTACTTGAGAGAGCCGACTCCTCAAGATACAACCCGCTTGTTGGCGATGAATGCTAGCACGGCTTCCCAGGGATGCTTGGCAGCATAGACTGCATGCACTGGGAGTGGAAGAACTTCCCTTCTGCTTGGCAAAGGTAGTATAAGGGCCATGTCAGGACTTGCACTGTCGTACTTGAGGCCGTGGCCTCACAAGATCTTTGGATCTGGCACTCTTTCTTCGGCATGGCCGGATCGCGCAATGATATCAACGTGCTTCAACGCTCGCCAGTCTTTTCAAGGCTTGCCGAAGGCAACAGCCCACCGGTGAATGTTACCATCAACAGCCACAACTACGACAAAGGATACTACCTAGGTGACGGTATCTATCCTCAGTGGACCACTATTGTGAAGACCATCCCCAACTCTGTCGGAGAGAAGAGGAAAAGATTAGCCCAAGAGCAAGAGAGTGCCAGGAAGGACGTCGAGTGTGCCTTTAATGTTTTGCAATCTCGATGGGGCATCGTTCGGTATCCTGCAAAGACTTGGAGCACCAAGAAACTATGGGAGGTGATGACAGCTTGTGTGATCATGCACAATATGATCGTAGAAGATGAGCGCCCGGAACGTATCTACGATCAAGGGTTTCAGTTTCAAGGTGAGAATGTTGTGCCTGAGCATAGAGAAGCGGCAACGTTTGAACAGTTCATCCAATTTCATCATGAAATGCGTGATTGGAAAGCTCACATGCAGCTGCCAAATGATTTGGTTGAGCATATGTGGGCTCATGTTGGCAACCAATAGATGTATCTTCTTTTCACATGTATTTCAGACAATTTAATTTTTATTCGGCTTGTAAAACTATGCTTAATTTAGTTGGTTTTGAAACTATGCTTTATTTGGTTGTGAAACTATGCTATTTTTTATATGTTTGCTTGTGAAATAATGCAAAATTGTGCATATTTGTTAAAAAATGGCGGTCAGCCGGCCACGCCCGTAAATATGGGTCAGCGCGTTAGACGCACTGTCGACCCAAATAAAAAACAGGATGGACGCCGAACGGACGGCCGACCCAAACGGACAAAAAACGAACAAAAGCACCGTCCGTTTGGAATGGTGCGTTGGAGCTGCTCTTAGGGCGCTGGGAGAGGATTGGATATCGCATCGTTCTCCGTTGGTGGTTGGTTGTGAAGGTATAGAGTATCGTGAGTGCGTACTGTACTAGTGGCTTTTGCTACCTGGCCGTTCTGCGAGATGTGTGCGCAGAAGAAGCAAGCTACCCTGCGCATGAGGAAACTGGGCTCTGATGGCTGGCCTGCGTCGGTGGGATTGTGCGTGGTGAGCTCTGGAGAGGCAGGTGGCTCTGAGCTCCTGATTCGTTGTCTCCCACCAGTGTTACGTTAGCTTGCTCGGCATTGACCAGACCGGAGATGGCCGCGTGAGCAAGAAACATCCTGCCTGCCTCCTCCGGAAAGGCAAGCAATGCCCAATTTTCTGCAGGACGAACATAGATGGCCGGGAAAACAAAATAAGGACCGACCGTGCCGTATCGGCTGTCGGAGCAATGGAATCAAGCCCCTGCTGATGTAAGCAGTTTACTAGTACTAGCTAGGATTAACATGGAGCGTGCTCCTTTTCTTCTCGCTCACTGCTTTTTTTTAGACACACTACTAGTACTGCTGCCACTGATGGAGGGGGACTGCTCCTCTGGTCTCGGAGAGAAGCCGAGTTCCGCAAATTCAGAGCGGCAACGAGGCTGCATCCATTACACAGAAGAAGAAAAAAAGAGTGAAGGAAAATCCTTGCCCGAACTGGAATATTCTTTCATGTGCAGCTAGCATGCATGTCATCTCATCACTGATCCAAGGGTTTGAGTCCACACGGAATTGACTTAAAGCAATCTCACTCTATTTTTCTTTTCTTTTCTATTTTTGTTTTCTTTTGCCAAAACGGCTGCATTCGCCGAAAAAAAGAAAGAACGGGTGACAGGTGAAGTCTTCACTGCAGCTCGCGGATGGAGACCGCAACAGCGTAAGGATGGTCCGGTGCCATGATTACGAGGTTTCTGGATAGTTTCTGCTGCTGTTCATGTGCCCCGTGTGCCTTTTGGGCGGTTGTACATGTGCCGCACCTGTGGTTTAGTTTGGCTGCTAGGCGCGTTTGGATTATTAGGCTTAGAAAAAGTGTTTGGAGAAATAAATTCGGCTTTTTTTAAACATCGGTGCTTATTTGTACATGGCAGACGCTTAATTAGGCATCTCTTCTGTAGAAAATAGGCACTGATGCTTCAGAAAAATCCGGTTTATTTTTCTAAGCCTAAGCACCTAGCATTGTACAAGGCCTTAGTAGGAAGCGATGCCGCTAGCGCTTGGGCTCTTTGATGTCTTTTTTTTTTCTTAACCAAGAACCATAGACCAATCGTACTACGGTATAATTATATAGATGTGTCTAGGTCTCAGTCGACTGAGACTTAATCAAGTCTAAGTCAAGTGATATAATATGTAAGAAAAAAGAAAGAAAAACTAAAATGAAAATTTTGCACGAATCTCCATGTAAGATCCCATGAATATAGCATCGACTGAGACTTGATTAAGTCTTCATCGTAAGATCTCATGAATATAGCAATCACGTATTAATAATAAAAATATACAAATGAACAAGTGCTGCCCTCAAACAACTCTAGCCAATACCAGTTTTTGGGAAACAGTTGGAAATAATTAGAAATCAATTGAGATTATGTTCAATACAGGTAGAGTAATTCTCCTGATGCTTGAGCTTGTTTGATCATGAGAAGATCAACCCCTAACTGTCTTTTTCATGCATTGATTGATTGTGGCAGGGCTTTAGCTTGATTCGACATTTGATCATGAGAAGATCAACCCAACGTCACCGCTGCTCGACTCCTCCCCGACCCTCTGCCTGACATGCCGTCCTCCGCCACGGCGAGCGCGTGGTGGCACTCCCTCAGCGGTGCCCTAGTGCGTGGCTCCCTGTAGTGCACCTCCGCTGGTGCTCGTGTCCGGCAGGCCAACGACATGGCCACCTCCACCGCATCGTTCCTCTAGAACGACCATGGACGCCGGCACGGTGCTCGTGGCAGCTCCATCCATCCTTTATTTGTCAATTTTTCCCTGTTTTTTTGTATTGGATGAGTACTTGTTGTAGATTTGATAATTGTGAGAATATAAGAATGATTATTTCTTGATGAGTAATTGTCACATGATTTTTCCGGTGCATGTTCAAGTTTATTCACATGTGTAAGGATTTTGCTTGATAGATGTTTGTAATAATGCTTGTGGGGGCAAATGTTTACAGATTGTGGCATACATGGATGCCATACCGTGTCCCGTCAACTTCAGAATTGCATTCCTTGGACCGCATGCACAGTGATGGTTTTACCTGATCATGTGCTCGATCAGACATGACTTGCAGCAGTCTGATTTTTAAATGGTGGATGCCAACTGTTCCGTTGGATCGCATCAGAACGAGATCAAAGGGTCAATAAAAGTGTGCTTGATCAGAATTACATA
The DNA here is from genome assembly GCA_011799875.1 of Thinopyrum elongatum. Lineage (NCBI taxonomy): Eukaryota > Viridiplantae > Streptophyta > Magnoliopsida > Poales > Poaceae > Thinopyrum > Thinopyrum elongatum. The sequence continues at coordinate 427,495,631 of CM022297.1, forward strand.
ACATACCACTACTACCTATACTAGATAAAACCTTGTCAAGGTGAGATGTTGGTCAGACCCCACTGGTAACGAACTGGATTAGCCGAGAGCGGCAACAATTAGAGTGTGATGCACGTGTCGGGAAGAATAATGGAGGGTATCCAATATCCATCCAGTGAAGAAAGGCCACATCTCGGTAAAGCCACGGAGACGCGGACCGCCGGCTCGGGCATCTGAATTCTCTCCTGAACAACATGTACTGTTCGCAAAAAAAAACATGTACTGCTGTAATACTGTATCAGTCAATGGAAACGAGAGTGTACTGCTGTCAGACTTTCTTTTTTCCACCGGCTGCCAACGGAGACCTCTCCTGGCAGGGAGGGAGGAGGAAGCTGCCGGCCTGCCGCTCATGCACCACGCATCAGCTCGCCGCCTCTTAAAAACAAATATCCATGTATCCCCCAATTCGCTCCCGGATTAGATAAGATTAGGTGCCAAATAACCTCGGCCAAAAAAGAATACCCCTACACCCGACGGCCGGAGATCTCACTGCCGGCAGCACACACAAGCAAGTAGCACAGCCACGTCCGTCTCGCGCGCACATCCGCACATGGGTCCCGGCCGGCGGCTCGGTGGCATAGTGGGCGGATCACGCAGCCGCGGATCTGGTCGCGGGCGCGGCGCGGCGCGGAATAATTCGCGCGAGCCGTGGACCCGGCCGGAGAGGGACAGCCAGCCAGCGATCGACCGGCCGCGGCAAAATTTTGTGTTTTGACCCTTTTCATGCAGTTTAGCAGGATCTGATCTCGATCGGGAAAAATTTCGGGATTTGACCCTTTTGGCTACCGCCAGAGACCCTGTCGGTAGGTGCCGTTGACGGCCGTCTGGCCGTTAACGACCGCTGACGTGGCAAAGGGACCTACCGCCGCAGCCCCTGGCGGTAGGCTATAACATCCTACCGCCGGGGACTCTGGCGGTAGGGTCCTGGAGGATATGGTTTGTGGGGCCCACTCACCACCCACCCACTCCACTCATCTTCTTCCCCGTGCTCAAGCTCTCTCCCCCTCTTCTCCCCCACCAAAGCACCCACTAGATCCCCCTCCATTGCTTGAGATTTGTCCGGTTGATCCGGGGCATTTGCATCACCCAAGGTACCTCTCCCACCCCCCTTCATTTGGTTGGTTCAAATCATCTAGTTTTGTTGGAATCAACTAGTTTTGCAAACCCTAATTCTTACTCTAGTTTTGCATTTATTGTGCATTTATGGTTTGCCTAAGTATTTTGTGTCAATCCTTGTTGTGGCAAGCTAGCTTAAGTGTTAGGGTTAGTGGTTTAGTTAGGGAAGGGTTAGGGGTTAGGGTTAGGGTTAATGCTATGATTAAGGTATATACTAGTTGTTTGATTCAAAGTATGCATATTTTAGATAGTTCATCCATATGAAATGGCCGGTCCATGGATGACTCAATTTTGTTCCATTGTTTTTAGATGGATAAACTAGTGAATGTGCATTATTTGGACAAGGCGGCTTTCATGGATGGAAATGCCGATGAAGGGGAGGAGGCCATGGTTTTTGACACATGCCCGAGCTATGATGATATTATCGTGAAAGTGAGAAGTGTCCTCAATTGGATTAACCCAAGTGATGGTGTGAAGCTTATTGGGAGGTATGATGTGGGAGTGGGAGTAAAGTCCCGATTAAAGAGTATGCCCATCACCTCTCAATTGCATTGGGATGTGTATAAGGATAAAGTTGAGGGATCACAAGACAAGTCACTTGAGTTATTTGCCACAAAGGTTGAAGTTCCTCGGCTAGTACTCGACTTGAACCGGAATGTGTCATCCCCAATACATGATGGTGTCATCTATGACCACAATGCGGGTAGCCAACCACCAAGTAGCCAACCAAATGAAGAGGACATCAATGCTAGAGCCATAGTTCTTCTAGGTGATGATCATGTTGGAGATGAGACCATTTGCTCATGTTGATGAAGATGCCATTGCTCATGTTGATGAAGATGTCATTGCTCATGTTGATGAAGATGCTATTGCTCAAGATGATATGTATGCGGAACAAGAAGAGATTCATTACAATCCCATTGGTGACTTGGATGTCATTGTGCATCAACAAGACATGGACCGTAACCTCCCTTATAGCCGTATGTGTAGGTATGAGTTGGATGATGAGGGTCCACCGGAAGAATTGGATGAGGATGGATTCACGGCGCAAGAAAATCAAGTCTACAAGAAGGTCAATGGCAAGGAAAGATGACCCTCTTTGTTTCGTGATGTTAGTCTTGCTGACAAGGCCGTTGTTGATGGTGGCATGAGGTTGGGCTTGGTCGAACCATCAACTTGCCCGAGGATGGGTGATCCAAGGGCACCGGGTGAGGCCGAGAATGCTCATTTGAAGAAAGGGATCAAGTTTGGTTGTTTGCAAGAGTTCAAGATATGGTTGAGTGACAACGCCATTCGGAACCATAGGCCGTTCGTTGTTGGTCATTCCAACCAAAATGTGCTCCACACCATCAAATGTGACAAAGAAGGTTGCCCATGGAAGGTCCGTGAAAGAAAGATCAAGGAAACCGGGCAATGGGAGTTGAAGAGTTGTGTGGCCACCCACGAGTGCATACCACCGGACAAAGCGGACCGAAGCAAGGGACACCGCCAACTCACGTCCGAGTATTTAGGCTACAAATTGTTGAATGAGATATCCCATGATCCAACCGTGAAGGTGAAGTTACGAGGTCAAGTATGGAAAGGTGTGGATGGCCAAGGCAAACGCTATAAGGATGTTGCATGGTGATTATGTCGCCGCGTACAATATTCTTCCGAGAATGTTGGGAGCCATTGCTCATCGGAACCCGGGCATGCGCCATAGGGTCGAGTCAATCGAGGGAGTGTTTCATCGAGCTTTTTGGAGCTTTGGGCAATGCATCGATGCATTTAGGCATTGCCGCCCCGTCTTGTCAATTGATGGCACGTTTTTGACCGGCAAGTACAAGGGCACGTTGATGGTGGCAATGGCCCACTCGTCCAATGACAATGTGTTGCCGGTGGCATTTGCGTTGGTGCCTTTCGAGTACGATGATAATTGGGAGTGGTTTATGGATCATGTGAGGACGAAGGTGATTGGCCCCAAAAGAGAGTTGTGCATCATATCGGATCGCCATCATGGGATTCTCAAAGCAATAGAAGTTGACATTCCAGGCTATCCAAAGCTCCAACACCGTTAGTGCATGAGGCATTTCGTGGCAAACTTTTACCGGGCATGTAAGAGTAAGGAGTTTTGCAAGGATCTTACCCATGTTTGTGTGGCATTCAACACCGACACATTTCCAAAGCCGCTATGATAAACTATTCAAGGCGTTGGAGAAGAACAAAGGAGGGAGAGAATTCTTGACAAGGCATCTTCCGGAGAAGCATAAGTGGTCACGTGCTTACGACGAAGGAGGTTTCCGATACGGAGACATGACAAGTAACATGGTGGAATGCTTCAACAATGTGCTCAAGGGTGTCCGTTCCTTGCCGGTGACTGCAATAGTGAAATATACCTTCTTCAAGCTCAACGAGTATTTTCTGAGGCATTCCGAAGTCACCGCCAAATGGATAGGTGAGAAAATGGACTTTCCCTTCAAAGTTGAGGATTGGTTGAAGCATCAAGCGCGCAAGTCCTCGCGTCAACAAATCATTAGTTTCAATGAAAAAGAACAAATCTACCAAGTCGATGAGCCAGGTGGCACAACAAGGGACGACGTGGCGTACGGTAGAGTTGCATATGAGGTGCGCCTCAAGACCCGGTGGTGTCAGTGTGAGAGACCTCACAAGTATCATTGGCCTTACTCGCATGTGATGACCGCCGCAAGGTTCAGAAACTTGAACGTATCCGATGGTACCACCGTGCAGTTGCATGAGTTCACATTGGAACGAACGAGGTTGACATGGGCTCCTAGGTTTAATCCCTTCCTCGATCAGTCACAGTGGCCTGAGTATGATGGGCCACACATCGTCCCCGACCCCGAACTCATGGTGCCTACAAAGTGAAGAAGAAAAAAGAAGAGGTTTAGGGGTGACATGGATGATCTAGCTGGATACACCGGAATGAAACAATTTGGTAGCGGCCATTTCATGGAGGCACCGTACATTAATAGTTGTGGTCAATGTGACGAGCTGGGACACAATGTTAGGAAATGCACCAAAAAGCCACGGACCGATGCCAACACTCCGGATCCCACTAGTCAAACGGGTGCCCGAAGAGGAGGTACCGGTGGCACACGAGGAGGTAGGAGTGGTGGCCGCGGAGGACGAGGAGGCAGTATTGGTGCACGTGGAGGACGGACGAATCTTAGCGGTAGTGGACGAGGAGGCACTATTGGAGGGCGTGGAGGACGGACGAATCTTAGAGGACCCGGTGGCCGTGGTCGTAGGACGAGAAGGGTTGATAGAGGAAGGCCTATTGACATCTTGCTTAACCCGGATGGTTGAAATAATGTGAACGGTAATTAAATTTATTGGCTTAATTCGGTCTTGTTAATTGTTTTTCTTGCATATATACATGTTATTTTACTTTACTAACAACCAATTTTTTCTTTATAGGCATGGCTTCTTCCGGTTCCATGACGAGGCCCCCGTGTGCTAACCGCGAGGACATGCCGGACAAGTGGACAGACGCCGAGTTGGATAAGGTGAAGGACAAAGATATGAGAACTCCATCATGTTGGTGTGGAGATGTTTGCAAAGTTAAGGTATCCACCGACCGCAAGAAATCATGGACAGAAGGAAGAAGATATTTTGTTTGTCCCAACTATGCCTATGATCGTCCTCGTCCAACTCACGCCTATGATGTACCGCCGGTAAGTTGTTGAAGTTCAAAGAGTATTCAACTGTTGCTTCAACTTGAACCTATCTTACTAATGACCAAATTTGTTCTTTATTCCTACGTAGTCGCCGCCTCCACTTTGTAAGTACTTCACATGGATAGATCAAGATGTGCCAGAAGATGTTAAAAAAGATCAACATCAAGATTGTCTAAGGAGGCAGCGGTTGTTTTAAGAAGCATTTCAGAGAGGCTTGGATGAAGAGCGTCGTGAAAAGGAGAAGATGGAGCGAAAGAAGCATGAGGAGGAGAGGGCACGCAAGGAGAAGATTGCTCGTGAAGAGGAGAGAGCAAGAAAGCTTGCAAGGGCTCATGAAGCCCAAGAGGAGGATGAGGCATGCGACAAGAAAGGAAAATGGCCTCGTTTGACCCAATAAGGCCTTCGTTTCGAGAAACTTGTCATGAACTTTGCCTTCGATTCGAGAAACCTGTGATGAACTATGTCTTTGATTTGTGAAACCTGTCAGGAACTATGTACTTTATTTGTGAAACCTGTCATGAACTATGTCTTCGATTTGTGAAACTTGTGCTGAAACTATGTCATGAACTACATTTGTTGTGCTGTTGCTGTGACTTGTCTGAAATGATGAAGAAGAAAAACAGAGCAAACTATGCTCTGCTTTGCACCCTACCGCCAGACGTCCTGGCGGTAGGATATGAAACCCTACAGCCAGAGGCCGTGGCGGTAGGGTGCCAAAATGTCCTGTGATGGAAACGCTCCCCTTTTCTGCGGTAGGGTTGGCCACCCTTCCGCCGAGGGAGACGGCGGTAGGGTTGGTCACCCTATGGCCTGTTCTGATGCCTCTCCTGTGACCAATTCGGCCACATTTTCTGCGGTAGGGTTGGCCACCCTACCGCCAAGGGAGACGACGGTAGGTTTGGACACCCTACTGCCTGTTCTGCTGCCTCTCCTGTGACCAATTCGGCCACATTTTCTGCGGTAGGGTTGGCCACCCTACCGCCACGGCCCCTGGCGGTAGGGTTGTCCATCCTACCGCCAATGTCCATGACGGTAGGGTTGGCCACCCTACTGCCTTCTGTTGCCTATCCTGTGATCAATTCGACCACATTTTCTGCGGTAGGGTTGGCCACCCTACCGCCAGGGGCCATGGCGGTAGGTCCCTTTCCCACGTCAGCCTATTCTGTAACCAATTCGGCCCCTTTTTGGGCGGTAGGGTTGGTCACCCTATCGCCATGGTTGATGGCGGTAGGGTGGCCACCCAACCTGCTACTTCCCTTGCCTTTCTTTTTTTGCCCCTTGGTCTTTGCCTTTCTTTTTTAGCCATACAATGTAATGACTACGGAAATGACTTAGAGCATTTGTCCAAATATCGAATATTCAATCGACATTATCAAATACCACGGAAATGCATAAATAACATCACAACATCAAATTCATTACATCAAGTTCCATCTACCAAATTTAACTGACTGAGAGCATTGTTTCAAATGCCGAATATTCAAATGACAAGTGTTCTACACCGGGAAATAGCTCCTGAACATTTTCAAATGACATCTACCCGGAAAGGAGCCCCTAATAAGCTGGAAAGTAGGCCCTAATCGCCTTAATACGTTCGATTTGTTCCGCATGCTTTCGATTAGGCTTCGGTTCATACACGGCAGAACCCGCCCAATGAATCATCGAACCCTTTTCCTCGCGGAACCAGGCCCATCGAGCACGTCGGGTTGGATTCTCCGACACTCCTTGTTTGATTGCCCATCCAATGATCTGCCCTGGCTTTGCCATGTCCACCTCCTCGAATTCATCAATGCTTACGGAGAAGCCTATCTCCATTGCCAAAGTCCATCTACACTCATCTTCCTTCTCCTGCAACTCATTAACTATCTTCCATTTTTCTCTCTCGAGCTCTTCAGGGAACTCACAGAACACATACTTGTTGAAATCACTCATAGCCGCGTTTGCCTCTTCACAACTCTTAATCCATTTTCTAAGCTCCGTCAGCATCCTACGGCGTCATTCTCCTTCACACTTCTCATATACTATCTGCACCTCCGGGGTCCTCTTTTCCATGCTACATGAAATGGAATAAACCAAAACTTAAATCAAATGATACAAGACAAACACAAAGCATAACTTATTTAGATTGACCTAGGTTACATAAAGTTCTCACTGGTTCAAATGACATAGGTTACATAAATGATAAGGGTACATGCCATTATAGTCCAAATGACACTAAAACATCATGTGTTTCAACCCCCTCTATTCGTCCATCAACACGACATCTTTGTCGTACGGCCCCGGGTTGCAACAAATGACATCATTTCTTTCACGGACCCAAGCCCAACGAGATGCCCGACTAGGTATTGCCGATGATGGTTGCCTAACTAGCCAGTCAATGATCTGGCCAGGGTTTTTTAAGTCCATCTCATGCACTTCATCCCTTGTTCCGCACAATGCAATTTGCCTTGCAAGAGCACGTCTATGAAATTTCTCTTCCTTCTTGAGATTGCTTATGTTTTTCTCTTTAGCTTGGTATAACTTAACTTTGTCATCGTCGCACTTGGACACATAATACTTTGAAAATTCTCTACAAGCCGCATTCAACGCATCGACGGCTTCGACCCACGGGTCCATCTTTTCCTCAATGACTGCACGTTCACGCTGCGCCGCCGCCTCCGTAGAAGTCTCAACAAAGATGATCGATCCCATCCTACAAGTCGAGGGATTACTATAACGGTCATCCAAGGCAAAAATCCTAACCGTCTCTTGACAAAAACTATAACCCTAGGACTAGATCGAGCTACAATTCGAGAGGTAACTACTATAACGTTTGTCATAAGCATTTACTTAAACATAACCCTAACCTAACCTTAACCCTAGCCATAACATTAAACCTAACCCTAACAAAACCCTAAATGATAGTTCTTAGTACCCAAACAATGTTAGTCACACAATACATTGTCAAAGCACAAACATTACCCTAAATGCATCATATACATTGATTTCACCACAATAAAACCATGAACTAGGGTTTCCAACAAAATGAGCAAAATGCATGATTTGAACCAACCAAATGAAGGGGGGGGGGGGGGGGGGGGGGTGGGGGGGTTGGGAGAGGTACCTTGGATGATGCAAATGCCCCGGATCCACCGGACAAATCTCAAGCAATGAAGAGGGATCTAGTGGGTGCTTTGGTGGGGGAGAAGAGGGGAGAGAGTTTCAGCTCGAAAAAGGGAGAGTGGGAATGGGGGTGAATGAGTGGGTGGGGGAGCACAACCCCCACCCCTCACAATCTTATCCCGGACCCTACCGCCAGAGCCCCCCGGCGGTAGGATGTTAAAGCCTACCGCCAGGGTCGGCGGCGGTAGGTTCCTTTGCCACGTGTCAGTGGCCGTTAACTGCCAAACGCCGTGAGGGCACCTACCGCCAGGTGTGGTGGCGGTTGCCTGTGCACGGCTACCGCCAGGGTCTCCGGCGGTAGCAAAAGGGTCAAATCTTGAAAATTTTCCGGACCGAGGTCAGATCCTGCTAAACTACGTCAAAAGGGTCCAAACACGAAATTTTTCCACCGGCCGCCCCTGCCTGCGATCACGATTCACAGGCGCACGTACGTAGTACTCCACGTACGACGACTACGTGCTCGCCTCCCGTCCCGTGGTCGCTGTCCGCACTTCCGCCCGTCGCCGGGCCCGTGCCGCCCCCACAACGCGGAGAGAGACTTTTGAGGCGCCGGCGCCGCGCGCGCCCGTGGTTTATTCCCTCCGCTCCACCTTCCCGGCGGGTCAGTGGCACGTCGACGTATGCGCGCCCGCCGGGTCGCCGTCGCCTTTCCGTCGGCGGCGGTGAGCTCCAGCAGAGTCGCCCGGTCCCTCTCTCCACGCCGTGTGGTGAGGCGCACCGATCGGCTTGATTCGTTTTACTTTCTCTTTCGTTTTCCTGCCACGCGCTGCCGCTGCCGCATGACTCCGGATTCGCCGGATCGTCTACGCTACGCGTGCAGCTGGAGTTTCTGCTGGGTTGGGTTGGGTTGCATGTTCGTGCGCATCCAGATTCCGTTGGAGGGCGTGTCTGGTCAGCGACACCGTGTGCTCTCAATGTCAGTCTTATCTTTGTTTAATCTATCTATTCGTCTCACTCGTCAGGGAGATGGATGCTGGAATCACACATGTCAGCGAGCGGTGCCGGTGGTGGTAGTACTCGTGACTTTCGTTGACCGACCGCTGGCACGATGCTTCACCGGTCTGCTGTCTGCACGCAGTAGCAGTGGTAGGTGGAGTCTGCGTCAGTCATCGTGTGGACGCAGCCACGCAGGTGCGGCGCCCAAGCTTTATCGTTGTTTATTACACGAGTACAGTTAGTAGGAGTATTACTTGGACGAGCCACGGCCTGATGGCCAACTACTGTCGACCGACTGCGACGGCGAGCAGCGTGATGGGCCGTGGGGACGATCGCGGCAGGTTAGGTAAGGTGAGGTGGATTTGGATGTATTCCCTCTCTCCGGCGGTGACGCCTCGTGCTCGTGGGGCTCCCGCGCCCGACGCGGTCCTGTGACGTTTCAGATTTCGGCGGATACGATGCGGTGCCCTTTCTCTCTACGTGCGCACCGCGGTGGATCGTCCGCGGCATCGGCGACCGCAACGCGCCGTGTGGCCTCCTTTTCCTCTCCGCTTTCCGGTAATGGGAAGGTTGGGGGGTATCGTATGGTTCTCCGTTGAAAGGCGTTGCATGCGTTAGACCGTACTGTACTGTTTTGTTTTGCTACCTGGCCGCTTCTGTCCTGTCCTGCGAGATGTGTGCGCACACGCTAGCCAGTGCATGAGCAAACTGGAATGGGCTCTGATCTCCTCATTTGCTGTCTGCTAGTAGTGTTTATGTGAGTAGCTTGCTCGGCATTGACCAGACCAGAGATGGCCGCGTGAGCAAGCGACATCCTGCCTGCCTCCTCCGGAAAGGCATGCACACGCTCCACGCTCAATTTTCTGCAGGACGAACATACATGACCGGGAAAACAAAATAAGGACCGACCGTGCCGTGTCAGCCGGCGGAGCAAATGGAATCAAGCACCGGCCTACTCGCAAGAACGCTAGCACTAAGATGGAGCGTGCTGGCTCCTTTTCTTCTCGCTCACTGCTGCCACTGATGGAGGGGAACTGGTCCTCTGGCCTTGGAGAGAGGCCGAGTTCAGCAAATTCAGAGGGGGCAATGAAATGAAGCTGCGTCCAGTTTCAGAAGAAAAAAGGGGGTGTGAAGGAAAATCCCTGCCCAAACTGGAATATTCTTTCATGTGCAGCTAGTATACACGTCATCTCATCACTGGTCCAAGCCTCCAAGGGTTGCAGTCTGCACGGACATGGAACTGACTTTAAGCTAGCTCGCTCTATTCTTCTTTTATTTCGCTAGAACGGGTGCCATTCGCAATAAAAGAAGAAGAAGAAGAAGAAGAAGGGGTGACAGGTGAAGTCTTCACTGCAGCTCGTGGATGGAGACAGCAACAGCGTAGGGATAGCCCGGTGATTACGAGGTTTCTGGACAGTTTCTGCTGGTGTTCATGCCCCCAGTGTGCCTTTTGCGCAGCTGTACATGTGCTGCAGCTGTGGTTTAGTTTGGCACAATGGCTGTAGGCGCGTTTGGATCAGTGTCGAGGTTGCCTGGATGTACTATCGTTTTACACCGGTTTGAGGGCGTCTGAATGTATCGGTTTTCGTCAGGTTTTTCAGTCAGCGGGATAGCAATGGGCAACGTTCTTAGCTAATGGAACCTTGTTGCCTAGGTTTCAGAAAACAAAAAAACAAAAATCCGAGCTCAGTGCAAAACTGGCCAAGGAAAGAAAATTGTTGCCGTACTGGCCTCCCTATGCACGTGTAGCATCCATTCTTACTCCAATAAACAGATAGCTGTCACCGGAGCAATCAAGAGGCAAGATCATACAGCTTCAGTGCGCAGTGGTGCCATATCTTCAGCCTACCTGGACCTTGATATTATGCATACAAATAAGGAAGATAGGAATCGATTGATGTATGTTTTCTGATTTATTTGGGTGTCCGTGATATCAAGCTAGGAACAGGGCTGTCCAATTCCAACAATATACGTATCAATAAGCAAAATAAAGGAGCATGTCCTGAATCCAAATAACTATATATAGAGTTAATGAACAGCTTGACGACAAAAGTTCTGGAAGGAGAAAGGAGGGATAAGATAGCTTTTACTTATCCTGAACCAAATATCAATCCCCTTGCGGCCGTGCATGGCATCCTGGGGTGGCCTCGGTGGTGATGCACCGGTGTCAGGTCGCCCTTCGGTCTGGGTAGCGCGCTGTTTTCCGTCTTCGCCGGCGGCACATTGGTTTTCCTCTGGAACAGCATATCGCGACGAACCAATTAAGACAGAGCTTCCACTCGTAAGCAAATAAGAAGCCAAGATTACCTGGCAGTGCGTTGAACTCGCTACCTCTCTTTCCTCTCCTCCTGGATGTTTCTCGGACTATTTGTATTTCCGTTCTTTGTAATGAAAAGGGGGTTAGCCCAGTTAAAAAAAAAGATTACGGAATGTCATCATAATCTTGACGAGGTAAGACACATCGTTGGCCACTGTGTTTAACATGGGGCGACCATTCTACAAACATGTTCATTGTAGAAATAGGAAGTGGGCAGTTAACAGCAGCCGTAGTGTATTAAGCTCTGCACAATAGTGCAGCTGCAGACTAAAGTCGAGCACATCAGATTGGTAATACAGAAACGGGTTATTTTCAACTGTAAATAAGGAGATAATATTTCCCTCCCACACCCCCTGTTTCTGGTAGATCAAATATTCACATGGTTATAAAACGATGGAGATTGAGGAAGTAAAACAACCCTGCAATTTCTGACCTTCGGGTAGAAATACATTACTAGAAAATTCAACATGGGGCAAGCATGGAGTAACCTGGCATCCATACTACAGACCTGGTAATCTGGCAGCTCCAACAGCACACAAACAGACTGCCAGGCATCAGACTGGACTAGTGCATCAAGCTCTGCACCGAGGAGCAGCTGCAAGTGCGGAAGCAAAGGACACGAACGACAGATGGATGATATTGACACGGGATTATTTCCATGTATGAACGATAGAGTTAATGATTTCTCAGATTATTCAGCTGGTACTATTTCTTGGGATTCAGAGATGGATGCGCCGGCAGCAGCAGCTTCATGAGGCCTTGAACGTCTGCAAGGAGGTGGATCTTCGCTCCCAGGTATCTGGTAGATCACATATTCACACGGTTATCATACCTCCAAACTTTCACTGAAGAACAATATAGGACTAGAAAACCATGGAGATTACAGGAACATCACAATGAACAAAAAACATAAAAACCTTCCACGGCTAAGCAAATAAGCGATTAAAATTGAAATGCAGAGTAGAAATGGTCTCCATAAGGACCATTTAAAAAAAAAAAAGGTTTCCCCAGTGACAGTGCTGACCTGGGAAGTCGATGGAGGGGCACCGGCATTTCCTTCACTTGGAAGCTCCGTCCTCTGCAGCCTCTCCGGCAAGGTCTCCATCCCTATGTGTGATAGCAGCAGCCAGGCATAAGTGAGGAGCTCAGGGCCAGTGCCCAGGCTCTTTTGCGTGTAGGTACCCTCAGGCACCTACTGGCTGAGAAGCAGAGCATCTCCACCCACACACCTTCGATCACCTCCCATATCTTGTTCTCATCACCCAAAGACAACAACGCTTCAGAAATCTTGCAGGCATCATGGATAAAACAACCTTCCTGTGCAGTTGGATATTTCTTTGCATCAGGTGGCGAATGTGTGTGTTCAACAACCTGTTCTTTTTATTGTGTGGGCTGCAGCACCTTGCCAATTATTCTCTGAGTAAATTCTCTTTCGATTTCATTGAGCAATGGCTTTCTGCCTGTGAAGAACTTCAGAAATGGCTTATTGCACCCGAGGATCTCCATGAGCGAAGGCTTGTCACTCTTGAGGATCTTCTCGAGCGATGGATCATCATCCTTGAGAATCTCCTCCAGTTCAGCATTAGCGGTGATGAGCAGATTCGGCCTAGAACCCGACAGTAGCATCTCAGGGTTAACAAATACTCCCTCCGTCCCAAAATAAGTGTCTCAACTTTGTACTAACTTTAGTGTAAAGTTGTACTAAGCTTGAGACACTTATTTTGGGACGGAGGGAGTAGTAGGTACATCAAGTAGTTGGACATCTCCCGGCAACGGACGGCTCTACCGTGATGATGAGATCTTTCACACCAAACAGCACAACCATGGCCTTCACCTGATGCATCTTCGATACACTGAGCAGTGGCACATTGGTGATCTGCTGATGCGCCCAAGTGGTAGAAGCAGAAATCCGTGGCGATGTACCAGAGAAGGATGCTCTCGTCAAATGGACTCCTTAAGCTCCAACCCAGGTCTTGGTCGCACTTGTTAGCCTCAAGAGTCCAATTGCCCCCTGCGGTCATTGAACTTCCAGTAACTGCCAACATCTTTTATCTGATCTTCCCACCCTTTCTTCACATACTTGAGGACTAACTCTGTTATTGCAAAGGAAGAGTTGCAGGGCTTCATGAACCAATGTTGGTAAAAAAAAGTCGTTGCAATTCAAAAAACTCAGGATGCTGGCCATCTAGGTGTGCTTTTTGTTGTGGACAAAGAACCCACAAGAGCATATTGGCGTACGAGGCTATCTTTGAGTGCACCAATCTTGATGATATATCTTAGCTCAGTAATAGACGGGGCAACCTTCTTTCTTGCCCACTGAAGAGACAGGGCAGGGCAACCTTCTTTCTTGCCCACTGAAGCTTGTACAAGATTTCCTAAAAAAAAAAAAAGCTTGTACAAGATGGTCCTTTGCCACTGGAACGGGGGACTTCACTCCCTCGCCGTTGGGCATTCTCTAGCTTTATCCGTGCAACTTGGTCAAGCACCTTTGTTACAAATTGTACTGCCCAATCCCCGTCAGGCGTCCTAGAACTCGAGTGGACTTGCCTTTGATCCTTTGAAGAAATATGTTCAGTTGAGAAACACATGCAGAAGTACTTCAGCACTGCAGTACAGGAGAACAAGACATATGTGACCTTGACGTCGTTACCATCATAAGCTTCTCTGTGACTATTGTGGAAGAGGGCGAGGGCTGCCCATGGCAGTACGTGTTGGATAGCCTATTTTGCAACAGAACATATGCTTGTTTTTCGTGAAGCAACCCAAAGGATTTTAGGATGTCAAGTCGATCAGGATAGGGCGATGCAAGGTCCACAAATAGCTTATAGGCTTCAAGGTATACATTATAATCATCAACTGGGGCTCTACTTGTCCGTGTGCTTGGCGTCTGAGATCCATGGTCGGGCTCTAGATCCACCACATCATCTTCTCCTTGTGCTTGATCAGGAAGATGGTTGTTGGCCTCAAGGTCCACCATCTCTGGTCCTTGCCTGATATCTCCCGCTCTCACTCAATCATCAGTGCAGTCATCACGCACAAAAGTGAGAGGCCGATTCGTTGCAACCTGATAACTACGGCGTTGTCACATATTGAGCGGGTTTCTTACACTACAGCTTACACCGAGGGGTCAGGCTCTATCATCAATAATCATAATTATATTGTACTGTACTACTCTCTCCGTCCCAAAATAAGTGTCTTGAGCTTAGTACAGATTTGTACTAGAGCTAGTACAAAGTTGAGACACTTATTTTGGGACGGAGGGAGTACTTGACTATGGGCTTGTCTGATCTTGTGATTTGCATCTAATGGCCCGCTGCGTGGCTTGTGGGTTAACCAACCGTAGTTAGATTAGGTTATACTCCCTCCGTTCCAAAATATAGTGTGCCCGCGCTTCCCGAGGTTCAACTTTGACCATAAATTTAACCAACGAGACCGACTACGGCGGGAGCAAAAACTATATAATTGAAAACTTCTTTTAATACGAATTCATTGGTATAACTTTTGTTCCCGCCGCAGTCGGCCTCGTTTGTTAAATTTATGGTTAAAGTTGAAGCACGGGAACCGAGAACGCACTATATTTTGGAACGGAGGGAGTATAATGGCCACTCTTGGCCACACCTCAATGCCACGAAGGAAGCATCCAAGTAGGCGAGTCCAAGCAAAGCAAAGCGAGTGGTTGGTGGAACGGATGGGGAATAAACACTGTTAGGTTGATCTCTCCCGTGTGGGCCCAACGGCCCATCGGACCCTTGATCCACGCGCCCTGATCGGGGGCGCCCAACCCCTTACTGGTTGGTGGGCCCCTGTGACCTGCGCTATATCAACAAAGGCGGGGTCAGTGCACGGACGACGAAGTTCACCGCCGCCTCAAACCCCACCGATACTCCCTACCGATCTAGGGTTAGCGCAGTGCTCACGGGAAGCACCACCGCCGTCACCCCGCTCTCTCACGTGCTCACGCCGCCGCCGACGCCATGGTCACCGGCGGGAGCTCCTCAGGTGCGGGAGAAGGTAATGCCCATCACTACTGTTGCCGGAATCCTAGCCTACACGATCTTGTGGTTCTATCAATGGTATCAGCCAAAGATAGGTTATAGGATTTTCGGTACAAAACAGAAAAGAAATCTCCTTCCCCCAAAGAACCCTAGCAGGGCAAAGAAATCAAAACCGCAAAAGATCACTTGAGTAGGGCCTCATGCCTCGCCGGCAAAGTGCGCCGCCACTCCGGCCGCGCCTGTTCCTCTCGATCCCCACACGCATCGGCAAGCCGAGGTGCGGGGAAGAAGAACACCACCCCACGAGGGGCAAAGGGCACCGCGACCAAACCGCTCGACGGCGGCGCGCTCACCGTGAGGTGGACGCGCAGCCGACGAGGGGGAAGGCCACGGCGCCACCGTCCGCATCGGACAGAGGAGGCGCTGGTGGTGGAGAAAGTTAGCGGGGGAGGAGAGTGCGGCGCGCGGCGCGGACGGGCCATCGGCAACCGTCGCCGGCTCGCAGAGCCGCCGCATCGACTACTGCTGCGGGGAAAGATTGGATCACGGGCCCCGCCCTCTCTGCAACAGGAGGAAAGAAGAAGAAAAGGGAAGGGGAAAGGAGCCAGCGCGGCAGCTAGACGCCGTCGCCGGCGGCCGGCGAGGCCCTTCACCGCTGTCGGCCGGGAAAGAAATAGGAGAGACGAGCGGCGTAGCGAAAAGGACGAGAGCGGTGCACGGGGGGGGGGGGGGGGGGAGGAATGACCGAGGGTTTCCCCCTCGACCGCTTCGGGCGCTGGTTTTGTTCCAGCGAAGCTCCCGGGCTGCCGTCCGATCTGATGGACGGCCAGGATGGGCTGGCGCGG
The DNA here is from genome assembly GCA_011799875.1 of Thinopyrum elongatum. Taxonomy (NCBI): domain Eukaryota; kingdom Viridiplantae; phylum Streptophyta; class Magnoliopsida; order Poales; family Poaceae; genus Thinopyrum; species Thinopyrum elongatum. The sequence goes on from CM022297.1 coordinate 427,511,718, forward strand.
TGAACCCTAGCTCTCCCAGCGCTTGGAGGGCCTCGGGCCAAAACGGCCAGGCCGCAGGCCGGCTGGAGCGCGGTTGGGCTGGCTTTCGGCCCAAAGAGCGCGGACGGTTCTTTTTTGTTTATCTGTTTTCTGTCCAGACTTTGGGTAGATTGCAAATAGTTTTTCTATACATTTTTTTCCAACAAAAAATGTGTTTAGAAAATAGAAAAGTAAACAGAAAAAGTTTCTGAAAATGAAAATAGAAAAATTTCAGAAAAAGAAATGTTCATGAATTTTCCACAGAAAATAATAAAGTTCATGAATTTTTTATTTGGTCAAAGAAAAGGTTCTGTAAAGAATAAAAAGTACATGGATTTTTATTCATGTTTTTCCGCTGCGTAAATAATTAATAGTGCTCTTTTACAAAGAAAATAAAAGTTTAGATAAAATTAAGTTTTTAAGAGCATGTTAAAGTGATTAATGAAGTGAATATGATTATGTTATTTTTATGACCAACGTTGTTAATAACATGATCATGTTTTATTATTGAAATTAAAGGTGCATTTATTTCTAATATTTTGCCCAACGGTAATATAGATTTAATTGCATAGACAATTGTATGTTTAATTTGACCAACGTTAGATTAGTGCATATGATTGTTATAATGATCTCACTTAAATTGTGATTTCAGGAGGCTACCACTTGATGAGTTGCCTAGAAGATGTTCCGACACTCAGAGGTGACAACTACACTGAGTGGAGGAAGAAAGTAGACCTGTCATTTGTCTGTGCTGATGTGGACTGGGTTGTGGATGAACCACAACCGGTCAGACCTACAGAGCCAGTCAGAGAGGCCACTGATGATGATGATGCATGGGAGAAAAAGAAAAAAGATCATGCCCCAGTGGAGATGTTATATTCCATCGAAAACCAAAAGTGGGTTAATGCAAACAAAAAGTTCATGGCATTTATAAAGAATACAATTGAGAACGCCATTGTGGGCTCAATTGCAGAGTGCACTTCCGTAGGGGAGTTGCTTACAAAGATAAAGAGCCAGTTCACTGGTTCTTCAAAGACATATGCCACCCAGTTGATAAAGCAACTGGTGACAGAGAACTACACTGGCGGTGGTCATGGAATAAGAGAGCACATCCTCAGGATGAGCAATATGGCAGCAAAGCTCAAGCCCATGGATGTGGATCTGGAAATCAAACCAGCACTCCTGGTCCACCTGGTCATGGCTTCACTGCCAAAGGAGTTTGAAACCTTTGTTGTAAACTACAATATGTCACCTGGAACATGGGACATTGAAAAGACAATAGCCATGTGTGTCCAAGAGGAGGAAAGACTTAAAGCCTCACATGGTGGTTCTATCAACTATGTGAAGGATAAGAAAAAGAACTACAATCAAAATAGCAACAGTTCCCCCTCAAAGCCACATGGAAAAGCTCCCTATCAGCATCAGCGTCAGCAAAAGTCTTTCCCAGTGGACAAAGACACATGTCTCCACTGTAAGAAGACTGGGCACTACAAGAAAGACTGCCCTGATTGGCTGAAGTCCTTAATGGCAAAGCAAGGCAACAACATTGTTTCCTTAGTAAATGAATCCTTGTATACACAGTTTTCGAAATCTACTTGGTGGATTGACTCAGGAGCAACTGTTCATGTTGCAAATTCTTTACAGGGATTCCATTCGACCCGGACTACGCAAAGAAGAGAAAGAGGCATTGAAGTAGCAAATGGAATTCAAGCGGAAGTTGAAGTTGTCGGCGACATCTCCTTGGAGTTAGCTGATGGATTCAAGCTTCTACTTAGAGATGTTTTATATGTTCCTTCATGTAATAGAAACTTGATTAGTGTTTCATGTTTGGACAAAGATCATTATGAATGTTATTTTGGACATGGCAAATGTGCCATATGGTTTAATAATGCTTATGTGGGTGATGCTTTACTTCACGATGAGCTTTATTTATTATCACTACGTGAAAAAGTTTATTCTGTATGTAATGTGAAAGAACATGTTTCCGCGTCGAATAAAGAACAAAAGAAAAGAAAGAGAACTCACGACTCATCGAAATTATGGCACTGTCGTTTGGGCCATATTTCCAAGGGGAGAATAGAAAGACTCGTTAAAAGTGAAATTCTTCCTCCGTTAGAGTTCTCAGACTTAGAACAATGCATAGATTGCATTAAAGGAAAGTATATAAAACAAATCAAAAGGATGCAATCCATAGCACAGGCACACTAGAAGTGATTCACACTGACATTTGTGGACCATTTCCGGTGAAAAGTGTGGATGGATATGACTCGTTCATAACATTCACAGATGACTACTCTCGCTATGGATATATTTATCCAATCAAAGAAAGATCCGAAGCGTTGGATAAGTTTAAAATATTCAAAGCTGAAGTTGAAAATCAGCATGATAAAAGAATAAAGATAGTGAGATCTGACCGTGGGGGGGGGGGGGGGGGGAAGTACTCTACGGTCCGACATACTCATAAATGGCTAAGTCCCTGGACCTTTTGCAAAGTTTTTTACAGGAGACTGGCATAGTAGCCCAGTATTCAATGCCGGGCGAGCCTCAGCAAAATGGAGTAGCTGAAAGGCGCAACCGTACACTTATGGATATGGTGCGTAGCATGATGAGTTACTCCACTTTGCCATTGGGATTGTGGATGGAGGCGCTTAAAACCGCCATTCACATTCTCAATAGAGTGCCAAGCAAATCGGTGCCCAAAACACTGTACGAGCTGTGGACAGGACGAGTGCCCTCTCTACACCACTTCAGGGTGTGGGGGTGCCCTGCTGAGGCCAAAATGTTTAATCCAAACATTGCAAAGTTAGATCCCAAAACAGTGAGTTGCCACTTCATTGGCTATCCAGACAGATCAAAGGGTTTTCGTTTCTATTGCCCAGACAGATATACAAAGTTTGTAGAAACAAGACATGCAGTCTTCTTAGAGGACGAAATGATGAGGGGGAGCTTGGTAGCTCGGAAAATTGATCTTGAGGAGAATAGGGTGCATGCACCTAATCCGATGATTCAGGAGCTATTTTTCTCACTACCAGTTGCAACTCCACCCATGACAACTATGGGGGTAGACCTGGAACCTGTCCGTCAGGAGCCGACTGAACCCGTTGTTGAGCGTGAAAGGGAGGTGCAACAGCCAATTGTAGAAGATGTGTCGGAAGTTGAGGCTCCGAATGTGCCAGAAACTGAGGCCCTTAGAAGATCTAATAGAACAAGAAGATCAGCTATTTCTACTGATTATAAAGTTTATAATACATAAATGGTTCATATAGAAGGTGATCCCACTACATATGACGAAGCCATTAGAAGTCCTCACTCATCAAAATGGCTAGAGGCAATGGAAGATGAAATGAAATCAATGAGTTCCAAAGATGTTTGGGACTTAGAGAATATTCCTAAAGGAGCCAAAACAGTAGGCTATAAATGGGTCTACAAAACTAAGTATGACTCTAAAGGGAATGTAGAAAAGTATAAAGCCCGACTCGTGGCAAAAGGATTTACACAAAGAGAAGGGATAGACTACAATGAGACTTTTTCCCCAGTCTCATGTAAGGACTCCTTTAGAATCATAATGGCATTAGTTGCACATTTTGATTTAGAGTTACATCAAATGGATGTTAAGACGACATTTCTGAATGGTGATTTAAAAGAAAAGGTCTACATGAAACAACCCAAGGGTTTTATCATGGAAGGCAAGGAAAATATGGGATGCCGCCTGAAGAAATCCATTTATGGATTAAAGCAAGCCTCTAGACAGTGGTATTTAAAGTTTAATCAAACGATTAAAAGTTTTGGATTTAAAGAAAATATCAAGGATAACTGCATTTATGCAAAGTTTAAAAATGGTAAATATATTTTCCTAATCTTGTATGTGGATGATATCCTGCTTGCTAGCAGTGATGTTAGTCTACTACAAGAAACAAAGAAGTTCTTATCCTCAAATTTTGACATAACAGATCTTGGTGAAGCATCATATGTTTTGGGCATAGAGATTCACCGAGATAGGAACAATGGAGTCTTAGGACTATCGTAGAAAGCATATTTAGAAAAGGTTCTTCAAAAGTATAATACGAGTAAAGCCACACCTGCTCCTATAGTCAAGGGCGATAGTTTTGGGAAATTCCAATGTCCCAAGAACCAGTACGAGATCGATCAAATGAAAGCAGTACCATATGCTTCGGCTGTTGGAAGCTTACAGTATGCACAAGTGTGCACTCGCCCTGACTTAGCTTTTATCACCGGGGTACTCGGTAGATATCAAGAGAATCCAGGCATAGAGCACTAGAAGATGGTAAAGAAAGCATTGCGTTATGCGCAAGGCACGATGGACTACATGCTAACATACAGAAGATGTGATTCCCTAGAGATAAAAGGGTATTCAGACGCGGATTTTGTGGGGGACAGAGATGATAGAAAATCCACGTCAGGATACGTATTCACTCTTGCTGGGGGAGCTATTTCGTGAAAAAGCTCCAAACAGTCGATAGTTGCATCATCCATGATGTATGCAGAATTCATAGCATGCTTCGAGGCCACGGGGCAGGCGATATGGCTAAAGAAATTTATACTCAACTTGAAAGTGGTAGATTGTATTCACAAACCACTAAAGATGTACAGTGACAACCAGCCCGCAGTATTCTATGCTCACAACAACAAGTCGAGTAATGCTGCCAAAACAATAGAGATAAGGTATTATGTTGTGAAAGATAAAATCCAGGATCACACTATAAGTCTCGAGCATATAAGGACAAAGGATATGCTTGCGGATCTGCTTACGAAAGGCTTACCACCCAATGTGTTCAAGGAACACTTAGCCGGCATGGGTTTAAGGGAAAGCCTTATGATTCCTGGATCATGAGAGGCCCAAAAGGAACATAATTTGTTTCTAAACAAAACGTATGTTGTAGCTGTATGATTTTATCGGCAATTAAGCTGTGACGATGAGACATGCTCTGTGTACCAATATGTGATGGAAAAATAAACTAGAAAGTATAAAGTTAAAAGTAAAAGTTGAGATCAAGGGGGAGAATGTTAGGTTGATCTCTCCCGTGTGGGCCCAACGGCCCACCGGACCCCTGATCCACGCGCCCTGATCGGGGGCGCCCAACCCCTTACTAGTTGGTGGGCCCCTGTGACTTGCGCTATATCAACAGAGGTGGGGGCCAGGGAACGGACGACGAAGTTCACCGCCACCTCAAACCCCACTGATACTTCCTACCGATCTAGGGTTAGTGTAGTGCTCACGGGAAGCACCACCGCCGTCACCCCGCTCTCTCACGTGCTCACGCCGCCGCCGACGCCATGGTCACCGGCGGGAGCTCCTCAGGTGCGGGAGAAGGTAATGCCCATCACTACTGTTGCCGGAATCCTAGCCTACACGATCTTGTGGTTCTATCAAACACAAGCACCTGGCGAGCGGACGAAAGCTGAATTGGTGCCGGCGGCGCTCCCGTCGGCGTAGACCGTGCCCTTCTGTGACGCATTTCGCCTGGCACACGAGGCCGGCGATCCGCCGCTTAGCAGCTGCGCGCGGGCGTCGACGAGGCCGTCTCCTCCGCCTCGCGGGGGGAGCAGAAGAGGGAGGATGAATTGGTTGATTGACGGTGATGGCGGGCTACCCCGGTGCTGTAGTACTAATTGCCGGGCACCCTGATGACAGCGAACAAAAAGTTCCGTGTCAGAACCAGCAGGGAAAATCACATACTAGAGCAACCTGAATACCTGATATAGTTGATGGTAGACGACAAATACCAATTGTTCATGAAATTATTGGGTTGGGTTGCATCAACATAACATAGCAATTCGTCAAACAAAAACTAAGCCTGATGGGACACAGTTAAAAAAAAGTTCATTTACATTTCACCCTTTTGGATACTTTGGGCTGGCTGTGAAAGTATCCTTTAAAAAAATCAGTAAAATGCTCATCTGTGCTCTGCATGCATTTGAAGACCCTGTAAGAACATGCAATATTACGAAGCGAGCACATCCGACAATTCATTTGATAGGCATCTGTACTATTCTGAACAAGCAACAATTCCTTTTATTCAGAAGACTAGAAGCTAAATGAGAGCCGCCATCAGCTCTGCACCTAGCAGGAGACATCACTAAGCAGCAAACTTCAGCAACATTTGAGAGAGACTACAAAGTTTGTATAACACTAGAAAAACCAACACTACTCAAGAGTACAGCAGTAACTTGCAAGAGTGAAACAAACTTGTAATCAACGTAACAACCGTGCTATCTGCATCCGTATCTCACATCACTAACTCGCTAATCCCGTGAGCAACAATGTTCGACATAGAACATGTCCTTGGCTCGCACACCGGGTTGGCAGAACCATGAGATCCTAAATAATTTCTGCCTGATTTTCAGCGCGACTATCGTGCTAGTACCAATCAAAAACATCCAGGTCAACATCATCAGCATTTCCAGCAACATCCTCCCCTTCTTTGACCTCAGATTGGAGCGTGCCCATCTCTTCATCTGACAAATTTGAAATGTTCTCAACACTGAATGTGTTAGTTTCAGAAATAACATAATTTCCAGTGTTCCCTTCAGTTGGTGCAGCCTCCTATTTTTGTGTACTGTTGATGTCTTTCAGCGAATCTTCAATGTTGAGCTGTTTCATTACTTGTTTTAAATACAAATTATCTACATAAAGTTGTAAAACAGAAGAGTTAGGCAAAATAAGAAATCAGAAATAAAATATATATGGGCTGGTCCAGGAATAAAGCAATCGCTAACCTCTCGAGCGATGAAGTATAGCATTGTGGACTTGCATTGGATGCTTTTTGTCCTCAATTTTAAACTTTTGCCGCACCTGGTCACGGGACTTATCTGGGAATAGTTGCTGTATCATTGCAAAATTCCTACCAAATTGTTGAAGACCCTGGACCAGAACAGATAAAAAAGTTGGAAGTTTCCCATAGGCAAGCCAAAACGTCAGCACAAAAAAAGGTATATTGAACATCAAAATAGTAGTGAGTACTCCCTCTGTAACTTTTGTAAGACATTTTTAGATTCCATGACAGTGTCAAAAAAACGTCTTATATTAAGTTACAGAGGGTGTAGTTGATTTCCAAATACCTGGTAAAACAAGTCGGTGTCAGATTTTGTCCATTTGGCCCGTGTCTTTTTGTCCATATAAGAATGGTAATTCAGTTTAGTAGCATTTTCTAGCGCCTGATTCTCTGTTCTGTCATTGTCATAGCTATCTCCAAAAGGATCAAAATCGTCAGTATCTCCAAAATGGGAGCTGCTGTGAAAAGACATCAACAAAGAACAGGACAGGCGAAAGTCAGTGAAATCATGGTTAAAGCAGCATACCAACTCATCAAATTTAAGAATACAAATTTAGATGCTGGAATAAAAACTACAGCAGCAACGCCAACTTCAAATACCCTATCTGAAAAAGTGAAGTATCTATATGATAAAAAAGAAAGCTTGAAAATCAAACTGTAGCATTGTTGTCAATGATTGGTTATTTTACTACACTTTCGGTAAAAATATCCAAACAGAAAATGTGGAATGGCAGTTAAACAAGATACAGAGAAAATATCCATAAATAATAATTTAAGTGGGAAAAGAGCCTACCTTTGATTAGAGGATGATGGTCCTGACGGTGTTTTACTCTAGGAAAGGCCAAAACAGAAATCATGAGCAACAGCATAATACTTTAATAAAAAAAGGTAGACCCAGCAAACGTGCACAACTCACCTGAATACGCTCTATGGCCTCTTGTAACAACCTGAGATGCGTCATACTTAGCTTCATGCGATCTATCTCATGATCAGGTTTTTGAAGTAATGTTTGCACTTCTATAAAACAACAAAGGCCAAAAATACAAGAGTCAAGAGCTCATAGCATGTTAAATTGATGCTTTGTTATTTGGGTATCGTTGTTATTTTAGCCAGATACCTTGAGCTCTTTTTTGACGAATTCTGTGAGTAAGCTTCTTCTCAGGCTGTTCTGTCATTGTATCTTTCAAGGCTCTCTTACGACCGCGTGACGATACTTCACTTTTATTTTTCTGCTGGTTCGGTTGTGATTTTTCCGAAGTGGATTTCGTCGAGGTGCGCTTCGAACCCCTCAAAGGTTCTTTATTTGGATCTTTCTTCCTTGACTTTCTCGGTGCCTTCTGCTTTCCTCCAGCAGTGTTCTCGTTGCCACTATCATTATTTTGTTCGGCTGCTGAAGGTTCAACAAAATCTTCATCAAGACGATCATCAACAATATGCTCAGATAACCCAACTTTCTGAATCTCTGTCTTGCTTCTTAACTTCATTGATAATTCTTGTTTTCCAACATCCAATTTGGATTGTTGTTCAACACCATGATCTGATCACTTCCCCTCATAGTACTGGCTCTCCCTATCAGTATATTCTTGACCGGCTGAATGTTCTTAAGTAAGACAATGCTGCAAAAATTACCAATGAGACAAGGACTTACCTTTTGAGGTGCCAAGAAAATTCTAATCACAAGTGTAGACTTAAGCAAGGACTTACCTCTGAGAAAACCTTACTTTTTGGGTGACCCGCCGAGTTTTCTTTCTTGGCAAGGGTTCTGAGTCGGAGGAAATTATAGTTACCTCTGCTGCGTCCGCATGACTGGTCTCTGCCGCTTCCTGAGATGAATCAGCGTCAATAAGTTGCATGAAAAGAAAGCCAAGGGAGTCAAGTTCTACCTCCGACTCATCAAGATGGAGCAACTCATCGGCTGATGGTTTCTTGCGACGACCCGGGCCTTTAGTCTTTGTTTTAGGCTTCTTGGTTGGGGGGGGGGGGGGCTTGAAGTTTCTTTCTCCAGAAAGGAGAGTCGGCCTGTATGCATATGAGCAAACTGTTGAAATAAGGAAAAATTAAAGAGATAAATAAACAAGATGAAGCTTGGTCTGATGGCTTACAGGAGGAGCCGGGTTAAGTTTGCAGAGGGGATTCAGTCCCACTTTGCGACAATTGTCTATAGGTTCCCCAAGCAATGATTTGACTATATCAGTAATATCCTTGTCAATTAAGGATGTCTGATTGAAACGTTGTGGATCCTTGGTGTCTCCAGCATATTCACACATCAAGCCGCTGCGCCGGCTTAAAGGTAATATCCTCCAAGCGACCCAGCAGCGGGTCAAATCTACTCCGGTTAAACCATTGGCTACCAAAGCTCTTATTTTGGAGAAAGTGGGAGCATATTTAACGCGCTCTGCGGCGGTCAATTGGTCCGGAAGCTTGCCGTGGGTGTTGAGCCGGAAGGAGAGGTAACCCGGCAAAGGATTCTCGTCAGCCGAAGAAGTATCTTTGTAGTAAAACCAAGTAAAATTCCAATCTTTGGGGTGGCTAGGCAGTCTGGCTTCAGGAAAAATTATATCTCTCCGCCGTTGGATGGAAACCCCTCCAAGCTCCAAACTGGGTCCATCAGTCATTTCGGTTTGACGATTGATGTAAAAATACTCTCTGAAGAGATCAACAGGTTTGATGATTGGACAAGCTGAGATTGGGGAATTTTTACTAAGTGTTGGACAAACAGGTTTTGCAGATTACAGTTACAATTACAGATCTACCACAGTCCAGAAAGGGGAAAATTTTAAACCTAAAAGCATGGCCGCGGAAGAACTAGTAAGCTGGGGATTGAATCTCAGGAAGAAAGGATGTATCTACGATTTGAGACAAATGCCAAAATTGCTACCGCACGGTTTCAGTGTCATTTTTGGATTGAACTAAGCGACATGGTGGATGAACTATGATGAACTTGGACGAACAAGACGAACACCGACGAACTAGGGTGACCTAATGCAGATTGGAAGTGAGAAAAGATGAATACCTGGCGATGCTAATGAGTAGCGGATGTGTGTCGCGATTCTCTGGTCTAGTCAGGTTGATGCAGCGGCCTAGTTGGAGTCGTTGGTGAAGAACGGCGGCGGCAGAGCTCCGGCAGCGGCGGACGACATGAGGAGGAAGAAGAAGAGAGAGGGGCGGGGGTAAAAGTGAAAAGAGGGCCCCCCGTCCCTATTTATAAGGAAACAGTAAAATGGTAGGCGTGGAAATCGAGGAGGCAACATGATTATCTCAACAGTGGAAGCGCCTCGATTCTCGGACGACCAGTTAATGCAAAAGATCCGTTGTGATGTCATGGATTTTTTATGGATTTACTTCGCATGACGTCATGGCGGGTTACAGTGGTTTATTCAAAGTGAAGCATTGAAAAGATGACTCACCAACCGAAGCAGTGAAGATTGACATGAACAAGTTCAAATCAATCTGGGGCCTAATGTTGAGGATATAACCCCGAGGTGTGACCCGCCCAGGAGTGGCCGGGTTACACCGTTGGCGACTCAGTATGAAGAAGGCCCAAGTAGGTCCAAGAAGATGAAACATGAAGACTGGTGGCGGCTTACAAGGTGGGCCTGTTGAAGGCCCAAGACCTGGTGGTAGAATTGTGACCCGGAGGGTGTGAGCCGCCACGATGGCAACTTGTCTAACAAGGCAGGGCGACTTAGAAACAGAGTTGGTCATGTTGTGTGATCCGGCTTGGACTCTTGTAAGCCCAGGGCCTCGACCTGTGTATATAAAGGTGAGACCCTGCGGCGGGTTAACTTAAGAAACAATTGATCGAGAGATAGGGCAAGTGATTTCACTCCCTTGTAATCGATATTCAAGCTATAGTCAACAAAAGCAGGAGTAGGCTTTTACCTCGTTGTGAGGGGCCGAATCTGGGTAAACCTTGTGTCCTTTGTCCCGTTCAAACCCTTCGAGCTAACCTACGTTGCGATGGCTCCACACATAAGTCCTTTCACAAGGGCATCTGCCGTGATAAAACCACGACAGTATGTATAATTTTTTATTGTTCCATGCTATTATATTATCAATCTTCAATGTTTTATATGCATTAATATGCTATTTTATATCATTTTTTGGGACTAACCTATTAACCTAGTGCCCAGTGCCAGTTGCTGTTTTTTCCTTGTTTTTGTCTTTTACAGAAAATCTATACCAAACGGAGTCCAAACGGAATAAAAATTTACGATGATTTTTCTTGGACCAGAAGACAACCATGAAGCTTCGGGAAGAGGCCAGAAGACCCACGAGGGAGCCATGAGCCCTAGGGGCGCGCCACAGGGGGGCCTAGGCTTGTGGCCCCCCTGTGGCTCCTCTAACCCTAATCTTAGCTCTATAAATACCCAAATATTCCCCTTACATTAGAGGAAACACTAAAAATACTTTTCCTCTGTCGCAAGCTTCTGTTCTCGTGAGATCCCATCTTGGGGCCTTTTCCGGCACTCTGCCGGAGGGGGATTCGATCACGGAGGGCTTCTACATCAACCTTGCTGCCCTTCCGATGATGTGTGAGTAGTTTACCACAGACCTACGGGTCCATAGCTAGTAGCTAGATGGCTTCTTCTCTCTCTTTGATCTTCAATACAATGTTCTCGTCGATGTTCTAGGAGTTCTATTCGATGTAATCTTCTTTTGCGGTGCGTTTGTTGAGATCCGATGAATTGTGGATTTATGATCAGATTATCTATGAATATTATTTGAGTCTTCTCTGAACTCTTTTATGCATGATTAAGATAGCTTTGTATTTCTCTCTGATCTATTGATTTGGTTTGGCCAACTAGATTGATCTATCTTGCAATGGGAGAGGTGCTTTGTGATGGGTTCAATCTTGCGGTATCCTCACCCAGTAATAGAAGGGGTACCGAGGCACGTATTTGTATTGTTGCCATTAAGGATAAAAAGATGGGGTTTATATCATATTGCTTGAGTTTATCCCTCTACATCATGTCATCTTGCTTAAGGCGTTACTCCGTTCTTGTTAACTTAATACACTAGATGCATGCTGGATAGCGGTCGATGTCTGGAGTAATAGTAGTAGATGCAGAATCATTTCGGTCTACTTGTCACAGACGTGATGCCTATATTCATGATCATTGCCTTGGATATCGTCATAAATATGCGCTTTTCTATCAATTGCTCAACACTAATTTGTTCACCCAGCGTATGTGTTCTTTCAAGAGAGAAGCCTCTAGTAAAAACTATGGCCCCCGGGTCTATTTACCATCATATATTTTCAGATCTATAAAACCAAAAATACAAAAATACCTTGCTACACTTTATTTATATTTACTTTGTTTTGCACTTTTACTTATCTTTTATATCTACCTTTATCAGATCTCACTTTTGCTAGTGACCGTGAAGGGATTGACAACCCCTTTTTCGTGTTGTGTGCAAGTGTTTGTTAGTTTGTGCAGGTGCATCTATTGGGGACTTGCTTGTGCCTCCTACTGGATTGATACCTTGGTTCTTAACTGAGGGAAATACTTATCTCTACTTTGCTGCATCACCCTTTCCTCTTCAAGGAAAAAATCAACGCAAGCTCAAGAAGTAGCAGGAAGAATTTCTAGCACCATTGCCGGGGAGGTTCTACATCAAGCCTACCAAGTGCCTATCATAAACTCTCATCCCTTGCACTTACATTATTTGCCATTTGCCTCTCGTTTTCATCTCCCCCACTTCTAAAACATTTTCAAAAAAGCGCAAAAATATTTGCCTTTTTATTCGCCTTCTTTCCGTTCGTCTTTTTGTTTGCCTTTTGTTTGCTTGTGTGCTAGATTGCTTGCTTGGTCAAGATGTCTCAAGAAAATACCAAGTTGTGTGATTTTTCCAACACTAATAATATTGATTTTATTAGTACTCCGATTGCTCCCGCCACTAGTGCGGAATCTTATGAAATTAATACCGCTTTGTTGAATCTTGTTATGAAAGAACAATTTTCTGGTAGCTCTAATGAAGATGTTGCATCCGATCTAAATACTTTCGTTGAGTTATGTGATATGCAAAAGAAAAAAGATGTGTATAATGATATTGTTAAATTGAAGCTATTTCCGTTCTCACTACAAGATCGTGCTAAAACTTGGTTTTCATCTTTGCCTAAAAATAGTATTGATTCATGGGATAAGTGTAAAGATGCTTTTATTTCCAAGTATTTTCCTCCGCTAAGATCATCCCCCTTAGGAATGATATAATGAATTTTAAGCAACTTGATTATGAACATGTTGCACAATCTTGGGAGAGGATGAAATTGATGATAAGAAATTGCCCTACTCATGGTTTAAGTTTATAGATGATCATACAAAAAATTTATGTTGAATTGAATTTTGCATCTAGAAATCTTTTTGATTCTGCCGCGGGAGGTAGTTTTATGAAAATCACATTAGGGGAAGCCACTAAACTCCTAGATAATATTATTGCAAATTACTCTCAATGGCTTACCGAAAGATCGTCTACTAGTAAAAAGGTGCATGTTATTGAAGAAATTAATACTTTGAGTGAAAAGATGGATGAAATTATGAAATTGATTGCTAGTAGGGGTGCTCCTATTGATCCTAATGATATTCCTTTGTCTACCTTGATTGGGAATAATAATGAATCTATGGATGTGAATTTTGTTGGTAGGAGCAATTTTGGTAATAACGTGTATAGAGGCAATTTTAATCCTAGGTCTTTTCCTAGTAATTCCTCTAATAATTATGGTAATTCCTACAACAATTCTTATGGAAATTATAATAAAATACCTTCTGATCTTGAGAATAATATTAAAGATTTTATAAATTCACAAAAGGTTTTCAATACTATGGTGGAAGAAAAATTGCTCAAGATTGATGATTTGGCTAGGAACGTTGATAGAATTTCTCAGGAAATTGATTCTTTTAAGATTAGATCTATACCACCCAAGCTTGATATTGATGAAAGTAAGGAGAGAACCGCTATGATGCGTGCTAAGAGAGATTGATTCAAAAAGGCATGTTCTTCCCGTTTTTGCGATAATCATGATGAAGATCTTAAAGTAATTGGTGTGAATCCTATTAAATCCTTGTTTGCTAATATAAAACTTGATCAAGATGGGACTGCAGATGAGTCAACTTTAGCTAGAAGGCATCCCAATAATTTGGAGAGTGATGATCTTAATGAAAATTTTGATAAAAGTGGGATTGGAGAGGTCAAGACTTTAATTAGTGATGAGCCCACTCTTTTCGATTTCAAGGACTTTAATTATGATAATTGTTCTTTGATTGATTGTATTTCCTTGTTGCAATCCATGCTTAATTCACCTCATGCTTATAATCAAAATAAGGCTTTTACTAAACATATCATTGATGCTATGATGAAATCTTTTGAAGAAAAACTTGAGTTAGAAGTTTCAATCCCTAGAAAGCTTTATGATGAGTGGGAACCTACAATTAAGATCAAGATTAAAGATTATGAGTGCAATGCTTTGTGTGATTTGGGTGCTAGCATTTCCACTATTCCAAAAAACTTTATGTGATGTGCTAGGTTTCCATAAACTTGACGATTGTTCCTTAAATTTGCACTTAGTGGATTCCACTATTAAGAAACCTATGGGAAGGATTAATGATGTTCTTATTGTTGCAAATAGGAATTATGTGCCCATAGATTTTATTGTGCTTTATATAGATTGCAATCCTACATGCCCTATTATTCTTGGTAGACCTTTCCTTAGAACGATAGGTGCAATTATTGATATGAAAGAAGGAAACTTTAGATTTCAATTTCAGTCAAGGAAGGGCATGGAACACTTTCCAAGAAATAAAATTAAGTTGCCATATGAATCTATTATGAGGGCCACTTATGTGTTGAATACCAAATATGACAACACCTAGATCTTTGCATTATGCCTAGCTAGGGGCGTTAAACAATAGCGCTTGTTGGGAGGCACCCCAATTTTATTTTTTGTTTTTTGTTTTTGCTTCTGTTTTTCAATAAATACACAATATTACTTATGTAGTAATTGTGTTTAAGTTTTTTAATTAGTGTTTAAGCCAAGTAAGACCTTTGGGATGATCTATGGTGATAGTTGATTTGATTTTGCTGAAAAACAGAAACTTTTGCGTCCAGTAGCAGAATTGTTAAAATTCACAGGAGCGTGTTCTCATTCTGAATTTTTTACACAAGATTTATATACACATTGCCTACGTTTTCCTAATTTTTCAGAAGTTTTGGAGTTACTAAGTATGAGTAAAAATCAGGTCTTCACAGACTGTTCTGTTTTTGACAGATTTAGTTTTCTATGTGTTGTTTGCTTATTTTGATGAATCTATGGGTAGTATCGGGGGGTATGAACCATGGAAAAGTTGGAATACAGTAGATATAACACCATTATAAATTTAGAATGAGTTCACAACAGTACCTAAAGTGGTGATTTGTTTTATTATGCTAACGGAGCTTACGAGTTTTCTGTTGAGTTTTGTGTTGTGAAGTTTTCAAGTTTGGGTAAAGTTTTGACGGACTACGGAATAAGGAGTGGCAAGAGCCTAAGCTTGGGGATGACCAAGGCACCCCAAGGAAAATTCAAGGACAGCCAAGCATCTAAGCTTGGGGATGCCCCGGATGGCATCCCCTCTTTCGTGTTTGATCCATCGGTAAAATTACTTTAGGCTATATTTTTATTCACCACATGATATGTGTTTTGCTTGGAGCGTCTTGTATTATATGATTCTTTGCTTTTTAGTTTGCCACAATCATCCTTACTGTACAGACCTTTTGAGAGGGACACACATTAATCGTGAATTTATTAGAATACTCTATGTGCTTAACTTATATCTTTTGAGCTAGGCAGTTGCTCTAGTACTTCACTTATATCTTTTGAGAGCACGACGGTGGTTTTATTTTGTAGAAATTGATGAACTATCATGCTTCATTTACATTATTTTGAGAGTCTTAAAAATAGTATGGCAATTTGCTTGGGTTATGAATTTAGTCCTAATATGATGGGTATTCAAGAGGGATATAATAAAAACTTTCATGAAGATCATTGAATATATGAGAAGTTTGATTCCTTGCATTTGTTTTGACATATAAAGATGGTGATATTAGAGTCATGCTAGTGAGTAATTTTGGATTAATAAGAATATTTGTGTTAAGGTTTGTGATTCCCAAAGCATGCACGTATGGTCTACCGTTATTCGATGAAGTTAGAGCATGATTTATTTTTTATTGTCTTCCTTATGAGTGGCGGTCGGGGACGAGCGATGGTCTTTTCCTACCAATCTACCCCCTAGGAGCATGCGTATTAGTACTTTGCTTTGATGGCCAATAAACTTTTGCAATAAGTATGTGAGTTCTTTACGACTAATGTTGAGTCCATGGATTATACGCACTCTCACCCTTCCACCATTGCTAGCCTCTCTAGTACTGCGCAACTTTCACCGGTGTATTCAACCCACCATATATCTTCCTCAAAACAACCACCATACCTACCTATTATGGCATTTCCATAGCCATTCCGAGATATATTGCCATGCAACTTCCACCGCTCCGTTTTATTATGACACACACCATCATTGTCATATTGTTCTCATATGCATGAGGCATTCATATAGCGTCATATTTGTTCTAGTATCGAGTTGTAAGTAAATAAAAGTGTGATGATCATCATTATTAGAGCATTGTCCCATGTGAGGAAAGGATGATGGAGGCTATGATTCTCCCACAAGTAGAGATGAGGCTCCGGACTTAAAAAAAGAGAGGCCAAAGAGCCCCAAAAAAGAGAGGCTAAAGAGCCCAAAATAAAAAAAGAAGAGAAAAAAATGAGAGAAAATAGAGAAGGGACAATGTTACTATCCTTTTCCACACTTGTGCTTCAAAGTAGCACCATGTTCTTCACGATAGAGAGTCTCCTATTTTGTCACTTTCATATACTAGTGGGAATTTTTCATTATAGAACTTGGCTAGTATATTCCAATGATGGGCTTCCTCAAATTGCCCTACGTCTTCATGAGCAAGCAAGTTGGATGCACACCCACTTAGTTTTCTTTTGAGCTTTTATACACTTATAGCTCTAGTGCATCCGTTGCATGGCGATCCCTACTCACTTGCATCGATATCAATTGATGGGCATCTCCATAGCCTATTAATTTGCCTAGTTGATGTGAGACTTTCTCCTTTTTGTCTTCTCCTCACAACCTCCACCATATGCTATTCCACCTATAGTGCTATATCCATGGCTCACGCTCATTTATTGCGTGAAAGTTGAAAAATCTTGAGAACATTAAAGTATGAAACAATTGCTTGGCTTGTCATCTGGGTTGTGCATGATAAATACTTTGTGCGATGAAGATAGAGCATGACAAGACTATATGATTTTGCAGGGATAACTTTCTTTAGCCATGATATTTTGAGAAGACATGATTACTTTCTTAGTATGCTTGAAGTATTATTTTTTATGTCAATATTAAACTTCTGTTTTGAATCTTATGGATCTGAATATTCATGCCACAATAAGAAAGAATACATTGATAAACATGCTAGGTAGCATTCCACATCAAAAATTCTGTTTTTATCATTTACCTACTCGAGGACGAGCAGGAATTAAGCTTGGGGATGCTTGATATGTCTCCAACGTATCTATAATTTTTTATTGTTCCATGCTATTATATTATCAATCTTGGATGTTTATATGCATTAATATGCTATTTTATATCATTTTTTGGGACTAACCTATTAACCTAGTGCCCAGTGCCAGTTGCTGTTTTTTCCTTGTTTTTGTCTTTTACAGAAAATCAATACCAAACGGAATAAAACTTTACGATGATTTTTCTTGGACCATAAGACAACCACGAAGCTTCGGGAAGAGGCCAGAAGACCCACGAGGGAGCCACAAGCCCTAGGGGTGCGCCCCCTAGGCTTGTGGGCCCCCGTGGCTCCTCTAACCCTAATCTCAGCTCTATAAATACCCAAATATTCCCCTTACGTCAGAGGGCACACCAAAAATACTTTTCCGCCGCCACAAGCTTCTGTTCTCATGAGATCCCATCTTGGGGCCTTTTCCGACACTCCGTCAGAGGGGGATTCGATCACGGAGGGCTTCTACATCAACCTTGCTGCCCTTCCGATGATGTGTGAGTAGTTTACCACAGACCTACGGGTCCATAGCTAGTAGCTAGATGGCTTCTTCTCCCTCTTTGATCTTCAATACAATGTTCTCCTCGATGTTATTGGAAATCTATTCGATGTAATCTTCTTTTGCGGTGCGTTTGTTGAGATCCGATGAATTGTGGATTTATGATCAGATTATCTATGAATATTATTTGAGTCTTCTCTGAACTCTTTTATGCATGATTAAGATAGCTTTGTATTTCTCTCCAATTTATTGATTTGGTTTGGCCAACTAGATTGATCTATCTTGCAATGGGAGAGGTGCTTTGTGATGGGTTCAATCTTGCAGTGTCCTCACCCAGTGACAGAAGGGGTAGCGAGGCACGTATTTGTATTGTTGTCATTAAGGATAAAAAGATGGGGTTTATATCATATTGCTTGAGTTTATCCCTCTACATCATGTCATCTTGCTTAAGGCGTTACTCCGTTCTTGTTAAGTTAATACACTAGATGCATGCTGGATAGCGGTCGATGGGTGGAGTAATAGTAGTAGATGCAGAATTGTTTCGGTCTACTTGTCACAGACGTGATGCCTATATTCATGATCATTGCCTTGTATATCATCATAACTATGCGCTTTTCTATCAATTGCTCAGTAGTAATTTGTTCACCCACCGTATGCGTTCTTTCAAGAAAGAAGCCTCTAGTGAAAACTATAGCCCCTGGGTCTATTTACCATCATATATTTTCAGATCTATAAAACCAAAAATACAAAAATACCTTGCTGCACTTTATTTATATTTACTTTGTTTTGCACTTTTACTTATCTTTTATATCTATCTTTATCAGATCTCACTTTTGCTAGTGATCGTGAAGGGATTGACAACCCCTTTTTCATGTTGTGTGAAAGTGTTTGTTAGTTTGTGCAGGTGCATCTATTGGGGACTTGCTTGTGCTTCCTACTGGATTGTTACCTTGGTTCTTAACTGAGGGAAATACTTATCTCTACTTTGCTGCATCACCCTTCCCTCTTCAAGGGAAAAATCAACGCAAGCTCAAGAAGTAGCAATCATATGGTGTTTTTCCCTCTCTATCTAGTTGTGATGAATTGAATTTTCCCTTCAAGATTTCATTTTATTGGATTGAATACTTTAATGAATTTGAGAGCACTTGATGTATGTCTTGCTATGAATACCCGTGGTGACAATGGGGTATCATATTGATTCACTTGATATATGTTTTGGCACTCAACTCGCGGATTCCCGAGGTGACATTGGGGTAATTTATGCATAGGGGTTGATGCACATTTTCATCCTTGTTTCTCTGGTAGAAATCTTGGGGCACTCTTTGAGGTTCTTTGTGTCTGAAATTGTTTGATGCATATCGTATAATCAACTCACGGATACTCGTGGTGACATTGGAGTCTCATGGTGACATTAGAGTTGGTTGATGTGTATCATATATAGTGTTATTTTAGTATGAACTCTTAGATAGATCGATCGGAAAGGATAATTTGGTGTTATTTTAGTACGAACTCTTGGATAAATCGATCGGAAAGGATAATTTTGAGGTGGTTTCGTACCCTACAAACAATTTCTTCTTATGTTCTCCGCTAGATAAGAACTTTGGAGTGATTCTTCGTCGCACATTGAGGGATGGTTATATGATCCGATTATATTAGCATTGTTGAGAGATTGCACTACCGAAAGTATGAACCCAAGGCCTCATTTTCAAGCATTGCAATACCGTTTGTGCTCACTTTTGTTACGTGCTACCTTGCTGTTTTTTATTGTTCCTATTACAAAAATCAACACCTACTATCATTACTACACTTGTATCACCATCTCTTCGTCGAACTAGTGCACTTATACAAATTACCATTGTATTTGATGTGTTGGGGACACAAGAGACTCTTTGTTATTTGGTTGCAGGGTTGTTTGAGAGAGAACATCTTCATCCTATGTCTCCCACGGATTGATAAACCTTAGGTCATCCACTTGAGGGAAATTTGCTACTGTCCTACAAAACTCTGCGCTTGGAGGCCCAACACGAGTCTAGAAGAATAAGTTGTGTAGTAGACATCAAGCTCTTTTCTGGCGCCGTTGCCGGGGAGGTGAGTGCTTGAAGGTATATATTTAGATCTTGCAATTGAATCTTTTAGTTTCTTGTTTTATCACTAGTTTTGTTTATAAAAAGAAAACTAAAAAATGGAATTGAGGTTGCCTCATATTATTCGTCTTTATCATGTGTTTCTTGAAAATGATGGAAAGGAAAATTGTGCTCAATTGATAGAAGAAGAATTCAATAAAATGTTTGGCATAAAAACCATGAATGATGAGCATGATTGCATTGTTGCTAGTATGAATTCTTTGAATATCCATGATGCTAATGATATGCAAAGCCATAAGCTTGGGGATGCTATATTTGATGAAGATGATATTTTTACTCCTCCAAGTTCTGATGAGAAAAATTATTATGATGATAGCATGCCTCCTATTTATGATGTATTGATGAAAGTGGGTTTGGAAGAGCGTCAACTTTATGTAATGATGATCCCACTATTTTGGAGGGTGTTAAATCTTATTCTCCTAATTATGAAAGTGGATTTGGAGAGGCCATGACTTTCTTTAGTGATGAATCCACTATTTCGGAAGAGGTTTCAATTGATTATGACAACAAAGTTGCTATCTATGATGATTATGGTGATGACATGTATGCTATATTGAATAATGATAACCATGAAACTTGTCATCATGATTTTAATTTTCAATCACATGATAGTTATTTTGTTGAGTTTGCTCCCACTACTATTGATGAGAATAAATTTGCTTATGTGGAGAGTAACAAAATTTCTATGCTTATGCATCATGAAAAGAGTGCTTTATGTGATAGTTATATTGTTAAATTCATTCATGATGCTACTGAAAATTATTATGAGAGAGGAACATATGCATTTACATATCGCAATAATATCAAGTTTCCTCTCTATGTATTGAAAGTCTTGAAGTTATGCTTGTTTTGCCTTCCTATGCTAGTTGATTCTTGCTCCCATAAATTGTTTGCTCACAAAATCCCTATGCATAGGAGGTGCTTTAGGCTTAAGTATGCTTGCCATGTGATTCATGATGCTCTCTTTATGTTTGAATTCTTTGCTTCTATGTGAGCATCATTGAAATCATCATGCCTAGCTAAAAAGGCATTAAAGAAAAGTGCTTGTTGGGAGACAACCCAACACTTTTACCTACTGTTTTTGTGTGTTAACATGATTAAGCTGCTGTAGTAATCATGTTTTATAGCTTTTGTTTCAATAAAGTGCCAAGTAAAGCCTTTGGGATAGTGTGGATGATAGTTGATTTGATTCTGTGAAAAAAAACAGAAACTTTTGCGCCCAGTATCAGAATTTTTCAAATTCACTGGAATGTGCATTTGCTCTGAATTTTTTACAAATGCTTTATATAGCAATTTCCCACGTCTTCCTAATTTTTGAGAATTTTTAGAGTTACAGAAGTATGAGCATAATTCAGGTTTCTAGAGACTGTTCTGTTTTTGACAGATTCTGTTTTCAATGCATAGTTTGCTTGTTTTATAGTTTCTATGGCTTATATTGGTCAATATAAATTGTGTAAATGATAGATTAAAGTAGCAATTGTGTGAGAACAATTATTAATCTAGTCTTTACAATACCAAAGTGAATGGTTTGCTCTTTATCATACTAACCTATCTCACGAAGTTTCGTTAAGTTTTGTATGATTGAAGTTTTCATGTTTTGGGTGAGATATCGATATGAGGAGAATAAGGAGTGACTAGGCCCTAATCTTGGGGATGCCCAAGGCATCCCAAGGTAATATTCAAGGAATATCCAAGCAACTAAGCTTGGGGATGCCCCGGAAGGCATCCCCTCTTTCGTCTTCAACATTATCGGTAACCTTACTTGGAGCTACATTTTTATTCGTCACATGATATGTGTTTTGCTTGGAGCATCATTTTATTTTATTAGGATTTGCTTGCTGTTATTTATAATAATGTTTTACATATTTTATTTCAATAAAAATGTCAAGTATAGCCTTTACCATGCTTATTCTGCAAGTCTATATGTTGCTGTTTCAAAACAGAAAGTTGCATGCTAGTGCGTGAATTCTTGAGAAAAGTCAGAATTTGATAAAATGTTGATTTTTTTTTTGAAAAATAAGCTATGAATTTTTTTATACAGTATGGTAAATTTTAAGAATTTTTTGAGTTAAATAAGTATGGATACTTCTTAATCCATTACAGACTATCCTGTTTAGATAGATTGCTGTTATGATTGCATTGTTTGCATATGTTTGCTTGTTTGATGATTCTATTTGAGGATAGGAGTATTAAATATGCATAGGCATTTAGTATGCAATGTTAAATTATAATTTTAGTGATTTTTTACAGTAGGGAATGATAAGGTTATGCATTGATTTATACTAACTTATCTCACGAGTTCTTGTTGAGTTTTGTGTGGATGAAGTTTTTAAGAATTAGGGAAACCGTGATATGAGAAGAATGAAGAAGACACAAGAGCTCAAGCTTGGGGATGCCCAAGGCATCCCAAGATAATATTTCAAGAAGTCTCAAGCATCTAAGCTTGGGGATGCCCCGGTAGGCATCCCACCTTTCTTTATCAACAATTATCGGTTAGCCTCGGTTGAGCCTAAGTTTTTTGCTTCTTCACATGATGTGTGCTATTCTTAGAATTTCATTTTATTTTGTTTTGCTTGCTATTTTAATAAAATACTTAGATCTTAAATTTTTAAATGGGATAGAGTCCTCAAATAGCTACCCATTTACTTAACTACTCGCTTGATCTTCACTTATATCTTTTTGGAATAGTTTGTCATTTACTCTTGTGATTCACTTATATCCTATGAATAAATTGTTCAATGAATTGAATATCATGAAGTTGAAATTATATGTTATTCATATGCTTGTATCATACCTAGTAGTATCTTCACATCGGGTTTAGAAAGTGAAATCTTTTGAAGCTTGACAATCACAATATTGGTCATACAAGCAATTCATGAATGACTAGTATAAGGAAGAGAACTTTCACATACAAATATATTATCTTGGACATCTTGTATGATTGTGAATACCCATTAATTATTTTAAAACTTGAGCAAATTAGTTGAAGTTGGACAAGGAAGACAACGTAATGAGTTATGGTTGTGTATATTTGCATAGAAGTTATATTGTTATGGATCCTCCAACATGTGGTGTTTGCTTAGGATCTTTTGCTAGCCAAAAATTCGTACTAAGTAGAGATACTACTTGTGCATCCAAAATCCCTTAAACATAGTTTCTTGCCATGAGTGTCCACCATACCTACCTATGGATTGAATAAGATCCTTCAAGTAAGTTGTCATCGGTGCATAAAGCAATAAAAATTGCTCCTAAATATGTTTGATCTTTTATTGTAAGGGAAAATAAGCGTTGTACAAACTTGTGATGGCTAAGTAATAAAAGTGACGGACTGCATAATAAAGGTTGCTATCATAAGGAGCAATATAACATGACGTTCCTTTGCATTAAGAGATTGTGCATCCAAAAATAAAAAGTGCATGACAACCTCTGCTTCCCTCTGCAAAGGGCCTATCTTTTACTTTTCAGTGTTTACGTTTATGCAAGAGTCAATAGTATGCATTCTAATTTCAACCTCAATTATTCTCTAGTTTGCAAGCACCATGTGGTGGGGAAAGATCTAGGCACATATGGCCAGTCAAATATATTTGATCATGATTTATTATTGTTGACAATTATCTCTATGATAAATGAGTTGGGAGGCGAAACATTAAGCCCCTATCTTTCTCTGTGTTCGATGGATGCCATTTGTTCTAAAAATATGCTTTGAGTACTAGCAATCATAGAAGACTATATGATGATTTAGTATGTGGAGCTCTTACTTAGACTTTGTTGAATAATTTGAATTGCAATTGTTTGGTGACTAAGAACATAGGTTGTTAAGTTTCAAGAGAAGGCATTGTTTGAACCATAACATGTGAATTGATTGCTACTTTATCATGATGAGTTTTATGAGAAAGAGTTGTTGTTATGATGCTAGGAAAAGTGATTGAAATTATCATTGATCAAACTTATGCATTATGCTAGCATTCACACTTCGTAAATTATTTCTTTTATCATTTACCTACTCGAAGACGAGTAGGAATTAAGCTTGGGGATGCTAATACGTCTCCAACGTATTTATAATTTATGAAATATTCATGCCATGTTTACAAAAATTTTATATGGTTTTGGTATGATTTGAAAGGAACTAACCCAGACTGACGCTGTTTTCAGCAGAACTACCGTGGTGTGGTTTTTTGTGCAGAAATCAAAGTTCTCCAAATGCAGCAAAACTTTTTGATGATTTTTTGGAAGAAAAGAAAAATACTGGAGCAAAGAACCACTGGAGGGCCCCCTGCTGCCCACAAGGCACCAGGGCGCGCCACCCCCCTCTGGTGTGCCCTGGTGGGTAGTGGGTCCCTTGAGGCCCATCTTTGCGTGAAACCGATGCCAAAAAATCCTATATATAATAAACCCCCAGAAATAACCCTAGATCGGAAGTTCCGCCGCTGCAAGCCTCTGTAGCCACAAAAAACCAATCTAGACCCTGTTCTGGCACCCTGTCGGAGGGGAAAATCATCACCGGAGGCCATTTTCATTATCGAGGCGGCCACCATGATGAGGAGGGATGTGGCGCCCCCTGCTCAATCGTACACTAATCATACACGCAAACGTGTACGATCAAGCACAGGGACTCACGGGAAGATATCACAACACAACTCTAACACAATTTAAACGGAAGTCCACAATATTACAGACCAGGGATCCGAAGATCCGAATACATAAGTCAGTCATACAAATATTATCTGAGTACAGACATAGTTAAACAAGTTTTGCCTTAAGAAGGCTAGCACAAACAGCGACACTAGATCGAAAGGCGTTGTCCTCCTGCTTGGGAGCCTCTGATCCTACTCCTGGTCATCTGGCTCGATCCAGTAGTAAGTACCCTCTGGACCCTCCTGGTAGTAGGCTCCGGTGGTGGCATCTGACTCCTGGACTCCATCATCTGTTGTATCATCAAGGTGGGGTATATGGGGAAAAGAGAAAGTAAAGCAACCGTGAGTACTCATCCGAAGTACTCAGCAAGCAAGGATCTATACTACATATGCAACATTATCAATGGAGAAAGGCTGTATAAGTGGACTGGGCTGCAGAAATGCCAGAATAGAGAGAAGGCCTAGTCCTATCGAAGACTAGCATCTTCAAACATCTTCACAAGGCCATCATCTTGCAGCAGTAGAAGAGAGTAGAATAACATTTTATTTAGCAAACAGGTTGAAGTACAGCTTAAAGATCCTTCCTCGACTCCCAAGCGAGAAAGCGATCCCGAAGCTTCAGTTAAGTAACAAGTATCCAGTTTAAGTAGTAGATCGGGATACACAAACTGAGCGTCCTTTACCGTAGGACCGGCTATCGATAGAAGATTCATCCCTGCAGGGGTGCACTACTGTTACCCAACACGCTCGATCAACTCTGGCCGGACACACTTGCTGGGTAATGCCCGTCCTCGGAAGATCAACACAAAGCAGCGCTCTACCTAGGCTCGGCAGAGAGGTCAGCACGCCGGACTAACCTATGCACCCAGAGGTCTCGGGCCATCGCCCTGGGCACCCTGCGCATTGCGAGCCTGGTCGGGGTGCAGGCGCGACACTGAACTCGTCAGTGAAGTATCCAGCCCAATCCCGACAATCAGCCCGCACGGTGAATCGTGACGTCAGACGAGCTTTCGGAGAAACGTACTTCGCAGAGGGTCCCATAACCATTATCCCGCGTGGTGGTAGTGCGTATAAGGCACG
The DNA here is from genome assembly GCA_011799875.1 of Thinopyrum elongatum. Taxonomy (NCBI): domain Eukaryota; kingdom Viridiplantae; phylum Streptophyta; class Magnoliopsida; order Poales; family Poaceae; genus Thinopyrum; species Thinopyrum elongatum. Next base: position 427,537,498 of record CM022297.1, read on the forward strand.
TCGACCCACTCAGATCACACACCCAAATCCAATAGGCTCAATTAGTATCACGCGGAGACAATCAGAGTCTTTGATGCTCCGCCACAATGTCACACTCGAGTGCCCTTCCGGCACACCCGAAATCATAGATCCCCAGCGGGTACCCACCAGGGTGGACTCGCCTGTAACAGAGGTCAAGTAATCGTGTGGTCATAACATCAAGGGGGAAACCCGAGGAATCACCCTCGGCGGATTCCACTCGACGAAATCATCAGGGCGAACGTATGAGGTATCACCCTCGAGGTTCACACTGAGGGTTGCACGACAGAGTCGTATCGGAAGTGGAGAAGGAGGAATCACCCTCGATGACCACGACCGAACAGCTACACTGCAGAGTATTCATCGTGAGTGCGTTACGAGGTATCACCCTCGGCACTCGATAGTTACTACGCAGAGTCGTACAACTAAGGGGGTGTGAAGTGAGGTGTCGGTCTCTGGTCGACGATCACGTTGATCGAGTCGTCGATGATCAAGCAGGGGCAACAAGGATAAGGTGGTGGGGTCACTGATGGTTCATCACCAACCTATACTAAGCAGTTTATCATAGGCAGGTAAGGTAGCAATGAACAGGTTACAACAGCAGGCTATGCATCAGAATAGGAGCATACATTAACAGTAGCAAAATCTAATGCAAGCAGGAGAATAGAATGGGCGATATCTGGAATGCTCAAGGGGGGGGGGGCTTGCCTGGTTGCTCTGGCAAGAGGGGAAGGTCGTCAACGGGCTGCTCGTCGGTAGTGTAGTCGTATCCAGGTGCAGCGCCGTCGGTCTCAGCGTCTATCGAGAGAGAGAAGGAGGGGGAGAAAAACAATAAATTCACGGCAATAATGCAAACAATATGTATGACATGCCTAAATGATATGCCGGGGTGTTCTACTGCCTAACTAAATGATTTAGTTAATTTAGGAATTTATTTGGATTTATTTAATTAAAGTTGGACACTATTCATTTACAGAAATTGGTCTAAAAGTTCAACGTTCTTATAGCTGCGGGCGTCTGACGGGAATACGGAGGACGTATTCGGGTTCGTATCGTCGTTCTGAGCAAGTTTCATGTATAAAATATTTTCATCGGAGTTACGGATTATTTAATATGATTTTCTAAAGTTTTATTCATTTTCTGAATTTATTTAATTATTTAATTCAACATTATCCAAAACAGTGATTGATGACGTCAGCATGACATCATGCTGACGTCAGCAGTCAACAGTGCGTTGACCGGGTCAAACTATGTGTGGGTCCCACTGTCATACTGATTTATCTAATTAGGGTTAACTAATCTAATTACTGTTTAATTAAACTAACTACTTAATTAGGCTAATTAAATAGGATTAATTAAGTTAAGTTAAGTTAATTAATTAATTATTAATTTTATTAATTCATTTTATTATTTTCTTTTCGTTTTTTTAAACGTTCCAGGGGCTGGGCCCCGTTTGTCATAGGGCCTGGGGGGCTTGCGGGTTAGCGGGCGCTGGGTGCGGTCGTAGCCAACGGGCGCGTGCCCAAGAGGGCGCAGGGCGCGTACGACGCACGCCGGCGGCGGGGTGCGGGCGATTGGACCCGGGCACCGACCAGCAGCTGCGCTGGGCGCAGGCGGGCGTGCCGTTGCGAGCAGGGGAGGGGCGCGCGCGGCAGGGGCGAGCGAGGCGCGGGACGCGCGCGAGCGGTGCGAGTGCGGCCCGTAGCGCGGGCAGCACGCGACTGCAAGGCGGAGGCGGCGGCCTCGGAGCGGCAGCAGGCGCAGAGTAGGCGAGGGCGCGCAGGCGGCTGCGGATGCACGCGGGGGCCGGTGATGGGCAGCGAGAGCGGACGAGAGTGGGGGAACGCAGGTTGCGGCCACGGCGACGCGGTGCACGGGTGCAGGACTGCGCGGTTGGCGCGAGCGACGAACCGGGCGACGCGCGCGCGCGCAAGCTGTGCGCGAGGCAGCAACAGCGTCGAGCGTGTCTGGCAGCGGCGAGGCCGCGCGCGGGCGTGCAGCAAGGTGGCCAGAGCGAGCGGGAGCACAGGCGCTGCGAGAAGGGTCAGTGGAGAGATGAGGAGGGGCCGGGGCTCACAGAGGCGCGTAGGGAAGTGGCAGTGGGGCGCGAGAGGAGGTCGGGGACGACGACAACGTGGAGGAAGCAGTCCGGCGAGGAGGGGCTTGACGAATCCGACGAGGGCGGTGACGTGCGCGGTCGTCGGGGCTGAGGATGGGGGACGACGAGTTCCAGCGGCGACGGTGAGTTGATCCCGCGAAGGAAGGTGGCGGGGGGGGGGGGGATCCGGCGACGGGGCCGGGCGGCACCGGTGGCGGCGTCGGGGGTGTGTGCCCCGATCCGATCTGGATCGGGGGGGGGAGCGAGTGGGGGAGAGTGGGTGTCGGTGGGGCTAGGGTTTCGGGGGCAGTGGGGGGATGCGGGCACCGATCAGAGATGGGCCGGCCTGGCGGCCTGGTGGCCTGCTGGGCCGTGGCCCAGTGGGGGGGGGGCTCTGCCCTTTTCTTTTTCTTTTTGCTTTTTCTTATTTTCTGTTTTGTAATTAGTTAGGCCTAAAACGACTTTTATAAAATACGGCACTTGTTCCAATAATTATTAGGCATCCTCTACTACTGCCAAAAATTGGTTTGGAGACAACTGGGGCTAACACGAATTTTATAATAAACAAAATGTATTAAACTTTGCTGTTTTGGTAACGTTAGAGCCACCTAATTATTTTATTAATTGTTGGTTACAATTTTAGGATAGTCTCTGGGATATTTGTTATTTATTGAACATTTTACTTTTTATGTTGGACAACTTTTATATTTCACTTTGAATTTAATTGAAGTTTGAATTGTGAGTTTGAAATGCAACTGATGCAAGTGATGATTAAGCACTGTTAATCTCGCTGACATGTCATCATCAAAAGTGATTACTATTGCTAATCACCGGGGGTGTTACAAGGGAGTAGTCCACCCTCGGGGCTGAGGGTTTGTACTAGTAGCTATGTGTTTGATCTCTCTCTCTTTCTCGTGTTCTTGATTTGGCACGATCTTGATGTATCGCGAGCTTAGTTAATATAGTTGGATCATATGGTGTTTTCCCCTCTCTATCTTGTTGTGATGAATTGAGTTTTCCCTTTGAGATTTCGTTTTATCGGATTGAATACTTTAATGGACTAGTAGAATGCCCGTGCGTTGCCACGGGCTTAAATTTATTTATTAAGATGCTATCGACGGAGCTAAAATAACCGAGAACAATGCACATCTCAGGTAACACATGTCCTTCTTTTTCACAATCAGCTAACACACATCATACTATCAAACACAATAATATTGTCTCAAAAAAATCAAACACAATAATATGTTATTGACAACTTAAAAATGTGTTATTAAAACCAACCAGTAAATTGAATGGTTAGGAGGGTTGTGGTACCCATCCATGTGTGAGTGCATAAGTGTGGTGGTGGTGCTGGTGATGTACATACACTGTTATCCGTATTTCTTTATACTTTTATAAAGACACAAGACCATTTTACTATCTTGCCCTTTTCTTAATTCAAATACAAACAAAATCATAGAGATTTGGAGTTCATGTGGCTATTCTCATTCCTTGGCCGACCGATTTTCCATGGGGAGCACCTTTGAGCCACCACTGGTATCTAATAATCTTTTATACAAACGCACACTCCCTGATATCGATCTCAACGTTCCAACCTTCTAGTCATGGAGACTACCCAAAGAAAGTAATTTTTTTACCATGATCACTTCTTTATCTGGAAGAAGATGTCATCTTTTTACAAAAGTATGCCCTTCTTTATCTGGAAGAAGATGTCATCTTTTTACAAAAGTATGCCATAATTTTTAAGACACATACACTGATATTACTTTCATTATGAATAATGCATTTGTACGTTAAGTGATCCAAGTTTGGTTGCACACTCGCGGAACATCCAGCGGATTCTCAAGATTCAGTTACAAGACCAAGCATGGCATGACATGAGAAAACCAACAATGATGTGTACCCGCTCCTTGAGCTTTTTGGGAGTCTTGATCATCACTGAAAGTAAGTTGATTGATGCATCGCGGAACCTTGAGCTTTTTTAGAAGCCACATACCAGATCCTAAGTGAGGCCCTGATATTGGCATGTATTTGTGGTGGTTCTTCAAGTATGGCTGCAATGCAAGTTCTATTTACATGCAAAAATGTAGTTAGTCCCCTAAAATAATTACTCTATTCACATGAATTTGACAAGTTGGAAAATACCTTAGGCTGTTCTTACGATAATATTTCCAATGGAATTGGCAACAAAATTTTGTTTCCAATATACCTCCTTCACCTCCCTATTCATATTCTCATGTAATAAAACTCACTACTTTATATTAGCATAACTGAACTACTAAAGTTGGCTGCGTGACATGCACAAGATTCACACAAAAAGGAAAATAATCAATATTAAAAAGGAGAAGAGCAATATGCCCTAGAAAGAAAAATAATAAGGTACGTTAACATGAATGGAGAAAAAACATGTGTTCTTAGTGCTCTTACCTGCGGGGCCTATGTCTTTATTGGGCTTGGACAAAATCTAAGTGTTCTGTCTTGACTTGTCAAATGTGCATGACTTGTGTCAGATTCAAGAAGCCTTATGGCCTCTACACCCTAATTATAAACAACTTGAAATATTATTCGGCTTCATAATTTCCAGGAGTTTAATTCTACTTGTACTTTACAGGACTATGCATGTCATATCTCTCAAGTTTTGAAATATAAATTTCTTATTAACAACAAGGACTTAAACCCTACTAAGATTTTTTTTCTTTGTTCAAAACAACATCAATAGTTCCATGTGAAACACAATTCATAAACATGACACATTTATATTATATCCCATAACATTAAAATAAATTGATGTGTGTGCAGGGGTGGTGCGGGGGAATCCCCTCTAGTGTCGCCGTGTTCCCCTCCCTCCCTCCTTCCTAGTATCGCTGCCACCCGAGGAGGCCGCCGGCGAACACCACGCGCGCTCCGGGGAAGGCGGCGGAGCGGCGCTTCTGCTGCATCTTGCGGCCGCATAGCCAGAGCAGAGGCGGAGCCCTCATGTTGGATCTTGGGATCCAAGGGTGTGTGTTTGGGTGCGGTTGTAGGCTTGTGTCCCGTCGTGTGGTCGACATTGTCGCTTGTGCGGTTTTTGGCTTAGTTTCCCTTATAAACTGGGCCGCTATGTTAGGATTTCTATTAACCCACTGATGTTATTAATCCTGAAAATCTGGGTGTGCACTGGTCCAGAAATTTACCTAAGAAATAATTGCAAGTGGTAGCAGAAATCGGCGCCCTACAGAAATGGTAAGAAAACATTACAAAATGGTCATGATACATAAGAAAAATTATCTATACATTACAACGGATCACCATATACGAATAAAATTACTTGAAAGTAATTGAACACCTATTATGAGATGCTAAGATTTGAATCATTAACTATGCAATTTAGTGGGAGTTTGGAGTATCACATCACTGCTGTGCTCCGCCTACTTGCTCCTTAATGAGAACATTGTACCAAGAAATATCCACCAAAAGAATAATCAAGTGATGAACCTTCAAGATGCTCAAACTATATAAAGAAAAAATAGGAACGTACTTCCAATTTCAGTGATATCCCTCAAGAAGTTCCTTTGCAATAGAACATGCATGAATTTACTCAAAGATTTTTTGTTTCTATTCCAACCAGGATGTAAAACTGTTTTCAGCACAGTAGCTGTCTTTATCTTCTCCATCAGAATCTTGCCACAGATACATGAATGAGTGTGTACCCTAGTGAATTCTATAAATTACAAACCATTTGAATCACATAAATCATACTACATCTTAGTGACTGCCTTACATAATAAGTTAACTATAACAGATAAACATAGAATTATTCAAAAAGAAGAAGCAGCTCTCGGCCGGGATTACCAGTTGTACTTGGGCAACATTGGAGTTGATTGTGTAAACGCCAAATTAAACACCGGTTTGGATAATATGCAATCCAAAGACTAAGCCCCATATCATTTGTAGAAACTGCAAGCCAAATCAGACAACGACAAAACTGAAGAGCCTTGATCAAGACCATTTACCTTTGAATAACATGTATCCTCTCTTGAAAAAGTTGATCCAAGTTTAGGTTGCCCAGGATCCAAAAGCGTTGAGTTGAAGAGGAGGTAGGCTGGCAGCCCCATCTCCTTGGCCACATGCACCTAGATCCCATGGCACCTTCCGCCCGCACCACACCTGGCTGCCTCCCGCGCCATGCTCGCGCCCATCGCTGCTATGAGCATCGGCCACGCGCCCCGCTACGAGCCGCCTTGTGCTTCTGACAGTCACGCCCTCTGGTAGGCCCATAGCATGTTGGCCGATGTCATCGTCACTATCACCCAAGGGCTCGACTCCAATGAGCCAGAGGATATGGCATCATTTGAGCGAGTGGGTGGCGACAACGTGCGAGCGGGATGATAGCAGGGATGGAGTGCGAGCGGGATGGGCAGCGACACCACGCGGGAGTATCGTGCCGTATGCGAGGGAGGCGGCGACGACTTGCCAGCGGGATTTGACCTAGAACTCGCTCGAGAATTATTTTGGCCAGGAACATTTTATTTTGTCAGGTTAAAGACCACAGAAAACTGGAAACGGAGGTTAGGTTCGGTTGAAAGAAAAACTCGGGGCGAGGGGGATCGTCGGAAAGGTGGGAGTTATGAATGAACAAAACAACACACGTACTCCCCCTTTAGAGATGAAAAAATAACACTTTCACAATAAGATTAATTTTTCATGGTTTGCTTGTTAATTTTCTTAAAATCCATTATTTGTTTCCTGAAAATATATTATTTATTTCCTAAAGCAAATTGCATTAATGAGAGAGATCGGTTGATTTGGATAAGTTAGGAAAGTTAGATCCGTGATCTTTTATATGTTAGGAAAGTGCTGATTTTTGAAAGAAAAGAGTGGAGTGAAAATAAACCAATGGATAAGAAAACCCGTGAAAGGTGGGAGGAAATAAAACCGGACGAAAATAAAACCGGAGTACCAGGCTACCAACTGCTCCATTAGGAGTAGAGATTTGAGAGCACTTGATGTATGTCTTGCTATGAATACCCGTGGTGACAATGGGGTATCATATTGATTCACTTGATATATGTTTTGGCACTCAACTCGCGGATTCTCGAGGTGACATTGGGGTAATCTATGCATAGGGGTTAATGCACGTTTTCGTCCTTGTTTCTCCGGTAGAAATCTTGGGGCACTCTTTGAGGTTCTTTGTGTTGGATTGAGTATTATGAATCTGAAATTGTTTGATGCATATCGTATAATCAACTCACGGATACTCGTGGTGATATTAGAGTCTCTAGGTGACATTAGAGTTGGTTGATGTGTATCATATGGTGTTATTTTAGTACAAACTCTTAGATAGATCGGTCGAAAAGGATAACTTGGTGTTATTTTAGTACGAACTCTTGGATAGATCGATCGAAAAGGACAACTTTGAGGTGGTTTCGTACCCTACGAACAATTTCTTCTTATGTTCTCCGCTAGATAAGAACTTTGGAGTGATTCTTCGTCGAACGTTCAGGGATGGTTATATGATCCAATTATATTAGCATTGTTGAGAGATTGCACTAGCGAAAGTATGAACCCTAGGCCTCATTTTCAAGCATTGCAATACCTCTTGTGCTCACTTTTGGTACGTGCTACCTTGCTGTTTTTTTTTATTGTTCCTATTACAAAAATCAACATCTACTATCATTACTACACTTGTATCACCATCTCTTCGCCAAACTAGTGCACTTATACAAATTACCATTGTATTTGGTGTGTTGGGGACACAAGAGACTCTTTGTTATTTGGTTGCAGGGTTGTTTGAGAGATCCCATCTTCATCCTACGCCTCCCACGGATTGATAAACCTTAGTCCCCACTTGAGGGAAATTTGCTATTGTCCTACAAAACTCTGCGCTTGGAGGCCCAACACAAGTCTACAAGAACAAGTTGTGTAGTAGACATCAGTGTTGTTCTTACTTGAACAAGCCTCCCACTTATGATTAACCCCCTCGCACTTACGAAAGAATAATTAAGATAACAATCTAACCATAGCATTAAACATATGGATCCAAATCAGCCCCTTATGAAAAAGCGCATAAACTAGGGTTTAAGCTTCTGTCACTCTAGAAACCTATCATCTAATAACTACTCCACAATGCATTCCCTTAGGCCCAAATATGGTGAAGTATCATGTAGTCGACGTTCACATAACACCACTAAGGGAATCACAACATACATACCATCAAAATATCGAACGAATATCAAATTGACATGATTACTTGCAACATGACTTCTCCCGTGGCCTCAAGAACAAGGACAACTACTCACAAATAATATTCATGCTCAAGATCAGAGGGATATTAAATAGCATAATGGATCTGAACATATAATCTTCCACCAAATAAACCAGCTAGCATCAACTACAAGATGTAATCAACACTACTAGTCACCCACAGGTACCAATGTGAGGTTTCGATACAAAGATTGAACACAAGAGATGAACTAGGGTTTGAGATGAGATGGTGATGTTGAAGATGTTGATGAAGATTGGCCTCCCAAAGATGAGAGGGTTGTTGGTGATGACGATGGCTTCGATTTCCCCCTCTTGGAGGGAAGTTCCCCCTGCAGAATCGCTCCGACGGAGGGCAAAAGTGCTCCTGCCCAAGTTCTGCCTCGACACAATGGCGCTCCGTCCCGAAAGTCCTCTCCTTATTTTTTCTAGGTCAAAGGACCTTATGTACTAGAATATGGGCACCAGAGTTGGGCCAGGGCCCCAACTATCCACCAGGGCGCGCCAGGAGGGGGTGGTGCGCCCTGGTGCCTGATAACCCACAAGTATAGGGGATCGCAACAGTTTTCGAGGGTAGAGTATTCAACCCAAATTTATTGATTCGACTCAAGGGGAGCCAAAGAATATTTGAGAGTATTAGCAACTGAGTTGTAAATTCAATCACACCTGGAGATTAATTATCTGCAGCAAAGTGATCAGTAGCACAGTAATATGATAGTTTTGATAGTAGTAGCAGCAGTAACGGTAACAGTGATAGCAGTTGTTTCGTAGCAAGTGCAATAGTAACAGCAGCAGTAGTAACTTAGCAAGATCAATATGTAGTAAAATCATAGGCATTGGATTGGTAATTTGTTGGATGATATTCATCATGAGACAGTTATAACCTAGGGCGATACGACACTAGCTCCAGTTCATAAATATAATGTAGGCATGTATTCCGTAAATAGTCATACGTGCTTATGGAAAGAACTTGCATCACATCTTTTGTCCTACCCTCCCATGGCAGCGGGGTCCATATTGAAAACTAAGGGATATTAAGGCCTCCTTTTAATAGAGAACCGGAACAAAGCATTAACACACGGTGAATACATGAACTCCTCAAACTACGGTCATCTCCGGGAGTGGTCCCGACTATTGTAACCCCGGGATTGCCGGATCATAACAAGTAGTAGGTGACTATAACTTGCAAGATCGGATCTAGAACATGGATATAATGGTGATAACATAAACAGTTCAGATCTGAAATGATGGCACCCGGGCCCAAAGTGACAAGCATTAAGCATGGCAAAGTCATAGCAACATCAATCTCAGAACATAATGGATACTAGGGATCAAGCCCTAACAAAACTAACTCGATTACATGATGAATCTCATCCAACTCCTCACCGACCAGTGAGCCTACGAAGGAATTACTCACTCCCGGTGGGGAGCATCATGGAATTGGCGATGGAGAAGGGTTGGTGATGATGAAGATCGAAGACCCCCCTCTCCGGAGCCCCAAACGGACTCCAGATCTGGCCTCCCGATGAAGAACAGGAGGTGGCGGTGGCTCCATCTCGCGGAATGCGATAATTCTTTCTTTCTTATTTTTTTTCTGGAAAAATAGGATTTTATAGCGTCGGTTTTAGGGTCTGCGGGGCCACCAGGTGGGGACAACCCACCTGGGCGCGCCTGGAAGGGGTGGCGCGCCCTGGTGGGTTGTGCCCACCCAGGTGCCCCCCTCCGGTGGTTCTTGGCTCCAGAAATTATCTTTTATTGTATACAAAATCCTCGCAAAGTTTCATTCCATTCCGAGAACTTTTATTTCTGCACAAAAACAACACCATGGTAGTTCTGCTGAAAACAGCGTCAGTCCGGGTTAGTTTCATTCAAATCATGCAAATTAGAGTCCAAAACAAGAGGAAAAGCATTAGGAAAAGTAGATACGACGGAGACGTGTCAGTGCCTAGTGGGCACCTGGGTGGCCCCCTCTGCTATTTCTTTATTCTAGTATTTTTTATATATTCCAAAATAATTCTTCGTGAAATTTCAGCTCATTTGGAGATATGTAGAATAGGTATCTCTGACATAGATTTTTCAGGTCCAGAATTCCAGCTGCCGGCATTCTCCCTCTTTGTGTAAACCTTGCATATTATGAGAGAAAAGGCATTAGAATTACTCCATAAAGTGTTATAATGCATAAAAACACTATAAATAACCGTAGAAAAACATGATGCAAAATGGACGTATCAACGAGCAAGAGTTAAGCTTGGGGATGCTGATACGTCTCCAACGTATCTATAATTTTTTATTGTCCCATGACGTAATAGTATCAATCTTGGATGTTTTATATTCATTTACTAGCAAATTTATATCATTTTTGGGACTAATCTATTGACATAGTGCCCAGTGCCACTTGCTGAAAATCAATACTAAACGAAGTCCAAATGCCACGAAACTTTTTGAAGATTTTTTCTGCCCAGAAGACACCCAGGGAGCCAAAGGAGCACACGGGAGAAGGCCCGTGGGGCCCACTAGCCACCAGGGCGTGCCAGAGGCCCCCGGCACACCCTGGTGGGTAGTGGAGCCCATGGGAACCTTCTCAACCGACTATTGCCTCTATAAATACTCTAAAATCCCAAAAACCCTAGGGGAGTCGACGAAACACTTTTTGTGCCACCGCAAGTTCCAGAACCACGAGATCCAATCTAGAGGCCTTTTCCGGCACTCTGCCGGAAGGGGCAACGATCACGGAGGGGTTCTCCATCATCATCCCTGCCCCTCCGATGATGCGTGAATAGTTTACCACAGACCTACGGGTCCGTAGGCAGTAGCTAGATGGCTTCTTCTCTCCTTTTGATCTTCAATACAATGTTCTCCTCGATGTTCTTGGAGATCTATTTGATGTAACTCTTTTTTTTGCGGTGTGTTTGTTGGGATCCGATGAATTGTGGGTTTATGATCAGTTCTATCCATGAATATTAATTGAGTCTTTTCTGAACTCTTTTATGCATGATTGTGATAGCCTCGTATTTCTTCTCTGATTTATTGGGTTGGTTTGGCCAAATAGATTGATTTATCTTGCCGTGGGAAGTGGTGCTTTGTGATGGGTTCGATCTTGCGGTGCTCAATCTCAGTGAGAGAAAGAGACATGACACGCATGTATCGTTGCTATTAAGGGTAACAAGATGGGGTTTATTCATACGTGAGTTTATCTTGTCTACATCATGTTGCATTACTCCGTTTCTCCATGAACTTAATACACTAGATGCATGCTGGATAGCGGTCGATGTTTGGAGTAATAGTTGTAGATGCAGGCAGGAGTCGATCTACTAATCTTGGACGTGATGCCTATATACATGATCATTGCCTTGGATATCGTCATGATTATTCGCTTTTCTATCAATTGCCCAACATTAAGCCTCTAGCGAAATCTACGGCCCCCGGGTCTATTTTCTATCATATTAAAACCAAAAATACCTTGCTGCAATTTTTCTTTATTTATTTTATTTTGCGTTTCAGTTAGATCTATTTATCAAAACCTATACAATTTAATCTATCTCAATACCGTGGAGGGATTGACAACCCCTCTTACGCGTTGGGTTGCAAGTATTTGTTATTTGTGCGCAGGTGCTGTTGACATACTGTTGCTTGGTTCTCCTACTGGATTGATAACCTTGGTTTCATAACTAAGGGAAACATTTACCGTTGTTGTGTTACATCATCCCTTCCTCTTCAGGGAGATACCAACGCAGATACAAGCAATCATGTTGCGACACACGGTCCACACCGCCGCCCCGAGATCCTCCTGACGGCTACCCTTGTAGCCTCCACCACCTTTGCGTCGCCCCTTCGGGCTGTCGTGCCGCGGCACATGGTCCACGCCGTCGCCCGTCGGGCCGTCGCCACCGGCTAGTGGTTCTCCCCGCGGCTACCCCGACCCGCGAGCCGTCGCTACACCGCGCCCTTCGGGCTGTAGTGCCACGGCACGCGGTCCACGCTGCCGCTCCAAGGTCGTTCCCCGTGGTTGCACCGACCCATGCTCCATCGCTGCGCCACACCTTCGGGTCATAGCGGCGTGGACCGTGGTCCCCGCCGTCATCCCAACCCACCTGTTGTTGCTGTGTCGCTCCTTCGGGTCGTAGCGCCGCGGCCCGCGGTCCACTCCGCCATCCCCGTGCCGCCGTGCGTCGATTCCCTATGGTGTGCGTCGCGCCGCCTCCATCGGTGCGGGAACGCCACCATCCGCGCCAGTAGTTGTCACACTGTCAGGCTCTTCCTCGCCTACTTCGAGTATCGCCGCCACGCTCCTAACCAAGCCGTCGCCGCCGCCGCCAGGTCGCGGCCGCTGCTCTACTTCTGCGTCGCTGCTGCTCGCTTACCCGAGCCGCGCCGCCCGTCCACCCCCTTCGTCTTAGTCCAACACCAGCTCATCACCAGCGTCGCCGTCATCTACCCCGACAACTTCGTCTACTTCGACCACCGTTGGCGACATCGGCCCCACGCCGATTGGCACCGCAACCATCGTTGAGTCCATCTCTGCTGGCCCCTCTGACTCTTTCGACATGGCGTACAGCTTGTGCAGGTCCCCGTCTACGCATGCCCGGTGCTGGCAACACCGACACGTGCCTTCATCCACAACGTGTCCCCAGGCCTTGTAAGCCTGGTGCGCCACTTCGTCAACATCGTATTCGACCATCTACGCATGCCCGATGCTGGCAACACCAATGCGTGCCTTCGTCCACGACGTGTCCCCGGGCTTGGCAAACTCGGCTTGACGCCTCGTCAACAACATCTTCCCGGTGCACAACTACTTCGACACCACTGCGCAAATGACTAACTCGACGCCTCCTTGCACCCGCGGCTCCCCGGTGACTTCCTCGACACCGACACCCTTACTTGACATCGACCACGGCGTTTTTCGCATGGCTACCTCGACCACAGCTACACCACCCTACGCTCTCGGCTACCTCGACAAACGGCACAAAGGGCTATCGCCTTGCTTGAGCAACCTCGTCGGTTCCACTCCAGTCATGACTTCCGTGATGCATCGACCGTTGCGCCTGTGGGGGGTGTCCGTCGGCTTACCTTCGGATTCTTCTCCAGTCTCATCATTGCGCCGCTACCATTGTGACTGCGGGGGGATGTTGAGTATCGTGATTAGATTGGAAGCATAGGATAGAAATATTCTGGCTTGTCTTGTGCTCCAAGTTGATCATGTACTCCTATATATATGCCCACGAGGCTCAAGCAATAAACAATTGATTCCATCAATCCCTCTCTATTACCTTCTAACATTCCCTCCTTGCTGGCAGCTCCTCCCTCCCCCTCTAACCTATACTCCCTCTATTCCATATTCTAGTGCATATAAGATTTTGGGTTATATACTGCAATGTAATGCGCATAAGCGCTTTTAGTCCAAAATAGCCTCCACTGGATGCAGTGCGCTTCGCTGCATGCATGCACATGCATGACAGTATGAGCAGAGAAGGGGAAATTTCAATCCAAATAAATGTGCTAGCTCATGTCTTGGTATAAGTGCTACCAACAAGGCGCACTATAAAAGGAAACGGAGGGAGTATATACTAGAGAATTTTGTCCATTTATACATACAATTTTGGAGCCTCCTCTAGTTACTCTAGTCTAGTTGATCCTAATTGATCAATTAGAGCTTGACCTAAATTCTCTAATCCTCACAATTAGAAGCCCAGTGTGGTTCTAATCTCCTTCATCTAATTCTCCGGCGATGATTAGCTCTGGACGGCGAAGCGCTGCCGAATCGTGAAGATCGTATGCTTGCAACCAAGTAGAAAGGCTGTCACTAGTAGAAAACAGGCTTTGGTTCTAGCCGGATCGGAGCAACAGTCCCGGCCGTGTTACGAACCGGGACTAATGTGAGCATTAGTTCCGGTTCGAGCGGCTAGGATGCCGGATGGGGCTCGGTAGGCATCAGTCCCGGTTTGAATGGGACCTTTAGTCCTGGTTGGAGAAACCAACCGGGACTAAAGGGGTTGCGCCAGGAGCGACACCCTTTAGTCCCAGTTGGTGTCTCCAACCGGGACTAAAGGTCTGTCTTCTGTCCCAGTTTTAGACACCAACCGGGACTACAAATTTGCCTATATATACCCTCGCCCCTGCCCGCCCTCTCCTCTATTTTTTCCCTCGTAGAAGGTGGAAGGTGTGTGCTACTTTGTTCTCCCTTCCTATGCACATGAGGTGTTCGATGAAATGCCTGAGAACGTGATGCCAATTGAGTTCACACAAAACAAACATGATATGAGGTGCCCGAGCCACACTTAAGCTTTCTCCTCTTTCTTCTCCTCTGTTCTTCCTCCAAGCCCGTCCCCGTCCCCGTCCTCACCGCTGTCGATCGCCCGCGCCGATCTCATCGCCAGCACCACTATGGTGAGCCTCTTGTTCTTATATTTTTTTAAGAAAAAAATTATTACTTGTATGATTTAGATAGCTACTTGTATAATTTTCTTACTTGTATTATTGGTTGTTATTATATAGTGCCATGGTTTTGATATCCGCCCCCGTCGGCTCTCGTCCGGTCTATGATTCGGATGTGTTATATTATCTTTTATAACTATTTGTTTTATTTAGTGTTTATGAAAATTATGCCGATCAACTTGACATAGATGTTTTTATCTAGGAGGTATGTGAACCGGAAATTCCAACCGACCCTCTTGTCGAGAGGATAAATTTAGTTGAAAAAGAAAACAATTATTTGAAAGAAAAATTGAAAAGAATTGAAGAAGAGAAGATGAAATTGGAGTTGCATGTTGCCGATGTCGTCGATCTACACAAGATCCAGATGGATGCAATGCGCTGGAAGATTAGAAAGATTAGAAAATATGCCATTGATAAAGAGGCTTGGTATCATTATGCTGTTGGATCAACTGTTACCTTGCAATTTTGATCGCATTTGTTGTTGCATTTAAATGTTTCACATAGTTGTATGTTAGTTTCAATGTATGTTTTAATTAGATACTCTAGATAGTTCTATGTTGTTTTATGAGAACTATGTATGAACTTTATGTATTTATTTTTGCAGTAATAACATTTGATCACTACTGTACTTTGGTTTTAATGTGATGATGAACTTGTATTAATTTGGTCATTTCTCTATTCATGATGTTCTGTAATGGTTTTTGATATACTTCATTATATAATGCAGATGAACTAGCAATGGATGTACGGTGACCGACACACTTCCGGGTACACTACGGGCCTGCATAATTTTATCGATGTGGCTAAGGCAAATAGTCTAAATGGTTTTATGTATTGTCCATGTGTTGTCTATGAGAATACGAAGGATTACTCTTCCTCGAAAATCCTTCACACCCATCTGCTTAAGAGGGGTTTCATGCCCCACTATAATTGTTGGACCAAGCACGGAGAAAGAGGGGTTATGATGGAAGATAATGAAGAAGAAGAGGATGATGACAACTATCCTATGTTCCCTGAATATAGTGATACTACAACGGGGGAAGCTAAAAATCAAGAGGCACCAGATGTGCCCGCTGATGATCTTCGCCGGGTCATTATTGATGCACATAGAGAATGCGAATGTGAAAAGGAGAAGTTGAAGTTTGATCGCATGTTAGAGGATCACAAAAAACGGTTGTACCCAAATTGCGAAGATGGCAACACAAAGCTCGGTACCACACCGGAATTGCTGCAATGGAAGGCAGAGAATGGTTTATCTGGCAAGGGATTTGAGAAGTTACTAAAAATAATGAAGAAGAAGCTTCCAAAGGATAATGAATTGCCTGACAGTACGTACGAAGCAAAGAAGGTTCTCTGCCCTCTAGTATTAGAGGTGCAGAAGATACATGCATGCCCTAATGACTACATCCTCTACCGATGTGAGGAGTACGAGAATTTGAATGTATGCCCGGTATGCGGTGCATTGCAGTATAAGATCAGACGAGATGACCCTGGTGATGTTGAGGGCCAGCACCCCAGGAAGAGGGTTCCAGCCAAGGTGATGTGGTATGCTCCTATAATACCACAGTTGAAACGTCTGTTCAGAAACAAAGAGCATGCCAAGTTGTTGCGATGGCACAAAGAAGACCGTAAGAAAGACGGGATGTTGAGAGTACCCGCTGATGGGTCGCAGTGGAGAAAAATCGAGAAAGTGGCCAGAGTTTGCAGATGACGCAAGGAACTTATGGTTTGGTATAAGTGCACATGGCATTAATCCTTTTGGGGAGCAGAGCAGCAATCATAGCACCCGACCTATGACTCTATGTATCTATAAACTTCCTCCTTGGTTGTGCATGAAGCGGAAGTTCATTATGATGCCAGTGCTCATTCAAGGCCCTAAGCAAACCGGCAACGACATTGATGTGTAACTAAGGCCATTAGTTGAAGAACTTTTACATTTGTGGGATATAAAAGGTGTACATGTGTGGGATGAGCACAAACAGCAGGAATTTGACCTACGAGCGTTGCTGTTTGTAACCATCAATGATTGGCCTACTCTTAGTAACCTTTCAGGACAGACAAACAAGGGATACAATGCATGCACACACTATTTAGATGAGACTAAAAGTATATATTTGGACAAATGTAAGAAGAATGTGTACCTGGGACATCGTCGATTTCTTCCGATCAAGCAAGCCTTAAGAAAGAAAGGCAAGAATTTCAAAGGTGAGGTAGATCACCGGAAGAAGCCTGTCCCCCTTACTGGTGATGATATATTTGACATTGTCAAGGATTTAAAAGTAATCTTTGGAAAGGGTCCTGGCGGACAATATGTTCCGAATGACGCTGATGGACACGCACCCATGTGGAAGAAGAAATCTATATTTTGGTAGCTACCCTATTGGAAAGTCCTAGAGGTCCGCTCTGCAATCGAAGTGATGCACGTGATGAAGAATCTTTGCGTGAACCTGCTAGGATTCTTGGGCGTGTATGGGAAGACAAAAGATACACTGGAGGCACGGGAGGACCAGCAACGTATGAACAAAAACGATGGCATGCATCCAAAGCAGTATCAAGGTCCTACCAGCTATGCTCTTACCAAAGCAGAGAAGGAAATATTTTTTGAATGCCTGCTCAGTATCAAGGTCCCGTCTGGCTTCTCGTCGAATATAAAGGGAATAATAAATATGACAGAGAAAAAATTCCAAAACCTAAAGTCTCATGACTGCCACGGGATTATGACGCAATTGCTTCCTGTTGCATTGAGCGGGCTTCTACCAGTAATTGTTCGATTAGCCATTGTGAAGCTATGTGCATTCCTCAATGCAATTTCTCAGAAGGTTATCAATCCAAAAATCCTACCAAGGTTACAGAATGATTTGGTCCAATGTCTTGTCAGTTTCGAGTTGGTGTTCCCACCATCCTTCTTCAATATTAAGACGCACGTCCTAGTTCACCTAGTCGAAGAGATGCCAATCTGAATCCTGTATTTCTACACAATATGTTTCCCTTTGAGAGGTTCATGGAAGTCTTAAAGAAATATGTTCATAACCGTGCTAGTCCAGAAGTAAGCATCTCCAAGGGCCATGAAACAGAGGAGGTTATTGAGTTTTGTGTTGACTTTATTCCTGACCTTAAGCCGATTGGTGTTCCTCAATCGCGGCATGAGGGGAGACTGACTGGAAAAGGCACGCTAGGACCAAAAGCAATAATATGTAGGGACGGGCATTCTTGGGCGCAAGCACACTACACAATTCTACAAAATTCTACCTTGGTGGCCCCGTATATCAATGAACACAAGAATATTGTACGCTCCCAACACCCGGGGCAGTCTGACGACTGGATGACACGTGCACACATGGGGACTTTCGGCGGTTGGTGTAACACCCCCAGTGGTTAGCCACAGTAATTCCATTTTGATAATGCCATGTCATCATGTTTAACAGTGCATGATCATCATTTGCATCATATTGCATTTCAACTCCTAACTCCAATTCAAATTTAAATGAAAGTGAAATATAAAAATTGTCCAACGTAAAAACTAAAATGTTCAGTAAATAACAAATATTGCAGAGACCATTCTAAAATTGTAACCAACATTTAGTAAATTGGGTAAGTAACTCAAACAACCTCAAACAGTGGCTGAGAATAATATTTAGCAACCTTTTAATTTGTTTAAAACAATTATGAAATGATATTTGGCCCAAACTAGTTTTTGGTGTTAGGGTATAGTGCACTGGTATTTAAGGACTAGCTCACACTTTTTACAAAATCCATTTGGGGCCTAAACAATTAACAGAATAGAAAAGAAAAGAAACAGAAAAAGAAAAAGGAAAATAGAAAGATGCTACTGTGCACTTACCTCGTCCTAAAGCAACAGCGCGGCCCAGCCCACCCCCGCGCCGTCCCTCACCTCGCACTGCTCACGCGCGCGCTGTCGAGCACCTGCCGCGCGCGGCCAGGCCCCCCCTCACCGCTGCTCGACAGCATGCTGCGCCCACACCCGCGCCTACAAGAACCCCTCCCCGACCCCGCGGACACGCCCTAGCTGCCTCTCTCTCCCTCTGCGTCGCCTCGCCACTGCACCCGACGCGGCCATGTCCAAGGGGCCGTGGTAGGCGTGGCCACCGTCGCCTGTTCGCGCCGCCGTGTTGTCCGGCGGCTCTGTCGCGCACGACTACGTCGCCCCGCACCACCATTCGACGCCCGGGGGCCCTTCTCCACTGCAGCTGCTCCGCCGCCTTCTCAGATCCCCGCCGGCGATCTTCTTCGCCAACGGCTGCACCGGCCCTCCCCCGAGCACGCGTACACGGCGACAACCACTGTGAGGCTCCCCTCCTTCCTCCCCTGCTCTCTGCTCGCCCGCTCGGTAGCCGTAGCTGCTCCGCCGCGTACGCATGCTCCGGCCGCCGCGGCGCTGCTCCGTCCGGTCGCCTCGCTCGACGTTTCGGCCTGGCTTTTGCTCCGTTCATCACTGCGTCGATCACTGGTTCAAATGGCGTAGTTGGCGCGCGCAAAACCCCCCTCGAAGCACCGCCCGCACCACTCACCGGAGCACATCTCCGCCACGCTCGTCGCCGGCACCTTTTCCGGTCACCATTGCCCCCACCACCACCACCGTTCGACGCACGGCACACGTGCGGTTCGAACGCGCCCGGCCGCACGTCAAACGGTGCACCACAGCTCGATCCCGCCGCTCGCTGGCGCTCTGCCGCCGTCTCTGGCGCTCGCCGGGGTGGTTCCGGTGGGTCTGGCCGACGTGGCCGCCACGTGGACCTCCCCGGCCCCCCCTGGGCCGATGACATGTGGGCCCGTGGGGCCACTTTTGACCGTTGACCTGGTCAACTGGTCTGACTAGTGGGCCCCACGGCCCTGTTAATTAACTGCTAATTAAAATGTTTAATTTAATTAGTTTTAGTTAGATGTCTCAATGACATGTGGGCCCCCCCTGATTAGATTAGTTTAGATTCAAAACTAACTCTGGATTAACTCTGTGTCAATGACATGTGGGTCCCCCGTGTCAGCTTGACCTAGTCAACTCCCCTGTTGACTGCTGATGTCAGTATTGCGTCATGCTGACGTCATCAATCACTGTTCTGGATAATGTTGATTTAAATAATTAAATAAATTCCAGAAAATCAATAAAACTTTAGAAAATCATATCTTTTAATCCGTAACTCCGATCGAAAAACTTTATACATGAAAGTTGCTCAGAACGACGAGACGAATCCGAATACGCAGTCCGTTCGTCCGTCACGTGTCCCTAATTATCCGAACATGGAACCGTCCCCCACCGGATCGTCTGTCCGATAATTCCAAAGACCCGGGAAATATCGTCAGATATTCTTCCGCTCCGTCTGATACTTGTGGTACTGCGTTAGACTACCCCTAGCACCGTGTATCGTATTTGTCATGCTCATGTTTGCTCTATATTTATACTGTTTCCTCCCCCTCTTCTCTCTCGATAGCCCCCGACCTCGACGTCGTCCCCGAGACCGACGCAGCTCCGGAGACCGAAGCCACCGTTGACGACCTTGCCCTTGCCGCCGAGCAACCAGGCAAGCCCCCCCCTTTGATCATCCCGATATCGCCCATTCTAATTTCTCATGCTTGCATTAGAATTGCTGCTGCTACTGCTTTACCTATTCTGATGCATAGCCTGTTTATTGTAACCTGCTGTTGATAATTACCTGCATATCCTAAACTGCATAGTATAGGCTGGGTAGAGACCTATCAGTGACCCCACTTATCCCGACTGCCGCGCTGGATCGTCAAAAGACCCGATCAACGGGATTGAAGACCAGGACCCGACACCGCACATCACCCCCCTTAGTTGTAACGACACTGCAGCGTTACTATCGAGTGCTGAGGGTGAAACCTCTTGTAGCACTTCGGATGTTAACTCTGTAGAGTAGCTATTCGGTCATGGTCATCGAGGGTGATTCCTCCTTCACCACTTCTGATAACGACGCTGTCGTACAACACCTCAAGTGTGAACCCAGCGAGGGTGATTCCTCCGAGTTCATCTTGACAGATACATCGAGTGGGAAATCAAACGAGGGTGATACCTTAGATTCCCCTGATGTTATGGACACACGGATACTTGGACTGTACTGTTGATTACTTGGAAAGGCGGGTCGACCCTGAGGGGTACCCGCGTGCGCCTAAGTGGCGAGTGTTGTGAAGACGGGTGCCAGTGTGGTGCCCGAGTGGTGAATACGAGGCGCGGCCGGGCATTCTTAACCCTTGCAGCAAGTCCTCGAGATGGGGCGACGGGGTCACATCTTTCGTGAGTCTCTGTTCGTTTTCCGCAAGCCCTAGTCCATTAACGATTTGGATATTTGATCCGAGCAGGCCTCTGGTCTGATAGCACTAACCATCACGTGGGCATAGTATGGGCGTTCTGCATCGTAGCATCAGCCGAAAGCTCTGTCAGATGTCTAGTTCAGCCTTGCGGCCGGGACGGACCGGCGCCCCCCTGGTGCCTGGCTTCCCCCTGCACGCAACGACTCGGAGTGCACAGGGCGATGGCCCAAGACCTCTGAGCGCTTAGGATGTAGACCGACGGGGACCTCTCTGCTGAGCTCTAGGTAGGGTTGCGATGTGTCGTTTGGCCGAGGCCGGGCATGACCCAGGAAAGTGTGTCCGGCCGGAGTTAATCGAGCGTGTTGGGTAAGTTGGTGCACCCCTGCAGGGAAGAACATTTCTATCGATAGCCGGTCCTACGGTAAAGGACACTCGGAGTTGTATCCTGATTGATACAATTTAGAACTGGATACTTGGATACTATGGCTCTGGGATTGCTTCTCGCAGGGAGTCGAGAAGGGATCTCCGGACGAGGTTGATGACTGTATGGCTCTGGGATTGCTTTCTCGCAGGGAGTCGAGAAAGGATCTCTGGGTGAGGATGAGACTTAATGATACTGCTACATTATATTGTACTGTTCTACTCTCTTCTAATGCTGCAAGACCGCTGAAGATGCTAGTCTTCAATAGGACTAGGACTTCTCTCTATTCTGGCATTTCTGCAGCCCAGTCCACATATACAGCCTCCCTTTGAAAATGTTGCATATGTAGTGTAGCTCCTTGCTTGCTGAGTACTTCTGAGTACTCACGGTTGCCTTGTTTTCCTTTTCTCCCCATATCAGTTTGTCGTGACCAGATGACGGAGCCCCTGAGACAGATGCCCCGTCGATCGACTACTACTACTACCCAGAGGATGGATTTCTACTACGAGTTGACTGACGACCAGGAGTAGGATCGGAGGGTCCCAGGCAGGAGGCCTACGCCTTTCGATCGTAGTGTTTTATTTTGCCCCGCCTTTCTATAGGCCTTTCTGTTTCTGTTTCATATCTGTACTCAGATATCTGATGCTTCCGCTGACGCTTGTACGCAAGCTTATGTATTCGAGCCCTCGAGGCCCCTGGCTTGTAATATAAAGCTTGTATGACTTTATTTATGTTTTAGAGTTGTGTTGTGATATCTTCCTGTGAGTCCTTAGGCTTGATCGTGTGCATTTGCGTGTATGATTAGTGCATGATTGGGCCGGGGGCGTCACAAGTTGGTATCAGAGCCGACTGCCTCTAGGAACCCCCCTTTCCAACTCCTTGGCCGAAGTTGAGTCTAGTGGTCCGAAAACTAATTTACTGACTTGGCTGTGTGGCTTACGGGCCCACGTCGCCAATTGGGTGGTATTAGTATCTTTTACTCCTCGACCTTTACTCTGGGCCTCTGATCTCTCTTCTACTCGGGTTAAATTTTTACTAACTCCAACATTAGGCTCTCGTGCTCACATCCACCCGGAGTTCTGAAAATATCCCCCCTTGCTTCAAGATTTTGGGCCAGGTTCTGCTTACAGGATCCTTTTATCGAGGGCACCCTGTGTTTCACTTGCAGATTCCTCGCTCCAATAGTTTTCTCCGACGTTGATGTAGCCTTTGCTATGTCTCGTTGTGTACTTCCCTACCGCGTGCCTGCGCGCCGCCTAGTTGTCTAGCCCTCCCTTTTCTACTGTCGTAATGCCGGATTCTAACCGAGGCTATGTGTGGATTCGAATGTCTGGTGCGAATATGATGAAGTGTCTATCTACTGCACCTCCTTCTGTCGTGCGTGTTACTTCATGGATCATTCCATACACCTGCAGTTCTTCTTGCTAAACTGCCCCTGTTGATTTGGCAGGATGGCTGACGATCCTCTACCTCCACCTTATATTGCCGCAATGATGCAGCAGTTTGAACTGAACCGTCACGTTATGACCGGGATATTGGCTCAGTTCCCAAACCAGAATGCTCATCAGCAGCCTACACCAATAACACTGTCAGAATTTGTGCGCCTCAACCCGTCCGTTTTCCGCAACTCCACCAATCCTATGGATGCTGATGATTGGCTTCGTGACATCCTGTTTGAAATGGAGTCAGCTAATGTTGCCCCTGACAGTTACGTCCCCTTTGCGACATTCCACTTGAAGGGTCCCGCTGCTCAATGGTGGGAAAGCCACAAGGGTATGTTGCCTGCAGAGAGTGTAACCACTTGGCAAGAATTTCAGTCAGCCTTTCGTGCACGGTACATTCCTCAAGGTCTGATGGACCAGAAGAAGCAGGAGTTCCGTAAACTCTCTCAGGGTAAAATTACTGTGGATGAATATCAGAGGAAATTCCTTGAATTATCCCGCTATGCTGCGGATGACGTCGACACTGACACTCGCCAGCAGGAGAAATTCCGTGAAGGACTGCGTACGGATATAAAACTTGCACTTGCTGTCCATGATTTCACAGACTTCGCAACGCTTGTCAGCAAATCTTTCCAAGTTGAAACAGCTCTGACTGAGTACCAGGAGTCGCTCAAGCGCACTCATGGAGCTGGCTCATCCTCGGGTCAGCCTGTTCAGAAACGTCGAGTCTGGATCCCACACAATGTTCATCACCGACCTGCTCCAACACCAAGACCGTCTTATGTTGCACCTCGTCTGCCTTCACCGCCGAGACAGCTTACGGTTCATGATGGACCACCTAATGTTATGGATTCTCATCAAGTTGCGCCACGTCCTCCTAATGGTCGTAAGAAGGGTTGTCGAAACCGCCGATTCAGAAACCGTAATACCATACCGTCTGCTGTTGTGCTTGGCTATGCCAATCACGTCAATGCTGAAAAGGCTCAGAAGGAACCGACTATCGTGCTGGGAACACTCTCTGTGAATTCAGTACCAGCCTCTATTCTCTTCGATTCAGGAGCATCGCATGCTTTTGTGTCCCAACAATTTGCTCAGTCACATGAGTTATACTTGGAAGAATTACCCACTCCTCTAATGGTTCAGTCCCCAAGATCCAAGTGGCAAACCACAATGCTAAGCCCTCACAACCACATCGAGATTGGAGGTCTACTTTTTCCGGTTTCTCTCATTGTACTTGGACCTTCCGACATAGACATTATTCTCGGTATGGACTGGTTGACAGCCCATAATGCTTTGATTGACTGTGCTACTAAGATAGTCCAGCTCACACACCCTTCTGGCCAGATAGTCAAATACTCAGCCCGAATAGCTCAAGATGCTGAGAGCTAGATATATGTTCTGAATGCATTGAATGCTTCACCCCTTGAAGGCATCGAGAACGTTCCAGTTGTTCATGATTTTCAAGATGTATTTCCAGAAGAACTTCCAGGGATACCCCCTGCTAGAGCTGTTGAGTTCGTCATCGACTTGAAACCTGGCACTACCCCTATTGCGAAGCGTCCTTATAAGATGCCTCCGCATCATCTTCTCGAGCTTAAGGAAGAAATCGACACGTCACTTAAGAAAGGTTTCATCCACCCCAGTTCCTCTGCTTGGGGAGCACCTTCACTCTTCGTTAAGAAGAAGGATGGAACTAACCGATTGGTTCAGGATTATCGGCCCATTAACCAAGCTACAATCCAGAATAAATATCCGCTTCCCCGGATCAATGATTTGTATGATCAACTTGCCGGTTCCTCAGTATTCTCTAAGCTTGATTTGAGATTGGGATACCATCAGATCCGTGTTCGTGAAGAGGATATTCCCAAGACTGCATTTGTTACTCGTTATGGCTCCTACGAGTACACGGTCATGTCCTTCGGCTTAACCAATGCTCCAGCCACATTCTCCCGTCTGATGAATTATATCTTCATGGATTACCTCGACAAGTTCGTCGTGGTTTATCTAGATGATATTCTGGTATATTCGAAGAATAAGGAAGAACATGCCGAACACCTCCGTCTTGTACTGGAAAGGCTCCGAGAACACCAGTTGTATGCCAAATACTCCAAATGTGAATTCTGGCTTTCTGAAGTAACTTACCTTGGTCATGTGATTTCCAAACATGGCATCGCCGTTAACCCAGAACGAGTTCAGGCTATTCTGGACTGGACTCCTCCGAAGAACATCAAGCAAGTGAGAAGTTTTCTCAGCCTTGCAAGCTATTGCCGTCGATTTGTCGAGAACTTTTCCAAGATTGCTAAGCCTTTGATTGATCTGCTTCACAAGGGCGTTAAATTTGAATGGACAGAAAAATGTCAGCAAAGTTTCCAGACACTCAAAGACAAGCTAACATCTGCCCCAGTACTATCTCCTCCAGATACCCGCAAAGACTTTGTGATTTATTGTGACGCATCCCGTGAAGGATTAGGCTGTGTCCTAATGCAAGAGCATAAAGTGATTGCTTATGGCTCTCGTCAGTTGTGCCCACATGAAGAAAATTATCCGGTACATGATCTAGAACTAGCTACTGTGATCTATGCATTGCAGTTGTGGCGACATTACCTTCTCGGTAATCGTTGCGAGATCTACACGGATCATAAAAGTCTGAAGTACTTGTTTACTCAACCATCTCTAAACCTCCGTCAGCAAAGATGGATGGAGGCCATTGCGGACTATGATTTGGGTATTTCCTATACCCCTGGCAAGGCTAACGTGATGGCTGATGCCTTAAGCCGCAAGTCCTATTGCGACAACCTCATGGTTAGGCGAGCTCAACCTCGTCTTTTTGAAGAAATGTGCAAGATGAATCTGCGTATTGTTCCACAAGGCTCTCTTAATAACCTTGTGATACAACCAGATCTTGAGAAAGCCGTTAAGAATGCGCAAGCTAAAGATGCTGAAATTGATTTGATGAAGAAAGACCTTCACCTTGTAAAGTACAGGGATTTCTCGCTGTCTGAAGATGGAACCTTGTATTTCAGAAACCGCATTGTCGTACCTCGCTTCGAGCTTATGACCGACAAGGTCATGAAGGAGGCACCTGATACCCCGCTGTCTATTCATCCGGGTAGCACCAAGATGTATCGTGATCTCCGTCAAAGGTACTGGTGGTCTAAAATGAAGCAGGACATTGCTTGATATGTTGCTGAATGTGATGTGTGTCGTCGCGTTACAGCAGAACATCAGAAACCAGCTGGAATTCTGCAACCACTTCCTATTCCTCTATGGAAATGGGATAAGGTTCAGATGGATTTCGTTACAGGACTTCCCAGGTCACAGAATGGTCACGATGCTATTCTTGTCATCGTCGACCAACTCTCTAAAGTTGCACACTTTCTGCCTGTCAAAGAGACTATCACTGCTAGTCAGTTAGCATAATTGTATATCTCCAGAATTGTATCACTCCACGGTATTCCGAAGGAGATCAGTTCGGACCGTGGCGGTCTTTTCACTTCCAAATTCTGGGAAAGTTTTCAAACAGCTATGGGAACTCATATTACCTGGAGTTCAGCTTATCACCCCAATCCCAAGGCCAAGTCGAACGAGTCAATCAAGTGCTTGAAGACATGCTTCGGGGTTGTGTTATTTCATTCGGCAAGAAGTGGGAAGAATCTCTTCCGTATGCCGAGTTCTCTTATAACAACAGCTATCAAGCCAGCTTGAAAATGGCCCCCTTCGAAGTACTCTATGGACGTAAGTGTCGAACCCCTCTGAATTGGTCAGAAACTGGGGAACGACCGCTCGTGGGTCCGGATATTATCCAACACGCCGAAGAACAAGTCCGTATCGTCCGGGAAAATCTCAAGGCGGCTCAGGACCGCCAGAAGAGCAACTACGATCGCAAACGATGGGGTTTGACTTATCAACCTGGTGATCAAGCTTATCTTCGTGTCACTCCTATGAAGGGCACTCACCGTTTTGGAATCAAGGGCAAGTTAGCTCCGCGCTACATTGCTCCTTTCCGCATAATTGCTAGACGTGGTCAGGTGGCATATAAATTGGAGTTGCCGCCGCAATTCTCTCATATCCACGACGTCTTCCATGTGTCACAGCTTCGTCAATGCTTCAAGGAATCTCCGCACCGAGCAGTGGATCACGAGGTGCTCGAATTGCAAGATGATCTATCTTATAAGGAGCATCCGATCCGCATTCTCGATGAAGCTGAACGTCGAACCCGTCAGAAGGTTACCAAGTTCCTCAAAGTGCAGTGGTCAAATCATACTGAAGATGAAGCCACTTGGGAACGCGAGGATAATCTTCGTGCGGAATACCCCAAACTTTTTCCTTCTACCTCTTAATTCTCGGGACGAGAATTCTTATTAGTGGAGGAGATTTGTAACACCCCCAGTGGTTAGCCACAGTAATTCCATTTTGATAATGCCATGTCATCATGTTTAACAGTGCATGATCATCATTTGCATCATATTGCGTTTCAACTCCTAACTCCAATTCAAATTTAAATGAAAGTGAAATATAAAAGTTGTCCAACGTAAAAACTAAAATGTTCAGTAAATAACAAATATTGCAGAGACCATTCTAAAATTGTAACCAACATTTAGTAAATTGGGTAAGTAACTCAAACAACCTCAAACAGTGGCTGAGAATAATATTTAGCAACCTTTTAATTTGTTTAAAACAATTATGAAATGATATTTTGCCCAAACTAGTTTTTGGTGTTAGGGTATAGTGCACTGGTATTTAAGGACTAGCTCACACTTTTTACAAAATCCATTTGGGGCTTAAACAATTAACAGAATAGAAAAGAAAAGAAACAGAAAAAGAAGAAGGAAAATAGAAAGATGCTACTGTGCACTTACCTCGGCCTAAAGCAACAGCGCGGCCCAGCCCACCCCCGCGCCGTCCCTCAGCTCGCACTGCTCACGCGCGCGCTGTCGAGCACCTGCCGCGCGCGGCCAGGCCCCCCCTCACCGCTGCTCGACAGCACGCCGCGCCCACACCCGCGCCTACAAGAACCCCTCCCCGACCCCGCGGACACGCCCTAGCTGCCTCCCTCTCCCTCTTCGTCGCCTCCCCACTGCACCCGACGCGGCCATGTCCAAGGGGCCGTGGTAGGCGTGGCCACCGTCGCCTGTTCGCGCCGCCGTGTTGTCCGGCGGCTCTGTCGCGCACGACTACGCCGCCCCGCACCACCATTCGACGTCCGGGGGCCCTTCTCCACTGCAGTTGCTCCGCCCCCTTCTCAGATCCCCGCCGGCGATCTTCTTCGCCAACAGCTGCACCGGCCCTCCCCCGAGCACGCGTACACGACGACAACCACTGTGAGGCTCCCCCCTTCCTCCCCTGCTCTCTGCTCGCCCGCTCGGTAGCCGTAGCTGCTTCGCCGCGTACGCATGCTCCGGCCGCCGCAGCGCTGCTCCGTTCGTCACCGCGTCGATCACTGGTTCAAATGGCGTAGTTGGCGTGCGCAAAACCCCCCTCGAAGCACCGCCCGCACCACTCACCGGAGCACATCTCCACCACGCTCGTCGCCGGCACCTTTTCTGGTCACCATTGCCCCCGCCACCACCACCGTTCGACGCACGGCACACGTGCGGTTCGAACGCGCCCGGCCGCACGCCAAACGGCGCACCACAGCTCGATCCCGCCGCTCGCCGGCGCTCAGCCGCCGTCTCTGGCCCACGCCGGGGTGGTTCCGGTGGGTCTGGCCGACGTGGCCGCCACGTGGACCTCCCCGGCCCCCCTGGGCCGATGACATGTGGTCCCGTGGGGCCACTGTTGACCGTTGACCTGGTCAACTGGTCTGACTTGTGGGCCCCACGGCCCTGTTAATTAACTGCTAATTAAAATGTTTAATTTAATTAGTTTTAGTTACATGTCTCAATGACATGTGGGCCCCCCCTGATTAGATTAGTTTAGATTCAAAACTAACTCTGGATTAACTCTGTGTCAATGACATGTGGGTCCCCCGTGTCAGTTTGACCCAGTCAACTCCCCTGTTGACTGCTGATGTCAGTATTGCGTCATGCTGACGTCATCAATTACTGTTCTGGATAATGTTGATTTAAATAATTAAATAAATTCCAGAAAATCAATAAAACTTTAGAAAATCATATCTTCTAATCCGTAACTCCGATCGAAAAACTTTATACATGAAAGTTGCTCAGAACGACGAGACGAATCCGAAGACGCGGTCCATTCGTCCGTCACGTGTCCCTAACTATCCGAACATGGAACCGTCCCCCTCCAGATCGTTTGTCCGATAATTCCAAAGACCCGGGAAATATCGTCAGATATTCTTCCGCTCCGTCTGATACTTGTGGTACTGCGTTAGACTACCCCTAGCACCGTGTATCATATTTGTCATGCTCATGTTTGCTCTATATTTATACTGTTTCCTCCCCCTCTTCTCTCTCGATAGCCCCCGACCTCGACGTCGTCCCCGAGACCGACGCAGCTCCGGAGACCGAAGCCACCGTTGACGACCTTGCCCTTGCCGCCGAGCAACCAGGCAAGCCCCCCCCTTTGATCATCCCGATATCGCCCATTCTAATTTCTCATGCTTGCATTAGAATTGCTGCTGCTACTGCTTTACCTCTTCTGATGCATAGCCTGTTTATTGTAACCTGCTGTTGATAATTACCTGCATATCCTAAACTGCTTAGTATAGGCTGGGTAGAGACCTATCAGTGACCCCACTTATCCCGACTGCCGCGCTGGATCGTCAGAAGACCCGATCAACGGGATTGAAGACCAGGACCCGACACCGCACATCACCCCCCTTAGTTGTAACGACACTGCAGCGTTACTATCGAGTGCCGAGGGTGAAACCTCTTGTAGCACTTCGGATGTTAACTCTGTAGAGTAGCTATTCGGTCGTGGTCATCGAGGGTGATTCCTCCTTCACCACTTCTGATAACGACGCTGTCGTACAACACCTCAAGTGTGAACCCAGCGAGGGTGATTCCTCCGAGTTCACCTTGACGGATACATCGAGTGGGAAATCAAACGAGGGTGATACCTCAGATTCCCCTGATGTTATGGACACACGGATACTTGGACTGTCCTGTTGATTACTTGGAAAGGCGGGTCGACCCTGAGGGGTACCCGCGTGCGCCTAAGTGGCGAGTGTTGTGAAGACAGGTGCCAGTGTGGTGCCCGAGTGGTGAATACGAGGCGCGGCCGGGCATTCTTAACCCTAGCAGCAAGTCCTCGAAACGGGGCGACGGGGTCACATCTTTCGTGAGTCTCTGTTCGTTTTCCGCAAGCCCTAGTCCATTAACGATTTGGATATTTGATCCGAGCAGGCCTCTGGTCTGATAGCACTAACCATCACGTGGGCATAGTATGGGCGTTCTGCATCGTAGCATCAGCCGAAAGCTCTGTCAGACGTCTAGTTCAGCCTTGCGGCCGGGACGGACCGGCGCCCCCCTGGTGCCTGGCTTCCCCCTGCACGCAACGACTCGGAGTGCACAGGGCGATGGCCCAAGACCTCTGAGCGCTTAGGATGTAGACCGACGGGGACCTCTCTGCTGAGCTCTAGGTAGGGTTGCGATGTGTCGTTTGGCCGAGGCTGGGCATGACCCAGGAAAGTGTGTCCGGCCGGAGTTAATCGAGCGTGTTGGGTAAGTTGGTGCACCCCTGCAGGGAAGAACATTTCTATCGATAGCCGGTCCTACGGTAAAGGACACTCGGAGTTGTATCCTGATTGATACAATTTAGAACTGGATACTTGGATACTATGGCTCTGGGATTGCTTCTCGCAGGGAGTCGAGAAGGGATCTCCGGACGAGGTTGATGACTGTATGGCTCTGGGATTGCTTTCTCACAGGGAGTCGAGAAAGGATCTCTGGGTGAGGATGAGACTTAATGATACTGCTACATTATATTGTACTGTTCTACTCTCTTCTAATGCTGCAAGACCGCTGAAGATGCTAGTCTTCGATAGGACTAGGCCTTCTCTCTATTCTGGCATTTCTGCAGCCCAGTCCACATATACAGCCTCCCTTTGAAAATGTTGCATATGTAGTGTAGCTCCTTGCTTGCTGAGTACTTCTGAGTACTCACGGTTGCCTTGTTTTCCTTTTCTCCCCATATCAGTTTGTCGTGACCAGATGACGGAGCCCCTGAGACAGATGCCCCGTCGATCGACTACTACTACTACCCAGAGGATGGATTTCTACTACGAGTTGACTGACGACCAGGAGTAGGATCAGAGGGTCCCAGGCAGGAGGCCTACGCCTTTCGATCGTAGTGTTTTATTTTGCCCCGCCTTTCTATAGGCCTTTATGTTTCTGTTTCATATCTGTACTCAGATATCTGATGCTTCCGCTGACGCTTGTACGCAAGCTTATGTATTCGAGCCCTCGAGGCCCCTGGCTTGTAATATAAAGCTTGTATGACTTTATTTATGTTTTAGAGTTGTGTTGTGATATCTTCCCGTGAGTCCTTAGGCTTGATCGTGTGCATTTGCGTGTATGATTAGTGCACGATTGGGCCGGGGGCGTCACAGTTGGTTGCAAACACATCTCACGAATAACACCATTGTTGGAGATTAGTTGTACTTGTTGGCCAGGACAACATCTTTGACTGTATTGACTTTCCAAGGGTACGAGATAAATGGGAATACATTTTACATGATCGCCCAAGATAAAAAGAGCACCAACCAAAATAGTGGTGTCCGCTTTGATGCAGCAAACTCCAGTAGGGAAAAGGACACATATTATGGTTACATAGAGGAGATATGGGAACTTGACTATGGACGTGATTTTAAGGTCCCTTTGTTTCGGTGCAAATGGGTCAATCTGATAGGAGGCAGGGTAAAGGTAGACCCGTAGTACGGAATGACAATAGTGGATCTCAACAATCTTGGGTACACAGACGAACCATTCGTCCTAGCCAATGATGTGGCGCAGGTTTTCTATGCGAAGGACATGTCTACCATACCGAGAAAAAGAAAAGATAAGGAAGCGAATACATCATACGATGAGCCAAAGTGCCACATAGTTCTTTCAGGGAAAAGAAACATCGTGGGAGTGGAGAACAAGACAGACATGTCAGAAGATTATGAAAAGTTTGATGAAATTCCTCCCTTCACAGTGAAGACTGACCCAAGCATCCTGTTAAATGATGAAGATTATCCATGGTTACGGCACAATAAGCAAGGGACACACGCGAAGAAAAAGTTTTATACCCCAAGATCCCACTCTGGGATGTGACCGGCTTCACCGCCATCACTTTCTCTCTAGTGTGAGTTTTCGGACTTATAGCTGGAAAGTGCCACTTCGGACAAACCAGAGGGAATCTTTGTAAGAGCTAGGGCATTTTGGCATTTGAAACATGATTTTTGAATAATTATTTATTAAGTTATGAATTTTCAGCTATTCCTATCCTTTTAGTATTTTAATTATAAGAGAGAAACGTTGTATGACACAAAGTTGGAGGTACTGTGTGGTTTCTCTGATCGGAGGACCCCTTATGCCTGCCAAGTCCAGATGAGGAGTTCTGGTTGCTTTCTTGTGAAACTGAGGATAACATATCAGATGGTAGGATTGTTCAAGTAACTGTTCGACATATACAAGATAACCGAATAATTTGCACCTTTGATTCTGGGTCGAAAGCCATAGTTATGGGTGACAACTATTCTGATGGTGGCTTTGATCTAGAATCACTGCAGTTACATGAAGGCGATGTATTAACTAGCAAAATTAAGAATGTGAATAAAAATAGGTTCATAGTTTACCTAACATGCAAGCAAAGTGAAATGAAGAGATGGCCATTCTCGAGAAATAACCATGATCCATTGGTGATGAAACTTTTGAAAATCTTGATGAGGTTGGTTTACATACAAGATGATTTCCATATCAATTTTTCTGAAGTTAAATTCAAGAAAGGGTTAAAAGGGGAAGTTGATGATATGTTGAGGGCCGAGAAATCAGAGAATCCTATGAGAATAGTCTATTGTTTTGGCATATCTCATGAACATCGAGGCACCCTTATATTATCTTACATCAGGAGTACAAACTCACATCATGAGTATGTCGGGTTATACCCAAAGGGCTTTAGATTCCGGAATAAAGATTTTGACAGCATTGATCGCCTTGTGTCATATTTTCAAAAACATATTGACAAACCACCACCTGATGCTGGCCCTTCAATGCGAAATGTTGCGGCAATGGTAACTATGAAAAATAACTTGATAGAACTATTTGTCACTATGTGATGAAAATCTATATAATGAAACATTGCATTCATATAAGCATTCACTCTAGCAAGCATTCTAGCAATCAAAATACAATCAATGAATAAAGCAATAAAGAAAACGATAAGAAAAAGCAAATAGAAAGCAAAACAAAACTTCAAGGAAATCCAAATAGAAACTCCTAAGGGAACTGTAGGACTTAACTACAAATAAAAAAAATAGTTTTTGTCCTAAATAAAACTTAGCAGCAAATAAAATTACTAAACTAATAACTTAACAGAAAAGAAAATATAACATTATAGTTAACAAAAAGTTTTTAATATATTCCTCAATAGCAAAAAGAATCAACTAAAAAGATTTTATAAAACTGTAGTTATGATCAAAATAATATTAACTTAAAATTATATAAAATTTATCCAACTAAAATTTTCATAAAGTATTTTTTGTTAGAAACTTTAATAGCAAAAAGAATTAAATCAAAACTAGGCATGTATGCTACTATTTTTGAATCTGTTTAAAATATTAGAATAATTTTAAAACACCGATTTAAAATATCCTAAAATATCCTCATGTTAACTAACCGAAACATAATATAATTTGACAAAAGAATAACAAGAAAACATAAACTAAAATAATTAAAACAAAGGAAAAAGGTATAAAACTAAAAGAGCTAGACATAATCTGTTTTTGATTAAAACACCATTTAAAAGCTTGAAATATCCAGGTTTGTGCCGGTTGGTGGCACAAACCGGGACTAAAGGCCTACTTTTAGTTCTGGTTGGAGCCACCAACCGGGACTAAAGGCCCAACCTTTCACACCCTTTTGGCTGCCGAAAATGAGCTTTAGTCCTGGTTGGTGGCTGCGATCGGGACTAAAGGGTTGGCCTTTAGTCCCGGTTGGAGCCACCAACCGGGACTAAAGACCCTTTAATCCCGGTTGGTGGCCCCAGCTGGGACTAAAGGCCTCGCGCTATTTAACCCCCTTCTCTCTCCCCCAATCTTCCTCATCCATTTTCCCTCTCCGACGCCGCCAAGCTGCCTCGACGCATCCGCTCCTCGATGTTGTGCCCCTGCCGGCGCCGCTCTCCTCCACGCCCCCGCCTCGACGTCGTGCCCCTGCGCGCCCCTGCAGGCGCCGCTCTCCTCCACGCGTGCCGTTCCACCACACGCCGGCGCCCCAAGCTCCTCCATGCGCCGACGAGCCCATCCCCGACGCAGGCGCTCCTCCACGCCCGACCCCCCGCCCCGACGAGCCCATTCCCGACGCCGGCGCTCCTCCACGCCCGGCCCCCTCCCCGACAATCGAGCCCCCTCCCCGCGGTGAGCTCCGACGCCGGCCCCCTATTTTTCCTTTTGCATGTATACAAAAATGGATGTATACAAAAATGTACAATGTGTATGAATGAAATTGGATGTGTATAAAATGCTTTAAATGCATGTATACAAAAATGTACAATTTGTATGAATAAAAATTGGTATAAAAACATATATTATAAAAAATGTGAATCGTGTATTTGATAGGTGTATAAAAAATATAGACATGTGGTGAGAGAAAAAAATGAAAAATATAAGAAATATGATGCAAACAATGAAATAAAGGCGAGCCCCGACGATCGCCGGTGAAGAGGCCGCGACGATCGCCGGAGGAGTCCCCGACGATCACCGGTGAGGAGGCCCCGACGATCGCCGGAGGAGTCCCCGACGATCGCCGGTGAGGAGGCCACGACGATCGCCGGAGGAGGCCCCGACAATCGCCGGTGAGGAGGCCCGGACGGTCGCCGGAGGAGCCCCCGACGATCGCCGGTGAGGAGGCCCCGATGATCGCCAGACGAGTCCCCGACGATCATCGGAGGAGTCCCTGACAATTGCGGGTGAGGAGGCCCCGACGATCGCCGGAGGAGTCCCCGACGATCGCCGGTGAGGAGGCCCCGATGATCCTGATGTTAAGTGCTGAAACTGATAAAACTTGCCATTTTGTTATTTTTGTGTGATTTAATGCAAGCATCATATGAATAAACTTTGTACATGTGTTTGGTGCATTTTCATGTCTACTTTCTACTGGTGTTTTTCCCATGCCATGGTAAACATGTTTAGGCACTGTAACAAGCTTGCAAACATGCTATGATACTGTTGCTGTTTTACACTTGCTGAAAAACTGCTAAGTCTGAAACTGCCTGTTATAAAACTTGTCAACTTTGCATGATGTTTGCCACTAATCCATTGCTCATATGCATATGATTCCTTCTTGTGATTTGGTCTATGTAATGTGTACTTTGATGCCATGCCCTTGGTTGCCATGTAAAGTTGTTGTAGCATGACTCAATCTTGCTATCAAGTTGTCATCATAATGTTACTGTTTTGCATTCCCAGATTTCATTAAGTCTGAAAAACAGCTTGTCTCATGGTTGTATATTGCCTTGATGATTCCCATGAACCTGTTGCTCCTATGTTTATGCCATGTTGTAATATTTGCAGAAACTATGGAACACGACAGAGACTTAGAACAAGAAGAGATGATGGGGGAAATAATCCGCGATGGAGATGATGATATCACCTCACAGTTTCTGAACGACTCCGGCGGTAAGGGAATGGAGGGAGAAGATGACGGCTCCGGTGAAGGAATGGAGGGAGAAGATGACGGCTCCGGTGTTGGAGCCTTAACTATTGCAAAGTCCGCCGAGGTATATTAATTAAGCCTCTGCTGACTAGATGCATTAATTGATTTGTATATACATATATTAACGCTTCTTTCTTCTTTTAGCCCTCCGAATCGAACCAAACTTCTATAAAGAGATGAGGCCCAAAAAAAGGTTGGGCGAGAATGAAAGGTTCAAGATCGAAGAAGTCGCTGCAGATGGCAAATCGATTTGTCCCTTGCTGAACGCAAACCGATTTATAAGTCAGTGCGGAGTTGTTGTTAGGGACAGCATCCCGATCAGCATTAAAGAATGGAATAAGCCAAAGGCGGGCGATGGAGTTCCTTATCCCGACGACAGATCCAAAGAAACACTTTGGAATACGCTCATGATAAATTTCACCCTACCGCCAAAGGTGGATCCAAATAACAATGTTATAGAGCGAAAAGTCAACGCGTGGGCTCTTAAGAAGATGGCCCAACAATTCAGCAACTGGAAGAAAAGATTGCACGAAAAGTATGTCCTGAAAGGGAAGACTCCAACATTCACCGGAGCATATGAGAAGATAAAAGATCATTGGCCTGCATTTGTGGAGTACAAGACATCGGCTGTAGGTAAGAAAAGGTCACAGATAAATAAGAAAAATGATGCAAAGAAGTAATATCACCATGTTATGGGGTCAGGTGGCTACAAGGCTGCCAGGCCTAAGTGGGAGAAAGCTGAGAACGACCTGATTGATAAAGGGATCGATCCAGAGACATTGGACTGGACCAAACGGGCAAAGGCTTGGTTCTACGGGCCTGGGGGAGAGTTGAATCGAGAAACAGGGAAGTGTGTTTATACAAAAGAGCAACTTGCAACACCTGTCAAATCCATTCAAGCTGCAATGAAGGACGTGCAGGACGAGAAGTTCCATCCTGGCAGAGAGAACGATGAGCTGACACGCGCCCTCGAGAATCGTGAACATAGTGGACAAACACGAGGCACATCAGGTTCTGTTCCGTGGAAGGTTGGGTTTCCCGATAGTAGTGACGCTTATAGAAGCCGAGGGAGAAAATTGAAACAGGATGCAGACCGGCTGCAGAAGGTAGAAGAAATAGTAGCGTTGTAGCAGAAGCAAATAGAGGCACTTACCAGCCAGCGAGCTACCGGCCCACCATCTCAGCGGCACAAAGATCCTTCATTCGATACTGCCGGCCCACTATCTCAGCGGAAAAGCAGCGTGGCTTCCACGGAGCTCGTTCGGCCCATAGATGATATCATGGCTCCTCGCTACCCCGTGGATGATATCATGCAGAGGGAACATTGTGATCTACATGCGAAATGCATGACCATATCCGTGAAGGTGGCGGTCGGCTTTGCCTTACCTCCTGTACCTGATGGAACTTACCACTGTTCTTCGATTCCAGATGGCTATGCTATTGTCGGGGTGGATGAAGTTATGAACGGATTTGAGCAGCTGGGACTTGAAATCCCTACAGGTGAAGGGGATATTGAACTGGGAGATGCCAGAAGGACTACCATTCTATGGAGAAAGGAACACATCATGCTTCCACATTGGACGTCGCGTCAGCAGACTCCGCCGAAGGAGGCCCCTCAGCAGACTACTCACAGTACCAATCCAGCTCTATCTCCGCTGCCTCAGCCATCTCCACCACGTCAGCAGACTCCGCTGCCTCAGCCATCTCCGCCGCGTCAGCAGACTCCGTCGAAGGAGGCCCCTCAGCGGACTCCATCGCATCGGCAGACTCCGCCTCCTCAGCCCTGGCAGAAGAGAACCGCCGTTCCGGCGGCTAGTAGTACAACTGCGGAGAAATCTAGAGCAGGTACAATAAGCGTCAAGGAGGCTCCTGCCAAGTTACCATACCAACTGAGTGATGAGGAACTCAAGAAGGTCATGGATGACGATGTGAAACTCCAGCTTGCGCCGACACGGCCCGAGCAAAAGGAGAAAATAGATCTGACAAAAGCGAAGCGTTGTCTGGAAAACCTTAAGCGACCACCGCCGCCTCCGCTGTGATTAGACTATGACCGCTCGATTATTAAGTCACATAGAGAACATGTGCGGCGGTTGGGAAGTAGTAGGGCAAGTGGGAAAACAATTCCCCAGCTTGGCGAATAGAAAAACCAATCATGCTGTGACGCCCCCGGCTTAATTGTGCACTAATCATACACGCAAATGCACACGATCAAGCCTAAGGACTCACTTGAAGATATCACAACACAACTCTAAAACATAAATAAAGGCATACAAGCATTATATTACAAGCCAGGGCCTCGAGGGCTCGAATACATAAGCTTGATGCCAAACAAGCATCAGCGGAAGCGTTAGATATCTGAGTACAGACATAAGACAGAGAGATAAGCCTTTAACAAGGCGGGACAAAACAAAAGCTACGATCGAAAGGCGCAGGCCTCCTGCCTGGGACCCTCCGAACCTACTCCTGGTCGTCTCGCCAGTTCATTGTAGTATCCTTCCTCGGTGTAGTAGTAGTAGTCGGCGGTGGGGGCAGCTGTCTCAGGGGCTCCGCCATCTGGTTGCATCAAATGGATATGGGGAAAAGGAAAGCAAAGCAACCATGAGTACTCATCCGAAGTACTCAGCAAGCAAGGATCTACACTACATATGCAACATTATCAAAGGGAGGCTGTATATGTGGACTGGGCTGCAGAAATGCCAGAATAGAGGGGAAAGCCTAGTCCTATCAAAGACTAGCATCTTCAGCGGTCTTGCAGCAATAGAAGAGAGAAGATTAGTACAATATATAATAGTGGTTGTGTCAAGTAACAGCCTGGCCCAGAGATCCTTCCTCGACTCCCTGCGAGAAAGCAATCCTGGAGCCACATATCTAGGTATCATCTCAAGTTCTAGTTGTATCGATCGGGATACAACTCCGAGTGCCCGTTACCATAGGACAAGCTATCGATAGATGTTTTCCTCCCTGCAGGGGTGCACCAACTTACCCACCATGCTCGCTTAACTCCGGTCAGACACACTTTCCTGGGTCATGCCCGGCCTCGGCCAAACGATACACCGCAACCCTACCTACAACTCAGCAAAGAGGTCCCCGTCGGTCTACCTCCTAAGCGCTCAGGGGTCTTGGGCCATCGCCCTGTGCACTCCAGCTCATTGCGAGCAGGGCGGGTCTAGGCTCCACCACTACAGGATGGTGCTGGCCCAACCCGGCCGCCAGGTTGAACCGGACATCTGACAGAGCTTTCGGCTGATGCTACGATGCAGAGTGCTCATAACTCTTCCCATGTGATGGTTAGTGCTATCCGGCCAAAGGCCGGCTCGGATCAAATATCCAAATTGTTAGTGGATTAGGGGCTTGCGGAAACGAGCAGAGACTCACGATCGATGTGACCCCGTCGCCCCGTCTCGAGGACTTGCTTCTCGAGGACTTGCTGCAAGGGCTAAGAATGCCCGGTCGCGCCTCGTAAATATCTCATGGGTAACTTCCCATCATTCGTGGGTACCCTTCAGGGTCGACCCGCCTTTCCAAGTATCAGTTGTAAAGTCCAAGTAACCATAGTAACCGTGTGTCTAACACCAAGGGGAACCTTGAGGAATCACCCTCGATGGAATTCCACCTGATGTTATCGTCAAGGTGAACGAAGGAGGAATCACCCTTGAGGTCCACTCTTGAGGAGTTGCATGACAATGTCGTTATCGGGAGTGGAGAAGGAAGAATCACCCTCGATGACCATAATCGATGAACTAACCTACAAGGTTAACATCAGAAGTGCTGACGAGGTATCACCCTCGGCACTCTATAGTAACCCAGTAGTGTCGTACAACTAAGGGGGTGAAGTGCGGTGCCGGGGTCTGGTCTTCGATCCCGTTGATCGGGTCTTCTGATAATCCAGCGGGGCAGTTGGGTCAATGTGGGGTCTCTGATTGGTCACTAACCAGCCTATACTAAACAGTTTGGATATCAGGCAGGTATCAACAGTAGTTACAAAAATAGGCTATGCAACAGAATAGGAGCAATCAATTACAGTAGCAAAATCTAATGCAAGCATGAGAAAATAGAATGGGCGATATCGGGATGATCAAAGGGGGGGCTTGCCTGGTTGCTCTGCGGCAAGGGCAAGGTCATCAACTGTGTAGTCGGTCTCCGGAGCTGTGTCGGCCTCGGGGATGACGTCGGTGTCGGGATCTATCGAGAGAGAAGAGGGAGAGGAAACAAATAAATACACAGCAAACATATGCAACACAGAGCATGCTATGCTAACGTGCAGTGCAGGGTTGCCTAAAGACATGTCTAAATCATTTTAGTTATTTTAGGATTAAAGTTGGATTTAATAACCGGTGTATATGCACTATTCACCTAACGGAAACGGGCAAAAAGTTACGGGTTCACCTCAGTAGAGGGTCCCGTCACGGAAACAGACGGCACGGTCAGCTTCGTCTCGTCGTTCTGATCAACTTTCATGTAGAAAGTTTTTCGATCTGAGCTACGGTTTATTTTATATTAATTCTTAAAGATTTAATCAATTTCTGGAATTAACAGATTTAATATAATTCGAAAAAAATCACTTATTGCGTCAGCATGATGTCAGCAGTCAATGTTGACCGTTGACTGGGTCAACCTGACAGGTGGGTCCCACCTGTCAGTGGCTGCTTAGTTAATTAACCGTAGTTAATTAGGTTAATTAATCTTAATTAGTAGTTTAAACAGAATTAATTAGGTTAATTAATTAATTAATATCTATTTTTAATATTTATTTTTTTAATTCCCCCTTTTTTAAGTGTTCTGGGGGTGGACCCCGTTCGTCAGTGGCCCACGGGGTTTTGGGCCCACTGGTCAGTGGCCTTGAGGCCACAGCGGGCGCGGGGGTACGGGCGCGCGGGCGCCAGCCTGATTGGGCGCACGCCCAGGCCACGGCGACGGCGAGCGAGCGGCCGGGGCGAGTCCGGTGCGGGCGGCGCGGCGAGGTCAGGCGGCAGCGAGCAGCAGCAGCTAGCAAGCAGCCGCAGGGGGGGACGCAGCAGCAGAGCAAAGCGGCAGCGGCGAGGCAACGTCGGGGCGGCGCGGTTGGAGCAACAGCAGCAGTGGCGCAGCCCAGGGACGGGCGCGGGCGCGCACGGGCGCGTGGCAGCGTGGCCAGAAGACCACGGGCGGAGGCGGGCGAGGCCGTAGCCGGCGGGGGCGAGGTCAAGCGGCAGAGGAGGCGCGCGCGGGCACGCACAGCAGGTGGCGGGGTTCGGCGCGGTGCGGCAGCGGGCGCAACCCGACGAGCGGGGCCGCGGGGTGCGGGGTGGTCTAGGCGCGTGAGTAGGCAGGGCGCGCAGCGAGCACGGTCGCGAGCGGCAGCACAGTGGGACGGTGAGCGGGGCCGCGAGGCATGCGGTTGGGTCGGACCAGTGGCCACGGCGAGTGTGCAGGCCTCACCGACGTTTCAGGGGATCGGGCGGTGAGGCGTGATGGAGCGGCTTGGGGAGGAGACGAGGAGGCGCCGATGAGGTCCGCGGAGCTCCGGGAGACGGCGTCGCTGCGGGGTGGCGACGGTCGTCGGGATCGATCCTAATCCAGATCGGGATGGAGGGGGGGGGGAAGTGGGAGAGAGCGAGCGAGTGGGCGGGGGGAGTGGGGTGTCGGTGGGTTAGGGTTTCGGGTAGTGGGGATTAAGGGGAGTGGGGTGGGCCGGTTGGGGCCAGTTGGGCTGGCCGGCTGGGCCGTTTGGCCCAGTTGGCCAGGGGGTCCTTTACCTTTTATTTATTTCTGTTTTGTCTTTTCTTTTTATTCCAAAAGACTTTTGCAAAATATGAGACTTGCCAAAATAAATACTATGCAATATTTACCACTGTTAGAAAATGGTTTGGAGGCAGTTGGAGTTCATTTAAATTTTGTATTAAATAAAATGGATTAAACCTTGCTGTTTTGGTACTGTTTCTTACTGTTTAGTCACTTAACTAATTTAGTAAATGTTGATTACAATTTTATAATTGCCTTGGGATTATTTGCAACACTATGAATAATTTTGATTTGCTGTCTGAATGATTTTTATTTTGACTTGCATCTTAAATTTGAATTTGAGTGTGGCTTGGGACAAGTGGCATTTTGACTTAGTGAAATATGATGACATGGCAATTTAATTAGCTTGATGTCATGGTTAAGATCTGGGGACGTTACAAATCTCCTCCACTACAAGAAATCTTGTCCCGAGATTTAAGTGGGGAAGTAAAAGTAACTTCGGGAGAACGGACCCTTACAGGGTTAATTATCTGGTGAACAATTGAGGGAAAGTGGCAGAAGTGTCTCTCGAGTTGAAACTTAAGAAAACATCAAGAGCAAAGTATGAAGGTACAATATGAAATCTCAAGTGAATGGACAAACGATCGATACCGAACAGAGTGTGAGAAGGGGGTTCAATGCATCGGGAATAGATCAACTCTCGAAGGGTGGCTCACGATAACACATAAGGCCAAGAGCAAATGATACTTCGGAATCAAGGATATACAGGAGAGCCAGGTTCCGATCCTGTGGAACTGTGAAGAGGGTCGATCAAAAGTAGGGAGAACGGTGAAATCTTAATGGTCACGGCATCAAGGTATGTCGGAGGGTAGCCTGTCAGTTATGTCGGCGACAACATCGGTACCAAGGGCGAGGGATGAAGAGAACCATTTTCCTGCTCGTAAGATCGAGGCGGACCAATAGGCAAAGTTCTCGTCCATCGGGGGTTACCGGAATGTCATCAACAATAGTAACAGGGTCTCACCGACAAGGTTGCACATCGAGGTGTTTTTCATAAGCAGGGAATTATTTCTGCTGATATCGTATAGATCACAAGAAAGGTTAAACAAACTAATGGAAAAGAAAAATATGATTATCAGAATTAAACAGACCATTGGAAAGGGAAAGGTGTTTACACATAAGAATTGGGAGTATATCCTTCCCAGGGAAAAGCGGAGCATGATATACATGATAGGACAGCAAGTTCAAAAGCATTTAGATAAAGGGGCGAGGGGAGAATCATGATATTACCCATACAACGGTGTTCGGATAATAGATGAAGAAACATGTAGCATTGCGCTTCCATTGTTCTTAATGATATTCGGAATACCACAGCCATGCTTCGATGCAGCAATGATATGGCGTCAAGTAAAGGTTGCGTTCGAAGATCTCAAGAGATACCGAGAAACAATTCCAGGAAAAGCAAGGAGCTCAAAGTATAACCAAGACATGATCGAACATGTGTTGGAAAGGAGACAAGAGTGTTGTCGACGATAACACAAGTCATCGAGGGCAAGGATGGTATTTCTCTCATGAATTCGATTGATATCGTAAAAGAGCTCTGAATGTTGATGATGATCACGACACATTTGTCGAGAGGTTTCAAGAAGATGTAATTGGTCAGCGATGACATCAAGCAAAAGGAATGCCGAAGCGAAAGGTTATTGGAACCACGGATACGACACAAGCTTGAAATCAAGCTTGTTGTTCGAGGTGAAATGATAAGATGAGGAAGATCGACATAAGCTTCGCTCATCGTCGGAAGTTGTGCTCCGGAATAAGGACCATGTAGCACAGTTAAAATTTAGCACGATATCGATATAGCCGATCAGGCTAGGAATGATGTGATGGAGTATCATCCCAATAAGAATTCACAAGAGGTAGTGCTATGACTCAATATCCTTGAGATAACAGGGAGGTTGGACAGGTGAATTGATCTGTAGAAGACAAGTATTTTAACTTGTCCGGGAAATGGAATCAAGGAGAAAATATGGTTGGAACCACGATTGCAAAGGATCAATTCACAGATACAAGATAAACTTATTCCAAGAAAATAATTATTTTTACGAGCAGCTTCCATGATGAGTTCTACATCGGGTCCATGGGCATGAACACAAAGGTTCAAGGTCAACTCCCACTTCTTCAATGCATAACCTTTCATTCACTTCTCGCTTTTAATGAAGTTGAAATGTTGAAAATTTATCTGGCGTAACACCAGTAGTGAGTGACCTGTAGAAGTTTCTGGGTTCTCGCAGATGATAGAAGCATAGATACAACCCGTCGGGACAATTTTACGAATCCATACATCCATCAACCAAGGCTAGGGATGCGAGTTCGAAAGCAGAGTATCGAAGTCAAAGCAAATGATACAATTTACCGGAGGTACTAAATACCAAGGGAAGAGCTCATAAGATGTTTGAATATGAAGGATACTGTCGGATATTAATCCAACAATAGATCAGGTAGACGACAAAGGATCTGACGTGAGTAGCGGTACTCAACCAGAAGAAGAAGAAATGCAAGGGCGTCGGTTTATGGAAACATCTGAATAATTCGATGCTTAAATTCAAAGAAATTTGATTTCTAGATCGGTGTATCAGAATTAGATGTTCTGATCGAAGATGGATAGGTTGAATAGACTTAGAGGCACACCGATCGAATCTTGATTGGGCAAGAACCAGCTCATATCCGGAATGATGTCTGAGCCTGAAAGAAAATACCTAAGGATTAATTGATAATAGTAAGCAGTCACATACATAATGAATCAAGGGACTCAAAATTGATGGCGACAAAGGATGCCGATAAGATTAACAGACACATGGAATTATCCATAATAAAAGCAGGTAAGAAGAATCTCATAGGTAGTAGGCTGCAGGAGAGTCTCGGAAGATCGGATAGCGCTATGAAATATTTCAGGAAACACAAGAGCAACTGGGGACGATCGAATCCCGGTAATGTCAGGAATTAACCGTAGTGTGAAAGAAGCTGCACGGCAGTAGGCTCAAAGGATTCCCGGATTAATGAGGAGTATTTCGGGGTATCTCATACATAAAGGAGTAACTAGGAATGAAGA
Organism: Thinopyrum elongatum; assembly: GCA_011799875.1. Taxonomy (NCBI): domain Eukaryota; kingdom Viridiplantae; phylum Streptophyta; class Magnoliopsida; order Poales; family Poaceae; genus Thinopyrum; species Thinopyrum elongatum. The sequence goes on from CM022297.1 coordinate 427,582,088, forward strand.
TACAAACGGCAAGGAAGTGTAGTTATTCACAGTGATTGTCGGTGGTAAGGTTTTGCAAGGATAGTGGGCACAAGGGTCTCGAAAACTTCGAGAAGTCTTTGCAGAATCTTCTGGCAATGCAAGCGATCATCGGTAATGTCGGGGCTCTCCGGGAGGAAGTGGGTACGAGAACCTAAGTGTCGGCGTTAGTAAATCCATTTTAACCCGAAAGGAAGAGAGATCAGAGTCCCAGAGTATAGACGAGGAATAAAAGATCCTAATACCACCCAATTGGCGACGTGGGCTCGTAAGCCACACGGCCAAGTTAGTAAAAAGTTTTCGGACCACTAGACTCAACTTCGGCCAAGGAGTTGGAAAGGGGGATCCTATAGGCAGTCGGCTCTGATACCAACCTGTGACGCCCCCGGCTTAATCGTGCACTAATCATACACGCAAATGCACACGATCAAGCCTAAGGACTCACTTGAAGATATCACAACACAACTCTAAAACATAAATAAAGGCATACAAGCATTATATTACAAGCCAGGGCCTCGAGGGCTCGAATACATAAGCTTGATGCCAAACAAGCATCAGTGGAAGCGTTAGATATCTGAGTACAGACATAAGACAGAGAGATGAGCCTTTAACAAGGCGGGACAAAACAAAAGCTACGATTGAAAGGCGCAGGCCTCCTGCCTGGGACCCTCCGAACCTACTCCTGGTCGTCTCGCCAGCTCGTTGTAGTATCCTTCCTCGGTGTAGTAGTAGTAGTCATCGGCGGGGGCAGCTGTCTCAGGGGCTCCGCCATCTGGTTGCATCAGATGGATATGGGGAAAAGGAAAGCAAAGCAACCATGAGTACTCATCCGAAGTACTCAGCAAGCAAGGATCTACACTACATATGCAACATTATCAAAGGGAGGCTGTATATGTGGACTGGGCTGCAGAAATGGCAGAATAGAGGGGAAAGCCTAGTCCTATCAAAGTCTAGCATCTTCAGCGGTCTTGCAGCAATAGAAGAGAGAAGATCAGTACAATATATAATAGTGGTTGTGTCAAGAAACAGCCTGACCCAGAGATCCTTCCTTGACTCCCTGCGAGAAAGCGATCCCGGAGCCACATATCCAGGTATCATCTCAAGTTCTAGTTGTATCGATCGGGATACAACTCCGAGTGTCCATTACCATAGGACAGGCTATCGATAGATGTTTTCCTCCCTGCAGGGGTGCACCAACTTACCCACCACGCTCACTTAACTCCGGCCGGACACACTTTCCTGGGTCATGCCCGGCCTCGGCCAAACGATACACCGCAACCATACCAACAGCTCAGTAGAGAGGTCCCCGTCGGTCTACCTCCTAAGCGCTCAGGGGTCTTGGGCCATCGCCCTGTGCACTCCAGCTCATTGCGAGCAGGGCGGGTCCAGGCTCCACCACTACAGGATGGTGCCGGCCCAACCCGGCCGTCATGCTGAACTGGACGTCTGATAGAGCTTTTGACTAATGCTACGATGCAGAGTGCCCATAACTCTTCCCACGTGATGGTTAGTGCTATCCGGCCAAAGGCCGTCTCGGATCAAATATCCAAATCGTTAGTGGATTAGGGGCTTGCGGAAACGAGCAGCGACTCACGATCGATGTGACCCCATCGCCCCGTCTCGAGGACTTGTTGCAAGGGCTAAGAATGCCCGGCCGCGCCTCGTAAATATCTCATGGGTAACTTCCCATCATTCGCGGGTACCCCTCAGGGTCGACTCGCCTTTCCAAGTATCAGTTGTAAAGTTCAAGTAACCATAGTAACCATGTGTCTAACACCAAGGGGAACCCTGAGGAATCACCCTCGATGGAATTCCACCTGATGTTATCGTCAAGGTGAACGAATGAGGAATCACCCTCGAGGTCCACTCTTGAGGAGTTGCACGACAGTGTCGTTATCGGGAGTGGAGAAGGAGGAATCACCCTCGATGACCATAACCGATGAACTAACCTACAAGGTTAACATCAGAAGTGCTGACGAGGTATCACCCTCGGCACTCGATAGTAACCCAGTAGTGATGTACAACTAAGGGGGTGAAGTGCGGTGCCGGGGCCTGGTCTTCGATCCCGTTGACCGGGTCTTCTGATAATCCAGCGGGGCAGTTGGGTCAAAGTGGGGTCTCTGATGGGTCACTAACCAGCCTATACTAAACAGTTTGGATATCAGGCAGGTATCAACAGTAGTTACAAAAATAGGCTATGCAACAGAATAGGAGCAATCAATTACAGTAGCAAAATCTAATGCAAGCATGAGAAAATAGAATGGGCGATATCGGGATGATCAAAGGGGGGGCTTGCCTGGTTGCTCTGCGGCAAGGGCAAGGTCGTCAACGGTGTAGTCGGTCTCCGGAGCTGCGTCGGCCTCGGGGATGACGTCGGTGTCGGGGTCTATCAAGAGAGAAGAGGGGGAGGAAACAAATAAATACACAGCAAACATATGCAACACAGAGCATGCTATGCTAACGTGCAGTGTAGGGTTGCCTAAAGACATGTCTAAATCATTTTAGTTATTTTAGGATTAAAGTTGGAATTAATAACCGGTGTATCTGCACTATTCACCTAACAGAAACGGGCAAAAAGTTACGGGTTCACCTTCGTAGAGGGTCCCGTCACGGAAACATACGGCACGGTCAGCTTCGTCTCGTCATTCTGATCAACTTTCATGTAGAAAGTCTTTCGATCTGAGCTACGGTTTATTTTATATTAATTCTTAAAGATTTAATCAATTTCTGGAATTAACAGATTTAATATAATTTGAAAAAAAATCACTTATTGCATCAGCAGTCAACGTTGACCGTTGACTGGGTCAACCTGACAGGTGGGTCCCACCTGTCAGTGGCTGCTTAGTTAATTAACAGTAGTTAATTAGGTTAATTAATCTTAATTAGTAGTTTAACTAGAATTAATTAGGTTAATTAATTAATTTTTAATTTTTTTTAATTCCCCTTTTTTTAAGCGTTCTGGGGGTGGACCCCGTTCGTCAGTGGCCCAGGGGGTTTTGGGCCCACTGGTCAGTGGCCCTGAGGCCATAGTGGGCGCAGGGGTACGGGCGCGCGGGCGCCAGCCTGATTGGGCGCACGCCCAGGCCACGGCGACGACGTGCGAGCAGCCGGGGCGAGTCCAGTGCGGGCGGCGCGGCGAGGCCAGGCGGCAGCGAGCAGCAGCAGCTAGCAAGCAGCCGCAGGGGGGGATGCAGTAGTAGAGCAAAGCGGCAGCGGCGAGGCAACGGCGGGGCGGCGCGGTTGGAGCAACAGCAGCGGTGGCGCAGCCCAGGGACGGGCGCGTGGCGGCGTGGCCAGAAGACCACGGGCGGAGGCGGGCGAGGCCATAGCCGGCGGGGGCGCGGTCAAGCGGCAGAGGGGGCGCGCGCGCACAGCAGGTGGCGGGGTTCGGCGCGGTGCGGCAGCGGGCACAACCCGACGAGCGGGGCCGCGGGGTGCGAGGTGGTCCAGGCACGCGAATAGGCAGGGCGCGTAGCGAGCACGGCCGCGAGCGGCAGCACAGCGGGACGGTGAGCGGGGCCGCGGGGCACGCGGTTGGGTCGGACCAGTGGCCACGGCGAGTGCGCAGGCGGTCGGCGCGAGCCGATGGGCGCGCGAGGGGCGGGGACAGAGAAGGAGAGGCCGGGGGCCTCACCAACGTTGCAGGGGATCGGGCGGCGAGGCGTGTTGGAGCGGCTTGGGGAGGAGACGAGGAGGCGCCGATGAGGTCCGCGGAGCTCCGGGAGACGGCATCGATGCAGGGTGGCGACGGGGTCGTCGGGATCGATCCCGATCCAGATCGGGATGGAGGGGGGAAAGTGGGAGAGAGCGAGCAAGTGGGGGGGGGAGTGGGGTGTCGGTGGGTTAGGGTTTCGGGTAGTGGGGGTTAAGGGGAGTGGAATGCCGGTTGGGGCCAGTTGGGCTGTCCGGCTTGGCCGTTTGGCCCAGTTGGCCGGGGGGTCCTTTACCTTTTATTTATTTCTGTTTTGTCTTTTCTTTTTATTCCAAAAGACTTTTGCAAAATATGAGACTTGCCAAAATAAATACTATGCAATATTTACCACTGTTAGAAAATGGTTTGGAGGCAGTTGGAGTTCATTTAAATTTTGTATTAAATAAAATGGATTAAACCTTGCTGTTTTGGTACTGTTTCTTACTGTTTGAGTCACTTAACTAATTTAGTAAATGTTGATTACAATTTTATAATTGCCTTGGGATTATTTGCAACACTATGAACAATTTTGATTTGCTGTCTGAATGATTTTTATTTTGACTTACATCTTAAATTTGAATTTGAGTGTGGCTTGGGACAAGTGGCATTTTGACTTAGTGAAATATGATGATAATTAGCTTGAGGTCATGGTTAAGATCTGGGGATGTTACACATGCCCCCCGCTCAAGGTGTTTACCGATATCGATAATGATGCGGAGGTAGCGGGCCATGGTGTTGGTTTCACTCTTGGTCAATACTTAGGCAAGTAGGTAGAATTCCTCATGGCTGATTTAGCATACAGATACCAGCACGGGAAGCCTCTCGTCAGACCTTAGGAGCTCCCACATCTACCAACACAAATGCGAAGATTGCATGAGTGGTACATGAAAGCCTCAAAGGAAGGGAGCAACATGATCATTGTGGGAATTAGAGATGAGCATTACTTCAGTGGAGACGAGAAGTACATTGAATTTGATGAATTGTTTCAGTTATACAATCAAGACGCCCTCGACAAAACTATCGTCAGTTGCTATTGTCTGTAAGTATTATTTCTGTAATTAAGTCTCTAGCTCAGCTCGTTCATTGCATGTATAGTTATCCTCACTATATTATGCAGACTGAAGATTCTCGAATGCAAAAGAGGACAAATCTATGACATTGGGTTCATTAACCCAAATAACACACATGAATATATGGTAGCAAACAATGTCAAGGACACAGAGGCTAACTTGCTAACGGTGTTAATTGCACAAGAAACTAGAAGGGAAATACTATTTCCTTACAACTTCAAGTGAGTGTTACTGTCTTGTACACATTTTGTTTCGCTTACTCGATGTTAAGTGTAATTGATGAGTTATGCGTGCACAGGTTCCACTTTATTCTGCTAGTCATTCAGGTTGACAATGGATTAGTACTTGTCATGGACTCGAAACGTAAAGACCTTCAGATGTGGGCGGACCTGGGTGAAATCCTTCAAAGGTAAGTTCAATCATTATCGCACTATATCAGCAACTTTCGTTCATTTCCTGATATCAAGTAATTAATAACTCCTTTATTCATTTTCTTTGTCGGGCAGGGTTTGGAAAAAGTTCACCAAGCAGGCTAGGGGTGAATGAAAAAAGGAGCTGCGATTTCGAGAACTCAATGTAAGTAGTACTAGCTAGTTCCGCACATCTCTCTTTCATTCTAGTTTCAATAACATTATCATGCTTGATTACTATTTTGATTGAACTATATTCTCGTAAAGTGCTTGAGGCACGAAGACGGGAATAATTTATGTGGATACTACGTTTGCGAGTTCATTCGCCACACGACCTGTGAGATGGGCAGAATTTTAGAACAACTTGAAGTACGTAAACAATATTCATAATTTTATTTTGTTACCATCAATTGTGTTGAGTTTCATATATATATATATATATATATATATATATATATATATATATATATATATATATATATATATATATATATATATATATACACATACATACATAAACACTATTCTGATCACGAGATCATAATATTATTCTGATCACAACCTGAGCTTCCTGAGTTACACAACCTGAACTTCCCCCTGTAGGAACCCGACCTTCGGGCTATCTTCGCAACCATGTCTCCCCGCGCGAATTATTCTTGTCAGTCGTGTTCTATGTGATGTAAGTGTAATCTGCAAACGGTTTTTAGCAACTAAATGCCCGTTTTAAATAGGAATCTCGCTCATTGGCGGATTTTGCTCTCGGGTCGTGATGAACATGCGTCTGTTGCAATTTTACTGTCTGAGTTGTTCGACCTGAACTTCCCCAGTGCTAGGTTGAACTTCCGCAAACATTGCCCAAATGGGGCTTGCGATATACCGTTGGAAAGCTACGGACACGAGTATCATGACCCAAGTTAAATTTTTGGCAAAATATAAGCGGTTTAGGAGCAGTTTTGAAAACAGTTTTTTCTTCATACAAAAAACATGAATCGTATTTTCGATCGCATTTCTAAACCGTTTATCGGAGTGAGGCAAATAATATGGCGTTGGAAAGCTGCTCCAAAACCGCTCCTTCGACATGTTGATAGTTTTCTCTAATTCCCTATGGTTAAAGAGTAATTTGGAAAATCGTAAAATTTCACAAATCGAACAGCCGAGTTCGTATTTTCGATGCCATTTCTAAACGGCTAATCTAATGAGGCAAATGATATGGCGTTGGAAAGCTTATGAAAATGCGCTACTTTTTCATGTTGAAAGGTTTTTCTAATTTTGAATGGTTTAAGAGTAATTTAGAAAATGGTACAAGTTCCACCGAGTTCGTATTTTTTAGTTAATTTTTTAACCGTACGTCCGAATGCAACAAATGATATGGCATTGGAAAGCTTGAACAAATGTGAAACTTTTTGGTATATATTGTTTCTCCCAATTCCTTACGGTTTTAAGTCAATTTCAAAAATGGCTAAACACTTATTTTCGCCGTAATTTCTACAAACTTTATCGGAATGGGGCAAATAATATACCGTTGATAAGCTATGGAAAATGCGAAACTTTTTCATGTTGATGGTTTTCTTTGATTCCTAACCGTTTTCAAGTAATTTCAAAAATGGCGAGATCGTTCGTTCTGCCTTTATCGTGAAACAGATTCTTTGAAAATGCACCGCGGGAAGAACTTGAACTTCTTGGCATGTCTACTTGAACTTCACTCTGTTTTTCATGTGCTTTTTTTGCTCGTAGCTCTCCATCCACTCACCGAAATTGAGTAAGTGATATACCGATGGAAAGCTGCTGTAAACACGCAACTTTCCCGTGTTGATCATTTTTTCATACTCGCGACGGTTTTAAAAGTTTTTCATCTGAAATTCATTCAGTGTAGTAGTTGAACTTCCTGCTGTTTTCGCGTTGAACATCTGTGACGTATTTTCGTTTGCAATTTTCTCATTCATTCGTCAGTGTTACACAAATGATATTCCTTTTGTACAAACCTCGCTCACAATATTTTTTTTAACTTTCTTCGATCGAAGACTTGAACTTGTAACAACAAAAAAATTGGACCTTGCCTTTTAATTCATTTTTTCTCATATTTAAACACACACCATGTATTACATGAACGTTTTCCATTTTTATAATTTAAATTTTTTATTTTCTTTTTTGAAATCAAATTGCTCCCAAATAATAACTGAACTTCTTTGTGGATTGAGAGAATTATTTTAAAATGCAAAAAAACAATTTCCTTTTTGTGTTTTCGAACATGGAAATACGTGGTGAACCTCTCTCTCAAGAATTTTTGAACTTCCCCGGACAGAGCACTTGAACTTCTAGCAACAACTTTTTTAGACTTTATCTTTTTATTCTTTTTTTCTCATACGAAATGCACACCATGCAGTACGTGAACTTTCGGAAGTTATCAATTTGAACTTCTCTCTGTTTCGCTTTAGTTATGAAAAACTCTTATTTTTTTACATATATAGAACCGCTCTAACTTTTTTATTTGAATTTCTTTTATGTATTTTTGGAAATATAAAAATTGTAGTTTTGTTAGAAACATCAAACTTCTTCGTTATTTTGAATTGAACTTATGGGTTTTATTCTTTAGTAAAAAAAAATTGAGTTTTTAATTAAATATCAAACTTCTCCACGTTTTTAAATTGAACTTCTTGGTTTTATTCTTCAGTAACGAGAAAAACTGAGTTTTTAATGTACATTGAATCACTCTGTTTTTTTAAATTGAACTTCTTGGTTTAATCTTTAGTATCGGGGAAATCCGGATTTTTTAAAAAAACGGGGAATTTTTTTTAAAACTTTTTTTGTTGTTTCCTTATTTTAATTTGAACTTATTAGTTATTCTTTAGAATGAGAATCTGAGGTTTTTATAAACTTTGAACTTCTCTGTTATTTTAATTTGAACTTCTCATTCAGTGTAGTAGTTGAATTTCCTGCTGTTTTCACGTTGAACTTCTGTGACGTATTTTCGTTTGTAATTTTCTCATCCATTCGTCAGTGTTACACACATGATATTCCTTTTGTACAAACCTCTCTCACAATAATTTTTTTAACTTTCTCCGACCGAGGACTTGAACTTATAACAACAAAAAAATTGGACCTTGCCTTTTAATTTATTTTTCTCATATTAAACACACACCATATAGTACATGAACTTTTTCTATTTTTATAATTTGAATTTTTTATTTTCTTTTTGAAATCAAATTGCTCCCAAATAATAACTGAAATTTTTTGTGGATTGAGAGAATTATTTTAAAATGCAAAAAAACAATTTCTTTTTTGTGTTTTTGAACATGGAAATACAAGGTGAACCTCTCTTGCAAGAATTTTTGAACTTCCCCGGAGAGAGCACTTGAACTTCTTTCAACAAACCTTTTAAGCTTTTATTTTTTCTATACTTTTATTCTCACCTAAAATGCATTCCTTGCAGTACTTGAACTTCTCGTTGTTTTCACTATGAACTTCTATCATATTTTTGTGTATACATTGAATTACACTTAATTCAAGGCCGGACGCCATTTTTGCCATTTTAAAACATGTAATTGAAGGTCGGACGTCCCGCAATATAAATTCTGAATCGTGCACGGAGGTGCACGTGAACTTCTTGCAACAAATCTGAGTTTTTTATATACTTCGAACTTCTCTGTTATTTTAATTTCAACTTCTTAGTCATATTCTTAGAAAGGAAATATGTTTTGAAATAAGCATCAAACATTTTTTTTTGTAAATTGAACTTCATAGTTTTATTTTTCTTAGAAACGGTAATAATTTGAGTTTCCCGTATACATCGAACTACTTCTCTATTTTAATTTGAACTTCGTCATTTTTATTCTTTAGAAACGGTAAAAAATTTGTGTTTATATTTTTCTAGCTTTGTACAAAAGTAATATTCTTCGTTGGGGCGTAAACACAAACACTTGTGGTGCACACGAGCTGGCTAAAAACTATGAAACTGTCTTCATTTTGTGTGTGCACAGCACGCGTGTGCACTGGTTTATGCATGCACAACGCACGCACACACCACTAGTACAATGCAGGCACTCACCACTAGCACACAGACATAAAAGAACTATAGGCAGCCACACATTTTTAAATGAAAAAATAGTACGTACTAATTTTTTATTGCGTGGAGAAATACACACATACACATCTCTGTATCCTCATAGGAGCATTTGAACAAACATGTAGTAGTCATTAGCACATCACAAATCTGAAGGATCCAAAAGTGCCTGTGGACGGCAAAGGCAAAAACGGCTGGAACCGACCCTGGCACAAGCCAACAACACTGGCAATAGGGCGTCGGTGGCACGAACGGTACGCACACCAGGAGTGCCAGCCACAGGACGCGCCAGCAGCTGGAGCAATAGCTGTGAGGATTTGTGGTGACAGCGAATAGAAGTGCATTATCACCACCATAGAAAAATAGTTTCTCCCTATCACAGGGCCCTGCAAAATATACACGGTTATAGTCCAGTTTAAAAACTTCAGAAAATCAACAAACTGAACTTCTAGAGGGCTAGATGCTGACCTTTTTGTTTGTTTCACCGTTTTTTATTTGGCAACTATTTGTTTCGCCATTGATGACCGATAATTGAAGAGAGCCAGATGCGGCCCTGCAGCTTGACAAATATTGGGCGACTACAATGGCAGAAAAGCAGAACTGATGGGTGGATGGATGGATGATGAACAACCATCAGACACCAGTGCATTTGTGCGGAGTGCCCTGCAGCTTGGAGCAAGCTTACAGAGAGCTTCTGTTGGACTGATCTTGATTCTATGAATGGTTTCATCTATCTATCTCTGGTGGATGCAGTTACAAAAGAATGGCACAGAGCTTCTTCTTCAGAGAACAACAAAAATGGATGCAATCATACACACATGGAGGATCAATTGCCATGGACTGATCAACCATAGAAGCTCATACTGTATCATGGTTGATCCTAGTAGTATTTCCACTTGGCTACTAACAATGGCAGCAATACCTCTAGCCGTCCGTCCACCGCACTCGGGCAGCGTCTTCTTCTTCTTCATGTCCAATTCACAAAAGCAAACCAAAAACAGCATCCCTCGTCGTCACAGATCCCGGACTGCCGTCGATCCTCGTTGATGCATTTTTGGAGATAAAATGGGAAGAAAACCAACTTGTGAAACTGAAACTAATGAACCAAAAAACAACAGTTTTTTGCGCCTGCATATACAGTTGAACTTCAGACATCAAAATCACTTAGAGAATAGGAATCGACGATTTTGATCTGGATACTATACAACTGCAGGGAACAACATTGACCAATTCCACCAGAACATGCATGTGTAGATTTGAACACTACAAAACACTATACTAATCCCTCCTTGCGTTGGCTACAATTGACTCGGCTTCCATCGGGGTGTTGTGCTAGCATTGACAGCTCACTATCCTTGGCTCCTTGCCGTCGAGGTTGGCAGTTGCAGACGTGGTGGCCGATGCAGTCAACCACCGCCGGACCGTGCACGCGGAATTTTCTGAACTAACAACACACAACGACCTGAACTTCTATTTGTTTGGATTTGAAAATCGTTTTTCTGAATACAATGAGGTTTGGATGAAATCATGAAATAGCACATGAGTTCAGTTAGTTTCTGAACTTTTCCAAAGACAACAAGCCAAGAGCAGGCCAGGGGACCTAATGATCGCTTGCTGCTGTCACAACGGGGTTTCAACTAGAGACCTTCTAGAATGTTATATAATCCCGTACTTTAATTTCAAGCATTATAAACTCAGAAGATGCCTACAATTCTCAGTTTGTGCCGAACCTAGGAGTCGAGGAGATCACCACACATGACTAGTTAGAGGAATGCAAGTGAAGCAACCTATTTCTTCAGAAAATCAACAAACTAAACTTCAGAAAATCAAAAAACAGAACTTCGCAGGGCCCTACAAAATATACACGGTTATAATCAACTTTAAAAACTTCAGAGAATCAACAAACTGAACTTCTAGAGGGCCAGATGCTGACCTTTCTCTTTGTAGCATCGTTGGTGACCTGTAATTGAAGGCCGAGGATGAAGGGTACCACCTCAACGAGTTCCGGCAGCCGGTGCAGGCCATCCATGGAGGAGGGGCAAGCTGCAGCGAGGAGGGACCGCGCCGGCCACGGAGCTGGAGGCCCGTCGGCCCCGGGGAAGGAGCGCGCCAGCCGCGGGGAGGGAGGGCGCTGGCCGCAGAGGAGGATGGGTGTCGACCACTGGCTGGGAGAGCACCGGCCGCGGAGGAGGGGCGCCGGCGACGCGGGTTGTGGGGGTGGTGATGGCACGCTTTTGTTATCGGGGCCTGGCGGCGTTGCGGTTGGAGGTTGGGGCTTCGGCGGCGGCGCCATTGGTGGTCTGGGCTCGGCGGCGGCGCGCTTGAAGGTCGGGACTTCGGCGGCGGCGTGGTTGGTGGTCCGGGCTCCGCGGCGGCGCGGGTGGAGGTCGGCGCGGGGGCGGCGGCGGCCAGGTGGATGGCGGCTCGGGACGGTGGAGTGCGGTGGGTGGGTGGCCTGGTGCGGCGGCAGAGGTGGATCGGGGTTGGGGAGAAAGATGCGGCAGGTGGGGGCAGTTTCTGGTTTCGCTGAAAGAATCTCGGGAACAACTCGATCGGCCCTATATACGCGCGGTGTGATCAGAATATCAGAATAGTGCTGTCCTATATATATATATATATTTTTTGGCCCCCTTCTTTAAATTAGATCCAACGGATGCAGGACGAACTCCTACCAAAGGATCGCATACGAGCAATTCAAGAGGAATTGGGGGATTCTTACTTTAAGAGGTCATAGCTAAAGACGGAGAATACCATCGGGAATTGGAATGCGATTTTGGCAATTAGATATTAGGGATCGTAAGAGATGTTATATTGTATATATGCATGAACGTGTACTATATGTAGTAGCTTCGAATAGATAAACGAAAACTTGTTGTTCGACCAAGCACGGAGAAAGAGAGGTCACTTTTCTATATTCATGACGATGTTGTGTAATGTTTCCTTCATTGTTATATGTAGTAATTAGCATCGAGTTGAATGGAAAACATAAAATAAAAATGAAAACCCTAAATGAAAAAGAATTGAATGATAAACACAAAAAGAAAAGGGAAACACACTATGAAAGCCCTAAACCCTCCAAAACCCTAAACCCCTCCTTTAAAAAAACCCTAAACCCCAGCGCTTGGCAGGGGCTGACATGTGGCTGCCTTTTAAGTCCCGGTTGGTGGGGGCTAAAGGTCCTCCTGCCTGAGCGCCCCACATCGACCACGTGGAGACCCTTTAGTCCCGGTTCGTAACACAACCGGGACTAAAAATGGGGGCCTTTAGTCCTGGTTGCACAACCGGGACTAAAGGCCCTTACGAACCGGGACTAATATCCCGTTTTCTACTAGTGTGTGCTTTCGGTCTTCCGTTCGAGGGATCGTTCATCTACGGTACAAGGGACTCAAGTATGATCTACACCGACTCATCTACTTTCGATGCACTCCGGAGTCGATAACGATCATTGATCCAAACCTTATATGCATCTTCATATTCTTTCTGGGTGATTGTAGGGCAATTTTTTTTTCAACTATGTTCCCAAACAGGAAGCGGGAAGGCGGGAGAGTTTTTCGGGAGAGAAGGGGGAAATGGGAACGTCTGTGTCCTTGACGGGCGGGTCAGGGGAGGACAAGGCCACGCATCCCGCCCATCCACGCCCTGGCCGTTCAGACGTAAATGCGGACTAGATTTAGGTCGAAAATGGGTCATGAACAGACAGAAATGGACACTCATCCGTTTACGCCGGTGCGTTGGGCCGCGTTTTCTGTCCGTTTCGGTTCAAACGGACGTGAACAGACGAAATTTGGTCACGCGTTGGAGTTTGACTTAGAGAGTCTGTTGTTTGTTTCTCTCTGAACCGGATTAGCCATAGCAAAGCCCACGTTCATGTGTGCAGCCGCCGTAGCGAGATCACGCCCTGGATCGTGGGATGGCGTCTGTGGGGGCATGGCCAACGCCACGATATTCCTTGTTGAATAAAAGGAGCAGACGCTTCGGCAAAAGAGAAAGGAGCAGACGCTCGAACAAAGAAGCTGCAAGTTTCAGCAGCACCAAACTTGACGACGATTCGTGTGTGTTGTTTATTATGGTCGTACTAAGAGCCAGGGAACACGCACGGCCCGTTTTAGTGTCACATCAGTGGAGCTTTTCATTATCGTGGCATACATGGATGCCATACCGTGTCTTGTCAACTTTAGAATTGCATTCCTTGGACCGCACAGTGATGCTTCTACCTGATCATGTGCGTCGGCCAGACATGACTTGCAGCAGAGCAGTAATTTTTAAATGGTGGCGCCAACTCTTGGGTTGCATCAGAATGAGCTCAAAAAGCTCAATAACGGAGTGCTTGGTCACAATCACATACTGCTAGATTAAACCTTCTCAAGGTGAGATGTTCGTCAGACCCCCCACTAACTAACTAGATTAGCCGTGGGCGGCAATAATTAGAGTGTGATGCACGTGTGGGGAAGAATAATGGAGGGGTATCCAATATCCATCCACCGAAGAAAGGTCACATCCCGGTAAAGCCACGGAGACGCGCACCACGGCTAATTTTTGTGTTTTGATCCTCATTGGAAAAAAATTCGGGATCTGACCCTCATTGGAATTTTTTTTGGGATCTGACCCTTTTCTTACCGCCAGGCACCTTGGCGGTAGGGTATAATAGCCTACCGCCATGCCCCTTGGCGGTAGGGTTAGACACCCTACCGTCAAAAAGTTCTAAGTTTCCAACACAGAGCGTGTCTAGGGCCTACCGCCAGACCCCTTGACGGTAGGGTATAACAGCCTACCGCCAAACCCCTTGGCGGTAGGCAGGAATCCTACCGCCAAGCCCCCTTGGCGGTAGGCTGTTATACCCTACCGCCAAGGTGCCTGGCGGTAAGAAAAGGGTCAGATCTCGAATTTTTTTCCAATGAGGATCAGATCCCGAAATAGTATACGAAAAGGGTCAAAACACGAAAATTAGCCACCACCGGCTCAGGCATCTGAATTCTTTCCTAATATGCCGCAGTACCGGTTCACTCGGTCGTTGCTATTCTCAAGATGAGGAGCAAACAAGTTGGTTGGCATCCACTTTCGTGTAGGACTGTACTAATACTGTATCGATCAACGAAAACGAGAGTGTAATGATGTCAGACCGAAAGTGCTCTTGTGAGCTCGAGCTCACATGCACCCTTTGGTACTGTAAAATTGAAAAAAAATATTTACGAAGTTAAAAAATATCTGAATTTTTTGGCAACAAACATTGATGTCATTTTCACATGCGTGCAAAAATTCATGACAAAATGACATTCATGCAGGTCTTGGTGAAAAAAACAAAATCGATGCTCCAAAATGCTTCCAAAAACAGTTTTTTTCGAGCATGATTTTGTCTTTTTTGCCGAGGCCTCCACAAATGTCATTTTATCACGAAAATTGGCACGCATGTGGTAACACACATCAATGTTTGTTGCAAAAAAAATTCAGATTTTTTTAAATTTATAATGTTTTATCTAATTTTACTGTAGCAAAGGGTGCATGTGACCTCGAGCTCACATACTCCATGTATTTTTTTTTCCCGCCGGCTGCTAAGGGAGAGGACCTGTCCTGGCAGGGAGGGGGGAGGAAGCTGGCAGGAACCTGCTGGCCTGCCGCTCATGCACCACGCATCAGCTCGCCGCCTGCTTAAAAATATCCATGTAGCCACCCCAATTCGCTCCCGGATCAGAATAGATTAGGTGCCAAAATACCTCGGCCGACACATTCACTTGAAAAAGAATACTCCTACCCCCAACGGCCGGAGATCACACTGCCGGCAGCACACACAAGCAAGTAGTACAGCTACAGGTACGTCCGTCTCGCGTGCACATCCGCACATGGGTCCCGGCCGGCGGCTCGCGTGCACATCCGCACAGGAGTATTCGGCAAATTTGACATTTTTGACCTCTGGACGAAATCAATTCACAGAATGAACTGCCCGTGAAACTATTTCACTCCCCTGACCCTTTTGTGTAGCGCCCGCCACGTCGGCGCCACACCCTACGGTGCAGCGCCTAGATCGGGGGCGTTGCACGCCTGTCCACCGTGGCAGCCACTGGGCCCGCACCCAGCAGTGCAGCGCCTCCGAGCTAGGCGCCACACATGTAAAGTGCAGCGCCTAAGATCTAGGCGCCACACATTTGAAGTGCAGCGCCTAGCGCGTAGGCGTTGCACTGTGACTTATCCAGCCACTTGGCTGGCCCCCCCTCCCCCACTCCCCCCACACCACACACTCTCCCACTCTCCCCCTCTCAAATTCTCTCCCAAATCTTGCAAATTTGAAGAATTTGTCCGTGGATTTCGAAGTCAAACCCTCCCTCAAGGTAATTTTCTCCGATCCCCTTGTTTAGATCCAAGTAATGTTATCAAATTGCTCATTTGTTGCTAGTTTGGGGAAACCCTAGTTTTGTTTGGATCTAGAGATTTGCATGGAGATGTGAGATGTTTGTTTGCCAATTTCCTATGATTAGGCTTTGTTAGTATGCTAGGGTTATTCTTATGGGTGTTCTTATGTTGGTGCTAGGGTTAGGTTTAGGGCTAGGGTTATGGTTATGGTTAGGGTTATGGTTAGGGTTAGGGTTGTTGTTTGATATATATATTAGGGTTTGTATTCCGTGTTAATCCTTGGATTAGTACTTATGGAAGCAATGTGACCTTGTGTTGTTTGAATGCTTATAGGGATGGGAAGAACATGTGTGTTTGTTCATCATGGGGACAAAGACGCCTTTTTGAAAGGCAATATAGAACCGGACCCGGATGAGCTTGACATGGTGTTTGATAGTAGTCCTAGCTATGCGGAGCTCTTGCAACAAGTGAGAAAAGATTTGAATTGGATGGACCCTAGTGATATCGTTGAGTTGGAGGGAAGGCATAATGTTGGTTTTGGAATGCACATCCGTTGGAAGACAATGCGTGTCAACTCGGAGCAACGTTGGGTTGCATACAAGGAGACGATGGCCGAATCACTAGACAAGGCTCTTGAGTTATTTGCAACGAAGAAGGTTGATTCAAGTTTGCATTTGGACTTGAACCGGAACCCCTCCCCTTTGGTTGCTAGTAGCCCCCCACCCTTGAAGCGAGATGAAATTGTTGAACCTCTTTTGACCCAAGAAGTGAGGCCAACATTGAGCCCGTTTACAAACAACCAAGATGAAGCTTTGCAAGAGGACAATGATGAGTATGCGGACGATGACAATGAAGTTGATCTCCATGACAACAATGTGGGTGATCTCGACAAATATCATTTGCAAGAGACAATGGACCATTCCATCCTTTTTTCCCGTGCATATGCATCGGACTCGGATGACGATGGTCCCGATGAACAAGTTGATGCGGAGGGGTTCACGGTGAAGGAGGCCGAAGCTTTCGAGAAGGTATTCGGTCGGGATCATCGGACTACATTGTTCAAGGATGTTAGTCTCGCGGATGAAGCCGTGGTAGATGGTGGCCAATGTGTATCTCTTGAGGTTAGGCCAAGCTCTCATCGTGATTTGGGAGACGACAAGAACCGGATTGCTAAAGGTTCTAAGTTCGAAACCTTGTTGGAATTGAAGATGTGGCTCGACAACTACTCGGTTACGCATTATCGTCCACACAAGGTGGTGAACTCGGACATCAATGTGCGCTACACGGTTGCATGTGCATGTGAAGATGAAATATGTCCGTGGATTGTGCGTGCAAGACCATGGAAAGGAGGTCCAACTTGGCATGTAGTGAGTTGTGTGCCAACTCACATGTGCCAAGGCAAAAGGGTGGATGGCAAGATTGTGTCCCAAGACCACAAACAACTCACGTCCGAGTTCATCGCTTACAGGCTCTCCAACTCAATATCCACACTTCCAACAATGAGCGTCCAACATGTCATTGACCTTGTGAAAGCCATCTTTCATTACAAGGTGAAATACGGCAAGGCATGGAAGGCGAAGCAAGCCGCATTTAAGATGTTGTATGGTACTTGGGAGGAAGCATACAACCGAATCCCTAGGTTGTTGTTAGCCATGGCCGCGACAAACCCGGGCATGGTTCATGTGGTCGAGCCTCATGGGGAAAAACAATGGTTCATGACGGAAGGAAAGTCCGAGTATTTGGCCGTGCATTTTGGGCGTTCGAGCAATGCGTGAGGGCTTTCGAACATTGTAGGTCGGTCATCGCCATTGATGGCACGTTCTTGACCGGACAATACAAGGGCACCTTGTTGGTTGCGATAGCAAGTGATGCCAATAACCGGGTGTTGCCATTGGCATTTGCTTTGGTTGAGGTGGAGAACAATGACAACTGGGAGTGGTTTTTGCGTCTTTTGAGGACGAAGGTGTTACCCGCTCAGAGGGAAATTTGTGTCATATCGGATCGGCATCAAGGAATTCTTAACGCGGTGGAGATTGACATTCCCGGGCATGCTCCGTTGCACCATTGATGGTGCATGAGGCACTTTTGTTTGAACTTCTATAGGGCATGTGGCCTTAAGGAGTTGGCCGATGATCTTCAAGATTGTTGTCTCGCTTTCTCCGACAAGCAGTTCTCCACTTTGTTGAACAAATTGCTAGCACACAAAAAACTTGATCCCGGGGGTCAAGACTTTCTCAATAGGCACATTCAATACCGGAACAAGTGGGCACGTGCTTTTGATGAAGATGGCCGGAGATACGGTCAAATGACAAGCAATATGGCCGAATGCTTCAATAGGGTGCTCAAAGGTGCACGTGGATTACCCGTGACGGCAATAGTTCAATACACATTTGACAAGATGAATGCGTACTTTGTAAAGTACTCGATGGAAACGGATGCACAGATAGCGGGTGAGAACCCGCGCAAGTACAAGTTCCCACCCAAGGTTGATGAATGGTTGGTATTTCAATCATGGAAGGCGGACTCAGAAGAAGCTATATTATATGACAATGAAGAGTGGAAGTACGAAGTGAAAGAGCCAGGAGGAACCACAAACGATGGCCGGCAACATGGAGGTCGGGCTTTCAAGGTGTCGTTAACACAATGTGATTGCACTTGCGGGAGGCCATTGTTGCTTCATCTCCCATGCTCACACTTGTATACCGCCGGTCGCGTTAGGAATGTGGACATCAATCACCCACACACCGTGAGGGAGTCGGAGTTCTCAATCATGACGGTCAAGAAAACATGGGCTCCCCGCTTTCACCCGTACTTTGACCAATCACAATGGCCGGAGTATCATGGAGTTCAACTATGGCCGGATCCGGAGTTGAAGGTTGTTAAACGGGGTAGACGTAAGACAAAGCGTCTTAGAAGCGACATGGACGGATGGGGCCATGGTGGCCGCCGCGAAGCGGGCAACGACCAATTCCAAGAGCCTCGTGAGAGCTCCCGTTGTGGGGAGTGCAAAGGTCATGGACACAACAAAAGAAAATGTACGAAACCAAGGAAAAGGTCCAAGAAAAATGATGCAAGCACAAGCCAACAAAGAGCTACACAAGGGAGCCAACCAAGTGGTAGCCAACAAGTGCCAAGCCAACCAAGAGGTAGCCAACAAGTGCGAAGGCAACCACGTGGTACCCAACAAGTGCCAAGGCAACCAAGTGGTAGCCAACCTAGTGGTAGCCAACAAGTGCCAAGCCAACCAAGTGGTAGCCAACAAGTGCCAAGGCAACCAAGTGGTAGCCAACAAGTGCCAAGCCAACCAAGTGTTAGCCAAAGAGGATCTAGGCAACAAAGAGGTCGGCAACTAGGACTTACAAGAGGCCGTGGTGGTGGTAGAGCTCGTTGTGGTGGCCTATGCCTTGGTGATGGTCTTGGCCTTGGTGGTGGACTTGGCCGTGGTGACGGACAAGGGCAAGTTCATTATAGAGGAATGTTTGGATACCTCGATGGACCATTTCCGTATGTTCCTCACTAACTATAATGTTTCATATGTTCTTGTTTTTCATATGTTCTTATTTTTCATTTGTTCTTGTTTTACATGTGCTTCTATTTGTTCTTATTGTCTTTACTAACCATTATGTTTCACTCATTGTAGGTATGGCGGCTTCCCAACCCAACAAACCAACAATGAAGGAGGATGGCGAAGATGAGATGGCGGGATGGTGGGAGAAGGCTGCGAAGAAGCTTAGAGAGGAGGATGCAGCCAAGCTAAAGAAGAAGAAGGAAGAGGAGCTTGAGGAGAAGAGGAAGGAAAGAGAGAGAGCGTCAAATGCGATGCGTGCTAGGGAGAAAGCGTTGGTGAGGAAATGTGAGGAGGCACAGAAGAAGCGTCAAAAGGATTTTGAAGAAAGAACCATGAAGCTTTGGGCAATTGTAGCTGAAAAAAAAGAGAGGGAGAATCAGATATTCATGGAGAGGGTGGTTAAGGAGGCTCACCTCATAAGGAAAAGGGAGGAGGAAGAGGAAGAAGAGAGGAAGAAGAAGAAGGGAAAGGGGCCTTGCTCTACGCAATAGAGCTATGTCATCTTCTTCGATTTGGTTGTGAACTACTATGTGTCATGAACTACTATGTCTCCTCCTCGATTTGGTTGTGAACTACTATGTGTCGTGAACTACTATGTCTCCTCCTCGATTTGGTTGTAAGAACTACTATGTGTCGTGAACTACTATGTCTCCTCCTTGATTTGGTTGTAAGAACTACTATGTGTCGTGAAGTACTATGTGTTATGAACTACTATGTGTCGTGAAGTACTTTGTGCATATGTTGTCTTCATAGTTGTTTGCTTGCTATGTATCAATCCTACTTCACATCACCTTACTATGTCTGCATATGCTAAAAAATTCACTAAGTCCAAGTGCAACACCTAGCTCATGGGCGGTGCACTGTACAGTGTGGCGCCTCCAATCAAGGCGCTGCACAAGTCTGTAGCTATCCAGAGAGCAACAGAAGGCAGGGCAAGTTACAGACCTATGTGGCGCCTAGCGTGGAGGCACCACACTGTATAGTGCAACGCCCACGGGGTAGGCGCTGCAATGTACAGTGCGGCGCCTCCAAGCTAGGCGCCACACAAGTCTGTAGCTATCCAGAGAGCAACAGAACGGAGGGCAAGTTATAGACCTGTGTGGCGCCTAGCTGGGAGGCGCCACACTGTATAGTGCAACGCCCAATCGCTAGGCGCTGCACTATACAGTGTGGCGCCTCGAAGCTAAGCGCCACACAGGTCTGTAGCTATCCAGAGAGCAACAGAACGTAGGGCAAGTTACAGACCTGTGTGGCGCCTAGCTGGGAGGCGCCACACTGTATAGTGCAACGCCCACTCGCTAGGCGCTGCACTGTATAGTGTGGCGCCTCCAAGCTAGGCGCCACACAGGTCTGTAGCTATCCAGAGAGCAACAGAACTTAGGGCAAGTTACAGACCTGTGTGGCGCCTAGCGTGGAGGCGCCACACTGTATAGTGCAACGCCCACGATCTAGGTGCTGCACTGTACAGTGTGGCGCCTCCAAGCTAGGCGCCACACAAGTCTGTAGGTATCCACAGAGCAACAGAAGGCTTGCCTCCAGTTTGGGCCAAAAAATTCGCTAAGTGTTTGTGTGACGCCTAGATGGGAGGCGCCACACTGTACAGTGCAACACCCAAGATCTGGGCGCTACATGGTAGAGTGTGGCGCCTCCTAGCTAGGCGCCACACAAACACTTAGTGTTTTTTTGTCATTCAGACTGGGTCATTTTCAGGCACAGTTCAACATTTCGTATAATAAACAGTAAGGATCAAAAAGTGTTCAACAAAGACAGCATTTCCTAAAATGACCATCACAAGAAGTTCAACATTACTAACACAACTCCAAGTTCAACGACATAACAAGTTCCACATTACTAAGAGCTACCACAACTTCAAGTTTAACATAGAGCTACCACAACTTCAAGTTTAACATAGAGCTACCACCACTCCAAGTTAAACGACATAACAAGTTCCACATTACTAAGAGCTACCACCACTCTAAGTTCAAAATTATAAATAGAGGATGATGACTAGTGCCTTCCGCGCTTGCTGGCTCCTCCCCCCCTCTTGATGCTTATCTTCTTCACCTTCCTAGGAAGAGGAACCCGCTCCGGCTCCGGCTCCGGTTCCTCCAAGTCATCCAAATAGTCATCCAAAGCCGCCATCCGCGAGGTGCCGACCGTCCTTTTGCCTCTTTGGGTGAAGTCTTCAGGTGTGTACTTCTTGAATCCCTTCCTAGGCTTTAACTCGTATGCAGACCGAACCTGGTACGTCCCCAAGGTCATATCATCAGCAACCTATGCATCAACAAAAGATATGGAAAGACCGTGTGTGAGGATATAGTTAGCAATGCATCAACAATTGGACATATGCTCATGCCATACCTCTTGGGTGACCACACCCACATCCTCATCCTCCAAAGGATCACCATGGCCCTGGCCCGAAGTGGGATCTGATGGTGTCGCCGACCTAGACCGTTCTGGTGATACATACTCGGGGTCACGACAACCGAAAAGGTTTGATAGCCGCCTTAACTTTTGGCCCTGGCGCTGCAACATGTACAAGTGAATGAGACATGGAACGTAGCAACACATGTTAAGTGCTAGTTTGAAAGAGATGTGAACCTTAATGAATGCTCGAAGTGCACCTTCCCCATCGCTTTTGCCAGCCGGGGTTGTTTCCAGAATAGTCTCGGTCTCATCAGCTGCTTTCTTGATCTGGGCACGCTATGAACAGAAACGGTATCAAAGTGTTAGGCAAGCGAAGATGTGAATAGTGCGAATGGAAAAGCAAAAAGGGTAAATACCACAAAGTTCATCATTGGAGCTGAAGGGATCACTGAGTTGCCTTTCCTGTCTAATGCGTTGTACTGGTGCTGGGCTACCTCATCAAACACGGTGGGTTCTTCCAAAATCTCCTCAGCATACGCCGGCTTGCATACCTCCACACGGGTACTTGCAAGAAACCATGTGAGATAGTTGTTGAACGCGATCGAGCAGTGCTCACGAAGCTGGGCTCGTTTTCCAGCCCTAGCTTGCTCCACACAAAGCGCGAACTGCACAACATACTTCCTGTGATGCTTGGCCCAATCCTTGATCTTCCGCTGCTTTTTCCTATCCAACCTACAAGTTACAAACAGAATATTAGCATCATCGAAACCGCCGAGAAGCTGCTAAGTGCTCAAGGTTAATTATATCTTACGCGTGTAGCAACTTGTCCGTGTCCTCCCACTCCGGCGGGTGTGGCTGGAACAAACCAAACTGGCGGAACACCCGATGTGGCAGGTGAAGCTCAACCGCCCAGTTGCATATCAGTGGGCACCGCATATGCCAGAGATCCCTATCCCTAGTGCACATCGGATTCAGCCTGAACTCTATAGGGTTACCAAAACTCTCTCCTTGTCCATACGGCTCCCATTCCACCTGCAAAATGGGATAGAATGCAAAATAGATATTGAGTTACGATACAAGCATGATAATCACTTATGCAATGTCGATTCACCTGCTCAGGCATGATCGCGTCCAGCTCGCTCTTGTACAACTTGTACATGACCGAGGGATCATCCGTCGTCTCATTTAACACATCCCACTTGTGAGCCCAAGTGGGGAGCCGTAGTGGGTCGTCTTTGTCGTCCCAATCCTCGTACTTCACGGTCTTCGGTCGTCCAACCGGCAAACGCTCCCAGCTCCATATGGAAAGTGCGAGCAGACAACCACCAATACCACCAGATTGCCTACAACAGGCTTCGTCCAACTGCACATAAAAGAGAACATGGTTGAATTAACTGCAAGAGCGCATTGATAATGTATCAATGAAGTGAAAAGGAAACAACTTCATACCTGTCGATACAAGTAAGCCAGTGTCGCCGAACCCCAACTCCATTTGCTATCGAAGACGGTCAACGCCTTCAGCCACATCCATGGAGCATTCTTGCCTGTGCCATCAGCAAACATAGTCCTGGATATCACGTACCACATGTAGACACGAGCATATGTCTTGACCGTGTCCTCATTAGCATCCTCAGGGCAAGTACTAAAGTGCGATGTAATCCACGTGAAAGGAGCACCGGCTGCGACTCTTTCCTTCTTCTTGTCTTCTGCTTCTGGTTCCCCAGGCTTCGGAGGAACCATACCGATAAGGGCATGCATCTGCGCGTGCCACCCATCAGAATCTGTGTTCATACATAAAGGGTTCCCATCGATAGGAAGACCGGTGATCATAGCAATATCCTGGAGCGTCACAGTCATCTCCCCGGTCCGAAGATGGAAAGTGTGTGTCTCCGGCCTCCAATGATCAATAAGCGTGGTGAGTGCTGCAGCATTATTGGGTGGCGTCGACCGGCTGACCAACTGAATGAAAGGGAGAAGTCCTGTCTCCCTTACATACGGTGTGTACCGCTCATCATAGAGCATCCATCTAAGGGTGACCCCGTGAGACCAAAGCTTCAGAGGTGCAAGCTCCTACAAACAAACAAATCATAACATTACATATGGGGCATTTGTGTTTGAAATAAATACGAAATTCATAACACTGGCCACTTTCATTATTACCCGCTGCTCCACCGACATAGCGTACGACCGGTGTTGTTTGTCCCAGTGATCATCGAGAAGCCAAACCATCCTAACAATTTCAACAAAGCATTCTTGTCAACACGATTATCTTTTCAATTCAAAAAAACTAAAGTAGGCCTACTAGATGCAAAATTCAAAGCATATGTATCCAAAGCATTCTTCTCAATGTGAGTATAATTTCAGTACAAATAAACTAAACTAGGCCTACTTCATACAAATAACTTTTCCATAGAAATAACATGTCAATCTATGTATCCAACCATATCTTTTCAATAAAATAAACTAAACTAGGGTTCCACAAATCAAACAAACAAGGGTTGTAATACATGCAAAATTCTAATACATGCAAGATTCAAATCTAATCAAATCAAACAAGGATTCCGCAAATCTTCAAAATACCATATTTTCTATGGATAGAAAGAAGGGGATCGGAGGAGGGTACCTTCTAGAATGGATTGGTGAAGAAATGCAGGAGAGGGGATTGAGAGGGGGAGAGGAGGAAGCCGCCGGCGCGCCTGTTCTGTAACTCCTCCTGGAACGAATGGGTGGGGTGGGGGGAGGGGGAGCGGGTGGCTGGCATCTAAGTCACAGTGCAGCGCCTAAGGTCTAGGCGCTGCACATTACATGTGTGGCGCATAGATCATAGGCGTTGCACTGCTGGGTGCGGGGCCCAGGGCTGCCACGGTGGACTGGAGTGCAACGCCCCAAAGGTAGGCGCTGCACCGTAGGGTGTGACGCCGGCGTGGCGGGCGCTACACAAAAAGGTCAGGGGAGTGAAATAGTTTCACGGGCAGTTCATTCTGTGAATTGATTTCGTCCCGAGGTCAAAATTGTCAAATTTGCCACCCCCAACGGCCGGAGATCACACTGCCGGCAGCACACACAAGCAAGTAGTACAGCTACAGGTACGTCCGTCTCGCGTGCACATCCGCACATGGGTCCCAGCCGGCGGCTCGGTGGCATAATGGGCAGATCACGCAGCCGCGGATCTGGTCGCGGGCGCGGCACGGAATAATTCACGCGAGCCATGGCAGGTAGGGACACGGCCGGAAAGGGATAGCCAGCCAGCGGTCGACCGGCCGCCCCTGCCTGCGATCACGATTCACAAACGCACTGTCAGCAGCCCACTGTCACCTTGTACTGCGACTGAAGACGAAAAAACAGCGCCAGCTGAAGTTGGTGTCGACAATGGCAAAGACTGCTACACGACCAAGGCTGAGGCCCAAGTCTACCAGGCCCAAGAAGATTCCTCAGTGGCTTGCTAGTCCAAACTGGACCCGTTAACTTGGGTGTAATGCTACTTATAGCCGTTGGCTGCTTTCCCTTTTCTTTTGGTGATGGACTAGGCGGCTTCGGCCGATGCTGTACTGATACAGACGTGTGGGTGGTTGGGTGGAATACGTCTGCAAGTCAAATCCCTAGCTCGAATTCCCCAATTTCGCCATGGCTTATGTGAGTTAGATCTGAGATCCTCACAGTTGGTAATCAGAGCCTTTCGTCCTGGATCTTCCACTGCATCGCCACTACACCAGATTCGGTGACCGTCAACGGCGCCAGGCCATGGAGGACCTTAGCGACGAGAGCCGTGCCGTGTTCGATCTACTTCGCCACGAGATGTCCGTCGACCTGGACCAGAAGTTCAAGACGCAAGGCGAATCTCTCCTCAAGTCCATGAACAAGATGTCAGATGCCAACAATTCAACGCTCGACAACCTTGATGCCATCCGTGATGAGATCACGCTCGACCTCGAGCAGGTGAGAGCGGACGTCAACAAGCTCGAGTCCGCAGATCCGGGGCTCAAACTGGACGGGAGTTCGTCGTCACGCAACGGCGGCCAGGCTCGTGGCAGCGCCGCCGGCGATGGCCTGGGCATCGAAGGCGACCACCGTGGCAAGGCGCATAACATCTATGTACCTCCTCCGGCAAGTGGTGCGCGAGATCTGAATCCTTCGCCCAAAATTTTTTCACCTCGCGAATTCTCTGTTTCGGATGCTGCTGAGTCATCCCCATTTTCTATGCATATGGAAATGCCTCAATTCGACGGCACCAATCCACGGCTCTGGCAAAATCGTTGTGAAGATCAGTTCAAGTTATGGAGCGTCCCTGCCCACAGATGGATTTCCTTGGCCACAGCTCAATTTGAAGGAGCTGCGGCGCGATGGCTGGAATCTGTTCAACGCCGCATGCCTAACTCCAATTGGACTGAATTCTGTACTGCACTTCAAGGCAGATTTGGCCGTAATCAACACCAAACTCTCCTGCGCAAGCTATTTCACATTGCCCAAACTAGCACCGTGGAGGATTATGTGGATCGTTTCGCGGAGTTGTATGATCAGTTAACAGCCTATGAGGATTCACCAAATGCTCTGCATTACACCACCAGATTCCTTGATGGTCTGAAGCCTGGTGTTCGGATTGCTGTGGCACTTCAGAAACCCAAGGATTTGGATGCAGCCTATGAACTTGCTCTGTTGCATGAGGAGCTGGGAGAGGGAATTACACCAATCAATAATTACTCAACCAAGCGAATGTCGTCAGTTGCCTCTACTGTTACATCTCCCAAAGTCAGAGCTGCCGAGGAACGGAAGGGAACTGAAACTGTCAAACCCCACCATACTGAAGATAAGTGGTCTGCATTGCGTGAGTATAGGAGATCTAAGGGCCTCTGTTTTGTCTGTGGTGAAAAATGGTCCAAGGATCATGTGTGCAAGTCCACTGTGCAGCTGCATTTTGTTCAGGAGATGATCGAACAGTTGCAGGCTAGTTCTCCTGAGGATTCTGAAACTTTTGACAGTGAGCATCCATCATCTACTACGTCTTCAGTGCATTCCAT
The DNA here is from genome assembly GCA_011799875.1 of Thinopyrum elongatum. Classification (NCBI taxonomy): domain Eukaryota; kingdom Viridiplantae; phylum Streptophyta; class Magnoliopsida; order Poales; family Poaceae; genus Thinopyrum; species Thinopyrum elongatum. Next base: position 427,608,632 of record CM022297.1, read on the forward strand.
CAGACTCTCTGCTGCTGCTATGGGAAGAGAACCTGAGGCCCCTGTTCTGCAATTACAAGTTGTCATCCAGGGGCATTCCTTGAACTTTCTTGTGGATTCTGGCAGTACACATTCGTTCCTTGACAGCAAGTTTGTGTCATTGTCAGGTGTTACTCCCATTGCTTCAGTCAATGTTATAGTTTAAGGTGGGACTGTTATTGCTTGCCAGCACAGTATTAATGCTTGCAGTTGGACCAGTAACGGGGTACAGTTCACATCCAACCTCCAACTTCTGCCTCTCAATACTTATGATGGTATACTCGGTTTAGATTGGTTGGCCCAACATAGCCCCATGAAAATTGATTGGGTGGAACAGTGGATGTCCTTCAATCATGATGGAAAGGTGGTTACCTTGCGAGGAATCAATGCAGCTGAATATACCTATGCATGTGTGTCTATCTCAACTATTCAGATTTCAGAGCCTTCTCCAGTTCCTGTGGAAATGCAACAGCTCATCGATGAATTTGCAGATGTGTTTTCAACTCCCACAGAATTCCCTCCCAGGAGGCATTGTGACCATCACATTCCCCTGATTCCAGGGGCAAGGCCTGTTACTTCGAGACCATACAGAATTGTTCCTCAATTGGAGGATGAACTTGAGAGGCAAATCAATGAGTTGCTTAAATCTGGCATGACCAGGGTCAGCAAAAGCCCATTCTCTTCACCTGTGTTACTTGTTAAGAAAAAGGGAGGGGAGTGGAGACTGGTAGTTGATTACAGGATGCTGAATGCAATCACTGTTACTGGAAAGTCCCTAGTTCATGTGATTGATGAACTGTTGGATGAGCTGTCTGGTGCTGCTTGGTTCACTAAACTTGATTTGAGAGCTGGCTACCATCAAATTAGACTGGCCCCTGGTGAAGAATACAAGACTGCATTCTCTACTCACATTGGTCACTATGGGTTCAATGTGTTGGCCTTTGGTATTAGTGGAGATCCTGGCACCTTCCAGGGTTCTCTGAACACTACATTGAAACCTGTCAACAGAAAGAATACACTATGTTTTTTCGATGACATTTTAGTCTTCAGCAAAACTTACAAGGAGCACCTTGCTCATGTTAGAGTAGTGCTAGAACTGCTTAGAGCTGATCAGTAGAAGGTTAAGATGTCCAAGTGTGCCTTTGCTCAGCAACAAATAGACTACTTGGGCCATACCATTAGTGTTGTAGGTGTATCAACTGATTCTTCCAAAATCTCCGCTGTTCAAAATTGGCCTATTCCTACCAATGTCAAGGAGGTGAGAGGATTTCTTGGTCTCAGTGGCTATTGAAGGAAATTTATTCATCATTATGGCATAACCAGCAAACCATTGACTGAGCTCCTCAAGAAGGGAGTGCCATTTGTATGGACTCTAGTTACTGAAGAAGCTTTCTCTATTCTGAAGAAGAAATTGGTTGAGGCTCCTATATTAGCCCTCCCTCAGTTTGATAAGTCTTTTGTTATTGAAACAGGTGCTTGTGACAAGGGGACTGGAGCAGTGTTGATGCAGGAAGGTCATCCCTTGGCTTATGTTAGTAAGGCCCTGGGACCCAAAAACAGAGGATTGTCAGTCTATGAGAAAGAATATATGGCTATTTTGTTAGCAATAGAGCAGTAGAGACCTTATTTGCAGATGCAGCATTTTGTGATCAAAACTGATCAGAAGAGTTTGGTCCATTTGCAGATTCAAAAGTTACATACTGTATGGCAGCAGAAAGCACTTACCAAGTTGATGGGGTTAGATTATCAGATTTTTTATAAAAAAGGGATTAAGAATTCTGCAGCTGATGCTCTGTCCAGGAGACCACCAGATCAACAACTATTCTCTGTTTCCAAGGTACAGCCTGTGTGGATGACTGAAATTATTGACAGCTATAGTGCTGATAAGATAGCTACTGAACTTCTGCAGTAGTTAGCTCTTGACCCAACTGCCAAACCCAATCACCACACTACAAAAAAAAGACACATCCGTGACATTTTGGGCCTAACGAAAAAAAATTCTATCATGCTTATGACACTTCTATGACGATAATTGTGACAAAAGCACGTATCATCATAGATGTGGTGGGCGCCTACTTCTATGACAAAAAATCATGACAGAAAATGGGTTTTTCGTCCTGTGCGGGCCGGGGTGTTGAAGTATAAATGTGTTGCCTAGTCTCTTCCATCAGATCGGTCTTTTGGTTGCATTGGCTAGAGCATGCACTTCTACATGGTATCGGAGCCAAGAGGTCTTGAGTTCAAGACCCGGCTAGCGCAGTTAAATTGCAGCCCACTTTCGGTCCATGTTTAGGCCTGAGGGAGCCACACGTGAGGGGGAGTGTTGAAGTATAAATGTGTTGCCTAGTCTCTTCCATCAGATCGGTCTTTTGGTTGCATTGGCTAGAGCATGCACTTCTACATGGGGACGCACCTGCATGACATTCTTTGGGTCGTCCATGACAGAAAAAATCATGGTAGAAGCGAGGGCGAGGAAAATTTCGGGGAGTTCCTGGTTACGGTGGGTGGTCAGGGCCGAGCGATGCACGTAGGTTTGCGCGTTTCTCTCGTAGACGTACGCGCGCGTGTGCGAGGCGTTGGGCTCTAACTGAACCTGAGCGATTGCACTAGCTACGTTACTGAACCCCGATCGATCCCTTGGCTGTTAACTGAACCCGAGTGATTCCTTCACTACTGCTGCTAACTAAAGCCGATCGAAGCTGCCTCTTGATGAACAGTCCCCAGTGGTGGTTGGATGAACAGTTCCTAGTGGGGGTTGGATGAATAGGATCCCGTGGTAGTAGAGGCCGTTGCCGAGGGATGAATAGGACCCCGATCGAGGAGGTAGGGGTGGATGAACAGTAGCCGATGGAGGGACCCGTGGAGAGCTGGTTGAACAGGACCCCGTGGAGGGATGGTTGAACAGGAGCCTGTGGAGGCTGCATGAACAGGAGCTGGTGGAGGCTGGATGAACAGGACCCCATGGATGAACAATAGCTGGTGGAAGCAGGAGGAAGTCGATGGTGGATGAACAGTAGCAGGTGGAGGCTGGAGGAAGTCGACGGTGGATGAACAGTAGCCCGTGGAGTCCCGTTTTGCAGTACGCCACACCCCTCCCGATGAACAGGACCCCGTTTCGACCGTAGGCGCTCCAACACAAGTTCGTTTCCTCCGTTTTGCGGTACGCCACACCCCTCCTGATCAACAGCACCCCGTTTCGACCGTAGGCACTCGAGCAGAAGGCCGTTTCCATCGTTCTGCGGTACGCCAGACCCCATTTCGGCTGTTCCGTCCAAGCCGGTTGGCTCCCGATGAACACGACGCATTCCGTTGCCTCCCGATGAACACGACGCAGTTTCTCCGTTGCGACCCAGCCGGTTGGCTTCCGATGAACAGGATGCCGTTGCTGCCGTTCATTGCCTCTCCATGTACATGAGCCCTGGCCGTACGTATGCGTGAGTAGGCGTTCGAGACCCCACCCGTATGTACGTACGTGGCCGTATTTTTTGGCATGTGGTTGTACGTACGTGTACACGGTTTAGAAGGGACTCGTCAGGGGCTCTACTACTACATGTGCCGCAGCTTGCTCGGCCACGGTTCATCGTTGCAGAGAGACCGATCGACCAGTATGTACGTACACGTTCGCGACCAAACAGAAAATACTACGTACGCCTCGACCAGGTGGGTCCCAGCTGTCAGGGAGGATAAGGACACACTTCCTTGCGTGTGAAGATATAGCTGGTGGGTCCCAGCTTTCAGGGGGGAGAATCATTTTTTTGCCCGTAATATGGACGCACTTCCTTGCGTGCGAAGATGTAGCTGGTAGGTCCATCTGTCAGCCTCACCGCGTAGAGTCCTCTTTCGATGCCTGTCGTTCGTTGACCACGTTGACCACGCCGCGCGGACAGCACCCAGGCGGTGGACGACGGCGAGGCCTAGGAAGGAAACGACGCGGAGCGAGGGAAGACGAGGCAGGTGGATGCCCACGCGGAGGGGAGTACGAGGGTTCACTAGTTCGGCTGCGGTGTGAGGTTGCCGTCGCCGGAGAATAACAGGAGGTGTTGGTGAGTAGAGGAATGGCCTGGACGGCGATGGGAGTAGGGTGGGCCGGTGAGTTCTGCGTGGCAGCACAGCCGGCCACGGGAGGCGGTAGCAAGCGGTACCGCCGGCGGTGGTTTAGGCGGCTGAAGCAAGAATATCCGAGATTGAAGAAGAAGCACGACATCCGTTGGATGGACATCCAACGGCCACTGCTGCTAGAATCGTGTGTTGACTATAAGTTGACAAAGCCTTGCGTACGCGTCAACCTAGTAGGCCCACAAGTGTGTGGAAGAGAACATATAGCCCATTTGTGATTCGTAAGAATGTACAACCCATTTTTGAATTCTAATGAAATTTATTACAGCCCATTTACAGTTTGTTAAAATTACAACCCATTTTCTAACTAGGACAACGATTAATAATTTCAACCAAACGCTCAAAACAGAATTGAATAAAATTTCCCATATTTTGATGGGATCCGAAATATTTTTGTCCCGAAATTTCAAGTCAGATTAAATATAATTTCAAAATAAATTCGTATAATGTAAAAATCCAACGAAATATTGCGCGCGCAACAAGTAATGAAATTAAAATTTTCAAAATCCAAAAATATTTTTAATTAATTACGTGTTTGGTGCATTTTTTTATAGTTACAGTCCAGTTTTTATAATTACATCCCATTTATTATTTCTTAAAGCCTATTTTCTTGTTATGCCTAATGCATCCCTCTTAGGAAAGATTTGTAGCCCAGCGGGGCGGAGAATAACAAGTTGACCTAGGCTGGGTATTCCTAAAAAAAAGTATAGCTGGGCTAGCCATTTTCAGCTTGAAAAAAATTCATATCTGAGCTGGATATTTGATCGACATAAAATAATAGCCTGGGCTAGACATGCCACAACCCGTCCAGGTGATCTCCTCTGAACAACAACAAAAACATCGCTCAAGAAAACTCTGCTCACACCTCAAAAACACAAATACTACTCGAGCTGCTGGGCCCTAGCTGTCGGCCGCTCCTTGTGCAATTCTCTCATTTATTGACTATATAGGTTGACAATGGTGTGGGACCATGATGTCAGGAAACCAGGAGGAAGCAAAAAAATTTAGAGTTGTATATAATAAGGAGGCACCTGCGTACGTGCGGCTATGGCCCTGGAGGGTCCCCACTATCATCCTCTCCAATTAAAGTCATCTCCTGATTCCTCATGTTCGTTGACCATGTTGACAACACAAGACGACGGCGCCACGTCGAGCGCAACAACTGGAAGGACGGCGGAGAGGGCCTCGCGGGCCCTACGGATGGTCTGATACAGCGCCCACTGCTCATTCAGGAAGCCAGGATCATAGCGCCAAATGTTCGCGACGGCATTGTCATTCACTTGTTCGCTGGCGATTTGTCCTTCCACGAGCCGGTGCTCATTGAGGAGATGGAGGTTGCAGCACAGTTCCTCCTGTGCTGGTAGCTCTTCCGCCATTAGGGCGTCGAAGTGCGGCCGCACTTGCTCTATGGTGAACACGGCATGAACCGGCTTGGGCGGTGGCGCCGTTCCTGGTCGGAAGCCACGTCCATCGTCTGATTGTCGTCGCTAAGCTCGGCGAGCTCGCTGGCAAGCTAGCATGTCCGGCTGCTGGACCGGACCGCTGCCAAGCATGAGTCTAACCGCCTTGGCCCACCCAGACCCCCTCCCTCGCCCGCGTGCACTTTCCTCCCGAAACGTTCAGTGCCGCCCACACCGCTTCCCAGTGCAGGCGATTGCTCCACGTTCAAATGACACAAGTGCAGTCCGCCCGTCCGTCTGCCGCCCGCATTAATGATACGCGGTTTCCGAGGCGGCTACTCCGGCCCCACCCGTCAATCCCTCTGCCGCCCACCATTGCTATATAAACTGCTGCGCCGGCCATAGCCGCAGTCATCCGCCTCCGTTCCCTTTCTCCTGTCCACACCACTCCCACCATGGCTTCATTGCGCTCCAGCGCTCTTCGGGATGGGCGGACGACGGACTAGAAGGAGATGGCAGCCATTGCTGCCGACTGGCTGGCCGGCAGGTAGCCGGAGGACGACGACGTCCGAATGGAGAACGTGGTAGTCGACGATCCAGCGCCAACCCCCTCCTCCGCGCCATCCTTGCTGGTGCATGGCACCATGACCATCGGTGAGGCCCATGCCCAATACATGGACATGGTGAGGCAGAAGCGTGAGGAGCAGTTTCGGGAGGCGCAGGCCAACGCCGCCTACAACCACCATGTCCTCCAGGAGCACCTGCAGGCGGAGGAGCAGATCACCGCGGAGTGGGCGGAGCAGGAGGCGCTGCTCGAGTCATATCGCATGCGGGTTTCAGAGGTTGTGGTCGCCTACAAAGAGGGCGTTGAAGCGGGCGAGGCGCTGTTTGGTGAGACCGACGACAAGGCGGAGGACAATGCCGGCTCCGCCGAGGTCTCGCCCCGCCGGCACCGAGGCGGAGGACTTCACCGGCTTCGGCGAGGCCCTGCTCCGCCGAGGCCCTGCCCCGCCAACAACGAGGCAGAGGACATCGCTGGCTCCGCCGAGGCCCCGCCCTGCCGGCAACGAGGGGGAGGATTTCCCCCGCTACGCCGAGGTGCCGCCCCGCCGGCAACGAGATAGAGGACATCGCTGGCTCTGTCAAGGCCCCGCCCCGCTGCCAACGAGGCCGCGCCACACAAGAAACGAGGAAGAGTAGAACACGGTAGGTCGCCGCCGCTCGGGTCCAAGTAAGGCCACCGCTGCTACCCTCCGGTTGAAGCCAAGCTTGGCGGGTTGAACATTGACAGCCGATTAGCTTCTTGGCGGCGACGTGGAGTCGGAGAGCTGTGCTGGAGAATAAGCTTCTGTTCGGCTCAGTCGGACACGGGAAATGGGCGCCGGAGATCATAGATTAGGTTAATTAATTATACCTCCAGCGCACCCCTTTTTAGTTGAAGAATGTATGAAATGTAATGAAATCCGGCATGTTTATATGAAACTAGCAAGAGGCCCATGCGTTGCACGGAACATCAAGATGCATTTGTATGATTAGTTTATCTTGTGGGAGAAAAGGATGAACGAGGGAAGGCCTAATTTGCAAATGTGGAGAGGGGTGTGGGTATCTTCTTGCAAAATTGCCATAGTTTCCTTCCTATCCATCAGATATAAATCGGACGGCCTATATTGCAGGATGGCAGGCACACCATCATCACCAACTCTGTTTTTTATAAGATTAGTAGACTAGCAAGATGCCCGTGCGTTGCACGGAACAGCAAGATGCATTTGTATGATTAGTTTATCTTGTGAGAGAAAAGGATGAATGAGGGAAGGCCTTATATGCAAATGTGGAGAGGGGTGTGGGTATCTTTTTGCAAAATTGCCATAGTTTCCTTCCTATCCATCAGATTTAGATCGGACGACCTATATTGCAGGATGGCAGGCACACCATCATCACCAACTCTGTTTTTTATAAGAGTAGTAAATAGATATATATATATATATATATATATAGATATAAATATAGATATAGATACGGCCGTGTATGAACGAATTTAGTTCGATTAGTTTGAATTCTTGTATCACTGGCATTGGATGAACATGCAAAACAATACGTACTAGCATTATTCCCAGGATGCACGGTGATCACCTCGTTTGCAGCAGTTTCACACGTACAAAAAGTTTGAGCAGCTTTTTAGCGTGCCTGTACATTGCAATCAAACTCACAGGCCTGGCAATTCATAGAGAACATTCAAAACAATTGATGATTATGCATCTCAGTGATTCAAATGTCAGAGCCAATATTTACTTCACAACTAAAGAATAAAGAAAAATCGATCGATGCTGCTGAAAGCAAAGGGCGTCCCATTCGAAAATATCAAACGCATGTCTTCTTGCTAACATCAATGAGCAAAATTTGACAAGGTTGTCCCATTCCAAAATATCAAATGCGTGTCTTTGCGTACATCAATGAGCAAACTTTGACAAGGTTTTCCCATTCCAAAATATCAAATGCCTACGATTGTGGAATGGGCGGGGTTTGCCATCAGTTCGGACATTGACATGTCACCTCATGCTAAATAAACCAGCTGTTCTTTTTGTGCAGTTCCACTAATATCAACCAACTTCACACTTAGCTTGTATGATTTCGCCTTTATATGTTGCAACGCCTTGAACATATCCGCAACTCCTTTCTTGTAGCTAATTTTGTGGCTGGAGGTGGAAATGAATGATTCGAGAACATTCGATGTATTGTGCATGTTGAAGTATAATGGAGGGCCCAAACCATCAGAACATTTTCTGCAGTTCCCATTGAAATCAAGCTGAGCATCCCTGTTTGCATAAATACAAAAAAAGTGATTAGTATAAAGCAAACTGTACTATGAATTGACAGTTTAAACAGGCAACCTACATGATCCATGTAGGGCACACATTTAAAAAAATGGAACTCACCGGAAAGAATCCTAAAACAACATTGTATTGGCCATCACAACAACAAAGATGGAGATCCGTGAGTCCTTCTGAGCTGAAGTTAGTTTGTTCTTGTGGGCAGTAATGTAACCATCCTTCAACTGCTTCCTTCTGATATGAAGAGGATGATCATATCGTGCAAAGACAAGAGAACAACTAAATGTTGCATCCCTGTTTGCTCGAAAAAAAGGAAAGGAAATAATTAAAACAGCACAGATGAAGCATTTCTCGAGGACAATACCACTTTCTCATGACAGTATCTAAACAGTAGCACAACACCAATAGAGATGACAAAGCTCAATCATATGGATGAAATCCGTGGGCCAGTACCAACCTTTGTCAGGAGGCTTATTGTGTAGAGCATACAGATGAAGCACTTCTCGGGAACCATTCGTTATTATCTACTGTGGTTGCCATGCTTACTATATACTCCTTGATTAGTTTAATGTTTCCAACATCTTCTTGTGCAGTTCCACTTAAATATATGTTATCTTCAAACAAGATCCCTATTTGCACAAGTAGAGATAATTACATATTACATTAAGAATGGCATCAAATCAGTGGCAAAACAATTGCTCATTCCAGCCATAGCAATAAATTAAGATGCAAAACTATATCATTACTTGTGTCATCACAGTTCCAGTGCTGCATTACAGCACCGGGAGTTGATTTTTGTTTTTCTTCTGCTTGTTCTTCCCCTTCATCACTTGGTTCAATAACAGACAAGCTTCACCTTCAATGTAAGATTTGGCATGTCAATTAGGGAGCACAAGTATAGCACTAAACAACGACATTAATATCTGATGACAATAGCAAAATGCAGGCCAACAGTTGTGAAATATCATTATCTTACCTCTATGGGATATTACGGTGCACATACAGATTGGAAGTCTGGTCTCCATTTGTGCAGTTCACTAAAATCAAGCAACATTACCGTATAAGTAGCACAACATATGAAAGCACACTGCACAATCATGAGAAAGAAGGCCAGTACTGACCTCTCACGATGCAGAATTCAAACAACTCACAAGAAGAAGATCTGAAACAAATTTGCCAACACGGATAGGAATTCAGATCTCCTCTTGTGCAGTTCCACTAAGATCAAGCAATCAAGCAACATTGTCGGTGTGACATTTTGGTTGAACTGCACAAAACACTCTTAAAACAAAAGTGTTTTGTGCAGTGCACCGAAAGGTCGCAATAGCAACGAGGTGAAGTAGATAACCCTGTTTACACAGAGGTGCAAAGGAAACAATTACTGGTCAATAACGGTGGATGACATAGAAGCCCACAAAAAGAAGCATCTAACTTATCTAAATGGGAAATAAAGCAAGACAGTAGCATTTCTCAAATAGTGGCATTGATTCATATTAATAGAGAGATTATATTAACAATAAAATTCGTTAAACATGTAATTTTCTTTTAACTGTGGCATTGCTTCAATTTTCCAGCGGAATTATTAGATTAACAACAGCTAAAGAGTTGTATGGGACAGTGGACGCACAAGCACCATGTGCATGTACCGATGTATAAAGGGGTGATGCACAGTCTGTTGCAACAAACAACCAAGGAACATATTTGTGTTGGTCCCATTTTTGTTATCTTTAGACACCTTTCCCTATGTGAGGGTAGCAAATCTAGTCCTACTCAAACTATACAGCCTTGTCCCCCACCCATAGAAATATCAGTTCCTTATAGATGTGTGTACTGCGTTTGTCATTGTTTTCCCTTTTCGACCAACATAGGTGTTGGATAGCCAGTCTGTACTACTTTTCCCCTTCCTTTCCTCTTTGAACCACGTCCTAGATCCATGCTATACAACTTTTCCCACTACTTTCATGTTTGATCCAACACCTAGATTTGAGTGCAGAAGCAAAAAAAATCCATATGCAGCTAGAGCAATGCCTGTGGATTAAGAAAATTATACCTTAAGGTTCTCGGGGTGTGGCTAGGTGGGCGGCCGGAGGCCGATCTGCCCACACTATGTACGGCAGCGAGGAAGAAGGGGTCGGAGGCCCTCCCGCGTCACCGCTGGGTGAAAGAGAACAACTACGCCGGCAGTGGATTCCCTCCCTCGCCGACGGCGACAGTGTTAAGCCTCCTTGCCTTCCCCGATGGATGGGATCCTACCGGCTCTTTGACCAGCAGTGAGGGGAGAGAAAGAGAGGAGAGGCCAACACAGTCTTGTTTAGATCTGGATAGGGTGAGAGTGTGTGTAGAGAGCAACTACAAGCGCTGAGGCTCCAGCGTGTATATATATAGTGGAGAGAGAGTGTGAAGAGAGCAAACCCTAGAAAACAAGCGCTGAGGCTGCAGCGTATATAGTTGGAGTGGTTTTCTTTTTCTCTCCATAAAAATCATTTTAAATTGTGCACTAAACGGAACTCTTTATTTAACGTACTACTAGTGAAGAAAAATACTACTAGTAGGGCAAATCTAATAATACTACGTGAAGAAAATTTAACTCTCCAAGGAGTCAACTCGAAATTAACGCTCCACGCCTCCCGGTCGCACTTACTATCGTTCACGTGTGGTACACGACCCTCCGAAGCAACAACTGAACCACACACGGTCAAAATATCGGAAAGGTGGGCTGCACCATCCTCCAATTTTAAATATTTTGGGCACTTGTATTCGGCCTAAGTCAGTGTGCCACCGTATGTACTAAGAGTTACAGCGGGTGCTAAGAAACTAGGGCGTATTGAGAGTAATTGCCATGCCGTTTATTAGTAGGGTCTCTTGCAAATTGTCAAACTCTACTCTCCTCTTATTTAATGGATGAGGTAAATCTTTTGCCTCCGTTTCGAAAAAAAATGAGAAATTCAATTTTAATTATTTTGTATGTACACTTTGCTCTCTTCAAATAATTTTGGGCACTTGTATTCGGCCTAAGTCAGTGTGCCACCGTATCTCGTACAACTCCCTCCGTCTAGGTGTATAAGTCACGTTAGAAGGTGCAGCGGGACCAAGGTGCAAGCAGATTGGAGGAGAAGGAGAAACTTGACCGGTCCTTCCTCCAATCAAAGCCCTGATTTCTCTCTCTAAACACAACAATTAGTCACAGCAATTAAGAGATGTCGTTTTAGCTACCATGCAGGGCCACGTATTAACTCGCATGCAAGCCGACTTCGATTCCTTGACTAATCAACGCGTAGTTGTGCTCCATGCATTGGGTTTCCGGGGGAGATAATAAGGCAGAGTAAGTAACGCTCGCTAGCAACGAGGCTAGGAGGGGATTGAGATGCAAAGTTAATGGACGACGCCTAAACATTTTGGGAATATTTGATTTTCGTAAGATGGCTTAACACCTAGACGGAGGGAGTACTACCTCAGTCCAAGTTTTTACGCCACGTCATATATTTTTTGTCAAAGTTTGACCAAATTTTTTAACTACTCACTACTTTCCGGTTAATAGGGCATAAATTTGAAATCTCATCAACCAGGGCAGATGATGAATGGAGAAATGTAGTACTCCATCTCGTAGTTTACAAAATTACTCAAACTTTAATCTGCATTAATTACAATATATTCATGGACGACCACTAAATGAGTTGGAATGGTTACATGCACTGGTTGGTTTCTTTTCATCCTTGCATGCATCAATTTAATGCACCTTGGAATGTGAACACATTTATTTTCCAGCACATTTCTTTATTTCATCAACGACATTTTGACACAGGGAAGTACATTCACCAATTCTTTGCTAGGAGAGCAAGACCAAAGAAAACAAGAACCACAATTAGACATTTTAAAAGATATCCAATTTCCATAACTGCTCCCACTAATTGTATTAATATCTTCTCTATGTCTTCATTCTTGATCTGTGGCTTCTCGAGCTTGCACACTTCTTTCTTCTTCGATTCTAAAGAACTGGTCGTTGCTTCACATCTAATATCATCTCTAGTCTCATCTCTAGCCTCTATTCTAGCAAGGAGTGCACGAGCATCTACCAAATTTCGTGCTATCAATAGATTGATGTATTCTTCTTCCCAAAACCAAAACTTGCATCCTTCCTACACAAAAGTTTGAGTATAAGCTGCTGAACATGCGCCGAATAAGGGGCATAGCGGAATCAAAAGAAGTACTACGCACCTTATCTTTTTTGCACTTGATGAACACCCATCTGGGATGTTGTGGCATGGTCGAAACGCGGTGCAGGACCTACCGCGGGCAGCCATCGTACTTTATGAACGGCAACGGTGAACCGACTAGCCGCTGGGCCAGGGCCGAGCCCGGACGGTGGCCGGCCGTGTCTTTGCCGGCGATCCGCCGACGGGATAGATCCGAGCGGCTAGAGGCGGATTCAGTACCTGCACGCGACATGGAGGCATTGCCATTGTTGTGCGACCCGGTACCGGGACACTCCATGGCAAGGAGCAGTCGCAGGCGGCCGGAATGCTCCAAATCCGGCAGCCACGTGCGTCAAATCTCGCGGCCGCAGATATAGCGGCTGACCACCGGCGGAGGGACGAGAGGCACAGATCCGGTCGTCGAGCTGTGGTCGGCTGGGCTATAGTGCGAGGGTCCGACGGACGTGCGTGTACCTCTTCTCTTCTTGTACGTACTCCATTTATGTCACTTCCTGTGGCTTTCCATTCCCACGATATTCCTATTCTATGAACCTGTGTGTGCGTGTGCGTGTGTTAGAGAGAGCGACACATCGACCTACTCCTACAGAGAGATGGTGTGTAGTACACTACGATTTAGCCGCAAGAGTCGATGCATCCTCTCGTTTCCGGGCGTCCGGTCGGGACAGCTGCCACGCCCGCTCCTGACCAGCCTGGCCCACCCAAAGCCACTCCATCGCTCGCGCGCGCTTCCCGCCCGAAACGGTCAGTGCCGCTCCAGAGAATCGGTGCCACATTCATGCCCGGGCAGAGCGGACGCGACCTCTCGCTGGTGCCTGCGTTGAAGGGAGAAGCGGATTCAAGAGTGATGGTTGCTTCGTCCGTCCAACTTACTGCCGGGTCTATGTGATTTGACGGCTCATTGGTCATTATTACTGAGGTGGTACGACCATGCTGAGTCTCAGTTGCACTGTACACTTTACTTTGGTGCATGACACGTACACCGGATGCTGGATGTCCCACGTTTCGGCGAAAGGAGGTAGACCGTCTCCACTCTTTACAATTTTCTCCATTCTTACAGTGGAGGAGTGCGAAAGCAGTGAAAACACGCAAGCTCAGTGATTACATGGCCCACCTCACACTATCACCATATTTTTTGGACACCGTGCGGCACCTAACTCTTTAGTACATAGTAGTACGTACTGTAATTTCTCACCGAGATAAATTTGTACAATGCTATGAAGCTTCCAGCTTCTGTTTCATGTATCTTGCGTCCAAGGTTGCCCCGTTGCAACATTCCATCAAATACAAAGGAGACTAACATGCATGCTATTGCATCTCAATGATTGATAGATCATAGCCAATATGTACTCCCTCCGTTCCAAAATAAGTGTCTCAACTTTATGCAAACTTTAGTACAAAGTTGTACTACTACTAAAGTTGACACTTATTTTGGAACAGAGACAACGAAAGAAAAAAAAATGATCCATGCAGTCCCTAGGCCTTGAACCCTAAACCCTAACCAGGCTTTAATTTGCTGGCGACGTTGAACCTTCCGAAGAAATGAGGTTTGCAACCCTTTGACCGTCGAATCATTTTGTGCAGTTTCACTAAAATCGAGGTGAGCATCCCTGTGGCAAAGAAATTGAAGAAGCGTGATTAGAATAAGACTAGCGGGACTAGTTGATGAGACATAAACTCGTCACAAATACAGTAGAAGCCAGTAGAGGTACGTGCGGGGCAAAGAAGTAGAGAAATATCCACATGTAGCGATGTGGGCAGCTGGGGTAGTGGTGCAAGCCGGCTGTAAAGGAACTTGTACCTGAGGGATGTCGGGATGTAGCTAGCTTAGAGGAGGGCGGCGGGAGGCAGCAACTGCCCACGTCACGGCAGAGAACAAGGGACGAAGGCAACCGCACCGGCTTTGTGAGAGAGAATGGTGGGGACCCCTGATCGGGACGCGCTGACAGTGGGTTTTCACCGTCGGCGACAGCAACCGCATCTACACAAAGCATCCACCCCTTCCCCCGGCGGACGTGATCCGCTCGGATGTTAGAGATGTGGCCACAGTCGTTTTGTGTGAGAGAGGGTAAAGAGAGCAACCCCAGCAAGCAACCGTGTAGGCTCGTCCTGGCTATGTATATAGTGGAGCGGTTTCTTTTTCTCTCCATATGAACCTATTTATATTGCGTACGTGCCACTGAAGAAAAAAAACTTTATTTATAAATGACGCGGCACCGTTCATGCGTGGTTCCCGACCCTCCATTAAGTGAGTAACTACTACTAGACGTGTCAAATTATCACGTGGGCTGCATCATCGTACAGAAATGAGCTCCACCGTGTCACGTGTGTGGTTGGGGAAGACGAAAAAGTGCTACTAGTACTACGTGCGTGGGTGCGTGCACCTCTTCTCTTCGAGCATGGTTATTAAAAGCATAGCCCACTACTCTACCACGCGGTTATTATATGGGCAAAGAGTATAGGCAGTAATAATGACTAATAAGCCGTCAAATCACGAGGCCCACCTTTCTCTATGTTTGACCGAGGAAGTAGCCATCATTTCACTCCTCGTTGAATATCCATCCGCTGCTACCTCCGCAAATAAATAAAAATCTGCTTCTACCTCCGCAGCATGGTTAATAATATACCCATGTCAATCACGATGTAGAAATATCATTCACTGATGCAATAGGGCTGGCTCTAAGGCTGGTGATTTTTTTTACTTTGTCTCTTTCTCTTTTTGTCTCATTTACTCATTTTACATAAGAGCACGTGTAGAGGATGGCTATTCCTTTCGATGAGACTTCTTCATGGGGTTTAAGACTAAGCAGCTCTGAATTATTCCCACTGCCCACCACTCTGAATCGTGCCATCTATGATAGTACTCCCATTACAATAATGAGGTCCACTAGGTCTAGCACGTCCTGTAAGAAGAGACTGTCATGCAAAACATACATTCTTTTTGCCTTCTTCCTCATAGAGTACGTACCACTGGTACGTACTACTAGTACTACCACTACTCGTTCTCCTATAAACCTTGCGCTTGGCATCTCAAAAATATTAACCTTGCGCTTAGCTCTTCGCCTCTTCGGGAAGTCGAGCAATAATGGTACTACAGTATATGGTTCTGGCTATCTGAGACCAAATGAATTGCTGCACGTCCACCACGTGGGCGAGGGTCGAGGGAGAGTGCGTACTACTACGCCCGTTTCAATATGGACTACATACAGAGCAAAATGAGTGAATCTACACTCTAAAATACGTCTATATACATCAGTGTTTGGAGTATGTACTAGTAGTTCATATTGAAATCTGCTAAAAGACATATATTTCAAACAATATGATAATCTCTCTAACCAAGGTAGGGACGAGGAGTGTATATACGTCTAACGGAGGGAGTAGTAAAATTTTCTCCTCGTCCTGTGAGTCACCGCGCGCGTGGGCGAGGGAGCGGGCGTAGGCGTAGTAAGCAAAGCTTATCCTCGTCCTGTGACTTTGCGAGCCACCGCGCCCGTGGGCGGGGGAGAGAGCGTACTAAGCAAGCTTCTCCTCGTTCTGTGAGTTGACAGGACACATCAAAAGTAATACAAAGCATCTCCAGTGTATAGAGCCTTGCCTCTAAGGTAGGCCCCACATGGTTTGCCTCTTTTTTTTAAATAACGTGTCAAGTCACAATTTGTTTGTTCACCCATGGTACACGATCCTCCATCAAGTGGACAACCAGTACATGTGTCAAATTACCATGTGGGCTGCCTTTTCGTACAGAAATGAGCTCCACCGTGTACCCGCGCGGGTGTGGTTGGGAAAGAGACGGGAGTACGTGCACCGTGCGTGCACCTCTTCTCTTCGTGCACGTCCCCCACCTACGTGGGTGTGTGTGAGAGAGATACAAACCTAGAGAGATGGCGTGTGCGTTCATGAGTGTTTTTTGTTATGGGGGGGGGGTGATTTCATGAATGTATCTGTGGGAATATGTGTCGATGATATCTCAAACAAAAATTTGACACATGCAATGTGTGTAAAATAGAGGCCTATCTATATCATATATAGTGGGGGCGATCCACGAGAAGAGAGGGAGGGGTCATAGATATCGATAGAGTCAAAGAGAGGATCAAGTGTGTGGGTGAGAGATCGATGAAGAGAGCCATCGAAATTGTGTGTGTGCACGTCAAAGATATAGGGCGACTGACCTACCGGAACGTCAGAGGGCACATGGCAAGTTTGTGTGTGGCAGCGAGACATGACTAGAGCGCTCGATGTATCGGTGTGTGTGGGGGGGGGGAGGGGGAGGCAGAGACCTAATTAGAGAGGTAGATCGACTCGTATATGTGTTGAGAAGGGGAGACCTAGCTATGTCTTGAGGGAGATCGGTCGACATCCATACATAAGTGAAGGACGGGAAATAGGTTGGGACACAAAGAGAGAGAGAGAGGGAGAGAGAGAGGGAGAGGGGGAGAGAGAGGTAGAGTGCCGGAGGGGTGGTGGAGTTGCTTCTCGGAGATGGTGGGAGAGGCCTACTAGACAAACTGAGGGTACAACTGCAATATTATCAAGAAGAGTGGGGATGTCTTTCTGTGTGTGCGTGTGCGTGATAGATGTGTCGGGAGGCATGCATGGATGATGAAGGGGGACCATGTTTTTGGTAAGCACACCTAACTAGATCAGTAGATCAATTGTTGTGTGTCGGAGGAAGGGAGAGACATAACTAATGAGGTAGATCGATTGGCGTGTGGGGAAAACGAGTTATAAACGACCTAGCTAGCTATATGTATAGCGGGAGATCGGTCGGTGTACATTCATTTGTTAGAGGCAAATAAGGCCCAGAGAGACGGATAGAGAGAGAGAGAGATGGAGCTAGGAGGTGGCGCGAGAGGCCTACTAGCTAAATCGGGGGAGGAGTGTGCGATTGTGAGTTTGATGAAAAGAGGGGTGAGAGTTTACACGTGTGTGGGACCGTATGAGAGATACAAGCATGGACACAGAAAGGAGGAGATGGAAAGCGCATGTGTATGTGGTAGGCAGACATCGCTGGAGAGGTTTATCGATCGGTGTGTGTCGGAAAGGAGTTGTGGAGACTGTGGGAGAACGACCTAAAGAAAAAAAATGAATGTGCGCGATGGGTAGAATGCTGAGGGAGGGGGAGGGCGAGGAGGGCGTGTGCATGCACGAGAGAAAGTTAGTGCTAGCTACAAAGGTTAGAGGATTGTGTGGGTGTAAGAGACTAACAAAGATCATAATTCGATATGAAAGTGGATTCATATATTTGAATAAGAGATCCTAGTGTTATAAACCTATGCATGCATGAATATAGCGGTGATACTCGTGGTGTGGTTTTGGACATGTTATACCATAATGTGATAATGCGTGGCATTTGCAACTCACAGCTAAATATCGAACAATCTAAACCATACTATATATCGAACAATCTCACATTTTATTTGAATTTGTGATAATGTGTGGCGTTTGCAGCTCACAACTAAATATCGAACAATCTAAACCATACTATATATCGAACAATCTCACATTTTATTTGAATTTGTGATAATGTGTGGCATTTGCAACTCACATCTAAATACTTGTAGGCGTAGGGGGCGGGGCACCATACATTATGTGATAAACACATTATACATATGAGACATGGTTTAGATTATGAAGATCTAGCTAGAGCTTGAAATGTACTGTGATTTGAAATCAACATAAAGTGGATTCAAAAAATCGAGTTCGAGTTCATATAGTACACATAGTTCATATCTAACTCGACGGTAATCATGTGGTGTGCTGTGAAGATAATATACAAACGATGGTTTAACTTGACAATAATGATGATTGTAGATCTTATTAAAATAGAGAAACGAATTCAAATGGTTCAACTTGACAAAAATCATGATTGTAGATCTTATTCAAATAGAGAGATGAATTCGAATTTAGTTCATATTGAAGCGGTAGTATATACGTTTGGAATGCACTAAAAAGTTCATTTGAGTAGCATGTTGCATGCATTATACACGTAGCGAAATATTTTAATTGAACATAACATGGATTGAAAGTTTTGAATGGCATTTGTAGTGCGAATTGATTTGGTACAGTACATGGGACTAGACTCTCTTGTGTGGTACGAATTGATTTCTTTTTGTTTTTTCGTCGAGGGAAGTGCGAATTGATTTGGTATGGGTGTGTTTGGATTGTGGCCAAAGTGCACCTTACCAAAATTTTGGTCATGACCCAAAGATTGGTCTTTGTTTGGATGGTTGCCAATTTTTTGGCATGCCAATGAACTCTAGCCAACTCTAGTTCATTTTTCTTGCCAATGTTGGCCAAATCATGGGCAACCAAAACCTCAACCAAAATTTTGGCTAGCCAATGCTTTGGTGGGGCAACCTTGGGCACAAACCAAACACACCCATAGTATACACGTTAGGCTTGTCCGGAAATTTCAACCCGCGCCTTGTTATCCCAAAATTTTAAGATATATCTTTGTCTCGTTGTGCTCCTAAAATTCCCTCCATCTCAACCCATGCCTTGCTATCCCAAAATTACAACGCGTGCGAAAACTCCCACCTCCTGCCAAATCCCGACACACGAAATTCCCGTGATACCCTTGAACCGAAAGAACCACCTAGTTCAAATCGGTGGGGCTACTTTCGTAACTTACCCCACATTTCGGACAAGCGCGTCCCTAAGCCATGGTTCCCCCCTCCCATCCCCTCCGCCCCCATTCGTACACTGAGGCCGCGAAAACCCGCGAAGCCCCACACCCTCCTTCGTCCGCCCACCCAGCCGGAGCCTCTTCCCCGACGACGTCGTGCACAGCAACACCTCGACGTCCCTCATCCACCGCACCGGATGAGGATCCATTGTCGATCTCATCGTCCCATCGGTTCAGCCACACCGTCCTCCACCTCCAAGGAGCTTCCCTGATGTTCCCCTCATCTTTTGCGCCACCTCCATTCCCACACTGCCGTCTTCACCTACACCACCGGAAGAGCAGCATCATCAACGATTCCTCGGATGAAGCTGAGGCCTAATCGGCGCCACCAAAGAGGTTCTACAATAATCGCTGCATTTTCTTCTTGATACGATCTCACGGTGCTGCCGGCGCTTGGTCCCGAGCCGACATGGCGCGGCTCCATCTACGGCGGTGTCGCCGGCCACTTCCTCCACGACGTCGCTCCCTCGGCGGCGACATCCACATCAGTAGGAGCTACTGCTGCTTTGGCTCTCGCCCGCGCTGCTGCTCTGCTCTTGCCCTCAGTCCCCTACCTGGTCTGCTCTTGCTCTTGCTCGCGCTGCTGCTCTCGCTCTTGCTCTTGCTTGCGTTGCTGCTCTACTCTTGCTCGCGCTGCTGCTGCATGAGCAACAGATCCTGCTCTCACTCGAGCCCCTGCAGCTGCTACCTGAGATGCTGCTACATGACCAGCTGCCCCGGCTCTCGCACGCGATGCTGCTCCGGGCGCTCCTGCTGCTGCTACTGCTTTTCTGCTACTAGTGCGTTCAGTTTCGACAGTAAAATTCAGTTTCGACAGCAAAATTCAGTTTTGACAGTAAAATTCAGTTTCGACAGTTAAATTCAGTTTCGACAGTTAAGTTCAGAGATGAGCGGCTGATGTATTTTACATCTAGCACTTTGTGGTTATGTATTTTACATCATCTATTGGAGATGTTATTAGAATTCCACTCAGGTTAACATTGTCTCTCTTGTCCTGCTTCAGCCTCACCGTCGTACAACTCACCGGAGCTGCTCCAACGACGAAACTCTCCATCACAGCGGAGCAGTACCCTCAGCTCCATCTCCAGACGCCTAAGATCTTCTTCCCCTCCTCCGACAGCCACATCAGCTGGAGCATCCTCACTGACCAACCCAATCATGCTGAGATCGACATGGCTTCGCCAAAGAGGTTGTACACTTGTTGCATCGCTTTTTTACTCTACATGTTATATATATTGTCCACTGAGCACACGTAGTAACGTGAAATACGATTAATTTCTCCTACTATATGACAAGCAGTGAGGTACCAGGCAACTTAGCTATCCATGATGGACTCTCTCGAAAGCCATCATTATTTATTTCTGCGCGTTTGAGCTGTGCATGTGTAGATGGGCCTGGGAGTTGAGTTAATAGGGCAGTGGCCTGGGTCCAAAGTAGTACAGGTAGCACAAAAACATTTTTGGAGTGTAGGCTTTTGCCTGTTCAAGCTTGCCTACTAGAATTGCCAGTGGTTGAAAGGAAAAGTGAAGGAAAAATATAGGAATTGGAAAGTCTCCTATGGTACTACTATTAATGCATTTGGTTCAAAGGAATGGAGCAAAGGAAAACTATAGGATTTGTTCCTTTAGTGTCTCTTTCAAAGAAAAACCGTAGGAATTTTAATATCCACTTGGTCCTCCTTTTCAAATTCCTATTCATGAAGAACAAGACTAAGTGATAGTAGCATAATAGCATTATAACTATACATTTTCTTGTGGTTTGACTTAATTTGACCATGCTTCTTTGCATTCCCGTGACCTTCCAATTCCTGTGAACCAAACACCCAGATTGACAGAAATCCTGTGATTTTAAACTCTTTGCACATGCATTCCTATCCTATTACTGTGTATTTTCTATCCCTGCGTTGTTAGAATCCTCCAATTCAAATGAGCCCTTACAGAATTACTTCTCTTACAGATAGTTGTCAAAGAAAACCTTGTGTGGTTTGTCCCGCTCCTGCTGCGTCGCCGTCCACCCCAGCTCAGCTGCTCCAATGATAGAAGGGTCCACCACAGCAGGGATCCGCCCTCCAGACTGTCTTTCACCGCCTCAGATCTTCTTCCCCGCCGTCGGCAGCCACGATAACTGCATTACCATCATCAACTGAGCAGATGACCTCGAGGACTACATGGGTCCGCAAGAGAGGTCGCACTCTTTCGTGTCTGCTTACGTTATGCATCGCTTAATATTACATGCTACTTTATTGTCCTGTTCACCGATTAGACTCTGAGTCAGCTCCAAACTAATGCTCAAACTTGAGTTTTTAAATGGTTGTGGGGTACATATCGGGTCCGCAATCAATAGTATCTGTCTACTATCTGGTTAATCTCTGGTGTCTACTATGAGTTTCATGTTGGGTGGGAAACAAACAATAAAGAAGCCATTATCTGTATTTTTTAACTGAAGCCATTATCTACCTGCTATCATTGGTTTTGGGTCTATCCACAGGTTGCTACCATCACTCTGGATTTCTGCATGCACTCCTTACATAATCTCACTATGTTTTATTCCTATGCATGTTTTTGTACACAATGGAGCTAAACATGTAGAGCAAAAGAGACGAGCCTTGCGTGGCAATAAATTTCATGCATACGTCGCTCCATGGTGGGCGCAAAGGCAACCCCCCCTCCACCCATTTCAGATTGTAATCAAGAGGAAGATAACTGTTCTGAGGGGGATTCAGAAGGAGAAGACCACTCCTATTTACCCCCTGAGGTCTTCGCTCTAACTTGGCATGCTGATGTTGGTCATATCATGCATATGGTGCCTTGCATTGCTTACTTTATACATCAAATATGTCATCTGCTTAGTTTAGACATGCTTTGTGTGAATGCCATCTGTTTAGTTTCTTTATCGTACATGTGAATTATGCAACGCCATCTTGTTTAGCCAGGCATCACATATGTGAATTTTGCAATGCCATCCTGCTTAGCCAGTCACCTTTTATGTGAATTATATCATGCCATCCTTTTTTTCATTACGTATTACATTTGTCAACAATGTTAGTACATTCAACTACTCTTCGTGTGCATCAGCCATTTGACACGGTGATAGAAAATTCTGGAGTGAAAATAAGGTCTTCAAAGCAGACTATGCTATCTGACGAAGCGCATATCTTGCTGGTTACGGATAGCTCATCAGAGGAGCATTCAGAGACAGATGACCAGTCCTATTCCCCCCCCCCCGAGGTGTATGCTCTAACTTGGCAGGGTTATGTTGCTCATATCGTGCGTATGGTGTCTTGCATTGCTATGTCATTTTCTTAGTTTAGACATGCTTTGTGTGAATGCCACCTGTTTAGTGTCTAATTACCATATATGTGAATTATGCAATGCCATCTTGTTGCAAGACATTATATATGTGAATTATGCAATGCTATCTTGTTGGAAGACATTATATATGTGAATTATGCAATGCCATGCTGTTTAGCCAATCATCATTTATGTGAATTATATCATGCTATCCTTTTTTTGTATTACGTATTCCATTTGTCGACAATGTTTGTATATTCAACTACTCTTCCTGTGCATCAGCCATTTGAAGCGGTGATGGAAGTATCTGGAGTGAAAACAAGGACTTCAGAGCAGACAATGCTACATGCTGAAGCAGACATCTTGCTGGTTACAGATAGCTCCTCAGAGGAGGATTCAGAGACAGATGACGAGTCCTATTTCCCCCCTGAGGTCTATGCTCAAACTTGGCAGGGTTATATTACTCATATCATGCATATGTTGTCTTGCATTGCTTAGTTTTTACATCCTATATGCGATTGCCATCTGCTTACTTGCTTAGTATATAAATCATATATTTGAATTATATCATGCCATCATCTTTACATAGACAACATCTATCTGAATTATGGCATGCCAACCCATTTAATAAAGACATCATATAGTTATATCATCTCATCCTATTTAGTGTTTACAGTCATCATATTTTGAATTATGTCATTCTATCCGTGAATTATATCATGCTATCATGTTTCCATAGGCGGCATGTATGTGAATTATGGCATGCCAACCTATTTAATAAACACATTATATAGTTATATCATTTCATCCTGTTTACATAGTCATCATATTTTGAACTATGTCTTTCCATCCTGTTTAGTTAGCCATCATATATGTGAAATTGTGTCATGCTATCCTATTTACTTAGCCATCATATATGTGAAATTGTGTCATGCTATCCTGTTTGGTTAGACAACATAAATGTGAATTATTTCATGCCCTCTTTTATTCCCCACTATCCATTGCACCTGTCTATCATACAATGTATGTACATTCAATTACTTTTCTTGTTTATCAGCCATTTGAATTGGAGAGGATGATGGCAGTATCTAAGGGAGTAACAACACGGTCTTCAGGAAAGATAGTGCTACCAGTCGATGCAGATAGAACCACGGTTGTACTTGCCCAAGAACCAGCCCCACCACACATAACCCAGACTCTCGCAGATTGTACCCCTACCCAGTTGGACAGAGAACCAGCTACACCCCTTCTAACCCCAACCCCAACAGATAGTAACCCAGTTCCAGTTGACACAGCACTGTCTCCACCACAGAGCACCCAAACACGAGCAGTTAGTAAGGCAACTGCAGTGCCCAAAGCACGAGGACCACCACTTCGAACCCCAACTCAATGCTTAAAGTAGAAGAAGAATTGTTCTCAGGTCAGGTTCTGTAGCTATGGTTCATACTACTTTGCTCTTGCATCACTGTATTTACTCATACCAACTATTTTCAAATTTGAAGGATGGAATTGAAACTCCAATGGCGCAACATGTATGTTTTAAACCTGTTTCTTTAACTGGTTTGCTGTTGTAACTTGCTCTATGTTGATTTCAGTTTCAATTGAATAAACAGTTATGTTCTCATGTCATGCACATTACAAGTGTTGTTATTGCTCTGTAGTTTCCCACACTTATATTCTGTCTATGCTGCTTTGTCTTAAACATATATTATTTGAACTGTGTCTCTATCTTGATTTGGCAACAAAAACTAGAATGATATAGACCATACAGTGACCATGGTACATAGATATATGTTTGTTTCATGCTGTTATATTGTCCACTTTACTACTGAACTGATTTACCAAAATGAGTTTCACATACAACATGGTAAACCTATGATGTGTCTGCTTGTTTCTCTTTTAGAATGCGGACAAAATATTGGAGAAGAGTACCCCGTTATGCAATGGTAAAGAAAGTAATGCAGATAAGGTTCAAGATAGTGAGACATCCCTGTTGGTCTCCAACAAAGTTGATAAAAACTATCTTGACGACAGTGAGACAACCCAAAAGTCCTGTCTTGATGTAGTGTTCGAGTTACTGGCCACTACTGCTGGCACAAGCTCTTCGAACTCGCTACCTGAATCAGTTCGTCTTCTTGAGTCTCAACTTCACGTTGAAAGACATCGATCAGATGTGCTGCGAGACAAAGCCGAAGGACTGAGGAAGTCCTTGCAGAATTCAGATGCATACTTTCTGGTGCAACATCAACAGCTGGAGGATTTAAGCGCCAAACAAGAGAAAGTTAATAAGCTTGCTAAGCATCTTGCCAGCATGCTGGGTACCCAGGATATTGTTTCGTGAGCTCTTCTGAAGTGGTTTCAGTTCTGGACTTGTTTTGCTGCGGCGTTTATTTGCACTGGTCGCCAACTTTGACAACTAGTGTATGTGATATGCTGCTTTGTTCCCTATATTTGCACTGGTGGCGAACTTTGATGCTCAGTGGATGTAATATGTGTAATAGCCGTAATAGCCTAGCGTTAGTTGCTTGCTTATTTATTTCCTTATTGTCTTGTTTAGTTGTTTGATTGTACTCACTGCAGTTCTTTTTTCGCGTTTTTCTAGTGGCCACAATAACCTATTTTTTATAACTAGGCCACAATAACCATGGGCAGCATACGGACCGTTGTAACCATGGTCCTGCTACCTGCTGTAGTGACCATGGGCCTCCTACGGGCCGTAGGATCCATGGGCCCTCGACGGGATGTATATTCAATGGGCCTTATACGGGCCGTATTATTCGTGGACCAATAACGGTCCGCAAAATGGGCCGTCAACGGGCTAGAGTGGAAATCATGTGTTTATGGCCTGACCATAACGGGTCGTTAATAGGCCGAAATGTATAACGGGCTTAATTCTATCGACAAGCATCACGGGTCGTTAATGGGCCATATTTGATGACGCTATGAAAATAGCCCAACGGGTTAACAGGCCACAAACGGGCCGACTGTAACCACGGGCTGAATTTGGCCCACAAGAAGAACAGGCCAGTAACAGGCCGTCAGTAACCGAATGCTGGAAATGAGCCCAAGAATAAATGGGCCCTTAGAAGGCCGAAAGGTAACACGGGCTAGAAACGGCCCAATGGAATAATGGGTCGTTAATGGGTGTAAAGCGTTACACTTTTCATTATGGGCCAGTTTCACCACGAGCCTTTAAAGGGCCAAGAGTTACAAAGGGCGTCGTATGGACCGAAAGATGTCATGGGCCATACATGGGCCGGAAGTTACAACGGGCTGGAATCATATTGGACGGCCCAGATAACGCTACTGGGCCCAATTCGGATAGGCCATAACGGGCCGTGAGTTGGCGAGCTATAAATGGGCTATATGCGAACAGGCCGTTAACAGGCTTTCCATGGGCCGGCCCGCTACCTTTTGACCAAGTCAAACGGGCCGGCCTTTTCACCTGAATGAGCCTCTGTTGGGCCGTGCCACGTATCGACGTATCATAGGCGCCTCCCGTCCAATGAGTGGATGGCATCTGTCCCAACGCTGAGCCGACACGTGGTTCCTCTGGCCATTGAGAATTTTACATGTGGAAAATCCCCATTGGTCCGGGCTGTTAACGGGTTATCGGATCCAAACCAGAACCCGATAGCTTAACGGCGACCCGTTACGATGGATGCCACGTGTCGGTTACCCTTGACGAAAGCACTTCCATGACATGCCGTTTATCGTCATGGATGTGGACACTTCCGTGATGATAATTTTGGTAATGTCATGGAACACTTCTACGACAGCACAGGTATGACTATCTTGATTATGTCATAAAATCGTCATGGATGTACATGCATGAAAGAAAACGTGACCTACTGTGACAAACATGTATCATCACGGAAGTGTATTTTTTTTGTAGTGCCAGCTACTCCAAGGAATAATCAGATATAAAGGAGCTATCTGGATAGGTAATAAGCAGGACCTACATAACACAATCTTTGCTGCCTTCCATGACAGTCGAGTGGGTGGCCATTCAGGATTTCCTGTCACCTACCACATGATACATTCCCTCTTTAGGTGGTCAGGATTGAAAAAATTTATCAAGGAAAAGGTCCAATCCTGTCTTATTTGCCAGCAAGCTAAACCAGAAAGAGTTAACTACCC
The DNA here is from genome assembly GCA_011799875.1 of Thinopyrum elongatum. NCBI lineage: Eukaryota > Viridiplantae > Streptophyta > Magnoliopsida > Poales > Poaceae > Thinopyrum > Thinopyrum elongatum. The sequence continues at coordinate 427,635,320 of CM022297.1, forward strand.
AGGGTTGCTATCCCCCCTGCCAGTTCCTAAGAAAGCTTGGGAGCATGTTACTATGGATTTCATCTCTGGTCTCCCTGTTTCAGGCCATTTTGATTGTATATTTCTGGTAATTGACAAGTTCACAAAATATGGTCATTTCATGCCCTTGAAACATCCTTTCACTGCTGCTAAGGTTGCGGAAGTGTTCTTGGATAATGTGTACAAACTACATGGGATGCCAGAATATATTGTCTGACACAGATCCTATCTTCACTAGTACATTTTGGCAGACTTTGGTCAAAAGAACTGGTACACACCTCAATATGAGTACTGCTTATCACCCAGCTACTGATGGGTAGACTGAGAGAGTAAATCAGCAAGTTGAATGTTACCTCAGAAGCTTTATCAGTGCACACCCTCACCAGTGGAGCAGGTGGCTTACAATGTGTGAATTTAGGTACAACACCAATTGGCACTCTGCAGTGGGCAAGACTCCCTTTGAGATTTTGTATGGGCACTCCCCCAGGTACTTTGGCATCTCAGCCAGTGACACTGTAGCTGCTCCTGACATCCAACAGTGCCTCCTAGAAAGACAGACTATTTTGGATTCTGTCACTCAGCACTTGCATAGAGCTCAACAGAGGATGAAAGCTCAAGCAGATAAGCACAAAACTGAACGTGTCTTTGATGTTGGTGACATGGTCTTCCTCAAGCTTCAACCCTATGTCCAATCTTCAGTGGTTCACCGGGCCAATCATAAGCTTTCCTTCAAGTTTTTTGGGTCGTACAAGATTATTGGCAAGATCGGTGAAGTTGCTTACAAACTAGAGTTACCTGCCACCAGCAAGATTCATCCACTCTTCCATGTTTCACAGCTTAAAAAGGTGATTCCTCCTACTTCCACAGTTCTCCCCAAGTTGCCTTCCCAGTTTTCTAGTCAGCAGGTGCCAGTACAAGTTCTTCAGTCTCGGGTCCGTCAGGTTGGACAGAAAATAGTGGCACTGGGTTTGATTTTGTGGAGCGATTCTTCTCCGGATGAAGCTACATGGGAAGACCTGGAGTCCTTATGCCAGCAGTTTGCTCGGGCTGCGGCTTGGGGTCAAGCCACTACTCAATAAGGGGGGATGTCAGCAGCCCACTGTCACCCTCTACTACGACTGAAGATGAAGGAATAGCGCCAACTGAAGTTGGTGTCGACAACGGCAAGAATGCTACAGGACCAAGGCTGAGGCCCAAGTCTACCAGGCGCAAGAAGATTCCCCAGTGGCTTGCTAGCCCAAACTGGGCCCGTTAACTCGGGTGTAATGCTACTTATAGCCGTTGGCTGCTTTCCCTTTTCTTTTGGTGATGGGCTAGGCGGCTTCGGCCGATGCTGTACTGATACAGACGTGTGGTTGGTTGGGTGGAATACGTCTGCAATTCAAATCCCTAGCTCGAATTCCCCAATTTCGCCATGGCTTATGTGAGTTAGATCTGAGATCCTCACACGCACGTACACGTACGAAGTACGATGACTACGTGCCCGCCTCACATCCCGTGGTCGCTGTCCGCATTTCCGCCCGCCGCCGGGCCCGTGCCGCCCCCATGCCGAGAGAGACTTTTGAGGCGCCGGCGTCGCGCGCGCGCGCGGTTTATTCCCTCTGCTCCACCTTCCCGGCCAGGCCAGCCAGTGCGGGCCAGTGGCATGTCGCTGTATGCCCGCCCGCCCGCCGGGTCGCCGTCGCCTTTCCGTCGGCGGCGCTGAGCTCCAGCAGAGTCGCCCGGTCCCTCTCCCCATGCCGTGTGGTGAGGCGCACCGATTGGTCTGATTCGTTTTACTTTCTCTTTCGTTTTCCTACCACAGGCTCCCGCTGCCGCATGACTACGGATTCGCCGGATCGTCTACGCTACGCGTGCAGCTGGAATTTCTCTAGGGTTGGGTTGCATGTTCGTGCTCGTGCGCACCCAGATTCCATTTGGGAGGTCTGGTTGGTCAGCGACACCGTGTGCTCTCAAGGTCAGTTTTATCTTTGTTTAATCGAGCATGATTATCCCGCCGTATGCACATGTCGTGTCAGTCCAGGGGACGAAGAACGATCCAAGAATCACACATGTCAGCGAGCGGTGCCGGTGGTGGTAGTCTCGTGACTTTCGTTGACCGACCGCGGGCACGATACTTCACCGGTCTGCTGTCTCCGCGTAGTAGCGGTGGACAGTGGTAGGTGGGTGGAATCTGCGTCAGTCATCGTGTGGACGTAGCCATGCAGGTGCGGCGCCCAAGCTTTATCGTTGTTTATTACTACACGAGTACGGTTAGTATTACTTGGACGAGGCACGGCCTGATGGCGTATAATTTGTACTAAATGACCCTGGGCCGCCTTATTTTACCCGCTAAACCACCCTCCCCCCCTCCCCGTAAAAAAAACTTTTTTTGTCGCCTGAAACCCCCATTCGCGCCGGACCCCAAGGTGCCACACTTGCTCGCCGCTGCACCGCCCGCACAGGCGCCATTGATCCGACGACAACGACCGGCCGCCAGCGTGGCAGCCGTCAAACGCGCCTAGCCCGAATGGGTCACCCTTTCTGACGCGCGTGTCAATACGTCGTGTAACCACAATCGGAGAAATGCCGATAAATATGGCGTGCACGTGTTAACGGTAGTAACGGGTTTTTGTGTGGCGTGTATCCAGCCACAGGTGAGACGCCTAGGCGGCAGGCGTGTTATGTCGTTATACCGCCCATGCATTTGTCACTTTTGACCGCCCGGTAAAATGAAAATATCACCGCTGCGTTACTTTGATCCTTACGGGCGTCCGTTCTGGGGAAACCCGCTAATGTGAAAGGGCATGGACTGGGGAAAACAAAAGATTTAGATCGATCTTTGCTCTATCAGGCTGGAGGCCTCCATCTTCATCCTTTCCGCCCCTCCTACATCTTCATCCTTTCCGCCCCTCCTCCTGCTTGCCTGCCCCATTCCTTGTACCGGTTTTCATGGGTGCCGACGATATCATGGTGTCAGAGGTGAGGCGCCTGAGAGAGGAGCTCGTGGCCAAGGATGCGCAACACCGGGCCAAGGATGTGGAGCTCCGTCAGCTCCGCGAGGAGAAGAGTGACTTGCACCTCCGTCATGAGCATCAGCTGATGGAGCTTCATCAGCGTCAGGAGTCGAAGACTAAGATGCTTGTGGCGTCGTCGGCGTTGTTGCAGGAAGCGGCAGCTGCGCTGGTGCGCGAGCGCTCCGATTGTGAGGATCTCCAGGGTCGCCTGGACCGCTTGCTGGATCATGTCACCACGCAGGTGGTGAGGCTTCGCGACGCGTACCGTCGTGCGACCGCGACCATGCCGGCCGTCGGGTTAAACCCGTTCGATCACCCCATCGTCTTCTGATACGTCTCCAACGTATCTATAATTTTTTATTGTACCATGCTGTTATATTATCATTCTTGGATGTTTTACAATCATTTTATAGCAACTTTATATCATTTTTTGGGACTAACCTATTGACATAGTGCCCAGTGCGAGTTGCTGTTTTTTGCTTGTTTTTTACTTCGCAGAATATCTGTACCAAACGGAGTCCAAACGCAGCGAAACTTTTTGGAGAGTTTTTTGTGGACCAGAAGCAACATGGGCCAAAGAAGTACCAGAGGGGTGCCCCGAGGGGGGCACAACCCACCTGGGCGCGCCTGGGGGCCCAGGCGCGCCCTGGTGGGTTGTGCCCACCTCGGTGGCCTCCCGCACTGCCTCTTCGCCCTATAAATTCCCAAATATTCCAAAATCCCCGAGGATAACCCTAGATCAGAAGTTTCGCCGCTGCAAGCCTCTGTAGCCACGAAAACCAATCTAGACCCCGTTTCGGCACCCTCCGGAGCGGGAAATCGTCACCGGTGGCCATCTTCATCATCCCGGCGGCCACCATGATGAGGAGGGAGTAGTCCACCCTCGTGGCTGAGGGTTTGTACAAGTAGCTATGTGTTTAATCTCTCTCACTTGTGTTCTTGAGATGTCTCGATCTTGATGTATCACGGGTTTTGTTAATATAGTTGGATCATATGGTGTTTTCCCCTCTCTATCTTGTTGTGATGAATTGAGTTTTCCCTTTGATATTTCGTTTTATCGGATTGAATACTTTTATGGATTTGAGGGCACTTGATATATGTCTTGCATATGAATACCCATGGTGGCAATGGGGGTATTATATTGATTCACTTGATATATGTTTTGGCACTCAACTCGCGGATTCATGAGGTGACATTGGGTAATCTATGCATAGGGGTTGATGCACGTTTTCGTCCTACTTTCTCCGGTAGAAATCTTGGGGCACTCTTTGAGGTTCTTTCTGTTGGATTGAGTATTATGAATCTGAATTTGTTTTGGTGTTATTTTAGTACGAACTCTTGATAGATCGATCGGAAAGAATAACTTGGTGTTATTTTAGTACGAACTCTTGATAGATCGATCGGAAAGAATAACCTTGTGTTATTTTAGTACGAACTCTTGGAAAGATTGATCGAAAAGAATAACTTTGAGATGGTTTCGTACCCCATCTACAATTTCTTCTTATGTTCTCCGCTAGATAGGAACTTTGGAGTGATTCTTCATCACATGTTGAGGGATGGTTATGTGATCCAATTATATTAGCATTGTTGAGAGATTGAAGTAGCGAAAGTACGGACCCTAGGCCTCATTTTCAAGCATTGCAATACCGTTTGTGCTCCGTTTTATCAACTGCTACCTTGCTGTTTTTTATTGTTCTTATTACAAAAATCAATATCTACTATCATTACTACACTTTTATCACCATCTCTTCGCTGAACTAGTGCACCTATACAATTTACCATTGTATTTGGTGTGTTGGGGACACAAGAGACTTTATGTTATTTGGTTGCAGGGTTGTTTGAGAGAGACCATCTTCATCCTACACCTCCCACGGATTGATAAACCTTAGGTCATCCACTTGAGGGAATTTGCTACTGTCCTACAAAACTCTGCGCTTGGAGGCCCAACACGAGTCTACAAGAACAAGTTGTGTAGTAGACATCAAGCTCTTTTCTAGCGCTGTTGCCGGGGAGGTGAGTTCTTAAAGGTCTATCTTTAGATCTTACAATTGAATCTTTTATTTTCTTGTTTTATCACTAGTTTGGTTTATAAAAGAAAACTAACAAAATGGAATTGAGGTGGTCTCATATTGTTCATCTTTATAATGTCTTTCTTGAAAATGATGGAAAGGAAAATTGTGCTCAATTGATAGAAGAAGAATTCAATAAAATGTTTGGCATGATTGATGAGCATGATTGCAACGTTGTTAGTATGAATTCTATAAATATCCAAAATGCTAATGATGATTGCACTAGTCATGAAAAAATGTTTCTTATAAGCATGTCAATTTTTGTGGAGTGGAAAGACTTTGTGAATACATGCCTTATAGGGATGATAGATTTTGTAAGAAGCATAAGCATGATAGAACCAATTTTTTTCTCAAGGTGATAGATAAATTTGCTACAAAATTATGCTCTCTTTATCCTATTACTTGTGAACTTTGCAATAAAGTTGGTCACCTTAATTTCCAATGCATGCTTTTTCATGATCGAATCGTGTCCAAATATTGCAATAACTTGATCACCCTTGAACTTTATAATGAACTTTGTTTATTTTTTGGGTGTGAAGAATTGTCACGTAAAAATGGATGGTTTGAATCATTCATATTCACAGACCATGCTGAAACTAATTTGAAAGAAATCCATATGTTTTACATGGTAAATTGCAACGAAAATGCTTATATTGCCAACTATAGAAAGACGGGAAAAACTAATAGAATATAAAAGGAATACTAATGAAAGGGTAAAGAATTCTACCGTCCCTCCTATTGTCTCTCATGATGAAATAGGTGACGAGAAGGAGCTCCCTATTCAACCAATCTCATCAAAAAGAAGCTCAAAAAAATTATTTAAACCCACACATGATGTGGTGAAGAAGAAGAAAAGAAGAAAGAGTAGAGGTAAAAAGGTATCTCTCCCAAATAATGTTGTTTCTATTATTTTTGTGCCTCATGAAAATGAATCAAAAGTAATTGTGGAAGATGATTGATAACCCACAAGTATAGGGGATCGTTTGTAGCCTTCTTCGATAAATAAGAGTGTCGTACCCAATGAGGAGCTAAAGGCAGAACAAATATTCTCTCAAGTTCTATCGACCACCGATACAACTCTACGCACACTTGACGTTTGCTTTACCTAAAACAAGTATGAAACTATTTTGCAAGAATAAAACTATGAGTACTTTGCGAGAATAAAACTATGAATAAATTGCAAGATAATAAAAGTGGATAGCTTTTGTCAACAAGAAAGTCATTTGTCCCTAGGCAATCGATAACAAGTACTGTAATCATTCTTGCAATTTTACATGACGGAGAGGCATGAGCTAACATACTTTCTCTACTTGGATCATATGCACTTATGATTGGAACTCTAGCAAGCATCCGCAACTACTAAAGATCATTAAGGTCGTGAAACCCAACCATAGCATTAAGTATCAAGTCCTCTTTACTCCCATACGCAACAACCCACTTACTCGGGTTTAAGCTTCTGTCACTCTCGCAACCCACCATAAGCGAATCATGAACATATTGCAACACCCTACAACGGGGCCCCCTCATGTTTGCGCGAGACGGAGGGCACCGTAGGACAGCACCATAAATAAAATATACAATCATACCAACCAAGATCACGATTAACCCATAGGACAAAACGGATCTACTCAAACATCATAGGATAACCAAATATCATTGGGGAATAATATATGGAGTTGAGCACCATGTTTAAGTAGAGATTACAGTGGAGAGAAGGGGTGTTACACCGCTGCATAGAGGGGGAGAGAGTTGGTGTTGACGGTAGCAAGATTGTTGATGTAGATCGCCGTCACGATCCTAGCCCCGGCGGCACTCCGATGCCACCGGGAGAGAGGGGGAGAGAGCCCCCCTCCTTATTCTTCTTCCTTGGCCTCCCCCCTAGATGGGAGGAGAGTTCCCCCTCTGGTCCATGGCCTCCATGGTGGCGGAGGGGCAGGAACCCCTCCGAGATTGGATCTCCCTCTCTGTTCTCTTCTGTTTCGCGTTCCCCAGATCTGGCCCTTCACCGTTTCTTATATTCCCGGAGATCCGTAAATCCGATTGCGCTGAGATTTTAACACAATTTTTTCCATAAAATATCTTTCTTGTGCCAGAAGAAGGGCTCCAACCGAAGTTCGAGGAGGGCACAAGACACCAGGGCGCGCCTGGGGCCTGGGGCCTGGGGCGCGCCCTGGTGGGTTGTGGGCACTGTGGGCCCCCGTTTTCTTTGATTCCACCTTCCGAAAATCACATAAATTCCAAAATAATTCTCCGTAAATTGTTATCGCGTTTGTACTTCATTTGATATGGATTTTCTGTGATACAAAAAACATGCAAAAAACAGGAACTGGCACTGGGCACTGGATCAATAGGTTAGTCCAATAAATCATATAAAAAGTTGCCAAAAGTGTATGAAAGTTGTATAATATTAGCATGAAACAATAAAAATTATAGATACGACGGAGACGTATCAGCATCCCCAAGCTTAATTCCTGCTCGTCCTCGAGTAGGTAAATGATAAAAAAGATAATTTTTGATGTGGAATGCTACCTAGCATAAACTTGATCATATATCTAATCATGGCATGAATATTAAGACATAATTGATTCAAAGCAATAGTCTATAGTTTGACATAAAGACATCAATACTCAGGCATCCCAACAAACAATCCTGTCTTTCAAAATATCAACGCTAAAGAAAGCTATCCCTACAAAATCATATAGTCTTGCCATGCTCTGTCTTCTTAACACAAAGTATTTATCATGCACAACCCCGATGACAAGCCGAGCAATTGGTTCATACTTTTTAACGCGCTTCAGCTTTTTCAACCCTCACGCAATACATGAGCGCAAGCCATGGATATAGCACTACGGGTGGAATAGAGTATAATGATAGGGGTAAATATAGAGAAGACAAAAAGTAAGAAAGTCTCACATCGATGCGGCTAACCAACGGGCTATGGAGATGCCCATCAACCGATATCAATGCGAGGAGTAGGGATTGCCATGCAACGAATGCACTAAGAGCTATAAGTGTATGAAAGCTCAATATGAAAACTAAGTGGGTGTGCATCTAATCCTATAATGAAAAATTCCCACTAGTATATGAAAGTGACAACATAGGAGACTCTCCATATGAAAAACATGGTGCTACTTTGAAGCACAAGTGTGGAACTAGCATGCCCCTTCTCTCTTTGTATTTTTATTTTGTTTTCTTTTTTTCTTTTTCTATTTTTTCCTTTTTTTCCCATTCCTTTTCCTTTTTCTTTTTTTTCTTTTTTTCTCTCTCATTGTCCGGAGTCTCATCCCGACTTGTGGGGGAATCATAGTCTCCATCATTCTTTCCTCACTGGGACATGCTCTAATAATGAATAATGATGATCATCACACTTCTATTTACTTATAACTAAATAAAAATTACAACTCGATACCTATAACAAAATATGACTCTATATGAATGCCTCTGGCAGTGTACCAGGATGTGCAATGATCTAGCGTAACATGTATAAAAAATGATGCACGGTGGCTGAGCCACAACTACTATGTCAGCTATATGATCATGCAAAGCAATATGACAATGAATGCTCAAGTCATCAAAATGGAAGCGGTGGAAGTTGCATGGCAATATATCTCGGAATGGCTGTGGAAAGGCCATAATAGGTAGGTATGGTGGCTGTTTTGACGAAGATATAATAAGGCTTATGTGTGATAGAGCGTATCATATCACGGGGTTTGGATGCACCGGTGAAGTTTGCACCGACTCTCGAGGTGAGAAAGGGCAATGCACGGTACCGTAGAGGCTAGCAAATTGTGGAAAGGTAAGAGTGCGTATAATCTATGGACTCACATTAGTCATAAAGAACTCATATACTTATTGCAAAAGTTTATTAGCCCTCGAAGCAAAGTACTACTATGCATGCCCCTAGGGGGATAGATTGGTAGGAAAAGACCATCGCTCGTCCCCGACCGCCACTCATAAGGAAGACAATCAATAATAAATCATGCTCCAACTTCATAGCATAACGAGAGACTATGCGTGCATGCTTCGGGAATCACAAACCTTAACACCAATATTCTTACTAACCACAATCGTTTACTAGTACCTCCCACATATTCCATCTCTATATCGCAAAACTATTGCAAGGAATCAAACATATCATATTCAGTGATCCATAAGTTTTATGTAGGATTTTATGACTAACCATGCAATTGACCAATTCCTGTTGACTCGCTAAATAGATATAAGTGAAGCATGAGAGTTTAATTCTTTCTACAAAAGACCATGCTCTAACAAATATAAGTGAAGCAAAAGAGCATTCTACAAATAACAGTTTTCTATGTGAAGAGAAACAGGCAATCCAAACTTCAAATGATATAAGTGAAGCACATGAAGCATTCTATAAAGCCATACTCAAAAGATATAAGTGAAGTGCAATGAGCATTCTATAAATCGACCATGGAATGTCTCATACCAGCATGGTGCATAAAATAAAAATGAAAAATAAACACAAAAGACGCTCCAAGATTCACACATATCACACGAACGAAACGAAGATGAAAACATACCGATAGTTGTTGAAGAAAGATGGGATGCCTTCCGGGGCATCCCCAAGCTTAGATGCTTGAGTCTCCTTGAATATTTACTTGGGGTGCCTTGGGCATCCCCAAGCTTGAGTTCTTGCCTCTCCTCCTTCTCCTCATATCGAGACCTCCTCGATCTTTGATCACTTCATCCACACAAAACTCAACAGAAAGCTCGGTAAGATCCGTTAGTATAATAAAGCAAATCACTACTCTAAGTACTGTTGCAAACCAATTCATATTTTGTTTTTGCATTGTAGCTACTGTAATATAACTTTTCCATGGCTTATACCACCGATAGAATCAGTAGTTTCATCAAAACAAGCAAAACAATGCATCAAAAACAGAATCTGTCTTAAACAGGACAGTCTGTAGAAATCTGAACACCTACCATACTTCTGTTACTCCAAAAATTCTGAAAAATTAGGAAAAAATAAAAAAATTTGTATAGAAATACTGTGAAAAAAGTTTCAGAACCTTTCAATGTTTCCGTAAAATATGTAAAATCGCGCACTACAGACAAAGTTTCTGTTTTGCACCGCACATACCAACAAGCAATCTAATCATCCTAAAGGCAAATCTTGGCACATTATTTTTATAATACAATGGATTTGTACAAGGGGATAATTATTTTTGTGAGAATATTCATGAAAAATTCTACATTGTTTCCATGAGCATGAACACAAGTGTTCATGGTCGACCCTCAGTTCTCCAATGCATCACCTTTCAATCGCTTCTCTTTTTGTGAAATTTTAGGTTCCCCTCTATATTTGTTTTTTGTTTTTAAACTTCATAAAATCACTCAACAGAAATAAATGACTCTATAAAAATTCCGGGTTGTCTCCCTGGCAGCGCTTTCTTTAAAGCCATTAAGCTAGGCATAAAGTGCTCAAGTAATGAATCCACCCGGATCCCAAGGTATATCAAAGCCAATTTTAATTAGCAATGATTTGGCATTTAGTAGTGAGCACAAAGCAACGTATATCATGCAATGACGAAGTCTAACTCGCTTCCTATGCATCGGCATGTCATAAAAGAACAATTCATGCACATCAAGTAAAGGCCAATACATAGCATAAGCAGTTTCTTGCAATTTTATCGTGTTGGAAATATAGAGAGGTGAAGATATAGTTCCTCTCTCATAATAATTGCAAGTAGGAGCAGCAAGCACATGCATATTATAATCATCAAAATCATCATGTGTAGTGGTAGAACGCAACCCATCAATATAATCCTTAATAAGAGCAAACTTCTCCAATATAGTGTAGTTTGGAGAATTCAAAAAGATAATAGGACTATCATGTGTGGGTGCAATAGCAACAATTTCATTTTTAACATAAGGGACAATAGCAAGTTCATCTCCATAAGCATAATTCATATTGGCATCAAGGCCACAAGCATAGCAATCATCAAGTTCATCAAAAAGGGATATTTCAAATGAATCAACAGGATCATAGCAATTATCATAGCATTCATCCTTCGGTAAGAACGAAGGGACATTAAACAATGTATGAGTTGAAGAGTTACTCTCATTAGAAGGTGGGCATGGGTGATCAATCCGCTCTTCCTCCGCTTGTTCTTCGCTCTCCTCATCATCTTTTTCATCCAATGAGCTCATAGTTTCATCATTTTCTTCTTCCATAGATTCCTGCAAGATGTTAGTCTCTTCTTGGACAGCGGAGACTTTCTTAATAAATACATCAATATCGTAATTGTATTTATAATTATCATAGCAATATTTAAGGATAGCAAAATTTTCAGGTCTATAAACTGAATCATCAGAATCTTCAAACTTTTCAAACAAAGATTCAATTTCATAAGCACCCTTAAAAGCAACAAATTCTTCTATTCGTTCCACATCATAATAATCATATATACCAATTAGCATAAGAAGCTAAGGTTTCATTATCATTAAATTCACATGAAAAGGGAAGGTGTGGAGCCTTCATCCTAGAGCAACAAGTATAATCATATCTCAAGCACAGCTCCCGAGCATACCAATGCAATATATGAATTTGATCCCATAACAATTTCCCTTTATGAGTCAAGCGATAATCCCTAAAGTATTCACGTTGATCCAACATTACTCCCATTACATAGTTGAATGGGGTTTTCTCAGGATTATCAAAGTAGTGCATAATATCTTTCACATAATGAGAATCGAGGGTTTTAGGAGGTTCCCTATCTCCATGAGTAGCAAGTACCACTAATTTTTTTGGTGTTTTGTGTTCCATATCCATAACTAAAGATAGAGAACAACTTAGAATAGAAAAAAATAAAAACTACTTAGTGATAGAGCAAACAAGCACACACGAGAATATTCACCCCACGCTATTGCTCCCCGGCAACGGCGCCAGAAAAAGGTCTTGATAACCCACAAGTATAGGGGATCATTTGTAGCCTTCTTCGATAAATAAGTGTGTCGAACCCAACGAGGAGCTAAAGGCAGAACAAATATTCCCTCAAGTTCTATCGACCACCGATACAACTCTACGCACACTTGACGTTTGCTTTACCTAAAACAAGTATGAAACTATTTTGCAAGAATAAAACTACGAATAAATTGCAAGATAATAAAAGTGGATAGCTTTTGTCAACAACAAAGTCATTTGTCCCTAGGCAATCGATAACAAGTACCGGTAATCATTCTTGCAATTTTACATGATGGAGAGGCATGAGCTAACATACTTTCTCTACTTGGATCATATGCACTTATGATTGGAACTCTAGCAAGCATCCGCAACTACTAAAGATCATTAAGGTCGTGAAACCCAACCATAGCATTAAGTATCAAGTCCTCTTTACTCCCATACGCAACAACCCACTTACTCGGGTTTAAGCTTCTGTCACTCTCGCAACCCACCATAAGCGAATCATGAACATATTGCAACACCCTACAGCGGGGGACCCTCACGTTTGCGCGAGACAGAGGGCACCATAGGACAGCACCATAAATAAAATATACAATCATACCAACCAAGATCACGATTAACCCATAGGACAAAACGGATCTACTCAAACATCATAGGATAACCAAATATCATTGGGGAATAATATATGGAGTTGAGCACCATGTTTAAGTAGAGATTACAGCGGAGATAAGGAGTGTTACACCGCTGCATAGAGGGGGAGAGAGTTGGTGTTGACGGTAGCAAGATTGTTGATGTAGATCGCCGTCACGATCCTAGCCCCGGTGGCACTCCGGCGCCACCGGGAGAGAGGGGGAGAGAGCCCCCCTCCTTCTTCTTCTTCCTTGGCCTCCCCCTAGATGGGAGGAGAGTTCCCCCTCTGGTCCATGGCCTCCATGGCGGCGGAGGGGCAGGAGCCCCTCCGAGATTGGATCTCCCTCTCTGTTCTCTTCTGTTTCGCGTTCCCCAGATCTGGCCCTTCACTGTTTCTTATATTCCCGGAGATCCGTAACTCCGATTGCGCTGAGATTTTAACACGATTTTTTTCCATAAAATATCTTTCTTGTGCCAGAAGAATGGCTCCAACCGACGTTCGAGGAGGGCACAAGACACCAGGGTGCGCCTGGGGCCTAGGGTGCGCCCTGGTGGGTTGTGGGCACCATGGGCCCCCGTTTGCATTGATTCCACCTCCCAAAAATCACATAAATTCCAAAATAATTCTCCGTAAATTTTTATCGCGTTTGGACTTCGTTTGATATGGATTTTCTACGATACAAAAAACAAGCAAAAAACAGGAACTGGCACTGGGCACTGGGCACTGGATCAATAGGTTAGTCCAATAAATCATATAAAAAGTTGCCAAAAGTGTATGAAAGTTGTATAATATTAGCATGAAACAATCAAAAATTATAGATACGACGGAGACGTATCAATGATGCACTTGATGATGATATTGCTTCTCTGTCTTATGGCACAACGTCCGAAAGAACTATTGATGATGATTTTGTTATGCCTATTGCTTATTGTGATGATTATGATTGGGAAGATAATGATACTTCTTATAATCTTGAAAATATTTTTGGCACCAACTTGGGAAATTATGATGATAATAATTGTTATACTATTGGTGCTATTCATACTATTAATGATGAGAGCGATTATGCTTATGATATGCCAAGCCACAAGCTTGGGGATGCTATGTTTGATGAGAATGACATGTTTGAGAATTTATTTGCTGCAATTAATGTTTGTCCCAAGCTTGGGGATGTTATGCTTAATGAATATAATCTTTTTAGTCCTCCTAATTGAATAATCAAATTTGTTATGATGATTGCATGCCTCCTATTTATGATGATTGCAATATTTATGAAGGTTGGTTCGGAAGAGTGTCAACTTTAGATAATTATTATCCCACTATTTTGGAGGGTGTTGAATTTTATTATAATGATAAAAGTGGATTTGGAGAGGTCATGACTTTATTTAGTAATGATTCCACTATTTCGGAAGAGGTTCCAATTGACTATGATGAGAACAAAGTTGCTACTTATGATGATTATTGTGATGATACCTAAGTTATAAAAAGTAGTGATAATTATTGTCATAATTTTAAATATTCTTTTACTGAACATTACTTTTTTAATGTGGAAACAATTTATAGTATTCGAGTTTCATGTGATACTCCCACTATTATGAATGAGAATAAAATTACTTATGTGGAGAGTAATAAAAATACTATGCTTGTGGATCATGAAAGAAATGCTTTGTGTGATAGTTATATTGATGAATCCATTCATGATGCTACTGAAAATTATTATGAGAGAGGAACTTGTGATTCATGATGCTCTCTTTATGTTTCAATTCTTATCTTTTATGTGAGCATCATTGAAATCATCATGCCTAGCTAGAAAGGCATTAAAGAAAAGTGCTTGTTGGGAGACAACCCAACATTTACCCCTACTGTTTTTATGTGTTCACATGATTAGGCTACTGTAGTAATCATGTTTTATAGCTTTTATTTCAATAAAGTGCCAAGTAAAGCCTTTGGGATAGGGTGGATGATAGTTGACTTGATTCTGTGCAAAAACAGATACTTTTGCGTCCAGTGCAGAAATTCCTGTATTTTACTGGGACGTGGAAAAATTCTGAATTTTTTAAAGTTGATGGGTATACACATATTCCACGTTCTACTAATTTCTCATAATTTTTAAAGTTACATAAGTATGAAATTAATTCAGATCTTTATGTACTGTTCTGTTTTTGACAGATTCTGTTTTCAATGCATAGTTTGCTTGTTTTGTAGTTTCTATGGCTTATATTGATCAATATAAGTTGTAGAATTGTAGGGTACAGTAGGAATTGTGTGAGAACAATTATGAATCTTATCTTGACAGTACCAAAGTGAATGATTTGCTCTTTATCATACTAACCGATCTCACGAAGTTCCGTTAAGTTTTGTGTGATCGAAGTTTTCGAGTTTTGAGTGAGATATCGATATGAGGAGAATAAGGAGTGACAAGACCCTAAGCTTGGGGATTCCCAAGTCAACCCAAGGTAATATTCAAGGAATATACAAGCAACTAAGCTTGGGGATTCCCTGGAAGTCATCCCCTCTTTCGTCTCCAACATTATCGGTAAACTCACTTGGAGCTATATTTTCATTCGTCACATGATATGAGTTTTGCTTGGAGAGTCATTTTATTTTAGTTGGATTTGCTTGATGTTATTTAGATAATGTTTTGCATCTTTTGTTTCAATAAAAGTGGCAAGGATAGCCTTCACCATGCTTATTTTGCAAGTATTTGAGTTGCTGTTTCAAAACAGAAAGTTTATCGCTGTTGCAAAAATTCGCGAGAAAAGTCAGAATGTGATAAATGTTGAAATGTTTTGCATAGAAAGATATATTAAATTTTCTAAAGTGTGGTAATTTTTCAGAATTTTTGGAGTTAGGGAAGTATGATGCATATTTCACTCTTTACAGACTGTTCTGTTTAGACAGATTGCTGTTATGTTTGCATTGTTTGCATATGTTTGCTTATTTAATGATTCTATTTGAGGATAGGAATATTAAATATGTAGAGGCATTTAGTATGAAATGTTAAATTATAATTTTAGTGATTTGCTACAGTAGAGAATGATAAGGTTTTGCATTGATTTATACTAACGTATCTCACGAGTTCTTGTTGAGTTTTGTGTGGATGAAGTTTTTAAGATTTAGCGAAACCGTGATATAAAAGGAATTAAGGAGACACAAGAACTTAAGCTTGGGGATGTCCAAGGCATCCCAAGTTAATATTCCGAGAAGCCTCAAGCATCTAAGCTTGGGGATGCCCCCGGTAGGCATCCCACCTTTCTTCATCAACAACTATTGGTTAGCCTCGGTTTAGCCTAAGTTTTTCCTTCTTCACATGATGTGTGCTATTCTTAGAATTTCATTTCATTTTGTTTTGCTTGCTGTTTTAATAAAAAACTTAGATCTGAATCTTTTAAATAAGAGAGTCCTTACATAGCTACCTATTTACTTAACTACTCATTTGATCTTCACTTATATCTTTTTGGAGTAGTTTGTCATTTACTCTCATGCTTCACTTAGATTATTTTGAGAGTTGAAAATTTTGAAGAAATAATTATGCTCTCGTGCTTCACTTAAATTTATTTGAGAGCTTGTTAGTAGCAATGGTAATATATAAATTTAGTCCCAAAGTGATGGATATTCAAGAGGGATATAATAAAAACTTTCATGAAGATCATTGGATATGATAAGTTTGATTCCTTGCAATAGTTTTGCGATATGGAGATAATAATATGTGAGTCATGTTGGTGAGTAATTATGCTTTAGTAAGAATATTTGTGTTAAGGTTTGTGATTCCCTATGCAAGCACGAAAGTCAATAGTTATGCAATGAAATTACATCCTACTTGTGGTGCATTATTCGGTGTTAGTTATGCTTAGTGCTCCTTTATGAGAATTTTTGTTTCTTGGTTGGTTGCTTCTCAATCTATTTGCTTGCCTCCATTTGTACAAAGTGGGAATACTACTTGTGCATCCAAATTCCTTAAACCCAATTTTGCCATATGAGTCCACCATACCTACCTATATGCGGTATTTCCGTGCTGTTCTAAGCAAATTTGTATGTGCCATCTCTAATTTTCAAAATAATTCCCTTTTTGTGTGCTCGTACCGCTCATGAAACAGTAGGGGTGGCTGATATTTTTCCATGCTAGATGTGTTATTCTCAAGATGAGTGTTTATTCACTTGTCATTGCATGAGAGTGCGGCAAAGGTAATAGGGATGCCCAGTCCCGAAATGAAAAATGAATTTACTTTATGTTGTCAAATAATAAATTCCTTGAAAAGTGTTGGTATGGAAGGCACCCATGGATACGGCTAACCATGGATTGTGAAAGAATGGTGGAAAAAGGAATAAACTTTATTTTCTGTTTGGGAACCGCCTATGATATATCTAGCATGGAAAGTATTGGGAACTAGTCGATCGTTTTCGTTGACAGGAAAAGCATGCCATCCAAAATGTTTCTATCTCTTTTTTTTTGCTTTGAGCTTTAGTACCTCTACAAATCCCTACTTCCCTCTGCGAAGGGCCTATCTATTTACTTTATGCAATTTTTATTTTTATTTGAGTCTCCATCTTCTCTTATAAAGCACCAACTAAGGGGCACTATGATCGTACTTGAGCATTGGATGTAGCTAATATTCGAGTGTATTTCATGAATGGATCAATGATTGAGCATGATGGGCTAGGAATAACTTTCTTTTGTGTTGATATTTTGAAAGACATGGTTGCTTATTGATATGCTTGAGTATTGAAATCTTCATGTAAAAACTAGATTATTGCTTTGAACCATATAAAAGTCCAAATGTCCATGCTACAAAAGAAAAGAAAATGTGACAAACATGATAGGCAGCATTTCACATAAAAAAATCTGTTTTTATCACTTACCTACTCGAGGACGAGTAGGAATTAGTCTTGGGGATGCTGATACGTCTCCAACATATCTATAATTTTTTATTGTTCCATGCTGCTATATTATCATTCTTGAATGTTTTACAATCATTTTATAGCAACTTTATATCATTTTTTGGGACTAACCTATTGACATAGTGCCCAGTGCGGGTTGCTGTTTTTTTGCTTGTTTTTTACTTCGGAGAATATCAGTACCAAACGGAGTCCAAACGCAACGAAACTTTTTGGAGAATTTTTGTGGACTAGAAGCAACAACATGGGCCAAAGAAGTACCAGAGGGGTGCCCCGAGGGGGGCACAACCCACCTGGGCGTGCCTGGGGGCCCAGGCGCCCCCTGGTGGGTTGTGCCCACCTCGGTGGCCTCCCGCACCGCCTCTTCGCCCTATAAATTCCCAAATATTCCGAAATCCCCGAGGATAACCCTAGATCAGAAGTTCCGCCGCTGCAAGCCTCTGTAGCCACGAAAAACTAATCTAGACCCCTTTCCAGCACCCTGCCGGAGGGGGAAATCATCACCGGTGGCCACCATGATGAGGGAGTAGTCCACCCTCGGGGCTGAGGGTTTGTACCAGTAGCTATGTGTTTAATCTCTCTCTCTCTTGTTCTTGAGATGTCTTGATCTTGATGTATCGCGGGTTTTGTTAATATAGTTGGATCATATGGTGTTTTCCCCTCTCTATCTTGTTGTGATGAATTGAGTTTTCCCTTTGAGATTTCGTTTTATCGGATTTAATACTTTTATGGATTTGAGAGCACTTGATATATGTCTTGCATATGAATACCCGTGGTGACAATGGGGTATTATATTGATTCACTTGATATATGTTTTGGCACTCAACTCGCGGATTCCCAAGGTGACATTGGGTAATCTATGCATAGGGGTTGATGCACATTTTCGTCCTACTTTCTCCGGTAGAAATCTTGGGGCACTCTTTGACGTTCTTTGTGTTGGATTGAGTATTATGAATCTGAATTTGTTTTGGTGTTATTTTAGTATGAACTCTTGATAGATCGATCGGAACGAATAACTTGGTGTTATTTTAGTACAAACTCTTGATAGATCGATCGGAAAGAATAACCTTGTGTTATTTTAGTACGAACTCTTAGAAAGATTGATCGGAAAGAATAACTTTGAGGTGGTTTTGTACCCCACCAACAATTTCTTCTTACGTTCTCTGCTAGATAGGAACTTTGGAGAGATTCTTCATCGCACGTTGAGGGATGGTTATGTGATCCTATTATATTAACATTGTTGAGAGATTGCACTAGCGAAAGTACGGACCCTAGGCCTCATTTTCAAGCATTGCAATACCATGTGTGCTCCGTTTTATCAATTGCTACCTTGCTATTTTTTATTGTTCTTATTACAAAAATCAATATCTACTATCATTACTACACTTTTATCACCATCTCTTCGCCGAACTAGTGCACCTATACAATTTACCATTATATTTGGTGTGTTGGGGACACAAGAGACTTTTTATTATTTGGTTGCAGGGTTGTTTGAGAGAGACCATCTTCATCCTACACCTTCCACGGATTGATAAAACTTAGGCATCCACTTGAGGGAAATTTGCTACTGTCCTACAAAACTCTGCGCTTGGAGGCCCAACTCCAGTCTATAAGAACAAGTTGTGTAGTAGACATCAACTTCCACGAGCTCCGGCTTCCTGACCTGGTCTCCTTCTTCAGTTATCTCTCCGAGGAGCTGAACCGTCTCCGTGCGGCAGTGGGTGAGGCGCTGGACAAGGAGGGGGTTCGTGGTGCCATCGCCGTTGGTGGTCGAATCCTATCCGGACTTCATCACCGCAATCCATTCGTTCCATTCGACGCCGTCTTCAACGAGCTAGCTCCCGTGGACCGGGAGCGGGCTCTGCGGGTAGTGGCTCCCTGCCTTACCACCGTCATTCGCCTAGAGAAGCTGAGTAACTTCGGTGGTTTGGTATGATTGCTAATCGGCATCACTTGTTTTGGCATCGTTTAGTTTGTGCCGTCAGAAGGTTCTGAAGAACTGAAGAAGGTTTGGTTTGACTGTTGATTGCCGTGACTTGTTTAAGCATCATTTTGTTCATGTCGTTCGGAGGCTCTGAAGAAGTGAAGAAGTTGCAGAACAAAGTGAATGCTAGTTAGGTATGCTGATTAGGTATACATTCAGCATATAAGTTAGCAATTTATCAATGTTGCTTTTGTTGCTTAGGTATGCTGTGAACTTGGGTTCGTGCCTTTGGTATGCAGTTAACAAGTTATCAATGTTGCTTTTGTTGACTTGCTATTTAGTTACATTTGAACTCTGATACAAAATTATTTAACCCAGACAAATTGACTTAAATTTGAACACCAGCACAGATTGAGTTAAATTCAGAATTGACACGAGGACAAACTCAGTTAACCCCAAAAATTCAGTTAACTTTGAACTCCCAGGACAGCCTGAGATAGATAACTGGAATATTCAGTTGCTGTACAAATTCATTAAACTTTTAACACGAGGACAGATGCAGTAAACTAAGAAATTCAGTAAATTTTAACACCCGGAGTGATTAGTGAACTGAAAATATTGATTTAAATTTCAACAGTTAGACAATTTCAGTCAACTAAAAATGTAGTAAAGTATTAACAACATGTCTCCTTCAGTTAAGTGAAAACTTCAGTAAACTTTTAACACCAGGACAGATAGAGTTAACTGTAAAGAAGGAGTTACAGTTGATCACTATGACAAATTCAGTTAACTGCAGATGTTACTTTTAACATCGAACAATTCAGTTAACCTTTAACAGGATGGCAGATTCAGTAAACCCTTACAACTATAGGGGTGGATGCTCTATTCGATTTTTACAGCCACTTTCATGATGGGTTGATCGGCGAGTAATTCCTGAATCTTTTTCTTCAGTGCCTCCACCAACATCATTTCCTCTTGCTTGTCTTCCGCCATCTTCTTCATTGCGTCCATGGCTTTGTCCTTGTCGACGTGAGCTCGAATGATCTCTTTGATGTTTTCACGATGTTGCTTCAAAGCTGCGATGGATTTATCCATCAGCAGGTTGCGGTCGATGCTGATCTTCTCTTTCTCATCCATCAGTTTGACGATCACGGCGGCTGTATCCTGCAGTAAGGCCTTTTTGTCGTCATCTAGCTTTGCCATTCCGGCGATCTCCTCCTTGAGGAGGTCTCGCTCGATGCAAAGCTTATCCTTCTCATCCATAAGTTTGACGATTAGAGCGGTCGCCTTCTCCTTGCCATCCATAAGTTTGTGGATGAGAGCTGTCGCCTTGTCCAGTGCGTCATTGCTCAGTTCGCCCAGTCGGTGATGTCCTTAGCGGGCCTGTTAGAGGCGTCCGCTGGCCAGTCGGCCCCGGGGCGACTCCGCTTCTCAGAGCCCTCGCGTGCCTGCTTGCCCTCGGAAAGAGTGCGCTTGTTAGAGATCTCGCCTGCCCCTGTGGCAGCCGCGAGGTGTCTATACCTCTCTTTTACTTCCGCAGCCTTGGTCAAAGCTCCTTGGTTGTTTTTCCATCCAAAGCTCCCCCCACGGGCCATGGCAGACCCAAGCACAGAGAAGAATGGCTAGTTCTATTGGATGATGATGAGGATGAATGTGCAGCGATTCCCGAGCACACGGACATAACAATTTAAAGACGGGTCGACGATTCGTCTGCTCCAGCCGCGTATTTTGATTCGGCGTGTATGCCGACGGTAGGACACCAGACCAATTGGCGTTTCCACGGGGACTTGGGAAATGGAAGTGTGCATGCATGCTTTTAAATGTACTTGGGAGTTGTAAACTTTAGGTTGGGAGTTGTAAACTTCTAATGGTCAACACGCGTGGGGTAGTTGCTCCCACATCTGACAAGTACGCGGTTGGCAACCAAAAAAAAACCTTTATAGACGCCTTCTTCCAATGAGTGTAATCAACTTTCGTAGCAGCAGTTTCGTAGAACGGCAGTTAAACAGTCGTGTATGGAGTACAAATGGTTACTACATAAGTTGCAGTGCCAACGTTTTCCTTGCAGGCGGGAATAATAGAACGGCAGTTAAGCAGGCATCTATTGAGTATCAGTAGTTACATAAGTTGCACTAGCAGCGTCTATCTTGTAGGTGCGAATAACTAAAAGTGTGGACGTTATTGTCTCTGAAACAGGCGTCCATGGAGTGCTAATGGTTACATATGAACCTAAGTTGTTATTGTCTCTGAAAAGTTCAGAAATCTCCAGAAGCACTAGTTTGAAGTTGTATTAGTTCATTACAAGCGCCTGTATGTGCTACAGATCTCTTTAAGGAGCCCCTCATCACATGCAATGTGTACGCGCCTAATAGTCAGTCCGACCATACGAACCGGACCGTCCAACTGTTTTAACCGGTTCGTCTCACCTGTCATGCCTATTCTCCTGGCACGACATCAATTCTTTCTGATGGACCAAACCTTTCACATTATGAATGACAGGTGGGACCAATCCTTAAGTTCAACCCTTGGGAGCAGTTGGATCAAGTTAGGAGAATCGAACTTGCATCTTGCCCTTGGTAGTTCTGAATGTTCGAGCGTCCTCCTCTGTTCTTAGTGTTCGAGCATATTCCTCATGGACACTCCACAGATCCATGGAAGAGGCTGGAGAGATGCGCCACCCAGATGCCGAGGTGACGAGGCGTCCTCTGAGGCGCTTGTCGCGGCCGCTGCATCGAGTTCGCTTCCGGCGTCGTCCCGGCGGAGGACCTGACCGCCTCAGCGCCCTCCCCGACGACATGCTCCTCCTGGTCCTTGCGCGGTTAGGGTGCTTCTGCAGCGCCGCGCGCACCGATGTCCTGTTGCGCCGGTGGCGCGGCCTCTGGACCTCCCTCCCGGATCTCATCTTTCGTGACGTCGCGCTCGCCGGCTTGGCCGGTTCGCCTTGGGTGTCGAACGCCCTGTACATCAAGATCTCTCGCAGCAACTGTTGCGACGAAGCTGCCTTATCATCCCTTCTGCACGCCGCGGCCAGGTTCTCGGCGCAGCTGCTCGGATTGAGTTACCAATACGACAGGTACATGGAAGCAGACTTGCCCTGGTTCGAGTGCGCCACGGTGGTACAGATCAGCTCGTACAAGCACATCTGCTTCACATGGTTGCCAGCCGGCGTGTCCCCAGTGGTGGAGGCACTATGCCTTGACGGTTGCAGCATCATGGATGTTGGCACCCTAGTCACCCTCTGCCCGCGCTTGTGCTTGCTGAGGGTGACATCTTCTGCATACGACATCGTGGTCCACTACGGGTCGCTGTGGACGCTCGTTCTCACAAGTGACATGGTATGCTGTAGCATTAACTTCGTGACGCCAATGCTTAAGCATTTGGAAATGGGATTCGAGGCTGACACGGACTTCAGCGTCTCCATCTCGGCGCTAATGCTGGAGATTTTTGACTGGGACTGCTGCTTCACAGACCCAGCTCCTGTGTTCGGTTGTTGGCGTGTGGACAGCATCACGGTCATCATGCCTGAGTACTCTCAAAAGGAATGTACAGGGTCGCAGCTCCGTCCTCCCGTTCATGCCCTCCAGTTGCATATATCGCTCCCTGTACGCGTCTAGTATTTCGTGTTCGTACCCAGTCTGCTAAATTTGTTTTATGCATGGTATCCTACTGAAATGTATTGTTTTGCAGAATTATTTGGATGACGAGTCGGAGCGTGCAGAAGACATGCTATTTGCACAAGAGCTGGAGAAGCTTCTGGTTACCCAATTCTCGCTATTGAACATAAATGTTGCATCGCCTGGGCATGCTTTTGGACCATTTGTGTTGCGTCTCTTTCGGTTGCATCAGATTTGTGCTGTGACAAAAATGCTTGTCGTCGTCATTCCAGTTTGGCAGGAGGTAACTCTCCCCCTGGCTTCTATCCTGCATCCATGCTACATGTTCTTTCATTTTTTTTCTTGTGTTCACAGGGATAGACATTGCAGTACATGCTCTTTTCTCTTGTTCAAGGAGGCAAAAATAGTAGTAATAGCCACATGTTAAATACTACTCTGGATCATAAATAAAATGCATGTTAATACTCTTCATCTGCTTCAGAGGATAGCATGCCCAAGAAATTGCCGTTGTGAGGAGCCAAAGAATTGGAGAAGCCAAAGTATATCGTTCACCCGTCTTAAAGTAGGGCATGTCAATGGCTTCAGTGGAGAAGATCATGAACATGATTTCCTAAAACTGATATTCAGATATCGCCAAGGCTTAAGTAAGTGTGTGTGCAACTTGTGCCTGAGTTTGCAGGTTCCATTAAGGAATTCTACAAGACTTTCTTGGCAAATCCTTGTGTGAAGAGTTCTGTTTATGACAGCAAAGGCGCACTAGTTCGGGAACTATCTGATTAGCATGCTTAATGATGCAAGATGATTGTTCCGTGTGAGGGGGATGCAACTACTGTATTTATTATCCTTACCTGCTACTGTTGTTAAGTTAGGGGATGCAACTCTGTAATCCTTATCCTTATATGGTATTGCCAGAATTATTACCTATAAAGGCTGTGACTTGCATGGTTGTTGCTGCTTCTTTCATTAGTTTACAACAGAGTGTTCTTAATTGGATAAATGCCACTTGAATTCTGGTGATTCCGACTAATGCCACTGCAATTTCCAAACTTTCAAAAATGCCAGCAGTTTGTGCATCCATAGTTGTATATGATGGCTCTAAGAACTGCAAGGTACTGCCTCCGCGACTTAATATAAGATCGTCTTACATTTAGTTACACATGTAATAAGTAACAATATCTCCCCGTACAGACATCAATATAGAGCATGTTCAGACTGATCCAACATATTTTTAGGTGTTCAGGCTGGAAGTTTGGGAGGCGTCATATTTTGGTGACCTAGTTTGGGCTTCATAGTTCCAGTCCAAGCAGTTTCTCACAGATGGCACTATCCACAGTGGAGGGCATCGGGAATATGATTCGCAACTGCTTAGTTCCATACCCAGCCGAGTAATGGAACAAAATTTGTTAGCATCCTCATTCCCTCTCACCTGGAATCAACCTTTCCTATACCGAAGAAGTTTGTTGAGCGCCTGAGCTGTGGTAAGCTGGGGCACCGTACCATTAACCTTCGTGTTGGCAGAAGTTGCTCCTGGTCAGTCAAGCTGAGAACTTCAGGTAGAAACATGTTCCTCAGCGAGGGATGGATTCGTTTTGTGAAGGACACAAAGGTCTCGGTCGGCTACATTCTTCATTTCGATGTTGTGTGGCCTGATTACTGGGAGGTGATGATATTCAACCCATCACTGGTTGAAGCTCCGATGGTGTGTGATCACGAAGATCACAATGTGTAGTTAAGTTTGGTATCTTTCCGATTGTGTCACTCATTTTATTATCATACTTTGCTCAACTATGCACTTATGTGGTTTCATATGGCACTGGCGCTCATTTTGGTATCGTACTTTGCTCAACTCTGCACTTCTGTGGTTTCATATCGCACTATGTTCAATGTTACTTTCCATCGTTAATTTCGGTTATGCACCCTGTTGCATTCCGTATAGTGATCAGGGTTATCGTGTGGTGACATAACACAATAAGAATGTCATCGTATTATTTGCCAATTAACCCGGTACAAACCGAATATCATGGTTAACAAGGAGGACCACGTTATACAGTGGGTGTGCAAAACTTCAGGGACCACATATTATGACACTGGTAGCAGGAAGATCAGCTGCCAGAATTGGGTGAATGAATAGCACGGTCCGTCTATCGCCATGGTAGAGCATGAAAGCAACCTTGTCCCCGCTTGCCCAGCTTGGAGTGAGGGGCATGATTTGGCGCCTCCCATTAATGAGAAGGCTTCCATCTGTACGTGTCGTGGAGTAGGTCGATATGACCTTAATGTTCTTGCCAAGCGCTAGCACCATGTCACCACTCTTGGGCAATTAGGATGGAACGATTATACGGGACAGAGTCTGGTACTACAGAAAAACATGTTAGGTCCGTGCAACAGAACGAAGGTCCGGTCATAGATAAAACATAGTAGTTACTACCATTCACTTGTTCACCATATCTGACTCTCTTAAAGAGTGCAGCAGCGGCACACATTTCCCTTGAGCCGTACCAGTTTGGTGACGAACGACTAGAGACCCAAGACGATCAACGAAACGAACTAGATGGCCCAAGGTTTGCCATGAAACTCCGGTTGTCCCCTCAGTAAACCTCATGGTCCCAATTAAAGTTTGCATCAATTTGCTTACTTGGTAGTAACCTGCGTATGATTTGCGTACGTTTCTAGCAGGTACAGAAGTTAAAGGTGAAGTTAGCGGGTACACCATGATAACAAACTGTCAGTCCAGGAGTACTTACTTGGATGCATGTATGGAATTCTATCTGGGTGAAAGGTCACAGGGATGATAACGCCATGGTCTCCCATGACAGAGCTCTCTAGATCGAGGATCATTTGATCACCTGTGATTAGGGCATAAGTGTTGCAGAACTCATCCCACGGACCATCCTCTCCATCAATATAGCATCGTCCATTCGAGTTCTTCATCCAACATCCCCACAGGAATCCATGTTCAGTTTTCAGCAACATCCGAACTCTAGTACATTGATCTCTCCGAACCCGAAGCTTTCTCAGGAGAGGTGTCCTGCCGTAGCAAGGGATGTACTGCTTGCAACATAAATGGTTAAAAGACGGCATTTCTATTTTTGACTGCATCTAAACTGTGAGCACTATTGCTGTTTTAGATCATGTCGAACACCCTAACAGCACTATTGTAAGGTGTGAACATACCATTCGAAACCTGAATCCCTCCTCTATTGTCCAAATAGTTGGCGCACTGTGAAGGAATTCCGTAATGTTCAGAATACATTAGGTGGATAAACTTGAGGGACGAGCATTACACTAACCCGGTCCGGCATGACAAAACCCTTAGATCTGAGGTTTGCCACGAAGTATCCGGCGAGTGGTTTGTATTGGCAGGTACATGTTGACCCAGCGACGTGGACTGACGCTCCCGATTGATAGCTCCGACGGGTAGGCAGGAACGCCGATGAGAGACAGGACACCGGCAAGGGCTAGGGATTTATGGGATATTTGCTTAGGGCAATACGAGCTAGGGCAGCTAATGTGGGAGATGTAATTTTCCCATCGTGACACCGGCCGCTGGGCCAGGCCCACCTTGCCGTTGTTTCGGACCGGCGGTTTACCACAGGCCGTCACAAGCAGCTTACACCGGTGTGCCCGACGTATGTATCTGTAATCAGTTGCGCCAACCAATTTGGCTTGTTCACAAGACTATAATAGCACCCCTCAGCTCCAACCCCCCACCCCCCCACTTTATTTCAAATCTGTCCATCTCCTCTCCCAAAGCAGCCGCAACAGCATCCAGTTCGTTGCACGATTCACATGGCCATGGTTCTTGGAGGTGATTACCCCCTGCTTTCCTTGCTTTCGGGTCATATTTCTTCGTTACCAACTTGTTAGATATGTCCTAACAGCTTATTTATAGAGCGGCATATGGACTGGGATGAGTTCAATAGGATTCGTGCCCTCGCCAAGAAGAGCAAGGGTAAGTACCCTACTGTTGCTTCAAAAGATGCTCGAGTTCCACCTAGGCTGCCAGTTCCTCTATGCTGCTGCGGCGACCCAACATATATATTCCAGTCGATGCATCCAGATACAACGGGTCGTGCGTACTACTGTTGTGGACATTGGGAGGTCTGTTTTTTGCTCATTTCCTCTAATAGGATGTATGCACGCAAGGTATCCTGTTAACATAGTTCGTATCTACGTTTTAGAGTCAGCTTTGTTTCTACTTTTTCCAATGGATCGATGGCCCAGATGTGTACGATGATTATCTGCTTAGCAGTCGAGCCCGTTTTGCCCTGCGTAAGAAGCCTGCCGACACTTGGACGCGCGCAGTTCGTCCTCCCCCATCGCCGCCGGCTATATGGCATCCGAGCCAGACAACACCGCGGGCGCCAGACGCGGTGTGGTGCGAGCACTGCCAAGAAATAACTCGATGGTGCCCGTTGTACGGTCCAGACACATTGGACCAATCTTGGAAGGTCTTTGAAGAGGAACTCCGCATGGAACAGGAGATCAGAGACAGAGAATTTGAAGCTTTATGGCATCGAAAAATGGAGGCCAGTGAATCTGAGTGGCTCAAGCGGGAACGTGACGCGAAGGCGGCCCAAGAGCGAGAAGATATTGCAAGGCAACAAAGGAATAAGTGCCGTATGGAGGAGAACTACAGTTGGCTAGTCGATTCTTACAAGACATTCTGGCGTTTTTAGTTTTCAGACATATGATGTAGGCCGTCTGTCGTGTACTGAGATGGTACCTTTATCATCTTTGTTATCGTTGTGATGTTGATGTTCTCATGTGGAACGTAATCCCGTATGGAATCATTGTTAGTTCATATCTAAATTCAGACAATACTTGGCGATGCGTCCCCATCCCTGGTCATCGATCGCAAGGTTCCATGTGAGCCCTACGGGTGGTGGAACTGTCAGCCATGGCGAACTGATTTTCACAGGGGGGTGTGTCATCCCTGCGAAGTATACATAATATCATTTAGTACAGAATAGGCAAAAGTTAATTAACGATCGATCTCTTACCATAGATGTTCGCACGCCACACGAAACAACTCCCCTCGTCTGTGAGCGCGTAGATCCTGCCATCGGCGCACAAAGCGTCTTCGTATCTGGCGGGGCACAATTGCGCGGGAGCCAGTCGGCACCATCCTTGTGGGCTGTCCCTGGTAGCCACCGCTATGTCGAAAACAATGATGAGATAGTGGTCGTTGTACCGATGGTACCGTGTTGGTGCATGGCTAATGACCACCTTCTTCAACTCCGTTTCAGTGCAATCGTATCGTATCTTCCTTCGGTCCACACCAGTACGGCCAAAACCAATTGAAGACAGCGGTTCCGCATCGACGGTCACAGCGGTGTACACATTGTGTAATCTGATTTCTATGTTCTCTCCGATGTACGCCATCCAATCTTCTTTCGCGTCAACCCACACGTGCGAGCGGACGGAACAGTGCACAATTGAACGACATGAACGGATTATAGCGACATAGTTACATGGACTAATTATGGACTTCTAACCTCGTCGTCTGAAGCAACCCAAGTGCCCGTGAAAATCGGGTTGTCCAGCGGCATGATACTGCAACGCCGGCCAACCGGGGCCGGTTCGGGCCCTGGGACATGATCGTCCTCGAACAGGCACGGAAGACCAAGGAATAGGCGCAACTGACGTGAATGCTTAACGATAGCCTTGAAAAACCTCGAGCAACCAGCGGCGAGCCTTGTGGCCGTCAAGACGTCAATTGTAGATGCGATCACCTCCAATGCATCTTTGGACATGGCGCCCGCGAGCCATCTGGGCTTGCTGCTGCCTGGTTCATCCATGCCTCCGACTGGTGTTGGCCGGCTGCCGCCTGGGTCATCCATGGCTACGACTGGTGTTGCCCAACAGCCGCCTAGTTCTTCCATGCCTCTAGTGAGTGTTTGGGCATAGAACGAAACCGCAAGGATCGTTCCTCTGGGTTGCAAGTTCTGTGGGAGGTAATAGGCGAAGGAAGTTAATATAATGGGAAGGAATAGATCGTGGGGTTGGTGGGCGATTGGAGCGTAAAACGGAAGTTGAACCAAATTGGAATTGCCGCTTTCAAGATTTTCCGATATAAATGTCGTGAGTAAAGGAGGGGCCAAGGAGAGGTAACGACAATTACATGTGTACCGCGCCAAACCATTTTTCCCCTTTTTGAGGATTACAGCGCCAAACTGGTTGACGTTCAGAATGGACCTCGTTTCCCCCAAAAATTTGAACGTGCGCCACCTTGGAGTACGGCGGATCTGGACTACGATATAAGGCACGGACCATCTCTAAGCGGTGCCTGCGTCACCCTTTCCCCAATCCCCCCACCCCCTACGCCGCCGCCTATCCGCCTGTAAGCTCGGACGCCCACAACCACCCCGTCCCCTACGCCATTGCCGACCGACCCGTCCATGGTCTCAGCTCTCAGCAGCACAAACAACGGCGGAGCAGACAGCTTCGACGTCGATTCCCTGTTCAACATCATGAGTTGTATCTATTCCTTAATTGGAGTGGCCCAGAACATGTCGATCTGTCATTTGCTGAATAAATTGACCAGCCGACTACTGGATGACATGTTTTTGTTGATGATCTGTTAACTCAGGTGCTAGACACCATTCACGACGCGGAATACTGCAGCCACGCCGTCGATGTCAGTGCGCGATGCCATCACCGAGCCTACTGTCGAAGACTAGTCGCTTTCGAAGGAACTGACACCGGCCGGAGATTTTTAGGATGCGCTGTTCTGGTGAGTATGATAACCGGCGCTTTCGTATACTGATGACGTAGCTGATCTGGAAGCAGTAACTCATCCGTCCGTCCGTTCGTGCTAACACTTTGTATGGAAGCTCCAACTGTGGGTTCTTGCAATGGGTTGACCAGGAATGGCTGGAGTGTCTGAAGAAAGCTTTGACAGAGCTTCGGAGGTTGTATGATGAGGAGAGATGCGGAAGAATCAGGGACAGCGTTTCTAGGGCTGAAGAATATTACAAGCTAGAGGGGGTGAAGCTGAAGCTGCAGGCTCAGGTTCATAAGCTGACCATAGATCTTAACAAAGCGAGGGAGGAGAAGATCGGCCTCGAGTTACAGATTCAACAGCTCATCAACGAAAGAGAGGTCTCGAGGTATAAGATTAGGAGGCTCATATGATGCATAATGTACAATACAATCTTGGATTGAAGAACGTTATGTTTGTTACTGTCATGTACCATTAATGTACGCTCTCTTATGTCTTGTAGCCATGTACCATTTGTTGTTGAAAGTAACTAAAGTTCTGCAAATTTGAGATGACAGACACATTCACTCGTGACTCTATTATCATGAATTGCATACAGTTAAATGGTTACATGGTTAGCCACCCAACTGGGGAAAGGGAAGAAATGCAGCACACTCTTCAGGGGAATCCAACAACGGTGTCCGCTCGCATAGGAAGGACCATCGCGCAGCCTTCTTAGGATTCGGAGATGCGGCCTTCAAGGATAGCGCACGTAATGAATTTCATCGGATATGCTATCTCTCTGGCTCTAGCACCCATCCGATTCCTCTCCTCCTCGTTGGCTTCCATCAATATGCATATTTGCAGCATATGCAGTTTGTGATGGTGCGTCCTGAGATACTCCTTCAACTGCACCTCTGTGAGTCCACCATAGCGAAGATCTTTTTCGCCCTGCTGTGCTCCATACCACTGTTCATCCAAGCGAAAAACGCGTCCCTTAGCCGTCTCCCTCGCTCCTTCTCCTCCTCGGAGAACTGGGCCGATGAGTTTGCACCTAATATCTATAGGCACACTATGCGGGCATGATGGTCAGTGTTCTTAATAAAGTGTTGCAATGACCAAGTATTAGGATTTTTTGTGGGTTACTTACAGTCGTACTAGCAGGCTTCGATTTGGGGATTTCGTTGTTTTCGTCGTCTAACTTCAGAACACTCTTAATCCAATCATGAGCTGCAGATGCTTCGTCCATCCGTTGGGGCTCATAAACTATTTTCACTGAGAGGTGGTTCCTATCATCTATATTGGTCTTGAACAAGTCGAGCGCGTGCTCTAGATCTGTGGCCTGCAGAGCTGCTCGAACCATTTCCTAGGACGTAGTTCAAGAGGCACAGTTATGAGTTGTAAACATTGCGAACAAGCATGAAAATATGAAGTGCGCTGGATTTGAAACACTTACAGTAGAAGGAGGCTTGGTAAGTGCATCCATCTGTAGGGTAGTTGGAACATCTGTTGTGCGAGCGAGGTCCCCATGCCCGTGAGATTTCCGCGGACATAGGATGTGCAACCAACGTTCTATGAACCGCGATTCAGTTCCACAGCTCCCCTCCTCATCCATTGACGACCGTGGGGATTAGCACAGATCCACCGTGAACAACGAGAGGTAAGCACTGTAAATGGATAGCGTGGACGGGTGTGGGGAGGGCCGGTAGGGGGTACTCGGCCAAAGGGGCATTTAATAGGACAAGCGAACACAACATTTCGAACGCAATAATCGAGAACATCCACTCCACTGCAGCACGCCAAACGGATTGACGTGATGAAGGCCTATAGCATCCACCTAAACACACCACATGGAGTGGCGTTATACAGGCGAACTATGTTTGCACGCCAAAAGGTGTTATATAGGCGAACATCCACCTAAAAAAACATCGGACTGAGGTCACGAACTATGTTTGCACACCAAAAGGTGTCACGTGACATGGGCCATAGACCAAGACACTCCAAGGGACCAACCCTCCGACCCAAAGGATCAACTATGTGTTTGCACGCCAAACTATGTGACGTGACCAAGGCCAAAGACCCAGCTATTCCGGCCCTTCCGATGTTGTATCTAAGCACACCAAAAGGTGTGGCCGGCGTAGTAAAGGCTACATGTGAAACCGCTTAAACCGTCCGACCCAGAACATCCGCGGTGTTGAAGCACGCCAAACTGTGTCATGTGACCAGCTCAAATCTAGTTTAAAGAGTAAATTGCACAAGACATGCTGCACAACCATAAATTGATTCATCAGGACGTAAGCAAAAAATTGAGTACCCTAACCCATCCATTCAATCATGCATGAAGACGTTACTTCGTTCGTAGTACAGACCGTACCAAAAGAACGCGGCACACTAATGCTAAGCAAACCGAAAACCTTCGTCCGTACAACATGTAACATCGCAAAAGGTCCTTTGCATAAGCAAGCAGACTCCCTTAGTGCCTAACGCACTGTCCTTGACTTTGTCCTTCTCTCCGTCTTGTAGAAGATCTTGCAGGCGACTAGCTCTCCCGTCTTCTCATCGGGTTGCTCTCCGAGGTGGTATTGGTGCATGACCCAGTTGGTGTTGTACTTGGCGTCGCCGTACCTGGTGTGAAGCACCAACACCTTCTTCCAGCCTGCGTACCGGCCGTTGACCTTAATCCCCAAGCTTCTGCCGGTCTTGTGCCATGTAGTTCCCTCCAGTCATTCACTCTGTATCATCCGACGCTTCCTTGATCCCTTGTTGTACACATTGGAGGGATGGTAGAAGAAATGTTTGCTCACGCCGTCCATTCTCAAACCTGGTAAATTTACAATCAGAGGCAGCTCATCTCATCAGACAAAAATGACATGCCCGTGAAGGAGGACCGCATCACCTGGGAGCTTGTCGGGATGGGTCGAGCATACGCCCTCATTCAAGGTGGGGATGAAGTGATGAATAAGAGGGTGAGATCTGACGCCGTCGTCATCACACATGGCCTGGATATGCTCCATGATTTCACGGTCTGAGGGATCAAACCTGAACCCGGCCGGCAGCAATGACCACAGCGTTTCCAGCTTCAAAAAAGCCACATGGGACAACACTCCTCATCAGTACATCCATTGATACAACATTTGAAGTCAGTTATTCCATCTAACAACGTCCACATGAAAGCAGATCTGCGTGGGTGGAATACTTACAAAATCAGCCACGGTAGTAGCCTCATTCACTGCATCCATAAGCCCCATGTCGCCTCGCCTTGGGTCCATCCGAATACAAGATAAGGAGGGAGAGGGAGAGGAATACGGTACGGGGGGTGGGGGTTTTGTAGATGGGGGACGAAAGCGGGTGGAGGTGTCAGGGGTGCTTGCTGTTATGTTAGATCATCCAGCGTCTTGGAAAAAGGCGTGATATTTGTTTATACGGGACCGACGAGTCAGACCATCCAAGACATTGACACGCCAAATCAAAAGGCGAGTACGGAAGGTATATTTATGTGTTTCCCCTACCTCTAGCCCACATTTCCCCACTGTACATGGCATCGTCCTCTCAGTTCATTCCTGCCATATCCGTATGGCACGTCCGCGAAAGCCAGCCGGTACACTTGCCTCAGCCAGCACCGTCTTTAACCCCTCCCACCTCCTCTGACGAATCTCATTGCACCTCAGAAACTACATCCCCTCACGCAGACATCTTGGCAGCCCCTACTCCAAGAAGGCCCAGGACAAAAAGGAGGTACCGCCGAGTCAAGTATTTCCTATCCGTGCACGAAGCAGCGTCGGTTCTTGCTTCCATGAGGGACCAGGCGATGCTAGAGGCAGAGATGATCCAGGCGCGAGACGATCAGCTGGGACGCCTGGCCGATGAGGTCAGGCGCCTGTCAGCATGTATTGTCGAGCTTCGCCGGCATGCGACGGAGGCGAAACGCGACACCAGGAGGAGGGTCTGGAACTGCGCCGCACGAGTCCAAGAGGCTGTGCACATAGCCGACGAGGCCGAGTTCAACGCTAAGCACCGTATATCGGCGTGCACTCCAGGTGTCCAAGACTCTAGCGGCCCCAACGTGGATGTGATAATGCCGGCTGCAATGAAGATGTGCACGCGCCGAAGGCATCGATGAGCTCGTCCAGCACTCCTTTTGTCAGTCACAAGATATCTTTTCTGTTAGTGCTACCTATCCGACCACAGCACCGTAGTCCTAGTCAACTTTTGGCTGTAATTCGTTTCTTTTCTATACGTAGTTCTAGTATCCATGTTTCTTCACTTCTGAACCACTAATTTGCAATCGTAAACACACCAAATGTTGTCTCTGCGATAAATTTGTCGTCCTGTCCAAAGTTATCCAAAGTTAACTGTATTTTTCAGCTAACTGAAATTCTCAGGGTGTTCTAACATAACTGAATTTATTACCCTGTCTAGCGTTAACTGAATTTGTCAGTTAACTGATGTATGTACGGGTGTCTAAAATAAACTATATCCTTAACTGAATTTGTTATCCTGTCTGAATTTTTCCAACTGTTGTAACATAACTGAATTTATTATGCTCTCCAATGTTGAATGAATTTGTCAGTTAACTGAAGTATGTATGGGTGTCTAAAATAAACTCTATCCTTAACTGAATTTATGATCCATTCCAACCTTAACTGAATTTCTCCATGTGTTGTAACATAACTGAATTTATTATGCTCTCCAACATTGACTGAATTTGCCAGTTAACTGAAGTATGCACGGGTGTCTAAAATAAACTGTATCCTTAACTGAATTTGTTATCCTGTCCAACCTTCACTGAATTTCTCCAAGTGTTGTAACGTGACTGAATTTCTCCAAGTGTTTACTGAAATGTTCATACTTTACTGAATTTTTTATCCTGTCGAATGTTAACTGAACCACAAATTTTCCAGTTTTCTGAATTTGTGACCTTACTGAATTTCTTGTCTAAAGTAAACTGAAGTTTTTCTGCGAGTTCAAATTGAGGTGGATCGTTGCAGTTTACTAATTTGTACTGCTGTCCATGTTAACTCAATTTGTTCTACAAACTTAACTGATTATTTGAGTAAACTCAAATATGTCTGGGAGTTCAAATTTAAGGGAATAATTGCATTTTACGTAAATCAGAACATCCAGGCTTTTTCGAGACTTGTAGGTTTCGCCTATCAGCCTGACTTCGCGCCTGTACCGCTCGGTCTGTTCTGTACCGATGGTGTATGTTGCGCCAAACAGGTACGCGTGACTTCGCAGGCAACACGCGCCTGTACCGATGGTGTATGTAGTGCCAAACAGCTAGGCACTGACAGATGCCGATGGGACGGGAGGGTGATGTACCGCCTACACACCTAGCATGTGTGATGGGCAAAGTTGAACATCAGATTGGACAGACAAGCCAACTCACTAGACGGTTCCTTCATGAAATATTTTCGTCCCTGCAATATTCACTGGTACGCGTTGGTGCTATACACACGGTTTTTAACCCCTTTCCGCGACGGCATTTGGAACCGTCGCCAAGTGAGTGTGGGCGATAGGGGGTCCTTCCCACACGACCCAGAAACCGTCGGGGATATGGAGCCATGATCCAGAGGCCTTGCAAAGTGCAATCGTGTGCGATGCAGCACACACTAAATTCTTTCGCACATGTGGTATCGGTGATTAAATGTTTCTAATGACGAAGTGAAACCAAACGGTGTGTCATAATGAACCGTTTGGGAAACAGTATGTAGGGCACATGGGCCAACATATGAACTGTGTGCGATATGTGCCCCATCGCACACGAGTTTTCTGCGAAACCCGTCTGCCATGCAATATTCCATCGCACACGTTTCCCAACAATTACCGTGTGCGATAATGTTCTATCACAAACGGTTCAGGAGCCCCTTCGCACACATACAAGTGCTGCAGACCGTTTGTGATTTGTTGTGTATCACCGACGGTTGCGCCAAGAGTGACGTGTGCTTTTTGTTTGGGATCCCACACGTTTCCTGAAAAAATTATGATTGGGATTGTATTTTACATTGGGCACGGTTTACTCCGAGCTCTTGTGTGCGATACCGTGATATCACAAACGGTTCCGGAGACCCTACGCACACGTAGTAGCGCTGCAAATCGTTTGCGATCTGCTGTGTATCATCAACGGTTCCGCTACGATTGACGTATGCTTTCCGATGTGGATCGCACACACTCATTTAGTACAACCGTGTGCGGAGCAATTGCCAGGTTAAAACAAAAATATCCCATTTTGAATCGGCATGCAAAAAGCAAATTCGCCACAATATTCAATTGAACAAATAGTGTCCACAGGAAGAACATTCATCAGATTTCGCAACAATTGCAATTGAACATATGGTAGCTAAATTCCAATGATTTGTCCACACATATATGCATTACATAATTAATCATAGTGTACGAAATACGAAGACCTCATCAGATGGAAAACAATGGATCCATGCGTATATGTTTAGCGGCTAACTCTTACTCAATGTTTCAGGAGAACGCATGCTGAAATCTTCATTATCACCAGTGGGATTGATATAGTGATTCAGGAAGAAGTCGCTGATAAATCTCCGAACCATCAGCAATTCACCAGCCAGGAGCGGTTCAGGGGTCCTCGGTTCTAAGATGAGTTGCAGTATTTTTAAGATCAGAATGTGCCATATGAGTGGAGTAGAAGATATTAATTAAGATAGACTTACTGGTACTAATTGGCGAGGATCGTCACAACTATCAACAGATTTGCAGATGGAGATCATGTGTCTGCAAACATAGTATCTACAAAGGTTGGTCCCTGCTTGTTGCTGAGGACACTGAAATTTTTTGTACAGAATTAGTCATGTATTTGTCCTGTTAGGAACAACCTAACCGGTGTTAGATGTATTATTTTTTCTTTGGACAAAAATAGAAAGAGGTTTATTTAGAAGCTTGAACATTTGACTAGCGTAAGAAAAGGTATTTGCAGACTATTGGATAAGTTTTCTGAAAATAACGGATTTTGGTGTGTTACCGGAGAAACGATCTCGTGCTGCAGAGGTAGTTCCCTCTTGAACAGGTTCCCTGGTTTAGTTTTCCACAATGCGAGCACACTGCAAATGAAGATGAATTTTGACAACATCAATTATTGAACCTGATATGAATGCAAATTAATTTCAACATCATAGAATTCAATACCTATCCATGAATTGCTAAAGATGCGTCAGATCCTAAGCGTTTGTTGACTCTCTGAGAGAATCCATGTAGTAAACTATGTTCTTGTTTGGAACAATGAATACCAATATCCAGTGATCGCTACATATTAAGAAAGCCATGAACTTAAGAATTATGTCAAAATCTGAAAGACAATCAGTGTATGCGTGGTTGTTTACTTGACTTACCGTTCATGATATGGCCAGAGAAATGATTCTGCATGGGATGTGTTTTCGAAGATACGGACGACCCTGTTAATGGCCCAGTCCCGTAGGTCCTTACCATCTAATGTCGTGCCATTTGCTAATGCAGGATCTATGAAATACACACTCTCCCTTTTTCTTCTCTGCGCGTTCAATCCCCTGAGAGGAATAAAATGCAGTTAGCTGTTTATCATTTACAGCCTTGTATGGAGAAGTTGATCAGAGTTTGTTAAGTACTTACAAAATCAGGCATCTAACAAGAGTGGCATCGAGCTCGTTGAAGTTGAAGAAGAGATGTAAGTCCTTGAAACTCACATTGATGGAACCAGCATCGTGTCGGAAATGATCTCTGTTGTAGTGGACTAGCAAACCATGATGACCTGCTGATATTTGATCCATGCAATATTCATGTAACTCGCGGCAACTGGGGCTGCACTCATCAAAGTATTCGCCAACAAGAAATGGCTGGCCATGGACGTAATTGCGTGCTTCAAGTACGTATGCTTTACTTTTAGTAAGCAACAAATCTACTTCTTCATCATCCATGCCGTCAGAAATAATATTACTCCCCAATTCGAACAACCTGCTGTTAATTTGCTTCTGGGCGATGAGTGCTTTAAGTAAGAGGCAATCGTTCTCTTTCCTCTTCTCTCTCCCGTCGCGCTTCCTCGCGGGTGCAGCCTTTTTGGCCGCTTCCTTCTTGGTACTTGAAGCATTTTTTGGCAGAACGTCTGGTTGGCAGCAAGGTAGACTGCTGAGCAGACGGTGAAGCTTCGACGGACTGCTTAGCAGACGGTTTATTTATGCCGGACCGTGGAGCTGGCGGTGCTGCTGTGATGGACTGCTGGGCTGTAGGAGCAGAGGCATCGCACTGCTGACCATGCGTTGAAGCTATGTCGGGTTTCTGTGCCGGTGGTGCCAACTTGTCGGTGTGCTGAGGAGGCCGTGCCAACGCGTTGGTTTGCTGAGCAGGAAGTGCTGACACATTGGTATGCTGATCACGCGACTGCGGACTGACGAACTGATGAGCAGTCGGTTCTGGACCTATAGACTGCTTAGCAGGCGGTTCCGAAGCATCAAACTGCTTAGCAGTCCGTTCCACCAGGTTGATCTGCTGAGCATGTGCTGCAGCTGGGTCTCCCCCCGCTGCTTCAGTGGCCGGCATCTAAACCGGTGGTGCGTCTTCAGCAGTTGTAGGCCTTGCCACTGGCTGCTCTGTGGCGGAGGATGACATGGCCTGTACGGCACAAAGTCGGGCCGGCTAATCACAGGTTGATGCATCAGCCGTCGGATTACGAGTATTAGGTTCTTTGGGGGAAGCACGCGAGAGCTGCTGTGGCAAGGAGAGCGTCACCGGTTGAGGGGCGACATTCGTTGTTCTTGGCGGGTTTCAGGGATCTCATCGATGAACTCTATTTCCTTTCGTGGCCACTGGATGTGATGTAACAGTGTTTCTCCCAAGGTCCTTTGCTCATCAAAGTCTCCTAGGACATTCTTCAGGGCAAATTCATTGAATCCAGGCTTTACTTCAGACACGTAGCACTTCACACAGCCCGGCTTCAATGGCACATTGTCCAACAAGAGGCCCTCTTCCAAGAAGGGTGGGCAAACCCAGGCTGTTGCACATTTTAGTGTACCTTCATAATGTGTAAGCACGCCCTTCAGTCTGTCTTTCATTCCAGATAGATCAGATATAGCATCATCATGAGTAGCTGCAGTCTCAGTGTTGCTGGGGTCAGCTGATGCACAGCTACTCTTGTGCGGTGTTGTCGCGCAATAAGCAGCATCCTCCATGCCCGCCTCCCCTCCCATCTAATGGCTATCTATCAGTGTTAGAGTCTTCTGCATCATCATTGACTCCTCAATATCCTTTCGAACAGTTGGATACATGTCCTTCCTCAACCATTCATACAATTCATTCTGCTTCATTTCACTCCTCGCTTTTTTCATCATCAGCCTCTCTTCTTTGCTGAGTGTGAAAGCCCTCTTGTGCGGGACATTAACACCTATACCCCTTGCATGGCCAGGGGGCTCTCTTGTTTCTAGAGCATCGGACAGAATGTCACATGGCCCTGAGTTCCTGTAGAACCTTCCAGGGATCTTGGAAGCCTCTAACATCACTTGATACAGTTCTTCGTCACGTGAGTTTTCAAAGTAATAAGTTCCGTCATCACGCCTCCTTGCACGTGCCCGCAAGTAGTCTCTGGCGCGTTCGCCCCTGATTTCACTAAAAGTCGGTTGCCCACCCGCCGCTACTGCTTCTTTGTCCTCCTGGTCCCATATCGGTTTCATGCCGTAGTATCCTGCCACACCCATACGGTGGGGGTGTATGTTCTTCTTCTGAAGTTCCGATTGCTTGGCACTCTTGTCAGCAAACTCTTTAGTTGCCCTGACCCTTTTGAATTTTGCCCAGTCTGCCTTTGTAATTTGGGGGTATGCGGGGATTGGGTCCTTGCCTTCACTCAAGTACTTCTTGTACAGCATGTGCTTCCAGTTTCTCCACAGTTTCTCCAAGCATCACTAGCCTTCTTCAGTGCAGCGTGTTCCACCTGCATTCTCCACTGCTCTGGAACGTTGAAGTGATCCATGATCTCCCAGACTATCCTTCGCCGTGTTTCTGTGTCAGCCTTCCAAAACCCCGGCAGATTAATGTTGAGCCTTGCCCTGCCAACAAATCCACACACACTCCTGAACCTCGTGCGTGCTTTATTTGGTTTAGTTGGAGCCCAAGACTTTAAATCGATCTCGATTACTTCATATATACCTTTAGGCTGGTGTGTGGGCTTCCTTGGAGCGTTCTTCCGTGTCCTGACCGGAAGGGTAATTGATGCAGCTCTATCCCATTCAAGATTACTTGATCCCTCACCATCTGCTGAAGACCTAGGGTTGTCGGAATCAGATGAAGATACATCGCTTGAAGCATGAGTGCTATCGCTGCTACTCGGCATCTACAGAGAACACATGTGAAACTCAGGAAAGGAGGATAAGCATAAAACTTAAAACTTGGTATGAAGCTGTCTAAACATGCCATGCAATAATTTAGAAAATATACGGCTTATTTGTTAAGTTTGTGTGACTCGGGCGCCAGCGATCTGTAAATCGGCAGTAACTTATTGGAACAAATACAGCTTATATGTACTAGTTAGGAAGGTAGATAATGAACATACATACGCTCTCCGTTATTTTATAGCCAATTTGGGAACATACGGAATGAAATAGGAAGAGGGATTGCGAGGAAATATGCCTCACCGCGATGGAGAGCAATAACTAACAGGCTTCTTAATGCAAACCCGGCCGGACCACAGGAGAGGAGAGGGTTACAGGATCGATATGCTCGGGGGTGGCTGGCTAGCAAACGAGGACGGCGAGGCGCGGGCAGCCGCGTGTTGGGAACGGCAGTGGAGGTAGGCTTGCCACCGAAGAGCGGGCACACGACTGGGGTGAGCACGCCGGCGCCGGAGAGGGTTCTGTTGTGGATCTGGGGGAGGGAGGAGAGGGCGATGGAGATTAGGTGGACTAGTTGAGTGAAACGCGGGCGGGCGGTGGGGGGGGGTGTTGGCGGCCTAGGTGAAAAGGGTGAAAAATATCCCCGGTCGCCGCGCGGAAAGGCCTATGCAAATGGTTGCCTCTAAGCGCTCGTGTGCACAAAGAGAAAAATTTCGTTTGAAATGAAGACGTACTAATTTTGAAATGAAGACGTGAGTTCATCGTTTCACCTCTAAATTTTTCCCACGTTAAGCAATCACCATTATACCACGGGTTTGATTTGCTGGCGCATTTAAGGTCTTGTGTGCTATATTTAAGACACTTTTTGGCATTTACCGTGCATTTTGGCATATAAATCAAATCCTAGCCGGACTGCATTTCCTGTCGAAAGGGATGAGGATTGTCGTTCGATCTGGGAGCATCCAACGGTGCAGACATTCGATCCGTGGGGTTTGGGTTCTGGCCAATCAGAACACACGACTCAGATCGCGCGCGTGGTAGGGGGGGGGCATCGGCCACGGTTTAGTGGGCACACGTCTTTTGTGAGTGAACCATGTGCTATTTGAAAACATTTACATTAACTAACAGCATATTTTTGTTTGAATGAAAACATGAGTTCATCGTTTCGCCTTCAA
The DNA here is from genome assembly GCA_011799875.1 of Thinopyrum elongatum. Lineage (NCBI taxonomy): Eukaryota > Viridiplantae > Streptophyta > Magnoliopsida > Poales > Poaceae > Thinopyrum > Thinopyrum elongatum. The sequence continues at coordinate 427,676,596 of CM022297.1, forward strand.
TTTTTTTTTCACGGTAAGAAATCACGATTGTACCCTATGGTTCGATTTTCTGGTACATTTTACCAGGCGGCAGGCCTGGCTAGCAATCTCACACTTTGAATATGCAAAAAAAAGAGATCTCGTTCGTATATAAATATAGTCGCAAATACACGTGGGTGTTAGCAAGATCATTTGTGTGTCGCTTTGCGAGTTTTCATTCATTGTCCGAGAAACGGGAAAAAACTTCAAACAGTTCGGCCGCAGGGTGCGGCCAGAGGCGTAGGCCTTGTTGGTATTTTAATTTCAGGAAATGCATATAGAGTCCGGAAAATAACAAAAATCATTGTGTCACTGTGGCGTGCTCTCACGATCGCATGGAAAAAATATGTTAAAGTTTGGCACAAGTTTTGGTGCTCGCACCTTCCATACCGAAGCATCTCACAAGAAGGATCATAGTTTCCAAAAGGAGACGCGGCACTTCGGACTCCGAATCGTTAGTTACTACATCGTTCCGCCTCAAAAAAAAATCATGGTAAACAATCGCGGATATACCCTTGGTTTGATTTTCCGGCCCATTTCAGGTCTCGTCTCTGCTATATATGTTTAAGTCATTCTTTGCACTTACCTTGCATTTTAGTGCATATAATTAAAGTCAAAAACCCTACTGCAACTACATGTGGGTGTTTTAGTTATAGGCTATACTTAGGCTACTCATAGTGGAGAGTGTCATATATACTAGTATCATGCATATATATATATATATATATATATATATATATATGATACTAGTGTATGATACTACCTTTAATTATAGTGCATAGTATAATAGAGTAGTATCATAGATGATCATATTTATTGCCATGCATGACACAAATTAGCATCACATTTAACATGATACGGTATCTACCTAGCTATATGTTACTCTAACCCTCTCTATCTTATTTAATTCTTTGCCACATCAGCATACTTGCTATTTCCGAGTGCATGATATCGGCTATGATACCACCACTATGGCCAGCCTTATAGTGGGGAGTATCATATACTATAGTATCATGCATATGATACTAGTGTATGATACTACGTACGTACCTTCATAGTGCATATAGTATCATAGAGTAGTATCATAGATGACCGTATTTATGGCCATGCATGACACAAAGTAGTATACCATATTTATTATGTTACGGTATCTACCTATGTTACTTCTTTGCCACATCATCATATTTGCTATTCCCGAGTGCATGCTACCGGCTATGATACCCCCACTATATGGCCACCCTAAGGCTCGTCGTAATGGGAGTATCATAAGCGGTATCATGCGTGCCAACTAGACTTTTTGGATGATGTAGTGGCACACAGTTAAATGAGGAAAGAGAGGGTGTGGTATCATATCATGATACCGTATCATATTAAATGTTGTACAACTTTGTGTCATGCATGGCAATTAATAAGGCAACCTAAGATACTAACTTATGATACTATGCGCGCATTACGGAGGTAGTATCATATACTATAGTATCATATGCATGATACTAGTATATGATAAGGCTGGTTGTAAGACTACCCACAGTGGGGGTAACATAGGTGGTAACATCACACATCTCTAGGCAAAACAGATGATGTGGTAAGTAATTAATGAGGAAAGAGAGTCATGTGGTAACATAGCTAGTTACTGTAACATCACACATACCAAGACAAGATGAGTCTACAACCTAATAAATGAAGTGTTGCATGACACCACACATATGTTACTCCCCACTATAGAGGTAGTAACATATGCATATTACTAGTCTAAGTTACTATACCCATTATGACTAGTCTAACCCTCCCAATGCTCCACCTTGTACAGGTGCTAAGGCTGCCATGTAGGCAAAAAATCTGATGTGGCAAGGTAATTAAGAGGAAAAAGATGAGTGTGGTGACCCCAGGAAGAAAACAATGCCAAGCGCGAGAACCTAGCTAGGCAAAACACTTAAATGGAAGAATCCCACCAATGCATGAAGAACTTTAGTTGCAAAATCATTAAATGAAGGATACTTAGCACCAAAAAGTTAAGCACCAATGCATTGGGGTCTTTAGTTGCTAAAGTATTTAATATGCTTAGCACCTCATGTAAGCACCAATGCATTGGAAGCAGCCTAATGGAGAGTATCATTTACTAGTATCATGCATATGATACTAGTATATGATACTACCTCCGTAATGCGTGCATAGTATCATAAGTTAGTATCATGTAGTATTTTATTTATTGTCATGCATGACACATAGTAGCATAGCATTTATTATGATACGGTATCATGATATGATACTTAACCCTCTCTTTCTTCATTTAATTCTATGACAGCTCGTCAGAATTGCCTAGTTGGCATGCATGATACTAGCTATGATACTCCCATTACGATCAGCCTAGCAAAGAAGTTGTACAAATCATTTGTGCGTCGCTTTGCGAGTTTTCATCCATTTGTTCGAGAAGCGGGGAGAGGTTTCAAACATTTTGGCCGCGAGGTGCGGCCACTGGCGTAGGCCTAGTTGGTATTTTAATCACAGGAAATTTAGATGGAGTCCGGACATCATCAAAATCGATGTGTGCCCGTGGCGTGCTCTCACGACCCCGTGGAAAAAAATTGGTAAAGTTTGGCACAAGTTTTGATGATCGCTCCTTCCAAACCGGAGCATCTCAAGGATCATGGTTTTCAAAAGGAGACGTGTCAATTCAAACTCCAGTGGCCGGTGACTTCATCGTTTGGCCTCATAAAAATTTCCACGGTACGCAATCACCATTATACCACGGGTTTGATTTTCTGGCGCATTTCAGGTATCGTTAGCTATATTTAAGACATTTTTTGAGTTTAACGTGCATTTTGTGCATAAAAATAAAATTACAACCGGAACTGCAAGTGTTGTAGAAAGGGATGAGGATCGCTGTTCGATCAAGGAGCATCCAATGGTGCAGACGTATGATCCGTGGGGTTTGGGTTCTGGCCAATCAGAACGCATGACTCAGATCGCGAGCGTTGCATGGGAGGGGCATCGGCCACGGTTTGGTAGGCACACGGCTTTCGTGAGTGAACCGTGTGCTATTTGAAAACATTTACATGAACCAGAACTGCATGTGCTGTCGAAAGGGATGAGGATCGCCGTTCGATCAAGGAGCATCCAACGGTGCAGATGTACGATCCGTGGGGTTTGGGTTCTGGCCAATCAGAAAGCACGACTCAGATCGCGGGCGGGGTTTGGTCGGCACACGGCTTTCATCAACGAACCGTGTGCTATTCGCAAACCAGATTGCTTATTTTTGTTCACACATACTGTAGTGAGATCAATTGATTGTGCTACCTCTATGATATAATAATAATAATAACAAAAAATAGTTCATATTCATTGCCTGAGCTGACAGCATATCAAGGTCAACATATTAATGGTTCGTACATCAACAGAAAATCGGGCATAACTCACAAATTCAGTATACGCGACAGTTCTAAATTGAACGAATTAAGTTGCAGGGTAGGCATAAAGACTAGTCTTACGGCTTAATTCCCATGTACATGGGGGATTTGGGATCATTACGTTGACCCCGAATGAACTTGGGTTTTCTGATGATTTTACGCTGCTCTGTTACACGGGTGCGTGATCCCTTGGCTGGCAACTTAGCAAATTCATCGTACTCATCCTCATCGGCAACATCCTCGACACCCAGTACCCTCCTCTTCCCATGCATCACTACATGGCAGTTCTTATGCAAGGGGTCTTCCGCAAAGAAAATCTGGGTAGCATCGCTGGCAAGAATGAACGGGTCCGCATGATATGCCATCGTTGTCCTGTTAACACAAGTCTTCCTGTAATCATCAACCTTTACATGACCAAGAGGGATCCATGCGCACCTGAATAATGCCACCTTAACTTTCACATAGTCAAGCTCCCAAATCTCTTTGATGGTTCCATAGTATACCCTTTTATCAGCTTCATCTACAGTCATGCATTCTATTCGAACAGAGCTGTTCTGATATGAGGTCTTCTGATCACGTTCCTCAGTGTAGAACGTGTATCCATTTATGTCATATGCTTGGTATGTCAACACCGTAGGTGATGGCTTTTGTGCCAACCACGTAGCAATGTCATCGATGGATCCTTGTGCCAACCGATTCTTCAGCCATTCGGCGTAGTTCTTAGTGTGCTCCTTCATCTCCACATCTGATGAAGGCACCATTGGTAAGAAGCTTCGGCGTATCTCTGCCAAGTGTTCTTCAGCATAAGCGCTGAGAACTGGGCTGTTAAGCAGTACCGTCAAATGGGCTTTCTCTGCCAATTCTCCGGGTGCAGCCATTTGCGTGCCAGCAAGGACCGGCTTACCTTTCAGCCTTCCCTCGTGGCGAGAGAGGGGCAAACCTATAGGTCTTTGTTTCATGTATTCGGTGCAAAACTCAACCACCTCATCCGCGGTATAACCTTGTAGGATGCTTGCCTCTGGATGGTTTCGGTTCCGACAAAAGCGCTTCAGTATTCCCATGAACCGCTCGAAGGGATACATGTTGCGAAGAAACACAGGACCACAATACTTTATCTCATCGACAAGGTGCACAGTGAGATGGACCATGACATCAAAGAATGACGGTGGGAAAAACATCTCTAGGGTGGATAATATTCTTGCAATATCATCTTGCATATGATCCAACTCTTCAGGATCTACAACTTTCTGCCATAGTTGGTTGAAGAAATCACAGAGCTCAATGAGTGTGTTTCTTATATCTTTGTCCATCAGATTCCTGATGGCCACCGGGAGGATTTGTGTCAACATTACGTGGCAATCATGTGACTTCATGTGTCCCAACTTCATTTTACCTGAGCTCACATCCACGAGACTTCTGATGTTTGCGGAGTAGGAAGAGGGTGTCTTAACTGATAACAAATAGTTGAAGAACTGTGTTGCTTCTTTTGTACTAAAATTGTAACTCTGGCGAGCTTTGATGAATTTGTCATCATCTTCTGCTTCACTCTTGCGTTTTGATTGATCAGCAAGCATATCGAGCCGTGAACCCTCACCATCCTTTCTTTTACCTTTAATCTTGAGCAGAGTACCAAGGATGCTTTCACATACATTCTTCTCTACGTGCATGACATCGATGTAGTGACGTACACGTAGAATCTCCCAGTAAGGTAATTTCCAGAACACCGATTTCTTCTTAAATACTTGACCCTTGGGTGTTTGTTTCACCGTCAAAGGGTGATTCTTGCCAAGCACAACATTAATTTGTTTAGCCATGTTGTGGACCACCTCCCCATCATAGGGTCTTGGGCCCACACCTACATCTGTCGTACCATCAAATTCAGCTTTCATCTTTCGGTATGGGTGATTTTTCCGTAAGAACCTACGATGATGCAAATACACGGTTTTGTGCGACTTGGGAAGTCTTCTGCTAGCTGTCCTATCCATGCATGTGACACACCCTACATCTCCCTTTGTTTTCGGCCCCGATGTGTTGCCTAATGCCGGCATATCTTGAATGGTGTGCACCAGCATCGCATGTAGATCAAAAATCTCCTTTCTGTAAGCATCATAACATTTTACAGCAGGTGCATCTATCCACACTGTCAGCAGTTCTTCTACCAGTAGCTGAAAGTAAATGTTGATGTCATTTCCAGGTTGCTTCGGGCCTTGGATAATCATTGACATCATAATGTATTTTTTCTTCATAAACAACCAAGGAGCTAGGTTATATATGCACAGAAGCACCGGCCATGTGCTGTGATTGGTGCTCATATCGCCAAAAGGATTCATCCCGTCAGTACACTCCCCAAGCCTTATACTTCTAGGATCCTTGGCAAAGTCTTCAAACTTGTTGTCGATTAATTCCCACTGAGCCCCATCTTTCGGGTGCCTCATATACTTATCCGCAATTCGCTCATCATGATGCCACCACAACCTCTTTGCCTCTCTAGGGTTTGCAAACAAACGCCTCAACCTTGGAATTAAAGGCAAGTACCAAACAACCTTGAACGGGATTCCTGTCTTGATCTCGTCGTCCAATTTGTACTTGTCCTTTGCTCTCCTGCGCTTGTATCGTGCATGCTTGCATGTGGGACATGCACGCAAATCTTTATACCCACCACAGAACAATATACAATCATTCACACAAGCGTGTATCTTTTGTACTTCAAGTTCCAATGGGCAAACAATTTTCTTTGCTTCATTCATGCTTCTGGGGAGCACATTATCTTCTGGAAGAATTTCTTTGAAAAGACCTAACATCTCTGTGAAGCCCTTGTTTGATAGACCGTTTGCTGCTTTAAATCTGAGAAGCGCCAGGGTGGCACTCAACCTGGAATATTTCTTTTTGCAACCTAGATACAATTCTTTCTTGGAGTCTGCATCAATGGTTGGCAGATCCTTGTACCCAATCATATCCTTTTTTGGGCCCTCGAAATCTGCAATCATAGCAGCAAAATCTGGCATATCAAGATCATCGTCATCTGCATCGACGTCTTGGTTTTCCAGTGGGCGTTTCGGCTTTCCGGTGTTCCATTGGTAGCTTGACGCCTCGGCCCTGATGTTAGATTCAACATCCATGTGACACTGATTGGGGTTTGGCATCTCGCAGCCCTGGGTATCTTCATCCATGACCTCCTCTTCACCGTGTCTGGTCCAACGTGCATATCCATCCATGAATCCCCAAGAGACTAAGTGCCACTGGACATCTGCAACTTCATGTGACTCTGTATTGGCACAATCAGTACATGGACACATGATGTAATCCGCATCACCAATTCTCCTCTTTGTACTTTCAGCCAAATTCATGAACTCTGTCTCGCCACTGATAAAATCTACGGTTTTTCGATCCTTCATCCATCGAGATCGTTCCATCTGCACCACACGAATGGTAATTAAAAACAAAACAACAACATTAATACACGGATTAACTGCTGCCCAAAGATGCATGCATAAATCACAAGGTTTTATTTTCATAATTATTGAGGGCGCTCCATATTGTTATCCAGACGTGCAATGACAAAAATTAATGGCCAGTCAATTTACACGCAGAGTACTAGTATAGCACTACCCTTCGGAATTGAATACCTTAATTAAGCCACTCACGAAAAGAATACCTTAATTAATTAGCCGCGTGGCGACCTCCACCCAGCAGACAGAGAAGCGCGATGCGGCGGCACGCCGAGACAGCAGGGTCGAGGAACAAAGCTTAGTGCGGCTGCCGCCTGAAGTTTGACCTCCACTATCCCGCCATCGACCACGATGGATGTGCTTGAATCACGCCGCCGCCGACCTCGATGGTTGAGCTCCTCCTATCTCCCGCCGCAGACCGAGGATTGACCTCCTATGACGCCGCCACCGCCCACCGACTGAGGATTGACCTCTTCTTCGGTAGCCGCTGCCTAGGCCGCCGCCGCCATCTCTATATGCAGAGCGGCTATTTTTTTTACGGATATCCGTAGAGCGGCTGTTTACACGGTATCACTGTAGCTCAATTATTTGTACAGGGTAGTACATCACATACGGTTATGTAACGGCAACCGTGTCTCACCTACGTTGTCTTCTCACACGGTTTGGTGCGGAAATCGTGTGTGACGTTGTAATACCTAACAGAAACGACATGTATAAACAGTGTGCTGTATACAACATATAGTGCCATAAGTAGTTCCCGACCGTTATCTTATCCCCACAGTTTCCCCATTTCCCCCAAATCCCTACATAGCCTCCAAATTCCCTCGTGTGGCACTGACATTGGGGGAATGTGGACGAGTGGTGCTGATGGTTCGGTGCGGCTGCTCCTGCTCGTATCGCCGCCACGACAGCGGTCGCTGCCGAGCACTTGCCTAAGGTCATCAAAAGGCAGGTGTACTACGGATCCGAATCGTCCTGTCAGGTTCCAATCTATCCCGATCTTTTTTAGCATGTCCAAAGTAGCTCCTTGCTGAATCCGTCCTGAATGAACCCCCCCTCCCCAGGAAAGCGATCTGCCGCCGGATCCGGAGCATGACTCCAGACTCCCGCAACACGAGTTTGACTTCGAGTTTTGCGCCACCGAGAAGTACCAAAAGCTGAGTTGTGTGCACGGGCACACTCCCGCTCGACGTGTATGCACGGAGGGATTCGACATTGGCAGGCGGTTTCTCAGTTGCCCCTTAGAGGTTAGTGCTAAGTTCATCATTTTACTTGAGTTAATGCCACCGCTCATCCTGAATACTATTTAACATTGGCAGGGATATGAGGCTTGTGCCTTTGTTAACTGGCTGGATGAAGAATGGCATGGCAGGGCTCGGAGTGTTATCACCAAGCTCGCAGAAGATAACGTAAAGCTGAAGAAGAAACTGGTTGATCTGGAATGTACAATCAGTACGATGAAGCAAGAAAGAATCAATCACAGGCAACAGATGAAAGCAAGAGACAAGAAGGAACTAGCATGTGTAGTTGTGGTTGTCGCATTAGCCATGTTCTATGCGCTGTTTGCAATGATGATTAGGGGTTTTGTTTGACAGTATTGCTAAAGCACGTCTAGATGTGCTCTAAGTAATGCACATCTAGGTCCTATGCCATTGATGTTACGCGAAGATTCGTGCAGATATTTTCCTTTGTCTTTTTTTCTTTTCCTTTGTAGTTTGATTATTACTGGCTTTATCAATAAGAAGAGCTCAATGTATTGCTTGCCAACTGTCCTACTCCATTCGTACCGGTACCGGTGCATAATCCCAAAACTCGTTCCTTGTTTTTGTCCTGAAAAAAGAAACCAGCCAAATAGCCAATAGGAGTCCTGCGCAACCCCGGGAATTTGGAGCGACTGGGTACAAATAATTGCGGTTGATTATATCAGCGGTTAGATAATATGTCAACCCCCGCTTCAATTGGCATTTCCTCTTCTCTGCAAACCCCGCTTAAGTGTCCACCATCCTCATCGACCCCGGTAGGCAGCGCTACACACTGGCACACACTCTGCAGCCATGTCGAGCGACAGCGAGGACGATAATTCGGCCAGCAGTCTGGCGCCCGATGATAAGTCAACATCGGAATCATCCCGCTCGTCTTCCATGAGTCCGGCGTCGAGCCCAGACCTCGATTATATCTGGATCATGGAAGGGAAGCCGCCTCTGGAGTCGTCAGACGACAACCAGACGGACGAGGAGCCGTCGGAGGACGAAGAAGAGGACGACGATAATGATGAGGAGGAATGGTCGAACGAGGAGGAGGAGGAGGACGACGGCGGCGGCGATGAAAAGCCAACGGTCAGCGGCAAGAAGCGTCCTCGCCAAGACGATGTCGCGGGGCCATCCAACAACAACAACAAGAAGAAGAAGGACTAAATTAAGCAGATTGTATATATCTCTGTTTTTGTTCGCTCATATTAATTTGTTATCTCTGTTTATCCTGTCAATCTCATCGCAGACGGTTAGTAATACATATTCGACAGAGATCTTCTACATTATCGCCCACAGGTTGGTTTGTTGAACTGTGTGCCCTGACGAGCACACAATTCACAAAAAAAGACCATATGGGCTGTCTATAATGATCGCACACAATTCTGATTACCGACCTGTTTGCCGGGTATCACACACATCTTGTTACGCCGAATCGTTTGTATTCACCTCGATCATCGCAAACGGTTCATCGGAGTGAACTATATGCCGTATATCGCACACACCTTGATCTGGCTGCCCGTTTCTTTTGTTCTGTCTCATCGCAAACAGTTCGTATGGATCAACCATATGCTCAGCATCGCGCACGCAACTAAAATCTGAACCGTGTTTGATGTATCATTCATCGCAAACGTTTTGCGTCTTTTTTTACCGTTTTTTTACATCACCGTTTATGATTAATGCATCGCACACAGTTTCGTCAAAGGGTCTCTGATCGTAGTGTCGCGTTAGCATCATCCTGCAGTAGTGATTGTCACGCCTTCTTTCTAACTAAGTGTGTCTGGAGGAACAGGTTGTGCTACGGAAAATGATTAGCAGGTAGTATGAAAAAAATATGTAGGCTTAAAGATTTGACCAAAGATGAGAACATACAGGTAGACTCTGAAATAGATTAAGGGACAGGCTCATGATACAAACAAAAGGTAAGGTAGCAGACCAACATAGTTCATGATAAAACCAAAAGGTAAGGTAACAGACCAACATAGTTCTGAAGACCAACATAGTTCTGAAGATCACTGAATGACTGCAGGTGGTGCACGCAAAAGACCATGTTATCACTAAGTACAGTAAACTTCACTTCATCATGTACGAGGCGTGATAGGGAATTGTTTGTGATTAGGGCACTTCATATTCTTCTGCATCGAGTCCGCTGTGCTGTAGATCTTCACATCCAGCTTGTTCGCATCAACCACGGTGAAGGTGAGGATGTCACCATTCCTGAGATCTTGGTGATCTGCAAAGTTTCGCCAACTGGATTCCACATCATTGAAGACAAGTTTCTCCTCGTAGCGACTCAAATGTACGTTCCAGTGGCAATGAGGGCTTGTGCGCAACTGTATGCACCGAGGGACTGTGCCCTTGATGAATTTCTTGACTCCTTTCGGCAGCACGAACAATTGAAAATTCTGATCTAAATCTATCTGAACCGTGAAACGGCTAGGAGTATGAACATGTGGAACTTGCCCAGTTTTCAGGGGACGGCCCTACCCCTGTACTCACTCCTGCGTGCCCCGAGAATATCCACAACCACCGTCTTGTCTGAATACTGGTTCTTCAGCAGCTTGTTGTGAGGACGTTCTGGGAGTTCTGGTGAAGCAGGACGAGCTGAAGCAGAACGCTGAAGCACTGCAGTAGGAGCAGCAGGAGAACGTGCAAGACCATGGAGAGATGAATCCTGCCAGGAGAAAATAACGCGATGAATGTAGGTTGAAGCGACAAATAAGATGCATCTATACTTAACGCAGCGCGAGTTACTTACACCAGCGGGCGCAGCGGCACTTGTTGCTTCGTACAACCAGCCAAAACATCTCTCTGTCTTTTCTTCTCACGTTTAAAGCTACCTATTTGAATACAGGCAACGACGGGAGATTTGAGATAACCTAGCATGCAAATCAGTTGTAGGAACAATGACAAGGCAGATTACTTACAGTACGAGGCACATTGGTGTTGCTGGACTAAACATCTCGCTGCCGACTGCCGACTGCTATCTCCGCCGCCAATCTCTCACTCCGTGCGTACTGCCCATCCCAGAAGCTTCGGATAGAACTCCCCCATTCTTCTTCTTCTTTGATCTTGGCCGAGTCCATGGCCGACTAGAGGGAGGTGGGTGTGGGAGCGGCGGGAGGGAGGAGAGTGATGATGAGAAAGGGGTTTCGGAGGAGTGGAGAGCGCAACCGCATAAATAATGAGAGAAGGGTAGTGTGGCCCACATAGTCAAGACTATGGAGAGTTGGACCGTCCAACATTTCCAAAGCAGCTATTAAAACGACAATTTAATAGGCGCGGTCAAAGGCCTTTGACTGGACGGAAAATGTACGGAAGGGTATTTCTGTAAGCGCACTTAACGGAAGAGGGGCAAAGTTGAGCGCTGTTTTTATTTAGGGGTAAAGATGAGATCGGGACAAAATTAGGGGGGAAAATGTAAATCTCCCTTGTAAAAACAAGATGAACATACCTTATGGGGTCTGTCAGCAGAGGATACAGAACCACATGTAGGTGCTGAGACTGTACTAACTGCTGGCACTGTAGACTGCATTTAGCAAGTTCAGATAAGTGTGAAAGTTGCTTCAGGGTAGGGGGTTGAATGACATACAACAACATCATAAAACATAACATACTGTTTTTTTTACAGCAAGAAGCCTTAGTTCAGCATCCACAGCTGGTGGTAAGCAGGACGGTCCACTGGTTGACTGCAGTGCCTGAATTGCATTAACTAAGTCAATAAACCACCATACAAAACGATGTCAAGAAAATAATAAAACAGAGTACATAATTCATCTACATAAACAAAGATGTTGCAACATTGTAATAGCTAAGCCATGGCTATCATAGGAAATTCAGAGACGCCCTTTCCCTTTCGCTTCCCTTTCTTCCGCTTTCGCTTTCGCTTCTTCAACTTGCCATTTTCTCTGTCGGCATACTGGCCGAAAACGCAATATGGGTCGAGCATTATCTGCTCACTGCCGGAGTTGTTGGAGTCATCCTCGGCATCCTCAAAATCCTCCTCTCTGGGAGGAAGGCCGGCGAGCGAACGAACTGCTAGAGTTTGCTCGCGTGCCAGTGCACCTGCCATTCTCGCTTGGCGCTTCGCAAAGATGCGCGCGCGTAGGGCAGGGACAGTATTATCCTCCGGGATCTTATCAGCAGCTACAGTCAAGTTCGCCATGGCAAGGCTGCCGTTTGCTAAATGACCAATCTAAGGACGAATTGACTACTCCATAAAATTGGATGTGCCATAAAATTGGTCAATAAGCAACCTAGAGAGAGAACGATATGTACAACAGTGTGGATAACCCATGTATGCCATCCAAACAAACAGATGAATCTGCTAACTGCGTGTGGGAATAAATCAAATAACGCATGACATCACGTTCAAATACGAGCAAACTGCTTTGGCAGATCTACATAACTGAACCAAACTGCAATTGGGGCCGTATCAAATGCAAACTATAATCAAACCCCGGATTTTATTACTACTGGTTTAGGATGCCTTCTGCGCATTAGAAAACCCTAATACTTATATTAAGTATCCTAATACTTATATTAAGTATTTACGGATCCGGACGTTTTGAACCAACGCATCAATCTAGACTATTCCACAAACCTAGGATTCAATCAGTAATGCCACATGCATAAATCAAATCTTGTAACCACCCACAAAGGATAGATCCTACAGATTTGAAATCAACCAACGGTATGTATGTTACCACTGGATTACTTACATGAGACGAAGGATTGCTGGATCCTCCCTCAATGGGTTTGCCACCAACAGGCTTCTTTCCGGCGACCTTCGCACGAACTTGCCGCTCCAGTTCTTCCATGTACTGACCAACCATCGGCTTCTTTGGCTTATCAGCCATCGAGAACAAATCCTGCACGCCGAGGAGCGTGCAGGTAGCGGGGCCGACGCCGGCGAAGATGAGGACGAGCGACGGCGGGGAAGAGGAAGACATGCGGCGGGTAAGAGGATGACGAGGGGGCGGCGGGGGAGAAATGGCAGATGGTTTCACCGGGGTACGACGGCTAAATAGGACGCTTCCAATGCTATCGTGGACCCACACAGCAGTCACACATTAATGGAGAGCTGGACTGGCTGACTTTTTAAGCGCCTAGCAAAGAATTATTTAATTTCAGCATTAACGCCTATTTACTTGGCGCCGCAGCGTGCACCTATGGCCCACAATGACCCAGCCACGCCAACCTAACATGCCGGATTATCTGCCGTACGTACCGCGCCGAATGGCCGAGCGTGTTGAGGAAGCACATCAGACTATCCGATATGTTAGCCGGATGCAGCTACCACACCCACCGGTAGTCGGACATACCAGACAGTCTGACCCAGCGATAACATGGTTATGCTCACAAGTGCGGCTCATCCAACGTGGTCGCGCCTTCGAGCTAGGCGCGTTTGACGTCTGCCACGCTGGCGGCCGGTCGTCGTCGTCGGTCAATGGCGCATGTGCGGGCGGCGTGGCGGCGTGCAAGTGTGGCGCCTTGCGGTCCGGCGCGAATGAGGGGGTCAGGCGACGAAATAAGGTTTTGAGGGGGTCAGTGGGCAAAATAAGACGGCTCAGGGATCATTTAGTAAAAATTATACGCCTGATGGCCAACTACTGTCGGCCGACTGCGACCGCGAGCGAGCGGTAGGGATGGCAATGGGTACCCATTACCCATGTACCCTGTGGGTAAAAACCCTATTAGGGTAAGGGTATGGGACAAAAACTTACCCATGGGTATATAAATGGGGAAACCTCAAACCCATCGGGTAGAGCAGGTACGGGTATGGGATCATATAACCCATACCCGCATACCCATGTACCTTGATAAAATCTAACAAGTACGGACAAATTATCTCTACCCTTTGTCTTGAGTTTGTGAACTTTAAATGTATGACTATGTGTTACTATTTATGACTATGTGCTGATGTTTTGGTGTGTACAAGAAAATGTTGATGTTTATAGAATGTGTTGATGTTTATGATGTGTTGTTTATAAGTATGCATTGATGTTATTATGTGTTATCCTTTATAAATTATGATTATATGTTGTTGTTTATGATTATATGTTGCTCAAATTGATGTTATCAAACGTGGGTGTTTTTACCCGTGGGTACCTATTTACCCTGTCAGGTGACGGATATAGGACAAAGTTGTACCGACGGGTATAGGTATATGTGATGGGTAAACTTAAATGAGGCGGATAAGGGTATGAGATGGCTCCACCCATACCCAAACCCCGCGGCTGCCATCCCTAGCGAGCGGCGTGATGGGCCGTGGGGACGGGCGGACGTACTGCCACTCCACGCACGGTCGCGGCAGGTGAGGTGAGGTGGATTTGGATGTGTCCCCTCCGCCGGTGACGCCTCGTGCTCGTGGAGCTCCCGCGCCCGACGCGGTCCTGTGACGTTTCAGATTTCGGCGGATACGATGCGATGCCCTCGCCCTCTACGTGCACACGGGCGGCGGATCGTCCGCGGCTTCGGCGACCGCAACGCGCCGTGTGGCTTTTTTTTTCTTTCCTTTTTGAACCCGGGAAGATTGGGCATCGTATCGTTCTCCGTTGGTGGTTGGTTGTAAAGGAGGAGCGGTGCCAAGCCTTTGCGTATGAAACTCGTTGCGTCAGAGCGTACTGTGTGTTCTGTTGTTGCTAACTGGCCGCTTCCGTCCCGCGAGATGTGTGCGCACAAGCTACCCTGTGCATCAGGAAACCGGGCTCTTCTGATCTCCTGATTTGCTGTCTGCTACTACTGTTGTTAGCTTGCTCGGCATTGACCAGATGGGAGATGGCCGCGTGGGCAAGCTACGTGCTGCCTCCTCTGAAAAGGGCATGCTCCATGGCAAATCCTTTTTTTCTTTCCTTTTCTTCCGAGCCTGTCTGCAATTTCCGGCAAGATGAACACAGACGAGCTGGACAACGAAATGGGACCGACCGTACCGTGTCAGCCGGCGGAGCAATGGAATCAAGCCCCGGCCTACTCGTAAGCACACTAGCTAGGATTAACATGTAGCGTGCTCCGTTTCTTCTCGCTCGCTGCTGCCACTGATGGAGAGGAGCTGGTCTAGGAGAGAGGCCGGGTTCAGCAAATTCAGAGCGGCAACTAGGCTGCATCCACTTTCAGATGAAAAACGAAATGAGAGTGAAGGAAAATCCTTGCCCAAACTGGAATATTCTTTCATGTGCAGCTGGTCGAAGGGCTGCACCTGCAGTTCACACGGAAGTAAAGAACAATTTACTTCAAGCAAGCTCGCTCTATTTTTCTTTTCCTTTGCCAGAACGGGTGCATTCGCCGAAAAAGAAGAACGGGTGACAGGTGAAGTCTTCACTGCAGCTCGTGGACGGAGACCGCAACAGCGCAGGGATAGCCCGGTGATTTCGAGGTTTCTGGACAGTTTCTGCTGCTGTTCATGCCCGCAGTGTGCCTTTTGCGCAGTTGTATATGCCCTGCAGCTGTGGTTTAGTTTGGGTGCTAGGCGCGTTTGGATTATAGCAGGGAGCGATGCCACTAGCATCTAGCGTGGGCTCTTTGGTGTTGTCTGTTGCCTGTTACTTATTTGGATAACTGTCGTAGTATAAGACTGCTACCTGCAATGTTCTGGTTTGGGGCAGTGGCTTCAGATGAGTTGCTGCAGATCAGTGGCTAGTCAGGGCAGCGCCCCAAAATTTTCAAGCACATGAAGGTGGACTCACGAGTGACCTCGTGTGAGGGAGATGATTCATGTCTGTCATATGAGCATCCAGAGGCATCTTCTCAGTCCTTTGGGTCGGAGGTGCATGTGGTTGAGGATATTGACGTGGCCGGTGTGTGCGCCAATGGGAAGGCGTCTGCGGTTTCATGATGGATGATGCGCAGTTTCTTGTGCTGTCGATGCGGCTTCGATTGTCTGAGTCATCGTTGTTGGTGTTCTTGTCAAGGGTCTGTTGTGTTGTGCAAGTGTGGTGAGATACGATTCTTGTGTGTTCGGAGCATGTGACGGGTCGTCTATATGGTAACGGTGTTTCGTAAGTAGCCCGTTTTTTGGGTTGTTTGTATCGGTTTTCGTCCGGTTTTCCGAAAATTAACTGGGCAATTCTCTTCTTCTTAATTAATCGATGAGGCAAATATTTTGCCTCCGTTTCGAAAAAAAAGAAAATTTTCACCAGTGTCGAGGCTGCCTGGGTGTATCGTTTTACACCGGTTTGAGGGCGTCTGAATGTATCGATTTTCGTCGGGTTTTTCACAGTTAGCAGAATAGCTGCCACCGGACCAATCAAGAGGCAAAATCATACAGCTTTAGTGCGCAGTGCTGCCATATCGTCAGCCTACCTGGACCTTGATATGAATACAAATAAGGAAGATAGGAATTGATGTATGTGTTCTGATTTCTTCGGGTGTCCATGATGTGAAGCTAGGAACAATGCTGTCCAACTCCAAGAACATAAGCAAAATAAAGGAACATGTCCTGAATCCTGATAGCTATAGAGATAATGAACAGTTTGAGCACAAAGGGTCTCTAAGGAGAAAGGAGACTTTTACTTATCCTGAACCAAACATCAATCCCCTTGTGGCCGTGCCTGGACATCCTGGGGTGGCCTCAGTGGTGATAACCTTAACCTCGAATTTTTTTGCAAGAAATACGAACATGGGATTATTTCCCTGCATAAAGAGATGACAGCTTCATGAGGCCTTGGTCTTCCTTCCCAAGAAAAAAAAAACCCTGCTAAATCACACATTTACAGTTACAAATAAAGATGTGAGTCAGGTCGGGTTCCAGTCTACTCCATTTACAAAATTACCTATAAATAACTCAACTCTCGGCACCATTTTGAGATGGAGCAGTGCCTTTGGGCAGTAATATACCAACAAGATAATCATGGAGATCAAGGAAGATAAAGGCATCTGACCTTTGGGTAGTAATACATTATTACAATCAATAGAGTATTCAAGTTCAAAAATAAAATAAAACCACCACCACCAAATCCAGACTCTTACAAAAATGGTGGTGGACTGATAGGCACTGTAACAGGAAACAGACATGAATCAGATGGCTCTTATTCACCGAGAAAACTAGAGAACCACACAAAAGAACAGCATATCGCAACAAACCTATCAAGACAGAGCTTCCACTAGTAAGCAAATAAGAAGCCAAGATTACGGCATGTTATCATAGTCTTTACGAGGTAAGACACATCGTTCGCCACTGTGTTTAACATGGGGCGACTATTCTACAAACATGCTCATTGTAGAAATAGGAAGTGGGCTCCGCTTAACAGCAGCCGTAGTGTATTAAGCTCTGCACAATAGTGCAGCTGCAAACTAAAATCAGGCACATCAGATTGGTAATGCAGAAACGGGTTATTTCCAACTGTAAATAAAGAGGTAATAATTTCTCAGGTTATTCATCTGGTACTCCCTCCCACACCCCCTGTTTCTGGTAGATAAAAAATTCACATGGTTATAAAACGATCGAGATTGAGGAAGCAAAACAACACTGAAATTTCTGACCTTCGGGTAGAAATACATTACTAGAGAATTCAACATGGGGCAATCATGGAGTAACCTGACATCCATACTACAGACCTGGTAATCTGGCAGCTCCAACAGCACACAAGCAGACTGCCAGGGATCAGACTGGACTGGTGCATCAAGCTCTGCACCGAGGAGCAGCTGCAAGTGCGGAAGCAAAGGACACGAATGACATATGGGTGATATTGACACCGGACTATTTCCATGTATAAACAATAGAGTTAATGATTTCTCAGATTATTAAGCTGGTACTATTTCTTGGGATTCAGAGATGGATGCGCCGGCAGCAGCAGCTTCATGAGGCCTTGAGCGTCTGCTAGGAGGTGGATCTTCGCTCCCAGGTATCTGGTAGATCACATATTCACACAGTTATAATATCTCCAAACTTTCATTTTAGAACAATATAAGACTAGAGAACCATGGAGATAACAGGAACATCACAATGAACAAAAAACATAAAAACCTTCCACGGCTAAGCAAATAAGCGATTAAAATTGAAATGCAGAGTAGAAATGGTCTCCATAAGCACCATTAAAAAAAGGTTTCCCCAGTGACAGTGCTGACCTGGGAAGTCGATGGAGGGGCACCAGCATTTCCTTCACTTGAAAGCTCTGTCCTCTGCAGCCTCTCCGGCAAGGTCTCCATCCCTATGTGTGATAGCAGCAGCCAGGCATAAGTGAGGAGCTCAGGGCCAATGCCCAGGCTCTTTTGGGTGTAGAATTCCTTATTTGGCCCCTTTTTAAAGTTTGGTTCCCTTTTTGGCCCAGAGTTTTGTTTTCTCCCCTTTTTGACACCCAAACTTCATTTTGTTCCCTATATGACACTTTCGTCAGTTTTGGCTAGTAAAGGTGTTAAGTCTGACCTAAAAAGACTGTTTTACCCCTAATGTAGTATGTGAACAGATTATTTACATGCAAACACAAAGATAATGTGAAATATTTTGTCCTGTTTGAATAAGTAAAGAAAAGAAAATTATTTATATGACTAATAATAATAATAATAATAATATGATGAGTGGAACAGTGACGGACCCATTTAGCCTCTACTGTAGCATATAAAATTTGTACGCATTAATCTAGCGTGTGATAAGTTAGAACGCGGCATGTCAATGGGTCATGTCGCATAGATGTGTTCATGCCTCAAGTGCTGCACACGCACAGGCCATTGCGATACAGATCGGCTCTCAGGGATCGAGCTGCAATACGTGGCGGGTTGTGTTGGCCCAGTACAGACTACGCGAGTACTTCGGCGACGGCAGCACGCGACGATGACAATGACGGACGAAGCAACAGACTTCCGACCGAGACTAGCAAAGCTAGCTACGTACGAGCCACACACGTACGTACACCGGCCGTAGACAGAAGCATCTGACGCATGTATAAAACAGCAGACTAATCGATCCGGCTAGCTGCACACACAGGAAACGCACGCAATAGCTAGCTGGTTTGATACCCTCTTTGTGTCAATTTGAGATTGCTTTTACCACACTTGCCGCGTGGTGTTGGTTTGATACCCTCAAAAAAATAAAAATAAAAGCTAGCTGGTTTGATGGCCGCATGAACGTACACATGTACACATGTATCTAACCGGACATGACAAAGGTGCACCTCGTCATATTTTTTGTTTGTTCACGCCCCTCCTCTACCCTTTTCTAATGACATATTATCACCAGGGGCAAAATTGTCTTTGCACGTGCCAGTTAACACCTCTGAATGAAAAAAAGGATGAAAGTGTCACATAAGGCACAAAATGAAGTTTGAGTGTCAAATAGGGAAGAAAACAGTTTTCTGGGCCAAAAAGGGAACTAAATTTTAAGAGTGGGCCAAATAAGGAATTCTCACCTCTTTGCGTGTAGGTACCCTCGGCACCTAGTGGCTGAGAAGCAGAGCATCTCCACCCACACACCTTCGATCACCTCCCATATCTTGTTCTCATCACCCAAAGACAACAGCGCTTCAGAGATCTTACAGGCATCATGGATAAAACAACCTTCCTGTGCAGTTGGATATTTCTTTGCATCAGGAGGCGAATGTGTGTGTTCAACAACCTGTTCTTTGTATTGTGTGGGCTGCAGCACCTTGCCAGTTATTATCTGAGTAAATTCTCTTTCGATTTCATTGAGCAATGGCTTTTCTGCCTGTGAAGAACTTAAGAAACGGCTTATTGCACTTGAGGATCTCCATGAGCGAAGGCTCGTCACCCTTGAGGATCTTCTCGAGCGATGGATCATCATCCTTGAGAATCTCCTCCAGTTCGGCATTAGCGGTGATGAGCAGATTCCGCCTAGAACCCGACAGTAGCATCTCAGGGTTAACAAATAGTAGGTACATCAAGTAGTTGGACATCTCCCGGCACCGGACGGCTCTACCGTGATGATGAGATCTTTCACACCAAACAGCACAACCATGGCCTTCACTTGATGCATCTTCGATACACTGAGCAGTGGCACATTGGTGATCTGCTGATGCGCCCAAGTGGTAGAAGCAGAAATCCGTGGCGATGTACCAGAGAAGGATGCTCTCGTCAAATGGACTCCTTAAGCTCCAACCCAGGTCTTGGTCGCACTTGTTAGCCTCAAGAGTCCAATTGCCCCCTGCGGTCATTGAACTTCCAGTAACTGCCAACATCTTTTATCTGATCTTCCCACCCTTTCTTCACATACTTGAGGACTAACTCTGTTATTGCAAAGGAAGAGTTGCAGGGCTTCATGAACCAATGTTGGTAAAAAAAAGTCGTTGCAATTCAAAAAACTCAGGATGCTGGTCATCTAGGTGTGCTTTTTGTTGTGGACAAAGAACCCACAAGAGCATATTGGCCTACAAGGCTATCTTTGAGTGCACCAATCTTGATGATATTTCTTAGCTCAGTAATAGACGGGGCAACCTTCTTTCTTGCCCACTGAAGAGACATGGCAGGGCAACCTTCTTTCTTGCCCACTGAAGCTTGTACAAGATTTCCTCAAAAAAAAAAAAAAACTTGTACAAGATGGTCCTTTGCCACTGGAACGGGGGACTTCACTCCCTCGCCGTTGGGCATTCTCTAGCTTTATCCGTGCAACTTGGTCAAGCACCTTTGTTACAAATTGTACTGCCCAATCCCCGTCAGGCGTCCTAGAACTCGAGTGGACTTGCCTTTGATCCTTTGAAGAAATATGTTCAGTTGAGAAACACATGCAGAAGTACTCCAGCACTGCAGTACAGGAGAACAAGACATATGTGACCTTGACGTCGTTATCATCATAAGCTTCTCTGTGACTATTGTGGAAGATGGCGAGGGCTGCCCATGGCAGTACGTGTTGGATAGCCCATGGCAGTAACTGCCAACATCTTTTATCTGATCTTCCCACCCTTTCTTCACATACTTGAGGACTAACTCTGTTATTGCAAAGGAAGAGTTGCAGGGCTTCATGAACCAATTAATGTTGGTAAAAAAAGTTGCTGCAATTCAAAAAACTCAGGATGCTGGTCATCTTTGTGTGCTTTTTGTTGTGGACAAAGAACCCTACAAGGGCATATTGGCCTATGAGGGAGTATTTAACAAAAAACTACCACATTTCATCGATCTGTGCCTACAAACTACCACTTTACGCTTTTGTGCCGAAAACTACCATTTTTTTGCTAATCCGTGACTAAAAACTACCAAGTTTGTAAAGCGCCCGATTCGTCTCGTTTAAACTCGATTATGACAGTGTTGGCCCACATGTCAGGACTTAAAAAGTCATCACCGTTAAGTTTGACCTCAGCATATGGGCCCACATGTCATTTCTATCTCTTTCCTCTAAATTCCCCATGAATGAAGATCAGGGTAGTCCCGTCACCGGCGGCGGATGGCGACAGGAGGGACGACGACGACCAACCATTGCCAGCCGCTCCGGTGACAGTAGCTCCTCCATGGGCGCCAGCAGCAGGTCGCGCGGGTCACCGAAGAGAGATATCGAGGCAGCGGCGTCCTTCACCGGAGGCGGAGAAGATGAAGTAATGCGGCGGCGCGGCCGCATCTGGAGCAGACGGCGCGACCTGCAGGCGAGGCGAGCGACCGGGCGGCGGCCTGGGGCCTCCCCGCGGCGAGGCGAGCGCCCGGGCGGCGGCCTGGGGTCTCCCTGCGGCGGCGACCTGCGGGCGAGGCGAGCGCCCGGGCAGCGGCCTGGGGCATCCCCGCGGCGGCGACCTGCAGCCATGGCGAGCCCCGGAGCAGCGGCCTCGGGCCTCCCTGCGGCGGCAACCACTGTGTTCGTGATTTGGATAGGATAAAGATGGGTTAGTGAGTAGGGTAGGGATGGGTTAGTGGGTAGTTAGGATTAGATGGGCCACTGACCAACGGGCCTGCACGGTTAGATTAGCCATCTAAGAAACTTATAAAATATTTACAAATCTGAGAAAGATTACTGAGACTTACATGCGGACCCTACATGTCATAACGGTCAGTATAACAGTCAATTTAACGGAGTTGACTATTGTGCCACGTCAACACTTACGTGTGGGCCAACACTGTCATAATCGAATTTAAACGAGACGAATCGGGCGCTTTACAAACTTGGTAGTTTTTAGTGATGGATTAGTAAAAAAGTGGTAGTTTTCGGCACAAAATCGTAAAGTGGTAGTTTGTAGGCACGGTTCGATGAATTGTGGTAGTTTTTGGTTAAATACTCCCTATGAGGCTATCTTTGAGTGCACCAATCTTGATGACATTTCTTAGCTCAGTGATAGACGGGGCAACCTTCTTTCTTGCCCACTGAAGCTTGTACAGGATGGTCCTTTGCCACTGGAATGGGGGAACCTCACTCCCTCGCCGTTGGGCATTCTCTAGCTTTGCCCGTGCAGCCAGGTCAAGCGCCCATCTTACCAATTGTACTGCCCAATCCCCGTCAGGGTCCTAGAACTCGAGTGGACTTGCCTTTGATCCTTTGAAGAAATATGTCCCACAATAGCTACATGTCAATCGCCTGACTTTCGAAGTTGGTGTCAGTCGATTTTCGGTTGAATGGAGAAACAGCCGGAGGGGGAGGAAGAACTCGCCGGAGAGGAGGAAGAACCTCGCTGGGCAGGCTACCCCACCATCTATCTTAGGGTGGGGGGTAGGGGAGGCAGCACGGCGGTTGTGGGGGGGCGGCAGCGGGCGGTGGTGAAGGTTTGCCGAAGAAAAAACCGGCGAGGCCCGGGCCTAGAGGGATGGCCGGGGCGGTGGCAGCACGGCGATGGGAGGAGGTTCCGGGGAGGGTGGGGCGGCGAGGCTGCGCGATAGCGCCGCCGGCCGCGGGCAGTGGTGGCCGGCGGTTCGGCCGGTGGTCCGTGGGGCGGTTGGAAGAAGATTCGCCGGGAGGTTGAAGACGACCTGGCACCCGTTAGATTGGAGATCGAGGGTGGAGAGCAGTCGACTTACCCAAATCCGGAATTCAGTCGACTTACCCAAATCCGGAATTCAGTCGACTGGCACCCAGCCAGTCCCAATATGTCCAGTTGAGAAACACATGCAGAAGTACTCCAGCACTGCGGTACAGCAGAACAAGACATATATAACCTTGACGTCGTTATCATCATAAGCTTATTGTGAAAGAGGGCGAGGGCCGAGGGCTGCCCATGGCAGTATGTTTGCTGGTAGACGTATGAACAAAGCACCAGGATTCATATCTGGCTTTTCCCCCGTTTCGTCACAAAGCTCGGTCATCTTTTTTTTCGTGTATAAAAGATTAAACGTGTTGGATAGCCTATTTTGCAGCAAAACATATGCTTGTTTCTCATGAAGCAACCCAAAGGATTTTAGGATGCCAGGTCGATCAGGATAGGGCGATGCAAGGTCCACAAATAGCTTATAGACCTCAAGGTCCACATTATAGCCATCAGCTTGGCCTCTACTTGTCCGTGTGCTTGGCGTCTGAGATGCATGATCGGGCTCAAGATCCACCACATCATCTTCTCCTTGTGCTTGATCAGGAACATGGTTGTTGGCCTCAAGGTCCGCCGCATCACCTTCTTGTGCTTGATGACAAGGGTCAGCCTGGACAAAAGCCCTTGCTTTTTGCACGTAGTCTTCAAGCGAACTGATCTCGCCTTCTCTGTTTGCGGTCCTCCTTGGAGCAGGGCTGGAAAAGCTGACTAGGCTGTTTATGCTGGCGCTCTTGAGAGCCCAGGGCTTCTCTATGCATTTGAGGATCCCAGGGATGAAGAACAAGATTGCGGCCTGCAACAACCTCTTGTCGCTGCCTGGCCATGATTTGCAGAACACGTAGACGGCTACGGTGATCTTGGACACGGTGGTGAGGACATGCCGCGTCCATAGCTCATTATCTTCGATGTTGTAGGCGGTTATGACGTCCTGTCCGCCAAGGCGCATCAGGAGAACCGGTGCCCACACCACTTCCAGAATGCTATTGCGTTGCCCAGAGTTACAATCTTGCCTCCTCTCACGGCCGAAAAGGACGGTAAGAGCGTATATAGCCAGAGCGTCGCTGGCTATGTAGGCAAGCCATATCATGGATCTGAACCAGGAAGGGATAGCAAGCTTACGCAGGGACGCAAAGAGGAGGAGGAGCCACTGAACGAAGAGGCTGCTGAGCACGAGGATGCGCAGCTGCCACTCTCCCCACCATAGCACGGCACTTGAGAGACCCACCATCTCTGGTCCTTGCCTGATATCTCCCGCTCTCACTCAATCATCAGTTTAGTCATGCATGCACAAAAGTGAGAGGCCGATTCGTTGCAACCTGATAACTACTGCGTTGTCACATGTTGAGCGGATTTCTTACATACACTATAATAGCTTACACCAGGAGCTACATCATCAATAATTATAATCATATTGTACTCGACTCTGTGGGCTTGTCTTGTCTTGTTGATTTGCATCTAATGGCCCTCCGGTAATTTATGTGTGAATAGAAACTTGCAGTGGGTGCGTCGGGCAGGAGCATGACTTGATCATATTTTCCTTGGCCTGTCATGTGTAGATTATGCACATGCAGCTTGATTCGTTCCAAGCTGGTATCAGTGGATGTGAAGCCTATAGTTAATGGATTAGGCAAGTACTCCCGCTGCCTGGATTGTGGGTTAACCAACCGTAGTTAGGTTAATGGCCACTATTTATTTCAATGCCTGACCTCAGGCCGGCCCATCAAACCTATCAAATCCTTGTGTTGGTGGGAGAACTGAAGTCTCAATTCTGTTTCTTGTCTTGGCCACACCTCAATGCCACGAAGGAAGGATCCAAAGTAGGCAAGGCCAAGCAAAGCAAAGCGTAGCGAGTGGTTGGTCACTAATAGGGGTGGTGGAATGGATGGGGAATAAAAACAAGCACCTGGCGGGCGGACGAAAGCTGAATTGGTGCCGGCGTGGCACGCGTCGGAGTAGACCGTGCCCTCCTGTGACGCATTTCGCCTGGCACACGAGGCCGGCGATCCGCCGCTTGGCAGCTGCGGGCGGGCGTCGACGAGGCCATCTCCTCCGGCTGGAGAATCCATACATACGACCGCCGCGCGGTGAGCAGAAGAGGGAGGAAGAACGGGTTGATTGACGGTGATGGTGGGTCTTTGCCGGTCTGACTGGAAAAACCGTGAACCGGCCCTTTGCCCAATAACCAACTAGACTAGTAACACTTCATGATTTATTAACGATTTACATTCAATATTATGCTTATTAATTTGATGTGAGGCCAATTTTTTGAAAAATTACCTTAAATATTCCGGGCTTTGGTCGCAAATGAACCAATGAACCAACAATCCGACAAATAAAAATCTAAACCGACAACCTCACCTGTTTGGTTTTTTAAATTGCAGGGCCGCCTACATGGGCACCCGCCCCTAATGACAGCGGACGAAAAATGGCGTGTCAGAACTAGCAGGAAAAATCACATATTAGAGCGACCTGATACAGTTGATGTAGGCAACAAATACCAAATTGTTCATTCAAATATTGGGTTGCATCGACATAATGTAGCAATTCGTCAAACGGAAACTAAGCCTGATGGGACATAGTTCAAAAAATTCATTTACAATTCCCCCTTTTGGATACTTTGTGCTGGCTGTAAAACCATCCTTAAAAAAACAGTGAAATGCTCATCTGCACTCTATACATTTTGAGACCCTGTAAGAACATGCAATGTTACGAAGCAAGCGCATCGGACAATTCATTTGATCGGCATCTGTACTATTCTGAACAAGCAACAATTTCTTTTATTCAAAAGAAGACTAGAAGCTAAATGAGAGCCGCCATCAGCTCTGCACCTAAGGAGACATCACGGAGCAGCAAACTTCAGCAACTTCTGAGGGAGACTACAAAGTTTGTACGACATAGAAAAACAAACACTACTGAAGAGTACAGCAGTAACTTGCAAGAGTGAAATAAAACGGTAATCAATGTAACAACCGTACTATCTGCATTCGTATCTCGCATCACTAACTAGCTAATCCCATGAGCAAAAACGTTCGACATAGAACATGCCCTTGGCTCACAGGGTTGGCAGAACCGTGAGATCCTAAATAATTTCTGCCTGATTTTCAGCGTGACTATCGTGCTAGTACCAATCAAAAACATCCAGGTCAACATCATCAGCATTTCCAGCAACATCCTCCCCTTCTTTGACCTCAGATTGGTGCGTGCCCATCTCTTCATCTGACAAATTCGAAACATTCTCAACACTGAACGTGTTAGTTTCAGAAATAAAACCATTTCCAGTGTTTCCGTCAGTTGATGCAACCTCTTGTTTTTGTGTACTGTTGATGTCTTTGAGCGAATCTTCAATGTTGAGCTGTTTCATTACTTGTTTTAAATACAAGTTATCTGTATACAGTTGTAAGACAGAAGAGTTAGGTTAAGCAAAATCAGAAATCAGAAACCAAAATATATGGGCTGGACCAGGTATAAAGCAATCGCTAACCTCTGGAGCGATGAAGTATAGCATCGTGGACTTGCATTGGATGCTTTTTGTCCTCACTTTTAAACTTCTGCCGTACCTGATCACGGGATTTATCTGGGAATAGTTGCTGTATCATTGCAAAATCGCTACCAAATTGTTGAAGACCCTGGACCAGAACAGATAAAAAAGTTGGAAGTTTCCCATAGGCAAGCCAAAACGTCAGCACAAAAAATGGTATATTCAACATCAAAACAGTAGTGAGTACTCTAACTTTTTGTAAGACGTTTTTAGAGTCCAAGACTGTCAAAAAACGTCTTATATTAAGTTACAGAGGGTGTAGTTGATTTCCAAATACCTGGTAAAACAAGTCAGTGTCAGATTTTGTCCATTTGGCCCGTGTCTTTTTGTCCATATAAGAATGGTAATTCAGTTTAGTAGCATTTTCTAGCGCATGATTCTCTGTTCTGTCATTGTCGTAGTTATCTCCAAAAGGATCAAAATCGTCAGTATCTCCAAAATGGGAGCTGCTGTGGAAAGACATCAACAAAGAACAGGACAGGCGAAAGTCAGTGAAATCATGATTAAAGCAGCATACCAATTCATCAAATTTAAGAATACAAATTTAGATGCTGGGATAAAAACTGCAGCAGCAACGCCAACTTCAAATACCCTATCTGAAAAAGTGAAGTATCTATATGATAAAATAGAAAGGAGAAAGGTGTGATAGCTCCCGGGTGTCCCTACACCCTCTATGAACAGTACATTCAAAGAAATATAAAAAAAATAAAAAAATATGAAACTTTGCGACATCAAATATGGTCAAACTTTGTAGGTTCTTGCAAGTTTTCGTAACAAAATATCATATGGAGCTTCTTGAATATCACCAGTTTCAGATTTCAGTGCTAAAAGTGCTCAAAATTTCAAGTATTGAAATCTTTTTTCTTGTGTAGAGCTCCTCAAATGCTTTTTTGGCATGAAAACTTGGAAGCACCTACAAAGTTTGATCATATTTGATGTTGCAAAGTTTCAGATTTTCTTTCTTTCTATTTTTCTTTAATTTACTGTTCATAGAGGGTGTAGGGGCACCCGGGAGCTGAAAAACCACTCTCGATACAAAGCTTGCAAATCAAACTGTAGCATTGCTACCAATGATTGGTTATTTTACTACACTTTAGGTAAAAATGTCCAAACAGAAAATGTGGAATGGCAGTTAAACAAGATACAGAGAAAATATCCATAAATAATATTTTAAGTGGGAAAAAGAGCCTACCTTTGATTAGAGGATGATGGTCCTGACGGTGTTTTACTCTAGGAAAGGCCAAAACAAAAATCATGAGCAACAGTAATAATACTCTAATAAAAAAGGTAGACCCAGCAAACGTGCCTCAGCACAACTCACCTGAATACGCTCTCTGGCCTCTTGTAACAACCTGAGATGCGTCACACTTAGCTTCATGCGATCTATCTCATGATCAGGTTTTTGCAGTAACGTTTGCACTTCTATAAAACAACAAAGGGCAAAAATACAAGAGTCAAGAGCTCATAGCATGTTAAATTGATGCTTTGCTATTTGGGTACCGTTGTTATTTTAGCCAGATACCTTTTGCTCTTTTTTGACGAATTCTGTGAGTAAGCTTCTTCTCAGGCTGTTCTGTCATTGTATCTTTCAAGGCTCTCTTACGACCGCGTGACAATACTTCGCTTTTATTTTTCTGCTGGTTCGGCTGTGACTTTTCCATAGAGGATTTCTTCGAGGCGCGCTTGGAACCCCTCAAAGGTTCTTTATTTGGATCTTTCCTCCTTGACTTTCTCAGTGCCTTCTGCTTTCCTCCAGCAGTGTTCTCGTCGCCACTATCATTATTTTGTTCGGCTGCTGAAGGTTCAACAAAATCTTCATCAAGATGATCGTCAACAATATGCTCAGATACCCCAACTTTTTGAAACTCTGTCCTGCTTCTTAACTTCATTGATAATTCTAGTTTTCCAACATCCAATTCGGATTGTTGTTCAACACCATGATCTGATGGCTCCTCCTCATGGTACTGGCTCTCCATATCAGTATATTCCTGATTGTCTGAATGTTCTTCAGTAAGACAATGCTGCAAAAATTACCAATGAGACAAGGACTTACCTTTTGAGATGCCAAGAAAATTCTAATCACAAGCGTAGACTTCAGCAAGGACTTACCTTTTGAGGTGCTTGCTGAGGCAAGGTGTTCAAATTTTCATCAGAGCCTATGTCATTATGGTTGGTATCTGTTGGGGCTACCCCCTCATAATCATCCGGTAGAACAAATGTTACTGATTTGCCTTTGCCCTTTTTCTTTCCAAGATCAAGTAGAAATGTAGCAGCAGCTTCAGCTGTATCAGAAATATGTTTGCTCATTATGAGTAAATAAGAGCCAGGAAAGCTAGACGAAGCTACATAAGGTGATAAGTGCAGCCAGCAACTCATGACACACTGTATGGTCAGAATGAGCATTATGCCAGGTAGCACAATTAATACCACAATTTTGACAACAAAATCTTAAACTGATGACAAGGAAGCATTCGATATATTCCCTATAGGATTAAGTGTATTGGAAACTTATGAAATAATAAGTTTGTCTGATTTCAGGGAGTTTATGAACAATCAACACATCCACATTGAGAAAGCTCACTCAGGCTACTGAACTTGTAGTACAAGTGTTGAAGTAATTGGCAATTTATGCTACTAATGTGTCGACAACTTTTGGTTTATAACAGGCACTATATACTTCAAAGTTCAAACTAGGGCATGAATCAACAAATTTTCATGTCCACGACAAATACAAATTACAAATTACAAATTTAAGATTATACTAGATATATATAAGGAAAAAGAATCAAAGTGGGGGATGATGGAATGGAGACTTCCACCAAAAACGATGAAATTTGAGCAAATGTGGATTGTAAAGCAAAATACTCCATTCAGCTAACAGAAAAAGCAACAGATTCAAGCAAAAATTATGGTAGAGTTTAACTCCCTTATCACAACGCTGATTTGGAATATAAGTATTCCTCAAAAACAAAAGATTTTTCTCTCATATGCAACCAAAAAGAGATCATCGGTAGTCTTCAAATTACAAGATGTGCATGGAAAAGAAGTTCCACAAGTAAATCCACGCACCTGAGGGTTCTCCAAAGATCGGTTGAGTATCATCAGTATGAGGATTTATCAGCCCATCTTGAGAGTCTATATCAACACTAGCATTGGTATCCTAAAGGCAATCAAAAGCAGAACATCAGCATATCATATTTGTGAACTTACTTAAATTTCTAACAGATTTTAACTCTGACCTTTAGATTAGCTGCTGCATAATCATCACTAGTCCCAACAGCCCTGGATGAAGCCCTGCCAGGTTTTCTTTGTGATTTAGGGAGTAACTTTGCAGCCGTTTCCTCTGGAACAGGCTCTTCAAGGATGCGGTTGTGGTTAGCGAAATTGTCAACTGTACCATCATCGGTTCCCAAGGGTGGCTGAGAATCTGAGGTCTGTACATGTTCTTCATGTCTAGGAGCTTGTACCTGCTCATCGTTGCATCCTCTGAGATCATCGTTACCATCCTCTTTATTTTGTGAGATCACGTCTACAGTTGAAGCTACCTTCTTTTGGCCAGTCTTTCGGGACTTGGATGCTGCCTTGCTGAGTTTCACTTTAATTTTTAGCTTGGACTTTGCAACGTTTTCCTCTTCAGAATGTGTGTCAAGTTCCCCAAAGTCAGCTAAGTCATCAACGGTCTTGCTAGTTGGATGGGTGGATGATGCTTGGGTATCTGAAACAACCAAGTTTTCTTGGTGTGTAGCTACTTCAGATGGATCATCATTTTGAAAAACCTTATCTACAGAAGAAACTGTCAGCACATCATCAGAAGGTGTGTAAAGAGTACCCCCACAAGCTTCCGCGCCACCAATCGTTTCACTACCAAGAACGGTCGAAGATGTTATTTCTTGATTCGTAGTAAGTCCTTGAGACAAATTATCTTGACTTAAAGCTACAGCCTTTTCATCACTTGTTTCCACTGTACGATTGGGTACAACAGATCGTGATGGCACAGATTTCTTCCGAAGCTTGCCCCGCATATTAGGATGAAACTTTGCAGCAGGTTCCACTTCTGCAGGGGCATCAGTGATGTCGCCAAAGTTAGCCTCATCATCAATCATGTCCAACCCCCCTTTGTGGCCTCCAGGAAGCTGTTTTGACCTGCCAAAGTCACTTTAGGAAATATTGCAGGTTCAGAAAGCAGCAGCAAGGAAAGCATGTTATATAAAAAATAAATGGACAATATATTATCTGACAAAGAGATAACAAAATAAAAGGAAACAGAAATCCTTGTTGGCACTATTTTTCTAAGGCCCGGTAACATCTTATCCGTCCATTTTGCCGTGCACAAGAAATAGTGAAATACCAGACAATACAATCAAAACACACAAGTAAACTTCTGGTAACCAGCCATATTTTCCAGGTTCTAACTGGCATCATCAACATAACTGCATTCATTTTGTTGCAAGATTAAAGGATCATACAAATTTAGCAATTAAATCTTACTAGTATTTGATTTAGTTCACAAGAAAGCATCAAGCCATCAACGATTGAATTTCTAAGATATTTCAACAACTGTATATACGGTTCATCAACACGAAATAGACATCACACCACACCTTTGTCCAGAACAAAAGAAAACAACTAGGAACGTGGAGCATTGAATCTTTACCTGGTGACGCCCCGAAGGTGCTTCCCCGGTGACGGCGAGGATGAACCTTTTGGCCCCTTGAAGAGGTCGAGGTTGCCTGCAGCGGCGAAGTAGAGAACTGGGGGGAGAGGAGGGGGGCAGCGGCGGAGAAGCACGGACTGGGTAGGGCGGCGGTGTTGGGGGACGCACGGAATCCGTAGGCGGTGGCGGTGTCGGCGGCGGCAGGGAGGCTACGAGGTGGGGAGGCGCCCGCGGGGGAGAGAAGGGCACGGAGAGGCCGGCGGCGGCAGGGAAGCCGAGGACGGAGAGGCGGCGCGGCGGTTGCCTTCCCAGTTCGCACGCCCTCGCCGCCTACGGAGAGACAGGAGTCCAGACTCCAGACGAGGCCTTCAGCGGGGGCGAATCCAAACGCGCGGAATAGTCTCCCCCTCTGTGGGCCGGCCCGTTAGCCGTTCCCCTGCTTCCAGGGCATAGGTGATGTCGTAGTTGTTTCGTTATGCTAGATCTGTCGATTCCAGACCACCTATATCTCACTTTTTTACCTCTGCTTGTCTGTGCAGGCTTCGATTGAGTAGAGGAGGAGCGTCATTCATCATTTTAGTTTCTTTTCGGGGGTGTAGGTAAACCGGTTGCTAACTCTCTCCTCTTTCCATCATCGTTTTTTTTTTCTTCTGATTTACCATCTGGTTTCATGTACGAAGATGAAGATAAAAATGTTTGAGAATTTGAAAAGGTGTTCATGAATTTAAAAAATCTTCATATTTTTTAAATGTATATGAATTCAAAATATTCTTATGAACTTAAATAATTCTAGTGAATTCAGAAACTGTTCATGTATTTGCAAAATTATCCGTGAATTCATAAATATGTTTGCCATGTTTAAAAATGTTCCCAAATTTCGAACGATTCGCGAGTCCATAAAATGTTCATGAATTATAAAAAATTTGAATTTCAAAAACTTGAAAAATGATTGCTAAACTGAAAAATGTTCGTAAATTTGAAAAAAGGTTTGTGAATTCAAGAAATAATTGCAAATTTGAAGAAATATTTGCGAATCCAAAAAATGTTGATGAACTCAAAAAATGTTCGTGAATTCAAAAATGTCTGAAAATTTGAAAAAATGTTTGTGAATACAAAATTGTTCATGAAATTGAAAAAATGATCGCCCAACTTGAAAATGC
Organism: Thinopyrum elongatum; assembly: GCA_011799875.1. NCBI lineage: Eukaryota > Viridiplantae > Streptophyta > Magnoliopsida > Poales > Poaceae > Thinopyrum > Thinopyrum elongatum. The sequence goes on from CM022297.1 coordinate 427,708,954, forward strand.
TCCTGAATCCGAAAATTATTCGTGATCCAAAAAATAATTGTGGGTTTGAAAAAATGGTCATGAATTCAAAAAAAATTCATAAATTCAAAAAATACTCAAATTTGAATATTATTGATTTTTTTTTACAAATTCAAACATATTCGCGAGTTCAAAAAATTGTTTATTAATGTCCGCTTGGTAATCCGTGTTGGAGATGCCCTTAATGCATATTGAATAAAGGAAGTGAGACAGTAACTGAAGTGTGCATCTTGGATTTCTGATTATTCATGATAATCTTTGAACCTGGATGTTCTTTATCAGCTAGCATCTCTGACGGACTAGGAGCACACTCTCCAACTTCAAAAACATAACTGGAAAAGAAACTCCGTAAGATAAATGTAACACCCCCGGTGATTAGCAACAGTAATCACTTTTGATAATGACATGTTAGCATGATCAACAGTGCATAATCATCATTAGCATCACATTGCATTTCAACTCCTAAGTCAAATTCAAGTTTAAATGAAAGTGGAATATGAAAGTTGTCCAACATAGGAGCTAATATGTCAGATAAATAACAAATATTCCAGAGGCTATTCTAAAATTGAAACCAACATCATTGGAATTGGATAAGTGACTCGAACAACCTCAAACAGTGGATAAAGATAATATTTAATAACCATTTATTAAATCTGAAATAAATATGGAATTATGTTTTGTCCAAACTAATTTTAGGTGTTAGGGAATAATGCACTGGTATTTATGAACTAGGTCTCATGTTTTACAAAACTCAAATGGTGACCTGACTATTACTAAACAGAGAAAAAAAATAAAGAAAAGAAAAAGAAACAGAAGGAGAGAGCAAACACCCCCCCCCCTCTCCCTGGGCCGAATGGCCCAGCTACCACAGGCCGGCCCGTCGCTCCCACCGGCCCAACCGCTCGCCCCTGGCCTATAAGGCCCCCCGACCGAAACCCTAGCCACCACACCCGAACACTCCCCCCCCCCCTCCCCACTCTTCGCCCCCTCGTCCCCCCCCCCCCTGATCCAGAAACTGGATCGGGCCGACCCGCGACGCCCCCCGCTCCCGCGCGCCGATCGCCAGCGCCGCCGCCGCCGCCACACCGACGCCCCGCCCTCCCGCATTTCCTCTTCCCCGACCAGCCGCCTAGCGCTCGGCGCCCCCCCCACCCCCGTCGCCGCTCGACGCCGCCACCAGGTATCGCCCTCGCTGCCGTTCTCCGGTCGCACGCCACCTCCGCGCCGCCTCCCCCCTTAGCTCGTCTTCCTCGTCCCCTCCTCAGCCGCTCTCCGAGCCGCCCCCGTTCCCCTGCTGCGTGGGTGAGGAACCCCTCGACCCGCCCCCCTTCTCCGCCCGGTCACCGCGGCCGAGCCACCTCACCCATCCCTGGACCACGCGCGCACGCACTCGGCCACGCTGGGCCTCGCACACCGCGCGCGTGGCCCTGCCTCGCTACTTCGCCGCGGACCTTGCCCCCGCTTCCCCCCTCCTTGCCCCTTGCCTCTCCCCTCCTCCTGCTGTCTTCCGTCCCCGCTGTAGCCGGCTCCGACCCCTCCCCCTTTCCCGCGGCTGTTACTCCTCCGTCCCCGCGCTCCGCCGCGCCGCGCCCAGCGCCCGCTCGCGCCCTCCTTCGCTCACTCTCCCCCCTGCGCTCTCCTGCGCCCAGTGCCCTTTCGCCACCCGCTCCCCACGCCCGTCGCCCGGCCCCTCACCCAGTGGGGCCCAAACCCCCTGTGACGCTGACGAATGGGGCCCACCCCCCTAAAAACGATTTAAAAGAAAGAAATAAAAAAAAATAATTAAAAATATTAAAATAATTAATTATTAATATAGTTAATTAATCCTGATTAGTTAATCTAATTAACTAATTAGTGTTAATTAAACAGTAATTAGTAATTAACTTAAATAACCGCTGACATCAGCATGAGGTCATGCTGATGTCATCGTCAGCACTGTTTCGGATAATGTTAATTTTAAATAATTAATAAATTCAGAAATTAATAAAAACTTTAGAAAATCATATTAAATAAACCGTAACTCCGATGAAAATATTTATACATGAAACTTGCTCAGAACGACGATACGAACCCGGATACGCCCTCTGTATTCCCGTCTGTGCCCGCAACTATAAGAACGTTGAACAATTAGACCGATTTCGATAAATGAATAGTGTCCAACCCTAATTAAATAAATCCGAATAAATCCTAAATTAATAAATCGTTTAGTTAGGCAGTAGAACACCCCGGCATATCATTTAGCATGTCATACATATTGTTTGCATTATTGCCGTGAAATTTATGTTTCTCTCCCCCTCCTTCCTTCTCGATAGACGCCGAGGACCGACGACGCTGCACCAGGTTACGACTACTCTACCGACGAGCAGCCCGTTGACGACCTCCCTCTCTTGCCAAGCAACCAGCAAGCCCCCCCCCCTTGAGCATTCCAGATATCGCCATTCTATTCTCCTGCTTGCATTAGATTTCGCTACTGTTAATGTTGCTCCTATTCTGATGCATAGCCTGCTGTTGTAACCTGTTCATTGCTACTTACCTGCCTATGATAAACTGTTTAGTATAGGTTGGTATGAACCATCTGTGACCCCACCACCTTACTTTGTCGCCCCTGCTTGTTCATCGACGACTCGATCAACGTGATCGTCGATCAGAGACAGACGCCTCACTTCACACCCCCCTTAGTTGTACGACTCTGCGTAGTAACTATCGAGTGCCGAGGGTGATACCTCGTAACGCACTCCTGATGAATACTCTGCAGCATAGCTGTACGGTCGTGGTCATCGAGGGTGATTCCTCCTTCTCCATGTCCGATACGACTCTGTCGTGCAACCCCTCAGTGTGAACCTCGAGGGTGATACCTCATACGTTCACCCTGATGAATATGACCACACGGTTACTTGACCTTTTTCACAGGCGGGTCCACCCTGGTGGGTACCCGCTGGGGATCTATGATTTCGGGTGTGCCGGAAGGGCACTCGAGTGTGACATTGTGGCGGAGCATCAGAGACTCTGATTGTCTCCGCTTGATACTAATTGAGCCTATTGGATTTGGGTGTATGATCTGAGTGGGTCGACGTGCCCTATACGCACTACCACCACGCGGGATAATGGTTATGGGGCCCTCTGCGATGTACGTTTCTCCGAAAGCTTATCAGACGTCACGATTCACCGTGCGGGCTGATCGTCGGGATTGGGCTGGATACTTCACTGGCGAGTTCAGTGTCGCGCCTGCACCCCGGCCAGCCACGCAACGCGCAGGGTGCCCAGGGCTATGGCCCGAGACCCCTGGGTGCATAGGTTAGTCCGGCGTGCTGACCTCTCTGCTGAGCCTAGGTAGAGCGCTGCTTCGTGTTGATCTTCCGAGGACGGGCATTACCCATCAAGTATGTCCGGCCAGAGTTGATCGAGCGTGTTGGGTAACAGTAGTGCACCCCTGCAGGGATGAATCTTCTATCGATAGCCGGTCCTACGGTAAAGGACGCTCAGTTTGTGTATCCCGATCTACTACTTAAACTGGATACTTGTTACTTAATTGAAGCTTCGGGATTACTTTCTCGCTGGGAGTCGAGGAAGGATCTTTGAGCTGTACTTCAACATGTTTGCTAAATAAAATGCTATTCTACTCTCTCCTACTGCTGCAAGATGATGGCTTTGAGAAGATGTTTGAAGATGCTAGTCTTCGATAGGACTAGGCCTTTCTCTCTATTCTGGCATTTCTGCAGCCCAGTCCACATATACAGCCTCTTCTCCATTGATAATGTTGCATATGTAGTATAGATCCTTGCTTGCTGAGTACTTCGGATGAGTACTCACGGTTGCTTTATTTTCTCTTTTCCCCCATATACCCCCACCTTGATGATACACCAGACGATGGAGTCCAGGAGCCAGACGCCACCACCGGAGCCTACTACCAGGCGGGTCCAGAGGGCACGTACTACTGGATCGAGCCAGCTGACCAGGAGTAGGATCGGAGGCTCCCAGGCAGGAGGCCAACGCCTTTCGATCTAGTGTCGCTGTTTGTGCTAGCCTTCTTAAGGCAAAACTTGTCTAACTATGTCTGTACCCAGATATTATTTGTATGACTGACTTATGTATTCGGATCTTCGGATCCCTGGTCTGTAATATTGTGGACCTCCGTTTATTTGTGTTTAGAGTTGTGTTGTGATATCTTCCCGTGAGTCCCTGGGCTTGATCGTACACGTTTGCATGTATGACTAGTGTACGATTGAACCGGGGGCGTCACAAGTTGGTATCAGAGCCGACTGCCTGTAGGAAGCCCCCCTCCAAATTCCTTGGCCGAAGTTGAGTCTAGAAACCGAGAAACTAAATTACTAACTTGGCTGTGTGGCTTACGGGCCCACGTCGCCAACTGGGTGGTATTAGGATCTTTTATTCCTCGTCTATACTCTGGGACTCTAATATCTCTTCTATTCGGGTTAAATAAAGTTTACTAACGCCGACACTTAGGATCTCGTAAATCCCGTCTACCCGGAGAGCTGGGTATCTGTGCGATTTCCCTGTCATTGATCTGATTAGTCTGATAATCATTTTCCTTTCCATTGTTTTGTTTAACCTTTCTCTCCGAGTTGTGTTAAACTTCTCATTGTCATTTGACAAATCTGAATTTCCTCTGTTTCAGATGGACCGTTTGTTTCCACCGCGTCCTACGACACAGCTTGTGCTTCGCACTTGGGCTCGTAATACCCCTGGGTTTCCAGCTGTCCTGATCGCTCTCATGACCAGACTTGGCTACCGCTGGTACCCTGAGTACATGGTTTACGAGGATTACCGCGAGTTTAATCAGGAACAGTACTATGCTGAAGTTCGGATTTATGATCAGCAGAACAACTCAGACACCGAGTTACACCTTTTTCACGGATTAGGCATGACGATTGAGATGGCAGTACATGATGCCGCCTACTCTGCTGTCGCACGTCTTCGAGGACAGTTCAGTGATATCTTGGATGACTCTGAGTTCCGATACATTCCGTATGCCCCTGCTGGAGATGCTACCGGATACTACACAGCTATCTGTGCCCCGTACGAGCCTCGCCGATATGACCACCGCGTTCTGATTCAGTGCACTCAGGCTCTGGATCGCACTGTTCGGGCTCTTGCCGTCGAGTTGGTTGCCACTCGAGCACGTCTCTACGATGCTATGACGCAGTTGATGCCCGCTGTTCGTGCAGGGATACATCCGGAGCACATCCTTTACCCGCGCAGGACTCAGATGTATGCTGGTATTGACTGGCCTGCTGTTGGAGGTCACACACCTGCACGTGGACCTCTTCTTACAGTTCGAGACCGGGTTCTGCATCAGAGTGCACATGGAGCACAGGATCCTTCCGCGACGAATATTCGTCGTCCGCACTCGCAGTTACCCCGTTACAGTGGTTTTCTCCGACGTTGATGTAGCCTTTGCTATGTCTCGTTGTGTACTTCCTTACCGCGTGCCTGCGCGCCGCCTAGTATGTCTAGCTTTTAATTTGCGCTGTTATGCTGTCCGCATGTACCCGACTTTGTGCATGGATCTGTATGTCTTAATCGACTACTGTTATGTATCTATTACACTGCTTAAAGTATTGTCGTGTTACATCATACTTGTCGCTAAACACTCGCAATTGCTTTTACTAAACTACCCCCTGTTGATACTTAGCAGGATGGTTAGACCAGGTGGTCGTGGTCGTGGTCGTGCCCCTGAACGTCCACCACCGCCAGACTATATGGCGGCTATGATGCAACAGTTTGAGCTTAACCGCCAGTTCATGGTTGGAATCATGGCTCAGTTTCCGCATCAGAACAACCAGAACCAGAACCCAGCTTCAATAACTTTGACAGAGTTTACGCGACTCAACCCAACGCAGTTTCGCAACTCTGACAAGCCCCTGGATGCCGATGACTGGCTCCGCGACATCACTCACGAGATGGAGTCTGCTAATGTCGCCCCCGCCAACTTTGTCACCTTCGCGGCCTTTTTCTTAAAGGGCCCCGCTGCTCAATGGTGGGACACACACAAGCGTACTCTGCCTGTTGGAACAGTCATCACCTGGTATGAGTTCCAGGCTGCTTTCCGTGCACGTTACATCCCTCAAGCAATTATGGAACGCATGAAGACCCAGTTCCGCAACCTCACTCAGGGCAATAAAACCGTCGAAGCTTATCAGCGGGAATTTCTTGATCTCTCCCGCTATGCTGAAGAAGACATCGCCACAGATGCTCGCAGACAGGAGAAGTTCCGTAATGGACTACACCCTGACCTCAAGCTTGCACTAGCTGCTCAAGACATCAATGACTTCTCAACTCTAGTGAACAAGGCTATTCTCGTTGAGACCGCTCAGATGGAACACAAGGACTCGCAGAAGCGCTATCGTGATGCTGGCTCATCTTCGGGCTCAGCACCGAAGCGTAGAGTTTGGATTCCCAACAACGCGTTCCGTCCCAATGCCTCTGCGCCAAAGAACAATGCTGCACTACGTCTGCCTCCTCCACCACCGAGGCCGTCAAAGGCTCAAGCTATCCAGAACCATGCCCCTCTTCGTCCTGAAGATGGTTTGTGTTTCAAGTGCCGCAAACCAGGCCACCAGGCTAAAGACTGCCGCCAGACTCAGAATCAGTTAGATTTTCCTCGTGCTGGCCGTGGATATGGCCGTGGCAACAATCAGACCCGCAGCTATAATACTGGGTCTGCTTCACGTGGTCGTGGTCAGGCTTACAACATTGACATTGAAGAAGTCCAGGATCAACCTGCTACTGTGATGGGTACCCTTCTTGTTAACTCAGTACCTGCTTCTGTATTATTTGATTCAGGAGCATCGCATTCATTCATGTCTGAAGCATTTGCATTATCTCATGACATTGCATTTGAAAAGATGAACCTGCCAATAGTTGTCCGTACCCCTGGAGGCCAATGTCAAACCACTATGATGGCACATAATGTCCCTGTTGAAATCGAGGAATTTGAATTCCTAGCTTCCCCTATTATCCTGAAGTCTTCCACCATAGACCTCATACTCGGAATGGATTGGTTGAAAGCTCACATTGCTTCGATCAATTGTGCCACTAAAGTCGTCCAACTTCTTCACCCCTCCGATGAGATAGTGAACTACACTGCCCGAATTACTCGAGACGCTGAAGCTGAGGTATATGTTATGAATGCTTTGAACGCCTCACCTCTGGAAGGGATCGAGAACGTTCCTGTCGTTCGAGATTTTCCAGACGTCTTTCCGGAAGAACTTCCAGGAATACCCCCGGCTAGAGCTGTCGAGTTCGTCATCGACTTGAAGCCTGGCACCGTTCCTATTGCCAAGCGACCTTATAAGATGCCTCCGCATCACCTTCTTGAGCTTAAAGAAGAAATCGACAAGTCACTTAAGAGTGGTTTCATCCGCCCCAGTTCCTCCGCTTGGGGAGCACCTTCACTCTTCGTTAAGAAGAAGGATGGAACTAACCGATTGGTTCAGGATTACCGGCCCATTAACCAAGCCACAATCCAGAATAAATACCCACTGCCCCGGATCAATGATCTTTATGATCAACTCGCTGGATCATCGGTGTTCTCTAAACTCGACTTGAGGTTGGGTTATCACCAGATCCGTGTCCGTAAAGAGGACATTCCCAAGACTGCATTCGTCACTCGTTATGGCTCCTATGAATACACCGTCATGTCATTTGGCCTAACGAATGCCCCAGCTACGTTCTCCCGTCTGATGAATTATATATTCATGGATTACCTCGACAAATTCGTCGTGGTATATCTAGATGATATTCTGGTCTATTCTAAGAATAAAGAGGAACATGCTGAACATCTCTGCCTTGTTCTAGAAAGGCTCCGAGAACACCAGTTGTATGCCAAGTATTCCAAATGCGAATTTTGGCTTCCGGAAGTAACTTACCTTGGACATGTGATTTCCAAGGATGGGATTGCTGTTAACCCCGAACGAGTTCAGGCTATTCTCGACTGGACTCCCCCAAAGAATGTTAAGCAAGTCAGAAGTTTTCTCGGACTTGCTAGTTATTGCCGTCGATTCGTTGAGAACTTTTCCAAAATTGCAAAACCATTGACATATCTGCTTCACAAAGGTGTTAAATTTGAGTGGACAGAAAAATGTCAAGAAAGCTTTCAGACACTAAAAGATAAATTGACATCTGCCCCAGTACTAGCACCCCCGGATTCCCAAAAGGATTTCGTGATATACTGTGATGCATCTCGTCAAGGATTAGGCTGTGTCCTAATGCAAGAGCGCAAAGTGATTGCTTATGCCTCCCGACAATTGCGTCCTCATGAAGAAAATTATCCCGTGCATGATCTTGAACTTTCTGCGGTTATCTATGCCTTGAAGCTATGGCGACATTACCTTCTCGGTAACCGTTGCGAGATATACACGGATCACCAAAGCTTGAAGTATTTATATACTCAACCAGATCTGAACCTTCATCAACAAAGATGGCTCGAAACAATTGCCGATTATGATATGAATATTTCATATACCCCCGGCAAGGCTAATGTAATGGCCGATGCTTTGAGTCGCAAGTCCTATAGCAACAATCTTATGGTTCAAGAAACACAACCTCTTCTCCATGAAGAGCTTTGCAAATTGAACCTCCATATTGTTCCACAGGGTTATCTCAATACCCTGGTTGTCGAACCAGATTTAGAACACGGCATTAAGGTTATGCAAAGGTATGACACTGAAGTTGAAAAGATCAAGCGATACCTCGAGAAAGGAAAGCCGTCGGAATTCCATCTTGATGCAGATGGGATCCTATTTTTCCAACACCGTCTCTTCGTACCCAAGTTCAAGAATGAGAGGGAAAACGTTATGAAGGAAGCTCATGACACTCCCTTGTCTATTCACCCTGGTAGCACAAAGATGTACCGTGACATTTGTCAAAGATTCTGGTGGCCTAAAATGAAGCGAGACATTGCTCGTTATGTTTCTGAGTGTGACATTTGCCGTCGCATTAAAGTAGAACATCAAAGGCCTGCTGGAACTCTGCAACCCCTGGAAATTCCTGAATGGAAATGGGACAAGGTCCAAATGGATTTCATTACTGGTTTTCCCAGATCTCAGAAGGGTCATGATGCTATTTTTGTCGTCATTGACCGATTCTCCAAGGTTGCTCACTTTCTGCCTGTTAAAGAGACAATCACTGCTAGCCAGTTAGCAGACTTGTATGTTTCCCGGATTGTGTCACTCCACGGTGTTCCGTTGGAGATCAGTTCTGATCGTGGCAGCCTCTTCACCTCCAGATTCTGGAATAGTTTCCAAGAAGCTATGGGAACTCATCTGTCTTTCAGCACCGCCTTTCACCCTCAGTCACAGGGTCAAGTGGAACGAGTTAATCAAGTGCTCGAAGATATGCTTCGAGCTTGCGTCATCTCCTTCGGTAAGAAATGGGAGGAATCTCTCCCGTATGCCGAATTCTCTTACAACAATAGCTATCAAGCTAGTCTGAAGATGGCACCGTTTGAAGTTCTATACGGTCGTAAGTGTCGAACCCCTCTGAATTGGTCAGAAACTGGGGAACGCTCACTCGTCGGACCGGACATTATTCGGCAAGCTGAAGAACAAGTCCGCATTGTTCGTGAACATTTGAAATCTGCTCAGTCTCGTCAGAAGAGCAACTATGACCGAAAGCACCAGGAAATAGTCTATCAACTTGGCGAGCAAGCTTACCTCCGCGTCACTCCGTTGAAAGACACTCATCGATTCGGAATCAAAGGCAAGTTAGCCCCTCGCTACATTGGCCCGTTCCGTATTCTTGCCCGTCGAGGAGAAGTGGCATATCAGTTGCAATTGCCGCCAAACCTTTCTCAAGTACATGACGTCTTTCATGTATCCCAACTCCGCCGCTGCTTCAAGGATCCTATTCGAGCTGTGGATCATGAAGTGCTTGAATTACGGGAAGATCTGTCATATCCAGAATATCCCATCCGTATTCTTGATCAAGCTGAGCGTCGAACACGTCGAAAGTCAATCAAGTTCCTCAAGGTTCAGTGGTCAAATCATTCTGAAGATGAAGCCACTTGGGAACGCGAGGATCGTCTTCGCGAAGAATACCCCTCTTTCTTTCAGTCTTCCTCTTAATTCTCGGGACGAGAATTCTTAATAGATGAGGAGAGTTGTAACACCCCCGGTGATTAGCAACAGTAATCACTTTTGATAATGACATGTTAGCATGATCGACAGTGCATAATCATCATTAGCATCACATTGCATTTCAACTCCTAAGTCAAATTCAAATTTAAATGAAAGTGGAATATGAAAGTTGTCCAACATAGGAGCTAAAATGTTAGATATATAGCAAATATTCCAGAGGCTATTCTAAAATTGAAACCTACATCATTGGAATTGGATAAGTGACTCGAACAACCTCAAACAGTGGATAAAGATAATATTTAATAACCATTTATTGAATCTGAAATAAATATGGAATTATGTTTTGCCCAAACTAATTTTAGGTATTAGGGAATAATGCACTGGTATTTATGAACTAGGTCTCATGTTTTACAAAAACCATTTTGAGGCCTGACTATTTACTAAACTGAGAAAGGAGAATGAAGAAAAAGATAAAAGAAAAATGAAACAGAAAAGAAGAAGAAGGACCGCCCCCCTCCGGCCCAACTGGGCCGAAGCCCAGCCGGCCGGCCCACTTGTGCCCCCCCTGGCCTATATGGCCCCCAGCCGGCCAAACCCTAATCCCCACCCCCACTCTCCTCGCTCCTCTCCTCCCCCCTCGTCTGGATCGGGAGAAGCCCGATCCCGCGCTGCCCCGCGCCTCCCCGCGCCGCCCGGACCCCGCCGCCGGCGCCGCCTCCTCCGGCCACCCTCCCCGAGCACGCTGCCCGTCCCTGCGCCCCGCTGTGAGGGCCACCTCATCCCCTTTCTTCCTTCGCCTCCCCGCCTCCGGCCGCCGCCCGGCCCGCGCGTGCTCCGGCCGCGCCCCGCCGCCCGCTCGCCCACGCGCGACCGCGCGCTTCGGCCGCGCCCGTTCCGGCCCCGCTCGCCCGCCGCGCGCGCCACCGCCGCCCGCGCGCCTCCGGTCCTGACGCCGCACCGCGCCCGGCTGCCGCTCGCCCGCGCTCGCCGGTGCCACCCCGCGCCCGAGCACGCGCTCGCGTGGCCTCGCGCGCGCCCGCCGCGTCTCCCCTGCTCGCTGCCCGCGTTCGCCCAGCGCCGCGGCCTCGTCCTCCCGCAGCCGCGCCCCTGCCACTCCCGCCGCCCGCTGCGTGCCGCCCTTGCACAGCCCGCGCCGCCCGTGGCCTCCTCCCCGCGCCGTGGCCCCGCGCTCACCACCGACCCGTCCAGCCGCGCCTCGCGGGCGCCCGTGGCCAGCGCCCGGGCGCACCCTGGACGCGCCCGCTCGGGCTGCGCCCACGCCCGCCCCGTGTGGCCGTATGGGCCACTGCCCGGTGGGCCCTGCCCCCCCTGTGCCGCTGACAGATGGGGCCCACCCCCTAAAAACGATTTAAAAGAAATAGAAAATAAAAATAGAAATAAATAAAATGATTAATTAAATAATTAATTAGTTAATCAATTAGTTAATTAATCCTGATTAGGTTAATCTAATTAACTAATTAGTGTTAATTAATCAGTAATTAAATTAATTAAACCTAATTAACCTAACAGCCTATGACAGGTGGGACCCACCCTGTCAGGTGGCTGCTGACGTCAGCATGATGTCATGCTGACGTCATCAATCACTGTTTCGGATAATGTTGAATTAAATAATTAATTAAATTTCAGAAATTAATAAAAACTTTAGAAAATCATATTAAATAATCCGTAACTCCGATGAAAATATTTTATACATGAAACTTGCTCAGAACGACGATACGAACCCGGATACGCCCTCTGTATTCCCGTCGGATGCCCGCAACTATAAGAACGTGGAACAATTAGACCGATTTCGATAAATGAATAGTGCCCAACTTTAATTAAATAAATCCAAATAAATTCCTAAATTAACTAAATCATTTAGTTAGGCAGTAGAACACCCCGGCATATCATTTAGGCATGTCATACATATTGTTTGCATTATTGCCGTGAATTTATTGTTTCTCTCCCCCTCCTTCTCTCTCGATAGACGCCGAGACCGACGACGCTGCACCAGGTTACGACTACTCTACCGACGAGCAGCCCGTTGACGACCTCCCTCTCTTGCCAGAGCAACCAGGCAAGCCCCCCCCTTGAGCATTCCAGATATCGCCCATTCTATTCTCCTGCTTGCATTAGATTTCGCTACTGATAATGTATGCTCCTATTCTGATGCATAGCCTGCTGTTGTAACCTGTTCATTGCTACCTTACCTGCCTATGATAAACTGTTTAGTATAGGTTGGTATGAACCATCTGTGACCCCACCACCTTACTTTGTCGCCCCTGCTTGTTCATCGACGACTCGATCAACGTGATCGTCGATCAGAGACAGACGCCTCACTTCACACCCCCCTTAGTTGTACGACTCTGCGTAGTAACTATCGAGTGCCGAGGGTGATACCTCGTAACGCACTCCTGATGAATACTCTGCAGCATAGCTGTACGGTCGTGGTCATCGAGGGTGATTCCTCCTTCTCCATGTCCGATACGACTCTGTCGTGCAACCCCTCAGTGTGAACCTCGAGGGTGATACCTCATACGTTCACCCTGATGAATATGACCACACGGTTACTTGACCTTTTTCACAGGCGGGTCCACCCTGGTGGGTACCCGCTGGGGATCTATGATTTCGGGTGTGCCGGAAGGGCACTCGAGTGTGACATTGTGGCGGAGCATCAGAGACTCTGATTGTCTCCGCTTGATACTAATTGAGCCTATTGGATTTGGGTGTATGATCTGAGTGGGTCGACGTGCCCTATACGCACTACCACCACGCGGGATAATGGTTATGGGGCCCTCTGCGATGTACGTTTCTCTGAAAGCTTATCAGACGTCACGATTCACCGTGCGGGCTGATCGTCGGGATTGGGCTGGATACTTCACTGGCGAGTTCAGTGTCGCGCCTGCACCCCGGCCAGCCACGCAACGCGCAGGGTGCCCAGGGCGATGGCCCGAGACCCCTGGGTGCATAGGTTAGTCCGGCGTGCTGACCTCTCTGCTGAGCCTAGGTAGAGCGCTGCTTCGTGTTGATCTTCCGAGGACGGGCATTACCCATCAAGTATGTCCGGCCAGAGTTGATCGAGCGTGTTGGGTAACAGTAGTGCACCCCTGCAGGGATGAATCTTCTATCGATAGCCGGTCCTACGGTAAAGGACGCTCAGTTTGTGTATCCCGATCTACTACTTAAACTGGATACTTGTTACTTAATTGAATCTTCGGGATTACTTTCTCGCTGGGAGTCGAGGAAGGATCTTTGAGCTGTACTTCAACATGTTTGCTAAATAAAATGCTATTCTACTCTCTCCTACTGCTGCAAGATGATGGCTTTGAGAAGATGTTTGAAGATGCTAGTCTTCGATAGGACTAGGCCTTTCTCTCTATTCTGGCATTTCTGCAGCCCAGTCCACATATACAGCCTCTTCTCCATTGATAATGTTGCATATGTAGTATAGATCCTTGCTTGCTGAGTACTTCGGATGAGTACTCACGGTTGCTTTATTTTCTCTTTTCCCCCATATACCCCCACCTTGATGATACACCAAACGATGGAGTCCAGGAGCTAGACGCCACCACCGGAGCCTACTACCAGGCGGGTCCAGAGGGCACGTACTACTGGATCGAGCCAGCTGACCAGGAGTAGGATCGGAGGCTCCCAGGCAGGAGGCCAACGCCTTTCGATCTAGTGTCGCTGTTTGTGCTAGCCTTCTTAAGGCAAAACTTATCTAACTATGTCTGTACCCAGATATTATTTGTATGACTGACTTATGTATTCGGATCTTCGGATCCCTGGTCTGTAATATTGTGGACCTCCGTTTATTTGTGTTTAGAGTTGTGTTGTGATATCTTCCCGTGAGTCCCTGGGCTTGATCGTACACGTTTGCGTGTATGACTGGTGTACGATTGAACCGGGGGCGTCACAATAAAAGAGCATATCCTGTATCCCGATAGCTTTAGAGCTAATGATTTGACCACAAAGGGTGCAGTAGCATGCGCGTTACTTGATCAGTGCAAACATTAGGGGCTCCCAAAGATGAATATCGCAAACAAATGTGCCATGACAGAACATGTCTGCATGGTGTAATCACATTAGAGTGACCGGACACAGATGGTGGTAGGGCATGCCAACAAATAGCGAGTATTCGTGAACGTATTAGGTTGCATCAACATAGCATAGCAATTTGGAATTTGGAAGCACCAAGAAAGTAAAGATTGTGTTGGCACATACTATGATCTGATGTAGTGATTTTTATTTCTGTTGCTTCTTAGGCCTTATACAATGCTAGGTGCTTACGACAACCGTTAGTACTACTATTACGATTTGTTAGCTGATGAAAAGGGAATCCGCAGCGCTACAGTACGTAGTCTTAGATGTTGACGAAGGGCGCGCCGGTGATGAACTCGGTGGCGGCGAGCGCGACGAGGCCGAGCATGGCGAAGCGGCCGTTCCAGAGCTCGGCGTCCGCGCTCCAGAAGCCACTGGACTTGCTCTCCACGCTCTGTCCCTGCAGCAGCGGCACCAACGATGCCACGGAGAACACCCCCGCGGTAACCAGGAACCAGCCAAGCCCAGCGCCGCTGCCGGCCTGGTCGAGGAGCCCACCGCCGCGCGCCGCTTCGACGGAGAGCGCCGCCACGAATCCCACCATGGCCAGCCGGCCGTTGATGCGCTCCGGCGCCGGGCCGCTGAAGGCGAGCGCGTCCCAAACCGAGGGGTTAGCCTTCTTGGTCATGGGCTTGGGTGCCGCCGGAACCGGGGTCGGGGTCGCGCTCGTGCTCGGGGAGGAGGAGGAGGTCGATGCGCTCGTTGTCTCCTTGGTTGAGTCCATGCCAGGCTGCAGATACACAAACAATCGCACGTTGAGTTCGAGTCTCGGACTAGCCAACATGCGAAGCAGTCAAGTGAGCACGTCAATTCAAAGCTCACCTCGGTCTGGGCCCTGACGACGAGGGTCCTCCGGCGCAGGGCCGCCACTGGAGAGCGGGCGGCGGACCGGCCAACGACGGCGAAGGAACTCAAAGCCACCATGGTCGCCATTACTCAAGGCAGAGTAGAAAAGCTAACGCACGAAGAGAACAGAGAAGTTGGTGCTTGCTTAATGGATGGACGATGTCACTTGGCTGATGCTGCTTTGCTGTGTCTCTGTGAGCGAGTAGCTGATGCACTTTATAGCGGCCGTGAGGAGGTCGCCGGTGGACGCGGGCGTGGCCACGTGAACGAGGTGCAAGGGCTGTACGTGGAGGGAGGGAGGCGGCGGGCTCACATGCATCGACGTGGACCGTGAGGGCGCCATAACTCGCTCTCGCCAAAAAGTGCTCTCACCCAATAGTGAACCGAGGGGAAAATATCCAGTGATACAGCCCATCACATGATACGCTGCTACTGGACCATCTGGTGTGTTCGATCTGGGTGGACGGGCAGGATCAACTCACTTCCACATTTACATATGCCCCCTTGTACATTTACGTCTTGGCCCCTAGAAAAATTATGTCTTCACAAAATCTCTATAGATCTTCACCTCTCTCCTCCAGCTCCCCCTCGTTCTCAATTTCTCACCAACAGGTTCTGTCCTGAAGACCCCATCCGGCGATCTAATTTGTCTCAAACTAAGAGCGCCTGTGTTAAGCAAACATACACTACAGCATTTGGAGGACATTGCAAGTAGCCAAGTGCTTGTATAGAGTTTGCCTTTTTGTACAAATTCAGATTAATTGGAACACGAAAAAGAGATGGAATGCAGGCATGCTTAATCCTTCCAAAATGAGGTGCTCCATATGTACATGCAGAAGAAAATATATCGCCATCCGTTTGCATTGCTAACTAATACTGAAAGCATGAGCACTATGATCACACGACAAATACAGAGAACATAAATTTTCCAGGACATGAATCATTTCATCTATTCTCATTCTTCTAGGACGCCATCCAGTGGCGGGCTCCAAAGCACACCTACACACAAGTCATAACGTGAACAGATAGAAATGCTGCTATTGTCAATATCTCATCAGAGCATTCAAAATCATATGCTGACAAGCTCATTTTTCAGATCATGGGCTCCTGCACAAAATCAAACAGTATTGTTAACAACCTCTTGACTTGAGAAGAGAACATTATTCACCAAAATGTAATTTGTAATTAAAAACAGTACAAGTATAAATGTATAATAGAGTAGGCTTGCACAAGTATGGAACGACATGAAATCCTGTAAGTAAATTGTCAACACAGCAGCATAATTTCACATGCTATCAGAAAGTCATTGAGAACATTCGATTCAGTAGACTAATACTGTAAGCCTGAAGGTTGAGTAGATAAATAAAGCATAAGAGCATATATAAACTCGTCAAACAAGATGCATAATAACTAAAGTTCTAGGTAATGAACCTTACTGATCAGTATGTGAGGCGTTAAAACTAGCAAAATAGCAGATTCAGTATGAAACAATGTAGCCGCATCGGAAGAATAAGTTGACATTTTATTATTGTTTTTTTTTGTGAAGTGCCAATTGCATAGTACTAAATATTTGACATTATACATGCAGGGAATTTGTATAATATTATCATCCTTCGCACTTTTTCAGTTGTGCACTCCAGGGACAGGAGTCAAGTATCACTTATTCTTATGAGCTGATAAAGAGAACAAGTCATTTCCTGGTTGGCTCTATGTTGAATTCGAAATATCATTATTGATTAGTAAACCTTGAGGCCAAATATGAGTATCTATCAATGATCGTTTATCCAGTATAACCAATGTCAGATCATAGAACAGAAAAGATAACCTATGTGTATGCGTTGTCATGTTCAAAGCATCTATTCAAATGTTATAATGCTTCTTATGTTTTGGTGACCGCAACACATGTTTGTTGTGTAATCATGTCTTACCTTCTTACAGGGCCATAGAATTTTAATACCATTCAAGGGCTGCGATGTTTCTCATATGTAACAATGCTGCCCAAGGTATTATTTCTTTGTTCTTCTTCAAGTATGCAGGTAAATGTTCTACCTTGCAATCTTCCATCTGTTTAAACATTAGATTTGTACTTGTATATGTCCTATAATTTATCCTTGTTAAAGTGGCCTCTTGTAAACATATATAAGGTAAGTTTTGGTACAGCAAAATAAATACTCCCTCCGTAAAGAAATATAAGAGCATTTAGATCACTAAAGATCTAAACGATCTTATATTTCTTTACATAGGGAATACACAATTATGCAATGCAGTAGATTATTTACCGTGAAACTGCTATTGGCATCATCTTCAAGCGAAAGTGGAGTAGTGGATCCTATGCTCTGACCAATACCCTCTATCGGCTCCATAATAGACTGCTTGGTGCAAAGGAAATATGCAGACATTTATGCAGAATATCAGTTGGTAACACTGCTGGAACATGCAAAAAAAGTTAAGCTTGACTATCTTGGCAATTACATATCTGCAAATCAATGGCCAACAACAATCGATAGATCTTATAGGAGAAAAAAGGAATAGCACAAAAATCATACCAATGAGAGGATGACTGAGATCGGGATTCTTTTTTGACTTGCAGATTCTCAGTTACCAAAACATCACATCTGGGGGACCTATTTCCTAATTCCTAGTATGAATTCATTGGCAAATAAAGACATCCCAGAGTAATTCGTGGTAGGCTCCTACTTAGCAAGGGCTACATTGTAGGAAAACATTCACGAGACAATCTTATATATTCTAAATTAATTTTTTGGACGAACACAGAGCAGAGGATGAACTACCCAAACAGAGTTCGACTCCTCCGATCTGCGTGGCAGTTCCCGGCGAAAGGGACGCGGGCAAACATGGAGTACAAATCTAGCTGGTCTTGGACCACCAATGGAGGTAGCACCACAATAGGAGGAAGCGGGTCAAGCTCCGACCGCTGCGAGCGGCACAGCTGCCGCCGGCGACTGAGCATGTACTATGAAAATCGGCGGCGCTGGAACAGCGGACGTCGTATCCGGCAACCGTGGGACAAACGCCCTGGTAGCTGGTGTCGGGGGGACTTGCCCCATGGTAACCGGCGGCGGAGAGACTTTCGAACCCTAGAACTACTTTTTTTTATCCTCTCGTGAGTATACAAGCTGTAGTATCTGTTCAGACGCATAGTCACACACACCACACGCACGCACACCTCGCTCACGCCCCGACCATGCACCTAACTAGATCTACAACCTATATCTCTAAAACATCTAGTGAGACTTCCGAAGTTCAGGACTCCGGGAACAACGGGCACGTTGTCCTCGCCTGTGGCTCGTAGCAGAATGACCCATGGTGTACATTGCAAATTTGCCAATGGGAGGTAAGGCTGTGCCATCCTGTCCCTTCATTCCAAATCCAACACACCATACAGTACAGTATCACGGTATCATATGCTGAACCGTAGCACCAGATATGGACTCGTGAACCGAGCATGTAGTTGTAGGAGCGTGCGCGCACCATGTAGTGCAGGCGAGCGCGCGCCGCCTGGGCCACCGGTGGCAGGCCTCAAGTCTGAACTTCTGAAGAACTCGACATCTGATTGAAGTTCATTTAAATTCAAATATGACGCTGCTCTCCTCGGTGTTCGTGTTGTGTTTTCTTGACCTTTTGACGTTTTTATATGGGACCTCGTACGTGTCGGCCGGAGGATTTTTTCAAATGATCCACCGCCTCGGCAGCCATTAGATTTAGAGCTATCCATAATCTAACACCGTCCTCGCCATTGTAATAAGGGTGGTGTTGCATAATTCTTTGCAACAAAACTTACGTTACATAAACCTTTTGCAACATATGTGATGTTGTAGATTTTTTGACTTCACTTTTTTTGCCACATGAGTGTTGTTGCGGAAAAAAGAAATGTAACACAGATGAAGTTGCAGAAAAATGTTGCAATTTCGTCTTTATTGTTTTACAACATGAGTGTTGTTGCGGAAGACAATTTCCCAACACACATGATGTTGCAGAAAAAATTGCAGAAAGAGATGCAAAGGACACACGTTACACAGAGAAGGCGGTGGATCGCTCGCGTGCGATCCGTCGGTTGATGTGAATCATTTCCCTTTTTATATGGCTTGTCGTACTTTAGATTTTTTTCACTGAGTTGAAACAAAATTAATTCTATGATAGAAAAACATCTTAGTTGTGGTGGGCAGGTTCACCAAATACATACACTTTATTTCTATGAAACACCCAATAATTATACACGTCCCTAAAGCTTTCACTGGGAATATTTTCAAGCTGCATGGTCTTCCAACTGTGACCGTAACTGACAGGGATAGAATCTTCACGTGCCACCTTTGGCAAGAAAAATGTGAGTTAATTTGCACTTTAGCAAACAAAATTAATATTCTCAGACTTAAATTAAGAAACATAAACTTTTTTGAGGATTAAACAAATGATCAAGCAGGTTGGTAATCTTGATCAGAGTCTCTCTAAGCTCATCCGGCACTACGGCCAACAACAAGGCCATGGGCGAGCTTGTTCCGATCCCTCTTCACGCAACCAATCAGGTGAGACACAAACTTTTTTTTCCAGGGTATACTCTATCAAGAACAGAAGCAAATGATTTTTGTGGTAGTCTGCATTACATAGGATTTCCTACAGGGTGCGTTTGCAATAGCAGATAATTATTTCCAAAGAATATAACAGACTAATCAACATGAAGCCTCATGATAACCATGTTCTTATAACTCACACGCTTCCAGTCACAACCAAGAATATCTTATCACCCAATGTCCGACAAATACTAGCAGAGTTGTGTCATTTTTGTAACATCATTTCTCACAAGGTGATCGATCCAAACATGTTGGATGACCTACAACCAGATATGGTGAGACTACATGCAATCTAGAGATGATATTTCCTTCATCGTACTTTGGTATCATGGTTCATCACATTGTGCATGAGATAAGATGTACAACTGCGTATTCTTGCATAACATATATCCCTTTGAATGTTTTCTGGGAATTCTGAGAGCGTTGTGTTGGGAATCAAGCACACCCGAAAGGAGAGAAGCATCGTTAAAGGCTATACGACCGAAAAGGTCATTGAGTTCTGCCGATAGGAGAGCTCGATATATCCATGAGGTTAAAGTTCATGGTTTTGCAATGATCGGAATGATCAAGATCACTCCAAGTTAGAAAATTTTGAGTAGGCCATTTTACCTTCTTATCTTGAAAGATTTTTTTTTGCGCATATCTTATCTTGAAATATTTGCAGTCATTAGTTCCTTATATGCAATAATATCTACACATTTTTTGCATGCACAATATGCAAGCACGACAATCTGTCGTGAAACCGCATGATTCCTTGTTCGTCAGCTGGTTCATTGTGCGCCTATGCGATGCCCTCAAACCGGCAACAATATCAAGGGCACCAAATCAACGGGTACACGAGTTTGCCACAAAACATAAAGATGGTAAATCATTGACATAGAACTCCATGCTCTCGAAGAAAATACAAAAAACATCACTTTTACGTTAGTATAGCAGAAGAAAGCAAATGGCTATGCTTTTTGAACCAGGCAAAATCAGTGGAATAAAGGATAACCCCCATGAATTTCTAGGTAAAATTATGGCAATACATGTGCCATATATATAGTTTTAAAATAATGAATAAGTTTGGGAGCGGCTACCTACAAGTCGACTCACCACAAATTTTGGTTAATCAATTCCAAGCGCCTGCCGACGCACAAGCTCACGCAGCGTGTGCAAGCTGGAGCATGGGCTGCTCCACTCCTATACTCGCAAGCCAACCTATTTTTTTACACGTAGATTAGAGGCTGCTCTAGTATATATACTATTGGTCAAGCCTTTGTAGGTGACCGATGAATAGCATTCCCATATATATTTTCATGCAACGGTTAGTGACTATATGTGCAATCTCACACATGTATATATATTTGTATACATACATACATATAAAAAAATGTATTATTACTCTGCAAAATTAAGCATATAATAGTGAGATTTCTGCAGAAAAAATCATTTTCTAAAAAGTAATGGATTAGTGACATCGGTATTACCCTTACAAAAAAAGGAGATGAAAATTGAAAAATAAAATAAAAATGAAAAAATAAAAAATAAAAAAGTTCTCTATGGAAGAATGAATTCATTGCATTGCTATTACCCTTCTAGAAGAAAATAAATAAATAAAACAAAATCAAAATAATGAACTTTTCTAAGAAAGAATGAAACCCTTTAAGAAGAAAGAAAATGAAAAAGAAAAACCTATCAAAACTTGCGCACAACTTTGCACTGAAATTGCACTTTTTGAAATATGAAAAGAGTAAGAATATAATAGTGTGATTTTCACATTTATCTGAAACTTACACACATATTATTTAGTGATTGCATTATACTTACCCACACCAAAAGAAACAAAATCTAAGAAGGATGAATTAGTGACATTTGTATTAGTCTTTAATAAGAAAGAAAGTGAAAACAATAAATAAAATAATGATAAATGTCCGCACAATTTACACAAAAGTTGTGTTTTTAATAATATGCAAGAATAAGCATATAATAGTGGAATTTTCGCAAAAAATTTGTTTTAAGAATTAATGAATTAGTAACATAATAACATCAGTATGACCCTTTAAGACGAAATAAAATAATATAAAATATAAAAACTCAAAATAATTAAATTTCCAAGGAAGGGTGAATTAATGGAGTTGGTATTACCATTTAAGAAGAAATAAAATGGGAAAAAATAATATAGAACCAACAGAGACAAAATTTGCAAAAAAATGCACATTTTAAAATTTTGCAAGAATAGGTATATAAAAGTGAAATTTTTGCAGAAATATAATCTAGTAACGAATGAATTAGTGGCATTGATATTATTACCCTTGATGTAGAATGAAATTGAAATAAAGACTAAAACTATATCAAAATAATGATTATAAAACAGAATGAATGCATTGGTAATTTCTTTAAGAAGAAATATATTTTAAAAACTTGCACACAACTTTGCACCGAAATTGCATTTTTTTTGTAATATTCAAAAAAATAATAACATAATCATGAAATTTTGCTGCAAATTATAAAATATTTGTATGTATATAATTACACTCATCCAACATCCCAAAACTACCCACGAAAGAAAAGAAGAAGGTAACTAACAAAGGAAAGAAAAAGCAAAAACGCATAGAAATAAGAAACAGAAAAATCAATGGAGAAAGAAGAAGGCTATGTCGCACTGGAATGGGCTTCGGCCCGTTAAGAATTGACTCTCCTAAATATAGGTTCAGTCAAAAAAAAGAAAAGCCCAAGACAACACACAGACTAATAAAAAAAAGTACACAAATCTTAAAGCAGAAATCAACGGCCTAAAAATCGACTGACCCAAATTTAATTTCCAGGCGACTTAGGTATAGCTAAAGTGAATAAGTTTTAATTAAGTAGCATAGTCAAACTAGACATATGAGTATGTGACGGATTAGCAGATAAACATGTAGCACATACTAGCCACGGAGACGAGGGTGCTCGTATTTTTCGGGATTTATTCCAGGCCTTTCGGTGATGTGCCTTCAGTAAGAGAAGACATTTTCGTCGACTACAAAGGCGTCTGTAACGCTTTTTTCAATCTAAAATAATGTGCCGGCTCAGTCTGTCGAAAGTGCTCGTAGAGATAGGGTGCGCGCGTGCGTTTATATATGATTGAGTGTATATGTGTATGTATAAGCGTTTGCGTATGTACTATGTTAAAAAAAAATGTTCGTCGTTATCAAATATATAGTTAACCGCAGAGGACGTTGGTGAAATTTTTCAAGAAAAAAAAAAAGAGATGTTGCGATGACGCCACACTCGTGGACTCATACTAACAAAGGATAAGAAGCCATGAAAACAATCTTAACATGAGATTTACAGAATTCAATCATCGATAGTAATACAAAATTGCAACGTGGCTACAACAGTTAGTACTATTACGATCTGTCAGCAGAAAAGAATCCACAGAGCTACGTTACGTCCTCTTAGATGTTGACAAAGGGCGCGCCGGTAATGAACTCGGTGGCGGCGAGCGCGACGAGGCCGAACATGGCGAAGCGGCCGTTCCAGAGCTCGGCGTCCGCGCTCCAGAAGCCACTGGACTTGCTCTCCACGCTCTGGCCCTGCAGCAGCGGCACCAACGATGCCACGGAGAACACCCCCGCGGTAACCAGGAACCAGCCAAGCCCAGCGCCGCTGCCGGCCTGGTCGAGGAGCCCACCGCCGCGCGCCGCTTCGACGGAGAGCGCCGCCACGAATCCCACCATGGCCAGCCGGCCGTTGATGCGCTCCGGCGCCGGGCCGCTGAAGGCGAGCGCGTCCCAAACCGAGGGGTTAGCCTTCTTGGTCATGGGCTTGGGTGCCGCCGGGATCGAGGTCGGGGCCGGGCTCGTGCTCGGGGAGGAGGAGGTCGACGCGCTCGTCGTCTCCTTGGCTGAGTCCATGTCAGACTGCACATACACAAACAATTTTACATTGAGATCGAGTCTTGAAGTATCACTAGCCAGCCAGCGCATCCGAAACAGTTGAGCGCGTGACGTGAAAGCTCACCTCGGCCTGGGCCCTGATGACGAGGGCGCGCCGGCGCGGTGGCACCACTGGAGAACGGGCGGCGGACCGGCCAACGACGGCGAAGGAACTCAAAGCCACCATGGTCGCCATTACTCAATGAGAAAGGAGCTAGCGCAGGAAGAGAACTAGAGAAGGTGCTGCTGGCTAGATCGATGGTGATGACACTTGGCTGATGTTGTGTTGCTGTGCCTATTGTGAGCGAGCGGGCGCGCATTTTATAGCGGCCGTGAGGGCCTCGCCGGTGGACGCGGCCGTGGCCACGTGAACGACGTGATAGAGCTGTACGTGGAGGGAGGGAGGCGGCCGGCTCATGTCTACGTGGACACCGAAGGCGCCATAACTCGCTCTCGCCAAAAACTGGCACGAGACAAGAGCACCAGCATGTAGAAGCGTCCGAGCACCATGTATTGACAAAAATGTTCCTCTTAGAGCATCTAGATTTGGCAAATCCGGCCCCTCAAACGCCCGCGGACACGCTCCGGATACCTCTAAAATGTTGTGTCGCACGTCCACATACCGCAAATTTTGATCCTCAAATACATGCAATTCATGCACATCGATCACTTGTTGGGCGCCTGCTCCTGCTCGTCCTGCCCTGCCTGCATCCAGGCAGCCTCCTCCGTCTGCATCGGGGCTTTCTGCTTCGCCTGCATCTGGGCTGCCTCCCTCTCTAGGGTGCGGGGATCCGGGCGCAGCGGAGGAGACAGCTGAAGGAAATATGCCTTAGAGGCAATAATAATGTTGTTATTTATATTTCCTTATATCATGATAAATGTTTATTATTCATGCTAGAATTGTATTAACCGGAAACTTGATACATGTGTGAATACATAGACAAAACACAGTGTCCCTAGTATGCCTCTACTTGACTAGCTCGTTAATCAAAGATGGTTAAGTTTCCTGACCATAGACATGTGTTGTCATTTGATAAACGGGATCACATCATTAGGAGAATGATGTGATGGACAAGACCCATCCGTTAGCTTAGCATAATGATCATTAAGTTTTATTGCTATTGCTTTCTTCATGACTTATACATATTCCTCTGACTATGAGATTATGCAACTCTCGAATACCGGAGGAACACCTTGTGTGCTATCAAACGTCACAACGTAACTGGGTGATTATAAAGATACTCTACAGGTGTCTCCGAAGGTGTTTGTTGGGTTGGCATAGATCAAGAATAGGATTTGTCACTCCGTGTATCGGAGAGGTATCTCTGGGCCCTCTCGGTGATGCACATCATATGAAGCCTTGCAAGCAATGTGACTAATGAGTTAGTTGCGGGATGATGCATTACGGAACGAGTAAAGAGACTTGCCGGTAACGAGATTGAACTAGGTATGAAGATACCGACGATCGAATCTCGGGCAAGTAACATACCGATGACAAAGGGAATGACGTATGTTGTTGTGCGGTTTGACCGATAAAGATGTTCGTAGAATATGTAGGAGCCAATATGAGCATCTAGGTTCCGCTATTAGTTATTGACCGGAGATATGTCTCGGTCATGTCTACATAGTTCTCGAACCCGTAGGGTCCGCACGCTTAACGTTCGATGACGATTTGTATTATGAGTTATGTGATTTGATGACCGAAGTTTGTTCGGAGTTCCGGATGAGATCACGGACATGACGAGGAGTCTCGAAATGGTCGAGACATAAAAAATGATATATTGGACGATATTATTCGGACACCGGATGAGTTCCGAGAGGTACCGAGTAATTATCGGAGTGCCGGAAGGGTTACCGGAACCCCCCGGGGAAGTAGTGGGCCAACATGGGTCTTAGGGGAGAGAGAGGGCAGGCCACGAGGAGGTGGCGCCCCCCCCCCCCCTTGGAGAGTCCGAATAGGACTAGGGGAGGGGCGTGGCCCCCTTTCCCTCTTCCTCTCCCTTCCTTCTTCCCCCTTCCACCAAGTGGAATCCTACTAGGACTTGGAGTCCTAGTAGGACTCCTCCCTCTTGGCGCGCCCTACAGGGGCCGGCCGGCCTCCCCCTCTCCTCCTTTATATACGGAGGCAGGGGGAGACCCTAGAACACAACAAGATCAATTGTCTTAGCCGTATGCGGTGCCCCCCTCCACAGTTTAACACCTCGGTCATATCGTCGTAGTGCTTAGGTTAAGCCCTGCGCCGGTAACTTCATCATCACCGTCGCCACGCCGTTGTGCTGACGGAACTCTCCCTCGTCCTCAACTGAATCAAGAGTTCGAGGGACGTCATCGAGCTGAACGTGTGTAGAACTCGGAGGTGCCGTACGTTCGGTGCTTGATCGGTTGGATCGCAAAGACGTTCGACTACATCAACCGCGTTAAGCTAACGCTTCCGCTTTCGGTCTACGAGGGTACGTGGACACACTCTCCCCCTCTCGTTGCTATGCATCTCCTAGATAGATCTTGCGTGAGCGTAGGATTTTTTTTTGAAATTGCATGCTACGTTCCCCATCAGTGGCATCAGAGCCAGGTCTATGCGTAGATGATATGCATGAGTGGAACACAAAGAGTTGTGGGCGATAATAGTCATACTGCTTACCACCAACGTCTTACTTTGATTCGGCGGTATTGTTGGATGAAGCGGCCCGGACCGACATTACATGACCGCGTTCATGAGACTGGTTCTACTGACGTGCTTTGCACACAGGTGGCTGGCGGGTGTCTGTTTCTCCAACTTTAGTTGAATCGAGTTTGACTACGGCCGGTCCTTGTTGAAGGTTAAAACAGCACACTTGACGAAAAATCGTTGTGGTTTTGATGCGTAGGTAAGAACAATTCTTGCTATAAGCCCGTAGCAGCCACGTAAAACTTGCAACAACAAAGTAGAGGATGTCTAACTTATTTTTGCAGGGCATGCTGTGATGTGATATGGTCAAGACATGATGTGATACACGTTATTGTATGAGATGGTCATATTTTGTAAAAGTTATTGGCAACTGGCAGGAGCCTTATGGTTATCGCTTTATTGTATGAAATGCAATCACCATGTAATTGATTTACTTTATCACTATGCGGTAGCGATAGTCGTAGAAGCAATAGTTGGCGAGACGACAACGACGCTACGATGGAGATCAAGGTGTCAAGCCGGTGACGATGGAGATCATGACGGTGCTTTGGAGATGGAGATCAAAGGCACAAGATGATGATGGCCATATCATATCACATATTTTTGATAGCATGTGATGTTTATCTTTTATGCATCTTATTTTGCTTAGTACGGCGGTAGCATTATAAGATGATCCCTCACTAAATTTCAAGGTATAATGTTCTCCCTGAGTATGCACCATTGCGACAGTTCGTCGTGCCGAGACACCACGTGATGATCGGGTGTGATAAGTTCTACGTTCACATACAACGGGTGCAAGCCAGTTTTGCACGTGCAGAATACTCGGGTTAAATTTGACGAGCCTGGCATATGCAGATATGGCCTCGGAACACTGAGACCGAAAGGTCGAATGTGAATCATATAGTAGATATGATCAACATAGAGATGATGTGGGCATAGATACGTCTACAAATATTACACGATACATTTTTCAGGTAATTTCTATTGATCATTATATGATATTATATTTTATTATTAGGAACAAAAATACTACACCATTTTATTTCTTGTGCAGAGTTCTTGAAGGCATCTGCAAAAGAAATATGAAGATGTTGAAGTTGCATGGGCCATGCAAGTGCGCGCACACACGCATCAGAAAGGAGGAGCTAGCCTTGCTTGTGTCAACCACATACACGTGCAGCCAAGTCCATTATATGGTGCAAGAAGCCAGTGTTACAAAGATCAATTGGTGTGCTCCTACGTCACGTTGGGCCAATACGTCACATCATGTTAGGCCAACACGTATTATCAATTTGGCCGAGACGTGCAATATCCGGCCTCTGTACGGCCCTCCGTCCGTGAACCAGCGCAAGGCGACCGCCGCTCCTCTTAATAAATAGCTAGCTACAATTAGGGTTTAGACTCGGGTTTTGTTTAGAGAAGTTTAGCTATTGCTACTTTTATTTGTCTTCGCTCGTAGCGGCTAGTGCGACTGTTAAGACATCCTATCGGAACCCCATCTTGTGAGATTATTCCATCTAGCATATCCGCAATTTCAGATTGCTTGGCTATTATTTTCTTGCATGTTCTTCGATTTGCTTGCAGGAAAAATCCTTTGTGGATAGGTCGATCGCGCCGTTGGCTCGGTCGATAACGCCGTGGAGTTGGTTCAGCGATTGCCGTGGAAATCAGTCGTGTACGGTTTTCCCTGTACGGTTGGTAGCCGGATCGTGAGGGTCAAGTCCCACAAAAATCGTAGTTATCCTCTCTCATCGAAAGATCGGGTCACCAGTTCACATCAAGTGGTATCAGTTTTCAGGTTCATCGGTGAGAGATTTACAGTTTTATTAGGTTAGTTTGTTTTTCAGTCCTACAATCCATAAAAAAGCCAAAAAATAGATTAGTTCATCCGCTGCACCTACCTTTTTAGCCTTTACCAATTTTTGCATCTAGTATTTGTGTAGTTGAATTTTTGGTTGCATTCATCTAATACTAGTGCTGGTCTAGATTAGTCAGAGAGGAAATTATCTACTAGATCAAACTTTGTTTTTGTCCGCCGTATTTTTTCGCCGCAAGTTCATCCGTGATCGATCTGGAAAGGTAAAAACTAAACAAATCTTCCTCCGTTTCGGTTACGTGTCCACCACACAAGTCCATCCGCCTGCCGCGTCGTCCGCGTACAACGTATATCATCTGTTCTGTTTACGTATTTATCTGTTTTTTTTTTGTCCGCCTTGTTCACCGATTTCCGTGTGTGTTCTGTTTCCATACGCGCCTAGGCCAGCTGCGTCTGTGCCCCACACGTCCCATCCTCCTTTAAAAATTCTTCGTGTGCACGGCCAAGCCTTCCGCCGCTCGTGACCAAGCATCACGATTCCATCAAAACAACCACCTGGTTAGCACACGTGCCATCAGCTCTCATCTCTGGTAGTGCTAGATTGTTTGTTTGTTTCCGGCTTGACAAAAGAAAGAGCAAGAAAAAAATATATAGAAGAGAAAAAAAGGAGAAAAAAAAAACAGGCCGGCTAGCATCTATTTTGAGCTGATATTTTGTATTCTGGACATTCTTTTTGCTACTACAGGGTTGATCATCACATCATTTGTCATCTGTTTTCGAGACATTATATACGTGTATCTCTCAATTCTATCTAGCTTATTAGAGCTACCACGTCATTTTCCGCCACCAATTCCACTCATTTGATTCAGTATCTGGGCTTAGATTGTTTTCTCTCTTGCTAGTCGACTGCCAGCACTAGTTAGGAGTTTGAGCAATTATTCAACTTGCATTGCTTTTTGCTAAATTGTGCCACTGATATTGTGAGTTGAGAAGCCTTTGCCAAGCTACACTTTTTCTACCAATAAGTACAGGTTCCGGCTCTACTGATTCCTGGTTATCGCTCCATCCAATCTTCATCGGTCGTTTGAAGCCAACACCAACGCGCCGATCACCACCTGTTGCATTGGTAAGAACAAGTAAGAATTTGATACTAAGCTTGAGTGTGAGCGAAAAAAAATTCCACCACATCCTACTAGTTGATAGGGTTTATACACTGTGTTTTTTCTCTTTCACTAACAATGGCACAGGATCAACCCACACTTGAGGGTCTCACCGCGGATGTGAAAGTCACCAGCGAGCGTCTCGCCCAACTTGAGGGTGCTCAGATTGCGGCCGAAGAGAGGCTCAAGGCCATAGAGGATGCACAGGGTGTTGCGAACACACAGCTAAAGGACATCTTGTCACGTCTTGACGAGTTGCGGACTGCACCCCCCGTCAACAACAATGCTGATTCTCGTAACTCCACGGGTGGCGCCGCTATTTCGCGAGCTCGGCGTGTGCCCATGGGTCATCCACAACACCCAGCTACTGCCACTGATGCCGCCACCATAAACCAACACCAACAAATTCCTCCCCGCGTCGAGCAATATGGGGACAACTACGAGGATTATTCTGGTGACACCGAAGACGACCAAATGGTCAACCACCACAATGACCGTGCTCATCGACAACTACGTTTCAACCGTCAAGGTATGGCACGAGGTCAACCCAGGTATGATGTTAGAGATTATGAACACTCTAGTGCCAAAATCAAATTTACTATGCCTGCTTTCAATGGTAAATATAATCCAGATGTTTATCTTGACTGGGAACTTTCTGTTGAACAAAAATTTGCATGTCATGATATTCCTGAGAACCAAAGAGTTAGGGCAGCCACTAGTGAATTTACAAATTTTGCTTCCATGTGGTGGAGTGAATATTGTCGTATTAATGCAAATAATATACCTACTACTTGGGATGCTTTAAAACGAGCTATGCGACAGCGTTATGTTCCTTCATATTATGCTCGTGATAAACTCAATGAATTGCAACGTTTAAAACAAGGTAGGAGTTCTGTAGAGGATTATTATCAAGAATTGCAAACTGGCTTAGTGCGATGTGGCTTAGTTGAAACCGAAGATGCTATGATGGCTAGATTTTTAGGTGGTTTGAATCGTGATATTCAGGATATATTAGACTATAAGGAGTACAATTCTATTACTCGTTTGTTTCATTTTGCTTGTAAAGCTGAAAGGGAAGTACAGGGACGACACAACAAGGGACGAGGTAACTTTTCTGCAGGTCGACACTCATCATGGACACACTCTCCAACTGTCCCACCCACTACCGAGAAAACACCACATATCTCGAACAATGGTGCACTCCCAACAAGTTCAAAATCAGCTCCACAATCCTCTGCAAATTCAAAAGCAATTTCTCAAGCACCCACCACTTCGCCTGGACGCACAAGGGACATGAAGTGTCATATATGCAAAGGTGGCGGGCACTTAATGAAGGACTGCCCAAATAAACGTACTTTCATTGTGCGAGAAGATGGTGAGTACTCCTCAGCTAGTGATTTGGATGACGATACATGTGCTATGCTTGCCACTAATAATGCAGGTGACACTAAGGAGCATGATACGGAGGAGATACATATTAATGCTGAGATGGCCGATCAGTACCCAAGCCTTGTAACCATGCGAGTACTTAGTGCCCAGGTGGGGCATGATGAGATGCCTCAACGCCATAATCTTTTTCAAACTAAGTTTGTTGTCAAAGGGCATTCCGTTCGTGTGATCATTGATGGTGGAAGCTGCAATAATTTGGCGAGTATAGAGATGGTAGAGAAGCTTTCCCTCACCACTACAAGGCACCCCCATCCATATTACATCCAATGGTTCAACGACTGTGGTAAGTTGAAGGTAACACGTCGCGTGAGGGTTCATTTTACACTTGGTTCATATCATGATTATGTTGACTGCGATGTTGTACCTATGCAAGCATGTTCTTTATTGTTAGGTCGACCTTGGCAATATGATAATAGTGTTACCCATCATGGTAGAACAAATTCGTGTACTCTTGTGTTTGAAGGAAAAACCATTAACTTGCTTCCAATGACCCCCGATGAAATAATAAATGATAGGAAAGCTAAATCAACGGATCATGCTATGCATAGTATGCTTGCGGTCAATTCTGAAATTTTTCTGTTGAGTGTCTCAACTTTTGAACTAGACATACCG
Organism: Thinopyrum elongatum; assembly: GCA_011799875.1. Classification (NCBI taxonomy): domain Eukaryota; kingdom Viridiplantae; phylum Streptophyta; class Magnoliopsida; order Poales; family Poaceae; genus Thinopyrum; species Thinopyrum elongatum. Next base: position 427,740,206 of record CM022297.1, read on the forward strand.
CATGTTCAGGTAGTTCATTCGTGTTCCCATAATTCATACATAGACTCTGTGTGGGATAAAACTTTTCATGATATTCCTAATTGTGATGTTACAAATTTATATTCCCTTCCTGAGTTAATGGCAGTAAAAGACCATATATATGCTGCACCTGCATCTATTTTTGCGTTGCTCTATGAGGTGTTTCAGATAAATGAAAGCCGAGGACGGCTTTGTTTTCAAGACAGGGAGGATGATGTGGGCATAGATACGTCTACAAATATTACACGATACATTTTTCAGGTAATTTCTATTGATCATTATATGATATTATATTTTATTATTAGGAACAAAAATACTACACCATTTTATTTCTTGTGCAGAGTTCTTGAAGGCATCTGCAAAAGAAATATGAAGATGTTGAAGTTGCATGGGCCATGCAAGTGTGCGCACACACGCATCAGAAAGGAGGAGCTAGCCTTGCTTGTGTCAACCACATACACGTGCAGCCAAGTCCATTATATGGTGCAAGAAGCCAGTGTTACAAAGATCAATTGGTGTGCTCCTACGTCACGTTGGGCCAATACGTCACATCATGTTAGGCCAATACGTATTATCAATTTGGCCGAGACGTGCAATATCCGGCCTCTGTACGGCCCTCCGTCCGTGAACCAGCGCAAGGCGACCGCCGCTCCTCTTAATAAATAGCTAGCTACAATTAGGGTTTAGACTCGGGTTTTGTTTAGAGAAGTTTAGCTATTGCTACTTTTATTTGTCTTCGCTCGTAGCGGCTAGTGCGACCGTTAAGACATCCTATCGGAACCCCATCTTGTGAGATTATTCCATCTAGCATATCCGCAATTTCAGATTGCTTGGCTATTATTTTCTTGCATGTTCTTCGATTTGCTTGCAGGAAAAATCCTTTGTGGATAGGTCGATCGCGCCGTTGGCTCGGTCGATAACGCCGTGGAGTTGGTTCAGCGATTGCCGTGGAAATCAGTCGTGTACGGTTTTCCCTGTACGGTTGGTAGCCGGATCGTGAGGGTCAAGTCCCACAAAAATCGTAGTTATCCTCTCTCATCGAAAGATCGGGTCACCAGTTCACATCAAGAGATGTTCACCATTGAAAACTACTCCATCTCACGTGATGATCGGACATGGTTTAGTTGATATGGATCACGTGATTATTTAGATGACTAGAGGGATGTCTATCTAAGTGGGAGTTCTTAAGTAATATGATTAATTGAACTTTAATTTATCATGAACTTAGTACCTGATAGTTTTTTGCATATCTATGTTGTTGTAGATAAATGGCCCGTGCTACCGTTCCCTTGAATTTTAATGCGTTCCTAGAGAAAGCTAAGTTGAAAGATGATGGTAGCAACTACACGGACTGGGCCGTAACTTGAGGATTATCCTTATTGCTGTACAGAAGAATTATGTCATTGATGCACCGCTAGGTGAAAGGCCTGCTACAGGAGCAGATGCTGATGTTATGAACGTCTGGCAAGCTCGATCGGATGACTACTCGATAGTTCAGTGTGTCATGCTTTACGGCTTAGAATCGGGACTTCAAAGACATTTTGAACGTCATGGAGCATATGAGATGTTCCAGGAATTGAAGTTAATATTTCAAGCAAATGCCCGAGTTGAGAGATATGAAGTCTCCAACAAGTTCTATAGCTGCAAAATGGAGGAGAACAGTTCTGTTAGTGAACACATACTCAGAATGTCTGGGTACCATAACCACTTGACTCAGCTGGGAGTTAATCTTCCGGATGATAGTTTTATTGACAGAGTTCTTCAATCACTGCCACCAAGCTATAAAGGCTTCGTGATGAACTATAATATGCAAGGGATAGAAAAGACAATTCCCGAGCTCTTCGCGATGCTAAAGGCTGCGGAGGTAGAAATCAAGAAGGAGCATCAAGTGTTGATGGTTAACAAGACCATTAGTTTCAAGAAAAAGGGCAAAGGGAAGAAGAGGAACTTCAAGAAGAATAGCAAGCAAGTTGCTACTCCCAGGAAGAAGCCCAAGTCTGGACCTAAGCCTGAAACTAAGTGCTTCTACTGCAAAGGGACTGGTCATTGGAAGCGGAACTGCCCCAAGTATTTGGCGGATAAGAAGGATGGCAAAGTGAACAAAGGTATATTTGATATACATGTTATTGATGTGTACCTTACTAATGCTCGTAGTAGTGCCTGAGTATTTTATACCGGTTCGGTTGCTCATATTTGTAACTCGAAACAGGGACTACAGATTAAACGAAGATTGGTTAAGGACGAGGTGATGATGTGCGTCGGGAATGGTTCCAAAGTCGATGTGATCGCCGTTGGCACACTACCTCTACATCTACCTTCGGGATTAGTTTTAGGCCCGAATAATTGTTATTTGGTGTCAGCGTTGAGCATGAACATTATATCTGGATCTTATTTGATGCGAGACGGTTATTCATTTAAATCAAAGAATAATGGTTGTTCTATTTATATGAGTAATATCTTTTAAGGTCATGCACCCTTGAGGAGTGGTCTATTTTTATTGAATCTCGATTGTAGTGATACACATATTCATAATATTGAAGCCAAAAGATGCAAAGTTAATAATGATAGTGCAACATATTTGTGGCACTGCCGTTTAGGTCATATTGGTGAAAAGCGCATGAAGAAACTCCATGCTGATGGGCTTTTGGAATCACTTGATTATGAATCATTTGATACTTGCGAACCATGCCTCATGGGCAAGATGACTAAAACTCCGTTCTCCGGAACAATGGAGCGAGCTACAGACTTATTGGAAATAATACATACCGATGTATGCGGTCCGATGAGTGTTGAGGCTCACGGCGGGTATCGTTATTTTCTGACCTTCACAGATGATTTGAGCAGATATGGGTATATCTACTTAATGAAACATAAGTCTGAAACGTTTGAAAAGTTCAAAGAATTTCAGAGTGAAGTGAAGAATCATCGTAACAAGAAAATAAAGTTTCTACGATCTGATCGCGGAGGTGAATATTTGAGTTATGAGTTTAGCCTTCATTTAAAATAATGTGGAATAGTTTCGCAACTCACGCCATCTAGAACACCACAGCGTAATGGTGTGTCCGAACATCGTAACCGTACTTTATTAGATATGGTGCGATCTATGATGTCTCTTACCGATTTACCACTATCGTTTTGGGGTTATGCATTAGAGACAGTTGCATTCACGTTAAATAGGGCACCATCTAAATCCGTTGAGACGGCACCATATGAACTGTGGTTTGGCAAGAAACCTAAACTGCTGTTCCTTAAAGTTTGGGGTTGCGATGCTTATGTGAAAAAGCTTCAACCTGATAAGCTCGAACCCAAATCGAAGAAATGCGTCTTCATAGGATACCCAAAAGAGACTGTTGGGTACACCTTCTATCACAGATCCGAAGGCAAGATATTCGTTGCTAAGAATGGATCCTTTCTAGAGAAGGAGTTTCTCTCGAAAGAAGTGAGTGGGAGAAAAGTATAACTTGATGAGGTAATTGTACCTTATCCCTAATTGGAAAGTAATTCATCACAGAAATCAGTTCCAGTGATGCCTACATCAATTAGTGAGGAAGTTAATGATGATGATCATGAAACTTCGGATCAAGTTGCTACCGAATCTTGTAGGTCAACCAGAGTATGTTCCGCACCAGAGTGGTACGGTAATCCTGTTCTGGAAGTCATGTTACTAGACCATGACGAACCTATGAACTATGAGGAAGCGATGATGAGCCCAGATTCCGCGAAATGGCTTGAGGCCATGAAATCTGAGATGGGATCCATGTATGGGAACAAAGTGTGGACTTTGGTTGACTTGCCCGATGATCGGCAAGCCATTGAGAATAAATGAATCTTCAAGAAGAAGACTGACGCTGACGGTAATGTTACTGTCTACAAAGCTCGACTTGTTGCGAAAGGTTTTCGACAAGTTCAAGGAGTTGACTACGATGAGACCTTCTCATCCGTAGCGATGCTTAAGTCTGTCCGAATCATGTTAGCAATTGCCGCATTCTATGATTATGAAATCTGCCAAATGGATGTCAAAACTGCATTCCTTAATGGATTTCTCAAAGAAGAGTTGTATATGATGCAACCAGAAGGTTTTCTCGATCCTAAGGGTGCTAACAAAGTGTGCAAGCTCCAGCGATCCATTTATGGACTGGTGCAAGCCTCTCGGAGTTGGAATATACGCTTTGATAGTGTGATCAAAGCATATGGTTTTATACAGATTTTTTGAGAAGCCTGTATTTACAAGAAAGTGAGTGGGAGCTCTGTAGCATTTCTGATATTATATGTGGATGATATATTGTTGATTGGAAATGATACGGAATTTCTGGATAGCATAAAAGGATACTTGAATAAGAATTTTTCAATGAAAGACCTCGGTGAAGCTGCTTATATATTGGGCATCAAGATCTATAGGGATAGATCAAGACGCTTAATAGGACTTTCACAAAGCACATACCTTGATAAAGTTTTGAAGAAGTTCAAAATGGATCAGTCAAAGAAAGGGTTCTTGCCTGTGTTGCAAGGTGTGAAGTTGAGTAAGACTCAATGCCCGACCACTGCAGAAGATAGAGAGAAAATGAAAGTCATTCCCTATGCCTCAGCCATAGGTTCTATCATGTATGCTATGCTATGTACCAGACCTGATGTGTGCCTTGCTATAAGTTTAGCAGGGAGGTACCAAAGTAATCCAGGAGTGGATCACTGGACAGCGGTCAAGAACATCCTGAAATACCTCAAAAGGACTAAGGATATGTTTCTCGTTTATGGAGGTGACAAAGAGCTTGTCGTAAATGGTTACGTCGATGCAAGCTTTGACACTGATCCGGATGACTCTAAGTCACAAACCGGATACGTATTTATATTGAATGGTGGAGCTGTCAGTTGGTGCAGTTCCAAGCAGAGCGTCGTGGCGGGATCTACGTGTGAAACGAAGTACATAGCTGCTTCGGAAGCAGCAAATGAAGGAGTCTGGATGAAGGAGTTCATATCCGATCTAGGTGTAATACCTAGTGCATCGGATCCAATGAAAATCTTTTGTGATAATACTGGAGCAATTGCCTTAGCGAAGGAATCCAGATTTCACAAAAGAACCAAACACATCAAAAGACGCTTCAACTCCATCCGCGATCAAGTCAAGGAGGGAGACATAGAGATTTGCAAAATACATACGGATCTGAATATTGCAGACCCGTTGACTAAGCCTATTCCACGAGCAAAACATGATCAGCACCAAGACTCCATGGGTGTTAGAATCATTGCTATGTAAACTAGATTATTGACTCTAGTGCAAGTGGGAGACTGAAGAAAATATGCCCTAGAGGCAATAATAAAGTTGTTATTTATATTTCCTTATATCATGATAAATCTTTATTATTCATGCTAGAATTGTATTAACCGAAAACTTGATACATGTGTGAATACATAGACAAAACACAGTGTCCCTAGTATGCCTCTACTTGACTAGCTCGTTAATCAAAGATGGTTAAGTTTCCTGACCATAGACATGTGTTGTCATGTGATAAACGGGATCACATCATTAGGAGAATGATGTGATGGACAAGACCCATCCGTTAGCTTAGCATAATGATCGTTAAGTTTTATTGCTATTGCTTTCTTCATGACTTATACATATTCCTCTGACTATGAGATTATGCAACTCCCGAATACCGGAGGAACACCTTGTGTGCTATCAAACATCACAACGTAACTGGGTGATTATAAAGATGCTCTACAGGTGTCTCCGAAGATGTTTGTTGGGTTGGCATAGATCGAGAATAGGATTTGTCACTCTGTGTATCGGAGAGGTATCTCTGGGCCCTCTCGGTGATGCACATCATATGAAGCCTTGCAAGCAATGTGACTAATGAGTTAGTTGCGGGATGATGCATTACGGAACGAGTAAAGAGACTTGCCGGTAACGAGATTGAACTAGGTATGAAGATACCGACGATCGAATCTCGGGCAAGTAACATACCGATGACAAAGGGAATGACGTATGCTGTTGTGCGGTTTGACCGATAAAGATGTTCGTAGAATATGTAGGAGCCAATATGAGCATCCAGGTTCCGCTATTGGTTATTGACTGGAGATATGTCTCGGTCATGTCTACATAGTTCTCGAACCCGTAGGGTCCGCACGCTTAACGTTCGATGATGATTTGTATTATGAGTTATGTGATTTGATGACCGAAGTTTGTTCGGAGTCCCGGATGAGATCACGGACATGACGAGGAGTCTCGAAATGGTCGAGACATAAAGAATGATATATTGGACGATATTATTCGGACACCGGATGAGTTCCGAGAGGTACCGAGTAATTATCAGAGTGCCGGAAGGGTTACCGGAACCCCCCCCCCCCCCCCCCCCGGGGAAGTAATGGGCCAACATGGGCCTTAGGGGAGAGAGAGGGCAGGCCACGAGGAGGTGGCGCCCCCTCCCCCTTGGGGAGTCCGAATAGGACTAGGGGAGGGGGCGCGGCCCCCTTTCCCTCTCCCTCTCCCTCTCCCTTCCTTCTTCCCCCTTCCACCAAGTGGAATCCTACTAGGACTTGGAGTCCTAGTAGGACTCCTCCCTCTTGGCGCGCCCTACAGGGGCCGGCCGGCCTCCCCCTCTCCTCCTTTATATACGGAGGCAGGGGGAACCCCTAGAACACAACAAGATCAATTGTCTTAGCCGTGTGCGGTGCCCCCCTCCACAGTTTAACACCTCGGTCATATCGTCGTAGTGCTTAGGTGAAGCCCTGCGCCGGTAACTTCATCATCACCGTCGCCACGCCGTCGTGCTGACGGTACTCTCCCTCATCCTCAACTGGATCAAGAGCTCGAGGGACGTCATCGAGCTGAACGTGTGCAGAACTCGGAGGTGCCGTACGTTCGGTGCTTGATCGGTTGGATCGCGAAGACGTTCGACTACATCAACCGCGTTAAGCTAACGCTTCCGCTTTCGGTCTACGAGGGTATGTGGACACACTCTCCCCCTCTCGTTGCTATGCATATCCTAGATAGATCTTGCGTGAGCGTAGGAATTTTTTTTAAAATTGCATGCTACGTTCCCCATCAACAGCTGCTCCACCATGTCCAAACCTCCCCGCGCCGCCGCCGCCTCCCTCTCTCGCTGCCCACGTACGTAGCCGCAACTTGCGGGCGATGTTCTTCGCCTTGCAAGTCGCGGCCGACGAATTGACGCCGCCGATGGACGAGGCGGACTGCGTCTCCGTCGCGGCGGTGTGGGTCGGGCTGGACAACATCTCCGGCGGTGGATCGGGACCGGAGGTGAGGATTGGGAGCAAGGGTGGAGGACGGCGAGGGTCTGGGCGCGGGAAAGGTTGGAGGGCGGCGGGAGGAGGACGAAGGGTTTGGTGAATTTGGTGCAATTTGGGTGGGGTCGGGCTATCGGGTACGACGTGACGAGCATGCCCGGGCGCGTCCGGGCGCCCCATATCCGCCCCATATTTGGGGTGGATATAGGGGGTGTCGATCAGCCCGGGCATTTGAGGCCCATTTAAGGAGCCCGTCTGGGTCGAAAAAACGTGACCGGACAGTGCCCGGGCGGCCCGCCCGGGCGTATGAGGCGGGTTTGAGGCGCCCATCTGTAGATGCTCTTAACCTACGCTTAAGAAAATATGACTCTGAGTGAATATTCATTTCCCGGGATCATCTGCTCCCGGTGAACAGTAAATTCAAAAGAAGAACTAAAAAATTTCAAAAAAATCTGAAATATTCTTACATGAAAGATGTTTGAGTGTGTGATGTCCGTGCCAAATTTTACCGTGTTTGAACATCTGAGGAGCTCGTGGCAAAAAAGATAAAATCGGTCCGAACAATAAACTTTCTCACACATCCTAATTTTGCTTTTTTTTTTCTTGTGTGAGCTACTCAGATGTCCAAACACGATGAAATTTGGCACGAACATCACGCACTCAAGCCACTTCACTACAAAAAAACAATTTTTATTATTTTTATTATTTTTTAATGAATTTACTGTTATGCACGGGCTCATCTAAGCCCGGGAGCCAAAATGCCGCTTTCGACTCTTGAGTGTTTCTATGGCATCTCTAGGCCATCCTCCAAAAGTCAAATATGAGGGAAAACCTTTTGATTGCGGAGTTATCGCCTAACTAGCCCATTTCTTGTTTCATTTAGTTCTTTAAATTTAGCTCCCCCCACCTCTCGCTCCCTCAAAAAAATCCACACTAAGCCATGTTTGCTCTACTATGGGCAAGTCTCATTAAGAATGAGGAAGCTATAGAGCTCCCATGGCCACTCGAGCAGCCGCGCACCATGCCGCCTACCGGCCCAGTCCCACTCCGCCACCCATAACGCCCCCTCCCCAACTTCGGCAAGATTCTGATGATATTTTTTTCTTCATTTTTCCGTCTTCACCGTCATCTCCGACCACGGTGGCCCAGCCCTCCTCGTCCCCGTCCACGAGCAAAGCACAACCGCACGCGGAGGAGCACTTATAGGGCAAAAGGTTCACGTAAAGGAAAAACCGACAAAGAGAAACATGGTCGCCAGCCACCATCACCGATTTCAATGAATCTGTGCACGGTGAGGAACTATCAAATTGCTTTTGCGAATCATCTATCCTAGATCGTAGCTAGCTCATGGACATCATCTAGTGACGAGAAGGCATCCAGGAGGTCGTTTGCAGAAGCCAGGGGTCGACGCCGCAGTCGCACACAAAGTTGTTAGATCAAATGGGAATAGGCATGTGTGCGAGAGAGTAGTGTTAACGTTGACGGGTGGCCCCACGCCCAACTTAACGGTCAAACAGACGGTGTTGACCATTTTATGCCATGTCAGCACTTACTACGAGCCCTTGTTTAATTCACTCCAAACGGCTCACCAGTGTTAATTGTCAAAAATTACGTTGAAATAGACACATTTTTGTAGCGGTTAAGTAAAGTGGTTGCGGTTTAAAACCCTAGACATAGACGTGATGGTTTTATGATATTCACCCCTTTTTTAGGAAATACCATCATGGCGGTATATATTAACTTGGCATAACAATTACAGGAATTAAGAAAGCTAAAGGGTCTCCATGACTCCATCCCATGACCCTCACCATTTTTACCTAAAGCACGTGCTGCTCTTTTAGCCTCTCTAAGACGATGCTTAAATATCTCACGTGTGAAATTGATAGATATATATATATAAGCTCGTGATTGCCGTACTGGTGGTGACGGTGCACCAATGACGAACGTGGACATTGCGTAATTAGGCCGATCGACTCAGCCACACGACGTCCACGCACGCGCGTATGTGTAGCCTCCTACGTTTCCTATCCACTAGCGGTTGGGGCGCGCCGCGTGAGAGAAAGCTGGGCGCTGCCAGGTTGAGCGCGCCCCTTCTACGTTATTGCATAGTTCTGACTCGAAAAGTAACAAGTACACAACAGTGGAAACAGGAGACAAGAGATCGGCCTTAGGAGTCATAGATATTATTGATATGTCCTTATAGTCTACATCACCGACGACACAAATGACAGTGGTTCAAAAGCAACGCACCAGCACAAAAGCGGAGGCACAATCAATCAAACTTCATGGGAGCCAACGTTCAGCTTATCTTTGTCGTCCGGACCACCAGCTGCTCCCTCATCTCTCTCCTGCATGAGTGCCTCTATCTTCGCGTAGCTCATGCTATCTTAGGTCTTGGTGAGGAGAAACAACATGCTTAGCCCCATGCCGACCGCTTCCGTGAACAATGCGCCGCTGCTTGCTGCTTTCCATCCTGCTGCACGTACTCAACAATGCAATGGCAGACAAAATTTCTCAAAGATTGAGCGAACAGAGGCTAGGTGAAATGCGAATTATGAAAGTGAAACCACCAACGAGCACACACACCTGAGTCCATCGACGCGGCCTCGGTCTTGTTGGTGGTGACATCCTCCCGTCAACTGCCGCCTTTGTTGCCGAGCTTTTCATAGAATGAGGTGTCAATAATTAAGATGCACTCCAATTTCCTCATTGTTGAAGTGATCACAAGAGAAAGTAGTCTGATGCTGCTCGAGAAGCATAACTAATAAAGTACTAAACATGTCATACAGAAAAGCAAAGCTTCGGAAGAACTGCAGTCCCACCTGAGAAACAAACATATCTGCCATAGTAGAGAAGGGCACGAGGACGTCGTCGAGGCCGAGAAGCTCAGCATCTTCTCCTGTCCGTACCAGGGGCTGCAGGTATCGAGCGGGTATGCCGTGGCCGCCTTGCATGGTGCCTAGTATGTTGAGAGAAGCATGAAGCTTATTTCTGCAGCATAGCTCAAACCGAATAATAACGAATCTATAGAGCTGCCATGCACTTCAGAATTCAGAATTTAAGTACTCATTGTTAAATTAATGTCAAAATCACACAAGGAGAAAATCATCGACAAACCAGCAGTACATTCTTCCAAGTACCAGACCGTGCATAAATCTTAATGCAGAGCAAAATTACTAAAATAATAATACAAAATGATCAAGGAAATTCTGAACATAAGTGAAAAAGAAACAAGTTTACCACCAAGCACAAAGGTGTACCAGACCGTGCATAAATCTTAATGCAGAGCAAAATTACTAAAATAATAATACAAAATGATCAAGAAAATTCTAAAAATAAGTGAAAAAGAAACAAGTTTACCACCAAGCACAAAGGTGTACCTTCATAGATATCGGGCTTGTCAACATGAGAAGAGATGCGGTGATAAACAACATTTGCTCCTCCAGTGGACTTGCTATGCTCAGTGTGGATTTTCTACTCTAAGAGGAGAATTAAGAGGCAATGCCAGTGAACAGAGCATGGACAAGAACATAGAATCCAGTCTGACCTATTAGAAAACTAAGATTCATCCCTAACATCAGTATGAATTAGGCGCAACTCTGGTCAACGGTGCTGAATCTAATCGATTGATGAAAAGAAACATGCCAAGCGGGAAACTAAACATTATTCACAAATGACTTGAAGAGAAACCAGACTTGCACATTTAAAATTGCGAACCTGTTTCAGGAGTCCCAGCAAGTTGTCGGTTGAAATGGATCTTTCATGAGCTTCATCTATCATAATGACACTAGTAAAACAGAAAAAACATGGATTGGTATGTGAATAATGTAAAACCAGTATGGAAACATCCAACTGAAAAATGTGTTTTACTCCACTATGATTATCACCACAAATGTGTAATCAGAATAATGACATAAATTTGATCAAACATGACATGTCACTGTTTGGACTGCTAGCTTTAGCGATTTTGGATGGTTATAAAAAATAGAACATAGATGGATCTTGATAGCACGGGAAACATTTAGGCAACTCAATAACAATACATAAATTAACTTCAGTACTAACACGATGATTTTGGATATAAGTACTCAACCACAAATTCTGTGATACTTGCCAAACTATGAAATCATATGTGTAACAGTAGTATACAACAATGAAAATATTGCCCCAGTTTCACCGACATATTGGTTGCACGTCACCAGAAATTTTTATTGATCTTCAGAGTCAATAAAATCCGCATGGTTAGTCTCAAATTTAAGTTGACAGCTTGATTGCGCAACACAAAACAAAGAACTATGCTTAACTACCGACGGCAAAAATTAGCTGACATTTTTAATTAAAATTATGCTTTGAATAGTAATACAAATCCTTAGATGGACAAAAAACAGAGTATGGACCACTCATCCAATCCCTTAAGTGTTCAGATTCATAAGTAAATCGCCTAAATTCATACAGTCTTGGGGAAACTTAAAAGAGAGTTCGACATCCTTGGTCTCTTTTTTTCGCAATTCAGAAAATAAATTACCTTGAATATTTTCGGTCAAGCAATGTTAAGCACTAACGTACACTAAGCATCAAGCAACCAAAATCAAATGAGAACAGAGGAAAAATGAAAGAGAAACTCACCAGTCCAGTCCATGCCATAAACCTTGACATCCATGGCGTTCAACCGTTTCGGCAGATGATCATACCTCCCACTGCCAAATCGATACAAGGTACCCAATCATCAGCTACCGGCCACACAAGTTACTGTAATTTTTCTATGAAACAGAGAAGGAAGGGAACCAAATTCTCACCTGTGCTCGTTCAACCCGTGCATGACAAGAACAAGCGCCCTGCATCACCAACCAAGGACAGAGCATGCATCACGGCAACAACAGAGGACACCCGGGCTGAAGAAAGGACAAATTTTGCGTGGATTTGTTGAATTCCTACCTGGGCTTGACGGAGGAGGAGGCGTGCGGCCACCAGGACTGCGTGAAGAGCGTCTCGCCGCGGGCGGTGGGGATGAGCTCGTAGTCCCTTTGGGTCGTCCTTCTGCGGCTTCCTCGCGACGAGAGCGCACGGCGCCGCACGCCTTCTAGCTCTTGCCGACGGGGTCGTGGGGAGGAGCAGCGCCGCACCTTCTTATCACCGCCACCGCGCGCGACTCAAATGCGGAGGTGTGGGAAACGGCGAGCGGAGGCGTCGGGCCCGAGCTCTGGTTTCCAGTTAGACAACGTGCAGCTCGGGGAGAGTCGCCGCGTTGCTTCACCCTGGAGGCGGCGGAGAACGGGGGGTGTGGTTGCAGCGAGGGAAGGGATGAGGTTTTCCTTCGTGGGGAAGGCAAATCCTTCTGGGGGAGGTGTTATCTTGCCTGTGACAGATGGGCCAATGGGAAAGACCACAACGAGGCGCTCCTGCCCAAGCCGTTCGCTAGCTCGATCTGTTTTTTTCTGCCGTACATGTGATGACATCGACATCGTGAGGAGGCGCCATAGTCGCGACGGTTAATGGGTTTGATGCGAGCAATATGACGCGTAGAAACTGTGCAGTCCGTGTCCGAACCTGATTAGTGTCCCTTCACGAGTCGTGTGGCGTTAGCATGCTGGCCGTCTATATATACAGTACATAGCCATACCCATACGGCTGTGAGAGCAATCCTCTCTCCGGCGTCTAGCTATTTCAGCTGCCGAGCAGTCGATTAAGCAAAGCTTGCGCTGCTCATTGTCCGTGTGGAGTTTCCTCGCCATGGAGTTTGTGGGGCCGACTCTCAGGCACGTCATGAAGCATGCATGTCCGCTTTGGGAGGAGGCACACCGAGCTGGAGGTTCGCCTTCTCATGAGACAGCTTCTCGCCGGCGAGAGGAGGATGAACCGTCTCGGCCTCATGCACCGGGACCTCAAGCCGGAGAACGTGCTTGTTGACAGCCACGGGAACCTCAAGATTTGCGACTTGGGGTTGTCATGCAGCATGGCCGATGGGCCACCCTACTCTAACCCTATTGGGACACGGGGATATCGCGCGCCAGAAATCCTCCTCGGGTCCACGGATTACGACGAGCGTGTCGACTCATGGGCTCTCGGCGTCATGATGGCCGAGCTCCTCGCCGGCCAGCACCCTTTCCATGGGAGGTCAGACATGGATCACCTCAGCGAAATCTTGGACCTTCTTGGCACGGCAGACATCAAGGAGTGGTCGGGCTACGATGGGCGGCGGCTACCCAGTGGATGCCAACTAGGAAGTTTTCTGCGCAACAAGTTCCCATGTCCCACCAAGGCCAGGATCAAAGGCCCCCCAACACTGTCGGAGGCTGGGTTCAAGGTCTTGAGCGGTCTTCTACGATGCAACCCGGAGAAGAGGCTAACAGCGGAACAAGCGCTCAAGCATCGATGGTTCAAGGACACAAAGCCTAGGGCTACAAGGAGATGACCGATTATCACGCTTTAGCACATCTAATTTGTGAAATTAGAACTACAAACATTGTACATGAATTTAACGAATGGGTATGGATGAGGTGTGAGATAAGTAAGCAGGAGTTGTTCGTGTGGATCACCACCACATACATATTGTAACGCCGATTGCAATTTGGTTTCTTGCTCTTAATTTGGGGTTCAACTAATTTAATGTATGTTGTTAAAACAAAAGGGTACTACTATGCTTGCCGTGTATGACAGATCAAATATTTGTAAATTTGTTGTAGATGTGTAATACAAAATTTGGAATAATGCATATCTATTCACAATTTGATGTGTTATCCTCGATAAGATTACGCCTTTCTACACCGAAAGTGAGTGAGACCTATATATGATTATATTTGTTTCTTGAATCTATATACGATTACATGGATAATTTTTTTAAATAATACATTTTTTAAATAAATTTGAGAAATAATATACGGTTTTTATAATTTTCAAAAATAAAACACCGTCGGCCCCGCCTAAGCCGACAGGTCGGCTTAGGCCACTACAACAAAAACCCACCTATAACAACGCATATGTAGCAACGAAACATAACATGTGTTGTTGATGGTCCACCTCCCATGAAAGGTAACCTCCCCGTACTAATCTCCACTTTATCTGTACCTCCACGTCCATGTATCACGCAACAAAAAAGAGTCAAATCTTTTATATCCACCACATCTCTCTCTATTCTGTAACTCCTTCCTCACGAGCTTCGTGCCCGCAAAGCTGCAGCCACAACCTCCAACTCCGTCTAGATCCAGTGCTCTTCTGCGCCGCCGCTCACCGGGCCACTCCCCCTGCTTTCCTCCGTTCCTTTGCCGCGGCGAGTTCCCCCGCGCCGCCGGTCACTGTCCCAGCTCCGCCTCAGTGCTATGACCCGATCCCCAGCCACCGCGACGTCCTCTGCTCCCCTGCTCACCCGCTGATGGGCTCGGGAACCCCTCACTGCTCTACTTCGATCCATTGCCGCGGCGATGACCTTCGTGCCCTTGGACGCGCCCCCACAGGAACCCTAGTCGCCACGGTTTGCTAGCGAGGCTCCACGCCTCCTCTCGTTTTTCTGCCCCTTGGGCTCGACCGTGTTGTTCCACCTCGAGTCCTCGACTACCTCCACGGTTCAGTAAGGCCCTCGTCCTTCGAATAATGTTTGCACAATGACAAGATAATGGGAACCGTCCCAGATAAAAAAATGATTTTGAAGCAGCATACATCATTTCGACTTACTGATGGATTCTTACATTTTCTGCTAGATTCTTTCATTCAGCATTTTTTGACAAATTTACCCTATTTCCTAAAGATTCATATCGGAAGTTAAATTTCTAATGGGTTTATCTGCAGGCCGCAGAGACAACAATGCGTCATTGGTCACAGGCTCAAAAGTAACACTTGTAAGATCCCTTATGTTGCACCAGAGATCTTCTCTAATAGCGTACAATTACAATAATTTGCAATAAATCATCAGTGTAACATCTAGAAGCATATTGTCTCCCCAGTTTTAGATATTCAGGATGGACTTCTTTCTTCTGTGGTTGAGCAATTCATCATTTGTCTGTACCTGTTGATTCGGGCTTGTGATTCATTAGTCTTTAAATTTCTTGCTTCTATGTGAATGCGTAATTAATCAATATTTTTGTGAGGTTGACCATGGTAGATTAGTTAAATAAGTTTTGATAGTATCTCTAGATATCTTAGTTAATAGCCCATGACCATGTCATCAAAGAACATTTCTGCAAGTATCAGTTAATAGGCAAGCACTATTATCCATAACATCAAGATTATTTTCAGGAGACAAAAGAATCTCCTTATTAGTGTTATCAATACTTACTGATTTCTGTCACACGTGTGTGGAATACTACAGAAATAAGCCCCACATGCATATATCCGTCCTAATATTTTCTTTATTGTATAATCCTTAATTTCATCTTCCGTCACACGTTCCGAAGGTTACTTTGCTTCAGCCAACATATGTTTGTTTGTTCTTTGTCTTAACACGTATATCTTCAGGACTTGTGCAGATTGCAATTAGGGGATATAAATCAACACTTCTATAAAAGAGGCCGTAAAATGAATTTGAAGCCTCCGGAAAATGGAATTATTCAATTTTGTGTAGTCAAGATTATTGGTTACCTATATATTATCATTTAGTTGGTTTATGAATTCATATATCATTGTTAATATAATATAATGTTTGGATAATTGTTAGTATACTAACTACATGCTGATGGTTCAAAATGAATAGCCACATCCAATTATTCTAAGATGCTCGGTGTTTTAATATGCAGCTTCTTATCTGAACAAGCGGTGGATATTCATAACTTGTGCAAGCCAACTGAGAGAATAGAATGTTGTCAGTTTACGGAAATGTTCAAGTCTCGAAGTCTCTGTATTTCTACTTCATAGCATGGTGATGACCCTTCTGCTAGTGTTTATTATGATGATTCATATAGTTTTAAGCTGATGCAAGATGCAAAATTTAGTTAGTACACAGATATAGGGTGCACTATCTGCAGTTTTATTAATAAACTCCTGTTGAAAAAAAATTGTATTCAGATTATTAATTAGCCCCACATCTATATATAAATCAATGTCTTGGTAAGCCATATTTGTGAGTATGTATCACAATACCTAATTTAGGCACAACCAAATTTAGCCTAGTGTGAATTATTTTCTTTTAAGTAAAGTATTTTTGAATTGCTGAAATCTTGCATCTACTTTTATTTTGTGGAGAACTGCAGATCTTTCTTAGCAAACGAAGGATGTGTATATGTTATTACATGATTTTTTCAAGGGTGGTACCTCGTGTCTTACTTAGTACTCCCTCCATCCCATATTAGTTTTTGCTCAAAGGGTTGTATTTAGCACTATAATATATCTAGATACAACCGTTTCAGCGACGACTAATACGGGACAGATGAGTATGTTCTTTTCAGGTTTATGTTACTCAATTGACATATAGCATGTTTGTCCATAAGAATACAAGGATCAAAAGTGATTGTCGGATGTAGGCTAGTACTCTCCTTTTCTACATACAGAGCTACTAATGTCATGGCCGTCAACCTTTCTATGTAGCTCCTCTAGAAGTTTCTGCTATGTTGATTTTCTCTATCATAAGTTACTAATCTCATTTTCTTGTTGTTCTATATTGCCAAGATAAATTGAAGATGCATGGATGTTGATTGCAAGGTCGAGAATGGGGATATTACTAGATAATTAGAATGTCATTTTCGGTTGTAATGTTTCAAACACTATAGCTGATTGAATGGTCAAGAATTGGGCTAGTACTAGAAGGTTTCACATCTTGTAATATTTGGATCGTGTTCTTTGTAATGCAATACATTCTTTTTAATATAATACGATGATTCCTACTTATTGTGGCTCCTATCTATCGGCATTGGCCTAATAATTTTGGATCACAATATATAAAATATCATTAAATTGTTCATATATGGCAAAACTTCTAGTTGCTGTAATGATATGGTATGTCCTTCTGAAACTCGTTTTGTGCGGCGGTGGCACCAACTCATGTGAATTGTTGCTAGGCTTCAGATCTATACGTTGCTAACTTGCAACGCTTCTGCACGCCGTTTACCAATGGATGTATATATGTTGTTGTAGACCCTTGCAACGTCACCAACGGCAACGCATCCTAATCCGTTGGAGTAGACCGTAGCAACGCATATATGGACATACGACAACGCATCGATGCGTTGCTAAAGGGGGGTTCCTGTTGTAGTGGGCTAAGCCGACAGGATCTATTCGGCCTAGGCTAGGCCGACTGCAGTGCATTCGGTTTATGCCAGCCCGGCTGAGCAGTCGGCTACGGGTTTTACGCTCAGTCGGCTTAGGCGAAGCCGATTAGTACTAATCGGTTTAGGCTAAACCAACTAGTACTACAGGCCGACAGCAGGCCAACCTGCAGGCCAGGCCAGCCCGCTCGCGGCTGTCGGCACGGCCGGGACCCTGTCGGCCCGCTGATAGGGGTCATGCCGATGATTCTGACGAGTCGGATGAAGAAGAAAATGCAGAGGAGGTCCCAAATCCTGCATCATGGAATCATGACTTCTCATCTGCAATGATGTTGAACGATGAACATGATTCTGCCTGGCAATATCACCAGAACAATATTGCGACGGATGCTATGTATCCCAACAAGGAAGCTCTTAAGGATGCAATAATAAATTGGGCAATGTCCACGCTGAATGAAATAAGATACATTAAACTTTTGAAATTAAGATGCATCGAAAATAACATGCATAAAATAAGATACATAAAATAAGATACATAAAAATTAACATGTTCAAATTAAGATACAATTTGCTGCAATGCGAATTTTAGGATACAATAACATAAATCTACTGAGTCTCGAATGACAAGTTCATCACATACAATGTCTCGAAAGACATAAATAGTTCATGACCACGATGGTCCACGATAGTTCAAACGACATAAACATCACATATAACTCGGTTTCCTGTAGCAATGCAAGTCAACAACCCTTTTCCATTCCCATTCTTTGAGCATTTCATGAATTGTATCATCATCAGTTATTTCAATCAATTTTCTTTCCCCAGGGCCATCTGAGTGCAAGCTGCTGACGTAGTACACAAAATCGTCTTCCTTCAACCCTTGCTTCAACATGAATTTAGTCTTTAACCAATCAAAAGTGATGTCCACTTCACTAACTTGCAGAACACTTGGAGGAAAGCCTTGGACATGAACAATAGGGCTAAGCACCCACTGAGTACCCTTAGCCATCTGCAACACACAAATCCCACTCAAATCCCACTGAGCACCTAACTTACCCCTTGAGCATAACCACTAGGACAAAGAAAACTAGGGTTTGCAAAAATCTATGATACATTAAACCAACCAAATAATTGGGGGGGGGGTGGATTTGATTTACCTTCTCGTTTGGAAATGCCTTCGATCCAACGGTGAAACGAGACTACACTAGACTGCTTACCCACGTTACTGCCGAGGGTGTTTTATAGGTTGAGAGCACAAAGAAAGGCGGGAGGGAGACACTGCCGGGAAGTAGAGAGCGAGATAATATGGCGGGAACTTGATAGCGGGAAAAAATGGCGGGAACTAAGAAAGCGGGAAAATTATGGCGGGAACTACCGAAGCAGGAAAATATGGCGGGAACTACCGAAGCGGGAAAATATGGCGGGAAGTAGAGAGCGGGAAAATATGGCGGGAATGGCGGGAACTACCGAAGCGGGGAAAATATGGCAGGAACTACCGAAGCGGGAAAATATGGCAGGAAGTAGAGAGCGGGATAATATGGTGGGAACTACCGAAGCGGGAAAATATGGCGGGAAGTAGAGAGCGGGAAAATATGGTGGGAAGTAGAGAGCGGAAAAATATGGCGGGAACAAGCAAGATACAACATAATGCTCCTACAATTAAGATACAAGTACATCTGAATTAAAAAATACAACTTACAAACTACATGAAGGCATCATCGTCATCCTCCATCGATGCAGCACTCTTGCCCTTCGACGATGCTGCACTCTTGGCCTTCGACGATGCGGCAGTCTTGGCCTTCGACGATGTGGCACTCTTGGCCTTCGACGATGCGGTACTCTTGCCCTTGGTGCTCGGCATGAAAATATCGTCTTCATCCTCGCTGTCTTGGATCCATAAATAAGTATGTTCTGCTGCAACATTTAGGAATACTTCACCCTTATGTTGTTGCTTCTTCCACCTTCCTTGCAACCTCAGAAGTTCTTTTCGTATCTCCTCAAAAGTCCTTGCAGGCCACCCGCACCTACTTAATGCGTGAGCCAACTCATTTAGTAAGGTGTCACTACTGAGGAGTTCGTCCCATGGAACTATCCTATTGTCTATCTTGAAATCAAAGGCTAAGCTAAGAAGACATTCGGACATACTAGGGTGAAAAGAACTATGATCGAAAGGATAACCGGACATCTTGACGAGACTACACTGGCCGCGGCTGATGCCGCTGTTGCCGCTGTTGTGTGGGTTCTCGCTCGTGCGTGGAGTGACGCGGCTGCTGCTGGTGCGTGGAGTGACGCGGCTGCTGCTCGTGCATGGAGTGACGCGGCTGCTGCTCGTGAACAACGTCCGAAGTGCGGGTGCACGTGATAGCCTGATAGACAGCTCGCAGCTTTCCCTCAATGCGCGTCAACCAGTTCTGCACCTGAGGCCGTTGAACGAGTAGAGGTCCAGACGACAGTGAGCGATGAAAGGTGGCCATCTCGTCGTGAAGATCGAGTGTCAAGTCAGCCTGAAATTGCCACAATGATTAGTACGTATGCACTATGAAGTATGTAAACAATAGAAGCATTAGATGAGTTGAATATATGTTACCGCGTACTGTCTGGAGTCCGAAGTATCATAGCGCGGGTACGTATCCCTCGTAGCAGGCTCCGGTATCTCATCCGGGTGAGGGTGGTTAACGATGCGTATCCGTGTTCCTTGCAGATACCGGTCCAAATAGGCATTGAATTCATCGAGATCAAAGCCGGCATTATATTCCCAGAGCCGTGTGGTTGCAGTCTCCCACTCTGTAACATACGGGCCAACTCTCTGCAGCCACTGAGTCAGGGTCCTGTTAACCCCCTTCCTCATGATCCTAAAATTGTATTGTGTGTTCAACAATTCAGTAATGCTTTAATATGGAAAGTTTGTGAAATAAAATCTAATGTTTCGTATCTAAAAATATTCTAACACATGTGCAACTATAACTATAACACAAAAATCATTCATACCCTTGAAGCGTGCGAAGTAACTCCGTCCGGCGGCCTTCACTCACCGGAGCAACTCACCGGAGCACCACCACCACCACCAGCCACTCCACCACCACCACCACCACGCAGCCAATGAGGGTCACCGGAGCACCACAACCACCTCCACAGCAACCATCAACACGACCGGCACGAGCTATCCCATCGCGAGATCGAGGTTTCCCTAGCCTCCCCCAACCATCCTGAATGCAACTACGGTGGAAATCGGACAAATAAACGGCTCAAAATGGAGTATTAATTCGAGGTGGTTCGGTTTGGAGAGAGAAGACAGAACGAGGAGGAAGAGAAGAAGATAGGAGCAAGGAGCAACAAGGGAGAAAGGAGGCAGCCCCGATGGGTAGCCAGCCACCTTTCGGCTTTGGCTGGGCCGACTGGCCTATCGGCCTAGGCTAAGCCGACAGGGCCCACCCCAGGCCGAGTGACGTGGTCCAGCCACTAATCGGCTGCCGCGTGGACGATTTGATCCTATCAGCCTAGCCTAACCCGATTGCCTTCTAGTCGGCTTTGTCTAGGCCGACAGGATCCTAATCTGCTTAGCCTAAGCCGACACGATCCTGTCGGCTTAGGCGGGGCCGACAGTGTTTTATTTTTGAAAATTATCAAAGGCGTATATTATTTCTCAAATTTATTAAAAAAAATGTATTATTTATAAAAAATTCCCCGATTACATTACGCCGGTCGTGGATATCTTGATATTAGTTTGTAAGTGATAGTTGCGTGACTTGATGTAAAAAATGATAATTATATAGAGTACGATGACGACAATTAGTGTGCTGTCCCTTAATCCTCTCTTCCAACACCATGTTGGTATTCCGATTCTTTATTGTGTTTAAAGTTTAAAAAAATACTTTCTGCAAAAAAAAAGGTTAAAAAAACACTGTCGGAGGCTGGTTTCGAGGTCTTGAGCGGTCTTCTACGAAGGAACCCGGAGAAGAGACTCACGAGCACTCAGGCATAAGTGGTTCAAGGACGCCAACCCTAGAGCTACAAGGAGTTGATCGATTAGCATGCATAATCACATCTAATTTTGTGAAATTAGAAATACAAACATTGTACATGAATTTAGCGAATCAGTATGAACAAGATGTGAGATAAGCAAGCAAGAGTTGTTTGTATGGATCACCACCACACACATATTGTAAGGCCGACCGCAGGGGGTATGCGGCACAAACTCCACGTTAACACCACCCAAACTCGATTTAAGCGGGTAATTCAGAATATATATTCCAGTAACAAAAATAACATGATAATCAGCATCTGAATACCATATGTATGTTTTTTGTTCCATACAAGCGCATAATAACATTAGTTGGTACTATCTGAAGACAGCCCATAAATGTATTTTTAACTTATTATTACAACTCCAAACTACCCCGCAAAAAAAAAAAACTCCAATCTGAGATGTCAGACCAAGCAACTTCCCAACCCTTTTTCTTTTCAACGTAAAGCAAAAGCTTTATTACGAAGCAACGATGACAATATCGGCCCTTGCACACTCCGCGACTTGCACTGGAACAACCAGTATATGGGTGATTAACATTGAGAAGTAGAGCCTGACTGAGCCAACAGATGCACAACACAGTTGGCACCTCTTTTACCTGAAAGTAACAGAACCGGATGAGAAACAGGACTTGCACTGAACCTTGACCTCCTCAATGATCGTCGGTGTGCATAAAAGGCCACAGAGATCCGTGTTTGCACATAACGCATTGTGCTTAACGGCATTATGCTTAACGGCAGCCACAACCACAAAGACAACACAAGCTGTACATCATAGTTTGCAGTTTTGGCATAATGGGCACGGTACAAAACTGAAAGAAAGAATAAAAAAAATACTGTTGAGACACTGGCATTCCCCTGCTCATGGATCTTTCTCAAGGCTGCTCGTGTAGCATTCATAAACAGCTACGACCTGCCACCAGACCAGTCAAGAGGCAAAAAATCATACGGCTTTTGATGTGCAGTGCTGCCATACCGTCAGCATCTCTGGACATTGTGATAAAGAAAGCAATACAAGAATTGAAATATGTACCCAGGATTTCTGACTATTCATGATATCTTTGAACCTGGATTTTCTTTATCAAAGAGCAACTCAAGCTGTCAAACTCCAAGAGCATAACTGAGAAGAAACTCCGCAGGACAGAAGAGCATATCCTGAATCCCGATAGCTTTAGGAGCTAATGAACAGTTTGGCCACAAAAGGAGCAGTATCGTGTCTGTTTCTTGATCCTGAACCAAGCATCAGTGCCAGCTTTAGCGGCTTCCAGAGATAGAAAAATTGCAAACAAATGTGCCATCATAGGAACACACTAGAGCAACTGAGCAAGCCGACACAGATTGTGGTATACTGGTAGGGCATGCCAACCAAATACCAATTATTCATGTAAGTATTAGGTTGCAT
The DNA here is from genome assembly GCA_011799875.1 of Thinopyrum elongatum. Lineage (NCBI taxonomy): Eukaryota > Viridiplantae > Streptophyta > Magnoliopsida > Poales > Poaceae > Thinopyrum > Thinopyrum elongatum. Next base: position 427,763,081 of record CM022297.1, read on the forward strand.
CAACATAGTGCAGCAATTTGTCAGACGTAAACCTTGTCTAACCGGACACAGTACAAATATTCATCGCATTTTCCATTTTTGGATACTCAGTGCTGACTGTAAAGAATCCATAGAAAATGAATGAGATGTTCATCTGTGCTCTGCAGCCATTTTAAGACCCTGCAAGGGCTTTGGATATTACTAAGTGAGCCTATTGAGCAATTCATTCGATAAGCGTATACTCCCTCTGTAAAGAAATATAAGAGCGTTTAGATCACTAAAGTAATGATTTAAACGCTCTTATATTTCTTTATGGAGGGAGTATATTTCTTGAACAGGCCACACCCTGCTTTATTCAGAAAACCGGAAGCAAAACGACAGGCCATCAGGATTTAGGAAGCAACAAACATCAACAACTTTTGAAGGAGACTACAAAAGCTTGGAACACGAGAAAAGGTACAAGTACTCTACAAAAGCAATGCTGAGCTTCAGGTTTGGTGCGATGCATCAACTAGCAGAAGCCTAAACCTTGTCACCCTCATTAGCACCCCCAGACTGCACAAGACATGTTGCAGATGAGCAAGCATTTATATATGCCTCACATATTTGATAGCTGACATACTACCAAAAGGTTCTTTAGTTAGTACCTTCATCAGATAATGAAATATGATTAGCAGCTGTAAGCAATTAAATTATGCTCCTGTGGTTAAATTCTGGATGCAAGGAACATAATCACAAGAGTCTGGAAGGAATTGCCCCACCAAGGATCTCCTGGAGGTTGTGCCTCAAATCTGATCTAGGCCTACTGGTTAATAGGGTCAAAGACAATCTAATACCCTACCTTGTTAATTTTATACAGCCTTGAGCTTTGTGTTTTCAGTGGTTGTACTGGGGTCTTGAGCCCCACACATGCATACATTTTATTTATGGAATATTTATGACAACTAGTAAATGCATACATGCAGTGCACGTTGATATTAGGCAGTATATTAATAGCATGTAGATGTTAGGTACTTCCTCCGTTCCTAAATTTAAGTCTTTTAAGAGGTTTGATGGCCGAGATTAGTTGGATGTACACCCTTTGGGTCTATGGCAAGCTATGATAGAAAACCCTACTCCTATATATATAGGAGTATATATATATATATATATATATATATATAATATAATGTACTACTAATCTTGTACATGCACGCACATCTAGTTTGGCAGTAATATTATTTCCAAAATTAACCATAATTAATGTTGATTTCAATATTAATTGTGTTTAATGCAATTAATGTCTTTTCCCGATGATGTGATAGATACATCATTGGAGCAGCGTGAGACGTTGGATACTTGGATATAGGTGGTTGGATGGCTCAGATCATTTGGATTCACCAAACTCATGCTTTTATTAGTAGAAGTAGATTTATTTATGACAATGTCACTAGGAATGCCATTCCTCCGTTGGTTTCTCTTTCTTGCCATGCAGTCATGCTACCGGCTGGTCAAAGGGTTTTGACCAGCCTGGGTTGAGATGAAAAGAGGTAAAAAGCCTTAAATACCCTTTGGTGGCTCTCTACAAAGAGCAAAAGTGCAGGGAGGAATTGGTATTACCTGACGCTAAAACAGAGGGTACGGAAAAGATAGCTAGCTACCCGGAGAAGATTTCCGTGCTTGAATCTGACGCAGAATTGTTATAAATTTATGCATTACAACCCTGGAGCTAATCTAGTTAGTTCATACAGCAATACTGTAAAATTCTTGAGCCATAATGTACTGAGATTCTGAGGTTTGCTACAACTGGAGTATCTACAATGCACAGTTTAGTAAGCATAATAACAACAAGGTTTTATGAATCCATAGTCCATCAGGTTGTATGCAATTATGCTATAGAATCCATAAGCTAACACAAGCAGGATACAATACACCCCTCAGCATCTAGGCATACTTCAGGCCATGAGCAAGGATTGTATATTTAGTGGAACCCCCAAGACGAGCCTAGGCCCCTCACTTGACCTGGTTCCATGCGCGCAGCCAGCCATTGTCCACACTCACGCACCCACGTCACAGTCTGGTTCCATTCCCAGAGCCAGCCGTCAGTCCCGCTCAATTACACATGCCACGTCCTTACCATGGGGCTTGTGCTGCAGCCTCTCCTGACTCACTGAACTTGGCAAGGGATTTTGGAGAAGGGGATTCAATCGGGAGGTGAGTAAAGCACACAATTGAGAGGGCTGTGAGGTGGGGGCATGTGCTCCAGTGACTAGTACAAGCTGGGTCAATATGTGTTAATGAGGTAGTTTCCGAACCAATATAGTCCAGGCTGGTCAATACGTCAGCATGGCAAAAACGGAAGACATACTAATGGATGGACCTGTTTGGCCTGCCTTTACTTGTGTTAGAACCTGTTTGGTTAAGATTGTTAGTTTGGCTCTAGTTTGTTGCATCTTACTGTAGGGGCTGTGTAGCCTGGGATTTAAGTGTAGAGGGTTGTGTTGGTTGCATTTGTGCTTCCATTTTCTATAATCTTTAATATGGCATTCTCATAAATGGGAGAAAAGCAATGGCACATATATAGTTTCAGAGTCAACTAGTGGCATTGAAATTAAATTCCATTTATTTACTGATATAACACAGGCTACACAGTAGAAGCCTATTTTTAACGCTGATCTTAAAAGTTAACCAAAGCCTTCACCATTCTCGCGGGCAAAACAGAACCAAAATCAATAGCCAAGCCACACCTTGCTGTTGGAGGAAAGAATGTAACACGGAGGATGAGACAGACAGAGTAAGCATGAGGCGGGCCATGGAGATGGGCAGCCAGCTGCCCCACCGAGCAGGGCTGAGTTAAGCATCAGTTCCCTTGGGAAGCAGAGCCCAGCCTGACCAGCAAGGTATATGTGATCTATAGCTTGGGTGAGCATAGGCATTTGAGGGCAGAGGTTAGGTCGGACCACTTCGTGGACGAGTCAGGACATGGACACTCTTTAGTATTAGCATCCCAATCTGAACGCCGTTCCGTCCAGAAACAGAACCTACGTTGCCATTTTGAAGAAAAATAACATCAAAAGAGACATTCTTAATACTTTGTGCCTTAGGGTCATAGTAATACACGAACAGTATGGTATACCTTTTCAGCAGAATGGGCCAAGGAATTAAGCAGTACAGGCCATAAAAAATCTGAGAAGGTGAATGAGGCGAACTGTTTGTTTCTGCAGGAAAACAACATAGTGGAGCGTGTCAAGCAAAATGTAAAAGAGTACAAGTACATAACAGAAGGAATGAATAGTTTGCTACTTCCTGAAACAAGTAGAAGTGAAAACACGAGATTTTCGCTGGAGCAAAATCTAAAAAGAATGAATTCAGATATTGACAACCGCAAGCTAAGGAAATATTCTCGTTACACCAAAGAAAAGAGCTATAGTGATTACACATACCCATTTGCATGTTCTGGCAGCTCTCATCAGTTTGATCAGTGATGATAAAATGAGGATAACAGGCTCAAAGACGACTTTAATATCTGGCAACCTTAAAGATGCAAAATTGAATGCTTCCCTGGATCCACTTCACTTCAGGTTGGCTGCAGAAGAGAAACCATTTATCAAGATTCAAGAAACAGGCAAACAAAAATATCAAACCTCAACAATCAGTTTGGCAGCAAGATGCAGTTTTCTTGGGAAGAGAAAGAAGGCTTTAATCTTTTAATGTTTCAGGAGCAGGTAATATATTCTACGATAAAAATCTATTCTGTTCCTTGTGAATCAAGCAAATCAGGCCCTAGCTCAACCAAGCTCGGTCCACGGGAATTCACTGACAAAACAAAGCTCAAAACTCACTTATCTTTATAGAAAAGCCTCCACGATATATAAAGAAACAATTCCTTATTTAACACCATCTTAAATTTGGTTTCTTTATTTGACACTGAAATTTTTTTTCTTCCCTATCTAACAATGAGTCTAGATTTTATGCCCTTTATGACACTTCCGTCCATTTTGAGCCTAAATGACACCTGAAAAGACCCTTTTGCCCCTCATGTGGTATGTGTGTGGGGCAGTAGCGCACACACACACACGCAGCGGCAGTAGCACACACGCAGCAGCACGTACACACGCTGCAACACACACGCACGCAGCAGCACACAAGCACGCACACGCGCGCGCAGCATCAGTAGCACACACGTGCGCGCGCATACACACGCAGTAGCACGCGCGCGCACACAAACATACCACATGAGGGGCAAAAGGGTCTTTTCAGGTGTCATTTATGCTTAAAATGGACAGAAGTGTCATAAAAGGCATAAAATTTAGACTCGTTGTTAGATAGGGAAGAAATCATTTGTCGATGTCAAATAGGGCATAAAATTTAAACACGATGTTAAATAAGGAATTCTCTCATATATAAATACAAAATTCTCTTCATGGTCTTGTGTGTGGTTAGTGTCTTGGTGCATAGGTTATATCTCCCAATGGAAGAACTCAAATAAGCATAAGAAAGATGGTAAACATTATTAAGTGAAATATAATTGGTATTTTAGTTGGTTCTACAAAATTTATTGTGGTTGAAAGTAAGGACTTCACTTATTAAGATGCTCTTGGCTTTTAGCGAATGGTTAGGTCAAATTTAAGTATCTATCTGCTTTATTTGTCCTTTGGGCTCAAGTGGATCTCCTTTATGCATTTTTTCTATGACACGTACATATAAAATAACATGTATTTCAGTACAAAGCACTCTCAAAGTTCCACAATATGTTCTCTAGACAATAGCCAATTTGCATTGATGGAATCACCAGTGCATTTATTAAGAGGTTATGCAGACACTCTATGAGGAGCCGGTGTTCTAAAAGACGGTTGCTTAGCCCTTCGCCAAACCAATCCTAGGCCCTAGGTCCCACCCCGCCACCTGAGGAGAGATGTACTGATAGTTACCAGGACCATGGGTCGAACAGGTCAAGGAAAAAGGTTGAGTAGCTAGAAAAGTGATCATGATCTGAGTGCCAGGCCAAACGACCCTAACTACCCGGCCACAAAGCCAATTGCTAGTAAGAATGCAATATCAACAATATATTCCCTCTGTTTCACTATCTCTAGCCATGGCCCTAACATTATTTGTTTAAAGTACTTGTCAAACTAGGGAATGAAGAGTGTAGTTATTGTAATGTTTCCACTCTACCTCTTACTACCTCCTTTCTGGTTTATAAGGCTTATCTCAAAACTTTCGTTTTCCCGTTTTATAAGTCTCATTTCTATTGCTTCACATCACACGCTCAGATATCGAGATGCATTAAATCACTGCATGCAAGGATTAAAAGAAAACTCACGAATGCATGTAGAAGTTCTTAGTTATTTATTGGTCATGCATGCAGGCATTGCAATTAATGCATTGATAAACACAATTGTTTGATGAAAACGAGCGCATTAATTGAGTACTTTTGCAAACTACCAAAATTATTCCACCACTCATCATCTACCTTGGTTGGTGAGATTTTTTAGTTGAGCCCTATAAACCAGAAAGGAGGGTGTATGTACTAATTTTGAAAATGTCAAGTAGGTGTAGCATATCATTAAGTAAGGGTATGGCTATTTATCATTCTCTCTTGTTCTTGCCTAGTTATTGTGCAAGTCTTTTTCCCAGCATCATGGCAAAACCATGTACCTAGTTTCAACTATGAGAAAATAACGCGGTAATGCATCAGGTTGTGATGAAAATTCACCCAAACTATTAATGAATCCACTAAACTGCACGAACCGACGCTTCTTGATCCTGCAAGCTCACAAGGAAACGCAAGAACAACGAAAGAGGGTCAACGGCTAAAAATAAACGGTCAAGCCTCATAGAGGTTGGGCCCACTTTGGACCCAGACCTTCGACAACTCTTCCTTTAAGGTCCTTGAAAGCAATTCTCAATCAAACCAAATGGCTTTGACTTCCATACTAGCATTTATGCCCTAGAGGAACTCTTATGTGCACCAGAACATGCTCTAGTTAACAACAAGATCAACAACCGCGTTAAGTTCAACCCGTGTAGGTTGTTTATCTGATCGCCACCGATCTCCACATACACGCACAACTACTTATAGCCGAAGTTACAATTTGGAATCACTTGGCTGCAAGGCTGCAAGCCCGGGTGGAAAACGGCTTTGTTTAGCGGGCTCAGGCCTTGGACTTATCTTGCTTCATGCCTATTGTTGCCTTGCAGCTGAGGATATGACATTGAATGTTAACACTCGAGGTGTTGGGGTTGGGCGATTTGAACAATCAACTTGATTTCATAGGCGCATATCAATATGGTTGATCTAACACGCGAGTCCATAAGCCATTGTTGTGTTTTTCCTATCCACCTACTAGTTGTTTCTCCGATAGCCCAAATCGCTACCGATCACACACACAACTGTTAGGATTGGTACATTTGGGCAATCGACTTGATCTCATAGGCAAATATCAATCTGGTTCATCTAACATGCAAGTTCATCAGCCATTGCCATGTTCTTCCTATCCACCTACTAGTAGTAGTTCTTGATGAGGGTGAAGATATGTTTGGTGTATTTGTCTTCATGCACTTAATGAAGGTGAAGATGCAGTGATGCCCTCAGCCCCTAGTTATGTCGCCTTTCCCCTTAGTATTTGTTGACGTGCAAATACAACCAAAGACGAGTAAAGCAGCCGCTATGCTCATGGATACCTATCTCTAATGAACTCCTCTCTTCCTACTACCCTTTCATTCTTCTACCTTTCCTTTGGCTCCTCCGAGCCCTAAGCCATGGTTCCAATGCTCATTAGACAACGATTGATCGTCACACTACTCGGATCATTTCATCACCTAACAACACTGACAAAGATGCATACAATGCCCTACCAATTTGTGTCTCCAAACTCTTCTTCCTTGTATAGCTTAATACCCTCTTCCTCGCTCTCTCTGCCTTGCATCTCAACTCATCCATTCATTGTGCAACCCAATAGCATCCTGACGGTGATCTAGATTGCCAAAGGCCATTGATCCAAGAGGTGAAACATGGAACATGAGTATAAATATTCCACACACATGGTATTTTAGTATATTGTGATAATGGTCCATGCTATGCAGAGCAGGGTTTTTACGAGTCGGTAGAGCAGATAAAAGTACACTTGTCTATCATGCTAGAAGTTAGGCCATTGCATGGCACTTCACCCACCCCCCCCCCCCCCTCTTTTGCCATTACCACACACATCTCTTGTGCACTTTTGACCCCCCCCCCTCCCCATCCTTGTTTTTTTGCCACACATCTCTTGTGCTTTTTTGTTCCATAACAAGTTGTTGCTCCTTCTATCACCCCCAATCAAGCACAACAGGTTATGTAGATATTGCATCTAGCAAGATGAATACTTACCAAACAAAATGAACAACGATGACATTGTACTTTAAGCAAGATGAATACTTCATCAAACAGATTCAACAACACTATTTAAGTACCACTCCATAGATTAACCACACATGCAGCAAGGTTTCTACATTGGTTGCACTAGATGTCCTCCCAGCTAACAGGCATACATTAAATTAAAACTCCACCATAAAGTACTACTACATAGTCTGACTAAGCCTGTAAACCAGCCAGGGTTATGCAACTGAATACCTTACTAGGAAATATCTAGTGTGCCAATAAACTGATAAGGCCTAGTAACACTGGACTGCAGATCAGGCCTAGCAACATTGGACTGCAGATCAGGCCTAGCAACATTGGACTGCAGATTAATCACATCGGAAAGGTGTTTGCTGAAAGCTGATATCTATGGTGATGTAGCTCAGCATTTAGAAGTCTGGATCTCATCTTGTACCATGCCTAACAACATATGCCTGACATAAAATAAATAGACAGGAATCAAACATAGGAAAGTTAACGGCTATGTGCAGCATTGAATTGCGTATTCAAGTTTTTTACCTTCACAAGCTTTTCAATCTTTGTTCCAGACATGGTTATATAATCAGTTATCAATTCTTTAGTAGCTGGTACTTGATGCAGCTCAACTGAAGCAAGAACTTTGTCAACAGATTTTTTTACTATCAGTTTATGAGCATCTTTACTCAGTTTGCCTTCCTTCCAAATAGGTTTCAGCAACTCCTTCACATGTTCTGCCAAATGAATACGGAAATAATCCCTCGTTTCCTCGTCAATTGCTACATCTTTGGTTCTTTCAAAAGCTTTCACCAAAGTATCGCCATCCAGACTAGAGCGTTCCTTATCAGGTGCAACCAAGCCTGCAAACTCATTTGACCCTTTTGCCGACATATTCCTTGCCAACTTATCAGCATAAATCAATGATTTGTTGATATCTCCATCTATAACACCATTCCCAGCAGTGTGCTGACTTGAAATGCTGCAGGATATGTTGGAGGACTTGAGAATATTGCCACTTTCAACTTTGGGAGGGTCCATACTGTCAGCAAGTGGGTCATATGGACTATTTGAAGGTGATGTACTGTTGGGAAACTCAACAAGAGGTACAAAAGGCACTGAAGTTACCCAAGGGTCATCCTTGATTGGGGAAAGGTGCTCAGGTTGACATGAACTGCTTGCACGTAACCCAGGCCTATATGTACCACAGCCCTTGTCAAAATATACATCTTTATGGAGACCAAATTTCTCGATACTAGGTGTTAACTGATGAAGGGACGGCATTCCTAGGTGAGTAATTGCTCGAAAAGGTTGGCTACCCAAGGAATGAGCAGAGCTATTGTGGCCTGGACTTCTGAACCCTGTTATACTGTTTGAGCTGTATGAGGCAAAGCTTGAACTATGTTCTTTCTGATGTTTGTGAGGAAGATTTTCTGTTGGTCCACCATAAGCAGATCGCTTCTCACCATACTGGAGGTAGTCAAATGAAACAGATGAGTCAAATGGTCGATGCCAATAATCAGAGACATGAGAATCACTTAGACTGCTTGCTTTGGCCACATCCAGATCGGGCAACAGCTTTTCTCCATCTAAATGCAATCTAGTTAAGGTTCCCCTGCCATCCAAGTAGCTATCAGAGGGCAAACTAATATGGTGTCCCATGAGATTAGGTTTGTGGTTTTTCCCTTGAACTGAGACCTGCACCAGCTCATTTACAGGAGGGGTAGGCTTTGTACTCCATAAATTATCAGTTCTGCAAGGCCTCTCCTCTGAAATATTTAGGTTGGGCGAGTTATGAGCCAGCCCCCTATGATCTTCGCCATAAGATTGAATGAGGGTCCTATATCTCCCATAATTTGACGAAGCCGCAAAATTGTGCAGATCATTCAAGTTGGATACACATTGTGCTTCAAATCCTTCTTCAGAGCCTGAGCACGGGTGGAGCAATCAAAAGTACTTAGATTTATAGAACAATCAAAAGTTTGTGGCTGCAAGATATTCTTTAAAGATTATCCTATAAAAATCTCATACCTCTATGTTTCCCATAACCGACTGATGTGAATGAACCAGCATTTTCTTCTTGACTCCGCAGGTTACCAAAACCAGAACCCTCTCTTTCATGAGGAGAAGTGCAATTCTTTCCTTTCTTGCACTGGCCTTGAGCAGTAAAGGTACATGTTCCCATAGGGGTTCTGGTTTTGCTCCCCAGATCTCCACCAGGAGATGAGCTACTAAATCTAGGTTGTGAATGTGTTGAGTGAATTAGTGAATCAAATGACTGTTTAAGAAGTGTAAGTTAAAAGAACATTATGTCTTCCATCAAACACCACAGCAAAGATAGATATATTGTTTGAAGGTTCAAAATTCCTAGTGCACACAGAAGTAGCAATAATAATAGATGTACCTCAGAGCATTAGTATCTGGCATATCCGGACATAGAAGATGACCATTACCAGCTTTCTTCAGATATTTGACATTGTTATGAGGCAGGAGTGTTGGCTTCTTTTCAGCAGTAGTCACTCCAATAAAACCTAGAAAATGTATGGTTATAATGAGATCCAAGTTTCAACATATACAACCAATTCATCTTAGTGATCTTCATACAAAATTCATACCTATATTCAACTTATTCGTACTAACCATTCTATATTCCACCAATCAATTAAAACGCTTAATCAAAGAAACTGTTAACAGGCTCCAAATAGCAGAAACCCAATACTTGTACAATGTAGCTGACATACACCTAAAGGATATTTTTTTAGTCCAGCAGGCTGCTAACTTATACCATTACAAATTTAAAATACATCAATCACTGACGAGAATCATTCCGTGCAAGATTTCCTAGGTGTAAGAAATAAATTTGATTTAAGATCCCTATGACTGGCACCAGAACCAACTACTGTTGACTCTGAAGTTCAGGATTTCAATGTTTATTTTCCAGTTTGACTGAACCCTGGAGGCTGAAAAGCTTCTATTGATTTGAGCAAACAACAAATGGACATAGAAGAATGGTCCGATCATGGGATATGGGATATAATGGTCCCAAATCAAAAGAGCAGCATAGAGTGTTAACTTTACCATGGCAAAACCAATGATAAGTAAATAGGGTTGGAATCAGAGGATATAATAAGAGCAAACAAACCAGTTAGTGATAGCTGATAGCATGATGCGGGCCAAATTTGGTACATACATGTTATGGATGTATTGGGCAATGGGCAATGACAGCAAGAGTAGCAACTTGGACAAGCTTCTGCTGGAATTTGTGGAGCCCAATCATTGTTTTTAAGGCGGTAAGGCGACCTAAGGCGCTGGGGGGGGCCTTATCGCCTAGGCGACGCCTAAGCGCCTAAGGCGGGCATATTTGTAAGGCGCTGGGGGGGGGGGGCGCCTTATCGCCTAAACGTCGCCTAAGCGTCCAAGGCGGGACGCCTTAAAAACAATGAGCCCAATTCAGCCAAGAATAATGGTACACAAGGAGTCCAAGTGAAAGGATAAGTAATTATTATAAGACTAGGAAGGGAGAGAATTAGGAAAGATTCCAGGAAATTATAAGAAGTCCAACCGTAATAGAAAGGTCTGCAGGGACCAAGGTCTTTCTTCCTTCTCTACTCCAATATTCACAACAATACGCTTAATACAATTCTCATAATTGAAAACAAGCCTTCCCTGCTACCAATGAGAAGGCCATTGGATTTGTCCATTTCATCCTTATATTTGTGAACCACAAGGTTGTGAGGGATGAGCTAATAAAATGTAAACCAAGATAATTCTCAAGATGGACCTATGACTATGAGTCGTAACATGCCATGCAAACCTGTTGCATATCAGTATGCAAGCCTGCGAAACTGCACTCTTGTCTTGAGCAATAGACTGAACAACAATTGACCCTCTCCCTAACATCAGCACAGCAGTAATCACAAGATAAGCATAAGAAGGCACTTCACCATATATGCCAATCGGTTGACTTGATGGTCAACCAAATATTCCTACGTTCATTCGACAAAATTAGCAACATCGGGGTTTGCCTCAACATTTGCTGTGCTAGGCCATTGGTTGACTAAAGCGATAAAAACGGGTTTGTTTTTAATAAAAACCAAAAACAAAGAATGTGAACCATTTCTTTCATGAAAGGCAGAATTTTATAACTACTTGTTTACGTTTGCGTCACGCAACTTCACAACCAACTGCCCTAGACAACTATATCCACGTGGTGGCGTAATCTATTAGGATATACAGAAACGGCAAAAAACTCAAACAACACGACAAACTGCTTCACTGATCTACTACATTAACGTTGTGTCGAGCTACGATCAAGTTGCTGCTATACTGCACGAGCTGCTTCACCTACTTAAATACACGCTTCGAGCTCCTTGTCGTATAGCAACTAGTCGTACCAATGACGTCACAAGCATATAGACCGATACAAGTCATCAAGTCAACCATAGTCAGCAACAGAACTTCATAATAACCCATCTACCTAAAATAGCATAGCAATGCCAGCAACATAAACAAGCGCTAAAGGCTACCGTTGAAAAACAGGCGCGAAAGGCTAAGTTGTGCAATTCAAGCATTCCAAGGCAAACCCTAGAAAACTGCATGCATAATTTCTCGCCTTCTACCAGAACTCCAACACCCCCTGATGCCAGATCAACAACCCAGCACCTCTCCTACACAAGCAAAACAACTTAGCGAGTATCAATCAACAATCAATCACATACAAGATGCGCATTTTCCCCACCGGATCTTCCTTTCCGCGCCTCGCCTGCACAGATCTAACGCTTCAAAGCAATCGCGCACCGAAACTAGGAGCACAGGAAGTACATTAACCGGTAGAGCATGCATGTAGAGGGCGATCGAGGGGCGATACCGTGAGAAGCGCCGGCGCTCGCGTAGCCCCAGGCCCTCTTCAGCCCGGCCCGCTCCGCCGCCTCCTCGGGCGTGTTCATGATCTCCATCTCCACCTCCCTAATCTCGTCCTTCGCCGGCAGCCCGCCGACGGGGCCGGCGGCGGTCGCCATCGGGGGGCGACTGCGGTGCTGCGCTGCGGCGGCGACGGGGGTTTGGTGGAGGGAGGTGGGGAGGGATGGAGCGGGCGGCGGCGGCGAGGTGCGCGTGAGGGGGGTGGGGGGATTTGGGGGCAAAACCTCGGTCGCTTCAGTTTCTTTCCCCTCTCCTATCTCTGCTGCCCTCGCATCGCGTTTGGGTCGCCACGGCGACGGGGTGGCCGGCTATAAAGGGCCGTGCGTGCCGGCTGCGCGCGTGGGTTTTGCGTTTCTGCTAATTCGGCGGTCCCGGCGGTATATTTCGGGACGCAAATCCATCAATAAAGGCCTTCATTCATTGCTCCCAACACGAAACATCGTGCAGCTTTCAGCTTTGACACTTGAACTCGCAAGGTACCCCGGACGTTTGCCATGGGATACATCTTCGGAGAACAGAGGATGAAAACTTGGGATGCTGTCCGTTATCTCAGGAAACAAGGATGATCTTTCATGGCTTTGCGCGGGTGATTTTAATGGGGTATTATTCCAAGCGGGACGGCAAGGAGGGAACCCGCGAAGTTGTGTGAAATGGAGGGCTCGAGGGATTGCTTGGCCGACGGCGGCTTAGCAAACCTGGGTTTTTCGGGATATCCATTTACGTGGGATGGTAAAAGACTCGCGGAGGAAAATATTCAAGATCGAGCCACATGTAACGACGGCTTTCTGCAAATGGTTCCTGAGACATGTGTCGAGCACGTTTTTGGCAGAAGAATCTGAACAAACTGCCCTTCTTATTCGTGTTATGATGACACTGATCACGAGAGATAAAAGCAGGATGAGGGGATTAAGTTATGAGGAGGCATGGACCCGGCACGAGCTATATGACGCCATGGTTGCTAACGTGTGGCAATCAGCTGACCAGGACCAGGCGGGTCTTGGTGGGGTGTGTAGCAAACTGGGCAGGGTCACCAGCAACATGCAAAGCTGGAGCCGAACGGTTTTTGGATCCATCCGACGGCAGATAGTGAAGTTTAAGGTGTAGCTGCGTGATGCCAAGGAGAAGTCCTTGCAAACCGGGTATAGACAGGAAGTTAAGGAAATAGAAGAGCAACTTCTTCTTTTTTGACACAATAAGCCTCCCTCGTCGATTTCCATTAAAGGAACCGCCACACAAGCTACAAAAGTATGTTAACCGAAAATAAAGAAGAAAACATCTAAGCAAGGGCTACCACACGCAGGCGGAGCACAACATGTCCAGGCAAAAACACCCAAGCACAACAAGACCAAATTAACATCCACTACAAAAGCTAAAACGTGATCAATGCCACAAGGAGGCCATCCACGCGCCAAACACATGTATACGCAGCCTGATCACCATCATCCAACTCCTATTCTTCTCCTCACAGGATTCCAGCCACGCTTCCCAGATAACACCTCTCGCAGCACCTCCCTGATCCGAGTCACACCCATCTCAGTTGCGTTTCTGTCTGGGTTTTTCTGCAATATACTCCAAGACTTCAGAAAATAGCATAGTTTATATACAATAGAGGCAAGATCATCAGGGTAAATCTTATCAAAACACACCCTATTTTTGGTCTTCCATATGACCTAGCATATAGTACCCCCCCCCCCCCAATGAGGACTACCCTCGTATACTTCCTAGGGAAAGACTGAATCCAGTCTCCCATTAAATCACCAACCCCAACAGGGGTTCTTTTTAGATCAAAGGCACACATCACCATCTGGCCAGAGCACATTTGAACAACATGTGATCAGTGTTTTCTTTGCACCCACAGAAATAACACTCTTCATTCCCAGTCCACCCCATCTTGATCAAGTTCTCCTTAATAAGTATGCTTCTCTTAATAAGCAACCACAGGAAGACTCTAATTTTGAGGGGAACTTTCAGTTTCCAAATCCCTCTAAAACCCACCAGGGCATAAGATTTGAGAAACATATATAGTCCTTTCACCACAAACCTATTATTGTTATTCAGCAACCATAGCATCCTATCTTTCTCATAACTCAATTCCACTTCATCCACTAGCTTTGTCAATTCCTCCCATTGTCTCAAATATTCACCATGCAATGTCCTTCTAAAAGTGAAACTGGCCCAGCCAAAACTTTTGGCATTTTTCACAGTAATCATCTTATCAAAGGAAATGTTGTATAACCTCAGGAACAGCTCTGCCAAGTTTTTATCCCCAAGCCACACATCTTCCCAAAATAGAGTTCTGTCACCATCTCCAACTACCCTCCTGGTCAGGCTAAGAAACAGCTCTCTAACCTTCATCAAACCTTGCCAAAAATGAAAGCCACCATCTCTCACAGAAGCCAAAGTACTCTCAGATAGGTATTTATTTTGTAGCATTTCCTGCCATAGCCCTTCAGAATTCTCAAGTTTCCACAACCACTTCATTAAAAGGCATTTATTCATGACCTCAAGATCCAGAATGCCCAAACCCACATAGCTTTTAGGCATACAGACAATCTGCCAGTTCTAGGTGGTATATTTTCTTCTCTAGTGTTTCCTGCCACAACATCCTAGCTCTGCTAGCATCCATGTTCTTCAACACCCCCTTTGGTGCTTCCAAAAAGGAGAGCATGTACAATGGAATGCTACCAAGACAAGAATTCACCAAAGTGGTCCTATCTCCAATTGACAGCAAGTTCCCAATCCAGCCAACCATCCTTTTCTCAATGTTCCTCTCGGCTGGGGCCCAATTTGTGTTACTCAATCTTCTATCATCCACATGGAGCCCCAAGTAAAACAAAGGAAGAGACCCTTCTTTATATGTAAAGATCTCCATGTAGGCCTGCTTTTTTTCCTCTGCACCCCAAGCAAAAAACTTCACCCTTGTGAAATTTATCTTCAACCCAGACAAGTGTTCAAAAACATACAACACAAATTTCAAATTTCTAGCTTTCTCCATATCATCCTCAAGCAGAAATATAGTATCATCTGCATACTGCAAAACAGTCAGTCCATCCTTAACCAAGCGTGGCATAAGCCCAGATATCAATCCTTGCTCCTGAGCTCTCTTAACCAGGATTGCCAGACCTTCGGCAATGATATTAAACAGTAAGGTGTCAGTGGGTCTCCCTGCCTCACCCCTTTGTGTGTTGAGAAATATGGCCCAATGTGGTCATGGACTTTGACTGCAACTCTGCCTCGTCTCACCAATTTCATCACCCAGTCACACCAAACATCACCAAAGCCTTTAGCTTGCATCATTTGGTACACAAAGGGCCACTTGACCTTTTCATAAGCTTTCTCAAAATCAATTTCAAGAAGCACACCACTCATTTTCTTAGTTTTCATCTCATGTAGTGTCTCATGCAAGAGAACCACAACCTCCATGATGAACCTCTCCTTAATAAATGCAGTTAGAGCTTGATGTCTACTATGCCACTTTTATTCTTGTATACTCTGTTGGGCTTCCAAGCGCAGAGTTTGTAGGACAGCAACAAATTTCCCTCAAGTGGATGACCTGAGATTTATCAATCCATGGGAGGTGTAGGATGAAGATGGTCTCTCTCAACCAACCATGCAATCAAATACAAGAAATCTGTTGTGTCCCCAACACACCCAATACAATGGTAAATTGTATGGGTGCACTAGTTCGGCGAAGAGATGATGATACAAGTGTATTGTGGATAGTAGATATAGGTTTTTGTAATCTGAACAAATAAAAGCAACAAGGTAGCAAGTAACAAAAGTGAGTAAAAACGGTGTTGCAATGCTTGAAAACAAGGCCTAGGGTTCATACTTTCACTAGTGCAATCTCTCGACGGTGCTAACATAATTGAATCATATAATCGTCCCTCAACGTGCGGCAAAGAATCATTCCAAAGTTCTTATCAATAGCGGAGAACATAAGATGAAATTGTTATAGGTAGCAAACCACCTCAAAGTTATCCTTTCCGGTCAATCTATTGAGCCATCCCTTGTCACAAACAGCCCTAGAGTTCGTACTAAAATAACACCATATGATATGCATCAATCAACTCTAATGTCACCTAGATACTCCAATGTCACCACAAGTACCCGTGAGTTAATTATTCTGTTGGTGCAATGATAGGCCCCTTATGTTTTGGAGTTTGTCGACATAAACAGTATGGGACTTATGTGTTTGCTAGTGCACACAGAGTAACAGGTCCCTGAGATGTCGAGGAGTTTGATGCACACGACGAAGATAATCTCCCCGCGTTGCAGCGAAGGTTATCACCGAAGATGAAGCTAACAAGAGTGACCCCTAAAAATTGCTGAAGATCAAGCAATTGGTTCGGTGTCTGTTCGAAGAAAATGACTGCGTTCGAGGAAGAATGAAGACGAAGTGAAGACGTAGCATTTATTTCGTTGTTCTTCTTCTTTCCTTGAGTCATAGGACCACCGTACTATTAAGAGGGGTGTAGCATTCGAAGATTTGATTCTCTGATGCTAAACCCAAGTCCTATGAAAGCTGTGAGAGAAATCTCTTTGTGTTCCGAGCAAATACTTGCCAGCAAGAGATTGTGATCTTCTTCGCTGCGAGAGATTTGTCTCGGACCGAGGAGTTAGCATTACTTGTTCCTCAAGTTATGTTACCGTTGCTCCAAAATCCGACCGTTGCAAATGTGTCGGTTGGCCATTGGCTAGACCTCGTGTCCAAAATGGTCATTTCCCATCTGGGAAGGCTGCGACTATAAATAGACAGCCCGCACCGGCTTCGTCCGGTGGCTGCTCCGTTTGATTCTGAGAAGTTTGTTGAGCAACTCACTCTCTGAGCAATTTGAGTTTAAAATCCACCGAGAGAAAAACCCTAGAGCCGAAGAATTAGATAGTGGTTCAGCATCACTGGAATCTAAGTTTAGTATGCTCCGCCTATTACTCTTGAGAGCTGCAAACTCTCTAGATGGTTAGGTGTCAATTTCTTCAGAGACCAAGAGTGATTGTGGTTCTCGAAGAAGAAGTCTGTAAAGGTTCGAAGATCACCTTCAAATATCTACCACGAGTAATCGGCATCGGTTGATGAATCGATTGTCGAGGAGAATAGGGTGAAGAGAGTTTATCTTCCGTGTTAAGTCACAGGCCCTCCAACCAGACGTAGTCCTTGTGCAGAAGGACGAACTGGTCGAACAAATATCTTGTCGTCATCAAGCATCTTCGGTTATCTCTATCACCCATGTTTACCTTCAATGTATTTTCATTCGTCTGATTTGTATCCGTGCATGTCTTAGTTTCCTTTCGGTACTCTATTTTAGTTCACTGTAGTTTGTTTTTCTTTCATTCCGCTGCTGGGTTCTGAGAGTTTTGAGTTTTTTCGAAGAAAATTTAAAACTCCCATTCACCCCCCCTCTGGTAGACATACTTCTTTCCTACAATTGGTATCAGAGCAAGGTACTCCTTGACTCTGCTCATTTTAGTCTAACGACTTTGGAGTTTAAGTATGCCTTTAGTGAACTACAAATCGCATCTCAAGATTCCCATATTCGATGGGACGGACTACCCCTTCTGGAAGGAGAAGATAAAGATCCGTCTTCGAGCAATAGATGATGATATGTGGAACGTGGTGCAGTTCGGGCTCAAAATCGCTATACCTCAAGCTCCTACCGATGAAGAAAAGAAGCTCATTCAGCTGGATGCTCAGGCCAAAGATGAGATTGGCGACCATCTCAATCGGGCGCAATTTCTTCGCTATCGCCAGTGTGAAACTGTGAAGGAATTATGGGACGTCCTTGAGAAGATCAATGAAGGAGTTTCATCTCAGAAAGAAGCTCGAATTGATACTCTTTGAGCCAAATTCAATCAATTCAAGCGCATTGGAAATGAAAGATGTCAGCAAACCTTCAATCGCCTGAGTGACATCGCAAATGAACATCAAGGTCTCGGCGCCAAAGACATCACTGACCATGAAGTCGTGAAGAAACTACTTTGATCTCTTGACATTTCTTTTGACACACTTGTTCTGATGATACGTGAACGAGCTGATTTCAAGAACCTTGACTCTGTTGATATCATGGAAAGACTGAACACCCACGAGGAACAAGAAGAAAAGAAAATAGATCTTTATGGCTCAAGTCAACGCAAAAATCATGCTCTCAAGGTTGTGGCTGATTCTTCCTCTGATGGAAATGCCGAAGAAGATTCAGATGACCCAGAAAGACTCAGCAAAGATCTTACACTGATCACAAAAAGATTTCAACGCTTTCACAAGAAGAGAAAGTTCCAGAAAAGAAGTTCAAGCAACTCTGGGGGTTCAAAATCTTCATCAAAACCTGCTGGAGAATACACCTGTTTCAAGTGCAAAAAGCCTGGACACTTCATTTCAGACTGTCCTCTGTGGGAAGCAGAAATCCGTGCTAGTGGAAGATATGATACTGGCAACCATCAAGGCAAAAGCAAGAGCAAGAACTACGACTCCGATGATGAGAAGAAGACGAAGAAATTCTTCAAGAAGAAGGACAACTCCACTTCAAAATCTTCGTCAAGATCTTCATCAAGGAACCCTTCCAAGTCCTCCTCCAACCGCAAGATCAACTCTCGCAAGGCCAAGGCGTACATCGGCAAGGAAATGGATTCCGATGAAGAAGAACCGTCAGAATCCGAAGAAGAAGAAGAATCCGATGAGGATTCCGACTCGGGCATGGCTAGCATAGCATGTGCCTCTTCTCCTGCGACAAACTTCTTTGAGAACCCATCAAGCGATGATGAATCCCCTGCCTACTGCTTCATGGCTAAAGCATCGAAGGAAAAGGTATCCTCCAAAAATCACAAGATTCACTCCAGTGATCAATATTCTTCTGATGAGGATGACCATGCTAAGTTGATCAAAATTGCTAATATTCAACAAAACTCTCTTGAGAAAATTGAGAAAACCCTCAGGAAATATGAAGGGTTGTTGGTTGAGGAGATGGAGAAAAATATGTCACTGACCGAAGAGTATTCCACTCTCAAGTCACAGATGGATGAACTGACAAATCGTCATGATTTTCTCTCGGCAGACCATGAAAGATTGACCTATGATTACTTGAAAAGGAAACATGAACTCGACGCATTGAGAGAGGCTCATGAGGATTTGATCAGAGAAAATTCTCTTCTCACCCAACAACTTAAAGAGAAACCTGAAGTGTTTCAGCCACCATGTTTAAAATGTATTGAACAAACCAATGCAGAATCAAAAGCTGAATCATTGCAAATGCTAACCTCTCTGTCGAGGAAAATGGTTATGTTTCTGATGAAAATGCTAGGTTGAAGGATCTTCTTCAGACAGGGATGTTCAAATCACTCAAAGGGCATCAAACCCTCTGTGATGTTTTGAAGAAGTCCATTCTTCACAAAAATCCCAGTAAAGGAGGCATCTGTTTTGAAAGGAAACTGAATGAAAATGGCACTTACTGGGAACCTCATCAATATCCTCAAACAATGTGGGTTCATGCAAAGAGCAAAACGCTCGATCCAGCATTACTTTCGGGATATGACTCTCCCATCCCTGAATATCCTGATGATGACTCTTTGGACAACTATAAGTTGTTTAAAGATCAACATGGTGAGACTGTTGCTCGCTATGTTGGACCAAACAGCAGAAATGGCCCCCTAAAGAAAGCTATTTGGGTGCCTAAGAAAATTGTTGATGCCTTGCCTATTACTGCCCGACTAACCCTGCAGGCAGAAAAGGCTCGACAGAATGAGTACATGCATACCTCATTCAATCATTATAGTCATGCTTCTGGAAGGAATTTCAATGCTTACTCTTTTAATTATGCTCGTACCTCATCGAGCAATAATTATGCTTATCGAAAGAAATCATATCCTGCTCGCTATACTGTTTCGAAGCCACCTGCAGAGATGTGGATGGTTAAGAAAGCCTAATTCTTCTGCAGGACTATGTCTCCGGGTGTACATAATGGATAATGGATAGTGGATGCACTAGTCATATGACCGGAGACAAGTCGTTGTTTGTTGACCCCAACTTAACTGCTTCTCCTCTGAAGTATATCACTTTTGGCGACAACAACAAAGGAAAGGTATTTGGGCTAGGTAAAATTGCCATATCCAAGGACAAGTCCATTGATGATGTTTTACTTGTTCAGTCTCTTGGATTCAATCTTATGTCAGTTGGCAAGCTATGTGATTTAGGCATGCTAGTTCTATTTTCTATATCCAAATGCATTGTCTTCATGGCCTCTGACAATTCCTTCATATTTGAGGGAATTAGAAAGGGTGATCTTTATATTGTGGATTTCTCTAAGGGTCCCTCAGCCCAAACTTGTTTGCTTGCAAAAGCAACAGAAGGATGGCTGTGGCACCATAGACTTGGTCATGCAGGTATGAGAAATTTGCAGACCCTAGTGTAGAAAAATCATCTCCGTGGCATTCCTGATGTAAAATTCGACAAGAATCATCTCTATGCTGCATGTGAGGCTGGAAAATTAGCCAAGAAGCATCATTCATCAAAGATAGTCATGACCACAACAAGGCCTCTGGAAATTCTTCATATGGATTTATTCGGTCCTCAAAATTATGCAAGTTTTGGTGGCAGTCATTATGGTCTGGTTATTGTTGATGATTTCTCTCTAAACACTTGGGTATTTTTTCTCGAAGACAAAACATGCACCCAAGATATCTTCAAAAGTTTTGCTAAGAAGGCCCAGAATGAATATGATGTGCGAATTAAGCATGTCAGAAGTGACAATGGAACCGAGTTCAAAAATACTCATATAGCTGAATTTCTCGATGAACATGGTATTACTCATGAGTTCTCTGCCACGTACACTCCCCAACAGAATGGAGTTGTTGAACGAAAGAACAGAACTCTCATTGAAATGGGAAGAATAATGCTCAGTGAGTACAAAACTCTCATTCGCTTCTAAGTCGATGCTATTAACACTGCGTGTCATGTTATCAATTGTGTTTATCTTCACAAGTTCCTTAAGAAAACTTCATATGAGCTTATCACTGGCAAGGAACCGAATGTTTCTTATCTACGTGTGTTTGGTGCACCTTGTTACATTCTTGATATGAACCATTCTTCCAAGTTTGCACCTAAGGCACATGAAGGTTTTCTTCTTGGTTATGGCTCAAACTCGCATACGTATCGTGTCTATAACTCTCACCACATGAAAGTTATGGAAATGGTAAATGTGCGGTTTGATGAATCTAACGGCTCCCAAAAGGAGCACCTGCCAAATGTGATAGATGAACCACTGATATCGGATGCTATTCGGCAAATGGCTATTGGGAGCGTCAAGCCTGTTGAAGGAAATGCACCTGAGTCCTCTGATGATGATGCTCCTATGACACGAAGCAGAACTCGCCAAGCCACCGCCGAAGCAAATGCTCCTCCGAATGGAAATGGCAATCAAAATCCAAATGCCGATCAAAATGGCAATCCCGAAGGGAATGATGATACAAATGCTGATGCTGATGAAAATGACAATGATCATCACAAAGAAAATGCTCATCCTCGAGTGGCTAATCGAGTTGATCCTTCATTGATTCTCGATGAAATTGAGAATCCAGGTTATCGACCCACAACTCATTCACACACTCGTTTGGCTAACTACTGTGGCAGTTTCTCCTTTGTTTCATTGGTAGAACCTACCAAGTGTCGGCGTTCTGGGAACCAGGGTACCCAGACTTGCCTTCCTGCGGCCCACGGCATGGCTCCATCGACGGCCTGGTATGGCCCATCTTCAGCATCGGCAAGACAAGACCCTCGCGAGGGGCCAAGCCTCGCGAGGTGGACGACACCAAGACCTCCGGAGGGAGCGGCCTCCCTAGGCTGGCTCCTGAGGAGCGGAGATTCCTATGCAAGCACCCATCTCATGAGGTTCGGGTGACGCAAGCCATGACGACCAAGCCCAGGCGGGCGCCAGCGGGCGCAGCGTAGCAGGTTTCCTCTTTTGTGCTAAGGAGGCAAGCGCAGGCGCGGAGTCCCGAGGAATTACCCAAAGGTTTCCATTCCCGTGCAACGAGACCAAGACCGCCAAGACGGTAGGACGGATGTCATCGCCGAGCCCACCACGACGTCACGACCAGAAGCTTTGCAGGCGAAGACCACCTTTCGTCAGGATAAGATGTACTACTTGTTCCCCTTCAAAATTGGCCGTTGTGGGATCCCTTCCCGCCTTCATTTTGGAGGAAGAGGACCAAGGCCACTATATATAGGTTAGCCACCACCGTAGGAAGGGGAGATCGAATCCTCAGCTCAAACCCACACAAGAACAGACCTCGTGAGGTTGTTCTTCCTCTGTACTAGTTTATCCTCAGCCCCTCGCGAGGCTAATCCACCCCAAAGCAGGAGTAGGGTCTTACACCGCAAGGTGGCCCGAACCTGGGTAAACTGCTGTGTCTCTTTCCTTTCCTGTTCATCAAGCTAGGCCGTGAGAGCGACGAATCGGTTGGCTGGAGAGGTCGAGTTCTTCGCACACGCCCCAGAGTTCGAACCTTTCTTGGGTCAGCGGAGCCCTGAATCCGACATTTGGCGCGCCAGGTAGGGGCGTGTCGAAGCCTCTCGTCCGTCGGTCGTTTCGCCGCCGTTCCGCCATTCTCGTGGCCGATGCTTGTTGAGTTCGTGCCGAGCGCCGGGCGGCCCTCGCCGCCCACGTTGCTCAGACAGCGCCTGCGGGCGACGGCGCCCCTCACCGCTCCCCTTCCCCTATGGCCAACGCTGCCACCAGCCTCGCGGCCCACAAGCAACAGGACTCGTTGCTGCAGCCCTCTGTGTGGCGTGATGGTCGCACCGCGACTCCGTCGCCGACTCCGGCCGCTGCTTCGTCCTCCCATGCTCGTCGCGGGCCGGCGAACGCGTAGGCTGCGTTGCTCATGGCGCGCGAGCTTCTGCGCTATCGTCCGGCCGACGACCTCTACGAGGACTGGCTGGACCGCATCGCCGAGCTCGTCAGCGCCGCTGGAGAGGCTCCTGCGTCGTCTCACTCGCTGCCTCCCCCGCCGCCTCAGGTGGGCGACGTAGCCCACGGTGCGCCTCCTCCTCCTCCTCGGCGCGATGTTGTCCCCGAGCCAAGGCGTGAGGCTCCCCAGCGCGACCCGCCGCGCAGGGCACCGGCGCGCGACGAAGAAAGCTGCCAGGTGGTGCAATGGCCTCAAGGGGAGGCACGTGCGCTCCCAGCACCGCCACGTCAAGACCGTGTGCCACCCAAGGTGGCAGCACGCTGGCGCCAAGACTAGGCTCCCCCTCCGCGGCGGGCTCCTGTGAGCGTGGCAGGCTGCCGAGCATTCACTCCGGAGCTGCGCCGCGTCGTTTGGCCCGACAAGTTCAAGCCGGATCTTCCTCCGCACTACGACGGCACCCCCGACCCTGCTGAGTTCCTCCAGCTCTATGAGCTGAGCATCAAGGCGGCGAATGGCGACGAGAAGGTCATGGCGAACTGGTTTCCCATGGCCCTCAAGGATGGCGCACGCTCGTGGCTCCTAAACCTCCCAATGGGATCGATCTCCTCCTGGGATGAGTTGCGTGAGCGCTTCATCGCCAACTTCCAGGGCACTCGCGACCGCGCCCCTGCTGCAGGCGACCTGCGGCGCATCAAGCAGCAGCTAGGGGAGACCTTGCACAAATACATCCAGCGCTTCACCGACGTTCGCCTCAAGATCCCTAAGGTGTCGGACAAGGCCATCATTTCAGCATTCACAGATGGTGTCCGGGATGTCAAGATGAAGTAAGAGCTCGCCATACACGAGGACCTGTGCTCGGCTCTGGAGATGTTCAACATGGCAACCAGGTGCGCGAGGGCAGAGGAAGGTCGCCTCTCCCTTCTTGAGCTCCCGGAGGCCGACCCTGAAGACAAGAAGGCCAAGGCCAAGGACGTGAAGCGCAAGGGCCCGGCTGTGCTCGCGGCCGAGCCCGAGATGAAGCGCAGCTGCGACCACCCCGAGTCCTCCAAGGGCAGCCGCCCGTTTTGCGTCTTCCACAACATCCACAGCCACAACACCAACGACTGCCAAGAGCTGAGGGCCATCCGAGACGGGCGCCTTGGCCACCACCCTGAGCACAATGACCGTGGGTACGGCCACGAAGGAGGCCGTGGTGGGGGCCGCTGGGACAACCGCGACCCTCGCCAGGACTGGCGAGATCAGCCTCGTGAGGACCGCTGGCAGGGCCAGCCTCGCGACGGCCCCTGGAGGGACCAGCCTCATGAGGATCATCCTCAGGGCAACGCCGGCCTTCCTCCGCTGCCGCCGCCACCAAGGAGGAACAACGACCACCGCCAAGATGATGGGGCCGGGGGCTTCCAAGAGCCTCGTGCCATTGCCTGCATCCTGGGTGGCGCTCAGGCCCCCGCCTCCCATCGCGTCTTCAAGCAGTTCGCTCGCGAGGTGAACGCAACACTCCCCAAGCTCGAGGCGTCGCGTCCCCTCAGGTGGTCTAAGTACGCCATCACCTTTGAATCTACGGATCAGCTCAAGTGTGCGGCCACCATTGGCGCGCTCCCAATGCTCTGCTCGCCGACCATCAGCAACGTCCTCATCACCAAGACACTCATCGACGAAGGTGCGGAGCTGAATGTCCTTTCTGCTGAGACATTCAAGAGGCTCCAAGTGCCCTACAACCAGCTCCTCCCCACCAAGCCCTTCTCAGGCGTGACCGATGGCTCCACTGTCCCCCTGGGGCAGATTCGCCTCCCTGTCACCTTCGGCAAGTGCGAAAACTACCGCACCGAGCACATCGACTTCGACGTCGCCCACATTCGCCTCCCGTACAACACCATCCTCGGGTACCCGGCCCTAGCCAAGTTCATGGCAGTGACTCATCATGGCTACAATGTCCTCAAGATGCCAGGAAGCAGCGGCATCATCACGGTCGCCTGCGACGAGAAGGATGCGGTGTGCTCCCTCGAGCGCGCCTACCAGGCCGCGGCAGTCAAGAACTCAGATGACGAGGGCACCATCCATCCTCCTGAGGCCGTCTCCAACAAGAAGAAGCAGCTCCTCCTCAGAGGCCCTCAGGAGGCTGGTGCGTCCGACGATCGTGCCTCAGGTCTTGCGTCCACTGCTGGGGCGCCTTCCTCTCTCGCATAGGAAGGCGCGCCCGGCGCCCCTCTTAGGTTGGGCTCGAGGGCTCTCCTCTGGAGGGCCTCTGACCTGGCCAGCGTCACGAGGGAGGCATTCGGGCACCATGTGGAGGCGTGCTTTAATGCGCGCTTCCGCGAATAGGGCGCAGGACGCGAGGCGCCAGGCGCTCAGGAGTTCATCACCAAGGCGATCGAGGAGCTTCAGGAGGCGCGAGCCATGCATGGCAAGCATCGCCGCGCACCACCCAGTGCAGCTGCCGCCCCTGACATGGGTAGCGAGCTGCGCATCTGCGTCAACATCCTAGGACTCAACAGGGCTGCTTCTCAGGAGCTCTTCTGGCCGTCCCGCAACGGCCGGTGTGGAGGCCGCCCTCACAGCTACGTCTGCATGCCTTTTGGCTTGCCGAACGTAGCTGCCTCGCACCAGCACCGCATGAGGAGAGTTCTGGTGGCTCGCGAGGCCCGGCGCCAGGCAATCCTGACGGAGGAGGTGCCGGACACTCGCAAGCCCCCCGGACCTCCGGAGCCTCACGAGGCTCGGGAGCCAGATGACTCGTGAGGAGCGACTTCTGCAGCACGCATCTTCAGCTGCTCCAACACTTCTACAACGACGTTGCCAGGTGACCTTTTGGTTTGTTCAGTTGAGGGCGCCCCTCGGGCTGCATTATCCTCAAGCTATATGGGTCTGTCCCTACGGCATGTATCGTTTTGCGCATATATCAGAACTGGTCCTACCCTTTCATGAATTGCTTTATATTATCACCCGCATGACCGGTGCTTCGCCACCATGAATGTCGTGCACCCTCACGAACTCGCCCGCGACCGCCTCATGATTAAGGACTGGTACGGCGTCTGTGCTCAGGTCTGTCCCTGCAGCGTCGCTAAACCCAAGTGGCTGAGCTCTGTCTCGCGGGCCAGCTCCCGTGTACGTCACCTCCGATGGTCCTTGGTGCCTTGTTCTCGCATGAGCTAATCGAGAGTGGATGAGTTAGGGTGCGCGACCCGGTGCCTCGCCACCGCGGGAGCCGCGCGCCGGTTGTCTTTCTTTAGGATTGTCACATGAGAAGACTGGGCACGGCGTCTGTGCTCGGGTCCGTCCCTGCAGCGTCGATAAACCCAACGGCTGAGCTCTGTCTGGTGGGCCGGCCCCGTTCACGTCATCTCCTAGGGTCGTTGGTGTTTGGCCTTCTCATGCGATATCCTCCGGAGATTCACTCGGCGCAGGCCACCTGACCATCTCGCAGGACCCTTGCAAATGTTCCGAACCAAAAATTCAAGCGCAACCCGCCTTGAGGTAGGGCCTCATGAGTCCCGCGCTGGCTCACGGGTGCCCATATACACCTCCTCCAGTCCTGTCGTGCAAGCCACGTGCCAGGACAGGGCTGTACACGCCCCGGAGTCTCCCCTCAGAGGGAGCTCCCACCCACGCACCAGTGGAAGCCCCATGCTCCATGCTGGCGGACGACACGGTCGAGGAGCAGCTATGCCCGCGCAAGAGTGGAAGCACCATGCTCCGCGCTGGTGAATAAACAACTGAGGGCACCCTACCGGCTGCAATAACCTCAGGAGGGCCACCAGGCTCGCCGTCCGGCCTCACCGCACCGCTTTTCCCATGGGAGAGTCGCGCGAGGGGGCTGGGCACGGGGGCTACACTCAGGTCACGCCTGGCGTACGCCACCTCATCAGGTCCCTCGGACCTGGTCTTCTCGCGTCCCTCCCGAGCGAAAGCCGGCGAAGAAAGGTATGGAGAGCTGTTCATACATCAAGGGGGACCCTTGAGCATCGCGACTCAGGGGCCTCACTGGTCACGTAGCCCCTCACCCCTTGGTCTCGTCCTAGTGATCTGGACGCCCCAACGGCGGTTGAGGTATGCGCAGGGCCAGGCCCTGCCGATGCAGAACACTAAAGACGATGCTCATGTTTCCTTCATGAGGGCTGTTCGTACGTCATGGGGGACCCCTAAGCATCACGACTCAGGGGCCTCACTGGTCTCGTGGCCCCTTACCCCTTGGTCTCATCCTGGTGATCCGGACGCCCCAACGGCGGTTGAGGCATGCGCGGGGCCGGGCCCTGCCGATGGAGAACACTAAAGCAAACAGAAAGGAAATCATGGAGTCCTAGCGAATTATTACAAAACATAATGTCTCTTAAGTTCAAAGCAGAAGTTCTCACGCCTTTGCGAGGCACGGTAAATGTCGCAGGATCGAACTGGGAGGAAGCGCCGCCTTCGAGCCTCTTCTTCAACCTTGGTTGCCGCCGTCGCCCGCCTTGGGGGGCCCGTCGTCGACAACGCCGCCGCCGTCTTCTCCACCGGCTCTGATCGCCGCAGCCGTGGGGTCGATGCAGAGAAACTTTTGCAGCAGGGCCTCCACCTGCTTCTTCACGACCTCGGCAGCAGCATCGCGGGACTCAGGAGCCACATGTTCGATCAGCGTGCCAAGGTCGAAGCTTGGGTCCCGGAGGTGGAGGTGGCTTAAGACGTGCGTCGCAGCCGCGGTGAAAAGCGCGCGGCTCTCCCCCTCCACCATGACGCCCACTCCGGCGACGATGCCCTCAAGCGATTCGGCAAGATTGGGGAGCAGCCCGGCGAGGCCCACCTCCGGAGTCGCCAGCGGCTTCTCATACCCTTCTCCATAAAAGGACTGCAGCGCCGTGCAGGACCTCAGCTCGAGGAAGGCGAAGGCGTCGCGCCCCGCGGTGGCCGCCTTCTCAGCCACGGCGAGGGCCGTCTCCCTCGCCTCCAGCCGAGCCGTCTCCTCGGAGACAAGCTTGGTGTGGGACGCCTGAGCCCTGTCCGCCTCCTCCTTCAGCTTGCCCAGGCGGCTCTGCTCTGCAGCCTATTCCTGGGCTGCCTGCTCCAGTTCGGCGTCGCGATCGGCGAGCGCGGTCTCCCGGGCCTTGAACTCCTCCTCCTGTTCCTGGAGCCGATGGGTGCGAGCGGCCTGCTCTTCGCGGAGGGCCTTCAGCTTGTCTTCCACCATGCTGCAGCATTCCTTGGCGGACGCTGCGTCGACCAGCGCCGCGTCGCGAGCCTCCGTGGCCTCGCCGGCCTCTTTCCTGCCCTCCACAATGGCAGCCTCGGCCTGGCCCTAGGCCGTCCTGATGGACGCGTCGGCCTGGAGCCACCCCGAGATCAGCCCCAGATGCCCCGTCACCACACACCTGTCGGCGCCCTGAAGATCGGTCCGGAGCTGGTCCAAAGCGTCGGGCCTGGCAGAGGAGCCATGGTCCGCCAACGCGAGGGCTTGGGGAGGAGGTGGCACTGGCGCCTGGACTGGCGCCGCCGCAGCAGCGAGAGCAGCAGGGGGCTCCGGAGCCCCCGAACCCCCCGCGGGTACAACGGGGACGGGTGGCCCCGAAGACTGCTGGCCCACGGAGGTAGCTTCTTCCTGAGGCTCCACCACCGTGCCTTGAGGGGCCTGCTTTGCCGCAAGAGGGCGCGAAGCGGCCTCCTCCATCTCGCCGAGGTCACCGTGGCCGTGGCGGGCGGTGTGGCCTCAGGGGCCCCGGCTTCCTCCTTCCTCTTCTTCACCACAGTCTCCACCCTGGTTATCAGGAGAAGAGCATCGTGGGCACGACGTCAAGGATGGAAAACAAGGCAAGGTAAAGATACTTACTCATCAGCAGCAATGTATGCCCTTTTTCTGGACAGGGCCGGGGCGCCCTCGCTCTTCTTGAGCGCAGGTTTCGTCGCGCCCTGAGGATCAGTGGGGCGCACGGCGGCCGGCCTCGGTGCGGCGGCGGCAGACGGCGAGGCAGCAGCGTCACCTCGGGGAAGCGATGCCGCCTCGCCCTTCTTTGGAGTCGCTCGGCCCGACCTCCGCAAGGGGGTGGCACCGGACCTCGTCACGACCCCGATGGAGCGCGGAGTCCCCTCGACCGGGGGCTCGGCGTTGTCGTCGTCATCGAAGAGGCCGCGGAGAAGCTCGCTCCGCGACAAAGGAGGAGTCCCCACTGCATCATCCACCGTCGCCTTCGAGTCCTCCTCCCCTCTCTCCTCGACGTCGTCGCCGGAGGACAACACCACCGGGGAGTTGGGGAGCTCAGGCGGCACAAGCCCCAACTCGTTGAAGACAGGCATGGTGGCGACCAGCTCCGCCCCGTCACCACGACGGTACAGCGGGATGTAGGCCGCCGGGAGGCCGCCTGGATCCTTCTCGAGCAGAGTGTGCACGGCCTTGCTCAGCTCCTCGTCCGACAGGCTCCCCGGGCATAGCCGGATGTCGGCATCTGCACCCTTGAAGTCCCACATGGGGCGCGAGTGTGCCTGAAGCGGGGCCAGGCGCTGCGTCAGGAACTCTTTGACGAGCATGGCCCCCGCCAACACCCCGGCCTCCATGTCCGCTGTCATCTTCCTCAGGACCGGCGTCACCCGGGGGTCGGTGAGCTTCTCATGAGCCCAGCAATCAAGCTTCTCCGGGAGCTCAGTCGGCCATTCCAACCATGCGTGGGAGCCCTTGGCATCCATGAAAACCCACTTGCGCCGGAAGTTCTCCACCTTCTTCTTGGCCCTCATGAGTGCGTTGCCGGTATGGGCCGCGGTGAAGGAGTCGCAGCCGGAGCGCTGGGTCTGGTCGTGCATCCGGAGGATGAAGAAGTGACGGAGAAGCACAACGGAGGGCGTCACGCCCACAAATGCTTCGCAGTAGAGGCGAAGATGGACAAGAGGAGGATGGAGTTGGGCTGGAGGTGTAGAGCGTGGATCTGGTAATGGTCGAGGACGGCAAGGAGGAACTTGGAGAAAGGCGGGACGAGCCCCACGAAGACATTGTGGAGGAAGAAGGGATAGATTGTCCCCGTCAAGGTCCGCGTGTCGGTGGAGCCGGCCATGAGTGTCGTCTCCCTCCCCTCATTGTCGTTGCTCGCCGTCAGCGGGCGCACGGCGGCAAGGTGCCTCTCCTTAGTGATGGAGGACGCGCTGAGGGCTGGCGCAGGAGAGGGGGAGGAATTCACGGCCTGCGCGGCCGATTTCGCCTTCTTGGTCGCCATCAGCAAAGGGCTTGAAGGAGAAATTCGGCAAATCTGGAGGTGCTCACGGCAGGGAGAGAAAGGGGATCTGGAGCAAGACGAAGAGAAGGCAATGAAGGCTCGGCGGCAGGCGCCAGTCTTTTTGTCAGCCTGGGCGGTTGCCGAGGCAGCATGGGGAAGTGGAGACGCCCACGTCCCGTTAGGCGCCACACGTCAACTCGGTCTGCAGGCGATTGGGGCCCGCGGCGCTTCGCCCTTGCCCTTTGGCTTCGCCCCAAAGCCAAGTCCGAGCGCGCCTTGGGCCCGGGGGCTATAGTCGGCGTTCTGGGAACCAAGGTACCCAGACTTGCCTGCCTGCGGCCCATGGCGTGGCTCCATCGACGGCCTGGTACGGCCCATCTTCAGCATCGGCAAGACAAGACCCTCGCGAGGCGGACGACGCCAAGACCTCCGGAGGGAGCGGCCTCCCTAGGCTGGCTCCTGAGGAGCGGAGATTCCTATGCAAGCACCCATCTCATGAGGTTCGGGTGACGCAAGCCATGACGACCAAGCCCAGGCGGGCGCCAGCGGGTGCAACGTAGCAGGTTTCCTCTTTTGTGCTAAGGAGGCAAGCCCAGGCGTGGAGTCCCGAGGAATCACCCAAAGGTTTCCATTCCCGTGCAATGAGACCAAGACCGCCAGGACGGCAGGACGGATGTCAACGCCGAGCCCACCATGACGTCACGATCAGAAGCTTTGCAGGCGAAGACCACCTTTCGTCAGGATAAGATGTACTACTTGTCCCCCTTCAAAATTGGTCGTTGTGGGATCCCTTCCCGCCTTCATTTTGGAGGAAGAGGACCAAGGCCACTATATATAGGTTAGCCACCACCATAGGAAGGGGAGATTGAATCCTCAGCTCAAACCCACACAAGAACAGACCTCGTGAGGTTGTTCTTCCTCTGTACTAGTTCGTCCTCAGCCCCTCGCGAGGCTAATCCACCCCAACGCAGGAGTAGGGTCTTACACCGCAAGGTGGCCCGAACCTGGGTAAACTGCTGTGTCTCTTTCCTTTCCTGTTCATCAAGCTAGGCCGTGAGAGCGACGAATCGGTTGGCTGGAGAGCTCGAGTTCTTTGCACATGCCCCAGAGTTCGAACCTTTCTATCATCCACACGGAGCCACAAGTAAAACAAAGGAAGAGACCCTTCTTTACATGTAAAGATCTCCATGTAGGCCTGCTTTTTTTCCTCTGCACCTCCAAGCAAAAAACTTCACCCTTGTGAAAATTTATCTTCAACCCAGACAAGTGTTCAAAAACATACAACACAAATTTCAAATTTCTAGCTTTCTCCAGATCATCCTCAAGCAGAAATATAGTATCATCTGCATACTACAAGACAGTTAGTCCATCCTTAACCAAGTGTGGCATAAGCCCAGATATCAATCCTTGCTCCTATGCTCTCTTAACCAGGATTGCCAGACCTTCGGCAATGATATTAAACAGTAAGGTGTCAGTGGGTCTCCCTGCCTCACCCCTTTGTGTGTTGAGAAATATGGCCCAATGTGGTCATGGACTTTGACTGCAACTCTGCCTCGTCTCACCAATTTCATCACCCAGTCACACCAAACATCACCAAAGCCTTTAGCTTGCATCATTTGGTACACAAAGGGCCACTTGACCTTTTCATAGGCTTTCTCAAAATCAATTTCAAAAAGCACACCACTCATTTTCTTAGTTTTCATCTCATGTAGTGTCTCATGCAAGAGAACCACAACCTCCATGATGAACCTCTCCTTAATAAATGCAGTTTGAGCTTGATGTCTACTATGCCACTTTTATTCTTGTATACTCTGTTGGGCTTCCAAGCGCAGAGTTTGTAGGACAGCAACAAATTTCCCTCAAGTGGATGACCTAAGGTTTATCAATCCATGGGAGGTGTAGGATGAAGATGGTCTCTCTCAACCAACCATGCAATCAAATACAAGAAATCTCTTGTGTCCCCAACACACCCAATACAATGGTAAATTGTATGGGTGCACTAGTTTGGCGAAGAGATGGTGATACAAGTGTATTGTGGATTGATGTTGGTCGAACCTCGATGGCGAGATCCGATCCGTTGTTGCGGCCCGACCTTTCACGACACTCCACCTTCAGCAGTAGTAGCCTCTCGCCCGCGCACGCGATGTACGCGAAGTAGAGGGATTAAACCTTACGGTCCAGCACGAGAAAACCAATCTCGACGACGGTACTCACGCACAAAACAATTTTCACGAAGAGAAATCGCAACACAGAGGTTTTCTAAAGCTTCCTCCAAAACTTAGGGATTTTTAGACAGCTTCCCCCAAAACTCGATACGGGTATTTACCCTAAAAACACATCGTGTCTATTCGTAAAATATAACCTCCCTTTTACAACGGCACACCTAGCTTTATATATTAGCGGGCCTCCTAAAACTTGGCTGTTAAGTAACCAAACTCACGCATAAAATAAAAAGGAAAGCAACGGTTGAAAGAAATCTGGACTCTGCTAAAACTAAAGAAAATACTTGCCTTTTACATCTCGGCAATTTATTTACTTCTATCTCTATCTATAACTAACAAACTGATTATCTCTGTAGAATTGGGTGCACCATATTTTCTGCTTGCATGGTAGGTGGGCCCCACCCAATTTCCTTCAAGGTTAATAGACTCCATGCATCGCACGTTCTGCATGCACCTTCGACGAACATCTCTTTGCGTGGCAAGAACAGAAATAGTATATCTGCACTCTTTCCCTTAATTTCATCATCTAATAAAAAATAGGAATCTTGACGTACACCAATAGCATGCAAACTGAGCCTTCCAAAATAGTAGTATTTGTACGTGTGGGAGTCTTGTGATTTGTTTCTTTGGCAAACCGACATGCATACATCCAGCTGATCTTTTTTTCGTGATTTGAACCTGAGCCATGCAAGGCATCAACATGCATGCACGTATCTTCCGCTAGAGTTGCAACCTCCTCCTCGTAGGTCTCATCAAATCTAGTGTATTTTGCTATGTAAACATCTCTAGCCTCTAAACCATTGACATGTGGAAAAGTTTCAAGCACATTGAGAACACTCATATTAGCCCTGGCCGTATCATCCTCTCCCCCTTGAAACGAAACCGTCCTCGGTTTCGACTCAATCTCTGCAGCAATATTTTGATGTACAGATGGAACATTGACCCTAGAAATATTAGTGGCCTCGGCCATATTCTTTTTTGCATCTTCCTCTTCTTTCATCTTCCTCTGATGGTCTCTCCTCCAAGCAATAAAACGATCCTCACCCATGGGCACGAGGTTGCACTTGTTACCCTTCTTGACGGTATATCTTTGTCTTTTGCAATCATACGCAACATCATGCTCTTTGTACCATGGATCGCCCAATAACAAGTGACATGAAATCATTGGTGCCGGAATCACATCGCACAAAACCTCACAAAAATAATTTCCCAACAAAAACGGTACCTCGGTTTGCTGCATGACAGTGAGCTCTTCTTGACCCCAACGAAACAAGTATGGTTGTGAACATGGTGTCATTGGTAGATTCAGCTTCTCCACCATCTCTATGCTTGCAGCGTTGATCAAATTCATGTGATCGATCGTCATAGCACATGATCTCTCTCTCACCACCCCACGGGTGTGAAAAAGCCCAGCCCAGCGACCTTCCTCCTCCAACTGAAATCCATAGCTTAACTTACTGAATGATGATGCCCTCACCATCTTCTCCATAGTGTCGTGAACAACCTGATGCTCTGAATACCACCTGATGTTGGTCGAACCTCGATGGCGAGATCCGATCCGTTGTTGCAGCCCAACCTTTCACGACACTCCACCTTCAGCAGTAGTAGCCTCTCGCCCGCGCACGCGATGTACGCGAAGTAGAGGGATTAAACCTTACGGTCCAGCACGAGAAAACCAATCTCGACGACGGTACTCACGCACAAAACAATTTCCACGAAGAGAAATCGCAACACAGAGGTTTTCTAAAGCTTCCTCCAAAACTTAGGGATTTTTAGACAGCTTCCCCCAAAACTTGATACGGGTATTTACCCTAAAAACACATCGTGTCTATTCGTAGAATATAACCTCCCTTTTACAACGGCGCACCTAGCTTTATATATTAGCAGGCCTCCTAAAACTTGGCTGTTAAGTAACCAAACTCACGCATAAAATAAAAAGGAAAGCAACGGTTGAAAGAAATCTAGACTCTGCTAAAACTAAAGAAAATACTTGCCTTTTACATCTCGGCAATTTATTTACTTCTATCTCTATCTATAACTAACAAACCGATTATCTCTGTAGAATTGGGTGCGCCATATTTTCTGCTTGCATGGTTGGTGGGCCCCAGCCAATTTCCTTCAAGGTTAATAGACTCCATGCATCGCACGTTCTGCATGCACCTTCGACGAACATCTCTTTGCGTGGCAAGAACAGAAATAGTATATCTGCACTCTTTCCCTTAATTTCATCATCTAATAAAAAATAGGAATCTTGACGTACACCAATAGCATGCAAACTGAGCCTTCCAAAATAGTAGTATTTGTACGTGTGGGAGTCTTGTGATTTGTTTCTTTGGCAAACCGACATGCATACATCCAGCTGATCCTTTTTTTCGTGATTTGAACCTGAGCCATGAAAGGCATCAACATGCATGCACGTATCTTCCGCTAGAGTTGCAACCTCCTCCTCGTAGGTCTCATCAAATCTAGTGTATTTTGCTACCTAAACATCTCTAGCCTCTAAACCATTGACATGTGGAAAAGTTTCAAGCACATTGAGAACACTCACATTAGCCCTGGCCGTATCATCCTCTCCCCCTTGAAACGAAACCGTCCTCGGTTTCGACTCAATCTCTGCAGCAATATTTTGATGTACAGATGGAACATTGACCCTAGAAATATTAGTGGCCTCGGCCATATTCTTTTTTGCATCTTCCTCTTCTTTCATCTTCCTCTGATGGTCTCTCCTCCAAGCAATAAAACGATCCTCACCCATGGGCACGAGGTTGCACTTGTTACCCTTCTTGACGGTATATCTTTGTCTTTTGCAATCATACGCAACATCATGCTCTTTGTACCATGGATCGCCCAATAACAAGTGACATGAAATCATTGGTGCCGGAATCACATCGCACAAAACCTCGCAAAAATAATTTCCCAACAAAAACGGTACCTTGGTTTGCTGCGTGACAGTGAGCTCTTCTTGACCCCAACGAAACAAGTATGGTTGTGAACATGGTGTCATTGGTAGATTCAGCTTCTCCACCATCTCTATGCTTGCAGCGTTGATCAAATTCATGTGATCGATCGTCATAGCACATGATCTCTCTCTCACCACCCCACGGGTGTGAAAAAGCCCAGCCCAGCGACCTTCCTCCTCCAACTGAAATCCATAGCTTAACTTACTGAATGATGATGCCCTCACCATCTTCTCCATAGTGTCGTGAACAACCTGATGCTCTGAATACCACCTGATGTTGGTCGAACCTCGATGGCGAGATCCGATCCGTTGTTGCAGCCCAACCTTTCACGACACTCCACCTTCAGCAGTAGTAGCCTCTCGCCCGCGCACGCGATGTACGTGAAGTAGAGGGATTAAACCTTACGGTCCAGCACGAGAAAACCAATCTCGACGACGGTACTCATGCACAAAACAATTTCCACGAAGAGAAATCGCAACACAGAGGTTTTCTAAAGCTTCCTCCAAAACTTAGGGATTTTTAGACAGCTTCCCCCAAAACTCGATACGGGTATTTACCCTAAAAACACATCGTGTCTATTCGTAAAATATAACCTCCCTTTTACAACGGCGCACCTAGCTTTATATATTAGCCGACCTCCTAAAACTTGGCTGTTAAGTAACCAAACTCACGCATAAAATAAAAAGGAAAGCAACGGTTGAAAGAAATCTGGACTCTGCTAAAACTAAAGAAAATACTTGCCTTTTACATCTCGGCAATTTATTTACTTCTATCTCTATCTATAACTAACAAACCGATTATCTCTGTAGAATTGGGTGCGCCATATTTTCTGCTTGCATGGTAGGTGGGCCCCAGCCAATTTCCTTCAAGGTTAATAGACTCCATGCATCGCACGTTCTGCATGCACCTTCGACGAACATCTCTTTGCGTGGCAAGAACAGAAATAGTATATCTGCACTCTTTCCCTTAACTCCATCATCTAATAAAAAATAGGAATCTTGACGTACACCAATAGCATGCAAACTGAGCCCTCCAAAATAGTAGTATTTGTACGTGTGGGAGTCTTGTGATTTGTTTCTTTGGCAAACCGACATGCATACATCCAGCTGATCCTTTTTTCCATGATTTGAACCTGAGCCATGCAAGGCATCAACATGCATGCACGTATCTTCCGCTAGAGTTGCAACCTCCTCCTCGTAGGTCTCATCAAATCTAGTGTATTTTGCTACGTAAACATCTCTGGCCTCTAAACCATTGACATGTGGAAAAGTTTCAAGCACATTGAGAACACTCACATTAGCCCTGGACGTATCATGGATAGTAGATATAGGTTATTGTAATCTGAACAAATAAAAGCAACAAGGTAGCAAGTAACAAAAGTGAGTAAAAATGGTGTTGCAATTCTTGAAAACAAGGCCTAGGGTTCATACTTTCACTAGTGCAATCTCTCGACGGTGCTAACATAATTGAATCATATAATCGTCCGTCAACGTGCGACAAAGAATCATTCCAAAGTTCTTATCAATAGCGGAGAACATAAGATGAAATTGTTATAAGTAGCAAACCACCTCAAAGTTATCCTTCCCGATCAATCTATAGAGCCATCCCTTGTCACAAACAGCCCTAGAGTTCGTACTAAAATAACACAGAGTAACAGGTCCCTGAGATGTCGAGGAGTTTGATGCACACGACGAAGATAATCTCCCCGCGTTGCAGCGAAGGTTATCAACGAAGTTGAAGCTAACAAGAGTGACCCCTAAAAATTGCTGAAGATCAAGCAATTGGTTCGGTGTCTGTTCGAAGAAAATGACTGCGTTCGAGGAAGAATGAAGACGAAGTGAAGACGTAGCATTTATTTTGTTGTTCTTCTTCTTTCCTTGAGTCATAGGACCACCGTACTATTAAGAGGGGTGTAAAGTTCGAAGCTTTGATTCTCTGATACTAAACCCAAGTCCTATGAAAGCTGTGAGAGAAATCTCTTTGTGTTTCGAGCAAATACTTGCCAGCAAGATATTGTGATCTTCTTCGCTGCGAGAGATTTGTCTCGGACCGAGGAGTTAGCATTACTTGTTCCTCAAGTAATGTTACCGTTGCTCCAAAATCCGACCGTTGCAAATGTGTCGGTTGGCCATTGGCTGGACCTCGTGTCCAAAATGGTCATTTCCCATCTGGGAAGGCTGCGACTATAAATAGACAGCCCGCACCGGCTTCATTCGGTGGCTGCTCCGTTTGATTCTGAGAAGTTTGTTGAGCAACTCACTCTCTGAGCGATTTGAGTTTAAAATCCACCGAGAGAAAAACCCTAAAGCCGAAGAATTAGATAGTGGTTCAGCATCACTGGAATCTAAGTTTAGTACGCTCCGCCTATTACTCTTGAGAGCTGCAAACTCTCTAGACGGTTAGGTGTCAATTTCTTCAGAGACCAAGAGTGATTGTGGTTCTCGAAGAAGAAGTCTGTAAATGTTCAGAGATTGCCTTCAAGTATCTACCACGAGTAATCGACATCGGTTGACGAATCGATTGTCGAGGAGAATAGGGTGAAGAGAGTTTATCTTCCGTGTTAAGTCACAGGCCCTCCAACCAGACATAGTCCTTGTGCAGAAGGACGAACTGGTCGAACAAATATCTTGTCGCCATCAAGCATCTTCGGTTATCTCTATCACCCATGTTTACCTTCAATGTATTTTCATTTGTCTGATTTGTATCCGTGCATGTCTTAGTTTCCTTTCGGTACTCTATTTTAGTTCACTGTAGTTTGTTTTTCTTTTGTTCCGCTGCTAGGTTCTGAGAGTTTTGAGTTTTTCCGAAGAAAATTTAAAACTCCCATTCACCCCCCTCTGATAGACATACTTCTTTCCTACAATTGGTATCAGAGCAAGGTACTCCTTGACTCTGCTCATTTTAGTCTAACAACTTTGGAGTTTAAGTATGTCTTCAGTGAACTTCAAATCGCATCTCAAGATTCCCATATTCGATGGGACACACTACCCCTTCTGGAAGGAGAAGATGAAGATCCATCTCCGAGCAATAGATGATGATATGTGGAACGTGGTGCAGTTCGGGCTCACAATCGCTATACCTCAAGCTCCAACCGACGAAGAAAAGAAGCTCATTCAGAAGGATGCTCAGACCAAAGATGAGATTGGCGACCATCTCAATCGGGCGCAATTTCTTCGCTATCGCCAGTGTGAAACTGTGAAGGAATTATGGGACATCCTTGAGAAGATCAATGAAGGAGTTTCATCTCAGAAAGAAGCTCGAATTGCTACTCTTCGAGCCAAATTCAATCGATTCAAGCGCATTGGAAATGAAAGCTGTCAGCAAACCTTCAATCACCTGAGTGACATCGCAAATGAACTTCAAGGTCTCCGCGCCAAAGACATCACTGACCATGAAGTCATGAAGAAACTGCTTCGATCTCTTGACATTTCTTTCGACACACTTGTTCTGATGATACGTGAACAAGCTGATTTCAAGAACCTTGACTCTGCTGATATCATGGAAAGACTGAACACCCACGAGGACCAGGAAGAAAAGAAAATAGATCTTTATGGCTCAAGTCAACGCAAAAATCATGCTCTCAAGGTTGTGGCTGATTCTTCCTCCGATGGAAATGCCGAAGAAGATTCCGATGACCCAGAAAGACTCAGCAAAGATCTCGCACTGATCACAAAAAGATTTCAACGCTTTCACAAGAAGAGCAAGTTCCAGAAAAGAAGTTCAAGCAACTCTGGGGGTTCAAAATCTTCATCAAAACCTGCTGGAGAATACACCTGTTTCAAGTGCAAAAAGCCTGGACACTTCATTTCAGGCTGTCCTCTGTGGGAAGCAGAAATCCATGCTAGTGGAAGATATGATACTGGCAACCATCAAGGCAAAAGCAAGAGCAAGAACTACGACTCCGATGATGAGAAGAAGACGAAGAAATTCTTCAAGAAGAAGGACAACTCCACTTCAAAATCTTCGTCAAGATCTTCATCAAGGAACCCTTCCAAGTCCTCCTCCAACCGCAAGATCAACTCTCACAAGGCCAAGGCGTACATCGGCAAGGAAATGGATTCCGATGAAGAAGAGCCGTCAGAATCCGAAGAAGAAGAAGAAGAATCCGATGAGGATTCCGACTCGGGCATGGCTAGTATAGCATGTGCCTCTTCTCCTACGACAAACTTCTTCGAGAACCCATCAAGCGACAATGAATCCCCTGCCTACTGCTTCATGGCTAAAGCTTCGAAGGAAAAGGTATCCTCCAAAAATTACAAGATTCACTCCAGTGATCAATATTCTTCTGATGAGGATGACCATGCTAAGTTGATCAAAATTGCTAATATTCAACAAAATTCTCTTGAGAAAATTGAGAAAACCCTCAGGAAATCTGAAGGGTTGTTGGTTTAGGAGATGGAGAAAAATCTGTCACTGACCGAAGAGTTTTCCACTGTCAAGTCACACATGGATGAACTGACAAATCGTCATGATTTTCTCTCGGCAGACCATGAAAGATTGACCTATGATTACTTGAAAAGGAAATAGGAAATCAAGGCGCTGAGAGAGGCTCATGAGGATTTGATCAGAGAAAATTCTTTTCTCACCCAACAACTTAAAGAGAAACCTGAAGTGTTTCAGCCACCATGTTTAAAATGTATTGAACAAACCAATGCAGAATCAAAAGCTGAATCATTGCGAATGCTAACCTCTCTGTTGAGGAAAATGGTTTTGTTTCTGATGAAAATGCTAGGTTGAAGGATCTTCTTCAGACAGGGATGTTCAAATCACTCAAAGGGCATCAAACCCTCTATGATGTTTTGAAGAAGTCCATTCTTCACAAAAATCCCAGGAAAGAAGGCATCTGTTTCGATAGGAAACTGAATGAAAATGGCACTTACTGGGAACCTCATCAATATCCTCAAACAATGTGGGTTCATGCAAAGAGCAAAACGCTCGATCCAGCATTACTTTCGGGATATGACTCTCCCATCCCTGAATATCCTGATGATGACTCTTTGGACAGCTATAAGTTGTTTAAAGATCAACATGGTGAGACTGTTGCTCGCTATGTTGGACCAAACAGCAGAAATGGCCCCCCAAAGAAAGCTATTTGGGTGCCTAAGAAAATTGTTGATGCCTTGCCTATTACTGCTCGACTAACCTTGCAGGCAGAAAAGGCTTGACAGAATGAGTACATGCATACCTCATTCAATCATTATAGTCATGCTTCTGGAAGGAATTTCAATGCTTACTTTTTAATTATGCTCGTACCTCATCGAGCAATAATTATGCTTATCAAAAGAAATCATATCCTGCTCGCTATACTGTTTCGAAGCCACCTACAAAGATGTGGGTGGTTAAGAAAGCCTAATTCTTCTGCAGGACTATGTCTCCGTGTGTACAGAATGGATAATGGATAGTGGATGCACTAGTCATATGACCTGAGACAAGTCGTTGTTTGTTGACCCCAACTTAACTGCTTCTCCTCTGAAGTATATCACTTTTGGCGACAACAACAAAGGAAAGTTATTTGGGCTAGGTAAAATTGCCATATCCAAGGACAAGTCCATTGATGATGTTTTACTTGTTCAGTCTCTTGGATTCAATCTTATGTCAGTTGGCAAGCTATGTGATTTAGGCATGCTAGTTCTATTTTCTATATCCAAATGCATTGTCTTCATGGCCTCTGACAATTCCTTCGTCTTTGAGGTAATTAGAAAGGGTGATCTTTATATTGTGGATTTCTCTAAGGGTCCCTCAGCCCAAACTTGTTTGCTTGCAAAAGCAACAGAAGGATGGCTGTGGCACCATAGACTTGGTCATGCAGGTATGAGAAATTTGCAGACCCTGGTGAAGAAAAATCATCTCTGTGGCATTCCTGATGTAAAATTCGACAAGAATCGTCTCTATGCTGCATGTGAGGCTGGAAAATTAGCCAAGAAGCATCATTCATCAAAGATAGTCATGACCACAACAAGGCCTCTGGAAATTCTTCATATGGATTTATTCTGTCCTCAAAATTATGCAAGTTTCGGTGGCAGTCATTATGGTCTGGTTATTGTTGATGATTTCTCTCTAAACACTTGGGTTTTTTTTCTCGAAGACAAAACATGCACCCAAGATATCTTCAAAAGTTTCGCTAAGAAGGCCCAGAATGAATATGATGTGCGAATTAAGCATGTCAGAAATGACAATGGAACCGAGTTCAAAAATACTCATATAGCTGAATTTCTCGATGAACATGGTATTACTCATGAGTTCTCTGCCATGTACACTCCCCAACAAAATGGAGTTGTTGAACGAAAGAACAGAACTCTCATTGAAATGGGAAGAATAATGCTCAGTGAGTACAAAACTCTCATTCGCTTCTGGGTTGATTCTATTAACACTGCTTGTCATGTTATCAATCGTGTTTATCTTCACAAGTTCCTTAAGAAAACTTCATATGAGCTTATCACTGGCAAGGAACCGAATGTTTCTTATCTACGTGTGTTTGGTGCACCTTGTTACATTCTTGATATGAATCATTCTTCCAAGTTTGCACCTAAGGCACATGAAGATTTTCTTCTTGGTTATGGCTCAAACTCACATACGTATCGTGTCTATAACTCTCACCACATGAAAGTTATGGAAATGGTAAATGTGCGGTTTGATGGATCTAACGGCTCCCAAAAGGAGCACCTGCCAAATGTGATAGATGAACCACTGATATCGGATGCTATTCGGCAAATGTCTATTAGGAGCGTCAAGCCTGTTGAAGGAAATGCACCTGAGTCCTCTGATGATGATGCTCCTATGACTCGAAGCAGAACTCGCCAAGCCACAGCCGAAGCAAATGCTCCTCCGAATGGAAATGGCAATCAAAATCCAAATGCTGATCAAAATGGCAATCCCAAAGGGAATGATGATACAAATGCTGATGCTGATGAAAATGACAATGATCATCATGAAGAAAATGCTCATCCTCGAGTGGCTAATCAAGTTGATCCTTCATTGATTCTCGATGAAATTGAGAATCCAGGTTATCGACACACAACTCATTCACGCACTCGTTTGGCTAACTACTGTGGCAGTTTCTCCTTTGTTTCATTGGCAGAACCTACCAAGTATGAAGAAGCCATGAATGATCTAGATTGGATGAATGCCATGCAAGAGGAGTTGGTGCAATTCAAACTAAATGATGTGTGGCAATTGGTTGACAAACCGAATCCCAAGAAGCACAATATCATCGGCACAAAATGGATTTTCCGCAATAAGCAAGATGAAAATGGAATCGTAGTGAGAAACAAAGCACGTCTTGTTGCTCAAGGGTACACATAGGTAGAAGGTATTGATTTCGGTGAAACATATGCTCCTGTTGCACGCCTTGAGGCAATTTGTATTGTTCTCGCCTATGCAAATTACAATGATATTTTGTTTTATCAAATGGATGTGAAAAGTGCTTTCCTCAATGGTGAAATTGATGAGGAATTCTATGTTAGACAGCCACCTGGCTTTGAACACCCTGAGTTTCCTAACAAAGTTTCAGGTTGAAGAAAGCTTTATATGGGCTGAAGCAAGCCCCTCGAGCTTGGTATGACACCCTGAAGAAGTTTCTGCTCGATAAAGGGTTCAAGCCAGGATCCACTGATCCCACACTTTTCACTCGTGTTGTTGATAATGATCTATTCGTATGTCAAATCTATGTGGATGATATTATCTTTGGCTCTACTAACAATGCTTGCAGCTTAGAGTTCGGGAAAATGATGTCCGATAAATAGCAAATGTCTATGATGGGTGAACTCAAGTTCTTTCTCGGACTGCAAATTCGTCAATAGGCAAATGACATTTTCATTTCTTAGGAGAAATATCTGAAAGAATGCCTGAAGAAGTTCAAAATGCAAGATTCCAAAATGAAGGGCTATGAAACTCCTATGCCCACGAATGGTAAGCTGGATGCAGATGTGTATGGTAAGGATTATGATCAGAAAGCTTATCGCTTGATGATCGGTTCTCTTCTCTACCTATGTGCATCCAGACCTGACATTATGTTGAGTGTTTGCATGTGTGCCCGCTATCAAGCTGAACCGAAAGAATCGCATCACCAAGCGGTCAAGCGCATTCTGAGATATTTGGCTCACACCCCCACCTTAGGTTTATGGTATCCTAAGGGAGCACAGTTTGATCTCGTTGGATATTCAGACTCAGATTGGGCTGGCGACTTGGTTGACAGTAAATCTACTTCAGGGACCTGCCATTTCCTCGGTAGATCATTGGTCTGTTGGTCATCAAGGAAGCAGAATTGTGTATCTCTTTCCACGGCTGAGGACGAATACATTGTTGCTGGTGCTTGTTGGACTCAGTTATTATGGATGAAGCAGACGTTGAAGGATTATGGCATCAAGGTCAAG
Source organism: Thinopyrum elongatum (assembly GCA_011799875.1). Taxonomy (NCBI): domain Eukaryota; kingdom Viridiplantae; phylum Streptophyta; class Magnoliopsida; order Poales; family Poaceae; genus Thinopyrum; species Thinopyrum elongatum. The sequence goes on from CM022297.1 coordinate 427,806,947, forward strand.
CATATTCCTCTATATTGTGACAACGAGAGTGCCATCAAAATTGCACATAATCCTGTGCAGCACTCTCGCACGAAGCATATTGCCATCAAACACCATTTCATTCACGATCATGTTGCTCGAGAGGATATTGTCATCAATCACGTCAAGACCGAACACAATATCCCTGATATATTCACCATGCCTCTCGATGAGAAAAGATTCTGTGCGTTACGGTGTGAGCTAAATATCCTAGACTTCACAAACGTGCAGTAAGTTGGACTCGGCACCCGTGCTAACACTTCCACATCTTAGAAGGAATGGGTGCATAACACTCTAAGAGTTTGAAAATTTCGACAAAGTCAAATTTTCTTTCTAAGAGTGAATACATTAACGAAGAACTAGACTAACCGGGTGCCACAATAATTGTGCGATGCTCGGGGTCATACAGTTCTTATACGGTGGGTCACGCCACCACAATTCTCTTTCCTTGCTTTTCTTTGCGATCGAAAGTTTTAGTGTTTGTCCGAATGCATTTCCCTCATAGCTATTTGCTCGAGTGTTTTTGTTTATCTGCCTGAGTGAAATGCCTAGGACCTTGTTTCTCCCTTTGTTCTATCTCTTCCAGTCTATGCTGATCTGTTACAAATGCTCAAATTTTATCTGGTGTCCTTGACCATGATTAAAATTCGGTCCGAACATTAATATGTTTTGGCGAAAGCTGTCCAAAATTTGGGGTTTCTCACCCAAGTCAGGACCACGATCTTTTATGACGGTTGCCACGTGCAATACATCAATTGCCATTCCATCTTGTCCGTTGAATCGCAATCATCTCTGATTAGAGGCCGTTCAATCAAAATCCACCGCGTGCGGTTATTTCCATTCGCATATAAAAACCGCACACCCCTTCTTCTATCCAGTTTACCTCTCTTCCTCCTCGCCGCCGAAACCCTCACCGCAGTGCTCCACCTTGAGCTCGATGCCAATGACCTCTTCGCCGCTTCACTGCTGGAAAAGTGGTCACCAGAGTCCTTCCTCGCCGCCGTGGGACATCTTCTTCCCCGCGCCGCTGTAGCTGCTACACGTCAACGAGCTAGGGTATGTGTGGTTTGAACTCGGGTCTCCATCCTTCTCAATTCGAGTTCATCCGTGGTTATTTTCCTCCGATTTTACCGCATATCTTAGATCTAGGTTTTTACCTTTCCTAGTGTGGATGTGGTTTGTAGCTGTCCCTCACATCCGAATCACTTCAGATCTAGGGTTTGTGTTATGTTTCGATCGAATGAAATGCCTAGCACGCTGTCTAGTATATTCTTCGGACCTACTAGCTTGTTCTATATGTTTCCTTCATTCGAAAACATTTCTCATAGTCTGTATCTATTTCTTCTTCAAAATGGTTTTGTTCGAAAAAATATTCGTTGTGAGCATTGTAACTCTGTCCCCATTTTCCCTCATATCTACTCTCATTCACAGGTATATGCAGTCAGTTGAGGATTCTGCTAGACCGCACAGTATGGATGATGAAGCAGAGGTATGAAGCCAAAGCTCCAAATGCCAAGGGCCCAATGGTAGGCCCGTCATCCAGCAAAAGAAAAAGATCTGAACCAAATGCAAATGAGCAAGAAGCAGATGCTCCGAAGAAAAAGAAAGGAGGCAGGCAACCTTTCAAAAATTCTGCTCAGTATATATCTCATGACAAATACAACACTGTTCTAGGAGAAAACTCAACAGCAAAAAGAAGGCGTTTGCAAAAGATTCGACGTCACTAGGTACGGAAGTGGTTCAACTTCAAAATGGTTCATCCTCGATATGCCAAGAACTTTGCCTTCCATCCTCCTTGGGGTGACTGTCGTGAAATTGGACTCATCCGTGCAAGTGATCCCCAAGAGAGGCCTCCGCCACCTCCTGATGGGTCATCACTCAAACACCTGACTCTTATCCTGATGAGAAGGCCAAGCGCCTAAAGAATGCAGAAAAGAGAGCCAAGAAGGCTGAGAAAGAACAAGCTAGAGAAGAAGAAAATCGTCGTCTTATCAAATCAGACGTCGAAAAGAAAAAGGCTGAAGGAAAATCAGAAGGGCACTCAAAGCACAAACATGATCCCAGATCTGCTGCTTTGAAGAAAAAGAGCACGCCGAAGAGAAGGCCAGCTAAACCAGTTGAGCGTGATGCTGAAAGGGATTCCTCCGATCAAGATGATCCTCCACTCACAAGAGAAGAAATTGAAGCAACTCTCTCCGAACAAGTGAATGTCACTACTTCTACCATACCGCCTGATCTTCGAGCTCGTGCAGTTCCAATAGCACCTCCGAAGAAGATCACTCTGAAGAGAAAAATGCCTCCTACCACTGTCACAATGGTTGATCAAGTTAATACAACCCCTCATCCTGATGCAATAGATCTGCAAGATTTGGTAGTTGATGCCCCTGTAGGCACAACTAAGCCAGGAGAGAATCTCCCGAAGCAAAAGGTGAAGAAAATCATGGCTCCCTCTACCAAGCAAAGTGCTCCGCAAGCAAATACAGTGAAAGAAAAGGTTGCTCAATTTGCTCCGAAGTTGACTCAACCATTGGCGTCTATGCCTCTGACCAAGCAAAATCTAGTTCAGACTGCTCCTGTTGCACAGACCAATGATGACTCTGATGCACCACATTACTTCAATCAAGTATTAATCATGGAGCAGCTTGACAGATTTGTGGAGAACCTATTTGATGGAGAAGTGGCATCTTTGCCCATTCCCTCTGAAGTAATTGCTCAAGCCTCTGATCTGGTTTGAGACATGAGAGATGACTCTATTGAGATCAATGACCTCACTGCCTAGCTCAATGAGCTCGACGAGCGTATGAAAACTATGAAATCCAAGTTTGTCATCAAGCAACTTGAAGAATCATATGTGGATGTCAATCGTGCTTTGACTATCCTTTAGAACAGAAGATTAGGATTTCATTCTGATCTGGATCAAATTGTTTGCAAGATATGCCTCAATCATCTAGCCCAAGCCACCGGATATAATGATCTTGTCAAAGGGCATATTTATCCGTCGAAGCAAAAGAAGAAGAAAATTGCCAAGAAGAATGCTCCTCCTCCTCCTACGAAGGAAAAGTCTCCAGATGTTATACCACAGAAGGAAAACTCACCGGAGCCTACAATTCCCTCGCAAGTTCATGTATCAAGCGCAGATGCTCCTACTTTGCCAAGGCCAACTAAACCAGTGCCTGTGGCCTCTCCCATTCATGATGCAAATCCTTCACAGCAGAATGTATCCGAAGAAGGTGAAATTCCTTAGTCTGAGCACCAAGCCTCTCCAGCTCATGTCGAACCAAATGCAACGGTTCCTCATTCTGAACCTCAGCCATCTATCGAAGAAAATCCTCATCGGTCACCAGTGGTTGATAAAGATTCAGTGCCTGATAAAGTATCTGATCCCTCTCCATGGTGAATTTGCCTCAACACAACGAAGAGAACTTCAGATGTTGGTCCTTCTGCAGTAAAGTTAGCTTCTGCTCATCATTCAGATTTTGTAATTTATGGCGATGAAGTGATTTCTGTTGAAGATGAGCTCAAATATCCATATCCTCACAAGCAACTGCCGTTATTCTCTATTGGCGTTGTCGCGGGAAACCACGGCCACCTATGGGACCAGGAGGCCCCTTGCTGGTTTGGCAGGGGGGCGTCGCGTTGCACAAAGAGCAGACGAGCGTGTGGCAGCACGACAGAGATCACACAGGCATTTTTACCCAGGTTTGGGCCATCGTGAGGCGTAAAACCCTACTCCTGCTTTGGTGGATTGATGGTGGAAAGGTGGTGGTGGAGCATAGTACACTTGCCCGGCAAGGGTTGCCTCAGGGCGGCAGTGGCTACGCGCGTATGGGGGTCTGAGTTATCCAACCTTCTAACCCTCTCTACGGTCGCCATGGGCCTCTTTTATAGATTAAGGGGTCACCACAATGGAAAAACAGTCATTATGCACTGATAAGATAGCAAACAGTGCTATCATACCTAACTCTGCGGGATGACAGGGCGCATTAAATGCACCACTCAACATCACATCATTGGTTTCCCGGCAAGGCTTGCCGGGCTATCTCGCCAGCTCCACGCCTGCTCGCTTGACACATCGCAGGACGGGTGTCATCTGCAGGTGTTTCCTGTAGGGAGAGGCTGCCATGTGGTGAATGGCTGCCACTTAGTCACTTCGCGGTTTGACACCGCACTGATTGACGACGTGGGTCGTGGTGGAGTAGTTGGTGAGATGGTTTTGCCTCTGTGTGCCCCGGCAGGCCCTGCCGGGACGTCTTAGACGTCGTCTTCCGGGGGTGGCCTCGCCCCCTGCCGAGCTCGCCTGCTCGGCAAAGGAGGCCCTTCTCCTGATGGTGCCTTGCTTCTTTGGCTTGATCTGCATGTTTGGCTCTTTGATGATCTGGGTCTCTTGTATTCTGGCACGGCCTTGGCGTGTCCGTGCATGAGTCAGGGGAAAATACACGCCCCTGTTTGTTTTCCCTGACATAAGCCCTCGGGCCTGAGCCATACGTGTTGCGTGGCACGTTGGGTTAGGTCCTAAAAAGTGCACGGACACGTGGCAAGAGCGGGCTGCGCATGCCGTTTTGCCAAGGTGACTAGTCAATCCAACGTCCACTTCGCGCAATTACTGCGCATCGTGGGGTCGTGGGACCGTTGCAGTTGAGGTAAAATGGTAACTTTCTGAAGCGTCACGCCTCTGTTCCGCATTTCCCTCTTTAAAAACAGGGAAAAGCGGAGCGGCACGGTTCACCTGTTGCTCATCTCGCTCCCCCATCTTCTTCCGCAAGTCAATCGATGGTTCCCCCCTTTCTCTTTCTCGTCAGCCACCGCCCTTTTCACTGAATCCCTTCCCCTTCCGTATCGCCGCCGCGGAAATGGGGAAGAAACCCACAGAGAAGGTAAAGCAGGCGGCCGCGGCGAAGGAAGTCGCCGCCGAGGAGGGCAAGAGGGCGGCGGAGCTGAACAAGAAATGGAGGGGAGATGCCGTCTTCATTCCGTCAACCTTGAGCGGCCCAGTTCTTCAAGCGAGGTATGGGTATTTGTGGGGGAGGCCGGTCCCAAAAGGGCATGGAGTGCCCGTAGTTTATGCGGCGGGGAAGGAAGATCCGCCGGACTCATATCACTTTTTCTGTGCTTACTTTATCTGCGGCCTCTGTCCCCCCCTTCTCCGAATTCTTTGAGGCAATCATGAATATCTATGGACTCCACCTCCTCGACTTCACGCCAAATGCAATGGCAACCATGGCCATTTTCACGCATTTATGTGAGAATTTCGTTGGAGTTAGGCCCAATGTGGATCTGTTCCGGCATTATTTCATTTCGCGGGTGGAGAACAAGGGCCACCGCTCCAGAAACATTAGCTGGATGCCACAGGTGGCGAGGAAGCTCTGGGATTACATCCCTGGGAGGCAGCATGAGAGGTGGGATGAATGGAGGGGAGATTGGTGTTGGGTTCAAGATAAGGAAGCCCCCGAGTTTTGCGAAGCATGAAAGGAATGTGTTGAGCGCGGCAAGGAATGGAGCGCCAAGGGCCTCACTGAGGATAGGCTGCGCCCGGCAATCAACAGGATTACCCGTTTGAAGGCTGTCGGGCTTACCATTGAGCACGTGGGGTTAGATTTTCTCCTCTGCCGCATCTCGCCGTTGCAGGAGAGGGATAGACCCGCCTGGCTGTATGGAGATGCTGTCGATAGGATGAGGCTACTCCCAGGGTTGTTTAACAACCTGTCAGTTTACGGCCACGGCTGGTTGTGCGACCAACTGTTCGGCCGCTTCGAGCTGTTCAAACTCCAGGCAAATGTCATCCCCATGAACATCAACTCTGCTTGGGATCAGATACTGAAATGGATGTTGGACTGTAATGCCGAAGGGGCAGCGAGTACCTGGCAACTACCTACCCTGGATGAAGAGCTCCAGTGGTCAAACACCCTGGTGGAAAAGGCCACCAGGGTTGAAACGGGGATGTACAAACGCACCTCCTCCGCGGAGGTGGCGTATATCTTGAGGAGGGTCGAGGAGCATAAGGCGGCCCGCCTCACGGAGATGGCGAAGGCCGCGAAGGCTGGGAAGGGCAAGGGAAAAGCTGAGGATGAGAGTTCTTCCCATGGCAGCAGCGAGGCGCAGGCCACGGAAGGGGCTGCCGGGGAAGAGCTTGCCGGGGATAACCTTGCCGGGCTGGAGACCCTAGCCATGGCAGCAACGAAGCTCCAGGAGGAGGAGGATGTTGGCGAGGTGGTGGAGCTTGGGGAGGAGTGGCTGGCAGCTGGGCCTCAAGCCCCCGAGCCAGTCCCAGACCAGCGCACTCGTAGGCGCGCCGGCAACCGAGGGGCGGTGGTCTCCAACCCAGCGCCAGCCGCCAAGAAGGTGAAGAAGACCTCCACCAAGGCCACCAAGGCTGAGGTGGTGTGCCGCCACTCTCCCCGCCTTGCTCGGACCAAGGTTCCCTCCACCAAGCAATCTACAGGCACGGAAATGGATTCCAACTCCCAATCTGGCTCGGGCTCCTCACAGAGCTCGTCTTCCCCGAAGCCCCCGGCACCGCGCCAGGCACTAAAGCTGCCGGGGAGTTTTGTCCCTCCTCCTCCAAAGAGAGGAAGGGACTCACCGCCTCCCATGGAGTTTAATTTGAACTCCATGCTTATCGCAGAAGAGTAAGGAAGATCTTTCCTGCCCTTCCAAAGCTCTCTCTCTCTCTCTCTCTCTCTCTCTCTCTTTTGCTTGATTACCTTCGCTGACTGATCTTTTGTTTTGCTGTTGCTGGCAGGGAGGTGGAGGAAGACACGGAGACCCTGGTCCACCACCCATGGAAGAGACTCCGTCGTCTCGGGTCGTTGCAGGGCGCGGCGAGCTCGGCCTTGGTGGGGAACGATGCGGAGGATCTTGTGTCGAGCCCCCAGTCCAGCCCCCGACCCAGGGGCGGGGATTTGGCACCACCCGCCGAAGGTGACCTCCCAGTTCCCCCGGACGAAGGAGGAGGCGAGATGGTGCAGAACGAGCCCCCCCGGAGGGGCGCACTCCCCCCGTCGCTCGAGCCGAAGGGATCCCCACAGAACCTTCCGCGGATGAGGCCGCGCGGAAGGCTGCCGCGATTACCATGGCAGAGGGCGAAGTTCACGGCCCGGCAACAGACGTTGCCGGGGAAACTGAGATTCTTGCCCGGCAGACTTCCCCAGGTGCTCCACTTATTCCTTTTCTTATTTTCTTGTTCTGACCATTTCTTTTGATTCCCCAATTGCTTGAATTTCCGTTTCTTCGTTGTTCGTTGGTTTCCTTATCCGTAGATCCCCGAGCTGAAGAGCCAGAACTACTAGAGGTGGTGGCTGACATAGGGAGGGCTGCCGCGGATGAAGCCGTCGAGATTGCTGCTGCCGAGGGGCAGGTCCTGGCTGCCGAGAATGTTTAGGATTCCTTGGCGGTGGTGGAACATTCCCCAGCAGACGTCCCGGAAGAGGAGGTGGTGGTTGAGATGAAGGTCCCACTTCAGACCATGGACCCGCTCCCCTCCTCTGGGATCGTTATGGAGATTCCGCCACCTCCCTCAAGTACACTGGCTATGGTGTTGTCGCCGCCTGACATGGGAGCCCCTGGCCTATCTCTGTCGACAGGCACAGAGCTTGACGAAGAGCTTCAACGTCTCCTGGCGCCGCTGTACCAGGAAGCTGGGGAGGCCGATGACCCAGCCGCCGTCGCAATGGACTTGTCCTTCATGGAATCCATGGCGACGGGCATGAAGGAGATGCAGGCTCGGCACAACCAGAAGTGGCAGGCGCTCAAGGAGCGGCGCGAGTCCGCCAACAAGGTGGACCAGAAGCTGAAGGACAAATGCCTGGAGTTGCATGAGTGGCACGACAAGCAGTTCAAGGTGCTTATGAGGCAGCAGGAGACGCTCCTGATGACAAGGGAGGATGTCTTGGCCCGTGAGGCACGCCTGACAGACCGCAAGGCATCCCTGGATGCCAGGGAGCGGGAGATCTCCCTCCGGGAGGAGAATCTCGAAGCCACTCTCCGCGCCAAGGATGACGATCTCGAGGCCCTCGTGCGCCAGCGCACCAAGGAGCTGGAGGACAAGCACGGAGCCGCCCTGGATGCCCTTGCTGCTGACTCTGCTACCCAACTAAAGAAACTCACTGACGACCTGGCTGCCGCGTCCGCTGCCAAGACTGGCCTTGACCAGCAGGTGGCTAAGCTGACGGAGGATCTTGTCGAGAGCGCCAAGGAGGTGACGACCCTCAAGGAAGAAGCGCGGCAGGTAGAAATCCTCTTGGCCGATACGCAATCGCAGCTCTCCTCCAAAACCCAGAGCCTTAAGACCGCCAACGGCGATATCACAGACATGAAGGCTCGGATCGGCACATTGGAAAGATCGGCAGAGTCTCGTGAGTCCTGCCAACAGCTGCTGTCCAAGGACTTGGACACAGCCAAGCGTCTCCAGCAGGATGCAGAAGACAAGCTGAAGAATCAGTCTGAGCAGGTCGACCTCTGGATCAAGAGCCTGATTGATATCGCTGAGCGTCTTGGCGCCCTGGCTGCGGTGATGGGCATGGATGGTCCAGTCTTCTCGGCCAGCAAGCACGAGGTCCCGAGCATCAAGCTGGGACTCTTCTTCAATGAGCTGATCGAGAAGTTGAAGGCGCATGACGAGGGGAGGGCTGGGCGTTTTGCGACCGAGTCTCGAAAGCTTGCCCGTGACACCCTCTTCATGGTCTTGAGCAATATCGCCTGCCGCCATCCGGACCTCGACCTCGACGATGGATTCAAGAAACCGCCAGCGGGCGCCGATGTCACAGCTGCCAAGCAGAAAGCTGCCCCCCGGGCCGACAGGGTCCTCCACGTCTGAACTGCTTCACCCAGCCACTAGGCTAAGTATCGGGCCACTGTTGCTCCTGCGTTGCCCTGTAATGAAAACATGACGCATATTTTGTGTTTAGTCACTCTATCTCTAGTGTTTGCATGAAACTGATATTCTCTATTAAATCTTTAAATGCGTGTTTATCCCTTTGAGCCTTTGTATGTTTGTGTTCGTATGATCCATCCCTGTGTCTACTCTGGATGACTGCCAGTATCATATTGCCGTGATTGTCGTAAGGGTCTGGCCCTTAACAGTCATCTTGGCGTGGATGCGTGATACGTCTCCATCGTATCTACTTTTCCAAACTCTTTTGCCCTTGTTTTGGACTCTAACTTGCATGATTTGAATGGAACTAACCCGGACTGACGTTGTTTTCAGCAGAATTGCCATGGTGTTATTTTTGTGTAGAATAAAAAGTTCTCGGAATGACCTGAAAATCAACAGAGGTAACTTTTGGAATTAATAAAAAATATTGGCGAAAGAATCAGCAGCAGGGGACCCACACCCTAGCCACAAGGGTGGGGGGCGCACCCTACCCCCCTGGGCGCACCCTCCGACCTTGTGGGCCCCCTGGACCTCCACCGACCTCAACTCCAACTCCATATATTCATGTTCGGGGAGAAAAAAATCAGAGAGAAGGATTCATCGCGTTTTACGATACGGAGCCGCCGCCACCTCTTGTTCTTCCTCGGGAGGGCAGATCTGGAGTTCGTTCAGGGCTCCGGAGAGGGGAAATCGTCGCCGTCGTCATCATCAACCATCCTCCATCACCAATTTCATGATGCTCACCGCCGTGCGTTAGTAATTCCATCGTAGGCTTGCTGGACGGTGATGGGTTGGATGAGATCTATCATGTAATCGAGTTAGTTTTGTTAGGGTTTGATCCCTAGTATCCACTATGTTCTAAGATTGATGTTGCTATGACTTTGCTATGCCTAATGCTTGGCACTAGGGCCCGAGTGCCATGATTTCAGATCTGAACCTATTATGTTTTCATGAATATATTTGTGTTCTTGATCCTATCTTGCAAGTTATAGTCACCTACTACATATTATGATCCGGCAACCCGGAGTGACAATAGTCGGGACCACTCCCGGTGATGACCGTAGTTTGAGGAGTTCATGTATTCACTAAGTGCTAATGCTTTGGTCCGGTTCTCTATTAAAAGGAGGCCTTAATATCCCGTAGTTTCCAATAGGACCCCGCTGCCACGGGAGGGTAGGACAAAAGATGTCATGCAAGTTCTTTTCCATAAGCACGTATGACTATATTCGGAATATATGCCTACATTATATTGATGAATTGGAGCTAGTTCTGTGTCACCCTATGTTATAACTGTTGCATGATGAATGCCATCCGACATAATTATCCATCATTGATCCATTGCCTACGAGCTTTTCACATATTGATCTTTGCTACTTTACTTTTCCGTTGCCACTGTTACGATTACTACAAAACTACTACTGTTACTTTTGCCACCGTTAACGTTACTTCCATACTACTTTGCTACTAAATACTTTGTTGCAGATATTATGTCTTTCAGGTGTGGTTGATTTGACAACTCAGCTGCTAATACTTTAGAATATTCTTTGGCTCCCCTTGTGTCGAATCAATAAATTTGGGTTGAATACTCTACCCTCGAAAACTGTTGTGATCCCCTATACTTGTGGGTTATCAAGACCTTTTTCTGGTGCCGTTGCTGGGGAGCATTGCTCTATTCTCTGAGTCACTTGGGATTTATATCTGTTGATCACTATGAGGAATTTGAAAGATCAAAGAACTAAGATTTGTCCCTCAACTACGAGGGGAGGTAAGGAACTGCCATCTAGCTCTGCACTTGATTCACCTTCTGTTTTGAGTAAGCTTGCGACACCTACACCTGCTAGTAATTCTGATATGTCGCAAGTAATTGATGATGCCACTTCTGCTATGCCTGATGCTAATGATGATACTACTGCTTTGCTTGATAATACTATGCCACTAGGTGAATTTCTTGATGAACAACTTGCTAGGGTTAGAGAAAATATTATTGAAACTAATGATTATGATTCTCCCCCTAGATATGAATTACCTGTTGTACCTGAGGGTTATATTATGGATGAAGAAACTGCTCGAGACTTTCTTGCTTGCAATGATAGAGAAGATCTTAAGAAACTGTTAGCTAAGCTGAAAGAAAAATCCTTGAATGCTAGAATGAAATATGATCCCGCTTTTGCTACTTCACCTATCTTTGTTACTGATAAGGATTATGAATTCTCTGTTGATCTTGAGTTAATTACTTTGGTTGAATCTGATCCTTTCTATGGTTATGAATCTGAAACAGTTGTGGCACATCTTACTAAATTGAATGATATAGCCACCCTATTTGCTCATGAGGAAAAAATTCGCTACTATTATATTCTTAAGTTGTTTCCTTTCTCGTTAAAGGGTGATGCTAAGTTATGGTTTAATTCTCTTGCTCCTGGTTGTGTGCGTAGTCCCCAGGATATGATATATTACTTCTCTGCAAAATATTTCCCCACTCATAAGAAACAAGCTGCTTTAAGGGAAATATATAATTTTGTGCAACCTGAAGAAGAGAGTCTCCCACAAGCTTGGGGGAGGCTTCTCCAATTACTTAATGCTTTGCCTGATCATCCTCTCAAGAAAAATGAAATACTTGATATCTTTTATAATGGACTAACCGATGCTTCCAGAGACCACCTGGATAGTTGTGCTGGTTGTGTTTTCAGGGAACGAACTATTGAGCAAGCTGAATTGCTATTGAATAATATATTGAGTAATGATAATGATTGGACACTTCTTGAACCGACTCCTAAGCCAACTCCGAAGAAAAGGGGTATTCTATTTCTCAGTCCTGAAGATATGCAAGAGGCAAAGAAATCAATGAAAGAAAAAGGTATTAAAGCTGAAGATGTTAAAAACTTACCGCCTATTGAAGAAATACATGGCCTTGATAACCCGACACAGGTAGTAGAGGTAAACTCTCTCCGTAGATTTGATGAAGGTGATATTCCTCATAATAAGTCTGCTAGTCAATGCTTTGATGAGTTTGATAATTTTATTGTTAAACAAGAAAATTTCAATGCTTATGTTAGTAGACAATTGAAACGTAATGCTTACATGCTTGACTACTTGGGTGATTATATGAGTAGAACTGTTAATGATCTTAAGCTTATTAGTAAACATGCTTCCATGGTTACAACTCAAGTAGAACAAGTGCTTAAGGCCCAAGATGAATTGCTTAATGAGTTGAATAGTAAGAATAATGATAATGCTGTTAGGGTTATGACTACAGGTGGTAAAATGACTCAGGAACCTTTGTATCCTGAGGGCCATCCTAAGAGAGCTGAGCAAGATTCTCAGAGAATTAATACTGATGCATCTAGTCCTATTAATAAAAAGAAAAAGACAACTGATAGGACTTTGCGTACTTCTAGTGAACCTGTCATAGACACACCTGAGAATCCAAATGATATTTCTATTTCTGATGCTGAGACACAATCAGGTGATGAACATGAACCTAGTGATAATATTAATGATGATGTTCATGTTGATGCTTAACCTAGTAATGATAATGATGTAGAGATTGAACCTGCTGTTGATCTTGATAACCCACAATCAAAGAATCAACGATACGATAAGAGAGACTTTGTTGCTAGGAAACATGGTAAAGAAAGAGAACCATGGGTTCAGAAACCCATGCCCTTTCCTCCTAAACCATCCAAGAAAAAGGATGATGAGGATTTTGAGCGCTTTGCTGAAATGATTAGACCTATCTTTTTCCGTATGCGTTTGACTGATATGCTTAAAATGCCTCCTTATGCTAAGTATATGAAAGATATTGTTACAAATAAAAGAAAGATACCTGCAGCTGAAATCTCCACCATGCTTGCTAATTATACTTTTAAGGGTGGAATACCAAAGAAACTCGGAGACCCGGGAGTACCAACTATTCCATGCTCCATTAAAAGAAATTATATTAAAACTGCTTTATGTGATCTTGGAGCCGGTGTTAGTGTTATGCCTTTCTCTTTGTATCGTAGACTTGAATTGAATAAGTTGACACCTACTGAAATCTCTTTGCAAATGGTTGATAAATCAACTGCTATACCCATCGGTATTTGTGAGGATGTGCCTGTTGTAGTTGCAAATGTTACTATCTTAACGGACTTTGTTATTCTTGATATTCCCGTGGACGATAGTATATCGATCATCCTCGGTAGACCCTTTTTGAATACTGTAGGTGCTGTTATTGATTGCAATAAAGGCAATGCCATTTTTCATGTTAATGGTAATGAGCATACGGTATACTTTCCGAAGAAACAACCTCAAGTTCATAGTATCAATTCTATTGGAAAAATTTCAACTATTACTATCGGAGGTTTTGAATTCCCTCTTCCTACTATCAAAAAGAAATATGATATTCTTATTGTTGAGGACATGCATATCCCCGTTGAGGTAACCTAGTGTTATTCGAAAATTCTCCGGCTTCATGTCACTTGGAAGAAGTTTGTTAATAAGACTTGATCAACCTTGTTAACGGATTCCTTTTGATGAGCATGAGATGGACAAATCTAGAAAGCACAACTCTCTGTACCTATCTTTTACTTTATGTTATTTAGTTTAAATAAAGCAAATATAGTATTTTCTGTCTGTTTTCTGAATTATCCACGCAATAAAAAAATGTCCCGAAAATAAAAGTTCTCCAAATGCCCTAAAAATTGGATATGATTTTTTATAGAATATTTTAGAATTTCTGGTACAAAGAACACACCAGGGGGCCTCACCAGCTGGCCACAAGGGTGGAGGATGCGCCCACCCCCCTGGGGCGCGCCCCCTGACCTTGTGGGTCCCACGTGGCCCCCCTTCACTTATTCCAGCACCTATCCTCTCCTTCTTCCTCCAGAAAAAATCACTCCATAGCTCAAACTCGTGTTCTTGCTCTTCTTGCTGCCATTTTCGATCTCCTTGCTCAAAGCCCCATTTACAAAACTGCTTTGGGGGATTGTTCTTCGGTATGTGACTCCTCCAATGGTCCAATTAGTTTTTGTTCTAGTGCTTTATTCATTGCAAATTTTTGCTGCTGTGGTGACCCTGTTCTTTAGCTTGCATGTCAAATTTATATGGTCCAAAGTAGTTTTGATGCATGGTTCAGCCTCTAGACACTTGTAGGAGTAGTTGCTATCAATTTTATCGAGTTTGGTTCACTTTTATTTTGAGTTACTAAAAATTTCAGAAATTTTCAGAGAAGGAAAAATGTCTAGGAGAATGTACCAAGGTGGTTCTTCAAGGAAGCAAGCACCTAGGCTCGCGATACGTGAGCCGGACCTTGAACCACCAAGGGAAGCTCAAGTGCGGCCTTGTGAGTGGCCGTCGGATGAATTCATGGTTCATGCAGGTTTCAAGGATGAGTTTGATGCATACGTACAAAATGCCGGCCTTGAGGACTTCGTGTCAGATAAGTGCTGACAATACTACTACCTCACCGATTCCTTTGTGCGGAGGTTTGAATTTTCATCTAAGCGTAATACCCATACTGTTTTATTTGATCTTTATGATGAATCTTATACCATGGACCTAGAAGATTTTTGTGATGCATGCAAAATTCCACAATGGGGTAGTCTTAGTGAGCCTCATAAATCTGAATATAATGATTTCCTTGCTAGCATCACTGTTGGAGAAACTAGAAATATTACACAAGCAACCGTAGGGAGCATTCATTTTCCTGCCATTCATTATTTTGCTCTCTTTATCGGTAGATGTATTAATGGTAAACATGAGCTTTGCCATGTTTGTGTCCCAGATCTTAGTATCCTCAAGTGTGCGGTGCTAGGTGATAAACGATATAATTTGGGGGCCATTATTGCTAGAAGGCTACATCTTAATGCTAAAGATGGAGATTTATTTGGTGGGATTTATGCAACTCGTTTAGCTAATTAATTGGGTGTACCTATTAGAGGGTATGATATTGAGTTGCCACCTGCTTTTCTGGATTATGAGGCTATGGTACGCCACCAGTTTCTTAAGAGGAATGAACAGATCCTCCAGTACCGACTAGTCTTTGATAGACGGCGTGCCGTCCTTGTCACCCTTCCTGCTCCTGCCTTCTTTAACTTTCAGGAAAAAGGGAGATATTTTATAACCAGAGAGGAGGCAAACGAGTATGAGAGAGAGATGGAGGCTGCTCGCCTCCATGAAGCAGCTCGCCAAGCAGCAGCTGCCGCAGCATAGTACAACCCCAACTATGATTTAGGATATCATCCAGGCCAGTCATGGCCTTAGACCAACTTAGGCGAAAAGCCTAAGCTTGGGGGAGTACGTATTTCTCACCGACATTACATTAAGGTTCACACATTCATTCTAGTTGTCGGTGTTCACACTTTTTCATTGTATTATCCATGTTAGTTTATTTCTCTTCCCCGCTTTCTTCGTGAGTGTTTGAAAAACTTTGAAAAATTACAAAAAAATTAGTTGTAGCTTAGTTTACCTTCATGCTTAGTTGTAGTATAAAAGAAAACCCAAAAAGATTTCTCGTTCTTCTTTTACTTGTTGGGAGCTTTCCCGTGTAGATAGTTTTTTCTCGTTCTTGTTTTACTTTCTTCAGAAAAACAAAAACTCCAAAAATATTTCAGTGTGTTTCTTTGAAATTCTTTTCTTTTCTTTGGGGATTCGAGGGAGAAGACCACGATGAAAATGTTTAGTGGCTCTCATATGCATTATTGTTGATCTAACAAAGAGGCCAGATTACCTTGTCTTCTCCTTTGAATAATTGTTTGCAGATTCCAGCTTAGTCCAATGCACGTGCACTATTATTATTATCCACACCGTTCGGTCGTGCAAGTGAAAGGCAATAATGACGATATATGATAAAATGATTGAGATGAGGAAAAGCTGGTATGAACTCGACGTATCTTGTTTTTGTAAATATGATTAGTTCATCGTTCCTGATTCAGCCTATTATGAATGAAACATGTTTGCAATGACAATTAGAGATTATAGTTACTCATGCCATGCTTAATTAGCTAGGAGTTTATAATGGTTTACCTTGCATGCCAACATGGAAATTAAAATGGTTGTGATGTAGTATGATAGGATGGTATCCTCCTTTGAATGAGTCGAGTGGCTTGACTTGGCACATGTTCACGCATGTAGTTGAAACAAAATCAACATAGCCTCTACGATATTTATGTTCATGGTGATTTATATCCTACTCATGCTTGCATTCAATGTTGGTTAATCTCGATGCATGTTTATGACTGTTGTCGCTCTCTAGTTGGTCGCTCCCCAGTCTTTTTCTAGCCTTCACTTATACTAAGCGGGAATACTGCTTGTGAATCCACTTCCATAAACCCCAAAGTTGTTCCATATGAGTCCACCATACCTTCCTATATGCGGTATTTACCTGCCGTTCCAAGTAAATTTGCATGTGCCAAACTCTAAACCTTCAAATGATAATTTGTTTTGTATGCCCAAATCGCTCATGTGGCGACTGGGGGCTGTCAGTATCTTCCATGCTAGGTGGGTTATTCTCATGATGAATGGACTCCACTCATCATTCACGAGAAAATGGCTGGTAATCGGGATGCCCAGTCCCATGCTCAAATCAAATCAAAATAATTGCAAAACAAAACACCCCCAGGATTGTTGATAGTTGGACGGCACCCGTTGTTTCCGACAAACCATGGAGTGTGATTGATTGGTGGAGGGGGAGTAAAAAACTTTACCATTCTGTTTGGGAACCACCTATAATGTATGTAGTATGGAAGATACCGAGATCTCTTGGTTGTTATGTTGACAATGAAAGCATGCCGCTCAAAATATTATTTATCTCTATTTCAAAACCTCGAGCTCTGGCACCTCTGCAAATCCCTGCTTCCCTCTGTGAAGGGCCTATCTATTTACTTTTATGTTGAGTCATCATCCTCTTATAAGAAGCACCAGTCAGAGAGCACCACTGTCATTCGTATGCATTGTTATTAATTTGAGTATGACTGGATCTCTTTTACCATGAATTACAATGTCTAGTCAGTCCTTGATCTTCAGAGGTGCTCTGCATTTATGTTTTGTGGTCTCAGAAAGGGCTAGCGAGATACCATCTTGTTATATCATATCATGATTGTTTTAAAAAAGTGTTGTCATCCGAGATTTATTATTATTGCTTGCTAGACGATTATGCCATTGATATGAGTAAATGTGAGACCTAAAAGTTATTGTGAATATGGTTAGTTCATAATCTTTGCTGAAAACTTGAATGCTAGCTTTACATTTTTGCAACAACAAGATCAAACAGAGTTTGTAAAAGTTTTTCTTTATCACTTTCAGTTTATCAACTGAATTGCTTGAGGACAAGCAATGGGTTAAGCTTGGGGGAGTTGATACGTCTCCATCGTATCTACTTTTCCAAACTCTTTTGCCCTTGTTTTGGACTCTAACTTGCATGATTTGAATGGAACTAACCCGGACTGACGCTATTTTCAGCAAAATTGCCATGGTGTTATTTTTGTGCAGAATAAAAAGTTCTCGGAATGACCTGAAAATCAACGGAGATAACTTTTGGAATTAATAAAAAATATTGGCGAAAGGATCAGCAGCAGGGGGCCCATACCCTAGCCACAAGGGTGGGGGGCGCGCCCTACCCCCCTGGGGCGCCCTTCGACCTTGTGGGCCCCCTGGACCTCCACCGACCTCAACTCCAACTCCATATATTCATGTTCGAGGAGAAAAAAAATCAGAGAGAAGGATTCATCGCGTTTTACGATACGGAGCCGCCGCCACCTCCTGTTCTTCCTCGGGAGGGCAGATCTGGAGTCCGTTCAGGGCTCCGGAGAGGGGAAATCGTCGCCGTCGTCATCATCAACCATCCTCCATCACCAATTTCATGATGCTCACCGCCATGCGTGAGTAATTCCATCATAGGCTTGCTGGACAGTGATGGGTTGGATGAGATCTATCATGTAATCGAGTTAGTTTTGTTAGGGTTTGATCCCTAGTATCCACTATGTTCTAAGATTGATGTTGCTATGACTTTGCTATGCCTAATGCTTGGCACTAGTGCCCGAGTGCCATGATTTCAGATATGAACCTATTATGTTTTCATGAATATATTTGTGTTCTTGATCCTATCTTGCAAGTTATAGTCACCTACTACGTGTTATGATTCGGCAACCCCGGAGTGACAATAGTCGGGACCACTCCCGGTGATGACCGTAGTTTGAGGAGTTCATGTATTCACTAAGTGATAATGCTTTGGTCCGGTTCTCTATTAAAAGGAGGCCTTAATATCCCTTAGTTTCCAATAGGACCCCGCTGCCATGGGAGGGTAGGACAAAAGATGTCATGCAAGTTCTTTTCCATAAGCACGTATGACTATATTCGGAATACATGCCTACATTATATTGATGAATTGGAGCTAGTTCTGTGTCACCCTATGTTATAACTATTGCATGATGAATGCCATCCGACATAATTATCCATCATTGATCCATTGCCTACGAGCTTTTCACATATTGATCTTTGCTACTTTACTTTTCCGTTGCCACTGTTTCGATTACTACAAAACTGCTACTGTTACTTTTGCCACCGTTAACGTAACTTCCATACTACTTTGCTGCAGATATTAAGTCTTTCAGGTGTGGTTGAATTGACAACTCAGCTGCTAATACTTGAGAATATTCTTTGGCTCCCCTTGTGTCAAATTAATAAATTTGGGTTGAATACTCTACCCTCGAAAACTGTTGCGATCCCCTATACTTGTGGGTTATCAATGCGTCCCGGTAGGTTTTTCCTAGGTAGCTCTCGATGTAGCCTCTCATCCTGTGAGAATGGCTCGGACAGGATGATGGTGCGATCAAAGAAACTAACCAAGGTTCCATGACATGAGGGTTCTCACGATACGAACACTCGCTAAAGTTAAGGGATAAACAGCTGCAAAGGTCCAAAATGTGTCAACAAAAAGTGATAATGTGTACTTAGCTTTCGTTTTAAGCTTCTTTTCTCCTCTGTCAGGTCGCGCGTGCGTGGCGCGCGCGCGATGCTCGGAGGATCGAAAGCCAATCGGGTGGCTCTTTTATTCCCGGCAGGGATCGACACGTGCTTCGTGCGGCTGGCGGGCGTCGGGGTATAGTGCCGGGCTCCTCTGGTCCCCCTCCCCTTTCCCCCCTTCCTTTTGAGTCAGCCTGGTGGCTGCCGTTGCATAGGTCATGCCGATGCAGGCAGCCTTGCCGAAGTACGCTTGCCGGGGTATCAATCAACGGACTCATACCGGCGCTTTGCTCAGGATTGCCCAAAATAGGGGAAATACTGAACCGAGCGTCGCGCGGTAATCGTCGACATCAACGATGCTGGGGCTGAAGCAGTTCGACTACTGACGAAGGGAAGGGACGGGAAGGGGGGAGCTCGCGCCCGCACGTCTTGTGCCCTTTCTCCGAACGGCGCCCGAACGGCGGGTATGCCATACGGGCTACCGAGATGGGCATATTGCCACCAGCCGCGATCTTCGCCATAGTCGCGGCTATGGCGAGGCGTGGAGACCAACAATATGGCACGGGGATGGCCCTGCTTTTGTTTCTATGTCTTCGTGGGCGCCGTGAACGCCAGAGGCTTCAAGCGGGCGACCATGGGCAAAGCGCGCTACACACGCCTTCAGGTTCGTGCAAGCGGTCCCCCTACCTGGCGCGCCAAAGATGTTGCGGGAAACCACGACCACCTATGGGACCAGGAGGCCCCTTGCTAGTTCGGCAGGGGGGTGTCGCGTTGCACAAAGAGCAGACGAGCGTGTGGCAGCATGGCAGAGATCACACAGGCATTTTTACCCAGGTTCGGGCCACCGTGAGGCGTAAAACCCTACTCTTGCTTTGGTGGATTGATGGTGCAAAGGTGGTGGTGGAGCGTAGTACACTTGCCCGGCAAGGGTTGCCTCAGGGCGGCAGTGGCTATGCGCGTATGGGGGTCTGAGTTATCCAACCTTCTAACCCTCTCTACGGTCGCCATGGGCCTCCTTTTATAGATTAAGGGGTCACCACAATGGCAAAACAGTCATTATGCACTGATAAGATAGCAAACAGTGCTATCATACCTAACTCTGCGGGCTGACAGGGCGCATTAAATGCACCGCTCAACGTCACATCGTTGGTTGCCCGGCAAGGCTTGCCGGGCTATCTCGCCAGCTCCACGCCTGCTCGCTTGACACGTCGCAGGACGGGTGTCATCTGCAGGTGTTTCCTGTAGGGAGAGGCTGCCATGTGGTGAATGGGTTCCACTTAGTCACTCCACGGTTTGACACCGCACTGATTGACGACGTGGGTCATGGTGGAGTAGTTGGTGAGATGGTTTGGCCTTCGTGTGCCCCGGCAGGCCCTGCCGGGACGTCTTGGACGTTGTCTTCCGGGGGTGGCCTCGCCCCCTGCCGAGCTCGCCTGCCCGGCAAAGGAGGCCCTTCTCCTGATGGTGCCTTGCTTCTTTGGCTTGATCTTGGTCCCTCTTGATCTGCATGTTTGGCTCTTTGATGATCTAGGTCTCTTGTATTCTGGCACGACCTTGGTGTGTCCGTGCACGAGTCAGGGGAAAATACATGTCCCTGTTTGTTTTCCCCGACAGGCGTTGGCGTCAAAGGGCCACTTTTCAATCGGAACACTCATCCTCTTTTCTTTCAAGAGAGTCGATACAGCAAGCCTCGCATGTCTGAATCTCCTCGGTTCTAGACTCAAGAACAAGCTATATTTTATTCTCAGATTCTTTATGATAGCCGCAAGATTTTTCCTCATGAGTTCCCGAATATCGCTGCGATGAAGAACATTGGCTGTTTCAATCAAGTATTGCAAGATATCGAAGATTTTGGCCTCACGCATGTCTTTGCATTTCAGCATCCATGGAACAGAGAGATTATACTTCAATTCTATGCCACACTGTATATCTCTGGTGATGAAGCTGGTAGCACCAAGTGGATCTTGGAATGGATGACCAAAGGGAAACGTATAAAATGCTCTGCAATGGACTTTGTCTCCCACTTTCATTTCCCTCAGGTCGAGCATGGCAAGACTGAAATTCGAGTTCACAATATTGATGCAATTTCCGATGAAGATTTCCGGTGCACAATGGATCAAGCGAAGATTCGGGACTACAATGGTCCTGTTAGGACCGAGAGTATATCAACCTGAGGGGGGTGAATGGGAGATTAAAAAATTTCTTTCAAAAGTATTGAAACTTATCCCAATCACAGCAGCGGAATAGAACAGAGAAGGAAATGAACTAAATCAGTCTTCTTCATCAGAAGCATATTCCTCGATGAAGGATGTAATAATAGTACGAGCTCGAGAAATGACTGGTTTAACTACTGTGAGAGTAATGTAGCATGCAAACAAATGTAATAGAACAAGACACAACATGAAGCGCACACAGAATAATATTAAGGAATGATTTCACAAGAGAGCCGAGGAATATGATGGTGATGAATAAGTACAAGCGATGAGAATGAACCAGAAAGAACACAGAACACAATGATGAACACAGAGTGAAATGATCAGATAAGCTGTCGGCACAGAGCATGAATGAAAACTCCTGAAGGAATTGATGTGAAGTAGAGTGAATGAGTGGTGCTCGATGGCAACAATCAGATTTGGTAGACCAGTTCACCCTTCTGCCAAAGGGCTACATCTGGTTGGAGGGGTTGTGACTTAACACAGAAGATAAACTCTCTTCACCATATTCTCCTTCAACACGGAGCTGATCAGACCCAGGTTGATTTCAATTTTGGTAGATCCTTGTCGGCAATCTCCAAACCTTCGGTCGAACTTCGCGAACCATTATCACTCTTGGTTGCTGAAGATCAGGCTCGGTGAAGACATCAACTCTTCAACACTCGAACCAAAACCTATCCGTCTAGAGAGTGTGTAGCTCTCAAGAGTATTAGGTACAAGAACTCTCACTCATAACTACTGTGATGCTAAACCACTGTCTAAGTTTGTGCTCTTGATTTTTCTCTCGGTGGATCTTAAACTCAAATCACTCGGAGAGGGGTTGCTCAAATCAATCTTCTCAGAAATCTCAAGCAGAGCAGCCAACGGACAATGTTGGAGCGGGGTGGCTATTTATAGCCGCAGCCTTCCCTGATGGGAAATGACCAAATTAGACATCGGGATCAGCCAATGGCCGAACGACACGAGTCCAACAGTCGGATTTGAGCACAACGGTAACATTGCTTGCAGCGCAAGTAATGCTAACTCCTTGGTCCGAGGCAAATATCTCGCAGCGAAGAAGATCACAGTCTCTTGCTGGCAAGTATTTGCTTGGAGCACAAAGAGATTTCTCTCACAACTTTCATAGGTTATGGCTAAGCATCACAACTGATCTAAGCATCGAGAACCTATACCCCTCTTAATAGTACGGAGGTCCTATGACTCAAAAGAATGAAAGAAGAACAACGAAATGAATACTACGTCTTCACTTTGTCTTTGACTTCCTTTGCTGTAGTCAATTTCTTCGGACGACAGTACTGAATCAAAAGCTTTGCTTAAGCAGAAAACTTTCGAGGGGTCGATTTCTTCACATCAATCTTCTCGACTATATGACATCAAAGATATAGCTCGTTCTTCTCTGCAACGCAGATATACTTCAGTGAAGTTCCTCAAACTCAGCACCGAAGACAGCATTCTCTTCGATTGTGTATGGACTATTTCTCTCTGTATGCACTAGCAAACAAATCAGTCCATACCTGTTTCTGTCAACAATCTCCAAAACACAAGGTAGGCAGATATTGCACCAACAATCTCCCCCTTTTTGGACGATTGTTGACAAAACAGATCACATCGAAGAATAGATAAAGAATGGAATGAAATGGCAAGAATAATGAAAGATGAGAGATAATTATGAAGATAAAATATTCTCCCCCTTAAGATATGCTTCAGAGCATGAAGAGCCGGAGGGAAACGAGATTATTCTTCGTATAAGTGACATTGATCTATGATTTAGTCCTTGACTCCTATCAATGCACTCGACGGTGTCTGAGGTGGTTGCTGTCAAAAAATCTTCAAGGAGAATTAGATTTAAGATAAGCTTTGAAAGATTTGTGATGAAGGATATAGTATGAAGGTTTTCTCAGAACACAATTTGAATCCACACGAGATGTATTTTTCCTGCATGTTAGATATTCGATATGATCAGAGGAAGAAAAATAAGAAGAATATTTCTCAGAAAGGATATGCTTCAGATGTGGTTTCCCTGTAATACAGAGTATATCAAACCACAACAGTTAAGAGCATATCAAACATTCTCTTCCTGCAAGGTTAGATAATAAAAGATAAACACTCAGAGCATATCCAACCACAACAGTTAAGTCATTTAGTACTCGAAGTACTTCTCCAAATTAGTGTCATCACATGAAGATTTTTTGTTTTTCTTCGAGGATCAAATATGTTTCCCTGTAAAATGGATAAGCATCAAAGATAATTATTCACGAAAAAACACATTCGATGGTACCTGCAGACAGATAGTATGAAGCAAATAATATTGCAGGCGGGGGTTATTAACGTTACCTGACGTCCGAGTATTTCAACACCACAAGCGGTGCGATAAGTTCATGAAGCAAATTGTTTGAGGGAAAACCAGAAAGCAAATGAAAACACCCTGCAAGAAACCCCGATAACTATCACTTGATGTAATTCTCCCCCTTTTTGTCAACAAGTGTCAAAAAGGAATGAGAAAACATACGAGGAACTACTCCGTGGGAGAATCCTCAGAATCAAAATTAAAACCACTTGATCCAATCAGTATCTGAAGAATGAGGAATGGTCGAGGCAGAAGCAGGGGTGACAGCCTGGGCTTTGGAAGACTTGGAGCGATGAACATCTGGCTTGAAGATAAGAGTACCGGCTGTATCTGCAATTTCATCATCATGGCCGACAAACAACAGATCCGTTGAAGCAGAACGCTGTGGGAGCACTGGAGTTTGTCTTCGGATGCGCGGAACAGCAAGCAAGTCCAGGTAGTCATACTCCTTCATGATGCCCTTTTTGGCTAAATCTTTGCGAGAGTAATGCTTTCTCAACAAAGTCTATGAGCGCTTCCTTGCTTCCTTCTCACGCAGAAGAATTTGGCGAGTGTGATTATGAATCAGATTCATCTCAGTCATTAACTCCACCTTTTCCTTTTTATTAGCTTGATGTGGCTTTCCAGTGTCTGCTGAGTGCGAATGCAAATCTCATAAAGAGATGGATTTTCTTCGCGAGGAATTACAACCCTGGCCTTCCTGATCTTCGGTGCATTTTCAAATGCAGATGCATTTGTAGTAATGTCAACAGGTTCCTTCCCTTTTTCAACATTCTTCACAATGCGCAGAGTGTCACGAACTGGTGGCATGAAAGCCTTCGGAAGATAAGCCCAGAAGAATTTCTCATTGGTGAGCTGCTCGATTGCAAACATGATCCATGGAGCATAAGGCTTCAATGATTGAGGGCTATCAGCTGCACATGCGAGGTTTCGAATGAAAAGGTCAGGAATATCAAACTTGATTCCCTGAGACATGGCCAGAAGTGCATTTCCCACAATGACTTTGATAGAATTCGGTCTGTTCGTTGGCATGAGCGTATTACACAGAATGTGAAACAACACCTTGTTATCATAATCCAACTTCTTCGGATCAACATCAATGCACTAATCACCAACCATGGTGGGATCCATCAAGATGTTGAGTTGTGCTTTGGACACTTCCCAGTAATGCAGCCTGTGCTCTCTGTCCTTCTCAAACTCACATCAAGGAAGATTTATCAAAGCCAGAAACTGATCTACTGAACACTTGATCCTTTCTCTGCCAGTTATCCATTCAAGCGTCCAGGATGAGGTGTTACCAAGATCTCCAAAGATATATAGCGTGTCAAAGAATTGAAGGATAATATCTTTGTTCCAGCCATGATTAAAGCGCATGAATCCTTTCAGGGGGGCATGCTCAATATGTTCGATTGCATGGAGGAAACAGGGTGTACCTTCAAGCTCAGCAAAGTTCAATATCTTATGATTGAAAATCATGTTCTTTCCAAACAATATCCGAGCATAATAGACAGCTTGTTCTTCAGTCCAAAACCTCAGTGACAGTGAAGTTCTTTCTCCTTCGTAGGGGCTGACCCCAAGGAATGCAAGCTTCGAGAAATGAAGATGTTCATTGAATGCAGGGCCATTGGGGCCATACTCAGTTGGAAATAGAGGAAATGATTCCTGGGGATTTTTGCGATTCTCTTCATCACTGATTTCCATCGGCTGAACATCATCAGAAGCTGGCACACTTTCATTGATTGGCTTCAATGGAGCAAGAGGCCTTTTAGCTTTCTCTGGAGCTGATGGTACGGGAGCACTGGTCTGTCCTTCAATTTCCATCGCTGGAACTCCTTCAGTGGCTTTCTCATTCTCAGGCACTAGGGCCTTTTCTTTCAGTGAGCTTACAACATGAGGAGGCATGACAATTTCTCCGGTTACTTGAGTCACTACATCTTCTCCTTCGGTCTGTTGTGGCAAAACTGGTGGTACATCTTGCTGAGGGAAAACTGGTGGTGCAACTTGCCGAGGCAAAACTGGTGGTGCAACTGCTTGAGCTTTTTCTACGCGAGCCATGGGCTCTTCATCTTTCTCTTCTTCCTGTTTTGGCTGTGAAGCCAATGAACCAAGAGCAAGATCAACCTCCATCTGGGTAGGGGCACCAGATGAGGAGACCGGGGTGGTATTTCCTCGGGAACCAACTTGCTCCCCCTCAACTTTATCACCCTCCTTGAAGGATCCGGAGGGCTCAACATGACTTTCCTTCAAAGGCGATGAAACTGCCTTTTCCATCTCAATCTCTTCGTCAACTTTTTATTCAGGGGATTGCTGCTCGGGCATGACATTCTCTTCAACAGGATTATCCACAAAGATATCCATCACATCTGATTCTTGTGCAGCTGAGGTAGGAAGGATAACTATCGCAGGCACAGCTTGTTGCTCGGTTTCTTTCTCGGAACGAGGGGATGGAGGTATCTGTTGCAGTGGGACACTTGAGTCAACAGGTGCATCAGTTGTTATGGATTGGATACGACTATCCTTGATAGCATTCGGCTTGCTGGCTCTTGCCTGAGCTCTCTGACGCTTCTCTTCTTTTTCTCTTCGTCGAGCAAGATCTGCTTGATGCTTAATCTCATCATTTCTACGATCACAAAGCTGAGAAACATCCATCTTCAGCTTGGAATGCCACTCAATCTTGTTGTTTCTCATCATAGTGAGGGCTTTGGTGATCTCAAGAATTCCCTTGTTCATGTCTTTTCTTTCAGACTCAGATTTTGCATCCCTCCTCATTTGCTCAAGAAGTTCCTTGTCCTCGACAGCTTGGTTCAGTTCCTTGGTGATTTCTTTCAGTTCAGTGAAGTGCTTTGCTACCATCTTGGTAACATCTTCAGGCAGACCCAGGCCGCTCAACTCAGATGGATTTTCATCATAGGAAGCACCTTCAATGATGTCAAACATAAGATCAAAGCCATATTCCTCTATGGAATCAGGAACAATTGTCTTGGCCTTCTTGGAAGCAGTAGCAGCTTTTTCATCAGGCAACAACTTTCTCTTTGCCGCAGGAGCAGCAAAACCCGAAGGTTTATCTGATGCCACAGTAGCAAGCCTCGGTAACGATCTCAATGGAGGCGAAACCTTTGCCGGAGAGGGAGTTTGGTACGGCTTGTCAAGCAGAGCTCTTTGATCATACATGGGAATATCTTTGCCATCATTATCATCAGAAGAATCATCAGATGAGGCAGAAGCTGCCTTCCTTAACTTCCTGGCAACAGACTTCTTCTTTGAGGCATGGGGAGAAATAGACTTCCTCTTCTTCTTTTCCTTTCGGGTGGAGGCGCGCCCTTTCTTTCTTCTCTAGCACATCTTGTTGAGTTAACTCAACATTTCTTTGTTCAAACTGATTTTTCTTCACCTCCTTGGCATCACGCTTGGCCTTTGCCTTTGCTGTCTTTTCCACTTCCTCGGGGAAGTCAACAGTTGTCTTCAAAGAGTCTGCATGAGCATTGGGGGGAGGAGCTGGCCTAACTTTTTCATCATTTGAACCTAGACAGCCCTCTGCAATGTAGTCATTCCAGGGTGGAGTGAAAGCAAATAGGATTTGATATTTTCTTTGGACGTTATCATAGTTGAACCACTTCTTTACCCAATGACGGTGAATCTTCTGTAGACTGTTATTTCTATCATTTGCAGTTTCAACTCCAGGTGGAGTTTTGTAAGTTTCAGGATCAGACATCTCAGTCGCGGTGTTCCTCTCTCTACCGCGACCACCCTTCTTGGGATTTCCATCAGAGAACAGGGTCTTGGAGTTAGTGACTAGCTCATCCTATGGCTGACTGTGAGCTGAGGGAATATCATCATCTTCTTCAGTAGATTCTGACTTGGGTTTCTTCTTTGGCACTTTTGGCGGGTTAGCTAGTTTTCTTTCAGCCACCTTTGCTTTATCAGCCACACATGGTAACTTGGGGATTTCCTCCTTGGACCAGACTGTTCTTCCGAATTGTGAGCCATGACTAGTCCTGAGAGAAAACCAACAAAGCGAGGGAAAACAGGAATACATCATAAACATGCACAGAAGCAATTTAGACTCAAAACAGATAATTTTTCGGAAGCAGCAAAGGAATCCATGGCATATGCTTTGGAAGATATCGTCGAGAGAATTGTAAGACAGAATAACAATTCCTCTAATCTTTCGATGTATACCTCATAAACCCTAGATCCAAATCGACTGGTATGAGGAGCAACTACAAATCGTACAAGTCACAACCTAGAGAAGCCTAAAGATCTACCGCAAAGAAATAAAGCAAAAGAAATGCCGTCGGGACAAACGGCCCTAGAACAGAAGAAAGATAGGGCTAGTTCCAGATCTGTACACCCTAACTTGGCAATACAGATCACCTACGGCAGCGCAGGAAAGAAGAAGTACCACACTGGCACGACCAACGGCGGCGGAGCTTCACCGGAGTTGCACGGCGAAGTACAACATCGACGCTGCTTCGAGCTCAGGCTCAGGCGGAGAGTGGGAGACGAGGAATGAGGCCGAACAGAGGAAGAACTAAGGATGAAGACTCCTGGAGAGGGGGTTTATATAGCCCGAGGGTGAAACTGCTCCCTCCGAAATCCACGACCAAAAAGCACGGGACATTCCACATTCAACGGACGAGATCACGATCGAGAGATCGTGGGCACGTGTCAGTCGTTTTCTGCGAAAATCTCGGTAACTGAACAGAATACCGAAGGATTTGAGGAAGCGCAAGCGCCAAAACAGATGAAATTTTGAAGTTGATTTCATTCGCAACCAAGGACGTCGGATTGAGATCTTCTTCTGATCAAGTTGCATGTTTACGACCAAAAAGAATAGAAGAAAAACACAAACTGACACAAAATACTCAACTGAATGAGAGAAAACTCAAAACCACAAAAAACAATCATCCAAAAGAAAAACATAAAGAACTAGCACCAATAATTGGATCTCAGGGCAAGTGATGGTCGATGAAGATCCCTGAGATAACACCTGCAAGAAAGAGGTTAGTTCTTTTTCACAACCCACACTTGTGTGGTAGTGAGGACCTCATTTTCTTTGTCTGAGCTGGAACGTTTCTTCGGCGAAGCCTGTAAGATACCTGTGCACTTTGATGATAATCATATGAATATGCATTGAATTTGTTTCCAGAAATATGAATGTAATGATTTGAAGAGGTGCGCATATACTCCTTCTAACGTAGGTTAGGATGATAATCATTCGAGAAAGATTCTAAAGTAGACTGAGAATGATATCCATTTCCTCGTCGAACATTACCCTGCACAGTCAGGTTAGCAGTGACAGACAAATTTTCAATAATGCACTTCTTTACCCAAATTTGCTTCTTGGGTGAACCTGTCCTACAGTTAGTTCCAACATATCGAGCGGAAACCTTACCATTCTGTTGTTTGAATATTTTGTAATTTGAGTCATTAGACTGGTCAGTGTCAACAGGAATGGGTGAATGATAACCAGTCAAAGTTTTAGGTTTGAGGGTTTTACTCTTTGCACGAACCCAAGTCGTTCGAGGCTACTGCTCGGGAGTCCAATATGATCCATCCACATTGAATTTCTTTTCGAAACATAATCCTTCCTTCTGAGGGTTTTTGTGCAGTATGGACTTCTTGAGCACATCACATAGGGTTTGATGCCCTTTTAGTCTCCTTAGCATTCCAGTCTCAAGTAAGCCCTTTAACCTGCAATTTTCTTCAGTAATAGCAGTAAAATCCTCGGAAGAGGGGTTAGTAGTACCAACTTCAGTAGTAGCAATATTCTCTATGATAGCATTAGAAGTTTCAGCTTGAGAATCAGCATTGCTACGTTCTAAGCATTTTAAGGAGGTACAAAATCACCAGGAAGTCGAACAGATTGCTCGGCGAAGAGAGAAGCTTTCTCTAACACCAGCTCGTTATGAGATTCTTTCAGTGACACGAGTTCTTGGTTCCTGTTAAGGAGTTCATCTGATAGACTCTCGTAGTCAACTGTAAGCGAATCATATCGATTGGTAAGTCATCAATAGTTAATGAAAAAGCATCTTGCCCTTCGATCAACTTTTGATTCTTCTCCATCTCTTCGACCAGTAATCCTTCGGTTTTCCTGAGATTTATCTCAAGCATTTCAAGTTCATCATGTTGGGATTTAGCAATCTTGACCAGCTTGGCATAAGAGATATATTCAGGTGAATATTCATTCATGGATTTTTGGTGTTTAGCGGATACTTGATCCTTTGATGATTTTGCCATGAGACAGAAAGCGATTGGTACATCTTCACTTGAATCATCATCATCAGTGCTTGATTCATAGGATTTCTTCGATGATTCAATGGCAACATATGCATTGCTTCTCCCAATCCTTTTGTAGAATTCTTCATCATCTGATTCAGTGTTAGTTGCTTCCTCTTCGGAGTCCAGAGTCAGATCGGCACATGCTCTATTCAGCCGTGACATCCTCTTCATATTTGATTCAATGGTAGCTCTGGCTTTCACGTTAGTGACTAGTCTCAACGAAGAAGATGCAATTTCCTTCGAGAGCTTAGTATGACGATCCACTCGAGTAAAACCACTACAGTGAAGATATTTCCATCTGTTACTAAGTTTTCCTTCCCAGCTAGGGCAATGAGCGATGAGATGACCGTATAATTTGCACTTGAAGCACTTCATGTCTTTCAGAGGCAATCTTATTCTTGATGATTTTGGCCTGTCAAACTCGTCATCATTTGTGAGGCAGAGATTTTGCCTTTTGAGATCACTTAGCCTTTGTGTGAGCATTTCAAGTTCTCTGGTGATGGTGTGTTGATTTTCAACATCTTCTTCTTCTTCTTCAGAACTGCAATAGTGTGAGAGAATTTCTCCTTCGCTTTCCGAATAAGATTCTTGGTTGGCATTTTCTAGTTCCATCTTTTCTTCATGAATCAACATAGTGAAGCTCTTCATAATCTGGTCTTTGTTTGATTTCAGCTACAATGGGATCGAAGGATTCATCAAGAGCACTCAGAAGCTTGTTGACTACATCTCTATCAGTGATATCAGTTACTCCCCGCTGATACATCTCCAACGTATCTATAATTTTTGATTGTTCCACGCTATTATATTATCTATTTTGGATGTTTTATATGCATTAATATGCTATTTTATATTATTTTTGAGACTAACCTATTAACCTAGAGCCCAATGCCAGTTTCTGTTTTTTCCTTGTTTTTCAGTTTTACAGAAAAGGAATATCAAACGGAGTCCAAACGGAATAAAACTTTACGATGATTTTTCTTGGACCAGAAGACATCCACGGAGCTTGGAAAGGGGGTCAGAAGATGCCTGAGGAGGCCACAAGCCTGCCAGGCGCGCCCTAGGCAGGGGGGGGGGGGCGCCCTGAGGGCTTGTGGGCCCCTCGGGAGTCCTCCAACCCTAATTCTTGCACTATAAATTCCCAAATATTCCCCCAACACCAGAAGCGTCCACCAAAATACTTTTCCGCCGCCGCAAGCCTCTGTTCCCATGAGATCCCATCTTGGGGCCTTTTTCGGTGATCTACCGGAGGGGGATTCGATCACGGAGGGCCTCTACATCAACCTTGCTGCCCTTTCGATGATGCATGAGTACTTTACCACAGACCTACGGGTCCATAGCTAGTAGCTAGATGGCTTCTTCTCTCTCTTCGATCTTCAATACAATGTTCTCCTCGATGCTCTTGGAGATCTATTTGATGCAATACTTTTTTGCGGTGTGTTTGTTGAGATCCTATGAATTTTGGATTTATGATCAGATTATCTATGAATATTATTTGAGTCTTCTCCGAACTCTTTTATGCATGATTAAGATATCTTTGTATTTCTCTTCGAACTATCGGTTTGGTTTGGCCAACTAGATTGGTTTTTCTTGCAATGGGAGAGGTGCTTAGTTTTGGGTTCAATCTTGCGGTGTCCTCACCCAGTGACAGAAGGGGTAGCGAGGCACGTATTGTATTGTTGCCATCGAGGATAAAAAGATGGGGTTTATATTATATTGCTTGAGTTTATCCCTCTACATCATGTCATCTTGCTTAAAGCATTGCTCTGTTCTTATGAACTTAATACTCTAGATGCAGGCAGGAGTCGGTCGATGTGTGGAGTAATAGTATTAGATGCATAATCGTTTCGGTCTACTTGTCACGGACGTGATGCCTATATTCATGATCATTGCCTTAGATATCGTCATAACTTTGCGGTTTTCTATCAATTGCTCAACAGTAATTTGTTCACCCACCGTATGCTATCTTCAAGAGAGAAGCCTCTAGTGAAACCTATGGCCCCCGGGTCTATTTTCCATAATATATTTTCAGATCTATAACCCAAAAACCCAAAAATACCTTGCTGCAATTTATTTACTTTTATTTTGTTTTACGTTTTAGTAATCTTTTATACCTATCTCTATTAGATCTCACTCTTGTTCGAGACCGTGAAGGGATTAACAACCCCTTTTTCGCGTTGAGTGCAAGTGTTTGTTAGTTTGTGCAGGTGCATAGATTGGAGACTTGCTTGTGCCTCCTACTGCATTGATACCTTGGTTCTTAACTGAGGGAAATATTTATCTCTACTTTGCTGCATCACCCTTTCCTCTTCAAGGGAAAATCAACGCAAGCTCAAGAAATAGCACACGCTGATGCAGTCTTTCGACAATGTTAGTCAGTCGATCAGTGAGCTCCATAGCACTTTCCATTCGAAGACTTCTGAATCTGGTGAACATGGCACAAAGCATTTGAATGTGGGGGGGGGGGGTCTGATCTGGCAACAAGTTCTTCATGAGCATTGTTGATAGCCTCCCAAATTTGCTTTGCAGTATTGAGCCTTTGTGTTAGGACCGAGAGTATATCGACCAGAGGGGGGGTGAATGGGAGATTCAAATTTTCTTTTGAAAGCTTTGAAACTTATCCCAGACACAGTAGTGGAATAAAGTATTGAGAGAAATGCACTGAATCAGTTTTCTTCGTCAGAGGCATATTCATCGAGGAAGGCATTTACAACAGAGCGAGTACGATGGATAATGGGTTTAACAACAATGAGGGTCATGCAGCATGCAAACAGGTGTAAAAGAATGAGACAGAACATAACTGAATCTGAAGGAAATGCAGCTGAAGGGATACACAAGTTAACAAGGATACAGACTAGCATCGAAGGAATATAGACGAGGATAAAGAAAGTAATAACATGAATAAACAGGATGAAAACCACAGAACGAGACAAGGATTAGATAATCTAATTGGACAGAGCATGAATGAAAACTACTGAATGAAATGCAGTAGAATAGATATAACCAGTGGTGCTCGATGCCGATAAGAGATTTGGTAGACCAGTTCACCCTTCTGCCAAAGGGCTACGTCTGGTTGGAGGGGCTGTGACTTAACACGGAAGATAAACTCTCTTCACCCTATTCTCCTTCAACGCAGAGCTGATCAGACTCAGGTTGATTTCACTCGTGGTAGATCCTTGTCGGCGATCTCCAAACCTTCGGTCGACCTTCGCGAACCACAATCACTCTTGGTTGCTGAAGATCAGGCTCGATGAAGATAACAACTCTTCAACACTCGAAGCCAAACCTATCCGTCTAGAGAGTGCGCATCTCTCAAGAGTAATAGGTACAACAACTCTCACTCAGAACTACTGTGATGCTAAACCACTATCTAAGTTTGGGCACTTGGTTTTCTCTCGGTGGATCTTAAACTCAAATCACTTGGAGAGGGGTTGCTCAAATCAATCTTCTCAGAAATCTCAAGCGGAGCAGCCAACGATCAAAGTTGGAGCGGCATGGCTATTTATAGCCACAGCCTTCCCAGATGGAAATGACCAAATTGGACATCGGCCTCAGCCAATGGCCGAACGACATGATTCCAACAGTCGGATTTGAGCACAACGGTAACATTTCTTGCGGAGCAAGAAATGCTAACTCCTCGGTCTAAGGCAAATCTCTCGCAGGGAAGAAGATCACAGTCTCTTGCTGGCAAGTATTTACTCGGAACACAAAGATATTTCTCTCGCATCTTTCATAGGTTGTGGCTAAGCATCACAGCTGATCTAAGCATCGAGAACCTATACCCCTCTTAATAGTACGGAGGTCCTATGACTCGACAGACTGAAAGAAGAAAGACGAAATGAATGCTACGTCTTCACTTTGTCTTTGACTTCAATCACAGCAGTCAATTTCTTCGGACGACAGTATCGAAACAAAAGTTTTGCTTCAGTAGTAAACTTTTGAGGGGTCGATTTCTTCACATTAATCTTCTCGACTCTATCACTTCAACAGATATAGCTTGTTCTTCTCTGCAGCGCAGATATGCTTCGGTAAAGTTCCTCGAACTCAGCACCGGAGACAACATTCTCTTCGATTGTGTATGGACTTTTCTCTCTGTGTGCACTAGCAAACAAATTAGTCCATACATGTTTCTGTCAACAATCTCCAAAACACAAGGTAGGCAGATATTGCACCAACAATCTCCCCCTTTTTGGACTATTGTTGACAAAACAGATCACATCGAATGATAGATAATGAGTGGAATGAAATGCGAAGAATAATGAAAGATGAGAGAAGATTACGAAGATAAGATATTCTCCCCCTTAAGATATGCTTCGGTTCGGGAAGATATGTTTCTCTTCGTATGAGTGTCATTGACAGCAGATTTCATACTAGATTTCATTCAATGCACTCGACGGTGTCTGAGGTAGTTCCTGTCACAAAAACTTCGACAAGGGTTAGACGTGAAACAAAAATTGTGAGATTTGTGACATGGATACGTCGTGAGGGTTTTCTCAGAACACATTATGATTCCACACGAGATATAGTTTTCCTGCATGTTAGACATTCGATATGATCAAAGTAGGATCGAATAATAATTCATAGCTCAGAGTGGATATACTTTGAAGGTGATTTTCCTGCAAAAGAGATGATGCAAAAGATATTTGAGATGAAAAACACTTCGTTAATCATATAGATGACTTTGGCTTCCTGCAAGGTTAGATAATGATAGATAGCAATAAGAGCATATCCAACCACAATAGTTATAAATCATATAGTGCTTTAATATGATGTCATCATTTGATGGTTCTCTGTTCTTCTTCGCGGAGCAGTTGTATGTCCCTGTAAGATAAAAGATTTCCTATGATAATCAATCAGAGAATAAACATTCGAAGGCACCTGCAGACAAAAAGTGTGAAGCAAACAACATTGCAGGTAGGGGGTTATTAACATTACATGACGATCGAGTGTTTCAGCACCACATGTGGTGCGATAAGGTTCTTGAAGCAAATTGTTCGATGAGAAACCAAATGAAAGTTCGAAGCAAAACACCCTGCAAACCCCGATAAACTATCACTCGATGTTATTCTCCCCCTTTTGTCAACAAGTGTCAAAAAGGAAAGAGAGAGCACATGAGGAATTACTCCGTGGGAGAATCTTCTGAGTCAGAGTTGAAACCACTTGAAGAACCAGAGTCAGAAGAATGCGGAATGGTCGAGGCAGAAGCAGGAGTAGCAGCCTTGGCTTTGAGGGGCTTCAAGGGATGTGCATCTGGCTTGTAGATACGAGTGCCGATAGTGTCTTTGATTTCATCATCATGGTTAACAAATAGCAGATCCGTTGAAGCAGAACACTGTGGGAGCTCTGGAGTTTGTCTTCGGACGCACGGTACTGTGAGCAAGTCCAGATAGTCATAGTCTTTGAAGAGGCCCTTCTTGGCTAGATCCTAGCGAGAGTAATGCTTTCTCAGCAAGGTCCATGATCTCTTCCTTGCCTCCTTCTCATGCAGAAGAATTTGCCGGGTGTGATTATGAAGCATATTCAGTTCAGTCAACAATTCCATCTTTTCCTTTCTATCCATTCTGATATGCCTTTCCAGAGTCTGTTGTGTACGAATGCAAATCTCATATATTGAGGGATTTTCTTTACGAGGAACTTCAACCTTGGCTTCTATAACCTTCGGTACATTTTCTGATGCAGATGCAGTTGCAGTAGCATCAACAGGTTCCTTCCCTTTTCTATATTCCTTCACGATGCACAGAGTGTCATGGACAGGTGGCATGAATACCTTCGGTGCATAGGCCCAGAAGAATTTTTCATTTGTGAGCTGCTCAATGGCATACATAATCCAAGGAGCATAGGGCTTCATCGACTGAGGGCTATCCGTAGCACACGCCAGATTCCGAATGAAAAGGTCAGGAATGTCAAACTTGATTCCCAGAGAAATTGACACAAGAGCATTCCCCATGATGCCTTTGATGGAGTTGGGCCTGTTGGTTGGCGTGATGGTATTGCACAGAATGTGGAATAGCACTTTGTTGCCGTAGGCCAAGTTCTTAGGATCAACATCAATGCATTCATCGCCCACCATCATGGGGTCCATTAGGATATGAAGTTGTTCATCAGATACTTCCCAGAAATGCAATATGTGTTCTCTGTCATTCTCAAATTCACATCGAGGCAAATTTATCAGGGCCAGAAAATGATCTGCCGAGCATTTGATTCTTTCCCTCCCAGTAATCCATTCCAGCATCCATGTTGCAGTATTTTCCATTTGCCCTGTGATGTATAGCGTGGCATAGAACTGAAGGATAATCTCTTTGTTCCAGCCATGATTGAATCGCATAAAACCCTTCAGAAGAGCATGTCCAATATGGTCTAGTGCATTGTGGAAGCAGGGCATTCCTTCGAGCTTGGCGAAGTTCAACATCTTATGATTGAAAATCCTGTGCTTGCCAAACAAGATCTGAGCATAATAAATTGCCTGTTCCTCTGTCCAAAACCTCGGAGACAAAGAGGTTCTTTCTCCTTCATAGGGGCTCACCCCAAAAAATGCAAGCTTCGATGAGTGAAGCTGTTCATTGAATGTTGGGCCAGTGGGACCATCCTCAGATGAAAAAAGCGGAAATGATTCCTAAGGATTTTTCTGATAAACTTCTTCGCTAATTTCCATCGGTTGAACATCATCAGCTGCAGACGCATTCTCATCAGAGGGCTGCACTGGAGCATGAGGTATCATAACCTTCTCTGAAGCAGACGGCATGGGATCATTGGACTGACGATCATTTTCCTTCACTGGAACTCCTTCAGCGACTTCCTCAGATTCAGGCACAAGGGCCTTTTCTTTCGGTGACACAACAACTGGTGGCGGCACAAAAACTTCTTGAGACTCAAGTGTCTCAGCTTGTTCTCCTTCAGACTGTTGTGGCAGTACTGGTGGTACAACCTGGTGGGACAAAACTAGTGGTGCAACTTCTTCATCTTTCTCCTCGTGAGCCATGGGCTCTTCAAACTTCTTTTCTTCCTGTTCTAGCTATGAAGCCAAAGAACCAGGAGCAGGCTCAACCTCCATCGGGGTAGGTGCGCCAGATGAGCTGACCGTAGGGACAGTACCTTGGGCAGCAATTTGCTCCCCCTCAACCTTTTCTCCCTCCTTTGTGGATCTGGAGGGTTCACCTTGAATATCCTTCACAGGTGATGAGACTTCCTTTTCCATTTCAATTTCTTCGTCAATCTTTTCTTCAGGAGCATTTTGCTCGGGCGCAACATTTACTTCATCAGGATTGACAAGATATATGTCCACAACATCAGCTTCTTGTTCGACTGAGGTAGGAACTACCACAGCCTCAACTTGTTGCTCGGTTACTTCCTCGGGACGAGGGGATGTGGAATCTGCTGTAGTGGGACACTTGTATCGACAGGTGCATCAGACATTGCAGATTTGATACAACGATCCTTAATTTCTTTCGGCTTACTTGCTCTGGCCTGAGCACTCTGACGCTTTTCTTCTCTTTCTCTGCGTCGAGCAAGATCTTCTTGACACTTAATCTCTTCGATTCTGCGATCACAAAGCTGAGAGACATCCATCTTCATCCTGGAGTGCCAATCAATCTTGTTGTTTCTCATGGTAGTGAGAGCTTTGGTGGTCTCAAGAATAGCCTTGTTCACATCTTTTCTTTCAGACTCAGATTTAGCTTCCCTTCTCATCTTCTCCAGAACTTCTTATCATCGACAACTTGATTGAGTTCTTTGGTGATTTCTTTCACATCAGTGAAGTGCTTTGCTACCATCTTGGTAACATCTTCTGGCAGACCCAAATTACCCAACTCAGCTGGATTTACATCATAGGAGGCACCTTCAATGATGTCAAATATCATATCAAAATCATATTCCTCTGTGGAAGCAGGAATGATTTTCTTCGCCTTCTTGGCAGAAGCAGCAACTTTCTCATCAGTAATCAATTTTCTCTTTGCAGATGGGTAGCAGAACCCGAAGGTTTATCAGAGGGGACAGGTGCAAATCTTGGTGAAGATCTCACTGGTGGCGAAATCTTCGCAGGAGATGGGGTTTGGTATGGCTTGTCAAGCAGCGCTTTCTGATCATACATGGGAATTTCTTCGCCAGCATTACCATCAGACGAATCCTCATCAGACGAGGTAGGTGCAACTTTTCTAGATTTTCTTGCAACGGACTTCTTCTTCGGAGCTCGAGGAGAAACAAACTTCCTCTTCTTCTTTTCTTTACGGGCAGACGCCCTTTCCTTCTTTCAATCACATCCTGTTGAGTCAACTCAACATTCCGCTGTTCTACTTGGTTCTCCTTCGCAAGTCTAGCGTCATGCTTAGCCTTTGCCTTTCCCTTTTTGCAACTTCTTCGGGAAAATCAGCTATGGTTTTCAATGAATCGGCATGAGCGTTGGGAGGTGGTGCTGGCCTAACCTTTTCATCTTCCTGCCCTAGGCAGCCTTCTGCAATGCAATCATTCCAGGGTGGAGTGAATGCAAACAATATCTGGTATTTCCTTTGGACGTTCTCATAGTTGAAACATTTCTTCGCCCAGTGATGGCGAATCTTTTGCAATCTGTTATTCCTTTCCTGAGCAGTTTCTACTCCTGGTGGAGTCTTGTAAGTTTCCTGATCAGACATTTCGGCCGCAGTATTCCTTTCTCTTCCTCGGCCACCCTTTTTGGGATTTCCATCAGAGAACAAGGTTTTGGAGTCTGTGACAAGCTCATCCTCTGGCTGACTTTGAGCTGAGGGCACATCATCATCTCCTTCCTTAGTTATTTCTCTGTTCGGCCTCAACCTCTCCTCTCGCACTCCGTCCAAGCCCGAGCTCGAAGCAGCGTTGACGTCAAGCCTCGCCGTGCAACTCCGGCAGAGCTTCGTCACCGTAGGTCGCGCCAGTGCGGTAACTCTTCCTTCTCGCACTGCCGTAGTCGATCTATATCGCCAAGTTAGGGCATTCAGATCTGGAACTAGCTCTACTCCCTTCCTGTTCTAGAGCAGTTCATCCCGACGCCATTTATCCTGTGTTATTTCATTGAGGTAGATCTTCTATGTTCAATAAGTTGTGGCATGTACGGTTTGTAGATGTTCCTCGTACTAGTCTCTAGAATCCAGGGTTCACTGTGTATGCTCTTCGAAAGATTAGAGGATTGGTTATGTCTCATTCTGTTACACCTGTTTGCTTGCTGCATAACCCTCATTGTTGTTAAACCCATTATCCATCGTACTCGCTCTGTTGTAAATGCCTTCCTCGATGAATATGCCTCTGACGAAGAAAACTGATTCAGTGCATTTCTCTCAATACTTTATTCCGCTGCTGTGTCTTGGTTAAGTTTCAAAGCTTTTGAAAAAA
The DNA here is from genome assembly GCA_011799875.1 of Thinopyrum elongatum. Lineage (NCBI taxonomy): Eukaryota > Viridiplantae > Streptophyta > Magnoliopsida > Poales > Poaceae > Thinopyrum > Thinopyrum elongatum. The sequence continues at coordinate 427,845,951 of CM022297.1, forward strand.
AATTGAATCTCCCATTCACCCCCTCTCTGGTCGATATACTCTCGGTCCTAACAATTGGTATCAGAGCATGAATGAAAACTACTGAATGAAATGCAGTAGAATAGATATGACCAGTGGTGCTCGATGGCAACAAGAGATTTGGTAGACTAGTTCACCCTTCTGCCAAAGGGCTACATCTGGTTGGAGGGGCTGTGACTTAACATGGAAGATAAACTCTCTTCACCTATTCTCCTTCAATGCAGAGCTGATCAGACTCAGGTTGATTTCACTCGTGGTAGATCCTTGTCGGCGATCTCCAAACCTTCGGTCGACCTTCGCGAACCACAATCACTCTTGGTTGCTGAAGATCAGGCTCGGTGAAGACAACAACTCTTCAACACTCGAAGCCAAACCTATCTGTCTAGAGAGTGCGTAGCTCTCAAGAGTAATAGGTACAACAACTCTCACTCAGAACTACTTTGATGCTAAACCACTGTCTAAGTTTGGGCACTTGGTTTTCTCTCGGTGGATCTTAAACTCAAATCACTCGGAGAGGGGTTGCTCAAATCAATCTTCTCAGAAATCTCAAGCGGAGCAGCCAACGATCAAAGTTGGAGCGGGGTGGCTATTTATAGCCGCAGCCTTCCCAGATGGGAAATGACCAAATTGGACATCGGCCTCAGCCAATGGCCGAACGACACGATTCCAACGGTCGGATTTGAGCACAACGGTAACATTTCTTGCGGAGCAAGAAATGCTAACTCCTCAGTCCGAGGCAAATCTCTCACAGCAAAGAAGATCAGAGTCTCTTGCTGGCAAGTATTTACTCGGAACACAAAGAGATTTCTCTCGCATCTTTCATAGGTTGTGGCTAAGCATCACAGCGGATCTAAGCATCGAGAACCTATACCCCTCTTAATAGTACGGAGGTCCTATGACTCGACAGACTGAAAGAAGAAAGACGAAATGAATGCTACGTCTTCACTTTGTCTTCGACTTCAATCACAGCAGTCAATTTCTTCGGACGACAGTATCAAAACAAAAGTTCCGCTTCAGCAGTAAACTTTCGAGGGGTCGATTTCTTCACATTAATCTTCTCGACTCTATCACTTCAACAGATATAGCTTGTTCTTCTCTGCAATGCAAATATGCTTCGGTGAAGTTCCTCGAACTCAGCACCAGAGACAGCATTGTCTTCAGTTGTGTATGGACTTTTCTATCTTTGTGCACTAGCAAACAAATTAGTCCATACCTGTTTCTGTCAACAATCTCCAAAACACAAGGTAGGCAGATATTGCACCAACACTTTGGAACCGAAAGAAAATGTCTTTTGATAGACTGCCACAGATGATATCTTTTGCTTGAGCATCCAACTGCAGATTTGCTTTATCATCGTCGTTGAGATTGTTCAGTTGCTGAATGGTGTAGCCATCTTCCACAATCTGCCACAGATCATAGTTGATAGCTTGAATTCCGATTCTCATTCGTTCCTTCCAGTACATATAGTCATTTCCATCAAAGATAGGAAATCTTTCAGAGTGCGAGGATCTACCTGCATACGACATACTCAAAACTCCAAGGATGTTAGACCTTTAATAAACAGAGCAGGGAGAACCACTAAAAAAAGACACATCCATGACATTTTGGCCCGAACAATTTTTTTTTCTGTCATGCTTATGACACTTCTATGACGATAATTGTGACAAAAGCACGTATCATCATAGATGTGGTGGGCTCCTACCTCTATGACAAAAAATCATGACAGAAAATGGGCTTTTCATCCTGGGCCGGCCGGGGACGCACTTGCGTGACATTCTTTGGGCTGTCCATGACGGAAAAAATCATGGTAGAAGCGAGGGCGAGGAAAATTTCGGGGAGTTCCCAGTTACGGTGGGTGGTCGGGGCCGAGCGATGCACGAAGGTTTGCGTGTTTCTCTCATACACGTACGCGCATGTGTGCGAGGCGTTGGGCTCTAACTAAACCCGAGTGAGGCATTCGCTTACTGAACCCAAGCGATTGCACTAGCTATGTTACTGAACCCAAGCGATCGATCCCTTGGCTGTTAACTGAACCCGAGCGATTCCTTCGCTACTGCTGCTAACTGAAGCCGATCGAACCTGCTGCCTCTTTATGAACAGTGACCGTTGTTGGGGGTTGGATGAACAGTTCCTGGTGGGGGTTGGATGAATAGGACCCTATGATAGTATAGGCCGTTGCCACTGGATGAACAGGACCCCGATCGAGGAGGTGGGGGGGAGGGGTGGATGAATAGGACCCCATGGAGGGCTGGTTGAATAGTAGCCGGTGGAGGGCTGGTTGAACAGGACCCCGTGGAGGGCTGGTTGAACAGGACCCCGTGGAGGGCTGGTTGAACAGTAGCAGGTGGAGGCTGGATGAACAGGACCCCCGTGGATGAACAGTAGCTGGTGGAGGCTGGAGGAAGTCGACGGTGGATGAACAGTGGCAGGTGGAGGCTGGAGGAAGTCGATGGTGGATGAACAGTAGCCCGTGGAGGCTGGATCGAGGCAGTAGACGGTGGATGAACAGTAGCCCGTTGAGTCTCATTTTGCGGTACGCCACACCCCTCCCGATGAACAGGACCCCCGTTTCGACCGTAGGCGTTCCAACACAAGTCCGTTTCCTCCGTTTTGTGGTACACCACACCCCTCCCGATCAACAGCACCCCGTTTCGACCGCAGGCACTCGAACAGAAGGCCGTTTGCTCCGTTCTGTGGTACGCTAGACCCTGTTTCGGCTGTTTCATCCAAGCCGGTTGGCTCCCGATGAACACGACGCATTCCGTTGCCTCCTGATGAACACGATGCAGTTTCTCCGTTTCGACCCAGTCGGTTGGCTTGCGATGAACAGGACGCCGTTGCTGCCGTCCGTTGCCTCTCCATGTACACGAGCCCTGGCCGTACGTATGCGCGAGTACGCGTTCGAGACCCCGCCCGTATGTACGTACTTGGCCGTATTTTTTAGCATTTGGCTGTACATATGTGTACACAGTTTTGACTGGACTGCCTGAACTGCTACATCGGGGGCTCTACTACTACACATGCTGCTGCTTGCTCGACCACAGTTTATCGTTGCAGAGGGACCGATCGACCAGTATGTACGTACACGTTCGCGACCAGATAGACAACCCTACGTACGGTTCAATCGGGTGGGTCCCAGCTGTTAGGGAGGATAAGGAGGCAATTCCTTGCGTGCGAAGATATAACTGGTGGGTCCCAGCTGTCAGGGGAGAAATGTTTTTTTCGCAAAATACAGAGGCCCTTCCGGTAGGTCCCCGCTATCAGGTGGAGGAATCATTATTTTGCGCGTAATAAGGAGGCACTTCCTTACTGCGGCCGTGGACCCAGCTGTCAGCCTCTCCACGTATAGTCCTCTTTCGATGTAAGTCATTCCTTGACCACGTTGACCACGCCGCGGCGAGAGCACCAAGGTGGTGGATGACGGCGAGGCCTAGGAAGGGAATGACCTGGAGCCGGGGAAGACTCGGCAGTTGTTTCCCACGTGGAGGGGAGTACGAGGGTTTACTGATTCGGCTGCAGTGTTAGGCTGCCGTCGCCGGAGAATAACAGGAGGTCTGGGTGAGTACAGGGATGGCCAGGCCAGCGATGGGAGTAGGGTGGGGTGGTGAGGACTGCACGGCAGCACAGCCGGCCACGGCAGGCAGGAGCAGGCGGCACGGCCGGCGCTGGTTCGGGCGGCTGGAGAAAGAAGACCAGAGGTTGAAGAAGCACGACGGCCGTTGGATGGACATCATACGGTCACTGCAGCTAGAATCATTTATATTGACTAAGTTGACAAAGCCCTCCGCCGCGTCAACTTAGTAGGCCCACAAGTCAGCCTCCAAATATGGTGGGTCCCAGCAAGCAGGGGGAGTATTCATTTTTTTGCGTAATAAGGAGGCACTTCCTTGTGTGCGAAGATATAGCTGGTGGGTCCGAGCTGTCAGCAGGAGGAACATTTTTTTCGCGAAATACAGAGGCCCTTTCAGTGGCTCCCCACTGTTAGGTGGAGGAATCGTTATTTTGTGCGTAATAAGGAGGCACTTCCTTGCGTGCGGCCGTGGACCCAGCTGTCAGCCTCTCCACGTACAGTCCTCTTCCGATGGATGTCGTTCATTGACCACGTTGACCACGCCGCGCTGAGAGCACCAGGGCGGTGGACGACGGCGAGGCCTAGGAAGGGAACAACACGGAGCCAGGGAAGACTCGGCAGTTGTTTCCCACGCGGAGGGGAGTAGGAGGGTTTACTGGTTCAGCTGCCGTCGCCGAAGAATACAACAGGTGTGGGTGAGTAGAGGGATGGCCAGGCCAGCGATGGGAGTAGGATGGGGTGGTGAGGCCTGCGCGGCAGCACAGTCGGCCATGGGAGGAGGGAGCAGGCAGTCCCACCGATACTGGTTTGAGCGGCTGGAGCAGGAAGAGCAGAGATTGAAGAAGCACGGCGGCCGTTGGATGGACATCCAACAGTCACTGCTCTCGTGTGTTGACTAAGTTGACAGGCCTTGCGTGCGTGTCAACCTTTTTAGAGGAAAGCCTACGCGTCAACCCAGTAGGCCCACAACTCAACCTCAAATATGTGGAAAACAACATAATAAATGTACAGCCCATTGGCTAATTCTTAAGGATTTTTTTGAAGCCCATATTCTTTTTGTTACCATTACAGCCCATATTCTGGCCACGGTTAAAAATTCAACCAATTTTTCATATTTCAGTGCGGTCCGAACTGTTTTTAATCCCGAAATTTTGAATCACGTTCAAACTAATTTAAAAATAATAAATTTATATCAATTTAAAATCCAACCTAAATTTTCCCTCAAAAAAACAATTAAATTTGAAATCTCGAAATCTTAAAAAAAGATATTTGAAACTAACTGCCGGTTTGCTGTGTTTTTAAAATTTACATCCCATTTCTTCCTACTTCATTTTCTGGGCAAGCGAATACACCGCTCTCATCTTGAAAGATTTGCAGCCCAGCAGGGCTGAGAAAGCAAGTAGGCCTCCGTTGGGTATTTCTTTAAAAAAAGTAGAACTGCGCTAGCCATTTTCAGAAAGAAAAAAACACAATTGGGCTCATCATGTGGTAAACATAAAATAAAACCCTGGCTAGACGGGCCACAACCCCCGCACAGCCCCGTTGTTACCCTGATCCGTCTCTAAAACTAGTAGTACTAAATAACAACTGCTTGTTCTTAAAACAAAAAGTAAATAACAACTGCGCGACCTGCTGGGTCCCTGGTGTCAGCCGCTCGCTGTGTAATTCTCTCGTTTATTGACTACATTGACAATGGCGTGGGACCCAGATGTCCAACCATTAGGAGGAACCATTTTTTGGGCTTTTAATAATGAGGCACTTGCTTGCGTACTGCCATGACCCTGGTAGGTCCCTACTGTCATCCTCTCCACGTACAGTCATCTCCTTATTCCTCTCGGTTGTTGACCATGTTGACAACGCCAGACGGCAGCGCACCACGCATGGTGAGCGAACCAAGGCGAAGGACGACGACGAGGCCTCAGACAGTAACGAACAGGAGCCGTGGAAGATGCAGCAGTCTAGTCGCACGCGGAGGGGAGTACGAGGGTTGACTGGTTCGTGTGCGGGTGCATGTTGGGGCTGACGTCGCCGGAGAATAACAGGATGTGTGGGGGAACAGAGTGATGGACTGGCCAATGTTTGAGGGTACGGTAGGGCGGCGGAGGCGCAGCCAGCCGTGGGAGGCGGGAGCAGGCGGGACCGACGGGGTGGTTTGGTTTGGGCGGCTGGAGGAAGAAGACAAGAGATAGAAGATACACGACAGATGTTGGATGTCAATCCAACGGCTGGTAGGCAGAATTGTTTGTTGACTAGTAAGTCGACACCACCTTGGATAGGCTTTTTCCTCATGGGTCCCAAATGTCAGAATCCAAATCTGTCACGACCATGCAGCCTTTCTTATGAAAATTTACAGCCCATTTGGTGTGCTAGTTCAAAATAAGTTTGCGTGGGTGCTGGTGGGGGCTAATCACTTGGGTTCTATAATGCACAGTGAGCTCAAGCAGCCGGCGAGAGTGATGTTATTTCCCTTGGTTGGGATTTGTTACAATATTTCTCTCTTACTTAAACAAATGGCAAGCCATTTGCCTTGTTTCAAAGAAAATATGACAGTCACAGCCGAGTTGAGAAGGGCAACAACATCTAACTCCAGCTTACAAACTATACAAAAGCACGAGGGTTAATTGTTCATCAGGTTTAGACAAAACACAGATTGAAAAGGGCAACAACATCTAACTCCAGCACTGTTTTCGGCAGTCACAATCAAATGGATCGGTCAGGTCCATAGAATGAACATCCTGGGTCGTAAAATTTACTGGATTATGACCACAAGATGTTGTAAATAGAAGCCCGACACATTCAGAAGCCCTTTTGTCCACCTGAAACTCCTTTTTTTGCTCTTCGACATACCCATCCGTCAAAACCATGCTGCTGATAAACTTAAGCCTGATGGACAATAGTAACCTCACATTCAGCAGGAAGAATGTGACAAATCTAGTGTTTGCTTGGTTGGTTACATATCGTTCCAGCGTTATTGTCTTCAATCGAATGTCATGAGAACTGAGAAAATCCCGGTGCTTACGAATCCCCCGATTGGTTATAACTTTCTTACCCCGTCCTGTTGCCTAAATAGACATGAAGATTGAAAACAGTTAAGGTCTAAAAAAAGAGTGTCGAAAGAGCAACAGTTGAACGATTAATTCTAGTACACTATATGCGGGCTTCCAATGTGCGTGAAATTATCACCTTTATATACAACTTCTCCAGACATGGAAAGCATTGTAGCAAGCTAATAATCTTGTTCAGATCAAAACTATTCATATGGATATATAAGATCTTGACAGAATCTAGCACCATTGATAGGCTATCCATGGACAAACTCTTCATTGAGCATAGAACATAACATTAGTACACAAAGTGTACTCCAAGATGATATAGAACTTACGCGCAAAAATTTAAAATGCAGCTTATGATTACAAGTGTAGATGATAATATACAGTACCTGAAGAACTGTGGAGCCAAACACCATCTTGAAATGAGCACAGAGATCATGTATTACACGCAAGGTCTCCAGTTTAGGCGCAGAGACGACAGTTATTTCCGACAGTGAATAACGAGAATCAAGGATCAACCTTTGAAGTGAAGGGGCATCTTCGATGATGAGCTGCCTTCCGTCAAAAGAAATTCCAATTCTTACAAGGTTAGGCGACTTTATTTGGAGACAACCGATTCTAACTGTGAAAACAAGCACCAAGCACTCCAGGGCAGGGCAACTGGAGTGGATGATGCTGTGCAATGAGGCCTCCGACATACGAACCTGCACAAGTGAAAGTTTTTTGAGAAATGGGAGTCAAAGGTTTAGTACCAGATTGTTTGGTAGGTCGCACAGCGCAAAGGTGGCGGTGTGGAAAGAGGAGGAAAACCGCGAGATGGACATCGGTGCTGAGGGCACAAGTACATGGCGTTCGGTATGTGGTATGTGATTTCTGGGGGAATAGTATAACTCAAGCCGCTGTAGTTCTGTGAATTCAGGGGATTTCAGCCAGGCGTCCACCATGCAGGGCATGCTCAGGTAGCATGCCGGGATGTAGAGGCCTTGAACGGAGCCCTGGTGGGAGGAGATGATGGCTCCGGGGAGTTCAAAATCATTGAAGAGAGATAGCTAACGACAGTCGAGATTAAGGGGCGTGACGCGCCATAGAGGGCGCCACCGAGTTGAGAGGACTTGGGTGCGGCAGCAATCCTTGGTTGGGAGAAGTGAGATGATCTCCCCAAGGATGGCGTCTGGGAGATCGCTGATGCGGTCCACCCGAGATTCTACGGGTTCCTCCGATCCGGCGGGGAGGGGGGTTCGTCGCTTCTCCCCGCGCTGCCGGGTGTGGGATCTACAACATGCATCGCTGCTGGCGGGAGCCTCATCTTCTTGGTGCTGGGGTCAGCCGACTCCATTATCCTCGAGGGCATCACGTCGAGCTCACAGATTTGAGTAGAGTAACGAATGACGACCTAGTTGTAGTGCGAGTGAAGAAGAAGGGGAGCTGGGGTTTTCTGTAGTAGTGAGGAAGAAGGGGAGCTGGGGTTTTCTGTAGGAGTGAGGTGAGGAATTTGGGGGTATGAGTGGAGCGAGCTGACGTGAGTTGGGTGGGAGTGAGGAGGAAGAAGAGCACCCAGGTGTGCTGGGTAGCGCCTCTCATTAAGTAAATATATGGGCTTTTGAATTGTTTTTATTATTTACTAGGGTGGATGGGCTCTTTTGTCTTGGGCCCAGAGAACCAATTACTACTACTAGGACAGTGGAGACACTCTACAGCTACCTAGAAAAACAATTACTACTAGTACAGTGGGTACACTACCGCTTCTGGCTCCTCCGAGGTCATCGAAACGTCTCCCGCTACTGAATGCCATTTTACTTTGGTTCACCGACATGCGGGCCATGCAGCGCGTGGGCCCAAATGCCATCCAGCATTTTAGAAGGCGGTATGCAGGCAGAGAGTCACCCCGGTAGTAGCGCAGCAGTAACGAGCCGTCATATCACAAAACCCCACCTCCACGCACTCTAAGTTTGACGGACGAAGCAACCATCATTTCACTCTTCGCTGAATCCCCTTCTCCCTCACCGTCTTCAAGAAAGCCAACACTCGCATCTGCAATTGTTCTTCTTTCCCAACGAAGGGAAGGTAAGCAGATCCGTGATGTTGGTATATTTTCTTTCAGAAAAAAGAACTTTTGCAAAGCAGTAATCGATCCTCACTCTCTTTTTTGTTTCATTGTCATTACGATTATGTTTTCCTTTCAGTTGTCTCCTAGTATTCGTCAGTTTCATGATGGACCAAGGAGAACCAGGCAAAGATCTCCCGATGTTGGAGCAGACGCGGGAGGCTGATCCCCACGAGACAAAGAGCTCCAAGAAGATGGAGGCCGCCACCGAGCCGACCCCAGATACGCCCACGGCCACTACTGAGATGGTCAACGCCCCGTTTGAGGTTACAACCCCCATGGCCCTGCAGGAGCAGTTTTCCCCCTTCGAGGATGTGTCCCCCCGCCGAGCTGCCCAAGGTGAATTTCTTCTTTGCCGATCTCGATTGTGGTTTTTCATCTAAGTATGTGGTGATAAATAATGCAAAATTTTATTAGCTTCGATGCCATGCTACCTTCCCTGTCATGCATACTTTTGACTCTACATAGTGGTTTAAATAACTTGTGTTTTTTATATTGGAAAGTAATTTAGAATTTGTTTCTGTTTCAATTAGAGCCCTGATGCAGACAAGGATTGTGTGGTTGTACATGTCACTCGCTATGAGGCGGATGACCTTAATATACGCACTGGGAAAACTAAGTTCTTACGCTGTTAGATCCTGGAAGCCATTTGCACTTATACCAAAGTCGAGATATATTCCAGCCACACTGTTGTCAGGCGTGTTGTCCAGGGTGTACTAAAGCACAACAAGTTCAAAGCTACTCCTTCGTTTGTGAGGCATACTGTTCTTGTCAAGCTTATGCAGGAAGATGATGTGGCATGCCTCCACAAACAAGTTTATGAGTGGCAAGGCCACAAGGTTATCTTCAAGAAGGTTCACAGGATTGAGCTGCTGCCGGACGTCCTCGAAGATGTTCATGGCAAGGCCCGTCTTGTGTCCATCCCAAATTAGATCGATGCATGAAATAGTTAGCCCAGCTAGTGTTTAAAAGTAGTTTGGATTGTGTCTAATTATCCAAAGCTTGCCTATTATCGAGCCCTCTAGGGCTAGTACTCTGTTTGAATTCGTCTATGGGAACTACTGCTACTTTTGTGTGCCCGTGAATCATGTGAGAACCATCCTAATTGTTGCCGAAACAGATGCGTCCTCACTAGTTTTTTCATGTAATATGGCATGGTAAGACATAAGTTGTCATGGTTTATCTTACCAGCAGTGTGTGTTTGATGAAATAGAGTACTTGTTCGAGAATTGTGCGCCGACGTATACATAGGGTACGTAAGGCTGGTTAAGTACTTGTAAACACTGTTGGTGCTACCCCACTTGTAAGCAGTTGTGCAAAACATGGCACATTGGCTCAGCTCGCTTCAACACTAGAAAAGTCAGCTATCGACCAGCTAACAATCAATAATCTGCTGTCTGACATATAAGCAACTACATATCTTGTTACAGTGGTTCATGCAGTTAACTGAGGCCACAATGTAAATTCCAAACGTTCACACGCTAGTCCAGCGTTCATGTGGAACATTCACATTAAACTTGGCTTCATAAAATACTTGAAAAGCATAAGTTAAGCAATTTTATACATCTTAATGATTCATAGAACATAACAAACATTTACTAGTTCACAGCAAAAGACAAAGTTGTAAGAAGGTTTACAAATCAGGAAAAATCAAGCAAGGCTTCTCGGAGCAAAGGGCCTCCCTAGGCAGGCTTTAATTTCCTGGAGTTCGCTCTGGTTTTTCTTGTTGCCACCATCCAGGGTTAGGTTCTCTCATTCTAGAATAACCAATTATAATTGTGTTCTCAGTTGGAATGCTGAACTGAACCATGTAGTGTACTGACCATCTAAACTTCTTGTGCAGTTCCACTAAATTTAAGCACCACTATTTGCAGAAATAAGCAGACCACAATGCCTCTTGTCCGCGCACGTGTCCCAAAAACCTCCGCGCAGCCGTGCCAGCTAGTCGTGTGTCCATCCGTGAATTGGGAGAAAGTGCATTCCCGATTAGGATGCAGTTGTTTTCGCTCGTCCCTGCACTGCAATCAGGAAGTAAAACATACGAATCAGTTCTTTTAGATTGCGTTGGTCATTCTACCTTGTTACTACCAATGTAGGAATACCTGGAAGACGGGAGGTTAGACGACGGCAGCTAGGAATAGCCATCTCATTTTGTGCAGTTCTACTAAAACTGAGGTGTGTACTTTTGATTGCACAAATAGAAACGATATGGAGACAGACATCCATGTTTGCGCAAATATGAAATACAGTTATTTAAGCAGTGACAGTTATTTGAAGTGGCATATGATTAACAATAGCATCTATTGTCTTGTAATTGGCACTACATTGACAATATGAAAGTGCCATTAAGTAAGAAATAACATCACATCACATCAACACTGCCACTAGATTAACATGAAGAACAATAGCATTAGTATTATTGTCATGAGAGTAGCACATGGTCAGTAAATGTGCAATCAAATTTGTGCAGTTCCACTGGGATGAAGCAATGTTAGCGGTGTGAGATTTAAGTGTAACTACAAAAACACAATTCATGGGAAATAAAGCAAGACGGAAGCACTTCATTAAATGGTGGTGCATTGCTTCGATTTATCGACAGCACTAGACCGACAACAACATTACTTAATAGTGACATTAGGTGGCATTGCTTCAATTTATCGAAGGCACTAGACCATTACTTAGTAGTGACATTAGGTGGCATTGCTTCATGCTTCATGTGATTTTACATTAACGGTAGCGATATGGGTGTAGGGACAGCAGGGGCATAAAGTGGTGACGCAGATGTGGTTGCCAAGAGCGGCAAACATTCAGGCAACATGTCTGCATTTGTCCCATTTTTTATCTCCTCGGTGACATTTTCCTATGTGAGCACAGGAAATCTAGACCTGCTCGTTCTCATTTGCGTTGTCCCCCCCAACACCCCTCACTTTCTTTCCTTTTTCGACCAAGAGACAGGTCCACTTCCCCCCACCCTTCGCCATCCACCCTGCTTTCTTCGCCTTTTCAACCAAGAGACCAGTTGGGTAGCCAGTATCTACTACTTTCCCCCTTTTCCTCTTAGAACCAAGTCCTAGATTCATGCTATAGCTTTCCCACTTTCTTGCCTGTTTGAACCAACTCCTAGGTTTGACTGTGTGAACTAGCTTTACCTCTAATAATAGTAAAAGTCTAGGTGGCTTTGGAACAACCGACGGAAGTAGAAAAAGATCCACACGCAGCCACGTGGGGAGCTGGGGCAGTAGAGCAAGGCAGGTTTTGAAGGAATATATACATGAGGGTTGTCGGGATGTGGCAAAGACGGCGTCGGGAGGCCGCATCTTGGCCACAATACCGCAGGGAGGAAGAAGGGGTCGGAGGCCCTCCCGAGCCGGCGCTGTCTCGGAGAGAACGGCACGACCGCCGATCGGGACACGGGCAGCTATTGGTCTCCTCCCTCGCCGCCGACGACCGTGTGAACGATGCACCTACACCCCTGCCCCGGCCGAGGTGGTCCGGCCGGATTTGTGACCAGCGGTGAGTAGAGAGAGAGAGAGAGAGAGAGAGAGAGAGAGTGATGTCTTGCCTATATCTGGAGAGCATGAGAGAGTGAAAGAGAGGAATCCTAGTAAAGCAAGCGCCGAGGCTCCTGCTTATATATATAGTGGAGTGATTTTGTTGTAGCAACCGTTATTAAATTGAATACACGTGAACCACTATTTTCATTTAAAGTTCAAGTAAAAATAAAACTCGATCAATAGCATGCCACCGCTTCCAGGTCGCACTATCAAATCACCGCATCCAGGTCGCACTATCAAATCATTCACGTGCGGTCCCCGACCCTCCATCAAGTTGAAAACTAGACTAGTCAAAATGTCAATTGGGATGCCTCTTTGTAAACAAATGTGCTCCTAGCTTAAAAAAGGCACTCCTACGTGTACCCGCGAGTAGGTGTGAGAGAACTAGTGCGTGGGTGCAACGCTTCTCTTCGTAAGAGTACAATATACTACGCCCAAAGAACGTTCGCCACAAGAGTAACAGTATAAGTGTGTGACGTGTGACTTTTTTTTAGGGAAAGCCAGTTGGCACTTTATTGCTAGTTTGAAAAAAGTGTGACGTGTGACTTAAAATATAAGGTGCACGATGTCTTTTATTTTTTAGAGGTTCTGAGGGTAGGGTGTGAAGAGCACATATGTGTGTGACGTCTACCTACAGATAGACGTTGGGTGCGAGAGGACTCGGGAGAGTCATGACCCGTGAGGGTGCGTGTGTGCGTGAGAGAGAGGGGGCACGTATCAATGCAATACATGTGTCCGTAAATCATATCTGACAAACGTTCGCCACAAGCCGTTTCCTGACGGACGCCGTAAGAACCGTTAGATCGGCATCTGACAGTGTCAGTTTTGCCATGGCATTTAACAGAACAGTCACTCCTCCGACACACAAATCTTCCACCTGAGTGTTAGCAACTGCCGTATGCTCCCCCCTTCGTTCCAAAATGTAGTGCATATAGCTTTATTGAAAATTCGAACCTCGCAAACTTTTACCGAGTTTTCGTATACCAAAATGCACATATAGAATACCCAGTATATATCATTTCATTAATCTTCGAGAGGTAACTATAAAGATGGGGGAGGAGTGTACAAAGAAAGACCGTCGTATCACCTGCAGCAATTTCAACCATCCTTTGGTGTGGAGGAATATCATAGGAACTATATATGATATGATTGTCGCGGGAAACCATGGCCACCTGTGGGACCAGGAGGCCCCTTGCTGGTTCGGCAGGGGGGCGTCGCGTTGCACAAAGAGCAGACGAGCGTGTGGCAGCACGGCAGAGATCACACAGTCATTTTTACCCAGATTCGGGCCGCCGTGAGGCGTAAAACCCTACTCCTGCTTTGGTGGATTGATGGTGGAAAGGTGGTGATGGAGCGTAGTACACTTGCCCGGAAAGGGTTGCCTCAGGGTGGCAGTGGCTACGCGCATATGGGCGTCTGAGTTATCCAACCTTCTAACCCTCTCTACGGTCGCCATGGGCCTCATTTTATATATTAAGGGGTCACCACAATGGCAAAACAGTTATTATGTACTGATAAGATAGCAAACAGTGCTATCATACCTAACTCTGCGGGCTGACAGGGCGCATTAAATGCACTGCTCAACGTCACATCGTTGGTTGCCCGGCAAGGCTTGCCGGGCTATCTCGCCAGCTCCATGCCTGCTCGCTTGACACGTCGCAGGACGGGTGTCATTTGCAGGTGTTTCCTGTAGGGAGAGGCTGCCATGTGGTGAATGGCTGCCACTTAGTCACTCCGCGGTTCGACACCGCACTAATTGACGACGTGGGTCGTGGTGGAGTAGTTGGTCAGGTGGTTTTGCCTCTGTGTGCCCCAGCAGGCCCTGCCAGGACGTCTTGGACATCGTCTTCCAGGGGTGGCCTCGCCCCTTGCCGAGCTCGCCTGCCCGGCAAAGGAGGCCTTTCTCCTGATGGTTCCTTGCTTCTTTGGCTTGACCTTGGTCCCTCTGATCTGCATGTTAGTCCTTTGAACCTCTTAGTCCCTTGTATTCTGACTTGGGTTGGTGCTTCAATCTCGTCCCCGTGCCTGTGCACAGTCTGGCCAACAGACCCAGGGTTTGTTGCACCGACAGAAGCCCCCGGGCCTGCCCCGAACGCGCTGCCGAGCGTCATCAGGGTAGGGCCTAATAAGTGCACAGGCGGGGTCGCTGAAGAGGCTGGTCTCTTGAGGTCTTCTTTGCTTCTTCATTAGCCTTGATTCCGGGCCAGTTTCTGGTTTCTCCGCGCGTCGTTTAAGGCCAATGGTGGTGGGGCCGCTCCAGTGATGGCCCGTGAATGACTTTAACGCACGGGGGAGAAACTGCCAATTCACTCTTCCCACCACGCCCTTATCCTTAGCCATGTATGCTGCATGCATCGCGCGGGGTAGGTAACGGAGGCGCGTGGCATGGGAGAGCATCAAGGCGAGGGCCCGGTCATCTTGAGTTGGTGGAGGAGGACGGTGGCCGCCCGTTGAGGGAGCGGCTCCCCTCCCCGATCCGCCTATAAAAGGAGGGGTGGAGGAGGGCGGAGTCATCCACCCTCGCATTCTTCTTCCCCTCCGCTGTCTGCCTCTGCTGGTTATGTTCGGAAAAAGAGCCTGGGGCCGCGCCCCGAGCTCCATCTCGAAGCCTTTCCTGGGTCTGAAAGGGGGACTCGGGCGGCGCGGCGACGACGCCGGGGGTGGCAACTCTGGCGTGCTCGCCACCGGGCCGCCCGTGGCCTTGATTTCAGTGGTAGGGGACGCGAACGACACCATGTCGAGGCTCGAGGCGGGCATGGCGCGTGGTAGTCGATCGCTCCCCATTCTTCTTCCCTTTGCGACGCTGAGGAGGAGTCACGGAAGAGATTCGCTGCTAGTAGAGGCGAATCTGACTTCTCCCGGGCGCCGTCCTTTTGTCGTGCGGGAGGGCTCCTTGCTTTCACATACATCCCCGGGATGTGCAGTGACTTCCAACGCCAGGGCTCCTGGGACCGACCATGTTCTCTGTGGGAAGACCCAGAGAGCATGGTGCCCGACGCGACGACCATGCCGAGGTCTTCGGGTGGTAGTGATGTGGACGGCAGCGGCAACCCACGACGCGTCAAGAACGGGGACGACTGCTCCGATGAGTCGTGTTTGCCAGTGACTCAGTGTCCCCCATCTGGTCCTCCGGCAGCGTCACCATCCACGCCTGCCCTCCGGTTTCTTCCTCCTTGCTGGGGAGCGGTGCCGTCCTGATCCTGGGGTGGCGCCGATTCCCAGCTGCGCCCGTCTCCGGCCCCTTCGACCTCTTCCTGTAGGAGATGGACAGGGGCAAAGGCATTATGGGGCACTTATCTTTTTTCAATCTTAAATCTGCACGCAATTGCCAAATTTTAATTCAAATAATGTAATCTCTCGAGTCCATGTTTGTGTTCTGTAATGCTTGTACTTGTATCAGCATATTAATGAAAAAGATGGACCTTGCCGGGAACCTGTGCATGTGTATGTCCATGTAGAGGCGAGATGCCTCTTTAGTGTAAATAAACAAGTTTTCCCCGGCAGGCTATCCTGCCGGCACCTTTTCTGTCTGCCGGAGAGCTGTGTCTACCGGGCAATAGGAAAAGGGGCCAGCCCCCCGCCAACTTCTATTTACCAAAGGCCACTACGACAATTGGTACTCACTTATGTGTGGTCGAAATTATTGATCATCTTCATTGGATTTTGTTTTCATTTGCCTTATCTCTTGCCAAGATTGTGTCAACTCCCATTGCCTTCCGTGCCACTTGAGGATCTTGTTGTTTTCTTGATCTTGTCTAGTGTTTTCTTGATATAGTGAAAGTGGTGATCCCACCTTGTGCATTTTGTATTCAAATGCAATTCTCTATAATGCACAACTCGTGGGGGAGCTATCCTATTTTCTATAAAACACTCATCTTGTGATCCATATTAAGTGTGTGTTGGTGGACGGCAAGACGTTTCTTTTTGGTACTTTGTGCCATCATGAAACTTTGTAGAGAGCTTGGTTTGTTTGGAACCATCCTCTCTTTTGAAAGTTTGATATCTTTTTGCGTGTATCAATGGATATCTCATTCCTTGATGTATCTTTCAGTTGATATCCTCCAAGTGATGATTTATTCATTTGGTATCTTTTCTTCACTTGGTATTTCTTTGTCAATTGGTATCGGTTCTTGAAAGTCTTGAGCATGCATATTAACTTCATGTAGTCTCTTTGGCATTCTTTCTTTCTTTGACCCAATATATAGGGGAAACTCTACCAAGTCACAAATTGGATGAGATGTGCATGAAATTCATTTTCATATCTATATGCACATATTTATGTGGAGTTTGTCCTATGTATTGTTGGTTCTCTAACTCTTTGGTCCCAATGAGTTTGGGTACCATTTTGTTTGTGTTATTGTTCTAGGAACAATTGGAGATGCATTGGATGCTCGACTCACTCACAAGGAAGGTGTTGTCACCATGTGCTTATTGGAGTCAAGCTAGGATGATCAATGAACTACTATCTACCTTCGATTGGTATCTCTACATCCTTCCAATGCTATCTCGGTAACTAGTATCTATTCATGCATACATTTCTTGCACTCAACCTTGTGTAGGTTGCATCATGGCATGAATTTCTTGATTCATTCTTATGATACTTGTTTCCTTTCTCAAAGCATCCCAACGACGATCTCGTGTTTCTAGTTGTGATGTCTTTGATGATTGTGTGGTAGGAATTCATTTATATACAATAAGACCATATCTAGCCATGTGCTATGCTTTCAAGCAAATATCTTATTGGTATATTTATGACTTCCTTGTGGATATCTTATTCTTTCCTTGTGTAACCATTTCGTGTGTACATCCTTCTTTGTGGATTGATATCATCATCTACCTAGAATCTTATACACTTGAGAGAAGTTGCATATCTAGTTGATATCCCTTTCTTTCACGTCCACCGTTTCTTTCTCATGTTATTTCTTTGGTGGCTCCGTGAAAGTGTGTGCCTTGAGTGCAGGTCATATCTCGTTGCATCTTGATGCACTCTTGTGTGGTGAAGATCATTTTCCTCATGCTTGTCTTGATGAGGCTTTTGCCATCTTAATTGGTATCCCTCGTCTTGATGAGGCTTTCACTTTCTATCTTCACCATGGGTTGTCACAAGCTTGGTTGTTATTTCTCTTTTTAGTAAGCTTGTGTATCCATTTGCTTGTTGTGTGTGTGTGGAAAGGACATGTCTTGCACCTTGTATCTCATTTATCCAAGACTATGTTGATGCTTAATGCTCATCCTTATATTAGTCTTCTCAAGTGCTTTGCCATGACTCACACACATCTTTTTGGTCGAGCCTAATCTTAAGTTGCCCCTTTTACATGTTGCTCAACCATGTGTTTGTTCCAAGTGCTAGGCCGTGTTTCCTATATGCTCACTTGCACTTGTTGTGAGTCTCTATTGATTTTGGGGGAGTGATGATCCTATTTTGTGCCGTTGTATTCAAATACAAATATTCTTATTTATGCACAAATCATGGGGAGCTTCTCTAGTTTCTTTAGAACACTCCTTTGCTCATATCATAATATCTTATTCATGTGGCTCGTAGGAGCATTGGTCTAGTTAGTTCAATTGGTATCTTTTGATTGCATGATTGCTTGTTTCTCTCTTTGCTATGTCTTTGTGGCATATCATTCTTTAGCAATCTTTGAGCCTCAATATATTTTGTCTTCCTCCAAGTATTTACCTTTGGATATGTGTAGAGCATTCCACTCTCTTATTGAGAAATACACAATTTATGGAGGAACACAATTTATATTGGCCTTCTTGCTTTTCGCCCATTTTGGCAATCGATGCCAATGGGGGAGAAGTTTCAGAGAGTTTTGCGGAAAAGTTTAGAGAGTCATCTCTTCTTGCTTTGGTTTTGTTCCTAAGCTTTTGCATCTCTTACGCATGCACTATTGGTTGGTGCATTGCATGGTGATGCATAATTCCTTGTATAAACTCTCTTGAAAGTGATTGTCATCAATTACCAAAATGGGGGAGATTGAAAGAACATGCGGTGCCCCCATGTTTGGTTTTGGTAATTGATGACAATCTCTATGGACTAATGGTTGCCTTGAGTTATATTTGAAGGATTTGTCCATAGGCTTTTCTTGGAGTCCATTTGTTGGTTTCAAGGAGAGTTTGTGATGACCAAGGTGCTATTCAAGGAATTACCTAATGATTGGTCATGTGAGAGGTTGATCAAGACTAAGTCAAAGAGTGAATCAAGTTGATCAACACACAAAGCGTAGAAGATGTACCGAGAGGGATCAAGTGATCCCATGGTATGGTAAGCATTGTCAATTACGCTTTGTGTACTAACCCATGGTCTTTGTGAGAGTTCTTTGTGGGGTTAGATTGCCGTGTGCAAGTTCAAGTGGAGCATCACAAAGAGATCAAGTGCTTGAAGCTTGCCGTCCATTGTGGTGTCAATGGACTTGTGAAGATGTGCCGAAGAGTGGCTCACCCATAGTGGAGTATGGGGGAGCAATCATCTAGTCTTCATTGGCCCAACGCAATCAAGAAAGGTGGTCCATCTTGAGGAGGACAAGATCGTCATCTCTAGCTCAAGTGGATCATGCGCAAGGCAAAGGTTTGCCCTTGATAGGTTTTCTATTTTTCCGGTCTCATGGTGGTAGTTGGGAGACCGGGTTATAGGATCGATTGCCGTACTATCAAGGGGGGCTCTCGTTGAGTAGCTTGATCGTATCGTTCGTAGAGAGCTCAAACCATTGCATCCTTGCATCATCTTTATTGGTTCTTGTTTAGTTCTTCTCCTTGTGAGATTTGGAGCTTATGGTCATCTTGATGACAAGCTCGAGTTCATCGAAAACGGAGTTCACATGCATCTTCTATGATGTTTTCGATGTTGGAGGTTATGCCGGTTCTTCTTTATTGGAGGTTTCATTCCTCTATATCTTAGGCATACCTCCCCTGCCTCTTCTTACTATAACCAGTCGCTATTGGATAGTATTTGTCGTTATCTATCCAACAAGCTTGAGTTTGCTCATTTCGGAGCTCTTTTGCTGAAGTTAAGCAGTTCTGGTTTTCTTGTATCCTTCTGTTGTCTTTCACTGCGAGATGAAGGCTTCCAAGTGCTATAGCTTCTGTGGCGTGCGGTAGTACTTCTCAAGGGAGCAGTAGTACCGCAGGGGTCCGTGGTAGTACCGCTCAGGGAAGCGGTAGTACCGCAATGTGCGGTAGTACCACTCCTCGCAAGCGGTAGTACCGCTGCCTCTAGCCCAGAACGCTGGCGCGCACGGAAGTAGGTGCAGAAGTAATTTTTTACTTCCTCCCCTACGCGGTAGTACCGCTCCCTGTGAGTGGTAGTACCGTGTCGGATTTTCGCACGTCCCAAACTCAGCGGAAGTAGTCACGGACGTAATTTATTTCGTCCGTGCTTTTTCCAGTCCGGTTGAGCCCTGCCCTGCGGTAGTACCGCAGGGGCGCACGGTAGTACCACTCCGGCGGTTTTACCACTCATTGCACTGTGCAACAGGCCCTCATCTGGTCTCTACCGCGCAAGCAGTAGTACCGCACCCTGCAGCGGTAGTACCGCAACCCTGTGCGGTAGTACCGCGGCCGTGTGCAGTAGTACCGCGTCGCGCGGGCTGAGTGAGGGGATAACGGTTGGATTTTTCGCCTCCTATAAAAGGGGGCCTTCTTCCCCATTGCATCTTATCCTTTGAGCTCGTGTTCTTCCCCCATTGTTGACCTTCTTCGAGCTTGCTATCTCTCAATCCCTCCATGGATTCTTGCTAGTTTTGGGGGGAAAAGAGAGAGGAGATCTAGATCTACGTTTCCACCAATCACTTTCTCCTCTAGGTGAGGGGAACCCTTTGGATCTAGATCTTGGAGTTCTTCGTGTTTTCTTCTTCGTTCTTCCTCTCATTTTCCTCCCTAGCATTAGTTGCTTTGGTGGGATTTGAGAGAGAAGGACTTGGGCACTCCGTGTGCCCTTGCCATTGCATTTGGTGCATCGGTTTGAGTTCTCCACGGTGATACGTGGAAGTGAAGTTGAGTAGCTTATTACTCTTGGGTGCTTGGTACCCTTGAGCTTGTTCCTCTTGGATGCTTGGGCGCCCTAGACGGTTGGTGGTGTTCGGAGCTCAATCATTGTGGTGTAAAGCTCCGGGCAAGCGTCAGGGTCTCCAATTAGGTTGTGGAGATCGCCCCGAGCAATTTGACGGGTACCGGTGACCGCCCCCAAGGGTTGCCAAAGTGTAGAGGTTCGGTGACCGCCCCCAAGGGTTGCCATTTGTATGGGTTCGGTGACCGCCCTCAAGGGTCCCTGAGTGGAATCACGACATCTTGCATTGTGCGAGGGCGTGAGGAGATTACGGTGGCCCTAGTGGCTTCTTGGGGAGCATTGTGCCTCCACACTGCTCCAAACGGAGATTAGCATCCGCAAGGGTGTGAACTTTGGGATACATCGTCGTCTTCGTGTGCGTCGGTTATCTCTTAGCCGAGCCCTTTACTTATGCACTTTACTTTGTGATAGCCATATTGTCTCTTGTCATATATCTTGCTATCACTTAGTTGTTTATCTTGCTTAGCATAAGTTGTTGGTGCACATAGGTGAGCCTAGTTGTTGTAGGTTTTGTGCTTGACAAATTAACCGCTAGGTTTATTCCGCATTTGTTCAAGCCTAAACCGTAATTATTTTAAAGCACCTATTCACCCCCCCCCTCTAGGCGACATCCTCGATCTTTCACCTGGCTTTGTACAAGGGGTTACATGCAGCTGAGGCAAGGCCTGTACAAAAGGGTGGCTGCCGGGCAGGGCCCGACAGCCGTGCCTTACGGGTAGAACTTGCGGAGATGCTCAATATTCCATGAGTTTTGCAACTGAATGCCGTCTCCGGTCTCCAGACGGACTGCGCCAGGTCTGGTGACTCGTACTACCCGGTAAGGGCCTTCCCACTTCGGTGAAAACTTGTTTGTACCCTTGGCAGACTGAACACGCCTAAGGACAAGGTCACCTTCCTCAAAACACCGGGCATGAACCCTGCGGCTATGATAGCGATGCAGGGCTTGCTGATAGCGTGCAGCACGCGTAGCAGCCCGGAGACGGTTCTCCTCGAGTAGCACAGCGTCGTCACGCCGGTGTTGATCTTGCGCTACTTCATCGTAGGCAAGCACTCGAGGCGACCCGTAAATGAGTTTCGTGGGGATAACTGCTTCTGCCCCGTAGACCAGGGAGAAGGGAGTCTGCCCGGTAGCTCGGTTTGGTGTCGTTCTGAGGGACCAGAGAACTACCGACAGCTCCTCGATCCACCGCCTGCCGTGCTTCTGCAGCGTATCAAAGGTTCTCGTCTTGAGTCCATGCAGCACTTCAGCGTTCGCCCTCTCAGCTTGCCCATTGCTCCAGGGGTGTGCCACAGAGGCAAATGAGATCTTGCATCCGAGGGCATGAATATATTGCATGAAGGTGCGGCTCATGAACTCGGTGCCGTTGTCGGTAATGATCCTTGTCGGAACTCCAAAACGACACACCAATTCTTTCAAGAACTTGATAGCTGACTGAGCAGTCACCTTTCTCACGGCAGTCACTTCCGGCCACTTTGTAAACTTGTCGATAGCAACGAACAAGAATTCAAAGCCCCCGATTGCTCGGGGGAAGGTGCCGAGGATATCGAGCCCCCAGACCAAAAATGGCCATGATAGAGGGATTTTTTGAAGAGCTTGGGCAGGCAGGTGGGTTTTCTTGGAATGGAACTGGCAGGCTTCACATTTGGTGACTAGCTCGACCGCATCTTGGAGGGCTGTGGTCCAATAGAATCCTTGCCGGAATGCTTTCCCAACTAGTGCACTTGATCCAATGTGGGAGCCACACATGCCTTTGTGTATCTCAGCCAGCAGTTCCTTTCCTTCTTCCCGGCAGACACACTTTAATTTCACACCATTGGGCCTCCTTCTGTACAGAGTGTCATCGACAAACTGATACATACTGGACCTCCGGGCTACTTTTTCAGCTTCGTCTTGGTTGCTGGGAAGCTCTCCAGTTTGGAGGAAGTGGACAATGTGCCTTGCCCAAGTTGGAGCTTGGGACTCGGCAACGAGGACTAGCAGCACCTCCTCTGTTGCGGGAGCACATGCCTCGTTCGCGGGGTCCATGGGCCCAGCTGGAGGGTGTGGTCCGGCAGACTGCGAGGAGTTGTTTCCGGCAGGGTCTCTGCCAGGAGCGGACGGCTCTACCGGGAGAGGCTTACCGGAGTCCAACTTTCTCCTTTTCTGGGCCATTGTTGCTGGGGATACGGAGGGCTGAGTGAGATGGAGAACAAAAGTCCCTGGTTCCACAAGGAGCTTCTGCGCAGCACACTTTGATAGATGATTAGCTATGTTGTTTTTCGCATGGGGTACATGCTCTGTTTGCAATCCGTCAAAGTGCTCCTCCAATCTCCTCACTTCCTCGACGTATGCCTCCATCAATGGACTTTGGTAATCCTTGTTAACTTGTCTCACCACAAGCTGTGAATCTCCTCGAATGATCAGCTTCTTAATTCCCAATTCAGTTGCAATCCTGAGCCCGGCAAGGAGCCCTTCATATTCTGCTGTGTTGTTGGTTGCTTCTTCCCGGGCAAAATGCATTTGGACGACGTACCTCAAGTGCTCCCCGGAGGGGGCAACAAGAAGCACGCCAGCTCCTGCACCTTGTAGGGAAAAAGCACCATCAAAATACATAATCCATTCTTGGGGCGATTCCTTGCCGGGGATAGCTGTCTCCGTCACTTCCTCATCAGGGGTTGGCGTCCATTCTGCAATAAACTCTGCCAATGCCCTGCTCTGAATAGTTGACGTGCTTTCAAACTTCAAACCAAAACTGGATAACTCCAAAGCCCACTCCACTATTCTGCCGGTAGCCTCAGGGTTTCGAAGTATCCGTTGCAATGGGAAACGAGTGACAACCGTGATCTCATGGGCTTGGAAGTAGTGGCGCAGTTTCCTTGAGGCCATGATGAGACCAAAAATCAACTTTTGCACACCAGAGTACCTTGATCTAGCACCTGTAATAAGGAGCTGACGAAGTATACTGGGCGCTGCACCACTTTCTTCCTTGCCGCGTCCTTGGGGTTCCTCTCGTTGCCGTGCTCATTGCTGTCCTGATCCTTCTCTGACTCTGCCGGTCTCTGCTCACTCTCTGCTTCATCCACTTCTCGCTGCGCTACCAAAGCTGCACTGACTACTTGGTTGGTTGCCGCTAAGTACAGCAGCAACGGCTCCTGGGGTTTGGGAGCGACCAAGGTAGGCACGGAGGACAAGTAGGCCTTCAACTCTTGCAAAGCTGCATCTGCTTCCGGGTTGAAGAACGACAGGGCGCGCTCGACAGACTTGGAGATGAATCTGCTTAGCGCGGCAACGCATCCTGTCAGACGCCTCACATCCTTAACTATCCTTGGTGCTTGGATCTGCTCGATAGCCTTGATCTTGTCGGGATTGGCTTCGATCCCGTGATGGGATACAAAGAACCCAAGCAACTTGCCGGAGGGAACACCAAATACACACTTCTCCAGGTTGAGCTTCAAATTGATTTTGCCCAGATTAGCAAACGTCTCCTCCAAATCTTGAATAAGGGTGGCCCTATCCTTGGTCTTGACCATAATATCATCCATATAGGCTTCTATGTTTCTGTGCAACTGTGGCTCAAAACCAATCTGGACTGCCCTTGCAAAAGTGGACCCGGCACTCTTTAATCCGAATGGCATGCGGACAAAACAGTACGTACCACATGGAGTGATGAACGACGTCTTCTCTTCATCTTCCTTGGACATGAAGATCTGGTGATACCCATAATACGCATCCAGAAAGGAGAGCAAATCACGACCTGAAGTGGAATCCACAATCTGATCGATACGCGGCAAGGGAAACGGGTCCTTCGGGCAAGCCTTGTTGAGATCTGTGAAATCTATGCAAAGCCTCCACTTCCCGTTAGCCTTCCGGACTACCACTGGGTTTGCCAACCACGTGGGATGCAGTACTCCTCTGACCAATCCAGCTGCCTCTAGTCTCTTGATCTCTTCTGCAATGAACTGCTGCCTCTCCAAGGCCTGCTTCCGGACTTTCTGCTTGACAGGTTGGGCATGTGGGCAGACAGCAAGGTGGTGCTCGATTACCTCCCTGGGAACACCGGGGATATCGGATGGTTGCCAGGCAAACACATCGATATTCGCCCGCAGGAAGGCAACGAGTGCGCTTTCCTATTTGTCATCGAGGGTGGCACTGATAGTGAAAGTACCATCAACGCCAGCCAGCCCTGCCGGGACCTTCTTCACTTGGGGTGCAGCGACCTTGGATCTCTTGCCATTGGAACACTCCGGCACGTCGTCAACGGGTGCCGTGCACTCGGTGGGGGCACGCTTCCCGGACTCTTTGCCGGAGTCCCTGCAATCCCTCTTCTTTCCTTTGCTTTCCTTAGCGGGAGCTGCTGCTGCCGCCGCCTCTGCTGCGACCGCATCCTGGTACATCTTGTCCACACAAATGATTGCATCCTTCTCATCTGATGGGATGGTGATGACTCCCAATGGCCCAGGCATCTTCAAGGTGTTGTAGGCATAGTGAGATGCTGCCATGAACTTAGCCAGGGCCAGGCGTCCAAGAATCCCATTGTATGGCAGGGGGAGATCAACCACATCAAACACAATCCTCTCAGTCCGGTAGTTCAGTTCTCCCCCAAATGTTACCGGCAACGTGATCTTTCCCTTAGGATGGCTCCTACCGGGATTAACTCCTTGAAACGTGCTTGTAACCTCCAGCTCTTCCTCTGCTATCTGAAGCTTGCTGATAACTGCTGGGGAAATCAGATTCAACCCAGCCCCGCCGTCCACCAACATCTTCGTGACCTTGAGGTTGCGGATTGTTGGGGAGACCAACAATGGCAAACACCCTACCGCAGTGGTACGGCTAGGATGATCCTCCTCGTCAAAGATGATGGGCGTACGGGACCACTTGAGCGGCTTCCGGGCCACGGGCGCTGGCTCCACGGCATTGACTTCTCACGCCCACCGCTTGAGTTGGCGGTGAGAGGTGTGCAGAGATGCACCCCCATCAATGCACAGGGCGTTGGTGGCCTTCTGAAACTCTTGCTCACTGGTTTCCTCTTCATCCCCTCCATCACTCTCATCACCACAGGCTTCCTTCTCTCGACCTCTGGCGGGTTTTCCTTGGTTCCGAAAGGGTTTGCCGGGGCAATTTACTTCACCACCTCGGCCCTTGCTGCCAGCAACATTCTGACCCTTTTCCTTGTCACGCTTCTCATACTCTGCTTTCTGTCTTTTGACAAGCTGCTCAACCTGATAACACTCTTGAAGGTCGTGGCCCTTGGTCTGATGAATCTTGCAATACGGCCCATCACCTTTCCCGGCTTTCTCGGCAGCAGCGGCTTCCCGGCAGTCAGTGCACACGGCAGCTTCCTTGCCGGGGGCCTCAGCTTTGGCCTTCTTGCCGGTACTAGGCGTACCCGATCCTTCAACAGTCATTACTGCCTTATCCCTTCGCTTCTTACTGCGCTTCTTGCTCTTCTTCTGACTGGTTGATTCATCCTCATCCTCTGAATCAATATTGGTGCAATCTTCCTCTCCGGGTAACTTTCTTCCCTCCTCCATCCGAGCACACTTATCCACCAACGTGTAGAGCTCCTTCACAGTCTTGGGCAACCGTACGTTTATCTTGGAACGAATCCGGCGGTTGCGCACATTGGACTGGAAGGCGGCTATCACGGCTGCCGGATGGATATTTGGGATATTTCTATGAACTTTGCTGAATCTCTGTAAATACTTAAGGAGGGTCTCTCCTTCCTTCTGTTGGAGAAGCTGCAAGTCGCTGGGTCGGCCCGGCACTTGGTGGCCACCGGTGAAGGCACCGATGAACTCATGGCACAGGTCTGCCCATGACGAAATGGAGTTCTCCGGTAGGTGCATCAGCCAAGACCTCACATTGGACTTGAGGGCCAAAGGAAAGTAGTTGGCGAACACCTTCTCATCTCTTCCCCCGGCAGCCTGAACAGTGATGGTGTAGATGCTCAGGAACTCTGCCGGGTTCAGCCTCCCATCGTACTTCTAAGGTATCTCTGGCTTGAACGTGCAAACGGACGGCCAACGGACTTGCCGCAGCTCACGGGTAAAGGCAGGGCAGCCAACCTCGAAAGGTAGGCACCCGCCAATACCGAGCGCGGGCTCGTCGACGCCGGGGCAGTCGCACCCATCGGTCCGGCGGAGGTCGTCGCGGCGTTGCTCGACAACGGCACGCGTGTCTCCTCTTCGCCTATCCTCCGGGGCTCGTCGCTGGCCTGGACGCGCTCGAGGGTCAGAAGAGGCCATCGAGGCGTCGTCGGGGTCTTGATTCTGTTGCGCTCGCGCTGGCTGCCGTGGTGGGGACTGCACCGTGGGGACGGCCCCTTCCGTATGGTCAGCAGCATGAGCCGTTGTTGTCGCTTGGGGCGGCCGTGGCGGGCCAGCTCGCCGTGAGCCCCCAGCTTCGACAAAACCGAGCAGACTTTGGATGGTGGCACGCCATTCGTCCATTTGCTCGGCCGCTGGCAGAAACCTCAGCAGCAGCTGAGCCCGCGCCATGGCCTCCGAGGCTGTACTCGGCATGGGTGATGATGAAGTCGATCGCACCGTCGCTCGGCTCTAGACGGTGCCAGTGGCGGCAGCACTGCGCCCCCGCTGCTGCGGGGCGACCACCTGGATGGCAGGGTGGTGCGGCGAAGGCACTCGAGGGCCAGTGGCTCCGTCGGGCGCAGCGGCTTGGTCGACCCATCCCGGGGGAGGTGCACGCACTGCGACCGCACCTGTGGTGGGAGCGGTCGGAGGGCGGCGATTCGCCCCGGCCCGAGCGCCGTTGCTGCGGCTGTGCCCGTCGGCAGGCGGAAGGGGCGCAGATGGAGTAACCCCTTCACTCGAACCATGTGGAGCGTGGCCGTTGGGATGTTCCTGATGCTGCTCTCCTCCGATGTCTCCTGCTCCTGCGTCGGCCGTGGGGGAAGTGGTGACGGCGCCGCCTGCTCCGACCACATCCCCAGCAGCGTCCGCGTCCTTGCGTGTCTCCGCACCCCCCGCTGCATTAGAGGCCGCGGGCGGCGGAGCCTTCGAGGTGGAAGGATGAGCCGAAGAACCGGGTTTCTTCTTGGGCGCCATGGTCGATGGCGTCTTCGAAGATGCTGATGGTGATGAAGGTGACGCGCTACACACGCCTCCAGGTTCGCGCAAGCGGTCCCCCTACCTGGCGCGCCAAAGATGTCGCGGGAAACCACGGCCACCTATGGGACCAGGAGGCCCCTTGCTGGTTCGGCAGGGGGGCGTCGCGTTGCACAAAGAGCAGACGAGCGTGTGGCAGCACGACAGAGATCACACAGTCATTTTTACCCAGGTTCGGGCCGCCGTGAGGCGTAAAACCCTACTCCTGCTTTGGTGGATTGATGGTGGAAAGGTGGTGGTGGAGCGTAGTACACTTGCTGGGCAAGGGTTGCCTCAGGGCGGCAGTGGCTACGCGCGTATGTGCGTCTGAGTTATCCAACCTTCTAACCCTCTCTACGGTCGCCATGGGCCTCCTTTTATAGATTAAGGGGTCACCACAATGGTAAAACAGTCATTATGTACTGATAAGATAGCAAAAAATGCTATCATACCTAACTCTGCAGGGTGACAGGGCGCATTAAATGCACAGCTCAATGTCACATCGTTGGTTGCCCGGCAAGGCTTGCCGGGCTATCTCGCCAGCTCCATGCTTGCTCGCTTGACACGTCGTAGGACGGGTGTCATTTGCAGGTGTTTCCTGTAGGAAGAGGCTGCCATGTGGTGAATGGCTGCACTTAGTCACTCCGCGGTTCGACACCGCACTGATTGACGACGTGGGTCATGGTGGAGTAGTTGGTGAGGTGGTTTTGCCTCCGTGTGCCCCGGCAGGCCCTGCCGGGATGTCTTGGACGTCGTCTTCCGGGGGTGGCCTCACCCCTTGCCGAGCTCGCCTGCCCGGCAAAGGAGGCCCTTCTCCTGATAGTGCCTTGCTTCTTTGTCTTGACCTTGGTCCCTCTGATCTACATGTTAGTCCTTTGAACCTCTTAGTCCCTTGTATTCTGACTTGGGTTGGTGCTTCAATCTCGTCCCCATGCCTGTGCACAGTCTGGGCAATAGACCCAGGGTTTGTTGCACCGACAATGATTTTTATAGGAATTTTTCCTTTAGAGCCAATTGGTTCATAGGAATAGATTCATATACTCCACATTTCGAAGGAAAATAAACATGATATCATTTTTATAGCTTTAGAGCCACTGGGTTCATACGAATGGATTCCTATACTCCCACAATTTCAAAGGAAAATAAACATTAGCCTAGATTCAATAGAAAAGTTCCTATGATGTGAACCAAATGACATATCTTTTCCAATCCCTCCTCATAGGAATTGAGATACATGTCATCTCTAGATTCAATAGAAAAGTTCCTATGATGTGAACCAAATGACATCTCTTTTCCAATCCCTACTCATAGGAATTGAGATACATGTTATCTCTTTCCCTACAACTTCCATATATACATCTTCTATTCCTAAATAGCTAGTACAACCCACTAGCTTTTTTCCTGGACATGCAACTATGGCACGTGAACACGTCATGCATGCAAGTCATAAATCACATTGTTTTTGTACTGTATGCATGCAAGCACCACATCATCAATTCGTGCATGTTACTCATAAGTTATTTCTTGCATTAGATTTTGTATTGACAATATATGTGTTGGTCACGTGCACAGATATTTAGTTCACATTCACATTTTTGTTAGAAATGTCATTCTTTTAACTGCAATTCATTTTTTCTCTTTGTATTACATTTTCATAGTAAGCATACTTTCACTTCCCATTAGTTATATATGTTTTTGGAGGAACTTTTATGCATTATTTTGAGTAGCAAATTTCACGCGGCCACGGGTATATCAAAATGCGGGGCCCATGCGTCATTGCCAACCTACGTCCACAATTTTTTGTACGTATATCTCCACTGCTCCCCGAACGCAAAATTCTGCCTCGTTCCGGTAAAACCGAGCGGCCCACCCGTATTAAGGCGTCGACTCGAAGTCAATCCCTCTCCCGTTTACTACGGCGTGGCCCCTCAATCCTACTCCTACAAACCCTACCCGCCACACGCATCATCGGTTTCTTCAAGAGGACGAGGGAGAAGCGGATCTGTAGTGGAGGCTCCTACCCTAGGGCGCCCTAGGTAGCTGCCGCACGCATCATTGGTTTTCTTTTTTCTTTATGCTCTTGCGCCCTAGAGTGAAATGATGGTTGCTTCGTTCGTCCAGCTTAATGCGGGAAAGGTGGGGCTTTGTGATTTTACCCCTCATCGCTCATTTACTACTACTGCGGCGCTACGACCGGGGTGCCTCCAAGTCCAACCGCTGCTCTGAACTGGACGGTGGAACAAGACGGTGGATGAGCCACACGTCGGCCAAAGGGGTCCTGTAAGTGTGTCGCCATTTCGTGTGCGGACTGACCCTGCTGAGTTGCTACGCCAACGCGACAGGAGCAGCCTACCACTTGGTTTTGCTCCTTGGTGAATCCCGACTATCCCTACTCTTATGAAAAACAGAGTTGGTGATGATGGTGTGCCTGCCATCCTGCAATATAGGCCGTCTGATTTATATCTGACGGATAGGAAGGAAACTATGGCAATTTTGCAAAAAGATACCCACACCCCTCTTCACATTTGTAAATAAGGCCTTCCCTCGTTCATCCTTTTCTCCCACAAGATAAACTACTCATACAAATGCATCTTGATGTTCCGTGCAACGCACGGGCATCTTGCTAGTATTGATCTAAAAAGATAGTATCCAGATTAGTAAAAATGAGGTGATTTTACCGAGCGGTGGGCGGGGGAGCAAGGCCTGTCATGCGGTCCCACGTGTCATGATGTGCCAAGGCGATGCGCGTCCCTCTTGAGGCAGAACAATGGCAGAAGCAATACATGGTTTTCTTGAAGGAGATGATGAAGAAGCGGATTCAGCGAAGTGTGAAATAATGGTTGCTTCGTCCGTCTGGGGGAAAGGTGCGGCTTTGTGATTTGACGTCTCATTGCTCATTACTACTATACTGGGGCGCTACGACTGGGGTGCGTCCCCCTGCTGTTCTGCACTGTTATTTGGTGCATGACACGTCGACCCGGTTGATATATGACCCACATGTCGGCGAGAGGAAGTACAACATTCATGAAAGCGAGCGTCTCCACTCTTTTAGTACGACGGAGGACTACAAGACACGGCTTGGTTTTTGCTGCTTCGCGTGATCCATCGATACAAACCCAGACTAAAAAAGGCGAGGGCGGGTCTTTTCCCGCACGGCAGGCAGGGGAGTCTGGCATATAGTCTGTTCGAGGCAATGAGGCAGGAAGAAAGGGAAACAAGCAAATAAAGGTTGAGCGACTTAGTTTTGGGAAAATCTGATTTTACGGAGTACGTACCCACTATGGAGGTAGTACTACTTACTACTCCCTTCTTTCCGGTTTATAGGGCTCATCTAAAAAAATTCCTTTTTTCCATTTTATAAATCTCAATTATACTAGTACTTACCATGACATGTTTGGATTTCGAGGTGCATTAAATCACCCGATGAGAGCAGTATCAAGAAAAAACTCACCAATGCATGTAGAAGTTCATGGAAATTTAGTGGTCATGCATACATTCGTTGTAATTAATGCATCGGTAAACATAACTTTTTGAGAAAAACGAGCGTACTAATTAAGTATTTGTGCAAACTACGAAATTAATTCCACCACTCACCGTCTACCTTGGTTGGAGAGATTTTGAAATTGAGCCTTATAAACTGAAAAGGAGGGGTTGTAGTAACATAGCCTAGGGTAGCTTGCTGCAGCACGGACTCCAAGGAAATTGATGTAGTAGTACTACTCCTACCACTGTAGTACTCCTACTACTAAAAGACATATATTTCAAACAATATGATAATCTCTCTAACCAGTAGGGACGAGGAGTAAACGGAGGGAGTAGTAAAATTTTCTCCTCGTCCTGCGAGCCACTGCGCGCGTGGGCGAGGGAGCGGGCGTAGGCGTAGTAAGCAAGCTTCTCCTCGTCCTGCGACTCTGCGAGCCACCGCACCCGTGGGCGGGGGAGAGGGTGTACTAAGCAAGCTTCTCCGCGTTCTGCGAGTTGACGGGACACATCAAAAGTAGTACTACATATCATCTCCAGTGTATAGAGCCTTGCCTCTAAGGTAGGCCCCACATGGTTTGCCTCTTATCAAATGGAAAAACCACAATGTATAGAGACTCTAACCAGCCTCTAAGGTGGGCCCTAGCAGAAATTTAAAAAGTATTGATTAGCACCACATTTTTCCAATCAGTAATATTTCTCTTGTACTTTCTTATGCTTCCTAAGGCTGACAAGTGGGACTAGATGGATTGTTACATTGTTAGAGTCAGCCTCTAAGGTTAGACGCGATGCTAGCCAATTTTTTGTTAGAGGCAGTTCATGCAATGTATAGAGGCCTACCTCTAAGAGGAGAGAGAGGGCTTAGAGGCAACACAAAGCATACATTGTGGATGCTCTAAGTGCCTACTTTCCGTTCTATATGACTCAATTTGAAATCTCCCTAACCATAATAGATGCTGAGTGGTGGAATAAATTTGTTACTTCCATAGTTCGCAAAAGTACTGAGCATGTGAGATGGTGAATGGAGGGAGTACGATACCATTAGTACTACAATTCTTTTGGAAGGGTTGTAATACTCCCTCCCATTCACATGTTCACATTTCAATCTTCAATAAAAACATTGCATGCAAAGATAAAGAGAAACCTCAGCAATGCATGTACTCCCTCAATCCATATAGGGTCTAAAATGCATTTTGGAGGCTAACTTTGACCACATGTTAGAGCAATAATATGATATCCAACTTACACAAATCTTACCATCAAATTCGTACGTGGTCATTGTACTTCTAACACATGCATGCGTTGCAATTAGTACGTACATGATACAGTAGTAAACACTCACTATCTACTAGTACTAGTACTCTACACTACTACTACTATGAGGCCATCCAACTGTGTCCCGGCAGAAGACCGCGGGCACCGATTATTCGTTCATATTTAAATTTGTTTTCACACAGCAAAATATCCATGAAAACAACACATGGCAAAATTTCACGGCGAACGAGGGATTTAATGTGCTGGGAGGGGTGGGGCTGGAAGGGGCTGTTTGGATCTTGCCCGGGGTAGCCAAAATATTGGCGACCCTGTTGTCCACCCGTGCCTTTGCCACCGATGAACGTGGTAGAGCTCAGGTGCTCATGCATCCTCCAGCGCGCGCGTTGGAGACAAGCTCGCACGAGCTATGCTTTTTTTGTCCCACCTCACCGCCCGAGCCGGCCGCAGACCGACCGGCGACCCGCAAATTACGCCATGCAACCGTAGTCGCACACATTCTGACAGCAACTCAACCAACCGGAGGAAATTCATACAAACACGACGATATTTCATATAGACAATGAAGGAATTCATATAAAATACCGGATTTTCATATAAACATGATGGATTTCATTACATTTAAATCAACTAAGCGGTGCTACTCCTGAACATCACAGGTATAATAATACCTAGCCTAAATGGTCGCCCGCGGATCCATTTGTCGGCAACAGAAGGATCCGGCAAGACACCTGCTGTGTACGCCGGCGTCGCCTCGGCGGTGCCCTTCATGGGACCCAAGAGGCGGCGGCCTCCCGTGTTCTACTTCTCCTCAATGATGGCGACGGACGCGGAGGCGCTGGCCACCGACTCGTCGCTCTCCACGCACCCGGCTTCTGTTTCTGCTTGCATCGCGCGGCCGCAGGCATGGGAGTCTTGGCCACAGACACGGGAGACGCGGTCGCAGACACAGGAGGCGCGGTACGAGACAGCATCGTGGACGGCAGCTACGATGCCCGTGCTCCCCGCCGTGCCGATGTGGAGCAGCTCGCTGCTCCTCGTCGAGCTGGCCTGGAGCGGCGAGTTGCTGAACCACGCGTCGGCTTGGGGCGGCAACTGGCTCCGTCGGGCGAGGGGAGGGAGGTGGATCAGCGAGCTGCATAGCTCGTATCCGGCGGGCTCGGCGGGCCACCCAGCCGGCTTGGATGCCGGATAACTACTCTTCGTAAGCCATTGTAAGAGTGGAGAAAATGGTGAAGGAGGAGATAGGGGAGCGGCGGAGGTGTGCGATTCTTGGCCGGTGTCTGGCCTCGTTTAAATAGGAGATTAAATAGACGGTAGACGGGAGGAGCTCGGCCGGCGTTGCATTTAATGCCGGCCCGTTCATGCACGGACGTGTGGCCGGAGTGGGTTTCTCGGCTTCCACATGGGTTTCATGGAGGCGTTTGAATGCGGCAAGGAGGCGTGTTCAGCCGGGCGTGCAGCGAGCGGCGCCCTCGACTCTGACGTACGACACCGCGCCGTTCTTCCACTAACGTGTGGGCTCGTTGGGTACCTGGCCTGCATGTCAGTGAACCAACGCTGGCAGCGCACGGCAGATGAGCTTTTGGTGGGCCAGCGCGGTGAGAAGCGGGCATTTCATAAACCGATGATTGTTCATTGAGTGTGATGTCATCTAATTCATGTAGGTTGATAAGCCTACTATATAATGTAAGAGAATTTAAAATTTTTCATACTGTATATACGTTGATAGCCCTTTCGATACGTTGTGATTCATAAAGACCACTGCAAACATCAATGTTCTGCTTATCACAGATAAGATTGATTAATACTCGTAACAATCCATGTCCTTAACAAAGGGTGCATGCATGTATAGGTTAAGCGTGTGTCTTGCGTCATGTGCTGTGTGCATGTAGGCATGCGAGTGTTGCGTGCGTGCATGTGTACGTTTCAGTGTTGCATGCATGCATGTGTTCGTGCGTGCATGTGTACGTGTCAGTGTTGCACGCCTGCATGCATGCGTGTGTTCGTGCGAGTGTTGCGTGCGTGCATGTGTACGTGTGAGTATTGCATGCGTGCATGCGGGCGTTGCGGGCGTGTTTGTGCGCATGTGTGATGTGTTTGTATTCACCATAGTGGCTCGTGCATGCGTGCAATTAAAACGGCCGGCTCAGCATATCATCACAAGGCGACCTTGTCCGCTATGGTTAGGGCGCGCGGGCTGCCAACCAGAGGTCTCACGACTTTGAATCCCCACCGACCACTAATTTATTACCATTTCTGTCTTTCATATACGCACTGACAGGTGGGCCCAACAGTAATGTGCACTGATGAACATGGACCGTTTGACTGGTCAATTGATCGTGTCATCAACAAATTGCGGAGCTGTATGGTGAGCCAGTGACCGTATGATCATCACAAGAAATTGCGGAGTATTTTATTAACACAGTACAGACGCAAGCTACTATTTCTTTTTTTCATATACGCGCTGACAGGTGGGCCCCACGGTTACGTGCGCTGATGGTGCAACACTAGTTGCGCCAGTGGAACGTTTGACTGGTCAATTGATCGTGTCATCAACAAATTACAGAGTTGTACGGTGAGCCAGTGACCGTATAATCACGACATGTATTTTTTTTAACACAGTACAGACGCAAGCGCTCATATATACGCGCAAGCACTCATCGCTATAAGCGCACACACGCACACCCTACCCCTATGAGAACCTTCGAGAGAGTGAGCCAGCATATCATCTTGACATTTTAAGAAGTAACCATAGGCGCCTCGTAGTCGAGGGGAACGTCTCCTCCCACTGAACGCACATTGGCGGAAATACTGAAATTAATACAGGATAAATGCGAGCAGCAGGACTTTAACCCTGGTGGGCTGGGGATACCACTGTCCTCCTAACCATCCAACCACAGGTTGGTTAGCACCACAAAATGTATATGGTGACCGTAATGAGCTTATTCTGAAGTCCAATGACCATATCGTGCTTTCGCTTCAAATACAATGACTGTAAGTGTTGTCAACAAAATACGGAGCACACATCAAATACAATGACCGTCAGTGTCATCAACAAAATGCAGGGACATATGGTGAGCTACATACCATATGATGACCACAAGAATGTATACGGTGACCGTAATGAGCATATTCTGAAGTCCAGTGATCGTATAGTGCTTTCGCTTGAAATACAGTGACCGTCACGCATGAATGTGTCAGGGGCATACTTTTAGAGGGCCGAGAGATAGTTTGAGTGCGTACGTGAAAGTGGTGTAGAGAGAGGGGGTGCGGTGGAGACAAAGAGAGATATGCCCTTCGTTTCTCTTTCCCGTGACTATTTTTTTAGGAGAAGATATAAACATTCACAATGCGGAACAAATATTATTGGTTGCACCATGCAATTAATTTTCATGTACTCCGTATAACTTTGTAATATTGTATATGCTTATTTTCTTAGTGGCCGATTGTGTGTGGGGTGTGGTGGGCACATCATTTCTAGTTGTGGTGGGTCGACGTGAGGACTCATGGGTCGGTTCCATCCTGCGCCACATAGGTTGGACCGAGGCGCGTTATACGAAGCCCATGGAGGACTCGGCGTACAAGACGAAGCTACCAGAGTCGTGGAGGACTCTATCCCCACTGATGATAAGCCGACTATATATGATTTGTAACCATAGGCCCCGAGTATGTTATGTAAGCCCGGGGGCTAGTTCGTCGATAGTATACACACACAATGCCTGGTATTCATGTGTACTTTGTACACACCCCTATCACAAATATACAATATCAAGAGTAGGCTTTTTCCTCAACTGCAAGGGCCCAGACTTGGGTAAAACTTTGCCTCTTATTACCATCCAGCCTAACAGTCAGGGATATCTTACCGAATGATCTGATGGAATCATGTCCGCCAACAAGAGAGAGGTGTGTGGGGGGGGGGGGGGGAGGGGAATGTGTGCGAGAGAGGCCTAAAGATAATGTGCGTGGGGGAGACACTTAGGCACATGTATGTGCATATAGAGGGCCAGCAGAGACCGTGCGTGTGTATATAGGCATGTGAGAGAAATAGTGTTTTCCAACTGAGATTAGTGAAAAGAGTGGTACGTAGTAGTAAGAGAGAGAGAGGCCTAAAGATAATGTGCGTGCGGGAGACACTTGGGCACATGTATGTGCATATAGAGGGCCAGCAGAGACCGTGCGTGTGTATATAGGCATGTGAGAGAAATAGTGTTTTCCAACTGAGATTAGTGAAAAGAGTGGTACGTAGTAGTAAGAGAGAGAGGGGGAGATATATAGAGAGTGTGTGTGCGAGACACCTCGCGAGAGAGTGTGAGCATGCGTGAGAGAGAAATGCCGATGTATATAAAGTGTGTGCACTTATGCATCAGATAGAGAGATATATAGCGCGTGTGTGAGAACGGGCTGAGGCATAGTGCATCTATGCATAAAAGGCAGTTCTACACATTAAATTAAAATATAAATTGCATTAATTTTTTTGGATGAGATCATGAATTTTACAATTTGCGTATGAACGAACATTGGTCTATCAGACACCCATACTCTATTGAATTTGAGCATGTGTATGGGTTTATTTCATATTATCGATCCATAGAGTGAGAGTGCTTTGAAATACAGACAATGCATGGCGTTTGCAATTCATATATAAACGTTAATTAGTGCACTCCTTGTTGTTAGTGTTAGGCACTTTATACATTTGTCACATACATGGATACATTCCAAATTGCTAGCTACGAAATAGAATACATGTTCAATTCAACATAAAGATGGTTTCGAAGATCCTCGCAAAAAAAGAGATGGTTTCGAAGAGTCGAATTCATAGGAAGTGCATTCATCTATTTGAATTCAAGATAATGGCATTTGTAAATCAGATCTAAAAGGGGGCATCAATCTTTGTTGTGCGTTTGAACATGCTATATATTCAGACACATGTCTAACTATTTTTTTGCAACCAAGGAGATTATATCTGGAACCATGCATGAATTGAGCTAAGCTGCATATTTTTTAATATATACTCATGTACAATGTATATTCAAATGTACCCCCTCCATTCCAAAATAATTGTAGTTTTAGGATTTTCAAGAGTTAAGATTTTTGAAGTTTGACAAATCCTGAAAGTTCAATTCAAAAGAACTGTAAACGTTAATGCTTCGGCACCCAAATATTGAACGAAGCACCAAATAAGCCTCTGGTCGCCCGAAACCGCGTGAGACTGATGTTTGGTGGTAGGAAATTACTGTCCTGACTCTGACCCGTGTAGCCTATCGGCCGATGTCCAAAGGTCTAAACTGGGGTAGGTTTGTAACTTCATCAAGACGCCAGTCAACCGCCTCCGAGAAGCATTCATACACCATGGGCGCCTAAACACTCATGCGCTCGGCCGAAATCTATCCCGCCCACTATTTGGGACACTTGAGATTACTGTCCTACCCCTGACCCACAATATGTCCGAAATTGTAGATGGGGGCAAAGTTTGTAACTTTCCCGAAACATTGTTCCCCCTTAGTCCCCCTCCCTCCGTTTCCTCATTCATACTCCGTGGGTGCCAAAACGCCCTCTCCACCAGCCGCGAAACCCCAGCCTCCTTCGTCCTCCACCCCATCGCACCCAATCCACCGCCGCCCTCCTCCATCACGCCGGAGCCGGTACCCTGATGTCGTCGTCCAACGCAACCGCAACCACAACGCCCTCAAGGACTTAGCAGCTGAAGCCGAGGCAGAGCTGCCTCCACGACACCGACGCCGACGTGCGCCGTACCAGAACCACTTCGACCACGCTGTCCTGCGCCTCATCGCTGCCGCTCCACTGTCGCAACCGTCCACCGCATCGGAGCTATTCCCGCTGCGCCGTCGTTCGCCGCCTCGGATCTGGTTCCCCATCGCCGACAGACGGCCACCGCACCACACTCAACAACTTGGCCATGGGTTCGTCCAAGGCTCCACCGTCCTCCAGAACTTCTTGTTTCCAGCAAACCACAAGAAGATCATTGGAAAAACAGAAGGAGGACACATCACTGCCAGCAGAAAGAGGTACTCCTCTTCCCTTATTCATGCAAATCTTATGTCTCTGCTCACACCGTATTCATCCCACGAAATAAACTAGTTGAGCGCTTCTTATTGCACCTTCTTCGTGATACTAAATACACAAGGTTTCCTCCCATTTACCGTTTCACCTTAGCTAGAGGTCAGTCGCCCGCCTGGATTTCAATTCAGGGTTAGTTGATTCGCAATTAAAAGAAGCAGCACCCGCTTAGGCGCGCGGAGCACCTAGTCCGCCTGTTCACCGGGGAAGCGGCGCATCGGTGTCTATCATAGGGGTGTGGGGCACAGGAGTTTCTTGCGCCCGATCTAGAGGTTGGCGGGGCTTGAAGGGATGGCCGGGGGGCGGTGCCAAGCATGGCGGTGCGGTGAGGTCGAGGGGAGGGCGGAGGCAGGGGACTGGGCCGGTGGTCGCTGGCATTTCGAGGAAGATCGTCAACACTGACTGGCTGGAGGTAGATGAAGGCGATCTACCCGTTCTTTGTACATCGGACGGTGCAGAAAAAAATGGACTGACCTATTTGTTTTCAGTCGACTATTATTTTCATAGGACCACACCTTGTGGTGTGCTGGAGGAGTATCTGCATTTCCCAACCATCCCTGTGCTCATATTTCAAAATCCTAGAATCTAATTTCGTGTGCCATGCATGTTGCTATGAAAACTATGCTCATAATGCCTATGTTAAGGAATTTATTGAGAGAATGACCGTTGCTTTGGAAGAAAATAATGATATGCATGAATCTATAGATAATTATGATTCCGTTGATTTGATTGAGATATCCTCCCTTGATGAACATGATGCTTGCTATTTTTATGGCCATGATGCCAATATTAATTATGCTTATGGAGATGAACTTGCTATAGTTCCTTATGTTAAACATGAAATTATTGCTATTGCACCCATACTTGATAGTTCCTTGAATCAAAAGCATGATTACAATGATGATATTATAAATTTTGTTAATGTCAGTTGTACTAATAATATGCAAAACCCTAAGCTTAGGGATGCTAATTTTGTTATGTCCATTACTTATTGTAATGATCATGATTGGGGTGATTCTTCTTATGATCTTGAAATTTTATTTAAGCCTCAGGATGAATATGTTTGCAATAATATTGAAAGTGGGTTTGGAAGAGTGTCAACTTTAGGAAATAATTATCCCACTACTTTGGAGTATGATCAATCTTATGATTTTTTTTTTGATAAAAGTGGGTTTGGAGAAGTCATGACTTTATTTGATGACAATCCCACTATTTTGGAAGAGTGACAACTTTGCATGCATGTGGATCATGAAGAGAATATTTTATGTTCTATATTGTTGAATTTGATTATGATCCTACATGTAATTATTATGAGAGAGGAAAATATGGTTGTAGAAATTTTCATGTTACTAAATTACCTCTCGTTATGTTGAGATTGCTATTGTTTCTTTCTTCTTCCTTGCATATGCTAGTTTTTGCTTGTCTTAATAATTTATTTTCTTACAAAATGCCTATGCATAGGAAGTATGTTAGACTTAAACTTATTTTTCACATGCCACATGATGCTCTTTTTGTGTTTTAATTGCTATCTTTCATGTGAGCATTATTAAAATTATCAATGCCTAGCTAAAAGGCTTTAAAGAAAAGCCCTTGTTGGGAGACAACCCAATATTTTTATTTTCTGTTTTTATGAAATTACACATTATTACCTCTGTAGTAATTGTGTTTTTGTGTTTTAATTAGTGTTTGTGCCAAGTAAGACCTTTGGGATGGCTTACGGTGATAGTTGATTTGATCTTGCTGAAAACAGAAACTTTAGTGTCCAGTAAAAGTATTTTAATAATTTACTGGAGCATGGAAAAACCCTGATTTTTTTACAAGATATTGATACACAAATTACCTCTGTTTTACTAATTTTTCAGAATTTTTGGAGTTACATAAGTATTAGATAAATTCGGATCTTCGCAGACTGTTCTGTTTTTGACAGATTATGTTTTCTTTGTGTTGTTTGCTTATTTTGATGAATCTATGGGTAGTATCGGGGGGTATGAACCATGGAGAAGTTGGAATAAAGTAGATATTACATCAATATAAATAAATAATGAGTTCATAACAGTACCAAAAAGTGGTGATTTATTTTCTTATACTAACGGATCTCATGAGTTTTCTGTTGAGTTTTGTGTTGTGAAGTTTTCAAGTTTTGGGTAAAGATTTGATGGACTATGGAATAAGGAGTGGCAAGAGCCTAATATTGGGGATGCCCAAGGCACCCCAAGGTAATATTCAAGGACAACCAAGCATCTAAGCTTGGGGATGCCCCGGATGGCATCCCCTCTTTCGTCTTCGTCTATCAGTAAATTTACTTGAGGCTATATTTTTATTCAGCACATGATATGTGTTTTGCTTGGAGCGTCTTGTATGATATGAGTATTTGCTTTTTAGTTTTCCACAATCATCCTTGCTGTACACACCTTTTGATAGGGACACGCATGAATCGTGAATTTATTATAATACTCTATGTGCTTCACTTATATCTTTTGAGCTAGGCAATTTTGCTCTAGTGCTTCACTTATATCTTTTTAGAGCACGGCGGTGGCTTTATTTTACAGAAACTATTGAACTCTCATGCTTCACTTATATTATTTTGAGAGTCTCTCTAAACAGCATGGTAATTTGCATAGGTTATGAATTTAGTCCTAATATGATGGGCATCCAAGAGGGATATAATAAAAACTTTCATATAAAGAGCATTGAATACTATGAGAAGTTTGATCCCTTATGATTGTTTTGAGATATAAAGATGGTGATATTAGAGTCATGCTAGTGAGTAATTGTGGATTGTAGAAATACTTGTGTTAAAGTTTGTGATTCCCGTAGCATGCACGTATGATGAACCGTTATGTAACGAAGTTGGAGTATGAGGTATTTATTGATTGTC
This sequence comes from Thinopyrum elongatum, assembly GCA_011799875.1. Lineage (NCBI taxonomy): Eukaryota > Viridiplantae > Streptophyta > Magnoliopsida > Poales > Poaceae > Thinopyrum > Thinopyrum elongatum. The sequence continues at coordinate 427,887,110 of CM022297.1, forward strand.
TTCCTTATGAGTGGCGGTCGGGGACGAGCGATGGTCTTTTCCTACCAATCTATCCCCCTAGGAGCATGCGCTTAGTACTTCGTTTCGATGACTAATAGATTTTTGCAATAAGTATGTGAGTTCTTTATGACTAATGTTGAGTCCATGGATTATACGCACTGTCACCCTTCCACCTTTGCTAGCCTCTCTAGTACCGCGCAACTTTTGCCGGTGCCATACACCTACCTTTTACCTTCCTCAAAACAGCCACCATACCTACCTATTATGGCATTTCCATAGCCATTTCGAGATATATTACCATGCAACTTTCCACCGTTCCGTTTTATTATGACACGTTCCATCATTGTCATATTGCTTTGCATGATCATGTAGTTGACATAGTATTTGTGGCAAAGCCACCGTTCATAATTTTTATACATGTCACTCTTGAGTCCTTGCACATCCCGGTAGACCGTCGGAGGCATTCATATAGAGTCATATTTTGTTCTAAGTATCGAGTTGTAATTCTTGAGTTGTAAGTAAATAAAAGTGTGATGATCTTCATTATTAGAGCATTGTCCCATGTGAGGAAAAAAATAAAATAGGCCAATGAAGCCCACAAATAAAATAAAAGAGGCCAAAGAAGCCCACCAAAAAAATGAGAGAAAAGAGAGAAGGGGAAATGTTACTATCCTTTTTCCACACTTGTGCTTCAAAGTAGCACCATGATCTTCATGATAGAGAGTCTCCTATGTTGTCACTTTCATATACTAGTGGAAATTTTTCATTATAGAACTTGGCTTGTATATTCCAATGATGGGCTTCCTCAAATTGCCCTAGGTCTTCGTGAGCAAGCAAGTTGGATGCACACCCACTTAGTTTTTTTTTGAGCTTTCATAAACTTATAGTTCTAGTGCATCCGTTGCATGGCAATCCCTACTCACTCACATTGATATCTATTGATGGGCATCTCCATAGCCCGTTGATACGCCTAGTTAATGTGAGACTATCTCCTTCTTTTTTGTCTTCTCCACAACCACCATATTCTATTCCACCTATAGTGCTATGTCCATGGCTCACGCTCATGTATTGCGTGAAAGTTGAAAAGGTTTGAGAACATCAAAAGTATGAAACAATTGCTTGGCTTGTCATCGGGGTTGTGCATGATTTGAGTACTTTGTGTGACGAAGATGGAGCATAGCCAGACTATATGATTTTGTAGGAATAACTTTCTTTGGCCATGTTATTTTGAGAATACATGATTGCTTTATTAGTATGCTTGAAGTATTATTGTTTTTATGTCAACATTAAACTTTTGTTTTGAATCTTATGGATCTGAACATTCATGCCACAATAAAGAAAATTACATGGATAAGTATGTTAGGTAGCATTCCACATCAAAAATTCTGTTTTTATCATTTACCTACTCGAGGACGAGTAGGAATTAAGCTTGGGGATGCTTGATACGTCTCCAACGTATCTATAATTTTTGATTGTTCCATGCTATTATATTATCTGTTTTGGATGTTTTATATGCATTAATATGCTATTTTATATTATTTTTGGGACTAACCTATTAACCTAGAGCCTAGTGCCAGTTTTTGTTTTTTCCTTGTTTCTGAGCCTCGCAGAAAAGGAATACCAAACGGAGTCCAAACGGAATAAAACTTCATGATGATTTTTTTTGGACCAGAAGACACCTAGGGGACTTGGAGTCCAAGTCAGAAGAGCCACGAGGTGGCGACAAGGGTGGAGGGCGCGCCCTGGGGGGGCGCTCCCTACCTTGTGGGCCCCTTGGTGACCTCCTAACCTAGGTCTTCCTCCTATATATTCACATATATTCCAGAACCACCAAAGGCACCCATGAAAACACTTTTCCACTGCCGCAACCTTCTGTTCCCGTGAGATCCCATCTTGGGGCCTTTTCCGGCATCTCGCCGGAGGGGGAATCGATCATGGAGGGCTTCTACATCAACTCCATTGCCCTTCCGATGATGCGTGAGTAGTTTACCTTAGACCTACGAGTCCATAGCTAGTAGCTACATGGCTTCTTTTCTCTCTTTGATTCTCAATACAACGTTCTCCTTGATGTTCTTGGAGATCTATCCGATGTAATCTTCTTTTGCGGTGTGTTTGTCGAGATCTGATGAATTGTGGATTTATGATCAGCTTATCTATGAATATTATTTGAATCTGCTCTGAATTCTTTTATGCATGATTTAATATCTTTGTATTTCTCTTCGAATTATCAGTTTGGTTTGGCCAACTAGATTGGTTTTTCTTGCAATGGGAGAGGTGCTTAGCTTTGGGTTCAATCTTGCGTGATTTCACCCAGTGACAAAGTAGGGGTAGTGAGACACGTATTGCATTGTTGCCATCGAGGATAAAAAGATGGGGTTTTCATCATATTGCTTGAGTTAATTCCTCTACATCATGTCATCTTACTTAAGGCGTTACTCCGTTCTTTATGAACTTAATACTCTAGATGCATGCTGGATAGCGGTCGATGTGTGGAGTAATAGTAGTAGATGCAGGCAGGACTCAGTCTACTTGACACGGACGTGATGCCTATATGCATAATCATTGCCTTGGATATCGTCATAACTTTGCGCTTTTCTATCAATTGCTCGACAGTAATTTGTTCACCCACCATATTATTTGCCTTCATGAGAGAAGCCTCTAGTGAAACCTATGGCCCCCTGGTCTATTTTCCATCATATTACTTTCCGATCTACTATTTTGCAATCTTTTATTTTCATATCTATATACCAAAAAACCCAAAAATATTTTATCTTTTGTTTATCTATCTCTATCAGATCTCACTTTTGCAATTGACCGTGAAGGGATTGACAACCCCTTTATCGCGTTGGGTGCAAGTGTTTGATTGTTTGTGTAGGTGTTGGTGATTTGTGCGTTCTTCTCCTACTAGATTGATACCTTGGTTCTTAACCGAGGGAAATACTTACCTCTACTGTGCTGCATCACCCTTTCCTCTTCAAGGGAAAAACCAACGCAAGCTCGAGAAGTAGCAGTATCATGCATCAACGAATTTGGAAGAGCGAATTTCATTCCTTTTTCTTGTGTGTTTGACTTGTCAAGGCAAAATCTAAAAGGACGAACGAACGGGATGATGGTGGTCCTCTGGAGCAACCAAAATAGATGATCTCTGCAGATTCTCCTGCTACTCCTATTGCAGTGCAAGTTCCAAATCTCATCTCCCCTACTCCACAACCCCAGGTGCTTGCTCTAACATGGCAGTGTGATATCTGGTTGCATGTTGCATATGGTGCCTAGCTTGTATTGCTCCTAATTTGTTAAATTGCATCTCCTTAGCTTACACATTATACATGTGAATATGACACGCCTTCCTTATTTGGTACATACTACATCTGCCTATCACACCATGTTCTTACATCAAACTATTGTTCTTGTGTATCCTGCATCTATCACTTATGATGAGACAGTCACGCACGTGGGTTAGTATGAGACGCTCTACTCTTATAAAGAGTGCAGTTTCATCCTCCCCACATGATTCTCAAGAAACAGCAAGTCTAAATGAAGATATTGAACGTAGCTCTGTACTTGAAGACCACATTTCCCCTACACCACCATCGCAAGTGCTTGCTCTAACTTCGCAGTGTGATATGTGGTTGCATGTTGCATACGGTGTCTAGCTTGTAATGCTTCTAATTAGGGTAAACTGCATTTGCTTAGTTTACACATTATACCTGTGAATATGACATGCCTTCCTATTTTTGGTACATACTACATCTGTCTGTTAACCATGTTCTTACATGAAACTACCGCTCTTTTGTATCCTGCATCAATCACTTATGATGAGACACCTTTATTCGTTGCATATTGCATATTATTTCTAGCCTGTTGCCATGTATTGCTTCTAATTTGGTCAAATACATTTATGAGGCCACCCTTTTAATTTGGAAGAGTAATATTGGTTTCATCTTTCATGGTGTCTAGCTTGCATTGCTTCTAATTAGTTCAAACACCTTGTGCTTAGTTTACACTTTACACATCATACATGTCAATATGTCATGTCGTCCTGTTTTTCATACATATTCCATCCTCCTATCATGCGACTGCCTTACATGAAAGTAGTGTTCGTCAGTATCATGCATAAATGAGTTCTGAAGAGCAAATTTTATTCCTTTTTCTTGTGGGTTTGACTTGACAAGGCAAAATCAAAAAAGAGGAAGGAAAAGAGTAAGGAAGGCGATGATGGTGGTCCTCTGCAGCAACGTAAACGGAGCATCTGTACAGATTCTCCTTGTACTGCTAGTGCATTACAAGTTCCAAGTCTCCGCTCCCCTACTCCACCATCCCACGTGCTTGCTCTAACTTGGCAGTGTGATATCTGGTTGCATGTTGCATATGGTGTCTAGCTTGTATTGCTTCTAATTAGTGTAAACTGCATCTGCTTAGCTTACACATTATACATGTGAATATGACACGCCTTCCTGTTTTTGGTACATACTATATCTGTCTATCACACCATGTTCTTACATGAAACTACTCTTCTTGTGTATCCTGCATCAGTCACTTATGATGAGACACCTTTAAGTTGGCACTATGATATTCGTTTGCGTCTTGAATATGATTTCTAGCATGTAGTGCTTCTAATTTGATGAACCCCACCTATGACGAGACAATTTTAACTTGGCAGAGTGATATTGGTTGCACCTTCCATATGGTGTCTAGCTTGCAGTGCTTCTAATTTGTTGAAGTGCCTTCTGCTTAGTTACCACATCATATGTGTGAATATGTCATGCCGTCCAGTTTTTCGCACATATTCCATCCTCGTATCATGACTTTGCCTTTCATCAGAGTAGTGTTCGTCAGTATCATGCATGAATGAGTTCTGAAGAGCAAATTTTATTCCTTTTTCTTGTCGGTTTTACCTCACAATGCAAAATCAATAAAGCGGAAGGAAATTGGCAAGGCATTGGATGATGGTGGTCCTTCCGAGCAACTGAAATGGAGGGTCTCTATAGATTCTACTCTGCCATCCTCCCAACAAGATTCGCAAGGCAACACAAGGCTAGACAGTCAGCATAGCTGTGTAGATGATGAGCACATCTCCCCTACTCCACCATCACAGGTGTTTGCTCTAACTTGGCACTATTATACGTGGTTGCATGTTGCGTATGATGTCTAGCTTGTATTGCTTCTAACTTTGTTGTATTGCATCTGCTTACTTTACACATCATACCTATGAATATGACACGTGTTCCTGTTTCTAGAACATACTATATCTGATCACACCATGTTCTTACATCAGACTACTGTTCTTGCGTATCCCGCATCAGTCACTTATGATGAGGCACCTTTAAGTCGACACTGTGATATTGGTTGCGTCTTGCATACGATTTCTAGCATGTACTGCTTCTAATTTGTTGAAATGCTAGACAATTTGAACTTGGCAGAGTGATATTGGTTGCATCTTTCATATGGTGTCTAGCTTGCAGTGCTTCTAATTTGTTGAAATGCCTTCTGCTTAGTTACCACATCATAGGTCTGAATATGTCACGCCGTCTTGTTTTTCGTACATATTCTATCCTCGTATCATGTGTTTGCCTTTCATCCGAGTAGTGTTTGTCAGTATCATGCATGAATGAGTTCTGAAGAGTGAATTTTATTCCTTTTTCTTATCGGTTTGACTTCACAATGCAAAATCAATACAGCTGAAGGAAATTAGTAAGGCAGTGGATGATGGTGGTCCTTCGGAGCAACTCAAACAGAGGGTCTCTACATATTCTACTCCGCCAACCTCCCAACAAGATTCGCAAGACAACACAAGGCTGGACAGTCAACGTAGCTGTGTAGATGATGAGCACATCTCCCCTACTCCACCATCACAGGTGTTTGCTCTAACTTGGCACTGTTATATGTGGTTGCGTGTTCCATATGATGTCTAGTTTGTATTGCTTCTAATTTTGTTGAATTGCATCTGCGTAACTTACAACTTATACCTGCAACAATCACTTACCCATAAGACACATTTAACTTGGGAGTGTGATGTAGGTTGCATCTTGCATTGTCTTCTAGCTTGTACTGCTTCTAATTTGTTGAAATGCCACTTATGACGAGACACTTTTTACCTGGTAGTGATATTGGTTGCATGTTCATATGGTGCCTAGCTTTCATTTCTTCTAATTTTGTTGAAATGCCTTCTTCTTACTGTTTTTCATACATATTCCATCCTCCTATCGTACGTGTGAATATGCAATGCTGTCATTTTTTTGTATATATTCCATCCTCCTATCATGCGCTTGCCTTACATCAAAGTAGTGTTCGTCTGTATCATGCATCAACCAGTTATGCAGAGCTAATTTTATTCCTCTTCTTGTGGTTTTGACTTCAGAAGGCAATATCAAAAAAGAGGAAGGAAAAGTGCAAGTTAGGGGATGTTGGTGGTCCTCCGGACTGATGCAAATGGAGACTCTCTAGATTTGCCACTGCTACTGCTAATGCAGTTGAAGTCCCAAGTCTACATGATGAGTTCATCTCCCCTACTCCACCATCGCAGGTGCTTGCTCTAAGTTGACAGTGTGATAATTGGTTTCATGTTGCATATGTTGTCTAGCTTGTATTTCTTCTATTTTGATTAAATTGCACCTGCTGAGTTTATACGTTATACATGTGCATATGACATGCCTTTCTGTGTCTAGAATACACTGCATCTATCTATCATACCATGTTCTTACATCAAAGTACTGTTGTTGTGTATCCCGCATCAATCACTCATGATTGGACGCTTTTAACTTGGCAGTGTGATAGTGGTTGCATCTTGTATTGATTTCTAGGTTGTACTGCTTCTAATTTTTCGAAATGCCACTTATGACAAGACACTTTTAACTTGGCAGAGTGATATTGGTTGCATCTTTCATATGGTGTCTAGCTTGCATTACTTCTATTTTCTTGAAAATCCTTCTGCTTAGTTTACACATGGTAGCTGTGAATATGTCACGCCGTCTTGTTTTTCTTACATATTCCGTCCTCCTCATATGGTTGTCTTACATCAAAGTATTGCTTGTCTGTATCATGCATCAATGAGTTCTGAAGAGCGATTTTATTCTTTTGTGTTGTGGGTACGGCTTGACATGGCAAAGTCAAAAAAGAGCAAGGAAAAGAATATAGTAGGGAATGGTGTTACTCGTCGGGTGCAACGGAAAAGGATCTTCCCTCGAGATTCTGCTTGTACTTATAGTGCAGTAGAAGGTCCAAGTCCACCGGCTAAATCTACAAACACAGTATCACCTGCTCCACCAGCTGCAGCATCCCCTTCAACTGTACCGGCATCTCAACGAGTTACTCGTTCGTTTGCTCCGCAACTGGCCTGTTCCCAAGCTGCCTTCACACCTAACACTACTTCTGAAGCACAACTAGCACCACGGCGCAAGCAGAAACAGACATTAGGGATAATGCTTGATAGATTAACAAAATCTAAAGGAGGAAGAATGGAGATCCATTTCGAGGCAGGTTTAAAAAGGCCACGTGATGCTACAGAGTCAGCCAAATTAGTATCAGAGGCAGCCGTTGCCGTTAGGTGTCATGCACGTATCCTCCCAACATGGATCCAGTACAGGAATGAGAAAGATGATACCCAGTTTAACACCTTCCTTGACCATTTATCCGTAAGTAATGTTATTCATCGCAATTTGTAATATTGTCTTGCTCTGTCCCATACTTTCTAGCTTCCTCCTAATAAGACTCACATTCTTTTTTCAACAGATGAGGTTCACGTTGGATCCGAAAGATGATGCAACTAAACAAGTATGCACTCATGTTTTTCAGTCTGCTCTGCGATAGTATCTGTATCACCTTAGAAAAACTCACTTTGAAGGCAAGGCTAACAATGAAATCGCCCAAACATCTCCAGTGGAATATATTGCTGATGAAGACTGGACGGCCCTTGTTAAACACTGGTCTGATCCCAAGTATCAGGTAGGGTATATGTATTTGATCAGATCACATATTGAACTCATATTTACGTATGTGCCTTACAAGTGTATCTTCTTCTAGGCTAACTGTTTGAAGAACAAGACCAACCGTTCTAAAGTGAAATTCCAACAGACAATAGGATCTCGTAGCTATATTGCACACTGTGAGGCTCTTGTAAATAGCTGCTACTTCCTTCTTTTTTCTGTGCCATATTATTGTATCTATATTGACTTGTTCCAAATACAGAGGAAAGCCCGTGCGGACCAAAAAGAACCTAAACCGAATGCAGTGGAAATCTTCAAGGATTGCCACACCAGCAAGATGAAGGGCATGAGCACACCAGTTCAAGCCGCTGTTGTAAGTCCTTACTCCTCCTGCCTTTGAACTGCTTGTTACTGTGACGTGTCATTTAACTGCTTGGTTTGCAGCCAATGTCGGTTACTCTATTCACTTTTATACACAGTTGTCTTAATGTATCATTTCACCTTACACGGTTTAAAGAGAGGAAGGATATTCTTTTGGTCTTGATCTGTAATCTAGTTGTGATGTTCACGTGCCCACACAATGATACAATAGCCTGTTTGTTTGATATCTGTTTGCCCATGATATGAATGATGTCATACTATGTTCATCCTACTTTAAACCATGTCTCTTTATCCTTAGATGTCAATGAATGTGAGGAAATAGACAATACTGTAGGCATGCTACATGGACATATGTTCCGAAAGTGATTTTATTATGTAGTTGGCACTACAATACATGCTAATGTATTACAATAGTTCACCAAAATAAGTTATGTATAAATGTGAAACCTGCTTTGTTTGTTTTTGTCTCATTAGTAACTTATCTGGTACACTAATCTACAAGTTCAAACTTTCAGCAAGCTATGGAACAAATGATTGAACAACCACAACCACCTGAAGGTGACGAGGCTACCACAGGCACAGTGTCACCGCTTGCTGCAGTGCGTCAGTATCTCTCCACTAACAGTACAAAAAGCACCTTCCTGCGTAATTTTGGGTTGGTTGTCAAGGTAACCTCGTCCAAATCGCCTACTGAACAAAATCTTTCGGCTAGATAGAGTGATATATCTGTGCTCGAGACACAAGTCCAATCCCTAATGGAGGTCGTTTCAGAAACAAGAATAGTGGTTGACAAATGTCGTCAAGAAATGAATGGTTTTGAAACCAGACTATCAGACATTTGCTTCGTTGTTCAAGAGCAATGTCGGAAAAAGGGGAAGATCATGCTGCTCCATCATATTCTACAGCCTGAAACATTAGCACTCAGGTCAAATGATCTGTGCTTCTATACATCTGATGGTGCTTTTATCTGCAAGGACTGTAAACTTTATGCCAACAGGCCTTTTGTTGTATGGCTGGAATTTATTTTGTTGTGATACAGCATTAATCGTGCTGCCAAAGGCTGTAGAAATTACGACGCTATTTTTGTATAGTGTAGGTTTATCTTAGTAATGTATTCGGCCGAAAGCTTCGTAGGAGCCCAACGTGCCAACATCCGTCGGGCCCACAATTCCAATTGGGCTAAAAATGATTATGGGCCGTAATTTGCATGTAGCCCACTAAAAATATCTGGGCCTAAATCAGCATAAGCTTTCTTATTTTTGGTAGGCCTGTGCCCACAGTGGGCCTTTAACAGGCCTAAACATGGGCCTTTAATAGGCCGAAAGTGAGATTAGGCCCTGATTGTGCCAAATAACCCACTGGTCATTAGCAGGCCGAAATGTATCTCAGCTCGTGGTGACCCATTTACAATGCGAATCGTTCACATGCCGAAATTCAGACGGGTCAAAAATGCGCTGACCTACTACACGGGCCTTTACCAGGCCGGAAGTGCGGTTGGGCTTGATTAGTATCAGTTTTATATGGGCCGTTAATAGGCCCGATGTGACGTTGGGCAACATATGGCCCATGGATTTCGTTCGACGTTAACAGACCGAAAAACACAACAGGCTGGAAGTGGCCCAAATCTACAGTGGGCCTCTAACAGGCTGAATGTCAGACATGGCCAAATATGACCCAATTCCTTCACGGTAGTTTATGGGCCGAAAGTTTCAATGGCCAATAAATGGGCCCAAATGAAGCAGGACCTTTAATAGGATGGAAACACACCGGGCCGTAATTCGGCCCAAATACTTAGTGGACTGTTAACGGGCCAGAAGTGACCATGGGCCGCAATGATGACAAGTCTAGAACGGGCCGTTGACGGGCCGATTTGACACTAGTTGTATGGGCCTTAACTGCGAATGGGTCGTCTGCAAGCAGGCCGTTAATGGGCCAGCTCGATAATTTTGACTGGGCCAGCCTTTTTAACCTAAATGGGCCGCTGTTGGGCCTTGCCACGTGTCGACGTATCATAGGCGCCTCCTGTCCATTGGGCGGTTGCCATCTGTCCTTCCGAGGTGCTGACACATGGTTGCTATAGCCAATGAGAATTTTACACGTGGAAAATCCTCATTGTTCCCAGCTGTTAACAGGTTATCGGATCCAAACCGGAACCCGATAGCTTAACGGCGACCTGTTACGGTGGATGCCACGTGTCGGTTACCCTTGACGAAAGCACTTCCATGACGCGCCATTTATTGTCATGGAAGTGGACACTTCTGTGATGATAATTTTGGTATTGTCATGGAACACATCTACGACAGCACATGTATGACTATCTTGATTCTGTCATAAAATCGTCATGGATGTCATGCATGACAGAAAACATGACCTACTGTGACAAACATGTATCATCATGGAAGTGTATTTTTTTGCAGTGAACCTGGCTCTAATACCAATTGTTAGGACCGAGAGTATATCGACTAGAGGGGGGGTGAATGGGAGATTCAAAAATTTCTTTCAAAAGTATTGAAACTTATCCCAATCACAGCAGTGGAATAGAATAGAGAAGGAAATGAACTAAATCAATCTTCTTCGTCAGAAGCATATTCCTCGATGAAGGATGTAATAACAGTACGAGCTTGAGAAATGACTGGTTTAACTACTGTGAGAGTAATGCAGCATGCAAACAAATGTAATAGAACAAGACACAACATGAAGCGCACACAGAATAATATTAAGGAATGATTTCACAAGAGAGCCGAGGAATATGATGGTGATGAATAAGTACAAGTGATGAGAATGAACCGGAAAGAACACAGATATAGACAATGATGACACCAAAGTGAAATGATCAGATAAGCTGTCGGCACAGAGCACGAATGAAAACTGCTGAAGGAATTGTTGTGAAGTAGAGTGAACCAGTGGTGCTCGATGGCGACAATCAGATTTGGTAGACCAGTTCACCCTTCTACCAAAGGGCCACGTCTGGTTGGAGGGGCTGTGACTTAACACGGAAGATAAACTCTCTTCACCCTATTCTCCTTCAACACAGAGCTGATCAGACTTAGGTTGATTTCACTTGTGGTAGATCCTTGTCAGCGATCTCCAAACCTTCGGTCGACCTTCGCGAACCACAATCACTCTTGGTTGCTGAAGATCAGGCTTGGTGAAGACAAAAACCTATCCGTTTAGAGAGTGCGCAGCTCTCAAGAGTAATAGGTACAATAACTCTCACTTAGAACTACTGTGATGCTACAACACTGTCTAAGTTTGGGCTCTTGATTTTTCTCTCGGTGGATCTTAAACTCAAATCACTCGGAGAGGGGTTGCTCAAATCAATCTTCTCAGAAATCTCAAGCGGAGCAGCCAACGGACAATGTTGGAGTGGGGTGGCTATTTATGGCCGCAGCCTTCCCTGATGGGAAATGACCAAATTAGACATCGGGATCAGCCAATGGCCGAATGACACGAGTCCAACGGTCGGATTTGAGCACAACGGTAACATTGCTTGCGGAGCAAGTAATGCTAACTCCTCGGTCCGAGGCAAATCTCTCACAGCAAAGAAGATCACAGTCTCTTGCTGGCAAGTATTTGCTCGGAGCACAAAGAGATTTCTCTCGCAACTTTCATAGGTTATGGCTAAGCATCACAGCGGATCTAAGCATCGAGAACCTATACCCCTCTTAATAGTACAGAGGTCCTATGACTCAAAAGAATGAAAGAAGAATAATGAAATGAATACTACATCTTCACTTTGTCTTCAACTTCCTTTGCCGTAGTCAATTTCTTCGTACGACGGTACTGAATCAAAAGCTTTGCTTAAGCAGAAAACTTTCGAGGGGTAGATTTCTTCACATCAATCTTCTCGACTATATGACATCAAAGATATTGCTCGTTCTTCTCTGCAATGCAGATATACTTCGGTGAAGTTCCTCGAACTCAGCACCGGAGACAGCATTCTCTTCGATTGTGTATGGACTATTTCTCTCTGTATGCACTAGCAAAAAAATTAGTCCATACCTGTTTCTGTCAACAATCTCCAAAATACAAGGTAGGCAGATATTGCACCAACAGGTCCTCCCTTGCCTAAGCATTTGACCTTTGATAATCAAACTCTATATCATCTGCTCACTTATACCATCTATCCTCTGGCTGGGATGAATTCTGACAATGCTATATCTGACATTCTTCGGAACACCATCCATGCCATCTCCCAAGGGTACATCTTCGATGTCGAAGACATGTTTCTGCGCGTACTGAAGGATTCTGCACAGCACCCGAAAACTATCAAAGCCTTTGGGCCTTGGATTCAGAAAGTGGTTGATTATGCTATGAAAACCGAATATTTAGCCAAAGTCAGTCACAAAAGCTTCATTCCTCCGGTATGAGATACGTTGCAAGTCATGGAAGATTTTTCTTCGGGCAAGGTAGCAGTGTCAAGCCCTCTAGATTATCATAACACTTTCAATGGGCCACGGCTACCTCAGCGTGATCGACAACCGAATATACAACCTCCTTCACATCATGAAGTGAGTTTGCGCACTCAACAGCTGCTGTTGCAACATATGGCTGAGGATCGCCGAGAAAAAGAACATTTGGCTGCCGAATTAAATGCCATCAACAACCGTACAAAAGTTGTGCACATGATCACAGCTGAAAACAAGAAGCGTCTATGGAAATTGCTTCAGAAGTTCTTCTCCAAGAAACAATTGAGCAACTCAGATCTTAAAGAGCTTTATGAGTATAT